>CM065938.1:14069800-15426400 GCA_033459515.1 Theretra japonica
TTAAAATAAAGTTACACATATATATTATACATAGGTATCTGATGAGAAAAATAAAAATCCATTGATTAACTTATATTCCTTTGGTTATTTCTTTTTCCCTAACATAAAGAGATATATTTTTATTTTTCTCATTAGTAGAAACTAGCCGAATTGTTGGCAAACATTGTTAAACCTGTATTTTAATTTTTATAAGTAAGAGTAATAATATTTTAAACTTTTAGCAGAATGGCAGGTAAATGTGCTAAGTGTCAAGTGCCCAATATTTTTTTAATTGTTATTTTCAAGAATACGACAGAATTTTATTTTGGACTTAAGGTGAAGTCCTCAACACAGTCGGACCATGATCTCAAGCACAAACTATAGGCACTCGTGGGATGTTATGTGGTACTCTATAAGAATATTATAGTAATAAGATATCGACGAAACCGACTAGAACTTCTGTCAACGCCTTTTGTAAATGAAATAACATAAGTATTCGTCTTGAATATTTTTTTTGGTGGTTGTATTTGTCATGAGATTTACATTTATAAACAGTTTATGATTAGGACAGGAAATATACCTTTAACAATTCTTTCTTCACATGCATACTTCATAATTCTGTATGTGTTAATCTTTATTTACCGGTCTGATCACTTTCAAATGTAAGGTAATGTAGTAATGAAGGCCTCATTACAAATTTAAACTCCACCTTATTGCGCAATTATCTTGTTACAAATATACCCCAAGTATATTATGTAACAAATTAAAATATAAATACACGAACTATGGCTCAGTGCTAAAAGTTTAAAATATAAGATCCTTGCTGATATGTTTACCATTTCCATCAGTATATATCACAACAAAGTCCAATCACATAATATATTGTCTCATGCAGCATCACAACAATAGATTGCTTATGGTTCTCTAAGATTCATTGGCACTTAAACGATCACATAATGTTAGCATACAAAGTATAGAACGGAAGACATGTATGTTTACACAACGTATCTATACAGTACTACATCTAAGTGTATATTCTGTTGTAGCAAAATATAAAACTATTGTGTACAGTGTATCGGTGTGATATTAACATTTGAGACTAAAATAATATAATATCGAAGTAAAATGAATGGGAACTAAGAGCGAGTTAGTAGAGTGGAGGCGGCGTCACAGCAGCGCCAGCGCGGGCACGAGGCGCACGGGCGCGCGCGCCGCGCCGCTCTCCCACGCCGCCGCCGACCCGTCGCCGTAGCTCGCGAACAACACCATGCTGTCGCCGCTGTACGACAACCTGTGCGCACCACGCCGACCAGGCTTTATATCATGCTTACTAACCACTTCATTAGGTACAATTAACTACGCTACATAATATTAAAATACGACGCAACCAAATGTTACTTAACGCGTGTGAAGTCAAATCAAATGCTAGTTTCTATCAGGTCACGTCGTATTTGAATAGTATATTTCCACCTTGATGTATGTTTAGTGGATGTGCGTGCGGTGCACTGTACGTACGTGAGCACGGGCGCGCGCGCGGGCGGCGGCGGCAGGTAGGTGAGGGGGCGCAGGTCCCAGGAGGAGTACAGACGTACGCCGCCCGACGCCAGCCCGGCCGCCACGCAGTTCACGCTCACGCCCTCTGCCGCCCGCGAGTAGCACACGCACGTCACCTGCTCCGACACCTTCACGCTGCCTGCACAACACAACCATCACAATTCATAACAACGTTCTACACATGCTACCCGTAAATTAAATAGTTTACGTTTCTTCAAAGGTACCGGCAAACGAGCAATCAAGTCACTTGATGGTAAATCCATAACACTTGGATAATAGATGTGTTGCCAGCCTATTAAATCGGAAGGGGAAACTATCTCTCATCGGCAACAGACTTGACGGCGTCACTAAGACGGGTTTTCCACCAACATTTACGGGGGTTGTAACTAGAGAGAATACAATATCTTACGTGATATAAATTTAAATAAAAAAAAAAAAATCCCCGGGCAATTTCACTCACTAAACGTAACGCCTGTTTTCAGCGCAATAGTAACACAAGTGAGTACTTTTGTGGTAAATGGTAATAGTTCACTAACCGACAAAGGAGGCGTTGCACGTGTGCACGCGTATGAGTGACTTGTGTTTGTACGTAGTGTCCTTCTCGTAGTCGTCGGTGTCGGCGTCGGTGTCGGCGTTGGTGTCGGCGTCGGTGTCGCGCGCCGGCGAGCTCTCCTGCACGTTGTTGTTGTCTCTCGAGCGCGGCGACAGCTCGTGCACGGACGCCACGTCGCACAGCGTCTCGCTTATAGTCACGTGCGTCACCGGCAACATGTCGCGGTTGGGTAACGTGCGGATGTACGTCAGGCTGAAAACCACACAACCAGCTCGATTTGTTATTTAGATTATTAACTGAGGGTGGCCTATATTTAAAACTGGACTACTTATTGCTAAAGAAAATGGCTTTCGAGAAATTAAACAATGACAAAGCTATATTACTCGTTGAGATCCCAAAGCACGATGGTCCCGTCTACGCTGGCGGTGGCGAGCAAACGTGAACGCGCGCACACGCATATATCTGCCACGGCGGCGCCGTGCGCGTGCAGCGTGCGGGTGCGCACTCGTAATGCTCCACCTCCGGCGCCGCCCCCACCCGCCACGCCCACGCTCTCCACGCGCACGCACACCACGCGCCCCGATGAGTGCCCCATCATTAACGAGTACGGACACGTTGCGCTTGCGCACCACGACGACACCGTCGTCACCTAAATGATAATATCACATTATACACTTCGTGCACGCGATATCGTACAGTATATCAACGGCAACAATGGTACATTTTATATTGCTATAAATAGATCATTATTCGACGTTGTTACCTGATCGAGGGGCGGCACGAGTAAGAGCATATCAGGCGGTACATCACGTCGTCGCTTGAGTCGCACTATACCGTCGGAATGCCCCCATGTGACTAGCGCCAACGATCCGCGAGAATTGGCCGCGCCCGGGTCTCCTGGCATCGGTGCATCATTAGTGAGTAGACAGTAAGACAAGTGAGACTAGTGTCGGTGATGGAGTGTGTCGGTACCGTGCAGGTGCAGCAGCGCGGCGGCGCGCGGCACGAGCGCGGCGGCGCGCGGCATGGGCAGCGGCTGCAGCGTCACGCCGGCCGTGGCGCTGCGCTTGGCGGCCAGCGCGGGCGGCGCCAGCGCGGGCGAGCCGCAGTAGCGACCCCACCGCGCGCCGCGGACTCCCGCCCATACTTCCGGTTCTTCACCGCTCTCGCCGTTGGCACCCTAAAGTATTCAGTCAAGATATTATGTTGTTTATGCATTTGTATTGGACAGCACGTATTGAATAGGCAAGAGCGAGTGGTTGCGAGCACGTGGGCGTGGCGGTGGGTGGGGCGGCAGTACCTGGTGGGTGCGCAGCAGGTCGTGGTGGCGGCGCGGGTGCGGCGTGCGCAGCAGTTGGCGCGGGGCCTGCCCGTACGTTCGCACCATGGCCGCCGCCGCCGTGCGCTCCACCTCGTCCTCCAACGCGGTCGGGTCGAATCCGTAATACGTCTTTCGAGCAAAATACAGAACGTACATGTTTACTTATGACACTAATCACCATTTATAATATGGGTGCTTCATCGCTAATAAAATAACTATTCTTAGAAATCAAAATACATACATAAACTACGAGCCCTATTGAACGCGAGCTAACGGCGTAGACATTTATGAAATTATGACGACTATTTAAAACATTATTTAAAACATAGTAATTAGTAAGTGTATGTGAGTGGGTACTGACGCACGCGGGGAAGACGTTGATGGCGTCGAGCGCGGCCTGGCCGGTCTGCTTGTAGCCGAACACCAGGTCGATCCAGTGCGGCAGGTGCTCGGCCACGAGCGGCGACTCCAGCGCCTGGCGGTGCAGCAGCGTGAACACGCGCGCGTCCGCCGCCCACGCCGGCACCTCCACGCTGTCCACGCCCGCGCCGCACTGCCGCACGCCCAGGTTCAGCCCTGCACCACGCACCATGCTACAGCGATTCATCACTCCACCACACGCATCGGACCACACTAAGATATTCACCTTCGTTGTTATGAAACAGTTCTGGCAAGTAGAACAGCTCCGGTATTAGCTCCTTTACGTCGGTGGGCGAGTCGTTGGTGATGAGCCGCCACGTGGTCGCCAGTGAGTGGAACGTGCGGTCGGGCATGTCGAAGTTGTTATCTGAAAATGCAGCCATTCAACGTTGTTACTCACTAAATATCTTAAATCTAAATCCTTATTTATGTGAAATAAAAATAGTAATATTTTATGGAAATTGATTGTTTATGTTTTTCTAACCTAACGAGAGCCAGTTCAAGTGGTTGAAAATGAAAATTATGATGAACGTCGGAAACAGGAAAGAGTACCTTGGTAGTTGAGGAAGAGCTTGGTGAAGGGCGGCAGGCGCACTAGGTAGTGCAGCACGCCGCCCGAGTTGGAGTACAGCGAGGCGTAGTGGTGCGGCTGCCGCGATAGCAGCGGGCTGCAGCCCTCGCGCCGAGCAGCCTTCAAGTCCTGAACCAAATCTACTTCATTAATACTTTCTTGCTAATTTATCAAAACACTATTTTATGTTCTTTCGTATTAACTTTGATGTTGCGGTATTAAAAATCAGTCATGGACTAAATGGGATTGGATAAAAATTTAAATAAACATCTATTTTTAGTGTCCAAAGATGGACTGTGTCGATGATAACAGATATTACGAACGTTATAAACGTTGATGTAGTGTTGTTCTCTGTTCTTGTTCTGCACGGCCATGGGTTTGCTGAGGTCCCGGAAGGAGGCGGGGTCGTTGAGGTCGAGGATCTTGGAGGTGTAGTCGGCGATGACGAACGGCAGCACTGGATACTGCATGAGATCATTGTACGAGCGCCCCGCCAACCCGTTTAGCCTCATCAGGTACTCCCAATTGGTGATGGTGCCGTTGCGCCACTGGTTCATCGCCTCAGTCAACGTGTCCGCCTCTATTCTGTGAGATGTAATTTCACGATTAAAACATCAACAGCATAGGGACATTGAGTAGTATGTATCGTTTTATAATGTGCGTACCTGGCGGGTAGATGGGAAGCGTTGAGCGCCTTGAGGAAGGCGGCGCGCTCCTGTTCGTCGGCGAAGGCGAGCATGTGCGCGTGTCCCGAGCTGAGGAAGAGCTCGACGGCGAGCTCCTGCAGGCACCAGCGCCGCGTCACCACCTGCAGCAGCGCGTCCAGCGGCCACGACTCGGGCGCGGCGCGCTCGTCCGGCGCCGCGGGCTCGGCGGCCGCGTCCGCGTCGTCGGGCACGAAGTGCAGGCAGCGGTCCGTGAGCAGCAGGTCGCCGCGCGTGTCGGCCGCCACGCACACGCGCGTCACGCGCGCCATGTAGCTCACGGGCTCGTCGGGCTGCAGGCGCGCGCAGCCGCCGCCCGCGCCCTCCACCACGCTGCGCAGCGGCGGCGCCGCCTGCACCGCGTCTGACAACATCGTGCACAGGTCTGCTGTCACAACTCTACTCTCTACACGGTTATGGAATGTTTTATTGTGTTCAATCGATTACCCACCGAGCTTGTGTCTGAACTGTGGTTTGAGAAATCTCGGATGAATATTGAGGTGCGCGCGTCTCAGTCTCACTCGCACACGACCTGGTCCTTCCGTGGGATCCAACTGCCACGACGTGGGATAGCTGCGAGGGTCGTGCCACACCGCTATATTGTAAAATTAACTATGTATTAACATTTTTGTTATATACAGAATTAAAATTGTAATAAAATAATGAGGAAGTAGTATTGGTAGAAGAGTCGTTGTATAATAGTAGTATGATGTGTGTATGTAAGCGGCACCGTGTTCGTGCGTGAGTTGGTCGACGAGCGTGCGCCAGGTGGCGGCGCGCGCGGCGGCGCGTGCGTGTGCGCGGCGCAGCTGCTCCATGAAGCGCTTGCGCTCGCCGTTCTGCGCCTCCACCACCTGCCGCGTCATCTGCATCGCCGTCTCCGACACCTTGCCCGCCACGCCCTCCTTGCTGAACACCGCCCTGCACGCACACCGCACACCGAGCTCTTTGTCATCATTTAATAGCACGTTCCAATTTAATGTTATGGTCAAGATACCTTTCACGGTAATAAATAATAATCACTCTAGTAGAAGGAATTTAAAAAATATATTATTTAAAAATTGATTATTTTTTTCATACAACTATAAAAGTAGAGACAATACAATGTAGAAAGAAACTAAGAAAAACAATTTATTAGTCACAGTCGCAACATATAAAATATGCAAAATAATAATGACAAAATGGCTGGTCGTGGTTGTGACCGATAGGTGGCTCAGCTTAATGTTTTCATGTGGTGCAAACCACAAGATACACTAACTTGGCAATGGCGGGGCGCATCCTGGCGGCCGCCTTGGCCCAGCGTTGTTCGTCGACGCGCAGCAGGCTCTCGGCCTCGAGCGCCAGCGAGTCGCTGTCGAGGCGCTCGGGCAGGCCGGCCTGCGTGGCCACGGCCCAGCCGCGCGCCCAGTCCGTGATGGCCAGCTCCACGGACGGCGGCCCGCTCTCCGCTTCCGCGTGTATGTGTTTCAAGATTGTTAAAAGATACACCGCTAGCTGCAAACGATACCAAATAATGTTTATGTCTTGAAAGCTAGCTCTGAAAATGGTCGAGCCACACAGGTCCGTTCAGGGCGAAATCGACGAGAAGTTACGGCTTAGTTGTCGCGTTTCGTTCGGAGAGATAGATTGCGAGATGCCCAATACCCATCCTAGTTCCTTTTCGCTCTCCTCCTGATGTGATGGGCCGAAAATACATCCATGATCCAGCATTGTAGATGTTCATGGGCGGCAGTGATCACTTACTAATATGTGAGTTGTTTGCGTTATGCAATAAAAAACGAAGCTTTGGTATAGTTTAGTAAAATAACGTAACAGTGGTGAAGACCTTCCTCTGCGCGGGCGGGTCTGGCGCCAGCAGCAGCAGCGCGGGCGGCGGCGCGGCGTACAGCGCCCGCAGCAGCGCGGGCTGCAGGCGGCGCGCGCCGGGCGCGGGCGCGGCCAGCCACCAGAACAGCTCGCCCAGCGCCGCGCCCCAGTCGCCGCCGCCGCCCGCCCACCACGCGCGCCGCGCCGAGCTCGGCCCGCTCACCGCTGCAACCACACGCCGCTTTACCTCTCTTCTCTATTCAACTGATTATCAAACTAACTATTGTTTTCTCAGCGACAATATATATCAACATTGTAATGTTTTTTTCGGGACGATGCATTTTAAATTGCACCCATTAAATAGATATGGTGATAATTGTTTCTACACGATCACAAAAAAAAAAAATTGTTTTGAATTGGACAGAATTGTACAATTTACGCTAATGTATTTGATGGTGTAGGAAAACGTAATGTGTGTTGTGGGCATCAGAGGGGTGGTGGTGGAGTACCGAGCAGCAGCGTGGAGAGCAGGCGCAGCGCGAGGTCGGCGTGGTGGTGCAGCGGCGCGGCGGGCGAGCGCGACACCAGGAAGGCCACGGCGCGTGTCGCCGCCGCCAGCAGGCGCGCCGCGGGGCCCGCGCCGCCGACGTCCGACACCGACACCACTGCACACAGTAGGCACTATTGCACTATCACGTGTCGTGCACGACACTAGTTGCCAGCACACGGCGCCGCGTGTACCTGTGGTGAAGTAGTTGTTGGTGCGTGCGCTGGCGGCGTAGGAGGCGTGCAGGCGCTCCTCCAGGCAGTCGAGCTGCGCGTGGAACAGCGCCAGCTGCGCGCGGCGCGCCACCTCGCACACGGCCTCCTCCTCGCGCGCCTCGCCCTCCGCCTCCACGTAGCTCAGCAGGTAGTGGATCTCGCACACGCTCTGCAACCACAACCATCGCAATCTGCTCTATCTACACTGTACTGTACTGTATTGTACCAGCCTAGATATGTTCCACTGCAGGGCACGAGCCTCCCCTACAACGGATAGTACGATTGAGAGTGGTTAGGCCATAAAATCCACCACGCTGGCCTAGTGCGGGTTGGCGGATTTTACATACCATGTAAATTCTTGCAAGTCGCTAAGGTATGCTGGTTTCCTCACGATGTTTTTGCCTTCACCGTTATAGCTATCTACTCACCTTAAGAGTATTTCAAATATAGAGGGAGCACTATCATACATTTGCGTCTTTAAAAAACTTTGATATTTTTTGTTCGTAATTTTGGTAGCATTGCTATATTAGTGAAAATTTGAGCTTTCTTTTACCTTTCTTTTTCAAATAGTTTTTGTATGTTGGACAGCCTGTCAAGTCACAGCCAATAGAAGGGCAGAAAAAGGTAGGCCAAGGGCACCACCATTTTTATCTACGTTTTTGAAGTACCAGCGCTCACTCTATATTAAACATACACTAAGCTACACACACAACAACCAACAATCTGCATCTAACGAATATCCTCCAGAGTAACGATAACATATCGAGTTCGCACCTGCATGCTGTGTTGTGAAGAGAGCGCCTTGATGGCGATTTTGTTGAGCAGCTCGTGTAGGTCTTCGAGCAGCAGGTCGCGTCCTTCGAAGCTGGTGTCGGGCATGCGGCCGATGGCGCGGATGGCGCGCACCACCACCTCCACCAGAGCCACCTCGTTGAGCACTTTCAACGATGCCTACGTGTTTCATGTATAGTAAGTTAGTAAACTATTATCAGACTACGTCACACCGACACATTTATTTATTTCATATAATACTTTCAGTATGTCGTGTTTGTTATATCGTAAATCAAAAGTCATGTCTATTGCATTGGTAATAAGACATCACATTTAAGCAATCATTTAAATATTAAGATTTTTATTAACTAAAATTCTCACTGATTTCAATTTAGCCTGTGCGGCTTTAAGACGTCCACAATTGGCACAACAAGCGAGTACCATTGCCCGATTTAAGATATAAGAGAAGTGTGTCGGTATATAGAGGTAGTGCGTGCCTTGTCGATGACCCTGCGCAGCACGAGCGAGATGTTGTGCGCGAGCGGCACGTCGGCCAGGCAGCACGGCAGCAGCGCCAGCAGCGGCCCCGCGCGGTGCACCCACTCCTCCGACATGTCCACCCAGATGTCGTCCTGCCACACACGTGCCTCATTACTCACTCTATTATCCAAGTCTTAATAGAACCCATTGCAAGTACTGTGTATTCTGTGTAAACGGTGTATTAAAAATCCTATACAGTGGAAATAATATTGCAGTAAATAAAATTAATCTTACGTCCAATTGGTCTTCCAGTGGCACGTCACATTTGGTGAGTAATGCTGCACACGCCGCCGCCAGCTCCCACGAGCCTTCATACAGGGAGATCTGTTCGTAGTGAACCACAAATATTATTACATTTATTGCATTTTTTATGAAATACGCTCTCTTAAAACGTAAACATTAGTTGTAAATTTAGTGTTAGTGGCATGATCAGGTATAGTGGTACCTGGTTGGCGAGGTGCAGGTAGTAGTGTTGCGCGCGCAGCTTCCGCGCGAGGTCGGCGGGCGCGCGGCGCGTGAGCGCGGTGAAGGCGCGCACCACTGCGGCGCGCACGGACGCCTGGCGGTGGTTGGCCAGCACCACCAGCGCCTCCGCCTGCACCGCGCCGCACGTCGCCTGCACACGCACATACCTAGCACTCAGAGTACTCGCCGTATTCTCTTTCATTATTATTCATCTAATCACAAATTTATTCAAATGCAACTGACACATCTCTTTAAATTCCGTCAATTATTATGGAAGTGCTACATAACGTGGAATAAAAATAAAACGCAAATAATTAAGAGAATAAACATAAAGGAAATTTTATTTAGAAATGTTAGCCTTATTCGTCACATTGTTCGCAAAATTGTTGACAAACCACCCTGAAGTAAAACCATTTGTCACTAATTATCGCAGATTGAATGCTGCCATGAAACTGTTAAGTGGAAATTCAACCTCAAACCTTAGATTAGGTCCCCATCTATCGTAAGTGTTAATGATAGTACGCAGAGGTCAGCAGGAGTGCTAGGAGGAGGTGTGGTGCAGTTACCTGCGCGAGCGCGTGGTCGGGCAGCACGGCGATGGTGTCTCGCAGCAGCAGCAGCAGCCCCTCGCACGCCGCCCAGCCCGGCGCCGCGCCCGCGCGCACGCGCCGCTGCACACGCACACATACGCACATCTTACAACCACTACTCTAACTCACCACTCCATTCCTTCATCTTATATTACCACTCAACTACTTTAATGTCACTTATCTGTTGAGAAATACGTCTTTTCAATTTGTGGAACAAAAGTTTTCATATTTAGATAATAAAGAAGTTCCTGATGTTGTAATTTTTTTTTAATGTAGTCAATAAATGTATTTACGTTCAAGCAATTGGTTGAGCATTTAAAAGGAAGATCAGAACGTGCGACGAACCTGGTGGTAGAGTCCAGCGGAGTACATCTCGACAGTGGTGTGGTTGACGTCGTCCACATCTACAACAATGTAATCAGTGAGGTCGCCGTGCACGTCGCCGTCGCTGCCGACCGCTTCTGCAACCGCCACCACCTTACACCTTACCACCTTGCTACCATACACCCAAGCACCGCCAACACTCGCGCCACACCCGTACCCGCACAATGCATCACATGCGTTCATACATCTCACGGATTATTTTTAACAAGTAGACAAACGGCTTTATGTTTTTGCATGTCATATACTAACGATCAATAAGTTAATACAACAAATAACTATTAAATACGCAAGAAAAGCATGTGGATATACTTAGCCTTTTGTCTTTATGATTTTCATGTTGTTTACATGATCTTGAATGCACTAAATAATAATATTCTTAGTTTTATGTAGATAAAATAAAGTTAAGCAGAGGCTTCTACTCGTAGTAGTCAAAAATAAAAATAAAAGCGTGTGGGCTGTTGATGAGAAAAACAAATTCTTTTATAGTAGTGGATACTAAATCGGTCTCCAAAGGATTTCATGTATTTTTTGGGTCACGTGGCCGTTGCGTTGAAACAGAAAATCGAGCAGATATCAAATATATTTTTTTTTATCGCATAGGTCCGGTAAACGAGCAAACAGGTCACTTGATGGTAAGTTATCACTGCCGCCCATGAGCAACCACAAAGGATATCTGGCGCGGTTAGAGTAATTAATTCAAAGCGGCAAAGCAATTAATATTGGTTGATCTGTGCTGTGGTGTCTAGTCTCTCGGGTTTAAATATACTGTATTTCATGAAGCGATAATAGCAAATTGTTAGACAATATAATACACGTACTCATGCTGCTAGTAGTTAAACAACAGTTCTACATAAAAGTGGGGCGATATTACTACAAATAATTTAAAAAAAAAAATTACAGTTCCAACTCTGTGTCAGACTGTGTCGTAATATATTTTACTTGTAATTATTATTCCGTTATTAACACATTGCACAATAAGGTAAGAGGACGATTAAATTATGTAAGGCGATATATAAACATACACAAATATATGGTGAACAAAATTAGATGAAAACAAATAAGAACTTTATATAAATATATACAAAACTAAAATTATTTATATTGCGGAGTTCATCACACATATAACGTAGGCATGGTTTATGAGATGCGGGTTGCCGAGTATTGATGTAGACATTCACTTAAGAATGAGCAATTAGATTCGCAATGATCAGCGCTAAACAAGCAATTAATGTACAACTTACCGGTAGTGGCATCGGAATTCTCAGACGTTGAGTTGGACGCATTGTGTTTCCTAAAACAACAAGATGTATTACAGTGTCGTGTGCATAAGCGGCTGCGTGTAGTGGGAGGCGCACTGACCGTCCTTCCCGTATGTGCATGTTGATGATGCCTTTGATGTGCTTGGCGGAGTCGCGGCTGGCGTCGCGCGCGGCGGGCGCGGCGTCGACGTCGGCCGCGTCGTCGGCGGAGGTGCTGGAGGCGCTGGGCTTGTGCGCCGGCGGAGCCTTCCTCTTGGCGCGGCGGGACGCACGGCGCCTCACATCCGAGTTCAACTCGCTCATCTCTTGCGTCTCGGACGTTAGGAGAAAGTAGAAATTCGCTCGGGAATGTGTCACAAATGTGTCGCTAGCCTGAGAATATATTATAATTAAACTAACGATTTATAAAGCGCATATAATTTGATGCCCTACACGAGATAGCGAATCACAGACTACCATATTTTAACTAGGTAGGTCTACGAATTTCAAGAAATAAAATTAACAAAGGATAAAATTAGTAAGAAGTTATGTAGTTGTAACTACTCTCAATCGTACTCTCGATTGAAGAGGAGGCCCGTGCCCTGCAGTGGGTCGTATATGGGCTGATACAATACAAAAAAAAAATGTAGTTGTAGCCAGTGACTTAAAGAATACAGACGACTGACCTGATGCATGAGGAGTAGGAAGTCACTGAGCATAGCGACGCGTTGCAGGACTGGCGGAGTTCCGATCAGGCCGCGCACTACCTCCACTAGGTTGTTACTTGCTATCGGATCTAACGGGCCACAGTCGGAATTTAAGAAACGTTCCTGAAATATATCACGATTATAATTATTATACAATACATACATACATAACATAAACACACGCCTTTATTACCAGAAGGGATAAGCCGAGGTGTAACCAGGGCACCCGCGTTTCGCCTTATGTATTCCGTCCCACGATATGATAGAGGGCGAGCCTATCGCCATATCGGGCACAAATTCCTGACGCCGGGCTGATAATGAATAGAAAAATCCAATATCACTTTGCCCGTAAATAGTAATTCATAAAACTTCGACTTGTGTTTGTGCATTATTACGATCTTTAGCTATGTTAATGCGATAAATTGTAAGAATATAATGTAACAGAAGAGTGTAGTGTGGTGTGTGACGTCTGCCAACACACACTAGGCTAGCATGGTGGACCAACGGCCGCTATTGCATAACTCGGTTTAATGTAAGTGTCGGTTGTAGAGGATGTGCGTGGTACCTTGCAGGCCAGCAGCAGGTGGTGCAGCAGCCCCACGCGGTTCATCTGGTAGTGGTTGAACTCGCGGCGCGGGTGCTCGTCGCGCAGCAGCGTGCGCGCGCTCGCCAGCCACAGCGCGAACACCGAGCCGCGCTGCGGGCACGCGGCGCCGCACGCCTCCACGTCCCACGTCACCTGCGCACGCACCCACGCACGCTCGGAGTTCAACATACATCAATAACAACTATACAACTTTATTCATTGACGTCATGTGCCAAGATGTAGGTATCAGCTTTCAATTTTTGGGTTCTGGTAATCTGTTAAGTTTTTTAAATCATACGTAGCGTCAAACGAACAAACAAGTCACCTGATGGTAAGTGATGACTGCCACCCATGAACATCCACAATACTTGGATTATAGATGTGTTGTCAGCTCTTTAAATTGGAAGAAGAGCGGGAAGGAAAAAGGAGTGATGATTGACAACAGCATGGCTCTACCACAATAAATTAAGTTTGGACACTCTAATTTGTGGGAAACCTTAGAATTGAAAAATCGATGTCAATTAATTAGGAATTCAATTTATCTACGTCATGGTGACAATCACGCTAGCTAACACATCTGGAATGACTGTCTCGTCTACTTAGTGTTTCGGGGTACAGACGTGAGTTTATGGCTGTAAGTGTTGAATAGGGTCGTGGAGTGGTGTGGCGCGGGTACCTGCGTGGCGTCGAGGTGCCTCCAGGCGCGCAGCAGCAGCACGTAGAGCGCGGGCTGCAGCAGCACGGCGGGGCTGCGCGCCGCCAGCACGGCGCCCGCGCCGCACACGCGCACCACGCGCGCGCTGCACGCCGCGCCGCACACCACCTGCACACGCTACTGCTCTACACCAACTACCCACTGCATTCCTCACTTCGACATCCACATCACAGACTGCACTGTGTTCCAAATGTATTTCATGAACTCGATCTTTCTTATTTGTCGATAACAAGTGTAAACTACCGCCAGTAGATGATGCGTGACGTGGCACTTGGGCGAGGCGAACACTGTGAGTAGCATGTCGAGCGAGTCGCCCGAGTAGAACATGGCATACAGCCTGTTGTCGTAGCGGCACGCGCGCAGCAAGATGCTCAGCGCCAGTGCCTGCTCCGCCGCCGTGCCGTCCAGCTCCACCACCTGCCACGGAAAACCGCTTTAGTAAATTATGTTATTTATTACAAGAACAATAATTTATAAAAGACCTTCACAGCCGCATAGACAAACAGACGAAAATTCTAAAAATCATTGTTTTGGATTCTATTGCATTAATACAGTTCCTCCATATTGTTTTTTTCCCATTTTTTTCTTTTTTATTTATTAGGATCTCCAACAAAGAATACACTTTACAAGCTTTGCTATTGTAGTGTTGCAGTTTAAACATTGTGTTTCTTCAATTAGAGGAGATCACAACATGCAATAATACTGTACAACAGGAAACAACCATGAAATAACTTATCTATAAACTATCAATATAAAATTAAAATTAAATTAAAATTAAACGACAAAATTGAAAGACAAAATAGGAACCAAAATATTTAAACATGAAAAAATAAACAATATTAAAGAGAAAACAAATATCAATGAACGACTATAAAATTAAACATTGTATTAAATAAACACTCAACATATTATCTTCCATGCACAGACATCGATCGGTTAGGAATTTATTATACGTATAGATTAAGTACTGCTGTTTAGCAAAGAAATATTTTCGGCTAATTGTAGAATGAATAAAGTGAGTACGCGTGTGCGTGTGCGTGTGCGTGTGTAGTGTACCCGTGCGTATAGGTAGAGCAGCACGTCGGGTCCGCCCAGCGTGTAGAGCGCGGGCGCCATGCCGCGGTGCGAGCTGCGCAGCGCGGCGCCGAGCCAGCGCGCCGCCAGCGTCTCGGGGATGGACGCGGCCGCGCCCGCCGCCGCGCCGCCCGCCGCCGCGCCGCCCACGCCCGCCACGCCGCCCACGCGCGCGCCGAACACTGCACACACAGAAAACATTGCCTCACCGCCGCGTCTGCAATCACCACTTGTTACTCGCAGTGCATTCCTCACCCGTGGGCAATGCTACTGTCTGATGGTACAGATTCATTATGTACGGCGCGCTCGCAGAGAACGTCAGCACCACGTTGTCGTGCAGCTCGCGCAGCGTCGCCGTCGATATATCGTACACCTGGCAAATAAACGAACTGTTATACGAGATTTAAAAATTCTCTTTTTAAAAAAACTTTATTTGATTTTACACTCGTTTATAACACTTATTAAAATGACACATATAAAATTAGAGATAGAAATGGAAACTGGCAGACACCCGGTCGTGAAAGAATATGGAATAAGATAGAGAGCCCAGCTTGCGCCGTCTTACTATTTATCCACACAAAAGTGCATATGTGCAGTTTTGTGTGGAGAGGGTTTTTGTTATATAATGGATTTCTATTACATCTTAAGTATATAACAGCCCCCCGGTTAAGAATAAACTTACACAAAATTTGTGAAGTTTATGAGAATCTATGCATTTATTTATATACATATATGCAAATTATGTATATATTTTCACCCTATTCTAAGGGTAGGTGGTGTTCTAATGTCATCAAGTTCTACCTCTTCATTACTATCGGATATAGGTTCATTATTTCTACTTGTATTATGTAGGTTAACCCTTCTAAAAATGATTTTTTTGTGTATGCCAGTTTTATACAGTATGTAACATAATATTGAAATTAAAATAAGAAATATAGTACTTGTATAATAATTCCCATATTTTATTATGTGTGGTTTTCCAGAGACTATTTCATTTAGGTTGGAAATAATCTCGTCGTTTTTATTATTGGTGATCAAATTTTCTAAATCTACGTTTTGTAATAAAATTGGGGAATCATTGTTATTAGCTAAATTTATCTTATCGTTTAAGTTACAACACGAATCATTTATAATACTAAAGTTAAGGCTAGGTGTATATAGACTTATATTAATTGCGTCATTTGCCGATAACAGTTTTACACTTCTGGTGTACACAGTACACTGATTCGGGGTTTGCAAAACACCCGTTCCGGACACTATCACTTCTTCCACTTCACTAACACTACATTCAATTGTTACTTTATTAGGTTTCGATTGAACAAAAATCCACCGATTGTTTTTGATTGGTTTCCAAATGTCTAATTGTCCGGAAATTGTTTTTGTTTCGCACTGTACGGGAATAGCACTGACTGGTTTCGTCAATAATTCACTTTCACACGTAGGGTTGTCATTTGTTAGTGAGATCATTGTTAACTCACATAGGTAAAACTCAGAGTTTATGGTTTTACAATTATCTAAGTTATCTAAATTACAATAATATAGCTTATCTCTAGACATGGCTGTATAAGGGCTTGATGGTAAAATCATACTAAATTTATTTGGATTGTTTGATCCATGAGGAGTTGGTATAGCCATGTTATGATACAAATTGTATTCGTCCTTTGTAACTAAAGGTATTAGTAATACAAAAACTAACTTATCCTTAAAATAATAACACGCTACATTTGATATACTTAAAACTATATGAATGTTGTCTAAACTCAAGGAAAGAGGGATTCCAGTATCACTAGGTAAGTGTCTTTCATTGTTTACGAGTTCTTGGTATAATTGTGCTGGTGTTAATATGTTCGGATGTAGAATATTTTGACTACTAAGAATGACTGCGTTTATTAAATCTTCCATTTGGAATGACAATGTCAACAAGGAACTATCAAGGCTGGTAAGTATGGAATTGACTTTTGTTTCAATTAATAAATTATTTGTAATATCAGAGATATTTTTTATTTCTCCTAGAAATGTGTTTAATGCCTCGTTGAGAATTTCTTGATTAGTTTTTAGTCTGTTTATAATTTGTTTATAAGATTCTAGTGTGGATTGTGTAATTAGAATATTTTCTTTCATCATTTCAGCGATTTTATTTTCATTATTTTCTATTGTTTCTATATAAGAGTCATATTTTTCGGCATCGTTCTCATCAAGAGTACCAAAAACGTGCTTAAATATAGTACCTATGCCGCCAAACCATGAACGTTTATTACGTTTTGAAATCAGATGTGATATGGATTCAAATTCACGAGTGACATCTTTATATTGAACAGTTAAAGGCGATAGTATGTCTAGGCAAAAAGTATAATTAGCTTGTTGACAAGCGAATCTTGTAGTACTTAGGACTTCATTTAAATTTGACAAATGTGGTTTTATAAATGATATATCTATATAATTGATAATGCTTAATTGTCCTTTTACGATTTTCAATTTACCCAAGTTGTCGAAGTATATTCCGGAACTGGAAGGATATGGCTGGATGAATTCGGGATGTGCATTGATGCAAGTGCTGAAATAGAATGAATTTAGCTATGAGATTGGGTCATTACTGCAGGTTTTATCTCATCTAAATGATGTGTCACATGTCGTCTATTTATGAGAAGAGTGACGGTGTGGTTGAAATTTACTTTAACTATCTTATATGGACCCTTCCAAACTGGAGATAGCGCTTTACGGAGTCTCAAATGGTTTTTAAGGTAGACGTAGTCACCGATTTTGTATTTTGGAGGGGGTCTAGTACGTGTGTCGTAATAGGCTTTCGAAGACTCCTTAGACTTTAAAATATTTTCAAGGGCCATACCGCGGGTGTATTTGAATTTATGTTGTAACATCTTGATATAGTCAGAATAAGTTGTTCCTGGTTCATTATCATAGATGGAATTTGGGATAAACGGTTTGTGGCCAAAGACTAACTCGTATGGTGTGAATTTTGTGGTGGTATGTACTGTAGTGTTGTATGTAAGTATTGCAGTGTAAACGTATGTGGGCCAATTGTCTTGTTCCTGGTTGGTGAATGATTTTAAATATTCTTTAAGGGTTGAATGGCTACGTTCTAATGCCCCTTGTGTTTGAGGATGATAAGGAGATGACCATAATTGTTTGATTTTTAGAAATTGGCATGTGGTCTTGAATAGATCTGAAGTGAAATTTGTACCTTGATCTGTTAGGATCGATTTAGGAATCCCGAAGAGAGATATGAAGTGAATCAAACAATCACTAGTTTCCTCTGCTGTAGTGCTACGTATTGGGTAGGCTATGGAGTATTTCGTAAGATCGTCTTGTAATGTGAGAATGTATCTTAACTTGGCTGGACCTGATTCGGGCAGAGGTCCTACAATATCTAGCGCCACCCTTTGGAATGGAGATACGGAAGTTGTGGTGATTTCCATTGGTGCTCTATTTATTTTCCTAAGGGCTTTGTTCTCCTGACATGTTTTACACTGCTTGACGTAGTCTTCTATTTCGCTACGCATACCTTTCCAATAATATTGTTCTTTTATTCTATTATACATTCTAGTTGAACCCAAATGACCGGCAATAGGAATATCGTGATTATCGCGAAGAATTTTGGGGCGTTCACTCAGGGTTGGATAGGCTATTTTATTTAGGTAGACGTGTATGGAAATTTTAGTGTTATTGAATAAATAGATAAGGATGTTATAAATCTTAGTATATGAGTGTTGATCGAAAGGGTTTTTAAAGTCAGAAATTGCGATATCTGTATGTTCGTTAGAATTAAGAATTTCTGTCCTTATGCGTTTTAGGGTATCATAGATAGCAGGATAAGTGGATTCGTCAAAATGGTGAACTTTAGTAAAAATAAGATAAATAATTTTGTTTTCTAATTCTATTTTCAAGAAGGAATGTAATTCTTTTTCGGAATTTAAGACTTCATCGCTATTAGGTAATTTGGAGAGGATTTCGGAAATATAGGGATTTGATTCGTCTAAATCGATAGATGTAGGAATGAGGAGCAGTTTATAAGGAGATTTTAATAGGTTTTCGTTGTGTTCTGTGAGAATAGTATTTGAAGTATTTTCTTTATTAGTAGTTGATTTAAGGAACGCCGGGTAGTCGTTATTATTTAAATTGGAATTTCCCTGAGGCGGTGTAGGATTATTTGAGTTTGTAAAATTTGGATTTGGTGAGGGGATATCTAAATTTTCTAAATCTAGATTGAGATCGACGTTTCCTGGACTGAGTTCAGGTAGTGGCCCTAGGTCTATAAGACTTGGAGAAGGAATCATGGCGCTTTCTTGAGGTAGTAAAGGAATTTGAGACGGATTATTTGGAGAGTTGAGTACGGGTTGTGGAATAATATTAGATTCAATATCTTGATTTAACAATTCTTCGTCATTGAAGGAAAATGGGATTGGAGATAAGGATTCGGCAACAGGGTCTTCCAGTTGGTTGTTAAAGTCGTCATAGAGGTCTGGCAATAAAGGGTTTGGAGTTAGTCGGGATTTATCTTCTATTGGATTAACTGGGAATCTAGATAATGCGTCTGCATTAGTATTGGTTTTACCCTTCTTGTGAATAATGTCGTAGTCAAACTCTTCTAATTTTAGTCTCCACCGGACTAGTCTTGAACCCGGGTCTTTACAATTAAATAGCCATTGCAGAGGCTTATGATCAGTGACTATAGTAAATCGATGTCCATACAGATATGGACGAAAAGCTTTAGTGCCGAATACTATGGCTAGACATTCTTTTTCCGTCACGCTATAATTGCATTCAGCTTTGTTCAATGTGCGGGATGCATAGGCTATTGGTCTGTCTTTGCCTATTACACCCTGGGATAGGATGGCGGATACAGCGAAATTAGAGGCGTCACAGGTTAATACGAAGGGTTTGGAAAAATCTGGATACATGAGTACTGGAGATGTTGTTAATTTGGATTGTAGTTTTTCAAAAGCTAATTGATGTTCATTTTTCCAGTCAAATTGAGCTTCCTTCTTAAGGAGAGAAGTCAGAGGTTTGGCTAATTTCGAAAAGTCAGGGATGAATCGTCTGTAGTATGAGACGAGTCCTAAAAAGGATTTTATATCCTTTGGGCATTTTGGAATTGGGAAATTTATAATGCATTTTATTTTTTCAGGATTAGGTTTTACTCCGTCCTTACTTATTATATGCCCGAGGTATGCGACTTCTCTGTGAAGAAACTCGCATTTGTCTGGCTGTAATTTCAAATTATAATTTCTCAGTCTGTCAAATACAGCCGTCAAATTTTGGCAATGACTCGATAAGTCTGGTGAGTATACTACAATATCATCGAGATATACGAAACATCTTGACCCTTGTAGTCCCGAAAGGCAAGTGTTCATGAGTTTCTGAAATGTAGCAGGGGCGTTTTTCAGCCCGAATGGCATTCTAGTGAATTGGAAATGTCCTTGAGGGACGGAGAAGGCAGTTTTACTAGCATCTTCATTTGAAATGGGTATCTGGTGAAATCCAGAAGCCAAATCTAATGTGCTGAAGTATTGACTTTTTCCTAATTGGTCGAGGATTTCAGTGATTTGCGGAATGGGATAGGTTTCACCTATTGTAATGTCATTCAATTTTCTGTAGTCGATGACTACTCTCCATTTGCGTTGTCCCGAGGCGTCAAGTTTTTTTGGAACAACCCAAATGGGTGAAGACCATGGTGATATTGAAGGCACTACGATGTTTTGATCTAGCATTTTATTTATTTGACTCTCTACTTCCTTTTTGTGACATTCAGGGAATCTATACGATTTAGTTTGGATTGGAATGTCTGTGCTCGTTATGATTCTATGTTCTGTAGCCGTAGTATGTGTGAGTTGGTCATTGGGAAGATGGAATATGTCAGAATATTGAGAACAAATTTGGACAAGGGCATTAGCTTCTTCTTGGTTTAGATGTGAAATTCTGAGCAAATTTAAGACTTGATTAGTTCGGTCGAGGATTTTACAATGAGATATCATTTGGGGTGAATTTTGTGGAGTTTGCGTATCAAATGGTTCTAAGGATAAGTTAAGATTAGAGTGTACTGTAGCAGGATATTCTGATGTATTAACAACTGTGATATTGATACGGTTGTTATCTTTGACTTTAGCTATACAATTTGCTACGAGTAAAGATTCGGAAATGTGTTGATCTAGAATTATTCCTTGTTGAATTTCAGGATTAGTTACTGTACACTCTATCACGGATTCTGTACGAGGTGGTATAGTATAAACTGGTTCGCAAAACTGTAACTTGATTGTCTCGTTGTTTATATAGATAACGCCTTGATGATAATCTACTTTACATTTTAATTTTTGTAGTAGGTCATTACCTATAATACCGTCATATGTTAGATTAATTTTTTCTACGACGTGGAATTCATGTGTATATTTCTTTTTCAGATCTTGGAATATAGGTATTTCGAAACTACCAAGAGTTGTTGTGAGTTCATCCCCAGGGTCAATTCCTTTTAGGGTTATTGTTTTTTTATTTAAATGAGGGATATGAGACAGTGAATTGATTTTCAGTAAACTTATGCAAGATCCGGTATCTATCAGAAAGGATAACGGTCTATCTGCTACATTGGTTTGTATGTCAATATGAGGTAAGTATCTTTTTTCGGAATTTCTATGTATTTTGAAAATAATAACATCGTTTTGTTTCAGGTTATTTGGAGATCTTCGTGATTGTAGGGGATTCGGAGGATATAGAGGGTTTAGAGGACGCGGCTGATTCAGAGGACGCGATGGATTTAGAGGACACAAAGGATTCAGAGGACACGATGGATTCAGAGGATGCGATTGATTCAGAGGACGTGACGGATTCAGAGGACGCGACGGATTCAGAGAACGCGAAGGATTCAGAGGACACGATAGATTCAGAGGACGCGACGGATTCAGAGGACGCGACAGATTCAGAGGACGCGATGGATTTAGAGGACGCAACAAATTCAGAGGACGCGACAGATTCAGAGGACGCGACGGATTCAGAGGACGCGACGGATTCAGAGGACGCGACGGATTCAGAGGACGCGACGGATTCAGAGGATGCGACGGATTCAGAGGACGCGACAGATTCAGAGGACGCGACGGATTCAGAGGACGCGACGGATTCAGAGGACGCGACGGATTCAGAGAACGCGAAGGATTCAGAGGACACGATAGATTCAGAGGACGCGACGGATTCAGAGGACGCGACAGATTCAGAGGACGCGACAGATTCAGAGGACGCGATGGATTTAGAGGACGCAACAAATTCAGAGGACGCGACAGATTCAGAGGACGCGACGGATTCAGAGGACGCGACGGATTCAGAGGACGCGACGGATTCAGAGGACGCGACAGATTCAGAGGATGCGACGGATTCAGAGGACGCGACAGATTCAGAGGACGCGACGGATTCAGAGGACGCGACGGATTCAGAGGACGCGACGGATTCAGAGGACGCGACGGATTCAGAGGACGCGACAGATTCAGAGGATGCGACGGATTCAGAGGACGCGACAGATTCAGAGGACGCGACGGATTCAGAGGACGCGACAGATTCAGAGGACGCGATAGATTCAGAGGACGCGATGGATTTAGAGGACGCAACAGATTCAGAGGACGCGACAGATTCAGAGGATGCGATGGATTCTTTGATACAGTGGATATAGAAAAGCAATTGGTATCGACTTTGTTTTTTGTGGAACAATTTCCCGGGCGACACCTGTCGGGAAATTTTCTTAGTTTAAATCGTCCACTTCATCTACTCCGTTTTCCTCTTCAGGATTAACGGCAAAAATTCTGCGTTGAGGAATGGGATTAGGATTGTGTTGGTTTTGTGGGCGATTCGGAGTTAGGTTTTGATTTGGGTTAGTTGGGTTATTAATGCGGTTCCTATTGTTATTATATTGTCGTTTGCGACAATTTTCAATGCTATGTCCTACGTTCTTGCAGTATCTGCAAACGATTTCATTCGTATTTATGCTTCTAGAAGGACTAGGACGGAATCCTTGCGGGAAACGGCTTGGGTAAGATTGAAATTCGCGCCGCGGACTGAATTTTGGTTTATCGAAATTGCCAGGATTTGATTGTTGTGATCTTTTGTTCACCGCGGACATGATTTTTTCTTCCGCGACTGCGAAATTAACAGCGGAGTTTAATGAATCTGGATCACGACATCTGATTATTTGTGAAAGTCTCGGTTGCAATCCTACAATAAAGGTGTGCAACGCAAGATCTTCCATTGCGGCTACTCGCCCAGCTATTTCGGCTTTTTTCTTGGACGGGATAGAAATTTTGATTTCTGTGAGCAATTTGGCTAGACATGTTTCAATTCTTAAAGAGAATTGATTGGCTGTTTCATTAGTATCTTGTTTGCAGCTTTGCAACTCGGAGAGAAGGTGTGTATAATGTTTCTTTTCTCCGAATTGTTGTTTTATGAAATCTATAAATTGTTCGAGATTTTCGAATTCTTTTATACTGCAAGTAAGTTCAGCTTTATCGACCAACTGACTCAAAATATATTTAAACAATATTGGTTTTTGATTTTTGTTAGCAAGATTATGGGCATTCTGACAATTTGCAATAAATGGATTCAAATTTTCCCTCGAACCATCGAAGGGTTTTATGAATTTGAATAAGACACTTAGCTCCACCTTGTCTTCGATATCGACTCGGCTGGTGCTTTTAGAGACACTAGTGGTCTCCTCTCTTTCCTTGGATTCGGATTTACTGGCCATATTTACTGAAAATATGGAATTTGAAATATAAATGTGTCAATCTGTAAAGTACACAACACACAATACACACACTTAGTATAAGATAAATATAAAACAATTGTTTAGAAGGCGATTCCACTTTAAGTTAGCTTTACACAACAAGGTATGGAATTACAAGCTTATCTATAACTGTTATGACCGGATGTATAAAATAAACAAAAGGAATGTACTGTCTGGGATTATAAGGAATGCTTGCAACTATTAATAATAACAATTGAAGATGTAGAAAATTATTTAAGTAGAATAATACGTAAGTATATAGTTTAAATTATAATTATTAAATTCTGCGAACTGAATAAACTCTGAGTTTTATTGACTTTAATTAACTTGTCACTAAAAGGAGTCTTGTAATAGAGTCACTCACAGGAGAACTGCTACCAGGTGCACCAGAGTTAACATGGTGGAACTCTTGGATGTTGGCGTGACCGTTTCAAAACGATCAAAACTGGAACCACTGGCTGGAACAACGCGGATCCCGCGTCTCGACTTCACTCTTAAGTTCGTAGCGTATTTTATGTACAAAGTTAAAACACTTATAGGTTCAACTGATTTATCTATTTATGTATTTTTATTTAAGTGATTTGTACCGTTTTGAATGTTCCGCACTTTGTCAGTTTAGATATTAATTTTGTGAATTTTAGTTTAATTATCAGTTTCAGTCCGTTTTATTTATTTGGATTTTCCGAAGACGTATTCGGGTGTGATTTCGGTATCCCACCGCTGCCACCAAAATGTTATACGAGATTTAAAAATTCTCTTTTTAAAAAAACTTTATTTGATTTTACACTCGTTTATAACACTTATTAAAATGACACATATAAAATTAGAGATAGAAATGGAAACTGGCAGACACCCGGTCGTGAAAGAATATGGAATAAGATAGAGAGCCCAGCTTGCGCCGTCTTACTATTTATCCACACAAAAGTGCATATGTGCAGTTTTGTGTGGAGAGGGTTTTTGTTATATAATGGATTTCTATTACATCTTAAGTATATAACAGAACACGCATCGTTAAGTCTACACTTCAAATATATTATGAACATTCTTCAGAATTAAACTGCACACACCTGGTCCCAGTCAAGATTTGAATCCAGAATATCCGGTGTCAAGACTAAAGGATAATTGGGAGCTTCGCATTTAATCTGAAACAAATTAATAATACATTTATTTAAACACACAATAAATTTTACTTTTCTTATATCCATCCGAAGGTTGTTTGTAAGAAATCCCTAGGCCCTACATCGATAAAAGACCGCTAACTGTACTCTTAATTTTTATTCGTAATTTTTTTATGTTTATTTTTCTCTTGTTTGTAGAAAAAATAAAATAAATGAATATTCATATAAGGAAAGGAGTTGTAGAAGTTGAGCGATTTGGTTAGACTGTGACACTCGACGGAGTGAATCAGGTGTAGCACCTGGCAGGAGTGGTCGGGTCCGTGCGCGGCGAGGTGCAGCGCGGTGTAGCGCGTCAGCAGCGGCGCGCGGTACACGCACACGCGCGCCAGGTGGTACACGCCCACGTCGCCGCCGCCGCCGCCGCGACACGCGTGCCCCACCACCATGTTCGTCGGAATCACCTTGCGCACCAAGATACCTGCACACAAACATACCTTCCTCTTTCCTGATTCATACCTACCACTTAAAAATAAGCATACAAATATATTTTGAAGTACCATTGTAGATTGACTATTTCTGCTAGCGGATAAGTAGTTTACTTTTTAAGTAATAAACCAGACTATTAGTATAGGTCATAGGAGGTATACACGAGTGGAACCTCGGACAAATTATCGTATTTATAGAACAAATTAGTAAGCGACTACGTATAAAAACAACACCAATCACCTTGTAATGGTAGCGCCACGGACTCGCACTCATATCCGTTGACGAACGTTGTCACCTGGAAATGACGATTGCATATTTAAATAATTATTTACACACTTATAGGTTTCTATATGTCCACGCTATACTTAAAAACGACATACCTACAGCATACGCTTACTACAATTGGTTGAACCCCATGTAATGAGGTTGTATATCGTATTAAGCAGTGGACACACCCGACGCAAGCGGCGTGGCTCACCTCGATGAACATGTGTCGCTTGTGCACGCGCTCGGACACGTTGAGCGCGACGAGGTTCCAGTGGCGCGGCGCCAGCCCGCCGCCCACGCGCGCCTCGCTCATCACGCGCCCGCCGCCCCACTCCGGACGACTCAGCCGGTATGTGAACACGCCTCACAAACACAATGCAATTATTACAATCACTCATAGTCTCATACTAAATAGTATGTTCACAATTAAGAATATTATTAAGTAGAACCCTACACAACGATTTTACAGAGTTATTAATCCATTAATCCCTTGACGGTTTCTTGCCTACGGATTTCGTTGCTCGACTCAATAGTAACTTATATAGTATACAAGGTGAATTTTTCAAGTAAGCGTGGATGGCCAAATCCGAAACTATGAGGAATATCGAAAAATCGATAAATGAGTTACGACCCCGATTTTGATGAAAACTAAAACTACATACTTCGATTTTTGATAAAACAATGTGCCTAGCGAGGAATTGATTGATGATTTTGAAAGAAAAAGCACATGCTGTATTATTACACCATTCGATGTTGCTAATAAGGATCAAATCCGGATTTGGCCCTCCACGCCCATTTGAAAAATTCACGTTGTACACATTTATTTAGACAATATTTTTTGCATTCATATTACCATATTAATTTTAAATTATATTTTACCTGGAAATTCTATAATTATTAATTCATTAACATTTACTGAGCAGTTGTACGCGTGTGGCTCATTAGAGTGTATATAAGTGATAAATTCGTAGACACGTACCGGTGGTAGTGTGCAGCCACATCTCGAACATGAGCGAGTCATGTCCGATGGACACGACGTGCGACAGCTCCGCGAGTCTGCCGCGCGGCTCCCTCGTCGGCGACTTTTTCGTCGATTCGTTGTCTGACGAGTCATCGTCGTTATTCTCCATTGTATCATCTGACGATCGAGAAATTATGTCAGATAAAGAATTCTATCTTTGAGTCCAGTTTTATCCACATCGGCTTCGTGAACGTGTCCGATATGTTATGAGCTACATTCAAGTCACTCAAAGGAAACGTATATCGCGAAGAAAATTGAATACAAAACACAATATATGGTTAAGTTTGTAACTGTGTAGTTATGGTGCCCGTACACGCTTGCTAAGATATTGCGTGCACCGAAGGTGTAGCCCTAGCGTAGTGTCCAGGAGTTAGTGTGAGCGAGTACTTGCCGTGTGCGGGCGGCGCGTACAGCCACACGGTGAGCGCGAAGCCCGCCGCCCACGCGCACCAGCCCGCGCTCGTCGCGCGACACCGCACCGCGCCTGCACACATGCCACTCCGTATCACATGCCATTGCACCCGTGCGTTAAACTATATTAATACATCCGTTATATAAACATACCGGCCTTCAAGTGTGAATCTTGGAATATCTTGTCGGAGTCATCATTGTGATTGTTTTGTGTGGAATTATTTAAGCCGAGGTGGTTCATTTCCTCGGTCATTTCCTGCAATCCCTCTGCAATAGATAAAGATAGACGTGTTAATATCTAAAATTGTGTGTTGAATGTAATGCGCGGGTGGTGGTGGTGGTGCTGACCGGAGTGCTGCGTGTCGACGGGGAAGGTGAGGATGCAGTCGGGCGTGTGTCGTGGCGCGCGGCGCAGCAGGCGGCGCAGCGCGGGCAGCAGCAGCGCGAGCGGCGGGCGCGGCGCCAGCAGCAGGCGCAGCAGCGCCGCCACCTCCGCGCCGCTCACGCTCTGCCACGCCAGCGCCTGGATCAGCTCCACCACGCTGCGCTGCAGCTCTGCACGCACACCCACACACATATACTACTTGCTACGTCACACTAACGCTCTTACGTCACATTAACATGTTCAATTCTTGTTTCCTCTCTTATACCAACTTTTCTTTACGTTTAAGTTGAATATTTTTTCAATGTTGATTCTCTTTTACGGCTACTAAGAAATAGGAGTGACTATTAAATATTTTGTTTCTGTTCTAAATCTTATTTTAATAGTGATGAAGATAATATGAAATTAATGAGTATATAATAGATCCGATAAACGACAGTGTGACAATGACATTTAGATAGGAGTTGAGGTTGATGTGAGCATGTGTAGTGTGTGGTACCGTGGAAGGTGGGGTGGTGCTGCGCCAGCAGGTGTTGTCGCGCGGGCGCGAGCAGGCGCTGCAGCAGCGGCGGCGCGGGCGCGGCGGGCGCGGCGGGCGCGGCGGGCACGCCGGCCGCCAGCCCCGCGCGACACGCCCGCGCCAGCTGCGCGCCCACGCGCTCGATGCTCGCCGCAGACTCCGCGCTGCACTGCCGCTGCACCAACCTGCGCACCGCACCGCTCGCTCAAAGCTCCAAACACTTCACTACCAATACCATACATACATCGACACACAAACATTCAGGTGATTATGACACCACTTTACTAACAACTAACATAACTTCATTGCAATCCCGAAACTAATATTTTCAAATTCCGAATATGTGTTTGCAGTTTTCCCAGTCCATTAATAGATAAAAGTGAAAGTAAGGAAAAAGTGCAAAACCATGTGTACTAGCGCTGACACCGCGAACAAAGATGTGCTATCCGCAATATCTATTTTGTCTCTGTCATTCTTTCGCACTTAAAATGTCTGCCGTCGCACCCCACTAATTCTCTGCGCGTCTGGTACGTGCGCTCAACGCATAGATTTTGTTCGTGACGTCCGCTTCAGTACAATAACTCAATGTATGAAACGATACAGTAATTTGTTAAGCCGTCTTAGAAACCTTATAGCTGCCTAATGAAATCTGACACCTATTACAAAAAATAACTAATTTAATTATAACATTGTACCGTGTACAAGAAATGAATTTCAAAATGTTGGCATTATGAAGTTTCAAAACAAAATAAATAATTATCATTATAAGGCTCCCCCGATTTCATACTCCTCAAAAGAAGTAAAAGTTTTCTTAGCAAGCGCATAAATATACTATGTTATTTGTATTGGTAACTTTTTATTTTCATTTTAATTTTCTCTCCAAAATTTTTTTAAGAATCGAAATAGAATAATATACTGCCTCGGTGGCGTAGTTATACTGCGGTACGATTACAAAGCTGAGGTCTCAATTCGAATTCCGGGCTGGGTAAAGTGGATTTTTTAATTTATTATCAACCCGAAGTCAGGAATTTGTACTCGACATGGCGATCGGCTTGCCCTTATCACATCGTGGGACGAAACACACAAGGCGAAAGTGGGTGTCCTGGTTGCACCTCTGCCTACCCCTTCTGGGATAAAGGCGTGATGTTTATGAAATAAAATAATCAAGACTTTTTCACAATTTGTTGCGAGCATGTGGATGGGGTAAGGCTGTTGACTAAAAGTTACGCAATACCCTACGGTTACATTACACAACATTATAACACACCGCTTATCTCACTGCGTGTACCTATTTATATCAAACCCTGACGTCAGCAACGAATTATTATTTATTATTCATATTTAAATGTTTCATAACTACATGTTTCCTGAGAGATCAATGAACAGTGCCCACTTGAACCGGTCTCAAGAGTAGGTATTTATCATTTTGTTTCATTACCATACGATGGCGGTTCATTATAAATACGTGGTGCTACTTCATTAACCAATTAGTAATTTTTCAAGATTTACATAATATAAAAAGCGATTAATGTCAGATGATATATTTTTGGTTATATTTTGTTAGGTAGTTTTCTTTATTTATTTGGACAACCTTTGGTGGTTACAAATTTACTTACACTATAAAAAAACAAAAAAGATTAAAAATAAAAGTTACAGACTACCACAACATGCAAAAATAATAACCAAATTAAAATTAAAGAAAAAAAAGAAAAACAACAGCATTACACAATAATAAGTGAGCTAATAGCTGGTACCTATTAAACTAAGAGTTAAGAATAAAAATCATAAAAAAGAAAACACATGACTAATTCTAGATAACAAACAAAAAAAAACAAGAAATCAAAACAATTATAAAGTAGGAAAAGGGGATACTAATCATAATATTGTTGTTATACAGACTGGCTTCTCAATAACCTCACAACATTTGTTCTAAATTTCTGAGGTGAATCACCGAACGTCTATCATACATCGGGTATGATGAATAATCTAGGTGCATGTATGATAGGTGAGGTGTTGCGTGGCGTACTTGTCAATGAGGTGCGTGAGTATGTCGACGACGATGATGCAGAGTTCGGGGTGCGCGAGGTGCGCGCGCGCGCTGTACTCGCCGCACTGCAGCCCCGCGCCGCCCGCGCCCGCCGCCTCGCCGCCTGCACACACATCACTTTCTGTAACCAACTGACCACTATATCAATCGCATTCTTCCACTTTAAACTGTTTCCTTTTTACTTTTATCTGACTTGATATAGTGACTGTTTGGGAAAAGTATGGGTAAAGATCACGCCATCCAAATCTTTGTGCTGCATTCATGCTTTGTGTACATTATTATCATGGACTAATAAATAAACGGTTGAAGTAAAAGCGGCGTATTCAAATTAAAATATATAATTATGTAATACTTTAACAAAATGTAGGCCTCCACGACGTCATTGCGCTGCGGACTACCTCAAATAGTATTATGATAATAAACTTTTTGCCAAAACAACATCATTATAATATTTGTTATTTACATACAAGCTGTTGTTGCAATTTAAAACATCCTTTAAAAAAGGAAAATAAAAACATTTATGTCACTTAAAATTTATTTAGGGACGGCAGTTAACCAATGCAAAATAAGTAAATACGTACATAACCGATAATATTTAATATCCAAAAAAAAAATAGTTTATTACAATTTTAAATATACGTGAATTTATGTACTTCGGCGGATAACAAAATCCCTTATTTTTCTAATGTTCATGTCATTTAACAACATAAATTGTTTTTCCGCAGACATTATGTAATAACTATAGGTTGTATGAAAACTAAAATTGTTACTTAAAAAAAAACAGACCATTACAATTTGTTGACTTTATTTAGGCATAATTGGCATAAATATCAGTTGATACCTGAGTCAGAGGTGACGGTGGACATTGAAGTGGATATTTTGCGTGCCTTGTACGACTGGTGAACGTCCAGCTTGCCGACTTCCACATCAGCCTGGAATCAAACGTACACACTGTTATACTTTATACCAGGGGTGGTGAACCTTTGTCTACTAACGTGCCATTTTTATGAAAAAATGTTCAATATAGACGTGCCGTCGAATAATTTTAATTTAATTATTATTGAAAAAAAAAACTCTTAGATTCTACAATAATAAAGGAGCGCGGAATTTGTTATTGTTTTAGGAAAAAAATCTAATTCATAGATGTTTTTTCCTCAGTGCATAATGAACTTTTTGATCGATGGCGTGCACAAAATATTATGTCGCGTGCCATCAATGACACGCGTGCCATTGGTTCGCCATCCCTGCTTTATACATATAATGACGTTGAAAAACTACAAACACAAACGGTTTGATTTAGTTTAAAATATTAATTACCGTCAAGACCAATTTCTCAATTGTCAAATAAAACGTATTCGTTTGATAAATTGTAACAATAAGTACAAATAATTGTAAATGGCATTACGACCGTAAGCTACCAATATCACCTAAGTGATCTCTATAAACTTGTCTCAGTTTATAGAAATCAAGAAAAACTAAATATATAAAATGTTGTAAGGTTTAGTAAAAGGTTGTATAGCTTGCCAATACGATTTATTGCTTATATTATTTATTTAACTAAAGTAATGGATATGAAAATGCTATGAGCGCACGCGTCGCGGATAACAATCGATCGTGTACTAAATGCGTAAACAATATTATTTTATTAATTGCTGACAATTCAAATGTACGGCGCAAACCCGTACAAATATACATAAGATATTTACTTAGATATGGGTGCTTACCCATCATCCAAGTTAATTACATTTACATTAGTTTAATATACAATGAAAAAAAATATTAGTAATAATAAACAGATGGTGTAAAAAAAAAATTTGGTGAGAATGTTAGTTAGGAGGCATTAACGGCATACGGTCGATTGAATTTTTGATTGATGAATCAAATTGTCAAGTTGAATTATTTATGTTGTTCAAAAGTACAATATAACTAAATAATAGGATGACATGTGGCTAGGTGCAGCGACGATTTTTGTAAATTGGTTGGGTGAGGCTGGATGAACGAGATTTGAAACGGAGTTAGGTGGCGTGTGATTAGCGCGGGTTATATCCAGCGGTAGGGTGCTGCGAGGCGGTGGTGAGGAGTGGGTGGCGAGGTGTGAGGTGTGCGGTGGTACCTCGTATCCCTCGTCGGGTCGCAGCGCGGCGGGGTCGCTGTGCTCGGAGGCGTAGGGCGCGGCGGCGCTGTCCTCGCTGGACGAGCACGAGCCCGAGCTGCCGCCCGCCGGACACGCCAGCGGCGGCACCTGCATGCCCCGCAACACACACAGCCAATGAAAACATTGCTTACGGTTTTTACAATCACAACATTTCACTTATTACAATATTGTTTTTGCAATCTACGACTCAACTTTCAACGGAAAATATATTTTATTATTTTAAACTAATTAATTAAACTAAATAATACCAACGATAACGAATACTATCCTATTTAATCACCTTGAATAATTTTAAACAATATATTTACTGCATATAAAAAAATGAACCTCAAATCATAAAAATACAATATAATATATGTAGAACAAAATAAAAATAAACTCACTATCGCTGGTAAATATAATATTAATGGCACATGTTTACCACGTGGATGAATAAATTAATTAATAATCATGTATGTACGAAAAACAAGTCGGAGTGACCGAAACAAGTTGCCACAATTCATGAAATACAATAAGCGGACTTGTAAATGATAAAATGATGTTTTCAGTAGCCCTTAATTGTCTTCGAATACTGTTTGACAAAGGTCATATGACAATAAGGTTGTAAAGAATTCAGAAGGTTAATTATATACAATTGTGCGAGCGGCTATGTGTGAGGACGATGAGCAAGATGAAGACAATAGCGTTGAAATTGTAGAAATCACAAAAATTGGTAATTCAAAGGCAGTAGGAGCTTTAAACACTGCTTTAAAATGGGCTGAAGATAAGGAATTTGATAGCCACGAAGTTATGATTCTCCGTCGACTTAGAGACCGGGCTTTCGAAATAAAGTGCGAAAATTATAAACAGAAGAGTATTAAGACCTTTTCAAGAAGAATTACCTAATGTTTTACATATTTTAACTTTATTTTATTATATATATATATATATATATATATATATATATATATATATATATTTATATATATTAAATATGGCATACTATAATCCGGGCGCCTCGATAATCCGAAGAGGGTCTTGTTTTTGCCTCTCCGGATTAACGAGGCCCTACTGTAATACCAATAATCATCACCATTTCTTTTAATCGTATAGGGTTTATCGGGAAACAAGAGAAATATTGAGCCTAACATAGCCTCGTTACATCATACATATAGTAGTTACATCATATATTACGTATATATATGTCAATTGACAAGTGTTGTCCTCCAATAACTGATACTTATCTGCTTGCATCCTTTCAACAAAATTGTAAATGAAACGTTTTTATTAACTTATTTGTTTCTTGTTATAAATAATCTTATTTGGTCAAAGGAAATAATGCCTTCTATTAATATCCTCGTTAATATTTCTATGTGACAAGGTTAAATGTGTGAAATATTGCGCAATTCTCGATCAACCAATGTTAATAACCTTCGCCGTTTGCATGTAGGAGTTGTCTAAAATCTTATAAATGCATGAATTTTAAATTATTCAACACTACACTAGTGTTTTGTTCGTGAACCGTATCAAGCTTTTAAATGAAACAATTTCTAGTTTGGTTATCTCAATAATGTGTTTAGGATTGACATTATTTCTAGATTTGAATTTTTATAGTACTAGTTACGTAGTGGATAAGTTAGTATATTTTAGCATATGTATATGTTAGCTTATATATGTTAGCTTAGAATATGCATCTAAAATTAAATGCAATATAGTTTATATTTATAGATACAGAATAATACAAATTCTGGTATGTCAAATGTGAACTCAGGTGATATTTATTAAATTATGTACATTATTTATTAAAACGGTCATCGATAGAGATCAGACTAAGTTGCTATTTCGAGGTGACCACAAAACTGAGGCTCTGTAAGACAGTACGCGTGGCTGTGGTGTGGTAAACCAATACTAGGATAACGTTGTATAATTCGCTAGTAAATTTTCCGTTCTAGAAACAGCAGAACACGCCAACAGTGGTAATGTTACAACTCAGTTATAGAGGCCCCAATTACTTCGTTACGTATACATCGATCACGATGTAGTTAGAAGGCGTATTCCTGGCATTGAACTCAACGATCCAGTACGACATTTACAAGCGAGATCCCACTTCTGATTAAGCTCGACGATCAGATGTTAGCGGTTTATTTTGATATTGTAGCTGCTTGTGGGCCGCCTTATATACTGAGCGCTGCTCAATAGTTGGTCAATCGCGGCAGTATCAAACATTTGAAATGAAAGCGGGCGAAGACATCAAGATTTACATTTTGTTTCATCTTTAAATTTTGACTGCCTCGGTGGCGTAGTTCTACTACGGTACGATTACAAAGCTGAGGTCTCGACTTCGAATCCCGAGTCGGGCAAAGTGATTGGATTTTTCTATTCATTATCAGCCTGGGGTCAGGAATTTGTGCCCGATATGACGATAGGCTCGCCCCCAACACATCGTGGGATGGATCACGAAGCACACAAGGCGAAATGTGGGTGTCCTGATTGCACCTCTGCTTACCCCTCTGGGACAAACGTGTGATGTTTATGTATGTTAAATTTTGAGTACCAATTGGCGTAGGGTATATGAAGTTAGCTCCCTGCACTAGACCTAGCGGCTGAGATCCTTTCAAGGAAGTGAAGAAGTGGATACATCGAATTTACAAACTAAGTTCTGATAAAACACATTTCTCAATTATTAAGATAGAAACTTTAGTTCAGAAGTTACAAAACCATTTTCCTAATCGATGTCCTAGAAAATATTATATGTATAGTTGCGGATTCTATTCGATGAGTAGAATTCTATTAATTCGTTTTTTTTTGCACTATTGCTAAAATAGTAATGCTTACTTTTCCGTCGTGATTATTTGAGTCGATGGTGTCGGTTTGATGCGCAGTTATTTTACAAATCCCCACCGTCAGATTCTTCATTTAACACAATTACTAATCTGTTTATAACTCACTTTCGCTCTTCACCCACGGTTTAATTCGATTATCCGAATCTGTCACTTGTCCCACGAAACACACCCACTTGCCACTAGTTTATTTAAGTTATTTTATGCAGAGATACACCAAAACTGGATTCACTTTAGATACATAATAAATTAAATGTCAAACTCGATGTTTTTCCCACGACAACGACTGGTGTGGAGCGGAGACTTCCACGTTATGAGAATTTAGTGTGCGCCTATTAGAAGTGTAGCGATGGAACCTTGATGGGTTCCGTTCACAATATATTCGATTGATGTTTTAATAATACATTGTGATAATATTCCATGTCATGTATAGTCAGTGCAGAACAGTATTCCGACGCTGTCGTTTCCCATGCATTATATTTTCAAATACACGAATTTTAAATGAAAAAGTTTCGTCAAAACTCTATACAGTGTCAAGACGTGTTTTGTAACCCTTTTTTATAATACAACGGTACCCAAGGCGATTAAAGTTCTAATAACGGCACAGCGCATAGCCGAAAACCAGTCCGTCAAGGCTACACACATGTACCAAAAAGCCATGGTTTTTAATATCCACTACCCTCAGTAAATTAGATCTGAATATATAATACATGTTTGTTACTACAGGGAAGTGAGTTCGTTTTTATATTTTAAAGCCAATGTATACTTATTGAAGGTTTATATCTTATAATCTCTCTAGCTCCACGCGACTAAAGCACTCATTTTTGGTAATATTTGAAAAATGGTGAAAATAAATATATTTTAACATAAAAGCTGGCTCTTTTTATTTATACAATTTAATACAATATTTTAAAGAGTCTTCTTAGTATATTAACGTAAAACGAGGCGCTGACTAAAGTTAAAAATGCTATTGAGGAGCAGTTCATTGCCGAAATAAAATGCTCTGCATTAATTTAATGCACCCGAAGTCGAATCATTCGAAACATGTCTGTCGTTCTAAAGTTGTTTATTTCGTATAAATAAATTACATTTAATATGAGTAAGATACAAATATTTGACGAGCATTGTAAATAATAATGCATAATATTGGAATCTCTACCTGTTCGTAACTGGTCTAGGTCAGTTTTATTGCTATATTTTTTTAGTAACATCTATTTAATAAATAATATAAAGAAACTTAAAAATTCTATATGTTTATTTAAATGTCTAACATGTTTATTTATAACTTAATCGACGAACTTCCTATTTTAGCTTTATTTATTTATTGGTACGACAAGATTCTGCTGTTAAAATACTCTTAATTATTTGAAATAAATTTTGCTTGAATGCATTGGGTGTGAGTGTGACCTTACATAAAATACCTTTACGTACCAAAAACAGAAAATAATATTCATTAGTTTTATAGACGACTATGATTATCAAAGTCATTTTATATTTTATAAGTTCGCAATGCAAAGCGTAAAAAGCTTGCATCCGCTTCACGGCAATTATGAATAGATAAATGTTATCTTGTATTGGCGTTGAATTGCGATGTTAAATACAAAATACACAGGTACAACTGTTTTTAAATTTATCGTTGTATTTGTTTGTTATTTTATTTACACTTTATACAAATGATAAAGCGCAGCGTGGGACGTCCACCCACTAGGTGGTCAGACGACCTGGTAAAGGTCGCGGGACGTCGCTGGATGCAGGCTGCCTCCAACAGGTCACTGTGGAAATCATTGGGAGAGGCCTATGTTCAGCAGTGGACTTCCTTTGGCTGTTGGATGGATGGATGGATGGATGATACAAATGATGTATAGATGGACTTAACGCCTGATTCCTCATTCTCTACCAGTCAAATCTAGGGTGATGCAGATATGATAGAAGATGTATACTTAAATATGATGTTACGTAACAAATGTTGTAAAATTATTTTTACAATAATATTTTGTATTGCTGTGCGATTTCATTTTAACGTTGAGCCAGTAATGAACGTATTAGCCATGCTGGAAGCGATACAGGCTAATCACACAAAAAAATCTTCTTCCTCGTACAATTCACATTTTTAATCGACTTCAAAAAAAGAAGATTATCAATTCAATGTGTATGTATGTAATTTTGTCAGACTTGCACGATTTTTGGATATGTTGGTCTATAACAGCGTCTGAGCACGTGTGCCAAATTTCATAAATGTATGTAAGTATGTTTGTATGTTTGTCCACGCATATTTCAAAAACTATCAGACGGATTTCAAAAATTCTTTTTGCGTTGAATTAGGTTTATTCCAACTTAGGAGCTGTGTAAGTTTGTATTCCAACTTAGGAGCTGTGTAAGTTTCATATATATCCGTTCAGTAGTTTTTGAGATAGAGCAGGGGTTACCAACCTTTTTCAATCCGCGTAACGCATACATCTTTACTATTTAGTCGCGGCGCCGTAATCTATTCAATTGATTAAAAGTAAAATGATACTAGTTAGGTAAATGGGCACAAAACTATAAATCCAGCGCACCAGGGCGCACGCACACTTTAAGACCGTGAGATAAAGAGTGAAGTAGTAAAGTTTTTATTAATTCACCAGTAAAATGAAGATAGTTGTGTTAGCAAAAAAAAATTGGTAAGAAATAAAATTGAATTACTGCTATGGAAATTTGAAAATGACGAAATAAAAATAATAAAAAAAAATTTAACCGACTACAAAAGTGTATTAAAAAGAAAGAAATAAAACTAATCTTGTAAGAAATCTAAAATACGTAAATATGCCAACAATTTTTGAGGTCGGTGCCAGCTGGCCGGCTATAAGTATAACATTAAACTACGAACTATACGGGTAAAACCACGGTCTATAGATGGTCGGCTGGCACCGACCAGAAAAATTGTTGGCATATTTACGTATTTTAGATTTCTTACAAGATTAGTTTTATTTCCTTCTTTTTAATACACTTTTGAAGTCGGTTTAATTTTTTTAAATTATTTTTATTGAAAATATTTATAATATTTTGTAAATATTTTATCTAAGCTTATGATTTGAAGTCATAACTTAGGGCTATTGACGTATGAATTCCACAGTTGGGATCCCGGCAAACCTACGGTCACATAAAATGAGAGAGAACTACATACTAAGAAATGTACATATGTACGTAGGAACCTAGTTTAGCATCTCTTTCTCCATGCTAGGCTGGAAGTTGTGATCTCCACTTACCCTCCCGACTCTTCATTGAGGACCAGCAGGGAGCCACAAAAATATTTGTTTGAAAACAAGGGAATCTAACGTAGAGTAACTATACTAAATGATAAGGGGAAGTGGGCGTTTAAGCGACATTGGTTATTGATGTGGGTAAAGCATATGTATGGTGTATAGTGCGCGGTACCTTGGCGTGCGATCTGCTGGGCATGACGTGCGTGCGGCTGGGCTGCGCCGTGGCCACGCGCACGAGGGCCTCGCACAGCGCGCGCACGTGCGGGCCGCGCGCACACGCGCCCAGCGCGCCGCGCACCACGCCGCACGACGCCTGCTTCCAACTGTACCCCGCGCCCTCTGCACACACCCACCCTCAGCTCTCACTACACTCATTCTACTAATATCTAATGCTAATTTAATCAAAACAAATGATGGTTAAAAAACGTGATAGTTGGTCTCTCGTGGTAACATTGATACGCCAAATTATTTGGAGGAAACTAATGATTACACTAATTATTATTGTGTATGTCCACCTTTACATCTACCTTGTATATGTCAAAACTTAACGGTCTCCATGAACTAGCAATTAAATCAGGTGTGTAACGAACCATCCAATAACTAAGCACGCGGTCATGCGAATGACATTATTTTACTCTTTGCTACAGTAAAAACAGCCTTACTAACTAGAACAGAACAAACGGTACGCTTTGGTTCACTCTATATCTAAGTTCATGGTTTCTGATCTTATCTAGCCGTATTCTGTTACAGGTACTCGTATGCTAACTGTATGTAATTACTGTCGTATATTGTAGGGTTTACTATGCAAATCCTTCAATTTTAGCTCGGAATACGAGTATTTTTATATATAGTGCCCAAATTCAGCTCCATGTTTGTCGACACTTGTAATAAGACGAATATTTTTAAATAACAATGCGGGGTGACAACTTATATCTATTATTAAATATTTTTATTTCGTACATATAGAAAGGGCTATATACAATACTTGAGATCAGATAAGAGAACTTTTGGAAGTGGTACAGCCACGCTATTATCAGTTATGACTCAGCAGAACTGGGCAGGCCGGTCCGGGGCGGTACCAGTATCTCACAGGATATCCTGTCCAGATGCTACTTTGATGCCTAATACTCCTTTCCTCTTTCCATCCTTTTTCCTTCCTGGTTTCCTCTCGATTTGATGGATCGGCAACACATCCATGATCCAAGCGTTGTTCATAGGCGGCAGCGATCACTTACCACCAGGTGACCTGTATGTTCGTTTGCCTGACCGATGTAAAAAAAAACAGTGTGCTTTAGACCACACAACTGAAATAAAAGCTTAGCTCCATCTATGTATATGTATGTATGCAATTGATAATTCACGAAATATGAACTTTAAAATGAATTTACAATTTTATTCACTTTAAACGTAGAATATTTGGCTATCAGAGAAAGAGAAAAATAAAATGTGTACTCGCAACTCTCTCACTTGTCCCTACAGTAATATAAGAAACGTAACTCTCCTTCTATCTCACCTTACTTATATCTCCCTCTTAGCTTCCGTTCGCCTCGCCCGATCACCCGTCTTTTCGTAATGCTCTCGTCACGCATTCACCAGCTTATTCCCCAAATCAAGCGTGTGTGAATAAGGACACAAATGGGTGCAATATAAAAGGTAGACTTACCAGCGAGGGAGAAGTGTACGGTGAGCAGCGCCTCGACGATGCTGATGAGGAGCGCGGGCGCGGCGGGCGCGGCGGGCGCGGGCGCGGCGTCGCCCAGCGCGTGCAGCAGCAGGCGCAGCAGAGCCAGCGAGTGTGCCAGCACGGGCTGGCGCGCCACGCACGCGCGGAAGGCGGGGCTGTACAGGCACACGCGCCCGCACGACTTCCAGAACGTACACACGCTCTTTAAACTCTCCGCCTCGTCCACGTCTGCGCTCACGGCGCCCTCTCCCACCGCGTTGCTCCCACATATTCCTACTGAACTGTTCTTCTGACCGTCGTCCTGCGCTAGGCAGAGCAACTCCCTCTCTTTGCTCACGTCGCACAATTCGGCGTACTTGTCTGACGGTATCTTCGTTTTTAATATTTTGAAGCATTTGTCGGTCACGTTTATCAAAGATTTTAACAGCATCTGCACCGACTGCAACGTGCTAATCTCCCTGTAGTACGTCAGTTCAGAATTTTCCTTCATGAGTTTGAATATTTCCACTATGATCGCTATCTCCAATATGGAACAGCATTGGTTTGAGAACTCCGACAAGGAAACCAATTCGAGAACGTAACTGAGTCCGCCTTTTTGTATAAACTGCTCTGCGAATGAAACGGTGTTCAATAAGCTGGCGAATATATTCAAACATGAAACCGTGACGAAGTAAGCGGACTCCTCTAATCGTATAATGTACCTGTGCTTCGCGACAATAAACGTGGGATATATTACGCTAAAAAGCAATTCGTACTTCATTTCTGTGCGACACTTCGGAGTGACGCGCAACAGATGGCCCACCGTTGCATGCAATACATTACTGTGATTGTCCAGTTGCAATAGCGAGTTGTAGTGGATGAGAAACGACCACATACTTTTCCTCTCTACAGGGCTGATGTTCAGCGGACAATAATTTCTAGTGAACTCTCTTCGATCATCGGGCTCACAAATTGAACATGGAAGTTGATCAGTGATTTTCGGTATTAGGATACTCGCCCCGAGTTCTCCGTATACAGTATGTTCCAAGACTTGTAGACACAAAGAGGCGACACTGTTTTGCGTTAACATGAGTCTGACGATGCTCTCCATGATGACTCCCTGGGAGAAACAACAGCACACTCCACAGTTGAGCATGACGCGCAATATCTTGTGGCGGAGTGCGGCGTGCGCGGCCACGTCGTCGTCGGAGAGCAGCGCGGTGAAGCAGTCGTAGAGCACGGCCACGCAGCACGCGCGCGACAGCGGCAGGCCCGAGCCGGCGTCGCCCAGGATGTCGTGGTGGTGGTGCATGCCGCCCGCCACGCGCTGCCGACACGCCTTGTGGCGCGGGCGCGAGCACGCGGCCGAGTGGATCACCTCGCTGCGGACTCTCTTCATTCCGTTAATCAACTTGCCGATGGATTCGATTAACTTCTTTATTAATATTATATTTTCCCCGACATCGGTTACGGGTATTCTGATCATGAGCTCTATACATTCTTTTATAAGGCCACCCTTTAGACACTCGCCATACAATTTGAACTGATCGGTGAACTCTCGAAGTTTATCGACACTCCTACATTGCATCAGCAGACAATGGAAGAATGCCGTTATCGAGTACGCGATGCCGAAAACGAATTTCAGTAAGTGCTCTGATTCGGTCTTTTCAATATCTTTGGCACGACTTTTGCTGCACTTTGTTATGACGTCTTCTAACAAGCGTAACAGCATGGGCAGTATACCGTTATTAATAAGTTTTGCACATAAATCCGAATGTATAAGGACCTTGTCCAAGGAAACAATGAGTAGTTCCGTTAATGCAACTTTAATTCTCGAGACATGTTGGTTATTATGCGTGGCCGTTGAACTGAATTGCAATGAACAAAGGTTACGCAGTGAAAAGTTTATACACTGCACTGATATTTGTGATCCTTCCGAGCCGGACAAACTGCTTTCCGCTTTACACAGCTCTTGCAACAAATCTGTTATTATCAATGTAAACTCAAATGTCGTTATTTCTGAATTGATAATTTCTCTGTGTCTATCATTCATGTAGTCATCGGCTTTGGGTTTGGTTTTTCTCGGCGTGTAGTAAGGATCGCTGTAGTATGAATCGTTGGGGTATTCGTTGGAGGATCTCATGGAAGAGTTGAAGTACTCGAAGTCATCGATCGGCGAGCATACTTTGATGGCGAGAGAGCGGTTGAGTATTTGCAGATCATCGTTGGAATCAGCCGACTCAGAAGACTGATCTGGATCCTTGATATATTTTCTTTTCACTTTACTATCAGAGGAGTCAATTTTTATTTGACTTGTATGTCGTGATCTGGAGGAAAGAAATTTACATATCTATACATATAATACATTTGTAATCGATGGATGTCTGTACATTGAAGATAAATGAGAAAAACTGATATGGGGGGAGTATATTAACGTAATAGGGCGGATGAAGTTTGCGAGCAGAAGCAATTTTAAATAATTTTCAAAAAATAATTGTAAGAATTGTAACTAAAATAAACAACAATCTATAAACCAGAATGTTTATATATTACCCTATTGAGCATTGAGATACATAAAGTATTGGCTGGTATACACGACTTAAGATTTTCCAGTTAATTTCGTTAATTTTATCTAATCTAGTTATGTCTCTCTCTCTCTCTCTCTTCAGCCGCAGGAAGTCCACTACTGAACATAGGCCTCCCGCATGGATCGTCACATAGACTTGGCGGAATAGGTCTGCATCCAGCGATTTCCTCTGATCTTAACCAGATCGTCTGTCCACCTTGTGGGTGCGCGTCCAACAAATAACTATTCGCTTGCTTGTATACTAAAATAAAATACTTTATAGTTTATACCATCACATAAAATAAAAATGTACAGCTTTTTTACGCTCAAGTCGTGGAACTTAAATACTATGTAAAAAAATTATAACTGAGCAAAATGGAGATCCAGAGATTTTACCTACCCCATTGGTATGCAGGCGTGATGTTATGTATGTATGTATATAAATATATGGAATATTGTAATACAAAAAGGTATATTTTTAGTTACCTGGCTGTTATCGAGCCTTTTTCAGACGATGCATTGGAATTCACCTTGCCGCTTTGAACACCACTGGGTTTTTGTTTCGACCAAATTCTGTAACAAAGTACCTGATAGTATTAACCGAATAAGTCATTTTTTGTTAGCATAAACATTGAAATAAAACCACTACTATAGCTCAAGAATAGTGTCTTAAAGCGTAGTACGTGATATGAAGTACTTCAACAAAAGTATATACGAAATTATAAATAACCCTTTTATACCGTACGGTTTAAATGACAAGTGTTGAGAGAGACGTACTTTTCTGTATTCATTTTCGGTTTCGTCGTGAAGGGCAGATAAGTATGTGTACCGACGGGTTATCGCGGTTTACTCCACTATTTACAATGTAATGCTTGACGTAAATATCAACTGTGAAATCGACGCACACTGTAATGTCCGGCGCGACGCATCACCGCACATTATACAGACAGGGTGATATTGACTTATGGCATTTAATTTAAACCACATGTTCCTAGCCACCCCAGGTAACATTGTACCAAGTTTAAAAAAAACAACTGCTTGGTAGTTTGTCAAATTCGGGATTTTAGTTTCTAAGGCCTTTGCGAAGAGGTACGATTCTTTTTACGGCTCAGGTAAGTTCCCGAACCAAACAGAAGTTCAGTTAAGCAGTAAAAATACTCGTATCTATACGGGGTGGCTAAAAATCGTGGAAACTAAAATTACGATTATGACAAAAAATCATCTCCGATTTTTTTCAAATTTTGTACAATGCCACTTTGGGAAAAACTCAATGAAAAACATGTAGGTTAAATTAAGTAAAATATGGCAATATCACCCTGTATTATGCCATGATCGAGAACTACGAGTATATTGCGCCTTAAAAACCCTTAGAGAACATCTACATAATTGTTCTGAATTCACATTAATGAAATAATTAAAATTTTAAACATAAGTGTAATTTCGGCGATACATCGGTATAATAGTATTAACTACATATTAATACTTAACAATATGTATATTATATTCAAATTTAAACCCGTAAATTAATAAAATTACATATATCGCGAAGTGTACGAGAATGTGTGTTAAGCTTTTTAGAATGAGGTATGAAAACAACAAAAGTTTATACTCCTATTGTATTATTGTCTGTGGGATAGAACAATGTAATTTCTTTTAAAAAAAATAAAGTGTTGTCTGTTTGCGATATTCACGTGTTTCATTATAAAGCTGTTAGTCACATAGCCCACGGGGTCAGGTGAATGATGAGACGGAGTTGATAAGTTGTGTAGTTTCGTGAGGCGTCACAATAAATAATGAATTAATCATCTTAATAGTGTTTTGAAAATGCATATTAGTTCACGAAGGGCGTGGTTCAAATCAAAGGGCACACAACTGACTTTTCGGAGTAATGTGTGTTTTAATAGTCAATCATCACAAACTATAACGGTGAAGTAAGACATCGTGAGGAAACCTGCATCCCAAGGCGATTTGTAAGAACTTCTATGGTATGTAAAGTACACCAACCCGCAATAGGCTAGCGTGGTGGATTACAGGGCCTTACTTTTCAATCGTGCTCTCGGTTGTAGAGGAGGCCCGTGGTCTCCAGTGGGAGGTATGTACAAATGTGGACTGATACAGTACAGTACAGTTTTAGTGTTTTAGAACATGTATCACAGTGAGCCATTAGTAAAAGTGGTGGTGTGGATGTAGAAGTCATACTTGTGCGAGAACAGCTGGTGTATGGGCGTGGCGGAGGGCAGCGGCGCGCGCGGCGTGCTGCTGCAGTCGGCCCCCGCGCTCTCCGCGCCGCCCGCCCCGCTCAGCTCCCCGAACAACCAGATCAGCACCGAGCTCAGCTGCCGGCAGCACGACAGACCCTGCACGCACATATTATTCATCATTTTCTGACTCGCTGAGCTTCAACGCTCAATATCACTAAAATGCTTGCCACTGTTGATCCTACGACACAGGAGTTGCAGTGGCGGGTGTCAGGGCGTGATAGTACAAACATTATCCATTACTCGCCCGCATCACTCACATTTCTCTACCTTAATAACCTGCTGGATCCTTGCGTCCTTTAGGAAGGATTCAAAGGACACATGGGTTAAATCCTGATACGACGTAAATACATTGCCGGACGTACTTTATTCAGAACTAAACGTTTGTCTTAAAAAATAAGTTCATAGTGGATTGATCCGAAAAACCGAAAGTCGCATTCATTTTAAACCTTAAAACAAACAACAGAAGATTCAGAACTTAAGACTAATTTCTTTATAAAGCACACCCGGCATTTATGGAAACATTGATTTTTTTATTGGGATTCCGGAGGATATATCAACGCTCAATCGCTTACAAATTCTCATTTGTTATTCATATAACAATGAATCTTTTATGTATCCGTTATTGTAGGCAATTGCCGTTCAATTCACCCAACTCAGAGCTTAGGACAATAACAAACAAGAGTTGGCTTCTAAAGCCTGCTACACACGTTTAAGTGCGTTTGCGTAAACGCGAAATTTGTTTCGAATCTAATATTGGAACGAAGTTCGCGGATTTATTTGCCCACACACATACCAGTATACTGGTGCAAACTCAGACTTGCACAGTTATATCGTTACGTGTGTGGCGGCCATAAAATTGTAGACTAGACAATTTTAACAGATTATAGCGCAATTATTGGTCTGATCGAAAACGAAGTCGAAAAATAGGTGTCTTATTTTTTACTACTTCGAACTAGCCTTCAAGATTATTATAGTCTCAAAATTATTAGGTATCAAATTAAAATGGTTTCTAATTATATTGTGTTTTTAAATATACAAGCAAAAAATCAAAACGGGTTGGAATGTATCAAAAGATCTTGCATCTATTACTATAAATTTACTATGCTTCATAATATAGGAAATAATATGAATAATCATCAAACAGTTTAACGGAACCTCTGTAATGCAGTTATGAGTGGTGACACCAAAGTAATGTGTTGAGGTGGTTTTATGGAAGATTCCGCGGTCGGAATATGCTGTTTGTGGTCGACGGCCGACACTACTGGCTGGCGACTCAAATTACAATCGTGCTCTGGTTCCACAATATAGATTTTATTTCATTGTATGACTGATTTATAATAGTAGAATAAATGTGATCCCCAAATTATAACTTTAAACAAAGACTTTTTTTACATAATTTTTAACTTTATGCAAGTAGCTTCTTTTAAGAAAATACAAAAAAAAATAGTAACCTCTCTGATATCAATAGTTGTGATGACATAGCCAGTTAACGTCTGTCGGCCTTCGAAGCTAATTTTGGCCATTTTTAAATGTATTTTACAGATTACAATAAAAATCATATTATATCAATTTAAAAAGACACATACGTATTAGATTTAATTCAACGGGAAGTTACATTGTGCACACAATTAATGATAGACAAAATTTAATTAATATGGGACCTCTCAATTCTAGTTTTTAGTTTGCTTATTATCTCAAAGTGCCAGTAGAACGCAGATGCGCTATTGTGAACGATTATTGCGCTCCCACACGTCACTCCATTAAGATGAATGGCTCAACGAACAACTGCACACAGAAACAACTATCTATTCGGCATAATGATGTTAATTTCATTAGCTTTAAATAGATAATTCATATGTTGAGAATAGTTTCTATCAATAACGAGAATTGAAGATTGCTTTTCTTGTACACAATATAGATACCTACTCGTAATGTAAGTAGTCAATTATGGTAGACATTTTTACGGTGTTTTTCATGAATATTATCGTCTAGGACTCTAGATTATAACATTAAGCTTAATAAAATTTGGACAGGTTAATGTTGCTAGAGTAGTTGCATCATGTAGCTACGTCATTCATTAATTATTAATGCAATTCCAAGAAGAAATAAAAATTATGATTTTGCAGTCTTAATAAACAAATCGAGCACAGATATTTGTATCTAATATAACTTGATCGCTTGAACTACACGGTTCTTTGCTGCAGTAATAAATTTTATCCCGCAGGTTACCCTTTTATCTCTATTTGATTCATTAACAACCATTTACATGTATCGTTCCTAGATAATGATAATTACTATTGAATAACATGTAAATGAAGCGATAATTATTTTGAGGTACCAATATTGCACTTCAATTCAATTTAACCTTCTATTAGCATTAGCAATCGATTTAGGAAGAACAATTATTGTTATCATTATAAATAAGACTGCCATATCGATTGTAACTGTAATGAATGGCGTAGAGTCAAATTCTGAATTCAATCTTTAATTATCGAAGAGATGAGCCGATGCTCTAGAGTCTACATTGTGTTATATGTATGCTTGTTTGAGAGGTTAGTAATAGTCGATCGTTTCTACCACCAAGGTGTCGACATGCAGATATTTTTTTATTAATTTAAACAGAAATACATAGGTAGTTTTCAATATAGTTGCTAACAAGCTAAGCTGCTGCTCTGATTTAAACCAACTTGTAAATTTTGCAATAATCACTATACTCTTATTATAAACTGGTTTTGAAAAGAGCAACACTAGAGTTTCTTGCCCGTTCTTCTCTAGTGGAAATCGCTTCCCGAACCGGGTGGTAGATTAAAAAATGACAATCTAAAAACTTATTTATTACATTAAATTATTTTTATTTTCAACAAACCACATAGTTTTATACTAGAACTAACGAGAGTTAACAACAATATCAATACATAACAAAATACATATATTTGTGTATCAACGGAGCTTCATAAATACACGGTAGGCGATACGTCCTGAGACGCAATATCTTACATACAGGTAATAAGGTTAAAACTACAATTTGTATCATATTACGTACACAATTTGAAAACATCTTTCAGACAATTTTGCCAATATCGTGGCTAGATTTGAATTTTTTAAATCACGCTATAGATTTGTTGTCCGCAGCTGACATAGACCTTTGACCGTGCAAAATAAAACACAACGGTTTATGATAGACCAGTACTTCTCTGTTCTGGCGTACGTGACCAACAATACGTGACGTAGCTTCCTTAAGAGGGACACAAAGACTAAGACTATCGCCGTATCGGTGATATTTAAATTGATATCAATTGCTATTACAAGACCAGGGAAATCGAACTCAACGTCTCACCGGTTTCAAAATTTTTGTATGCAATCCCCAAAAAAATCTACAGGAAAACAAGCAGCTTCCCCAATAAAATTAAAATTGATTCAGTTGCACTTATATACAAATTAAGATACACAATATCAATTTTAAGATGTGATAATCGCAGGTCTAATTGCAATATTAAAGCTAAAACCACCGATCATAATCAAATCAGTTGAGAAATTCCGAATATATACATTCTAAACCGATTTCGACACGTCTGTTGCGACGTGTGGATTATTCTTGGCATAAACAGATACTGTATTATTGCTATGGTGCTCTAAAACGGTAAAGTTTTACATTTCGTAGAGGAAGCACTGGAAGTTACTTACCTCAACGCCGAGCGCCCGGAGCAGCACGAGGCAGCGCCACGCCACGCCGCCGAGCAGGTACTTGCGAAGGATCTCCTGAGACGACTGTGCGTTGCTGCGAGTGAACAAACTCGTCGGCTGGATTTTCAATTCATCAGGTTTCGTTTCTGATGACAATTAAATTGGTATTGGATTCTGAATTCCTAATATTTTCACAATTATATTACATAAATTAAATAATCTATAATATTCAGTCTGAAACATGGATATATTGAGCGCTTAAGTACGGTAATGGCACCCAATAGAAATAGAAAGTATGAAGTTTTGAGATAAATCAAAAGTTTTGTTTCATATATCATGCGATTGAGGCAAATCTAACAACATATAATGAGACTAAACTCTTTCGCAATATGTAAATTACTTGTATAAATACACGTTCATAATCTAGAGTAGGTACTTACCTTGTGGGAGCGCAGTCTTGGGCGGGTAGGCGGTGTCGAAGGGCGGCAGTGGCGTGGCGCAGTGCGCCGTGATGGACGAGGTTAGACGGTGGATGCCGCACAGCAGCTCGCACCCCACCAGCGTCACCACGCCGCTCACCGGGCTGCACGCACGCACACACACACAGTAACCACAAACACTCTCACTGCACCCACAGCTTACTATACCACACCACATATTCACCAACGGAGATTAAATTTCAGTGGCAAGTATCTAAACCTCATAAGTACTTACATATTCGAATGCAAAAATGATAATATAACTCTCATTCAACGATAGCCCGTTAACGTTATTCTCTGATCATTCTAAACACTACCAAGCCTTACCAGGATGGAGTACCTTCCAGTGGCGAAGGCTCCATATAACTCGATTCCCTGCGGCTTACCTTTTGTAATTTATCATTACACTATAAACAAGCAAATTTTTCAAAATTATTTATGTAATATCTAAACTCATTTTATTCAACGACATCTGTCGGCCACATAGGTAAATATTACTGCGGAGGCGCATAGCAAACATGTAATTAGATTGCGCCGCGTTGCGACCTCTGGCGAATTACTGCCGAAATTGTTCGGCTTATTGAATAACAATGGCGCGGCCCGTGCGCCGACCGCCCGCGTCGGCTGCATGTTACGCATTGGTGTGACATGGTTGTGTAGTTTGCAACAAATCACGCAAAATTGTACCTTAAACTAATTATGATTTAAGGTTCAATTCCCGTTAAAAAAGCAGGAGGCATGCTGAGACTCTTCAGCATTTTGTGTGTTTATGTGTGTATTTGTGTAAATATCACTACATTTATAAGTGTTGTATTAACATTTTGACAGTATACGAGTATTAGCTGGTTCACGCATTTAGTTTTTAATGTTTTAAATTACAAAATGTACATAAATATTAATAGTATTATTATGTTGTAATGGAAATTAATAATCGTGAGGGACGTAGGTACATGTTTAGATTGTCAATTTCGGAAATAACGTTACCTACTGTTTAGATTTTAGGAAGTGCTCGACTACTAATAATACAACTAATAAAAGCGCGGCTAACGTACTTGTTAACATTGTATCTAGATCATTAATAATTTTTCTTTATTAATCTTATATTCACGTGCGGTTTAAAAATATACTTTTTTAATTTTCTCATGATGACATTGCAACTTTTGTTTGTACGTAGATGCCATCATACGAAACGCAATCGTTTCGTTTGGTGAGTGAGATTGTCGGAGGAATAATTTGCTGGCGGTTGAATATTCGCAAACGTCCGGATATAAGGATACACGAACATATTATGTAAATGTGTCGCGTTTCGGGCTAATTCTCTGAAGCATCTCACGATAAGTTGATCTACTCAATCCGGACTGCACTATGTTTACTATCAAGTATCAGTCGCATTGTCTTCTCTATGTAGGACCAGTAGACGTAGAGGTATAAACACACTTATTTCGCGTATTGAGCTTCGGCTTCCCTTTTTAAAAAAATCACCCTTCGCCACTGGTACCTTCTGGTCGTAAGCTCTAAAAGTTATAACATGTAAATTGTAGGTGTAAAAAACGGGTGACTATAGGCTTCTTCTACGAGTAGTAGCCAGAATTACAGAATAGATTACGATCTTTGAGGTTTAAATATAAAGTACACATTTGTTTATTCAAAACATCAATCAATACCTAGTTGTCATGTAAAATACCGTATTCCTACATCAACGGAATACTCTGTGCGTTGTCGGCCTTTAAAGAGAGCTCTTTTCTTAAACGTTTCTAAGTGGTATCGGTTTGGAAATACCTTAGGAGAAAGCTGATTCCTCATATTAAGTATTAAGAATATTTCTTTTGATGTAGGCTAATGTAAGTTGAGTAGTTACGCAATATAAAATTATAAACATAGTCACAATTTTTCCAAATTTTAATACAGTTTTTAAGTAACAAATATGTGCAAAGTTCATTAAAACTGTATTAAGAAACACAAATGTGGCCGTAACTAGCTTTTCTGTTACTAAGTTAAAACAAGATATTTGGGGCAACGAGGCCTCTGGCGTAGGTGCGGTGCGCGGTGACCCTAACTCAGTTTTGCTAAATAATTCGCCGACAACATCTTATTGCTGCGCGAGATAAGGGGCAATTTAATTTCATCTAAAGACCATTAATTCAATTCGGAGACTCATTACAAGTATTACATTCAATAGATAAAATGTAATAGCACCAAAACACTCGTTATGATCTAACCTTATCTCCGAAATTCTTTCTTGTGTAAGTATATAAATATGTTACTGTAGATAAAAAAAAAAAAAGTTGATTTTTAGTTGATTGATGTAATAAAATATCTCTAGCGGATGGCGGGACAGGAAAACGGCGAGTTTCGTCGCGTTTTTATTATGAGTAATAGGACTATAAAATATCCAATACAAGATTGCATACTTACCAAAACTTAATTAACTCCTTAGGGTTGGCACCTTCGTTGAGACGGATGAGAAACTCGGCTAGAAACAAGTCCAGCCACGTAGATTTCTGTCAGCAACAACCATCATATTGGGATTAGGTTCTTATGCCAACACAAGTTGGTCTGTGCTTAAAGCGAACGTTCTCTGGTTTGGTTGGTGGAGTGATAAATCGTAAATACACAAATTCGAGAGACGAGACCATATTTATTATGGTGGTGCCTTGTTTATTATGGTTAATACTACAATTAAATATTACAACGGTAGACAACATAAATACTACTGTACTGTATCAGCCCATACACGACCCACTGCAGGGCACGAGCCTCCTCTACAATCGAGAGTACGATTGAGAGTGGTTAGGCCATATAGTCCACCACGCTGGCCCAGTGCGGGTTGGCAGACTTTTACATACCATAGAAATTTATACAAATCGCTATGGTATGCAGGTTTCCTCACGATGTTTTCCTTCACCGTTATAGTGCGTGGTGATTGACTATCAATACACACATGACTCCGAAAAGTCAGAGGTGTGCGCTGGGATTTGAACCCGCGACCACCGTGAACATGTAGGCAGCCACGTCTGGTCCGTTACCAACAGGCCACCACGCACTTAAGACAACAACATAAATACGAATATATAATTTTATGTATTACTAAGCCGCAGAATCGGATAAAAATGTTAATGAATTTTTTGTGAATTAAAACGACAACAGTTATATCTATCTTAATGTGTTCGTGGCATTTCGATTATGGCTATTGCTTAATTTCAGGTCGTTCATGTACATCGTAGTCGTCAATATCACCCCGTGTATATTCTGTTCAGAGAAGGCTCGTATAATTTCTTTAAATAACCTTCTAGCGAAGGTGTATACTCTATCGAGATTGCACAGTAATGTAATGACTATCGCTCCGTTATCCTAAAACAAATTTCAGACGTCACCTCATAAGTGCCCGTCTCTGCCTTGAAGAAATGATCCCAGTAAAGTTTCAATGTGTCCGTGTCTTCTTCCGCCGCCATGATCGCTGTTTGAAGACCTGCAACAACAATACTGTGTTGGGCATTGCTAAAAACGCAAAAACAATTATCATCCAATCTCTTATCTCTTCTCTTTCTGAGATTGGACGTAGTCATCTGAAGTTAGCCACATAAATCATTATTATCTAGGTACTAGTTACGACCCAATGCTCACCACGATTCATTCAATCATAAAAAAATTAACCATTTGACAATTGGTTGCATACCAATTGTCGATTAATTGGCAAATGCAGAGCCCCATGTTCCATGGTTCAATTGTCAACATATTTCCGGCCAACTATTCTCGTTTAAAGGTATAGTTTCAGTGGTTGTAATGTCTCAAATTATTCACTGAATAGGAAAAACGTGGGAAAAACAGGTAATTTTATTTAAACAAACATAAAGACACTTTTGAAAAAATATACACCTACCTATTGTTTTTCACGGATTAAACTTGTTCAACAATACGAACTAAAAAAATTGCTGCCAAAAAGCATGTGTATAAAACCCAAGTAAGTTTACATGACAAGAATATTATTCAAAGCTACTTCTTCTTTAGCCACAGACAGGACACTGCTGAACACAAGCGTTCACAAAGAATTTTACGTTACATTGCTGGAAGCGACCTGTCTCCAGCAACTTCCTACAACCTTTATTAGTTACAATGTCCACTCGAGAACTTTTTAGCCCCATCAGGCATCAGTTCTACTTGTTCTGCCTCGCTGATTGCCAAATCAACTTGCTAATCCATTAGTCTATGTCGGTAATCGTTGTTCTTCTAACTGTGTCAGCCCATATACGTCTCACAGTCGGGCACAAGCCTCCTCTATAATCGAGAGTACGATTGAGAGGGGTTAGGCCTTCTCCTAAGGATCTCCTCATCACCTATAATTTTTTACATTAAATACCGAGCATAGCCCTCTGTACAGTGCATTGAATGAGGCTCGTGGAGAGAACTTAATTACTTTAACATACCCAGTAATAAGCAGGTTTTTCCTTAGTACTAATCAAAGTTTTCTTTTTTATTGCGTAGCTCCGGCAATCGAGCAAACAGGTCACCTAATGGTAACTGATCAGTGCCGTCCATGAACATCCACAACGCATTGATGTGATGTCGGCCCAATGGGGAAGTGACTGGGAAGGAAAATAATGGGAAGAGGAAAGGGGTATTGGGCATCCGGCAATCTCACTCACCGAAAGTAACGCGACAACCAAGTTATCGCTTCACGTCGATTTTCTGTGAGACAGTGGTACCACCCCAAATGAGCCTGTCTGTTCATGCTGAGTCATAACTGACAACAGCGCGGCTCTACCACTTTCAAAAAATCAATATTTGCAATCATATCCTTTTAAATTTTATTATATTACTTACGCCATCTGCAAACAATAGACCATGGCAGTGTGAAGGTTTTATTTATTTGATACGGATGATCCATACTTTCGTACTTATATTAATAGTAGCTTATGAAGAATCAAGACCAAATTTCGAATTTCGTGAGGTTAGTACTAGTTTTGTTCATAGACAAAGGACCTTGACCATTAAGCTGTGCACTATTGTATTAGCTGCAGAAAATTATGCGTAAAATAATAATTGCGACTGGGGAAAATTATCAGGAGACAGAAGTGCACCTCTTCGATGATACTTGATTAAATCTGTTGTGCGTAGTAATTTATAAGGAGCACATCACGCATACAGTAGTAAAGGTCGTGGTACGGCCGGGCTGCCCACCGCATCCGACTGTTGTGTGTGATATGCAACATTAAATAAACAAATACACCCTGTTGGGTGTCACACGCATAGTCCTGACCCCACATTAAGATTTATTAACTCTTGTCTCGTGGGTATCAGATACTACGAGAGACTTTTCAGTCTCATAAACAGCCTAACCTGACAAATACTTGTGGGCTTTACAAACATTTGTCTTTGTGCGGGGTCTAACCCACGGCCTCTCGTTTTACAGCCGATGTCTAACCAACTGCGCCACGGAGGCTGTCAAAATATAAAACCAATTAATACACTGTGGACCTTGTTAATAAACACGGATGAGCGAAGGATTAACTTTAGTCCAAGTTTTAAAATTGCCTTGATTATTTTTAATATTAATTTGACTATAATATTGAATAATGTAACGTGTTTATTGATAAAGTCGTGAATACTTCGCTATTCAAAATAATCGAGCCAATTCTAAAGCCTTGGAGTTAGTCCTTCGCTCATCCGAGTTTGCAATGTAAAATGCACGCATGCAACGTTTCTTTTTACAGTTTGGCATACTTGAGTAAACTGTTTTAATAATTTGGCGTACTAAGTAATAACGAACGGTTCTAGTCCAGTTTATCTACCTGCTACAGAATTGTTTAGAAATAGATAGTTAAGCTTGTTAGGTACCTATTGCAAATTATTTTACACATCTGTAGCACATATTATTTTTATAAACACTATGAAAGGCTAATTTTGGGTGCAAAATCCTAGTTTTTTTAGATTCGATTTCACATTCTTAATTTGAAAACCTAAGAACAAGGAACCTGTGTCTACCCCTTCTGTGAAAAAGGCGTGAGTTTATGTATGTATGTATCTGTATGTGATGTATCTCACATGTTAGATTTCTAGAAACACATTTGAAATAATTACTAATCTTTTTGATATCGACTATTTACAAATGCTTCATAGGTCAACAAACGGAGCGTTAGGGCTTCAGAGTCGGATGTGACGTAACAGATTGCGCAGTAGAATATAGATAATTATTGTTCACGGAACCACCCAGTAAGTGGCCGCCCGTAAAACCATTATGAAAACATATTTCTACAGTCGAAAATCTTGTTATGCACAAAACGGCCATGATTATAATATGGACATTTAAACCATATTATATTCAACTATTTGATATGTTTTCTAACAAGATGATCATTTAAGTTTATGCAAACCCAAAAAAAATCCTGATTATAGTATAGTTACTGTAGGAATAGGCTTAAATTAACAAACAATTGGTAAAATTGACGTCTTAAGCTAAAATATCAGCGATATTTAAATAACTTCTAATAATACATTTTCTTTATTAACTGGTTTAAAATAATTTTGCATTAGATGCAACCCTCTTATAACGTGGTCTTGTGTGTACCCACGTAAGTCAATGGGGGTGCTCCGCTAATACCAAATGTGTTACGTGAGCATATTTTATTGTGATAGACGTCGCGTCGTACATAATATAATATTTTTATGTATCACTTATTCAACAGTCGATATAAAACGTAGCACGTAACTTAATATGATAACTATAATGACCTTTGCAAATGACTTATTAGTTATTACTTATTACCCACACAATAGAGCCATGAACCAACTCTCAAATATAGCAATGGAAATGAGCATGACGCATTAAATAACATACCTAAAATTCAAATCCCGAGCATATTTTGGTAAATCATTAATTAATTAAAATTGTTTGCTGATTGTTGGAACAGCAATACATCGAGTCGTATACATTGTTATAACTTGCTTTCACAGTGAAATTGTGTGACGAGATGCGCGCCACTGTCCACCTAACGCGCGGTGTGGCGTCGCTGGGCCGTCGCGTGCGTCCGGGCGTCCGCGCGCCGCCCGCCGCCCGACTGTGTTATCGCAACATTATTTACTGGATAGTGAGAAGACTTGAGATAAACAATCATAAATGTGTAACAATGTTATCAGCGCGCGAGATTTTCATGTACTTCAATTGCTTAACAATAACTATTCCATGGAAAAGTTGCATTTATATCTCATAGCCTTTGGCCGGCACTTGAAATATAACAAGTTTTTGTATCGGAAATAGTCCGAAACTTACTATTTGCAACAAATATTTAACCTAAGTATAGATTCTATTAAATATTTGTAAAATTTTAAAGTTTATATTACCATTATAAAAACATAGTTACGTTTTCTGTATCAATATAATGTAAGCTTTAACTTGTGAGAATAAGCATCTATCAAAGTACAAATAAATTGCACTTTTTTTATTATTGCAACGAATGGCGAGACAAGTGTACCATTCGCATGATGGTAAGTGATACAACCACTTATGGATAGTTGCCAAACCAAACAACAACATGAATTACAAAGCAATGTTTGGCATTCCACTGTGCTCATCATCCTGTAACATAAGGTGTAAAGTGTCATTATGTCCAGTAGTTACACCTGCTGCAATGTCCTTCAAACCAGAAAACAATAATGCATTTACACTGCTGTTTGGTGGAAGAAATAGACATTGCGGCGGTACCTACCCAGGCGGTCTCTCACATATACCACCACCAGTAAACATTTGCAGTAAGTGTGTCTATGTGTGATGTTGTGTTGATATAACAAATTATGAGTAAATACATACACAAGCTCACTCTTGAAAACCCCCTCACCTCTCTGGAATGGAAGACATGGTACTACTAGTGGCATCAATAGCTTGTCAAGTTTATGTCAATATAAGCAACATATGGCTGGACTAGTTCCTTAAAAGTGGTAATAATAATTAGGTAACTAGATAGATTACACTCAAAATCTTTTTGCAACAATAGATAAAGTAAGTATAATGCCTATGCAACATAAATTTAATTTATGAAAACAAGTTATAATATTTTTATAAATGTAGTCCTCTCCATTGACATTAGATAATGCAAGTCAGCTTACCAAACCACAACTTACTGATCTCTTTCATCTCAGTCTAGAGTCTAGACCATGAGTTCACTAACTTAAATTTCAAACATATCATTAAACTGTAAAAGAACTGCCGGTCTGTGTACTACTGTATCTGACACATCATTCTTGGTGTTTTCCTTATTGAATTGAGAAACAATTTTAAAAATTCTATTTAATTATTTCATGTCTCGGAAATGGATATTCTATTCACTCTGTGTAGGTTCAAGCATGGTAGACCATAATATGCAATGCAGTTGCTTTGTTTCATTGGTATAAAAAACATAATATACGACTACTTTTATAATGCAAATAGATTTTAAACAAAAAACTAATTAAGTAGTGATAATGATCTCAAAAAAATTGCTTGATGTCAACTTTTAAATACAGGTAATTGGTTTTTTATATATTAAATTTAATTGATATTCTATTTCAGTTCTATTTGTGAAATGGGTGATAATAAAAAATAAATTAAGAACTTATTTGTTACATAGAATAATGATATTTACAAATTCAATATAATGAAAGTGTATAACAATTTCTTTTTCATTTACGGGATCTTAACATGTAATTTTTTTTATTATTAAAAAGATACGCGTCTAATTTGAAGTATTCAGATTTAAAATTATTTAACCCACAAAATAGTTTGTTATTAAACTGTAGTACATAAAGTTGTTTATGTATTATGAAACTTTCACTGCCTATTAATTTCAATGATAGAACCATTTATAATACCAATTATGAAAACAATAAACTTATGCTTATTATAACTTACATATGATTCGGTCCCAAGCCTTTAGAAGATACTTTTAACCCCCTGGGTAAGTGTCGAGTTATCTATATTTATTGTAATTTGAAACTTGTATAATTTACTACTATTTAAATATGTTATTGTAATATTAAGTTCAGCTACCTCCATTCACACACAACTTTTTGAGTTTTGACCAGTTTTGACAACAAATTACAAGAGACATTGACGTTTATAATTTCTTTTCTACTTTTTTTTAATGGCTCTATTTGTGTTCGATGATTTTGCCAATGTTGGAGAAGGGCAAGATAAAGGAATTTATTCAGTGTGGAGAAGTATTCAATGTGCTAGAATTTAGTTGCTTTTTCAACTATTAACCAGACTCTTCGTTGGGTTATGAAAATATTGCGAAAAACTCAAAATAGATTTTTTTAATTTTTCATAAAAATATGAATTTCTGAATATTAATCCACTTTGAATTTGGAACGAACGAAACATTCGGAAATCATTGAATCTATAATCTGGGGAAAATATAAATTAACTATTATACAACGTCTTGTTTTATAGTATTTTAAGAACCAAAAATTCACGAAATTTTACGATATACAACACCAGCACCAGGTGTTACTTTGACAATTGACAATGTCACTCTGACTTTGACAATTCTTGACATTTACATACATTACGCTACTGACTATATAGTAAACGGTGTGATTTGTGAATAGTTCTTATTTCTCACCACTTTATCTCTGTGACTGTGATCTGTGTGTAAAGAACAATTATTATTAAATAAATAAGATGTGGGATAATATAATAGAGTATTTAAAAGATCCATTGTTAGTAGTAAAAGTGCAGAACTTCTTCGGTGTCACATACAAGAGTAACAGACAGGTGAATGATTCATCGGAGGTGGTACATTCCGACAGACTGGAACGCCTGGGGGAAGAATACGAAGTTAAACAGCACAAGAGGATACCTAGCAACATATCCAGCAGTTCTCAGTCTTCGTATGATACCGATACGTCGGCAGAGAGTGGCGGTCAAGACGACGTTGTTTTGTCAATAAATAATTTATTCTGGTATTACCTATTTGTGCTGGGGACAGAGCTGGGAGACGAAATATTTTACGCGACTTTTATACCGTTTTGGTTCTGGAATATTGATGGCGCGGTCGGCAGGAGAGTCGTTCTCGTTTGGACTACTGTTATGTACATAGGCAAGTTTCCATCTTATTTAATATTTTTATTCGTAATATATAGTTTTGATGTTAATGTATGGGTCACTAATTCCAATGTGAATTCTTTTTTATCTTTATAAGGCTAGTTGTTTTTGTAAATATTAATTATGGATGTCATCGTTCAGAGTTCCTTTGATACTCCAGATGGCAATGTGCCTAATATTTCTTGTTTTCAATATCCTCTTTAGCATAATTTATGAAAAATAAATTGAATCAGACATATTTGATGTTATCGGTGAACATTTTATTTTTTGATGGACACAAAAGTTTCAGAGGTGTCATGAAAGGGTGACAATTGTTAATGTTTACACAAAATAACCTTTGTTCTTAGAATATCTATATATTTAAGTTTACTAACTTTTACCTTTTTGGAAATTGTGGCCTTTATTATAATTTAATATATTTCAAGAAGTAAATTCTACCAGTGCTACAGTGCAAAAAAGCTACATGAAGTATAATGCTAGGTTTATTAGTAACATAAAAATAAATATTCATTTTGTTTAATATTGTTAATTACAGACTTCATTATATTGTAATTAGTCTATAAAAAAATTACCACACAACATATGTGTAGTGGCACATTAACCTTGAAGTATAGAATACTAATTAATATTTTGTATCTTTGGGAAGTACATAGAAACTTGTACATATTGATGGATATAATAATAATAATATAAACTCTTTATTATTACACCACACAACACAAGATACCAAGATGAAAAAAAATTGCATTTGGTGAAACAATTGGAGGCCTATATTACTATGTCCACTTGTTTTATACTTAATATGTAATATCTTTTATAAAATTATAATTTCTCCAATCTTATACTCTGGATATACCTCTTTTGCTTTCTCTATATTGATTCTAATAAACCAACTACAAACAAATAATGCAAAATGCAAACCAACTTATAATAATAACTTGAAACTTTTTGCAACCAATACAGATAATTATCGGTATCATTGATTAGATGATAATAAAAAGTATGTACTTATTCTTATTAGTTGTTCTACAGCAACAAGTGATAGTATTTATTTATGATTTCCCACAACATCCTGTCCCATTGTGCTATATCCCACCCTGTCCCATCTCATTCTCACTCAAGGCATGTAATCCAGTCGCATTCCATCCCTTTGAGTATAAAAAAGGAAAGGTATCTGGTATTCTTCATCTCACAGGAACACTGCCTTTTTCAGGATAAAAAGTAGCCTAAGTGTTAATCCAGGATGTCAGCCACCTCCATATCAAATATCATTGAAACCATTAAACCTTTTTTAAGATCATTACTCACAACTGCACAGACAAACAGACTAAAATTCTAAACATTATTTTGGGTGCTATTACATTAATAGTCATTTACTTCCAGATATTGATATTGATATTTTGCAAATTTACTATGTGTATAGATAGAAGATTTTATTTGTATTATTTAAAAGGCAAAGATATGATGGATGAAAGCTTCCACTCCCCTGAATACTCAAGATAATGCAACTTTTGAAACAATCTATTGCGGCAATATAAGTTGACATGCTATGCAATGTATATGTCGTGTTATATGTATTTGAATATGTATTTGTGAATTCTTTGTAAGACATTACATGCAGGAAATTGGGATACTATTTCGTTTTCATAAATTATTTATTTTTAGCAGATTTGGTGGATTCAACTCAGACCTCATAAAACTGGAGAATATAAAGATTTTAAGCTTCTGAGAATCAAAACGGAGCTTTAGGGTTCCATACTATTTATGCTGCAACTAGATGACTGAAATGTATAGTTGTAATTAAAAAATAAAATACTTAGCTTATCTGCACAATAATTTATGTTAATGTCTTCCGTAATCATAAAACTGACTAGGTATAATTAACAAAACAATTTATTTATTAAATGAATGTCTTCTTCTTCTTGGAGTCACTTTACAAGGTGAACTCTTTACTGTAATCAATTAGGTAATACAATATTATTATATTAAATATATTTAGTTTTAATCATCTTTAAGCAGGCGCAGATTCATATGAACTGAAAACAATACTTCGTTTTATAGACCTCCACAATAAAAAGGTAGTGAAACCAACAACTATAAGCTTAGTACTCTAGTTGGTGGTAGAATATTTACCCATAAGTGATTGGTTAGTGACCACCATATCTAATGGAAGGTTTGACACAGTGACCCACACAAATGTAGCTCTGTACGGGTTCAGTTTGTTTTTAGTTTCGAGTGGACGGTTATAAGTGTATCGACGTGCGAAACATATCCATCCTTAACCATTTAGATTGCACAGCCCTTGAGGGGGATTGTAGTCATTCATCTGACAGCCTCCGTGGCGCAGTTGGTTAGACGCCGGCTGTGAAACGAGAGGCCGCGGGTTCGATCCCCGCATCAAGACAAATGTTTGTGAGGCCCATAAGTATTTGTCTCGGGTCTGGGTGTTTGTGAGACCGAAAAGTCTCTTATAGTATCTGATACCCACAACACAAGACTTAATTGATCTTAATGTGGGGTTAGGGTGTATTTATTTATTTATAGGCTCCATAATGAAAAATATGCCTTGTTGAATTGCAGGTCAAGGCTTCAAAGATATAATCCGCTGGCCGCGGCCGGGCTACCCCGTGAAGAAGCTGCAGCAGAAGTGGGCGGTGGAGTACGGCATGCCGTCCACGCACGCCATGGTGGGCGTGTGCATTCCCTTCTCCGTGCTGCTGTACACCATGGACCGCTACATCTACCCGGCGCACTGGGGCCTACTCGTCGCCGTCTCCTGGTGCACGCTCATCTGCGTCAGCAGGGTCTACCTCGGCATGCATTCCGTTTTGGTAAGTTACGTTTTCACAAAAGTGCGTCGTGGCCTGTTAGTAACGGACCAGATACGGCTGCCTACATCTTCACGATGGTCTCAAATTCAAATCCCAGGGCACACCTCTGACTTTTCGGAGTCATGTGTGTATTGATAGTCAGTCTCCACACACTAGTGGTGAAGGAAAACATCGTGAGGAAGCCTGCGTACCGATTTATAAGAAAAATATGGAATGTAGGTAACGTCCGTCAACCCTCACTAGGTCAGCGTGGTGGACTATATGGCCTAACCCCTCTCAATCATAATTTCGATTGTAGATGAGGCTCCTGTCATGCAGTGGAACGTACATGTATGGGCTGATTCAGGTACAGACATTTTCACACGGTTCGCAGCCCACTAGGTCAATGACGCGAAACAACATACAATATTATCATCATTTATCTTGTATTATTTTCGTTGTAACACCTGCACATTGAAAGAGTGTGCTGTTCTAAGAATTGATAAAATATTTCATATTTATTTTATCGGGAAACTACCGATGAAAATAGTCTGTATAAAGTAATACTAGACTGTGTCAACTTATGGTCAGTCTAATAAAACCGTGACGATTATTTAATCTTTACCATTAAACATTTATCGTAAAGATTATCGGCCTTAATCATAGACAGTTTATAAATCTATTTTAGTTATCGAATATTTTGTCCCTTTCCGACGACTTTTGAATTCAGTTAGGGCGAAGAAGACAACATTCCATAACTAAAATATGTTTAAAAGGCAGATATGCAAAGATTTGTATAATTCCGGAACTGTTACAATTCATCTTGGCTACTCAGAATTCCATTCACGGCATCCTCGCTACATGAGTGTCTGTTTACGACCTGACGCGTTTTGCGGCTTATTGTTAAAGTACAAAAATAGAATGTCAATTGTATGACATATAAATTCATTCATCGTCACATTATTTTGGTGGTATCTAGCACAGCTAGTTAATCGTGAGGTTTTTGAATAAATAAATCACATTTGTCTGGGGGAAAATAATTATGCAATATCTATAAAATCATGTTTTTAATTAAAACTTTTTCTTTATCTTCGCTTGTGCTTGTCGCTCGTCTTATTAAAAGTGATTTTAAAATTACTTCTCGCAAATAGAAGGAGACACACGATCCACGTTCGTAGTCAGTCAACGGGCAGATCTATTGCAGTTGAGCGTGAAGACAAAATGATTACATGAAAACAAAACACAATCACATTTACCGGATGCATTAAATTGTACTTTTATTTTTTAAAATAATCAAGATATTTTTATAGTATTAAATCAACAGCTTACTTAGAAACTATGACCAACCTTACCGGATTTACATTATTTTTAATTATTTTACAAAAGGATGTTTTTCATGTTTTGTTTCCAGTAAGTTAACGATTTGCAAGGGATTATATTATATTTGTTTTTTTTTTCATGAAATACCTATAGTGTGATTGGTGTATGTTTGCAGGACATAGCGGCGGGCCTGGTGCTGTCAGCGTCGCTGCTGCTGGTGCTGGTCCCGCTGGTGGACCGGCTGGACGGCTTCCTGCTCACCTCGCAGTTCGCGCCGATGCTCGTCATCCCCGCCTCCATCCTAGTCATAGTGTACCATCCTAATGCGGACAAGTGGACGCCCACTAGGTACGTGTTCCTGAGCATAACAAAGATGCAATGATAGTGCGATCAGAACATTGTTGCCATTTTAGATAGTCTCGTAAGTGGTCTAAAGTTAGTCTTTAAACGAGGAGTATAATCTAAATTCAAGGTTTTGTGAGAAACAAAAGAAATATTGTAATATTACCTGAAGTACCAAGTCTTAGTGTGGAAAAAGGAAATAATTTGAATTCATTTGAAAATTTTACTGTATGCATAAAGTAGTTGGTTTGTAACTTTATAATGAGATAACTTATATTAAAATGATCTAACTAGAATATTATCAGAAATGTTATCTTTGCAATGTGATGCTATGTGATGCGTGCACTTTGTGAGTATTGGCATCAGCGGTATAAAGTGGATACGTAGCCTGTAAAAAAAATATGGTTAGGAAATAAGACCTATATTACCTAATTATATGCAGTACAGTTATTACTTTATTTTATCCAATTGTAGTTTCAATAGAATGCGAAACTTCGGTCATGCGAGAAGTCAGTGATACATAAACTGATCATCACAATATGTATTATAATTACTTTTTCGATAATAACATACCAATTTAACTTTTCCTTTGCGGCTGCAACTGTGACAAGCATACATGTCATTTACTACACCGTAAAATGTATGATGTTAGTAACTTACATAAAACGAATGAATTCAAAATAATTCCAGAAACCACGAATCCAAACTCACAATATCACTAGTTGTGAGATCAATTATATTCAGTAAGTAATACCCATTAATCTTTTTGAGTTTGTGAAGTAGAATGTTGATAAAATTATAATTTTGGCCTCAAAAAAATCAAGATGATGTTTCATTGATTTTCTAACTGGAACAACGGTTACAGTGTTAAAATAATGCCATCCCCAAGTCTAGTAAGCGTCTTGTACATATAAAGAGTATGAATGTACTGTTCGCAGAGGCGACACGACAATGATAGTGAGCGTGTGCGCCGGCATCCTGTCGGGCGCGTGGACCAACTACCAGGTGGGCAACATGGCGGCCAGCCCGCTGCGCCCGCCCTACCACATCATCTGGCCCTCGTACGAGATGCTGGGCTGCACCATCCTGCGCACCATCCTGGGCTTCTGCGGCGTGCTGGCCACGCGCGCCATCGGCAAGTCGCTCTCCTACGCCTTCGTGTGCGCGCTCCTCGGCAAGGACAAGAACGAGCTGCGCAACTCCGAGGACAGCCTCAACAACAAGCACAAAATTATCGTCGAGCTCAGCTATAAGTACTTCACGTACGGTATGATCGGGTTCAACACCACGTACGTGTTCCCGAACGTGTTCGCGTTGCTGCGGATCAACAGGCCCACCTACTACACCGAGATCTAGGCCGCTCAGTTTTATGATCGCCTAGTACACGAGTTATTGCACAAAGACTCGTTGATACCGCGTGTTTAGTATTGTATTGAACATCAAGGTGTAACAACAGAGGGAATTTCAGACAGTAAGAAATTAAAAAGTCTTATAGCGGTGCGGGTAATCAGATATTTATGAACACTAAGAAGTGTACTTTGTATTTTCGAGGTGTTGAACCTCGTTTAACTTGGAATCCTCTATCGCTACACCTCGAACAATTAAACCAGTTATTAAGCCTTGTTCAAAGAACCAGGCGCCTGGTATCGCACCCTTCTTACAATCGAGAAGTGCGCGCGATCCACAGTCAATGTTATCGATATTGTACATAATTCATTGTTAAATATTATTTAAGTATATTGAAATAGAATGTGCCTTATAATGTGTTGTAACATACTGCTTTAAGAAAAGGCAATTGAAAAGAGAAGTTAAGAGAAATGGTTAGTATTTTATGGCCCGTGTTTAATTGGTTCGTTACTCGTGTCGCGAATATTGTATTAGAATTGGGGTCCACGCGTAATCTTTATTGAACAAGTGATAATGGCGTCTAAAACAAAATTGAAAATAACCTTCAAGAGATAACAACCAACTTGTGTTGATTACTTTTTCATGTACATATGTATGTGCCGAGTATTCTGCCACTTTATATACGATGTTCCTTTGGTTGTGTTTATTTATTAACCAGAATAGAAGTGTTTGCCTTCTTACGAAACTAAATCTTGAATAATAATATCTGCCTGCCTACTGCATCAATTGACAGCCTGCGTGGCGTAGTTGGTTAGACGCCGACTTAGAAACGAGAGGTCGCGGGTTCAATCCCAACACCAACACAAATGTTTGTGTGGCCCACAAATATTTGTGTTGGGTCTGGGTGTTTTTCCCACGACATAGGACTCGATCTTAGTGTGGGGACAGGACTATGTATGTGACTGTTGGGTGTATATTATTCTTGTATTATATTATTCTTATTTTAATGGCAGCAGCGCCATTGTGCCGGCCAGCACTGTATCGTGCTATGACCTGATTGAGACTAACGCTCCTAAAAACCTCAGTGTTTATGTGAATAACTTTATTTCGTTGCCACAATAACATCACATCAATGTTATTTTTATTAAAATTTCCTTATTACCAAATTATAATTCTGTAGAAATTACCTAATAAAAAAAATTAAATCTTAAAATAAAACTTACTTATATGTTTTATGATAATCATGGCCTGCACCGTTTAACGCTTATGTCTCTAAACGCGTTCCACGCGCGGTGCAAAGGTTATATACGATTGTGATATTATCTTTACGTGTAATCTTCGCCATATTTTTTGCCATGCCTCATGCGTCCATAGCACGGTCATAGCAATCATATTATGTTATGAACTGTGTATTAGGAGGCAATAAAGAAACTAACGAAAAAATGATAGGGCTATTTAAGCTCAATAAACTGAACCGAGCCGAAAATAGCAACATTTGACGTTACAATTATTACTTTTGGATTTAATTATGGCCTGTCTCAAAGTTTATAAAGTAATTTAAAGTTAGTTTTTAAACATGCACATACCAACCAACATTTGAGAAGAACAACTTGTAAGTACGTAAAATATTATCTTAATATATATAAATCTCGTGTCACAATGTTTGTCTTCAATGGACTCCTAAACTACTTAACCGATTATAATAAAATTTGCACACCATGTGCAGTTCGATCCAACTTGAGAGATAGGATAGTTTAAATCTCAAATTATAGTCGCAATTTTAATTTATTGCTAATTATTTGTCTGTTATTATTTGACAGTCACAATCATCTGTTAACTCCAAATGATTCTAACAGATGTCGATACCTTTCGACTGGGTTGAGTAAGTAATCAATAGATGGCGCTGCTATGGTAAATCTACGAACGTGTCATATAAGCTACATTTTAACATTATAATTACCACGTGTTGTTGACGCTATAAAATTAATTAAATTTAAAATAAGTAGTTCATTATACTTTAAAAAATCAATTTCGTAGTCAGAATTTTGGCTGAGCGGAAAGTTTTAGCAGGAATTTTGCAAAGTATTTGTGTTTGCGTATTTTTTAAATGATATTCGTCGTATTTTCGTGTTTATATAAGGCCTATCTACAAAATAAAAGCAATTACAAAAAAATTACAACTTGCCTATTTAGGCATTAAGGGATGAAATGGGATAAAGTGGGACGAACGCGATGAAACCGGTCGGATCCGGATTGCATTCGATGGGAAATAATGGGACGGGATGTAACAGAAAGAAAAGGAGCCAGATGAGATGGGATGGGATACGATAGGAAAAGGGATAGTAGGTACTTAGGTTGAGTTCAGGAGTACAAAAGTTTGAACGGGAATAAGATATTTCTGGTGTGGAGTGGAGTCTAAACATCTTAGCACCCAGGCGAAGCTGGGCCGGGCCGCTAGTATATAATATATATATATATATATATATATATATTAGCATCTTTTAGCAACTACAATCCGGCCGGCCATATCTATTCATTTTTACCACAGATTGGCAAGGAGGAAACTGAAAGCAAATGATCATAACGTGAACAAAAAAGTCCTGTATTTTTAAATGTATTGTTTGTAGAAAGTGGCCTTAGTACCCGAATTAGTAACGTCGCATAGAGGCAAATTTAAATTATTAATTGAACACTTCACTGCCAGATTATCTCTTATTTTACTATGCATGCATTAGTCGCCTTGTCAAATTTGTTGAATCGGCAGATAATTTAAACTGTGATCGAATTAGCGATACTGGAAAATCTATTTGTTTTCATTAAATATCCTAATTTTAAACGCGCCAGTCACGCCTAATATTTATTATGTTAATCCATCACAAATTCCCGTCGATAGAGTATTTTTAAGTGTTGTTTACTGATATTGTTTTATTGTATTGTTTATCTGGAATGAGTGATAACAAAGTATAAGAAACCTCAGGTAGATGTGACTCGTATTACTAACTTTCTATGTTGTGATATTTTACATTCCACGTGCCATTCACTAGGAATTGGAAACTTTGTTAAAGATTGTCTACGATCTTTTTGTCGTCTGAATGCGTTCTTGTCACGATGTTGTCAAAATATTAGAAACAGGTTTTCTCTCTTTACATTTTATTGGACGTGTTAATATTATTAGACTACGAGTATAAGTACTTGGTATTTGTATTATTAAAAAATATCTCAAAAATGCGTTAAATAGATATTTTTAAATTTTAATTGTAGTTTCAAACGCCACGCGCCAATAGTTTAGATGAAATATACCTAATATAAATTATTAATAAATGTTATTGATTTAAATATCACTGAAATGCGAGTATTCACTCGTTTTTCTTTTCAATACGCTATATCAGTGAATTGGGGCACAAAAAACTACTGAAATGTTTACTTTTCACGTTTTAGTGAGTCATAAAATATTTAAATAAAATAATATGTGCAAATCAGTTGTATATTGATTTATGATGTATGTAGAATTAAGCATAAACCGGCTCATTGGTAGCATAATCGAATACATTGTGGAATAATGTAATATATACGAACACGTTATAATTGTTCAATTTTTGTATTGTATTGTATCAGCCCATATACGACCCACTGCAGGGCACGGGCCTCCTCTACAACCGAGAGTACGATTGAGAGTGGTTAGGCCACATAGTCCACCACGCTGGCCTAATGCGGGTTGGCGGACTTTTACATACCATAGAAATTTATACAAATCGCTATGGTATGCATGTTTCCTCACGAAGTTTTCCTTCACCGTTATAGTGCGTGGTGATTGAATTGTTCAATTATTGTATGTAATTATATTTTAAATTCTACTTTGAATGAAAATTAAGTGCCTGAGATAGGTTGAATCGACGTACATTGAATTACGAGTACATATAAAAGTACTTACTTTAAATTATACAAACATCACATTACGTAACACCCACAGTGCCAATGACATGCATAAACTTCTATTGAAGATTTCATTTGAAAATAAATAAAACATTTGAAACGGAACGACACAACAATCCGTTATCCGATCTCTGTTTTATCGTCTGTCTACGGTTTTATAATACAAAACAGAGCACATTATTTGAATTCATTAGTAATTGAAAATTGTATCATTGTAATAAATGGTCGTATACTATGAATAAACAAGAATTATTTTTATAACAAAATATATATTTATTATTGAAATAATAATTAGAATTTAACTTTGTTTTTTAATTGTTCAAATTAATAATATACATGTATAGTAGAAGTATAACATTATGAGTCACAATAAACAGAGATTTTTTTTGTACCTAGATAGTAGATACATATCATTCCGATAGACTCAAAGAGCCACAATAAATGATACAATCGTTAAAAATGTATCTATTATTTACAATATTGCATTTTTACCATATTTATACCAATGATCTACAGAATACTATAACGTAGTAATTATGGAAAGCCTTTGGCAAATTGTTATAGAAATCATTTATAATAGTATTGATCCTCAAACGATTGACGTCACAAGCAAGCACGTGGCCCTCAGGGCCCTAGTGTCACTTTATATCGTAAATAGACCCTACTCTTGGAATTAGATTCCTTTTGTATATTACTAGGGTTGGTAGCATATAGTAGAGGTCAGAATTATTCTCTATCCTCAATAACAAATGAATACTTATTCAATTGTATAATTATTTTGTTGTTTATAGGTACATACGCAGAAATTCAATTAAATAACTGATATGTAGGTACCTCGATAACATAATATGTATAATGTATACACATGGTTTCTTAGAAATATTTACTGTTTTTGTGCATGTTAATGGATAATTTTATTATTTAGGTACGGCTAGTTGATAAGTAAGGTCGGAGTTGGAAGATAAAAGAGGTTCAGGCCCGCACTATAATTTTTTTTTAGTCAATAATTTATGTTGAATCATAATAATCTTCAGCTACTAGAAATCCACAGCTCAAATTAAGTCTTCCTCAAATTATACAAGTGTTAGAAAATAACCCAAAAACTAGTTGTTATTTGACTACAGACTTTCTAAATGGACATAGTTTTTAATTCGGTTGTATATATATTTTTACCTCAGATCTCAGTGATTATTTTTACTTGAAAGGATATACTTTCAGATTAGTCCCATTTTTGACTGACTTAAAACACCGATAAGAAAAAAATTCCTTTTCCTACACACATTTTTTTATTTCACCAACCAATGAATTAAATATTATAGTTTATTTTTAATAGTACTAGCGGCCCGGTCCAGTTTCTACTCGATGCAGATTTTCTGTTACTCCATTCTACACCAGAAATCGACGCGATATAAAATATATACGTAATATATACGTATAAACGTTCCTCTTGAATCCACTCTATTTGCAGAAAACTGTATTCAAATTCGTTGCGTAGTTTAGGACATACATAATAACATACATAAACACACGCCTTTTTTCCACAAAGGGTAGGCAGAGGTGCTACCAGAACACCCACGTTTCGCCTTGTATATTCCGTCCCACGATGTGATAGGGGGCCAGCCTATCGCCATATCGGGCACAAATTCCTGACTCCGGGCTGATAATGAATAGAAAAATCCAATATCACTTTGCTCGACCCGGGATTCGAACCCGAGACCTTAGCTTTGCAATCATACCGTAGTACCACTACGCCACCGAGGCAGTAGTTTAGGAACTACGTTTTATGTTACCTATTTATAGAATAAACTATTAAACGGGGAAATCGTCCGAAAAGTGCGATCGATACTCTAAATACTGTGCTTTGTACACGCGGTACAGTTGGCGGGGCGCGAATACCCGATGCACCTTGTTCAGGATTCCACTCTCTTTAAAGTGTCAGATGTGAATCCTTTAATTCATAGCAGGGAATGACCACATCGAGGATACATAACTAGCACACAAGGGAAGACATGTAACAAATCTAAAATTACAGACGAATAGACTAGACTCGTAATTTTTTTAAGACAAGTAAAATATTAATTCGTATGTATTATTACGTTAATATGTCCCGGGGAATATTGTAAATCTGAAGCCGTTTCAAGATAATCGTAACACTAAGTACCCACTATGCGATAATTCTCACAAACTGCGGATTTTCAACTTAGTGGCCTACCAATTCCTTGTGTTAAAAATCTTAACTTTAATTAATTAATGAGTCATATAGTAGTTACTCTCGTCAATTGTCAGTACAACAGTACATAATGTGGGTTTTTTTACATGCAAATATACATATTACAAATGTTTCGGTTTAAAGGAAAATTATTAGGAAAATATATGCCAGTTACACTGGGACTCGGAAAATCCAGAACAGAATACATACATACATACATACATAACCACACGCCTTTTTCCCAGAAGGGGTAGGCAGAGGTGCTACTAGAACACCCACGTTTCGCCTTGTATATTCCGTCCCACGATGTGATAGGGGGCGAGCCTATCGCCATATCGGGCACAAATTCCTGACTCCGGGCTAATAATGAATAGAAAAATCCAATATCACTTTGCCCGACCCGGGATTCGAACCCGAGACCTCAGCTTTGCAATCATACCGTAGTACCACTACGCCACCGAGGCAGAACAGAATATGATGAAAAAACAAAATTCATAATAATGTGATGATTTTTTGTATTAAACGTTTCAATATAGGAATACACTGGATAGAAATGGCATCCCGCCGGGGGGTCCCATGGCGCGCTCTCTGATACCGTGTCAAGAAATCCCTTTCGATGAAACGGCATAAATTTAAAACATTAGAATTTATGTCGTATTCCTACCAGAAAAGTTTGAATATCCTTTGTAAAAAACAAAATCTCTTGCCTTCTCGTCCCGGTGTGCGCAGGCCATTATTTAATCAGATGTTACATAATGTTATTGAAAGGATGTAAGAGGGAATTTGTAAGATCATAAGCAAGACACAATTTTTATTTTTACCCTATGATTAATGATTTATTGTTTATTGGCAAATTTTCCTCGTCAAGCATGTGGTAGTAATACTTTTTGTTTTGCAAATTGAAGGTTTCTGCGAATTAAAGAGTTTCTGCGGTTTTGTGTTCTAACTCAGTTCGTATTAAACGGGAACTGGTATTGTTTTGAGGTATCATAAAAAGCAAGTGGCCTAGTGTACAATGTATTTTAGCTTGCTCTTAATGTTGTAGGTAGTTTGAATAATTTGTTTAAAGCAAACTTAATACCTATTACACATGGTATGTATAAACAACTGATTTGGTGGCGCGGTTATATCACAGTACTATGACAACGCTGAGGTCTCGCATTCGAATCCCGGGTCGGGAAAGTGATACTTATTGATTTTTTCTATTAATTATCAACCCGGAGTTTCCATCATCATCCATCCATCAGCCAAAGGAAGTCCACTGCTGAACATAGGCCTCTCCCAATGATTTCCACAGTGACCTGTTGGAGGCAGCCTGCATCCAGCGACGTCCCGCGACCTTCACCAGGTCGTCTGACCACCTAGTGGGTGGACGTCCCACGCTGCGCTTTCCGCTTCGTGGCCTCCATTCGAGAACTTTTTGGCCCCATCGGCCATCAGTTCTCCGTGCTATGTGCCCCGCCCATTGCCACTTCAACTTGCTAATCCGCTGGGCTATGTCGGTTACTTTAGTTCTCCTACGGATCTCCTCATTTCTGATTCGATCTCGTAGGGAGTTTAGTTATCGTCAATTGGTAAAAAATAAAGAGTACATATCAAATACGTAATATAATATAATATGATTTCTGTTCTTTATTTAAACTAAACAAATAGCAGTCAATACAAAAACATGAAATTAAAACTAAAGGCTACAATCGGTTGGCTTGTTATTTATATCAATTTGTCTCAAGGCAAATTTTCGATGTGCTGATTTACTAGAAACAGAAGAAATATACTCAAATATCTTACAATATGGCCTATACCAGGGGTGGCGAACCTTTATCTAGCATCGTGCCATTTATATGAAGAAATATTTGAAAATGATAGACGTGCTTAAATAATTTTCATTTCATTATTATTGGGAAAAAATACCTTCGAAACTACAACAAAAAACGAGTGCGGAATATATTTCCTTGTTTAAAATAAGTTTTCATTTAATAGATGTTTTTTTCCTTGCATAACGAACTTTTTGATCGGTAGCGATTTGATTTGATAGGACGCGTGCCTTACGTTCGCCATCCCTGTCCTATACTGAGCGCGCAGATTAGGCACGGTTTTGTTTACTTTTTTTGCAATGAACATTATCCTGTTACCGTAGCCAAGAACGTAGTGCGTGAAACCCCAATAACTAGTATTACCACTAAAGACCGCCCGGCATTGCCAGTTTCCTGCTGAACAATGCGGCGTATTCCTAATCGTCTGGATAAACCGTTATTCCATGCATCACTTGCATTTCTGCATTAGGAATTGTTTGCAGAGTTCTTTGTCTATTAGTCAAAACGGGCTTTGGTCGATCCCCCTCTTTGTGGAAACTTAGTAGGTAACTAATAACTTACTAGGAGGGAGAATATGTAATTAAGTAGCAAAATACTTTTTTTACATACCGCTTTGTTTTTGTCTCTGTCACCCCTGCGCAGGCACACTATCTTCCCTCCCGCTTCAGTGGTTTCTCGTGTGCCTACTGCCTCGTAGGTATGTGCGCAGTGCAGATATTTGTTCGGGATGTCTGCATCAGTACAATACATCAATGGTGGAAATATCACTTTATTATTTTGCTTAAAGACTGGTGATTGCAAATTCTTTTTTAAAAAAATACAAAGAAGTTGAATTCTGTTATTTTGATATGAATTTAATTAAATATGATAGTACTGATCTAAAGGAGGCATGTGTGAATTGTCACTAATGCTTTTACGAATAAAATGTACATGGGGATTTTTTACTGTTAATGGTCTTTAAAATTATTAATAATATTTAAGAAGATTTAGCAATGTAAAATAATAAAGCCAAGCATTTAGAATAAGGCGTTAGAAATAACAGCCTCGAATTTTCTGTTGTTTTCATTGCCAACATAAGGAGCCTTGGTGTTAAGGAGAGGTGAGAAGAAAATATATTTTGCTAAAGATGAACTCTTGCCTTTTGTTTGATGTATTTCATTACTTTCCAGAATTTAATCCTTATTAGCAACATTATCGAATGGTGTAATAATACAGCATGTTTTTTTTTTCAAAATCGGGTTCGATTTCTCACTAGGCATATTGATTTATCAAAAATCTAAGTATGCAGTTATAGTATTCATCAAAATCGAACTTGTAGCTCCTTTGACGATTTTTCGATGTCCCTCATAGTTTCAGATTTGGCCGTGGATGGCCCACTTGAAAAATTTACCTGTATATGAGATATTGCCTTGGAGTCTTCGAAACGTAAGGTTAATATTTAATGATGCACCTATCGGTGTATTGCATTGTTCTTGATTTATTGTATGGCGGCGAGGATGTTGCGGACAAACAAATAAAAAGTGTCGTATAATGTAATATATTCAAAACTGACACAACAATGTATTACATACAGTGATTATGCAATTCAGAGCGCGCTACACTAACGGACATATAATATACATAGGTATTTCATAAAATAAACTCTATATCGTATTGAGTGATAAACGTACAACACCGTCGACCCAAACTAGTAAAGGATACATATAGATATTTAATGAACACACTTATTAGGCAAACCAAAAATTGGTTATCTATGATAATACGTACAACTGTTGGGTCACGGTGCTACAAATTTAACACCTCTTATACATATCGTATATATAATTATAACCTGCCGAAAGTTTTGAGAGCTTAACCTATTTGTTTAGCTCTATAATGCATCGAACCTGTTGTTGTGTTATACAAATAACTACATCGATGGTTTTGCTAATTGCGCATTCTATCGGTTTAAGATTAGTCTGTGGTTTGGCTCAAATTCGTGAATGTTACCTGCGTCTTTGTTTTGCATTTAACTGACGGCAGATGATTTTAAACTATACTACGCATTAATGCGAGAACTCCGATTACACTATCTAACGTGACACTGAGGCCTTGGTCACTGACACGCTTTTAATATATTGACATCAACATTTCGACAGTGCAATGGAAGATTAATATTTAAATTATAAACATAAAATGCTTAACTTTTATATATTTAAATATTGTATCATATCTTAGGTGAAATGATAGCCAATATATACGATAAAATATCTCCTTATTCGCCCACAGTTATATAGAAACTACTACCCAGTTTTTGAAACTCTTTTAAGATTATTCTCAGAAATAGCGTTGCAGGACATGTATATAAAAATCCTTAACTACTGCTTTCTTTCGAAAGTTAGAGCAAGACATTTTTTTTACTTTTAAAACATTTTTATCTGTTGACTATGATTATCGGCTTTTCAACATTTCTCAAAGCTGTTCAGATGTAAAACAATGTCTCTTAATTTTTTATTAGGTACCTAAAATTGTAACGGTTCAAATGTCATGTATCGTATGATTTATACGTTTTATCAGGGCGTCCAGTGCACGCAACGCTTCTACCGATTGCGAAGAGAACTCACACTAGCGATAAGGACATGGCGATGAAATGTTTCCGCTGTGGCACTTGTCTGATACTACGGCGCAATTCAATTGTCACGAGGTCGATTCAGTAATTATGTTAAATGATTTAATCATTAGCATCGCGGATTGATAATTAACTATTGTAGTTGCATAGAATTATCATATTAGAATCGGCCTGAATCGACATAAAATCAGTGTCGAGGCGAACATAGTTATAAGTTATGTGGGCAATGAAACATTTGTATTTGATATCGTCCTCGACAACGGTTCAATTGAATCACTCACTTATAAATGTTGTTCGAACATAGGGTTGTGTAAGAGATAAAACAAAGGAAATTCAATTAAAACAAACACTTTAATTTACTTAACTATGACTAAACAATATTTATAAGTAAGCGTAATTGTGTGTGAAACACGGTATCACGGTAATATGTACACATGGCGCTATCAGTCACACATAGGAAGACGTACACACATACATTTGTACAAGAGCGGCGCACAGGCTCGCTCGCAGTTGCCTCGGCCGCGCACCAGGCGGCGCCACCGCGCCGCTGCACTCGTCCTGTCCAACCCGTTTTACTTTTATACAATGGACCCTTCATTCAGCTTCCATCACTACCCATTTTGCGTCATTTAGTGCTTTAAGAATGTTACACTAAACGCCGCGAAATGCGATGCTCGTTTACCCCCATACAATAACATTAAGTTCACAGCAAAGAAGCTGCAATGACATTGATTCCAAATAAGTTTATTCACAAATTGTGGATTTGTGTTCTCAAATCAGAGATTATACCAATGTTAAAATTCGAACTATAAACAACTTACTGTTTGTGTATCGCACATCGAGAAGATAATTTTCATTTGTACTATGTAAATCATATTTTCACATAATGCAATTTTGCCAACGCATAGTGTTTTTAGTACAAATAAACTAACATTAGTGGCACAAGAGTGGCATTGTAGCAGTTTATAACGCCTCTTGTCCCATCTCAAAGATTCAAATTAAATATCAAACAAAATAAAAATCTTGAAAAAAATAAATAAAACAGCACTAATGTTCATCGAATGCGACAGATAAACCAAAAGTATATACATATATAACATACATAACATAGTGACAGTAATTAAACCTAGAGATTACAGTAACCTTCCAATAGAACAAATACATAATTTTTACTACAATTTACATAAAACAGACATTATATGAAAATAACAAATTCAACGACACAGAAGTAGAGTAAAAAATTAATTTTGAAAAATTGCACAATAATTGATTTAAAAATCTACACACAATGTGCGAGACAATTGTATTTTGCACATTTGTAATTATTGATTGTGTAAGGCCTCGAGGCGGAGACGCGGTGCTCGGCCGCCATAGTGAAGACGCAGCGGCATGCCACATACACTAACCGATCCCTCTGCATTTCGTCACTTTTCCCAGAGTACGCCCACTGCGTATTTTAAGCAATGTTTATGGAATTTGCTTATAATTTTACGACAAAGGCCGAAAACCGCGTCTCCGTAAATGCTCCCATATATTGTCCTATAATGTTGCATTTGTCAGTGCAGGACGCGCGCGTGCCGCCTTCCCCGCGTGTCCGCGCCGGAGTGCTGGCGCGGGGGGCGCCCGGGTGCGGCAGTTGCTGTTGTTGTTATTGCTGCTGCTGATGCTGAAGTGATTGCTGCTGATGCTCCTCTCCTCAGGCGACGTTGATAGACGACGTATTTAAGCTGTCGCGAAGTTTCTCGAACAACGTTTCGCTATCGCTATCATACATCTGCAAGAGAAGAACAAAGCGGTTACTATCTATCTGTCATTTACACATGGAAGAATATAGCGAAAGGATTTATTTGAATTTAGTGGAACACGTTTAAATTCCTTGAAAATACTTACGTCATCATCGGAATCGGATTCGGAGTCGCTTTCGTCCTTGGAGTTGGCGAAAGCGGCTTCGGCCTTGGTGCGTCGGGCGAGCCTCTTGGGCGTCCTGCCGGCGTAGTCGCGCGCCTGCGTGGCCGCGCCGGGGCAGCGCTCGCGCAGGAACTGCACCACGCGCACGTCGCCGCGCCGCGCCGCGATGTGCAGCGCCGTCCAGCCCGCCAGGCTCTCCTGCGACACAACAAAACAACATTGAACCTCCGTCACTCAATGTGGAGACACTATACGACTATTATCTGTATGTACCAGAGTTTCAGAAACGTTTGTCTGATAACAAATGTAATTTAATTCGCTAGCAGACAATTTCCGTAACTTGTAGGAATTAAATCGACTTCAATGAGAATGTACAGTTCAAATAGTGTGGGGAGAGGTGAGGGGAATGTCTTAAGTAAACAATTCCATTATTTGCTGGCAAAACAATAAAGACATTGTATTATAGCGCGGCAAAGAGCGAAAAACCCCAAGGTGCGCGGTATCAACGTTATCAGGTGATTAAGACGTGGGTTTCCCACTCTGCATACAACACGCAGTATGCTCCGACACTATACAACATGTGACCGAGGACAACGTTCACAAGTATCGCACTATCTATATAATTTTGATAGGCTAACAATCAAAGTGCGTGCCATTAAATATAACAAAATTCATGTACTTTTTATGAAATACTTATTTTTTGTTATGAAAAATATAAGCTATTTCAAGTGTGTCTTGCGCACTCATCGGATGAGTAAAAACTTTAATATTGTGTTTAATTCAATTTATTACCTCAAGCTTGAGACGTGTAAAGCGCCTTGTACTAATTAAATACGGCTATGTCATATTATGCTATATGATAATTTAATAGATATCTCAAATACCATGGTGATGCTCGGATGACAAGTGGAAAATCAGTACAGTCGTGGAGAGGCGTGTTTGATAATGCTTCAAATTACGTCTGCCCTATCAGCAGCATTCGTCATGTGAATTTACTTCTAAATAAAATATGATTTACCCTTTACGCGGAACGCTTATTTAAAATTCCCCATGTATAATCCAGGAAAATAGTTCTCTACGTTTAAATAATGAGAAACCAGTGCGATGAGTATTAATGACGATGGCGTCATCCCGGCGGCCTCTCGCTACCGTGTGTTTACAACTATACGGTTTTGATCGGTTCCCTTGCGAACACATCAAAATGCCGTTACATGAATTACTGAATCTGTGTGGGCTCTGGGACTGTGAATGATTTGTGTGTAAACGGTCTTTTATCCAATGTTGTATTTCGATACATTCTAAACTTCCTTCTATATAATCTAAGTTTTACTAAAACGGATATTGTAACTTACCCTTGCATTAACATCGGCTCCGTAGTAGATCAGCGTCTGTAAGGTCTCCACGCTGCCAGCTGAAGCCGCGAGATGCACACAACACTGGCCTGAAACAACACAAACAAAACATTCAACCATCTACATAATCAATTATCTTGTATTTTTCAGTTAAATTCATCTAACGTTTATCAATTCGCATCAGTGGTACATTTCATAAAATAAACAAAATATCCATAAAGTCCAGGTCAACTGATAACTTGACACTGAATACGGTTTCTAAATAAGGGTCACATTTTAAAATCAAATAAGGCGTATTAATTACTTCAATTTTATCGTAAATGTAAATCGCACATAATCTCTAGGAAAAGTGTTTTTGTTACATCGTAATCTATCAACATCAGGACATCCGGTGAAATACGAATAGCATTATGACACTTTTGAATGCGATTTTTCTAAACAATGCCAACTGATTGAAGGTAATAATGACTACGATGCTGATAAGATATATGTGCCAAGGCAATGACCTGTTCCTCGTATTTTTCCATATGATAAAGCGTTCGGTAGAGTTGTTGGTGGGACGTTGGGAATTACTCGGGTTTTTTTGAAAACGTCATCAAAGTGATGCGATACATCACTCAATGATAAGATATCAAACAACTGCTTATTTGTTTATGGCACGACCGCTATTTGCAGATTTTAATCCATTTTTTATCTGCTATGAAAAACAGATAGGCAAGATTAGGGTAGATATTACGATGAAACATGTGTGTTGAAAATGAAATGAAATTAACTTCCTGTCGTAAAAATATTTGGTTTAGGTAAATAAACTTCGCTGAAGAAGACAAAAGGGAGAAAATCCAGCAGCTTTGTTGATAATTTTCCAGTATGATTTAAATACAAAACACAATACAACGTTCAACTTAATCGTTTGTTACGTATTTATATATACGTGTATTGATAGAGACTTATGTCTGATTGACTGTGTGTGTGACATTGGCAGATACAATGGTAAGAGCTAGGCTATACGTAACTACACTTGAACAAACAAATAACGGACATATAAATATTCTGTATTTAATATCAGACCCTGTTTACTGACACATGGATTATGTACGATAACCGTATTATGCACACACACACTAGTAAAAAAACAAGGAAATATTTTGACTATTACTACACGCTCCAGGCCAATTAAGAGTTAAAACAAAATAACCGCTCGCAATTGATGGTGAACGCATTTAAAAAACAAAGACTTGTGTTAACTACGTCCGTGCTTTTTGTACGACTGGTAAAATCTGATGACGTATATCGATAAACACGAGATGCTCCGAAGTTGATCAGGTAGGTAATGTGTTATTATATTCGTAAATACTTAAATTAATTTAGACGTTGTTTTGAAGTGGCAGAAACGGCAGCGTCATTTGTGAATTCCCACATTTTGGTGAACAAAATAAGTTAAAAAAAATGTGTGGAAAAGGGGTATATGACTTCTAAACTTTATATTTGTGTACGTAGCGGATGTAGTGACGTTTTAACAACAATGTTGTTGTAGAAAATGTAAATAGATAATCACGGAGCATTCTTAACATTAATCACACAACCAATTCTAATATTTCCTCATGAAATAAATAAGCGATCGCCAGTTGGAACAAATCCAAGTTTATTTTGAATCGGTTCAAAATATACCTTATCTAAAATCGTAGCGCGGCTTTTTAAAGAACAGGAATTTAGGTTAACGGTTACAAAGTAACTGAGGTGTTGAGTTTAGAACATATCACTTAATTATGTTTTAAAAACTAATGTTTTTATTGCATAACATTCGAGTCCGGTTTAGATGTTACTTTAAAAACAACTCTTAGATTTTACTAAAATATTGCATCAATTGTAACATGATTCCAAAGCGTGTTGTCATTGTATTGTTTGTAGGCTGCATATATTATTGTATCCTTTGAATAAAATATACGATCGATACATTATAGATAGATATAAATCTTGTAACGTAAAGAATGTAAAAATAAGCGAAATAAATTCTAGAGGCACTTGCGTCTGGATATAATGCAGCGCTTGTAGAGGCGGTCTTGTATCAATATCATACCCTCAAGTTACGTTTTTAACTCGGACCATCTGTGTTCGAACGGAATGCTTAAGTCATCATAAAGCCTACATCCAATTTAAAAGGCATCTAAACTTAAGACTGATTAGTACGTTGACGGAGGCAAACCAAAACCAACCGCAAATTTCCAGTCGTGCGTATATCCAATTGTTTCAAATTAGCGTACATTATACAGAGCCGTCATTGGCCTACGGTCCAAGGAACGCTACAACGTCACTCGTGTTTTCCACTACTTTAAACGACCATTGACGTACACCGCATACTGTTACTTGCAAAAAATCAATCGATATATTCTGCAGGGTAACATGATAACATTCTATGCGAAGGTGTTGACTCTTTTATCACGGTATTTTCGAAAAACAAGCGCCTCTCCTAGTATACAACTGGGAACTTTTAAATTACAACATTGCTTTTGATGGCACATTGATTTATACTTCTGGAAGTTACGTCGCAAACACTTCTAAGGTGATTCTTCAGACATAAAATAGTTTTGTGTACTGTACTGCATCAGCCCATAAGCGGCCATTACTGTGCTCCTTGGCCTAGTGTGGGTTGTCGAACATCATATACCATAGAAAATCATGTGTATATTACAAGATAAATATTGTACGCTTCGAGACGCCAGTCAAGTCTAATCGTAGATGTGCAATCTTGTTAATAGCAAACATTCCGCAGATTATGTGACTCAACAATCGAGTACCATGTTTCTCAAACATATTTTGTATGCAAGGAATCCTGTTTCAAATGTATTTTGCGAAGCAATTTGAGGTATATCTTTTTGCAGCTTGACTAATGTGTTCCATTTAGCCGATTCAATGAACTTCAAACAATTTACTAAGTGGAAGAGTAGAAGAGATCATCGTGTAATTGGTATTAGCGATCCGGCTTAGTTTTCATATCATGAGTCAAGTAATTTCCTTTGATGTCGACTGAGCTTCGCCTCTTGCGGTTAGTCATAGGGTTAAGCACAAAAGTATTTATACATGTTGATACAGTTTGGCAACAACGAAGCTGTTCATAATCATTGCGGAATCCCAGAATGAATACATTGCGGTTTGGGCACAGTCATAGTTAGGCATCGTGCGCCTGGGGAATCTCAACCACCACAAAAGTCAAGAAACATATTAGGCATCCTTCGCAGACTTTTGCACCAAGACGGTTTGGTGTCGTCACTACGTGAATACGTGAGCGCCGCGAGTATTCACGGAGCATAGAAGTGGCAAGCGGTCGGTGCGGCGGCCGAGGGGAGGGAGGGTTGTATTAGCGTGCCGCGATGGGGTTTTCCCAGCAATGTGGCGACGGCGCGCGCGCACCTCGACCAAATATAGCAACGAGCTGTTTTCTCTGTTTCCGCGGCGCAATTCACGACTCTTTATTTATACACATGACATCAAATGATTCGTGTTTTTTTGTTTATTAATAAATATGAATAGAATATTATACATTTAATTTGAGACTGTTTTTGGATTACCACAAAAATGGCATATTTATGAGATAGTACATACTGCCAACAAATACGCAACTGGTTATACAGCATGTCGGATTTATATACCAATGAACTCTAATTACTGTACAACATATACCCAATTGTGTACATAGGGCTTAATGACATCACATTAAAGAAAGAGGTATTGTTCGTTAATTACATTGACATAATCCAAACAGAATTATCAACCTAATCCGATTTGTTTTACAACGTAACTTTATTATTTCTAAAAATAGCCTTTTATACGTATTTAAATCAACCATGATGTGTGGGAAGGAGATATAAAATTTATGGTACGGCATTAGCTTGAGCCCACTGCTAAATTGGCAGTTGATAACAAGATGGTCATTAATAGCATTGTGGCTTCGGGTCTGTATCAGGAAGTAGTATGCGAAATTAAGACATTATTTTGCGGATAGAGGAAGCACATACATGGTGGGAATACAAGAACAAACTGTACATATTCACGTAGTTATGCAAATATATTGTTTATCAAACAAGATTGTTTGCCGCGAACCGCGTACGTGTTGAAATCTTGATAGCGCATACGCCGAGGGTCATTGAAAAACCGGGCCGGTGGACGGAAAACCCCGCGCCATATAAAAACTCAAACTGTACGCGTAAGTAGTGACAGATAGGATTATTTACGAGACATATGAGATGCGATAACACCTCCACCGCGCAACCTCAACCGTTAAACAAATTGTTGACCACGCTGTAACATCTAAATACGCTGTGATTAATGCTGTTGATATTTATAAAAAATAACAATATATGCAACAGTGCTTTGAGTGGTCACCCTAAGTGTCACAGCGATGCGGCGCGCAAACTCTTTCGTTATAATTTTTGTTTATCTTATTTTTTGTACGTTCATTTATGTTATGCGTGTGTGCGTTGTATTGTGTGGCAATTAAATGTCTTTCTTTCTTTATTTGTCTACCTTCGTTGAGCGATCAAACTAATCTCTAAAGCCTTATTCATAGACAGTTGTAAAACATATTTTAGTTATGAAATGTTTTGTCCCTTTTGAACGGTTTTTGAATTCAGTTTGAGCGAAAGACAAAACATTCCATAACTAAAATAATAGGTTTAAAACTGTCTATGAATAAGAACCCAACAACGCATAACATAAACTACCAAGAGCAAACGTTGCATTAGTGGTTCCGCTTATGGCGCAAGTTGGTATTTGGTATTTTACTCAAATATAGTGTATCATGAGCTAAGGAGGGAAATATACCCCGATTCGGTTTTCTGTCGGATTCTGAGTGGGACGCGAGCATTGAAGTGGCATGGCAGTGGGATAAGTTTCGCAGGCCTTTTGATGCGCGCGAGACTATTAGAAAGCGTGCGCGAGAAGGCATCGCGCGGCGCGGGATTTCCGAGCGCACGTAACGCTGACGATCCGCTCGGCGTACTTTCACGTGGGTCGTGGGTATAACCCATCACGAGCTATTGTTACAACTGCAGCCGCGCGGCCGCATTAACCCTCTGCGGTTTTCCTCGATTAGCTTACCGTCAACTAAATCCCATGATCGACGGCAATGGTCCAATGTTTAGTTTTTACAGTTTTCCTCATTTCAACACTTTATGTACTTAATCTAATCTAATCTTTAATTCAAATACTTGATCAGGTTCACAACCTACACAGGAATCTTTGTGAATACCGTTTTCAATAATCAACAACCTATATCATATAGTATAACAAACAAGCAGAGCGCATTCATTTTGAACACATTAATAAATTCAGGGAAAACCTTCTTGAGAGTGTTCTTGTACAGATTGGTGGGGCATCCCAAATGGCTGGTACGGATGGTTGAGTGTCGCGACTCGCGAACACGGTTAAGTTTGCTTTCACTTTGTAAGCGGCGAGTGTGTTACGCGACCGGTCGTCGTAACGTTGGGAATACCCAGAGGCGAGGCGCGCGGCGAGCGAGCGGCGCGCGCGGCAGCCTCCTCTCCTCCGCCGCCCCGAGCACGCGCTCACGCTAACACGTAGGTGGCCTCTCTCAAACGCGAAAATTGTATAATTAGACTCACAAATTATGTAACAACACGCGGTAGAGCGTCTCAACACGGTCTATATTTTGGGTAAATCCATATGTAAATGTATCGATCAAAATAATCTGAAATTCTATTCCGAGTGGCGCGAACCGAGCGAGTGCCCCGCCGACTTGGAAAAACCAGAAATAATAAATTCCACAAAGAATTAATATGTTTTTAATGCACTTTACACAGTCCGGGAATTCCGAATGTATATTATAATGGCAGACGCGTCGGATCGTTCTCGACTCGCTGCATGAGGCTACCTCTTGGATGACAGAGCGCCTTTCGATCAGAAGCAACAGCGAGTCCAAACCGTTTCTATGTTGGCATTGAGCGTAATAGAGACCTTGGCGGACGTCAGCAGTGGGCACGGTGCGTTCACACGTAAACAATGTGCGACGCCTTTATCGCTTCAATTGGCAACTGGTTCCAGTCGAGCCTCATTACGAACACTTTTACAAATATCCTAGAGAATCTCCGGGTGTAGGTGTCACGCGACTGCGTGCCGTCGCCTTCTCAGAATGCAGCTTCACGTCCGGGACCTTACCAGCCAACCAGCCAGGACAATGACGCCACTCACCGATTTAGAAGTGTATGTATATTGTATTCATATACACTTCACTATCTCACAAGCCTACGTTAAATATTATCGATATTCTTAATTGTTGGCGCATTGGATAACATTTGACCTGCTTATCGGCTTAGAGGTTTTAATAATTATGAGGGTTCGTTTCGTTCAGAAACAGCGAGAAAGAGTGGGCGACATAATGTATCAACATCTCGATGTTTGTATTCAACGGAGGAGGTTCATCCAGCTCGGTATGCCGATGCCGAGCCGGGCGGAGCACAATGTAGCCTAATATTAAGTTATTAAAACATAAAACTTTATGTATCTAGATAAAAGCGACCAATAAACGCGCGGGAAGGAGCCATTACCTATATACTATCTGTTATAATATTTCAAATGAAAAATAATGCTTGTATTGCCGTGGCAATAAGTCATTGTAAGATAAACAAAAGACATAATTCGATACGAGCAGCGCAGACAGTTAACATTTTATTTTATGAATAAATGGTTTATGCTGTAAAACGGTACTCTATGAGATGATGGAAAAACCGTTTTAGAGCGGGTTTTTACTACGTGAATCACAAGGGTACACGAGGTTACGCGTTATTTCATTATAATTATATATAATTGTAGACTAACTATATTCATATACAATGTCCATTACGATCTAATTTGCTATTGGTATTTCAATACAGATATATATTTATATAATTTAAGAATAAGAAAATGTTACATATTAAATTAATAGAGTAAATTATTATAATTGAAAAAGGTATAAAAGATCAGGACATTCAATTAAAGGTCAGTATGAAAATGCTTTGAGGAATCATTCAAACTAACAAATCATCGGATGACATCAGTGAAAGAAAAAAATCGCCAAGCCTAATCATGGTATTGTTTGTTACAAGTACAACTTACCGTTATAATTTCTCTGGTCTAAAACGGAAGACAATTTTCTAGAAGAATGCTCTGGCACAGGGGCGAGCAGGGCTTTGAGACACTCTAGGTGGCGGGCCACCGTGGCCTTGTGGAGCGGAGTTTCGCCCATGAAGTCGCGGATGGCGATGGAGGCGCCTGCAATCACCAGCATCCTGGTGACCACCGGGTTGCCGCTCATCACCGCCAGGTGTAGCGGCGTGTGCCCGTAATCGTTGGGAATGTCCAGCCATCCTTTGTCTGGACACACCCTGATGATTGTGCTCACTGATTTTTCGCACCCGTGTACTGATGCAATGTGTAGTTGTCTGCAAGCGAAAAATTACGTTTACTGTTTATTAAATATAGCGGCCCGGTCCTTCCCGGTGCAAATACACCTTGGTGAAAATCGGTCCAGTAGTTTCAGAGCTTATTTAATGCTTATTCAAATCATTCCTCTTTATAATGTTAGTTTAGATAGTTTAGACAACATAAATTATGTATGTTTTCAATTGACAGAGTTTTGTTCAGTTATTTATTTTAGTTGTGATAATTCCACGGACGGCGTTTGTAGGCACATCGTTAAAAAACATCGTTGTAACTGTGTTTACAGTTGCAGTGGCACAGAATTGAAAACGCAGCACAGCAACAACTATCATGAAAACATTAGACGGAAATGCACGTAATATTACTTATCAAGTTAGAAGAAGCAAGGGCGATGTAATTACATAGATACAGAAACGATAATCTCGCCGAATGTAATACTTCACTTGTTTGGAACAGAATTCCGTGAATATGTATATTGGGAGATACCATAAATAGAAACTATACATCAAATTATTTCGTTTTTATCTTTGCAATAATTATATACTTGAACAAAACTATTAGAATAGGCTCAGAGCAATTTATAACGCGTATTGCGTAAAAGGATCTCATTGCCACAACTATTTAATTTCTATATTACAAATGTTGATACAACACGTCACATTTGGCATTAGCCGTGGGAAGGGAACTACATAGTATAGTATAATGATGATGTTTTTACAATAGGAAGTAATGAATCGTCTAATGTATCACATACTTCCGTGAACAATAAACCAGTGACATTTGATGTAAACACGTCGAATTAGTGGAAAAGTACTTTGCGACATTATCAAGTTTCTTTACTGAGGGGAATATATGTGAAATAATTCTAGCCATAAGAATCCTAATGATATTGTTCATTCAGAAATATTTTAATAATTGGCATTATAATCTTTATAATCATATCCAAGATACTTAAAAAAATATTAGCTAATGTATATATAGTTAGAATGTATAATTGAACTCTACTTATCGATTTTTTTATCTTACATACTTTACATCACGAATTTTATCAATACTTTATAAATAGTTCCATAAAAATGTATATCTAGACTGGGTACATTTTAAAACTTAGTAATTCAGCCATTGTTGTTTGATACTATGCAATATAAACAATGCTATTTGTAATTCTTGTTACTTTTAAACTTGCAATTGCTAAGAAACAAAACACGATTTTTTTACCTTGGTATGACGAATTTAGCCCAACCTATCCTCTATTATATGTATACCAAACCTCATTATAACAAATTACTTGGTATAAAACATTTTTTCTATGCCCCGTTAGTTTCGTCATATTGAGAATGCGTTGTATTTAAAATACCAACTACTTAAATGATGATGAAACAGGTAAAAATACTATTATACACGACTTGGCATCAGAATCCTGTCCCCAGACTAAGATCGTGTCTTGTGTTGTGCGTATCGACAATTACGAGAGACTTTTCGATCTCACAAACACCCAGACCCGAAACAAATAACTGTGGTTCACACAAACATTTGTCTCGGTGCGGGAATCGAATCCGCTGCCTCCCGTTTTACAACCGGCGTCTAAACAACTGCGCCATGGACAACCTCCGTGGCGCAGTTATCGTTTGGGGTGATATTCACTGGGATCACCCCTCATTTACTACTTATTTTATCCCAAGTTATGATAGGAAGTGACAGCTAATTAAATATTTTTTATAACACAATTAAAATGAATATAATTTATTGAATCCATAATATGGTAAGCATTATATCGAATCTGATTTTTTTTTCTCTACCACAAAGGTCAGACGAGAGAATCGTGAGCAATACTTTCTAGTGTTACTCTCAAACCCATTTTACAAAAAAATGATTATACAGTAGTTAAAACTTCTCTTAATTCTGAGCAGTTAATAATAATGTATTTTATACAAACAAAGAGCTATAAAAGATATAGTCCTACATTGCCAATTGTTATTATTATCTAATCTATGCAACAGACATAGCTATTTAGCAACAGTAACATTCTTCTAATATTCAATTCTACCCAGTAAATGTGAACCCAAGCTCATATTTAATATTGAATTATATACAAACAATGTTAACATACTAAATAAACAATTTGGGTATTTCGGAATGTATGTAGGCAGACTTAAATTAGGATTTCCCACCCATTTAGAGGTGACATTTCAAATGAGGCCCTCACATATTTTCTTGTAATGCACTAACGCCACCTTGGGGTTTATCCGAGGTCATTGACAGTAAGTAGGTGGTTTGTTAACATATAATAATACATAATGTTACTTTCTAATTACTAATCAGCAGAGAAATTGAAGGTATTTATAATATTACTATTTAATAATTAATACTATATGGCATAGATTTAATATTCACCTCGAGGTTCATTTTAAACTTTAATGTATACTATTATGTTGTATGACCTGTCATAATCTTTGAAATTGTATTGTTTATTTGCTATTATACTTATATAATACACATATTTTATATGGGAACAATAATGTGCTTGCATTTGATGGCAAGATCAGTTTACAAAGTATCCATATAATTAAGCCAGCCAGCTTAAGCCTGGATATTTACAGGCTGAACTTGAAATATATGCTTGCTTGGTTATCTGAACATCAATCCGTCTACAAGTTATAAGGTCTCTGGTAATCTTACTCTCTGAACAAAACCCAACAGCATAGGCCCTACTTTCAAAGGTTTGTATGAAAAAATGGTACCATCTTAGCCAGTGCGATCCATTGCTACTCTAGTCTTAATAAGCTAAAGTAAGTTTTACCACTTCAATGTAACAATATATGGCAGAAGCTTTCATTACACAAATATGCTTTTTTATGCTGTCTGTAATTTTGAAAGTTGTAAACAAATAGTTAAATATATTTATTTGTACTACAAATTCATAATATTAAAATAACTTATCATACTGACTGTAGAACTAAGCAGAAGATAGCTATAGTCAATTATGTTCTAGAGTGTATATTTTAGTTTACTAATTGCATGTTAGAATAAAATATTCATAAATTTTAACCATTTTGCAAATTGGTTTATCAATTTCTCACTATTTTACATTAAAAAAAAAGTGATTAAGATTGTTATATAGCCATCTGATATAGGATGAGAATTTGAAAATAGATATACTTAAACCTTATTTATTTTCTTCAGTATAAGAGGTAAATTATTATGGGAACGCAATCCATTTATTCAATACAGAATGTACAATGGATGACAGTTTCTATGCCATTAGGATACCAAATTTCCGAATCTCACTCTGATCGGACTATTACGTTCATATAGGTCACAGTATGATATGTAAGACTACTACTGACGTCGCTTTACGCTGATAAAATGTATTCAACTGTGAATATAGTAAGATTAGCAAAGGGATATTATGGACACTTACGTGTCACCATCAACGTCCGGCTGGAACAGTATGTTCGGTGGGATGTCTGTGCAGCCCTCTTGGCTCACAGTCACTCCAGTCAATCGCTTTGTCAAGTCCTCCAAGTTTTTGTCATCACAATCTATCACGCCCGAATCCAGTTCACGAGAATCCTCACAAGGACCCGACAATTCACCAGACAAAAAACCGGAATCCGTTGTTTCGTCTTCAACAATCTTCGTTTCAAATCCTTTTTTGGCACTCATATTTGGTTCTTTAGTGAGACACTTTTAAAAACAACTTAAAATTCGATAAACACTAACTTGATACTAGATGTATCATGAGCACGGAAACATGTTTTGGAACAAAAAAAACCACTCAGTTTACAACCGTATTCCAACGAATGCGCGTTCGTAATGCGTTCTGCACTCTGTGTCGTGTGATAAAAACTTTGGTGAATGGTCGCCATTTTTGTTTCCCACATACGTCACGGAGGTTTTTGCAAATCGCCATTCGGATACACCCAGCGGGTTTTCCTATAATGATTAATAGTATCGATAATCGATGTAGGCAAGTGCCAAGTACATTTAAAAAATATCTAAATATGTGTGTTTGTGATAAATTTTGTGTATTATCTTCTTATGAATCATGCCAATAGAACAAAAATTGCGCAGTTTTGTTTTTGTTTAATAACTGTCTAGAGTATCCACTCATCACGCTCTAATAGAGTATCACCGAATTACATTATTGCTTTTAGGTCAAATAAACAAAAATAGGTTCTTTTGTATTTATTAAAATAGTTGATTAAGTTATGAAATATCAAATTAAAAATATTTACACGATACATGGGTCATACTTAACGCCACAATTTTCCGCATTTCCGAACACTTTTTTCGTAGGCGAACTTTTTCTTTCGGCTGGCTCTAACTTCTGATGCATCCTACTCATTGGATCGGACTCTCGGAGGTTTGAATTGGTTTGAAGTTTGAACTTTAATGAATATTGCAAAAGACAGTAGGTAGTAGGTAATCAGTAAGATTTTAGTTTAATCATAATTCGAATTTATGTACCTATGAGCTACGTCCTTCGTCCCGTTATAAGTAGGTATATAGTGAGGTACTGCTTATGCTTAGTGCTTCTAAATTAATAATGTATTATAATCTGAAGTGTCAGATAGGGTCGTTTTAATTGAATCTAGTATTAGCATTCAACAATGTTTGGCGAGAAAGTAATTGAATTGCTTAAAGAAGCTGAGAGGAATCCTGATACCATAGATCAATTTAATGTAAGTTTTTGGCTACCTATATTTTCAAATTTCATATGAATGTATTGTGGTTAGATACTGCATACAGTATAAAATATTATAATTTTATAGTTTTCCAAATATCATTGATTATTATCGGAAGAAATAATATACGAGTTCACGATACAAATGTATAGTTCATTATTTTGGTCATCTCCTGTCTTTATTTCAGGATGACAAAGTACGCCAAATATTGGAGGAAATGCATCTGCTATTTAAAATGAATATGAATGACGCGTAAGTTGTTTGATATAGTTTACCAACAAATTGCTATTCTGTGTAAAAGTAATTTGATTAGTAATATATAAAAATAAAACTGTTATATTATGAGTATACTTTGATGTAATAAAGTTTAATTCAAACTAGAGTTCATGAAAATAGTTTAGGTATATCTTTGGTTTTCCAATAATGATGATACTGATAATATTTCAATAGATTGTGGTAATATTGGTATTTAAAAATATGATAAATATTCATAAATTAGGTAATTACTTTTTCCTGGCCATTTTATGGCTTTGTTAGATATCTCCCTTGCAGCTTTCTATATATAATCATTTTAACTGAGCATTGCTATATTCAACCATGAAATAGGTTTTAAAATAATAATTTAATGGATCAACTTTTGCTCTTGAAAAGTTGATTTTACAAAACAATCAGTTTCCTATTAAACTAACAATTCTATCCCCATTTCTATAAGCATCTGTCAGTAATCATGTAATCCTGGAAATTATTTAAGAACTTTTGTCAAATGTAATTTTTGCATGACAATAATAGCAAGCAATTTTTATCCAATTATAATTCAAATATATAATCCAATTTGCAATAATTAATTAAATTTTAAATCAGAATTAGTTATGCTGTGTATTAATGTTTCAGAAATGCAACAACCGAAAACAGGTCACTATGGACAACTGTTCAAGTGCGTCACTCAGCACTAGAAAGAAATAAACGCTGTCTTCTGGCATATCTTCACAATAGAATGAACAAAATTAAAACTCTACGATGGGAGTTTGGTTCTATAGTGCCCCCAGATGTAAGGGAACTATTATCTGATGATGAATATGAATGGTTTTCTAAATATTCTAGCAATTTAGCCTCTTACATGAGGTCATTAGGCCAAGATATAGGGTACAGTGGCATAGATTTAACTGAAAATTTGAAGCCACCAAAGTCTTTGTACATTGAAGTTTTATGCATATTTGATTATGGAAAGTTGGAGCTAGAAGATGGCGATGTGATAATGTTAAAGAAGAACAGCAGACATTTTTTACCAACTTCTGAATGCCAGACGTTAATTAGACAAGGTGTTTTAAAGCAACTTACCTAATAATTACTACATTACATAAAGTTGCCAGTGCCAAAAGAATTAACTAACAGTGCGGCTAATATTTGGTGATAACATGCCATGGATGTGATGACTGCAAAAGGGGAGCAATTACACATGTGTAAGCCACTGTTAATTACTGTAGAGCCATTTTTTTCTATAAGTGCATTTTATAAATCTGTACATACCCTCTGTCCAGTATGGTGACAGGCTTGTCTTCTATTATACAGGGTGACATTGACACACATGTTCCTAACCACCCCAGGTAATATTGTTTATCGAAAACGACGATTTTAGTTTTCAAGGCTTTTGAACTACCCATATAGGAACGAGTCTTTTTACGGCTCAGGTAAGTTCCCAAACCGAACTGAGGATCAGCTAAGTGGTAAAATACTTGTATCTATATGGTGTGGCCAAAATTGTGATAATTAAAATCACGATTTTTGACAATAAATCATGTTGGTTGAGTTCGTTGGGATGTTGAGAAACATGTGGGTTAAAGTAAATAATAAATACCATATGTCATTATCACTCTGTATATTGATAGAAATTAGTACCTAACAGTGGATGGCACTTATACCACCTCTGCCCACCCTTTTAGGGATGGCGGTGTACACTTATATATATTATTATTTTTATACTTAGTTGAGATACATAAATATGTTGCAAAATAAGCATGGATGTAAATAAAAAAATCTAAATAAGTTTAATGTGCCTTATTTATTTTTGGTTTGCAGCTAATGCAATGTTAGCTTTGTATTAAAAATAGTTTTGCAACATTTTCTTTATTCTTTTCTTTGCTTTTTGAATAAATGACACTGGTGGTAGGTGACTAGGTGTCTCATATGTGAGAGGCCGCCTGGGTGGGTATCACCGCAATTTCTATATCTTCCGACAAACAGCAGTGTAAATGCACTGTTGTGTTCTGATTTGAAAGACATTACAGCCATAACTACTGGCCATAATGAGACTTAGCATCCCATGTCTCAAGATGGCGAGCGCAGTGAAATTCCGAGCATTGCTTTGTAATTCATGGTGTTGTTTAGTTTTGCTATTTGCCATCAGGGAAATGGCATTCTCGTCTCCCCATTTATTGCAATGATAAAAAAGGCATTGTTGTACTACGGTACAATTACAAAGCTGAGGTCACGAGTTCGAAACCGGGGTCGGACAAAGTGATATTGGTGTAAGAGCTGCTGAAAATCGGCCTTCACCCATCTGATAACAAGATGAGACATAATTTTCATCAAATATTATTGATTAACAAACATGCCTATGGAAAAGTGTTCGTGGCAATTTGTTATAATTATTATTTTTATTTTTGCAGGCAGCTCTATACATTTCTTCCACGTCTCACCTATTTTATTGGATTTTTCTATTTATTGTTAATCCGGAATTAGTAATTTGTGATATGGCGATAGGTTGGAATTAATCTGCTTAATGGTACACACAGAATATACTGTGTTTTAAATGCCGATTACTATCCAGGATTTGATCCTTATTAGTAATTGAATTATAGAATAGTGTAATAATAGGGATGTAGGTATTTTTTCGAAATGCTTGGGTTCGATTCCTTTCTAGGAATATTGATTTTTGAAAAATTCAATTATGCAGTTTTAATTCTTATCAAATCTGGCCGCCCAGGCCCCTTTAAAAAAACGATTTGTTAATATTTCGGGTTAAGGGTAAGTATTACAAAGCAATCTGTAAAACCTTTTTAGGGAAACTGTTCCGTACGTCCATTATAATTACAAACAGAGGCATAAGCGAACAAATCCAGCTAGCTAATCTTTTGTGGTAGGTACCTAAGTATCACGATTGTAAAAGGGTTTTTTTTTGTAATAACCTAGCCTTAGGAAAAAGTTTTTAGGGAAGTCGCTTATTATACATGCCAAATGGGTATTTTACTGTTAGCGCGCAGTCATGCCAAGGAAATGATATGCAGGTTTTTCCTCATTACTGATCTAAGAAATACCAGTATGCTTATACACATTTCTTCATATGATTTTAGTCCTTATATATTTTCACCACGTCTGAAAAATTGTTATCACGAGGATTTGTATGTACGTACAAGAATTCAAGAAAGAAATCGCACACAGTAGTGAAGAAGCGAGCAACCGTATTCCGCGTGTCCAACGAGGTCATTTTCCATCCTCGCTCATGGTATGGTTGGGAGTTTCTTATTGGGGCTTAACAGAGGAACATTTTTGTGAGAAAGGTGTAAAAACGAATACAGTTGTGTATCAAAATACAGTCCTGACGAACCTTGTGGATACTGTTTCTCATACCATGTTCAATAACAGGCACTGGGTATTCCAACAAGATTCGGCGCCAGCTCATAGAGCGAAGAGCACACAAGACTGGCTGGCGGCGCGTGAAATCGACTTCATCCGGCACGAAGACTGGCCCTCCTCCAGTCCAGATTTGTATCCGTTAGATTACAAGATATGGCAACACTTGGAGGAAAAGGTGTGCTCAAAGCCTCATCCCAATTTGGAGTCACTCAAGACATCCTTGATTAAGGCAGCCACCGATATTGACATGGACCTCGTTCGTGCTGCGATAGACAACTGGCCGCGCAGATTGAAGGCCTGTATTCAGAATCACGGAGGTAATTTTGAATAAATTTTGTTAAGTTCATTTTGGTATATAAATGGTTACATAATGAATAAACTTGTTTCAATTATTTTATATTAAACATGTGACAGAATTTATGACCTGACGAGGTACAATGCACAGGCATATGAACCCGACATGCTTGCGTGTGCCACTATGGCAGCCTAATAAAAGCATCAGTAGCATTTTCAATAATAGTACCAAGTTAAAATTTACATGACGACCTCACATATGTAGGTACTCTGAATTAGGGGTTGCAGTCCGGAAAAACAGATCCAGTAATTTGTCGGATCCGGCATCATTAAACGTTCGCCGGATCCGCTACCAACTCAAAAAACCAAGGACAATGTTTGCTGATATGGTGATCGTCTTATTTGAAATTTAACAACGTGACACGATTGTTTATATATTAAGAAGAAGAAGATATACAATATATGTATATACTTTTTGTGTCTAGAGGAAAAGCGGTAAAGCTTCCCTTTCGGTATTCGAAGGAGGCCGAAAGGGGTATGTCAGTGTCGCTGGCCTACCAACCCGGCATGCTGCAGATATTGTGGCCGAATCAGGGCTCTAACAAGTACCTATGCCAGCATACTAATTAAAAAACCCTCGGTGGCCGTCGCGCGCATTTCGGGCGACACTGGATACCGCAGAAGCACCCCGATTCCTTCACTGTGATCGCCCGGCGCCGAACCATGTCTGGTCCCGTTTATTGGGGAACAAATTTGCCACCGCTTACGTCTTGGTTTGGACGCCCGTTGTTATGGGCGTCCGCGACAGATGCGAGGCCACGCACTCTATTGTCTATCTCGGAATCGCTGCTAGCGAGGGTGCACCGCCTCCGCAATACGCCCAACGATTTCGATGACCCCTTTAGTTCGCTTCCTACGACGAATACAATATAATACGTACATATTATACAGATTTTATTATTAGGTACATTTATTTACGAGATTATTATGTTCCCCAGCTTTGCAACAACGATAAATATAATTGATTCTTGAAATTAAATGTTAAAAACCCCCGGGATTTTGTGCTTTTAATACTGTAAATCACGGGAAATCCCGCGGGAAATTGAAAACATTTGGCATGGGGGCAGGCGCGTGACTAACAATATCGGCTAGCTGGCGGTCAGGGAGAAAACACATAAATCTGTATTGTACTAAAGATGATTTAGCACGCATTCCTTCGTTGCGATCTAATGCTGCAACTCTCTCTATAAATTAATTTTATGTTCCAAGTGTTTGGATGATAAATATAGACTGGTCAATTCATCGAGCAGGAAATAGGAAGTATACTGCCGCCATACAGGAAGTGTTGATATAAATACTTCATGACTAATATACATAAATTAAATTAAATATTTTTGTTTATGTGAACTGGTTAGCAGAATATATATGTTACACATACATAACTATTAAATTCTATGACGAATAATAGTTATAAAATCATCAATAAAATGTCAATTACGCATTGCGAGTTCGTAGAATGCATAACTCTGGTCACGTACTTATCTAGGATCCTGGATTATTATAAGCTACACTTCGCCGCACTGTACTGTATCAGTCCAGAAACCCACCGTGCTGAACACGTGGCTCCTCTACAACCAAAATTGATAAGATTTAGTCCCTTTCCACCACGCTGGCCTTATACGAGTTGGCAGATTTTACATACCATAGAAATTCTAGTTAAGTCAGGTACGAAATAGTCATTTTCAGATATACGACGTGAAACCTTAAATATAAATATATTTTAAAAATGATTCTGAGTATGTATTGATTTTTGTATACATTTTGAAAGCAGTCAGAGTAATCTCATGCGCCGAACGTCCTCCACACACGGTCAAAATGATACTCTGATGGGATTTTATCACAATCATTGATACTGTTGCTAACTGCAAGTACTTTGTTTAGTGCTCATTTATCTAATCTACAACGTATACACTTCATAGCGAGGTGCGGGCTTTCCCCCAATTGATGTGATGAATTTGGGGGCATCCCAAGCAACCTATAATTTTATGAAAGGCTTAACGCTGGATAGGTGGATGGCAAAATTACAATTTAGATATTACTACAATATCCGAACAGTAATCGGAAAAGGTTCAGGTTATCTGTCTGACGTCAGATATTTGAGTAATGCTCTTTTAAGAGAGTCATGTTAAATATTAAACTAACTACACAATGACGAAGACACATCTTTTAGATGGAACCGAATATTTCACATGAGTGAGTGTTCAGTGGTGGACTGCCTCGGTGGCGTAGTGGTACTACGGTATGATTGCAAAGCTGAGGTCTCGGGTTCGAATCCCAGGTCGGGCAAAGTGATATTGGATTTTTCTATTCATTATGAGCCCGGAGTCAGAAATTTGTGCTCGATATGGCGATGGGCTCGCCCCCTATCATATCGTGGGACGGAATATACAAGGCGAAACGTGGGTTTTCTGGTAGCACCTCTGCCTACCCGTTCTGGGAAAAAGGCGTGTGTTTATGTATGTATGAGTGTTCAGTTGTCTGTGGATCGGACTGACAAAATAAAGAACGTTAAGCGCATGAGTCACTCGTCGCATTTTTTAAAGTTAAGTATGTAGGTATGCATGGCTTTTTCTCTCAATATAGAAGAAAACAACGCGACGAAACGTGCAATTTTCAGAAATCACAACAAGAATTATATACGTGGTGATATTATTATATATAATGTTACTTGCTACTATTAAATTTGTGTCCGATATGGTGATAGCTTCGCCCCCTATCACTTCGTGGGACGGAACGTGAAACGTGGATGTTCCGGCAGCACCTCTGCCTACCCTTTCTGGAAAAAAGCGTGAATTTATGTATGTACATATGTTGCTTTCTATGTGATGTTCAGTCGAGTGGACCGACGCGACGTATAGTTTGCAAATGAATTACTCATCTACGTAACAGATGACGTGTGTGATGCGTCATTGCACTTTGGTATGATAACCTTGTCATCTCTCGTTCTCCGATTGTTGATCCAAATATTGTTTTGCAGAAATTGTTGATTCATTTACGTTTCTGCTGTGATAACACTTATGGATCCCCATCTTTGTATATTATGTTTAATGAGTGATTTGGACAACTAGCCGTAATGATTTGCGATTGATAATAATATTTGTTTTTTCTGTATCAGCCCATAATTGCCCGCTGTTGAGGACCAGATTGCTTAATATGGACATGTCTCCAAAAAGTCAGAGGTATGGCCTGGGATTCAAATCCGCGACCACCGTCTCGGCAGATACGTCCGATCCTTTACTAACAGGCTATACTACACACTATTATTTTTCCATTGAAACATTTGTTTATTTTGCATTTATCCTAGCCGTATCTCACACTGTATCTGTCATTACAACTCTTATGAGTCATGACTTATGACTGACAGTGGCGGACATCCAGAGGACATTAAGCATCGAAACTTGAAGAATACTGGAGGACGTGAAACTGTTATCGACCCGCAATGAATTTAATCAGAAACAAAATTAATGCGGGGAGGGAGGTATCTAAAACAAATTAAAACTGTTGGTAAGAAGTATTCATGACGTGCAGTATTATCCATTTCATAGATATATAATGCATTATTTATTTAGGTGCCGATTATATTTATTTACATAATATAAAAATTAAAATTAAACACCGTAACGAAACCATGGGATGGGAATACAGCAAGAACAATAGCAGGACAGTCTTAGCAGTACCAGCCCCAAAAATCAGGATTTTCTATCGTTAGTTTGCTGATGGTTCTTATGTTTGATGAACAAAAATAAGCCTATTGCTAAAGTCAGTTCATATTGCGGTATATTTACTTTAAATAATGTGCAGGCGGTGTTGCCTCTATCCGCGAGGCCCTTTGTGTATCTTTCTTCTATGTATATGGCTAGTCTATGAAAAAATAAATAAAATAGTGCAATGTAATTCATAATTATACACCAATCCGCACTATGCCAGTGAGGTGGAAGTGGTAAAGCCACGCTGTTGTCTGTCACGTTGCCCCATACCCCTTTCCTCTTCCCATCCTTTTTCGCTCCCGCTCCCCTCCCAATTGGGCTGGCGACACATCCATTATCCAGCGTTGTGGATGTTCATGGACGGCAGTGATCACTTACCAGCAGCTAACCTGTTTGAGCGTTTACCGGACCTATGCTATAAAAAAAAAAACAATTATTCCAAGTAGAGACTGCATATCGACCTTTGACTATAACATAACCACACCATATTGAGCTGTTCTGTGCATATAACACACATATGTAAATGTACTTTTGTTATTTATTATCCCAGAAATAGGTACGTATGAGTTTTATTAACTTAAAAGTATTGGGTATTCGCTACGATAATACGAGTAATGCAATGAGCGCACAGTATAGATCTGGAAATGCTCGGATGTATGTAAACAACATCTGAGATTTTCATATGGGGTTTATATAAGTTTTAAAAAAAATATAAATACTATCCATCCAATACGATATATCTATCCAATGTGCGTTTTAAATTATCGTATCTTACGGTGTCATATTTTACTCATATATGTAAATGCGTTTATAACAAACAACAAAGATAAACTAGAAGCGTCGAATGACGCCGCGGAAATTAAGATTCCAGAAGTTTATTATTGTAAGTAGTTTACGTAGTTATGTTCGATTAAAGGTAATACATAAAGTATATTTTATGAGGAAAAAATATGTTAAATGTCAATGCACGGGCAAAAAGTGCGTGGTGGCCTGTTGGTAAACGGACCAGACGCGGCTGCCTACATGTTCACGGTGGTCGCGGGTTCAAATCCCAGGGCACACCTCTGACTTTTCGGAGTCATGTGTGTATTGATAGTCAATCACCACGCACTATAACGGTGAAGGAAAACATCGTGAGGAAACCTGCATACCATAGCGATTTTAAAAAAATTCTATGGTATGTAAAAGTCCGCCAACCCGCATTAGGCCAGCGTGGTGGACTATATGGCCTAACCACTCTCAATCGTACTCTTGATTGTAGAGGAGGCCCGTGCCCTGCAGTGGGTCGTATATGGGCTGATACAATACAATACAATACAATGCACGGGAGGTGTAGCGGTGAGGTATGCCAGAGTCACCGATCTGGAGGCACAATAGTTACTAAAACCGGTGGCGTGTCCTTGCACGGGTATGAAAGCCTTTACTTTTGTTGTATAGTAATGGCAAAACAACTAGTACTTTCTGTAATTGAAATGCACTGACACCCCATTTGTGCATAGTGTAGCAAAAAGTTTCAAGCTGAAAAAAAAACTATAGTCCACCAAGTTGGCCTAGTGTTCGCGGATTTTACATACAATATTATAGGTACATTCTTACAAATCGTTGTGGTATGCAAGGTGAAACCTAAAATCACGATTTTTGAGAATAAAACATTTTCGACTTCTTTTTTCAAATTTTGTACAATGTCACCCGGGGTGACGAGAAACATGTGGGTTAAATTAAGTAACAAATGTCAATATCACCTTGTATATTTATGTTACGAAATGTATGTTTGTTATTTTAAGACCACCTTTTCAACATCGACCCCAGGAATACGTCTATTGCGTTGGGTTAATATAGTTTAGTAAATATAATACCTTTGTTTTTTTTTCGGGGAAACCACAAATATTGCATTAGTTTCCTTGCCTTGTTTTCCTTTACCGTTATAATAAGTAATTACTCATTATGAATACAGTAATAGCGTTGCAGTGGTCAGTAGTTTTATTTAACGATATAAAACATTTTGTAAAAGACTATTTCTTCGTGCGTGCGCGCGGTATAAATGCGTGGTGGCCTGTTGGTAACGGACCAGACGTGGCTGCCTACATGTTCACGGTGGTCGCGGGTTTAAATCCCAGGGCACAGCTCTGACTTTTCGGAGTCATGTGTGTATTGATAGTCAATCACCACGCACTATAACGGTGAAGGAAAACATTGTAAGGAAACCTGCATACCATACCGATTTTAAAGAATTTCTACGGTATGTAAGTCCGCCAACCCGCACTAGGCCAGCGTGGTGGACTATATGGCCTAACGACTCTCAATCGTACTCTCGATTGTAGAGGAGGCTCGTGCCCTGCAGTGGGTCGTGTATGGGCTGATACAGTACAGAACAGTATTTCTTCGTTGTTGGCGAGACGGAAAAGTCTATCCTGCAAATGAAACTCCCCGAAAGAATCTTGTTATGTGAGCATTAGGCAGAAAAATATTAACGCTATTATTCCATATGAAATATTGAAGGAAATGTCGGTCGGGCGTTGGCTGAGAGCGTTCTTTGCTCGCGATTTATAAATGAAGCTTTTCTACTGACCGTAAAAGTAAGGCACGTGCTCCCCATACTAACTGAAATACATTATCGGTTCCACTGCTTGACGCCGTTTTCACGAGCACGTGTGTAATTCAAATATTTTTACGTCAAGCAGTTCATTGAGCAATAGGAAGGTAGTTTTGTGTGCTTTTTTATAGTTTTTTTTATATTGACTAATTGTAAAGTACATACCTAGGTGCTGTAATGAGATATTTCGATTAGTGAATGAGCTAGTATCTTTGTGTGCCCGGCGCGGCGGTTCATCCCGATAAGTCTAGCAGCGAGCAGGGACAGATGTACCGATGTTTCTTGAAACAATAATAGGCTATCTTGTGCACTACCTAATTTTTTTGTGCATGTTTAATGCGTTTCTGGGTACAACAATTATATTGTAATCGTTAATTCCTGTAGGCAATGACGTACATTTTTCCCAAAATGTCAGTAAATATGCATTCCAATTAAGTAAGTTTTCCTGGTGTTATTCGTTTATTTTGTATTCATTAGACAACTATATGCGCAATATTTGTGGCTAATTGTGATTGTATTCATAAATAATGATTAAAAAAGTATTATCAACTCTTTATTCTCCTGCAACAACAAACCAATTCTCGCCAAAGCACAGCTTAGAATAAAAATATTTGTGGCCAATCGCAGTTCCGCTCATGCATATTGCCCGTCGGATATTTCGATCTATTAACCTGTATGAAGTTCATTTTTTTGCGGCACGGCGCGGTGCGTGTGACAGCTGCCAGCCGAGCTGTGTAAATCCATTGACAGTGGAAGAGCTCGCAGCGGCTTGCACACCCCGCGCCGCCCGTCGCCGCGTCGCTTCGGCTAACTATTTCGTTGCATTTTTGAAGAGAGTTTTAAGTTTTTTACAGCCGCCACGAGCCGGCTGTCGGCGACAGTTGCTTTGTTAACTTTGTATTAAAATACGAAAAACTTGGAGCGTATTTAATACATCGCGAAATTCGTAGTTGAAAAGAAAATCGTTTTGCATTTTCACTCAATTATAAATTTTAAATGGCTCTGTAATTACGTTTTTTTAGGCTTAACGACTCATGAGTTTGCCACAATAAGTTAAATTAACATTTTTAATGGCCTTTTATCTATCATGCAATAAACATAATATGTGATGTTTTCAAAAAAATTGGTGTATGCGGACATTGTTTTGATACACATCCAAGTCAAAACGTAACGCGACTGCGACGTCTAATACATAATTGCGATACTGTAGAATTGTGCGCTTTGTTTTCCTAGTTAATGCGAATATTGTTATCAATCTAATAGATAAACTCGTCTAAGTATTATTACAGATGTCAAGGGGTTGCATAAGTGGCTATAATAATACATTACGAGAACGAATAGGGACTAGAACTACATATCTACCTAAGTATATTAAGGAACGTAAGTAGTGACTCCACGTGTATGGAAGCTACATAAATTTCTCATTTTTACTGTACTGTAACAGTCCAGAAACGTCCCACTGCAGGGCACGAGCTTCCTCTATAATCGAAAGTACGTTTGATATGAGTTAGTCAGTCACCAAGGCCAATATAATGGCGAAGGAGAACATCGTGAGGAAATCTGCATAATGTAAAAAAAAATAAAGAATTTCTACGGTATGTATAGTCCGCCAACACGCACTAATCGAGCGTGGTGGACTATATGGCCTAACCACTCTCAATCATACTCCCGATTGTAGAGTAGGCCCGTACCCTGCAGTGGGACGTATATGGGCTGATACAATGTAAAATCAGACTACTCGACGTTCGAAACGAAGATATATCAATGCGCATACCATGAAGGAAACATACGAAATAAAGCTATACAAATTACAGTAACTGTTGACCGTTAGATATTGTTTGTATGTTCATACATTGCGCAGCTGACTTGGGCAAACAGCGGCGTGCAAACGTGCGCGCTGGGTAATGTATTGCTTAACCCCGCTGGCTCCTTGTACATTGTCTTGAATGTATGCGAGTTTGGTATCACAGTTGTAACTATACCAGTAATGTAACTATTATTTTTGTAATAAGGTGACACTATTTTGTGTGCATATTCGAATTCGGTTTTATTCGGATAGTTATTTATCAGGTTGTAACAGTTTGTTTGGAACACCGCAGTTGTTTATTTACTACATACATAAAACTCACATGTTATTATTGAAGCTCTTATCTCATGAGTATTTTTATATTAGCACGAAAAAGTGAGTATAACTCACCTGGTGGTAAGTGCAGCGCAGTGGGGAACGTAATACGAGTATATCATTTTATGAATAGAATAGTGTATTGTATATTTATTTTTACTTTATATATATAGTAGAGGAGCCGTGGAAGATCGATCTTTATCCATCCGATATCTAGGTGAGACATAATTTTTATCAAATATTATTTGTTAACATACATGCCTAAGTTGACTGGTAGAAAATGTCGACGGCACTAAGTAAGAGTAATAGTAAGGGCGGTAATTTGAATGTAGAACATTTTTGTACTAGTTTGACAGGCACGTATTCACTGACGCACTGAATGATAAAAGTTAAATAAAAACTGCGATGGAATAGTCTTTGTGACAAATATGATAGCTATTTCACCGGCACCTATCCCTGGAACATAGCAAAACCCTTAGTATTTATAATATAGAGGGAGCGCTAGTACTTCAAACGTAGATAAAGATGGTGGTGTCGGGCCACCTTTTTCTGCCCTTCTATTGGCTTACATTTGTCAGGTTGTTCAATGTTACACCAATTATCAGTGGCGTGCCTAGGGTTTTGGGGTAGGGCAAGCCCAATATTTTGTTTTAGGTTTAATGCATAGTGATTTAGAAGGAAAATATACTAAGAACAAAGAAAACGAATGTACGTCAGCAGACTTAACACATAATCTATGCAATATTAGCATTATTACAAATATAGATTACTTGTGGAAATGCATCCGTAATTGTTTATTGCACTAACTACTGAGCACTTCATTTTTAATACCCGACATTCCACTAGCACAATGATATTATCTACTATTGTGCCGTGTTTGACTTCGCAGTTATCCAAAAATGTGGACATAAATTATTATTATTAATTCATTAACGTTAAGTTTTTGAGAATTACAAGTAATAACATACTTGTTGAAAGAGCTACCTAATTTATTGCAATGATTATACCTTATCAAACTATTCTAATACACAAATGTCGTTTGAAAAAAATAATATGAAACACCATTATTGAATATCCTATATGAAGGGGAGCATGTAGAAATCAAATTACGTAGTTTATTTAACTAAACTGATAAAATACCTCTCGTGATTTACCACGAATATAAGAAATGCACAAACCCGGCGTTGTTTTCGCTCTAGTTTATTTTTCAATATAATTGAATTAAATTACCTTTATACCGGCAATGAACACTTTCATCATCACACTAAAACCATCACAGGAAACAATACAACTCATTTTAGTATCAAAAAGTTTCAATAACATAAAAAAACTATTAACCTATATCAGAACTATTTACAATAATTGCACAATGTCAAAATACTTATGAAGTTAGTACGAATTCGTTCAGAATTGCGAAACGAAACGTAAATATAAACGTTACTATAAATTATAAACTGCTATTATAATTTATTAAAAAGTACCGACATTGCTGGCACATTTTTAATCATTTAATTAAAAATATTTTTAAATGCGGAACAAGTTAATTTAATAACAATAAATATATTTACTAAACAACAATAACAAATAATAACATGACGACCGTGAAACGTATGATGTTCACCACGAAGCCGGGCATTTCGTCTAGTACTGAAAGCTATACAAAAATAGCTATACCTATCCATTCGTAGCGTCTTGTACACCATTTCACCCATACGTGGACCGCGTTGCCAAAAGCCTCGTAAAAGCACACGAGAGAGAAAAAGATAGATATATGTGCGTTGTGCCGCCTTTTTAAGGGAGCGCGTGGAGCCACCGTTTTTTGAGTTTTAATGTCATTACCTATGGAATGAATTTCGCGCGGCGCTTTGGCGCTCCGTCTCAAGCGCTGTATTTAGACGCGCCGCGACAGGACGCGGTAAATTCAAAAATTAATAGATGTTTCTAATAAATGAATGTATTGTATTTATTGTAATGGTTTATGTTCAGTATCGAGTATGTACGTATTAAGTAGGGCAAGCCGGGCTTTTGGGCTTGTATGGAAGTACCGCCACTACCAATTATTTGAAAAAGGAAAATAAAAAATATTAGTTTAGGTCTATTGAATTCCGTTCAAACTCGTTTAAGAAGGATCATAACTAAATCTTAGAGTATGTATAAATATAGAGGGAGCACTGGAAATTCAAAAATGTAGATAAAAATGGTGGTGCCGGGGCCACCTTTTTCTTCTCTACGTCCAGTATGAATTGTGACAGCTTGGAATACGAAAAGATAACAAATTAAAGCAATTTCTTATTAAATAACAAGAAATAATGTACATGTTTTTACTGAAAAATATACATATTTTTTATTATATTTTTATAAATACAAAAGTGGTGGGTAGTTTAATCGTCGCTTGCCTTCCCGCTGTGTTTGCAGCGAGTGTTGGTTAATCTTCTGTCCAGGCGGCACGGGACTCGCGGCTGTGCTGGATATCGCGTAGTGTTTGATGTCTTGTAGTGGCTGTAGGCAATGTGGTGGTGATGTGTGGTGCAATTGGTATGTGGTGCAGGTGATATGTGGTGCTGGCGGTGTGTGGTGTCAGTGGTGTGTAGTGCAAGTGGATGCAGTGAGTTGTGTGTTGCTCCTGTAAACTACAGTTCTCATGTCTCGTGTTCTCCGGTAAGTCTGTTAATATAAGTATACTTTGTCGTTTCTGGATTGTCATATTTATGTCGTAGGCATGTAATTTTCAATAAACTTCGATTCACTAAGGCCTGCGCAATGTACAATTTTGACGATGAGGACAATTTCGTACACCCATGGTTTATCTGCTAAACAAAATACATATAAGTGTTGATAAAACACGTGCCTAGAAAAGTGATTAGGGTAGGGTGTTTTTGTAAGCCAGAATCTACCGCGAAAATATTCTTTTATTATTCCTCCAAGATTTCAAGAACCCGTTCGTTTCAGAATTTTTGCCGCAAAATTTGCCACTGCCCCTCTAGTTTGCTAATGCGGAAGGTTATGTCGACTTTTCTCCTTTTTGAAGTATTATGCTTCAGAATCTAGAGAAACCTAACTGAGTAATATGGAATTATGCACTGACCGCGATAAAGCATTATTCATAAAAGAACCGTGAATTTATTTCGGTCTAAAAATACCCTGAACAGATTGCGCGCAGCAAATTTACATATTCATGGATTTAACAGTTTCCATGCGATGGTACAGCTAGTAAACAAATAGATTTCCAATTCGATATAAATAAACTATTTACTCTGTCGTTGATCAATAAATCTGGATAACAACAAAAATTGATTTATCTACAAGTCGTCAACTGGATTTAATACTTTCATGGAAAACGAAATCATTTCTAATTATGAAAAGAATATTATTGATAAATAGAGCCGTATTAGGGCCATACCTCACCGAGATGCCATGGCGACGTGGCCAGCGACGTTGCCAACTAGTTCATACTGAGATGTATGACGGCTAATTCACTTGGCGACCGACTGGCGGCGTTGCCAAGTAGCCAGAGTAGCCAGAGTCGACCGCTCCGCATGCGGCGACTGGCGACGCTTGCTACCTGGCAACGCCGCCAGTTGTTTGCACGTGTTTGTATGCTCCGTCGCTCACTCAGTCGCCAACAATCAAATGATGTTAGTGAATCCTCAGATAATTGAACATTTTTTCAGGGTATTTTCTTAAATCTTCATAGAGTTTGAGAAAAACACCGCTTTGACTTCGGTTTGATATAAATGGATGTACCCATATTTTTCTCTTTTTTCGTTTCATCTTTTTGCGACGCTGGTAATAATATAATATCAGTGCAGTAATTTCCACGTCCATTCCTGACTGTGTCGAGACAGAACTGAATTTATTGGCGACGCGATTGGGCGACTCAGTCTGGCGACGCAGGGGCACCAGACGTAGCCATGGCAACGTCGCTGGCCACGTCGCCATGGCATCTCGGTGAGGTATGGCCCATAGGCGTATAGCACATGTTCTACTAGGCATACGATATCATACGCGCGACGACAAATGGAAGTTCCGCGCACTTAGTGGGACCTATGTTCAGTGTTTACGTCATTTTTATAAGTAACTTTGTAGTAAGACATTTTGATTTGTTCGTCCCAACTAGAATCGCAAATCTAAGTTATAACTAGTACAATATTCTTTTGGGCGATTTCGTTAGAAAAACGGGGGCCCCGCGCAGTTTTGTTTTTTTATTGGCTGTTTATATCCAATGTACGTATCATTGTCATAGATCATAATTTACTTAAGATACAATTTTACCGATACTTATAAGTAGGCCATTAAACTGATTTTATTATTTGGTTTGGTGACAAGGAATAAAGTTGAGCCAATTGCCCTAAAATAACAGCGATGTAAATACGTTGTCTGTGGATACGCAAATTGTTATCGAGAATTTATCCATTAATGGCAAATTGTTACAAAGATAGTCTGAAAGAGATAGCTTTATGCACAGAACAGATGATGTTGCTTTAAGCGATAAGACTGCCTATTGTAATATCGTAAGTTCTTATATTTTATTTGTCTGATTTTGTATTTATTTTTGTTCTTTGGTTTACAATAAAGAGTATTTTATTGTATTGTTACTTAGCGTTTCCTTCGATGATTTATTCTCTGACTACTAATTCTTCTAGATTCAATGGTTCTGCCAATGCACATGCATCTTTGCAAGCACAGTGGATCTTTTAAAAAATACATTTACTATATGAAATTAAAGTTGACGTACTGCTGGATATCTCAGCTGAGCCCCAGTAGTGAACTGCAGTGTACACGTAGCCGATTATATCGACAAATTCTCCAGTTTACTGGGCAGCGAATATACGTTCAGTGTCGGCTCTACGCGGCGCATGCACTAGCGCAGCATCAGCGGGAATAATCGAACATTGTACGGCTCTGCTGCCCTGGTACTCAGATCCTTGCGAAACGATTGCGTTCATAATTTATTAACAGTCATATGTTACCAAGTTTGTGGAAAATAAATAATCTGCTTCAACGAATTATTTTAATGTGAGACGTTAAAATATGGGTCTTCGGGTATGGGTCGTAAAGTTGTTTAGAAAAAAGTAAGGATTAATACTTAAAGTTTATACATTTTATTTTTTATGATAAGCAATGGCAATTATTAATAAAATGATGCGAAGTAACATCATGCGAATGACGTGTCAATATCTTGAAAAACAAATAGGCTTTTCCCCAATTACGGGAGATATCAACGTTTCCAAGATGTTCTCGGAAGATTTTAAATCAATAAACTATGTCACTGTTATTCGTATAATAACAATAAACATGTTATTGTTATTGTTTTCATCATTAGATTGGACTGCGCGCATGTGTGGCATTTCAATTTATTTCGTAATGGCTTGTTTATTCTACTCTACTACAAAGGGTCCGCTACTTCCCTAGAGAAGTGGACTCGGCGTGTCTATGTAAAACAATTGATAAGAATATATCTAATAATATCGTGTGTGGAAAGTATTTGCTTTCCGTCCAGTAAAGCCCCATTTGCACGGGGACAGTTTCTCGCCTCAAAGATACGACTATATATCGTAAGGATATAAAAAAGTTGCATCGTGTATACATTTGTCAGAACACGATAATCTATGGCGGTTATATCATGCGATAATCGCATACGATTCCCGCCGCGAGAAACTCTCCCCGTGTAAATGGGGCTTAAAGGTAGTTTGTCGTAGAAATCGTACGATACGTGACAAAAGAGGTGTTCATGTTTATGACATCTGTCTGCTTGAGTAAAGTAAATATGAGTGCCAGGTGTTCGCGAGTTTCGTGCCACGGTTTGCTGTGGTCGCTTGTTGTCGACTTATTGACTTAAAAGATTATATTTTTTTGTTAATTATTTACGACATAAGGATATGCTCTCAAATTATATGGTGTACCACAAAACTGCGCAAACAGTTTGTGTGTAGGATCATTTTAATACTGGTTCTGCAGTGATCGAACTAGTTACCTTATTTAAAGTGTAAAACGATTCACGATATCGAGTGGCTTAATATATTAACTATCCGTCACTGGTTGACATAATTATGCTGGCCAAATCGATACCCGCAAAATATTATATAATACAAGCAGATCCCGAAAAATCTCGACGATGTATGGGCCATTTTGACATGCTTTACATCCACCCATTGTACGGCGGTGGCGATCCGAGCATATACTAAGATTTGACCAGCAGGAAAATGGCTATCAAAATTATTTCCAATGTGTTGCGTTTTTATTCCGAATTTCGTGGAAAGTTATCAAATGTCACAAACGAAGGTCCTATCTCACTTCCTTTTGTTTATATACATTAACACATACATATACATGGTCAAATGTGCTGCAATAAGACCTGATAGAGAGAGAGAAAGAGAGAGAGAAAGAGAGAGAGATTTTCATATAGTTCCGCTGCTTACAATTATTTCTTAATTTCCTTTTTGTTCCGAAAATATGTTGAGAGAAAGTTACACGTATATTATACATTTACGTACATATTTTGGAAAAAAAAATGTAGAAAGTGTACATTTCAATAGGTACTTGTTGACTAGTTTTATTCTGACACATTTGTATGAATATTATAATGTAATATTACCAATGTTGTTTAACGATTTAAAAAGCGTACACCGCTGCTTTGTCGTCACATTGCTATAATTTTAGGGTATAAATTGCAATTCGTAGACCCTAAAGCGGTTTGCATATATTTCCATGCATGTTTCATTTTCTCCCCGAATTTCATTACGAAACTAAGTTGGAAGTCGTGGTTAAGAGTTCAAAATAACACTCATGCATGATCGGAGCAAGCAGAAGAAGGTAGACTTAGTGTTCCCATAGTGAATCATATTTGTCATGTCTAAAGTTCGACAAGAGCTCTTCACATGTACGTCAGTGATACAATCTGAGTGCGGGGTCAAGTGAGATGTGGGATCTAAGTACCCCTCTGAATTGTGCCCATCCAGCCAATAATCAAGGCATTCACAGACAGCGCGGGCGGCGGCTGGCTGGACTCTACAGACTACAACGAGCCACAAATAGCTAATTGCTAACGATTCTAGATAGGAAATTGTGGCCATCGATTCTTGACAACGTCTCTTGTGCTGATAGCGTATGTAAGAAAGTGTGTTAGTTCTCGGATACTAGCTTCTGTACACTTAAATATTTAGATACATACATACATAAACTCACGACTTTTCCCCAGAAGTGGTAGGCAGAGGTGTACGCAGGATACCCACGTTGCGTCTTGTATGATCCGTCCCACGATGTGATAGTGATGCACAAATTCCTGACTCCACGCTGGTAATGAATAGAAAAATCCAGTATCACTTTGCCCCGACCGAATCCAAGACCTCAGTTTTGCATCAACATTGTAGTACAACTGCCGACTGCGCCACCGAGGCAGGCGAGGCAGGATATTTAGATGTTTAAAAATTAAAGATATCACACAATTGATCTTATACTAAAACTCAATAAAGGTAATGACACCATACGTTAGACCGACGCAATCTGATTAAAACTTGGGCCAAATATTTTATGACAACGCCTAAACAACGTACATTAAAATCATAAAAAAAAACACTGTACATAATAAATAAATAATGCATGAGCTCACGCCAGCCTCGTCGTAGACGTATGCAGAGGTGATACTCTTGTTCCACACTCCTATTTTTGTCCCTGGATGTGATAGAAGTTGGCCTATTTCCACGCTAGATACAGATTCGATTCTCAGCAACTGCCATAAGATTTGTATACCATAAACACACAAGTGGATTGCATCACCTTGACATTACAACGGTCATTTCGTCTGAGTAACCGCCAAGTGTTTCATTTCAGTAGCCACTGCCTATAATGAAAAATGAGTAGGAAACGGTCAGGGAACTCGATGTAGCTTTTGGTGAATTTAGGTTAAACATTAATTGTTTAGGAGTTATTCAATGATCTAGTATTCCGTAAGATTGTTAAATACCTTTCAAGTTTGCGATCATCTAGATTGAATTATGTGGCAAGGGTAGGTTATTGCTGCAGGGAATTCCATATTGTTAATGATATTAGTTAAACATTGAAATATTTGTTATTTTCCCTGTAACTAATCTTAATCATGTATAATTAAATGATTCGTAATGGGTTGAGGTCATACTTTGAACCTTAATGTAGGTAGGTGATACTCAATTTTATTGATTAAAAATATCTCATTATAAATGCCGAAGTGAGTTTTCATTTACATACTTAGTTTCACAGGCTGCTTTCAAAGATTTAAAAAATAGATTCATAAAAAAATCACTTTACTTTCCAATCCAAAAGCACTTACAAAATAGAAAATAGTTTTTTGGATTTGTATGTATGTTATATAGTAAGGTTTAAAAGCTTGTTTAATACGATTACTTTCGTTTATTCCGCGATACGATTTGGTCCAGATAACGAGATGCTCACATGCACAAAAAAGTCTGAATGTTGATGGAAAAGTGGTCGAGCATATCTGTGAGTTTCCGTGAGTGGTCAGTGGACCAAGCACACCCTTGCCCTACATACAACCCGTTTCTATCAAGAAGGTTCAAGAGTATGACAGTTTTCCAAAAATCGACTCAATAATGTTCTATTGTCGGAGTTTGTTATTTAAGATATAATATTAACATAGCCAAAAGAATGCTGCATGTACCCCGTAGTACGCGAACCACTAATTGTGAAGCACTGGTCTAGACTCTGGCGTCTAGACAGACTATTTTAAAGCAACTAGCTTATGCAGAAAGGTGTAATAATTATATAAAACGTGAAATATGGACCTATTTGTCACGAAGCGCATTATGGCCTTATTCATAGACAGTTTTACTTCCTATTTTAGCTTAAGCTGAATTCAAAAGTCGTTCGAAAGGGACAAAACATACGATGGCTAAAATAGGTTTTAAATATATCTATGAATAAGGCCCTAAGAAATAACAGTAAGTCTTATTCATTTTAAAATATTTTTGAATATTTATCTACTAAACGTGGGTTGTAAGTCAAGGATTGAGCGTAATAAATTGTTCTTTGTTTCTGTTGGACACATCAAAATATTATGATATCGGAATAAACCATGAAGAAATGCGTCAAATAAAATAGGGAATCATGTGATCGATCAGTGTGGCTGATAAGATAAGAATATATAATATCGTTTTAGGTTTTCCTTGTCCACCTACAACTGAAATTGGTAACCCGAGCAACGATGATAAATATTTTCCTGTTTTGAAACGTGAGCGTAACAGATGGATGCGGATCATATTGTCATTGCGTGGGTCGTGCGTTTGAATCCGAGACTCATAATAAATACACCCAACAGTCACATACATAGTTCTAACCCCACATTAAGATCAATTAAGTCTTGTGTCGTGGGAATCAGAAACTAGGAGAGACTTTTCGGTCTCACAAACATCCAGACCCGACACAAATATTTGTGGGCCATACAAACATTTGTGTTGGTACAGGGATCGAACCCGCGGCCTCTCGTTTCACAGACGGCCTCTAACCAACTACGCCACGGAGGCTGTCAAAACTCATGCTATCGACTTTTCTAAATGTTGTGTGTATTGATAATAATTGATTGTTGCTTACATTAACGGGAAATGGATAAAGTAATGTGGGTATTTTAGTCTCAGGGACTAGTTTCCTGGTTTATACTAAGCTCGGCAATGTTACCACAACACACGTGTTGGTAAGAGCAGTGCTATCCAAACAAAAGGCGCTTACTTACATCGGTTTGATTGGAGTTGTATAGGTACATATATGTAGGTTGAATTCAAAACGTGATACATTCGCATATTTATTTATTTATTGAAATAGGTACACCAACGAAATGCGTATTTAACATTTTGTAATAAAATATTCATGAATAAACTACTGATATACATATGATTTAAAAGTATACGCAATATTTATGTTAGTACAACATCAAATTCATAAATTAACAGGAATGAGAATGAAGAATAACAAGTTAACTGAAAATAAACTTATTTATAAAATATAAAAAAGAACGAAAACTAATTAAATTTTACACAATAGCAACATTTATGTTTAAGACATGATATCGCAGAAAATTCCAACAATACATACCTACTAATTTTCTATTTACGGTAATTGTGGGTATCGATAGTAGCGCCCCCTAAAACAATGATTCTTGTGTTAGCCCTGTTAGGTATGACTAGAGTAAAATGCAGCTGTGTTTACAACCCGAGTGGCAAGTTCAAACATGTTGCTTTATTAATATGTTATTTTAATAACAAAGTAAATCTTACAAAACAAAGCAATGAGCAACGGGAAAGCCCAGCGTGTGTCAATTTGTTCTAACTCCATCGATATCTAAAATAAATCTTGTAAACCACAACCAATACCAACGTCTCATGAAAAATCATTGAAAGAATCACCTCTAAAGCAAATGTTGGAGGCAGCGGAGCAGATTCAAGATATACCTAAGTGTAATTACAGGAATAATAATATCTGAAATGAGTTAACTTCCAACAACTGTAGGAAAAATAAAGTATTTGCACCGACTATTTTTGCAGTTATTTTTACAGTTCACAACACAGTTGTGACTCATTTCAACATGAAAACAACAATACAAAGTCCCGAAGTGTTGGCAATTGTTGCCACGGCATGCGTTGTAATCGCTTATATTCTTTAAATATTCAATTCGCACATAACCTACAAAGCCTTTCCATGATCGTGTGCAGTAGTTGTAGTCCATTCGGACACCATTATACCAACAGCTAACGGCGTTTATGACTTGGAGGATATATTGATTTGAAGATCCCAATTGTTACATTCACCAAATCACGCCACGTACTCAATGAAAGGCTCAAAACTTTTATTACTAAATTAGCCACTGGCATAATGAAACTGGCTTCAGTCTCTCCAATTGCAATAGACCGCTAGTCGTCCTCAGATAGCAAGTAGTTCAAGATATAAGTTGGATTTTACAGATAGGGTTTTTATAACAACAATTTTATCGATATTAGCATAAACATAGTTTTCCTTGTTTTGTAATTAACGTTCTGTTCATACATTATTTGGTAAATCTTGTTAGTTCTGTAAAAATCATGATTATATCCGCGACCTCAAGACCTCAGAGAGTAAACTTTATCGAAGCTTATAAAAAAGTTAAAAAGACAGGCAAATGTGTTGAGCATCCAAGTGTGTAGATGTGCGAGATGGATTTCCCACGATTTGGTGGCAATTAGCGGCCCGAGGCGCCGCGCCGCGCCGCTCCGGCATTTCCGGTGGCGCCGACGCACCCGCCGCGTCGCACCGTGCCACCTGCCATTCTGCCGATGAGTCGCTACAAGGAGAAACTGTGCTTCTCTTGACTCACGGCGCAAAACGGTTTCAAAACTATACGAGCAGGAATCCACGTGTTTGAATCATTAATGTTTTCTTTGTTGGGAATTTGGTGCTGTAATCTCACAACGCAGTATTGCAAATTTTTTCTTTCTTTTAAGAACAGGAGGAAATTGTTTTTCACATTCATTTCTTGCTAGCGAACATGGAATTTAAAACGGAATTGCTTAGCTTCAATTACAGTCGAGTGAACTGTGAATATTTTGAGTAATATTTTGAGAATTGGGAATTCATCTGCACGCGAATTTTCAAAAACAACAATTCACACATACGTTTAACATTATAGATGTCCTGATGTACACGCGACTGTTGTCTCAGCAGTTACATTGTTTAACAAACTATAGTTTACAATTTTTCTATTTCACGTCGTATGTTTACATGTAGAAGGTCGGGCTTTGACATCCTCTGCGCGCTTTATTAGATCCTTTGAGTGACGCGTGAGGAAGCAAGTAACTCCAGATAATTATGGCGGTCGGAATAAGCGTATGCTTCAGGAAGTCGCCTTTTTCTTTGCTCTCTTCAGCAGATATTTATCAGGAAATTACGCACAATATTTACTTGCCTTGGGAGTATGAACATATGTATTTAATAAATATATAGCCCCATTATCTTTGACCATTGCAAATGGAGCTGAAGCCATCTCTTAGATTGATTCTTGGTTTCAGATTTTTTTCTTAATTCATTACACCTATACCGTGATTGTTTGTGTTGTCAATGTTTTAGTGACAGCCTGCATGTACAGCCCATGGGCTGTGCACTTAGGTCATGGATTCAGTCGTTAGTATCACTATACAAGACGTTGTCTCAAAAGTATATATCTAGGCATACCTACTTATTTAGGTTTAGGTATAATTTACTTAAAGGTAGAGTTTGTTTTTCCTTAAAACTGATTTATCTGTTTCTTCATTTAATCTAGATTTAAGAACGTACATAAACACACGCCTTTTTCCCAGAAGGGGTAGGCAGAGGTGCTACCAGAACACACCCACGTTTCGCCTTTTATATTCCGTCCCACGATGTGATAGGGGGGAGCCTATCGCCATATCGGGCACTAATTCCTGACTCCGGGCTGATAATGAACAGAAAAATCCAATATCACTATGCCCGACCCGGGATTCGAACCCGAGACCTCAGCATTGCAATCATACCGTAGTACCACTACGCCACAGAGGCAGTCTTACGAAATTAATACGTCAGATTTAAGAATCTATTAATTAAATATTAAATATATTCTCAAAGGCAGATTTTGTCGAACACTTATAGTAATTTAATCTGTATGTGCCCGTATAGATTGTCTACGATGTGTTGGTGTCCGAATGCATTGTTGTCATGATGTTGTCAAAATATTAGGAACAGCTTTTTCCTCTTCACATTTCATTTTATTGGACGCGTTATTAATATTAGATTACGAGTATAAATGCTTGTTGTTGAAATTATAAAAACATATCTCAAACAATGCGTTCAAAAGATATTTTTAAAATTTTAATTTTAGTTCTAAATTTCGCCACACGCCAATAGAATTTAGATGAATTATAAATTGATAATTTGACAGTTGTATTATACGGCCTAACCACTCTCAATCGTACTCTTGATTGCAGAGTAGGACCGTGCCCTGCAGTGGGACGTATGTACATATTTGGGCTGATACAATATAATACAAGTTGATAATTGTATAAAAAATATACGTGGCTCCATCTTGTGAGTGGCTCGAAGTTACTATCTGAAATGTCGTTTACCGATCGCCTAACTCAGAACAATTAATAAAGCATACAAGTAATGTTAAATTATTTGAACTTTTTGTTGCCTCAAGAACCAAGATTTTCCAAACCAATTTACTATAAGTGCATTGCCTCATTTGAATTGAAAACGGGACGTCAAGTTCCATAAACTGTTGCGTCAATGGATAATCCAACCAGCAAACTTTCGCGGTTACGATATTATAATCAGCGGTATTTATAAGGTGAAGTCCAAACGGTTGCCAAAACGCATAAGCAATATTTGACGATTATTATTTATGAATGGATGCAGGCTGCCTCCAACAGGCCTCTGTGGAAATCATTAGGAGAGGCCTATGATCAGCAGTGGACTTCTTTTGGCTGATGGATTGGATTGTAAAGTAATTGAAACAATAGGAAGTCAAAAAATGTAAAAATCAATTCAATTCCGCGATAAAATACGTAAAAATTTGTTTTGTTTTAATGTGTAATATTCGCGTAAATCCAAGAAACCATGATGACTTATTATTTAACAATCTTTGTTAAACCTACATTGATTAGTGAAAAAAATAAAATAAAACAAAATATTAAAAAACGAATATGGACTTGGGGGAGCTCAAATAGATGTCAATGACACCTGTCTCATAATCTTCAAGTGAAGAGAAACTATTTTATTATATTTATTTATTATACTTTATTGTGCACACAACATATGTAAAAAGGAATTTGAAAACAATATAGAAGTAAACTAAAGTACTAACAGCGCTCTTGTCGCTATTGGTGATCTCTTCTAGACAATCTTTGGATTTGAAGTCCAGCGAACACTAAATGAAAAATACACCTTAATTAGACTTCTGAGAATTGTTTTCGTCGTACAAATCGGAATATAAAAAACATTACAATGAAAATGTGCGTGACGTGTTATAACACAGGTGCGTCACGACTCAACACACGGGCAGTACCTACGTCACTTCTCACGAGTATAGTTCACGAACTGCCTGAATAACTCCCGTCATACATCGACCTAGCAAACGACCGGCTACCGCGTCATCTGGTGATTCGTGATACAATAATATTACGTAACCATATTAGGAATTTCGTAGTTTGTACCCACATTTGTACCTATTACAATTAAAATGAGTCACGTTTCGCATGATGCATGATATTACATTGGTTTGATGTATTGTGACGGTGGATAAACACAAAAATATTTACGAGTAAAGGTTTTTTTTTTTAATTATGTTGCAATGTTAAACTGGTCAACATTTATATTATCAATCCTACAAAAAAATGTCTTTCTGTGGATATTATGTGTTGCGTCTTGTATATTTCGAAAACTACTACTTCGAAAACAACGAAAAACGAAAGGAAGTTTATCCTTTTGTTATGGCCTAACAGACCAACACATCTACAATATACATGTATAGACACTATTACAAGTCTATAAGTATGAAGCTCTCTCTCTTGCGCCACAGAATGTCCAGTGAAGGACATGGCTTCCTCTAAGAAGTTCCATTCCATAGCGACTTGTTGACAGCGGCCTGCATATTATAATATCTTGCAACTTTAGCTAGGTCGCCTGTTAATCTTGCAGAAGGACGTCCGCGCTTCGCTGTTCAGTGCGGGACCTCTGACTTTGCGGTCCCAACGGCCATCATATGTTGGCATATAGCACTGCAATCTGATGCAACTAGGTTTATCTTATTCAGGAGTCTGTTCGTTTATCATCAAATCAATCTGTAGGTCTCCTATATCCACCGTACAACACTGTTTATTAATGAAACTGTAATTGTAACTGCCTAGATTATTTTAATCCTATTTCTAATTATTTACAAGTTATCGTTACAACGTTTAATGTCTGAATAATGTTAATATAGGCATCGGCTGAGAATAATTATAATATAGAGGGAGCGTTGGTACTTAATAATCGTAGATAAAATTAGTGGTGCCGAGCCACCGTTTTCTGCCCTCCTATTGGTTGACATTTGACAGGTTGTTCAACATGCTATCCTATGAATGTATCTTTATATATTTCCGAACTATGGGTTGCCACGTTTAATGTATCTATAGAAACATACAATTTGTGGCCTGCTCATGCTTGTAAAACGTTCAAACATTGTTTCAAAGTTACGAGTGTAGCTTCGAAACTTACGTGTTGTGTATATTCACTTTAACGATGAACACAAACATCGCACTAGGTCAGCGAGCTGGGTTGGGGCTTAAACCACTCCCAATCACAGAGCTGGGCCATGCTCAGCAGTGGAAGCTATGTGCGTCGATATGTACCTATGTATTATATGTAAAGCATGGAAAAGCAATGCAGTAAAATTGTTCTACAGAATGCTGAGGCAGCCAGTCGAAGCCAGACAGGGCCGCTAGTAAGATATAAATATGGATCATACTGACTGCCACGGTGGCATAGTGGTACTACGGCACGATTGCAAAGCTGAGGTCTCGGGTTTGAATCCCGGGTTGGGCAAGATTATATTGGATTTTTCTATTCAAAATCAGCCTGGTGCCAGGAATTTGTGCCCGATAAGGAGAAAGGCTTGCCCCCTATTTTATTGTGGGACAAACAAGGCGAAACATGGATGTCCTGGTCTTTGTCTATCATCAAAGGCGTCAGTTTATGTATGTATGGTAAGCACGGAGATGCAATGCTGTAAGTGTAATTATATCAGCCTCCGTGGCGCAGTTGGTTAGACGCCGGCTGTGAAACAAGAGACCGCGGGTTCGATCCCCGCACCTAGATAAATGTTTGTGAGGCCCACAAGTATTTGGGTCTGGGTGTTTGTGAGACCGAAAAGTCTCTCGTAGTGTCTGATACCCACGACACAAGACTTAATTGATCTTAATGTGGGGTCAGGACTGTGTATGTGACTGTTGGGTGTATTTATTTATTTATATCGATGAGGATCAGTTGATATTCTGTCCGAACATCATTAGGTGCAGAACAGTCAGTAAACGTTAACTGGTATCAACTGGAATTGATGTGTGTGTAATCAATAATGAGTACGTCATGAGTACTACATAATGTGCATTGCGATTACTGCCGCTGCGGTTTTCCCTCCGTGTGAGGTGGGCGCGGTAAAACACAAACATCACATGTTTATTCGATAGACATGGTGATAAGTTTATCCAAAAGGTGGATAAGCAAGTTAAGACAAAATATTCGCGTCCACACACGCCTCCATTATTTTTACGCTATAATAGGTAATAAGTGCATAGTGGCCAGTTAGTAATAGACCAGAAGCGGCTGCCTACATGTTCACGGCGGTCGAGGTTTAAAATCCCAGGGCACACCTCTGACTTTTCGGAGTCATGTGTGTATTGATAGTCAATCACCACGCACTATAACGGTGAAGGAAAACATCATGAGAAAATCTGCATACCGTAGCGATTTGTATAAATTTCTATGGTATGTAAAAGTCCGCCAACCTTCATTAGGCCAGCGTAGTGGACTATATGGCCTAACCACTCTTAATCGTACTCTCGATTGTAGAGGAGGCACGTGCTCTGCAGTGGGACGTATATGTGTGGGTTGGCGGACTTTTACGTACCATAGAAATTTATACAAATCGCTGTGGTATGCAGGTTTCCTCCGATTTCCGATATTTTCTTTCACCGTTATAATAATAAATAATACACCCAACAGTCACATACATAGTCCTGACCCCACACTAAGATCGAGTCTTGTGTCGTGGGTATCAGGAACTACGAAAGAATTTTCAGTCTCACAAACACCCAGACCCGACCCAAATACTTGTGGTTCGCACAAACATTTGTCTCGGTGCGGGGATCGACCCCGCGGCCTCACGTTTCACAACTGGCGTTCAACCGACTGCGCTACAGAGGCTGTCAAGTGTTATACGAGTAGTGCGTGGTGATTGACAAGCAATACACACATGACTCCGAAACGTCAGAGGTTTGCCCTGGAAACCCGCGACCACCGTGAACATGTAGGCAGCCGCGTCTGGTCCGTTACCAACAGGCCACCACGCACTTATTATGATTGTAACAAATTGTTAGTATTTAAATGGTTACCTAGGACACATTCTTACGAAGTGAGAATAACATAGTTCATAATTTACTTTATTCGATAAGCATAAGCAACATATCATATTTTTTAATTGATTGACTAAACATATGTGGATGTGTTAGGACAATATCTCCCATTTGTTAGGTATGATTTTGTTCTTGAGACCCGTCGACTTGATAGTGATTGTGTATGTAATGATAAGTATTAAACCGTTTGTATTTAATAATCTGTCTCTGCACTTTACGGATTTTTCCATTTGGGGTCACGTGATAATGTATATAATTATTTTGTTTTGTATTTATCCTTGTAAAATGTCATGTGCGTTGGCTGTACCTATTCTTGTGTTTCATCGATGCCTAGTATATTATGGAAGCAACTATAATTATCGTTAGGTTAATATAATGCTTGGAAATTCCCTGGAATTCTGGTAGTGGTAGAGCCACGCTGTTATCAGTCATGACTCAGCATGAATGAGCAGGTCCGTCCGGGGCGGTACCACTGTCTCACAGGAAATCGACGTGAAGCAACAGCTCAGCTATTGCATTTCGTTCGGTGGGTGAGATTATCAGATGCTCAATACCCCTTTCCTCTTTCCATCATTGTTCCTTCCCGCTCTTCTCTCAATTGGGCCGGCAACACATCCATGGCCCAGCGTTGGTGCAGCGATATGGGTTGCAGTGATCACTTACCATCAGGTGACCTCTTTGCTCGTTTGCCAGACCTATGCAATACAAAAAAATGCCTTTGCCTACTTCAATGCACAATGTGTCTTATTTCTTGACCGCCTTTGTGGCGCAGTTGGTTGAGGGCTTTTGTAAAACGAGAGACTCCGATTGGATCCTCGAACCGCAACAAATGTTTGTGCGGCCCACATATATTTATGTCTGGCGCGGGTGTCCTGAGACTGAGAATCCTTTCGTTGGCTCTTACGAGTATTTAATGTTGGGTCATCAGTATGTGTGAGTTTATCGGGGCATATTAGTTTATTATTCTTTATTTTTTTAATAGTCTCCTACTACTGCATTGACCTGCCTTTTGGCAAATAATACATAACACCAATCGTAAAACATGTTATCTATAAATATTACTTTAAATACTTATAAGTAATGTGTCAGATTAAGTAAAAACTAGTTATATTTGGTAATTATTGCCTCTGATAAATAGTCTTTATTGCGTGTTTACATATCTATATGAACATGTTATTAATTTGGTTTAGTGTTCAAATACATAATAACATGCAGATTAGACTTTAGAGGCACCCAATCATTTTTTATCATGTTGCATTTAAAAATGTTTATCGTTTGCGAAGTCTGACCCTTTTGCAAACACTACCTTCATTTTAGTGTAAAATTTGCTTACAATCTTCAACATTTGATTGGAAACTACATATTTATATACAATACGATTGTTATGACGTTCACCAGGTCATTAGGTCATTGCGTGGCGTCTCGAGAGGGCTGTAGAACAGCGCCGCCATGCATCAATAAGTTGCGCCACAGATACAAACCGACTGGCTTAAAAACGAAAGAACTGAAATATCCCCGGTTCCAGATTTTATGTGACTCCCAAATCCGAACTTTACTCTGTTAAACCCTTTTTTATGGCGCAGAATACATTTTGCACTGCACTTACATAAGATTAGGCTAAAAAGTTCTCGAATGGAGGCCACGAAGCAGAAAGCGCAGCGTGGAGCGTCCACCCACTAGGTGGTCAGACGACTTGGTAAACATCGCAGGTCGTCGCTGGATGCAGGCTGCCTCCAACAGGTCACTGTGGAAATCATTGGGACAGGCCTATGTTCACCAGTGGACTTCCTTTGGCTGAAGGATTGGATTGATTGGATTACATTAGATGCGTAAAAATCCTTTTGTCGTGTTAATATAGAGTCCAGAGGACGGGATGGCAATTTTCTTATAAAGATAACCACGCAAACGGAGTTGCGGGCAGAAGCTACTCTTAAATATTGTGTTTATAAGCGGCAATCATTATTGACTATCAGTCGAGCGCTCGATTTATTGACCTTATGTCATAAAACATCCTTGGTAAACATTATACTGCATTCTAAGGACACCGTTAATGGCAGGACGTCAGCAACGTCATGCTGGACCGGCCGTTGGGTCGAGGTATAGAACCGGACACACAAACCGGAAATTCCGAACAGTACAAAAAATTCCCACAACTTTATCGAAAACATGGCCAGTGTGTAATTGTGTTACGTGATGGCTCTTGGTTTTTACGATATTGACGATATCGCAAAACAAAAGTCGTAGGAAATCCCTGGACGGGGTTCGCATTAAACTGTTGTCGGGGAAATCATCGGGGTGACCTATATTCAGCAGTATACCAATGATGTTGTCACCAGATCGGTCCAGTGACATCGTGGGCTAGGAACTTTCAGGGCGGAGATGGCGTCCGCCTTAATTAAAGAATGGTGCTCAGCAAGGGGCTTTAGTCGGTATGTCGCCATAGGTAGTATTAGGGACCCACCTCAGCACCATCATTGACAGAGGAATCGCACGCCGTGCTGCAATGCAGGTGACCACCATATGCTCTTTCTATTACCTCCCCAGAGCGCGTGAGAAGGAACCTTAAGGAAATTTCCCTTCGTAAAAATATTTAAGTACACATAATTTTATCAATACCAAAACCACTTAACGGGTTTAATAAATATATAGGTGAAGTGCGTTCGAAAGAATTGTAAACCTAATCATTAAGGAAAATAAAAAATATATATGCGATGCAATTATTTAAATGGCGACAATTCTATTTTTAATAGAGGTACCTACGTCGATTTAATGTGGTTATTTTTGGAGCGTAACGTCTGGTTAATTTTGCAAATATCCAATGTTTAATCACGTGTGTTTTGCAGCTGATTGCCCTCAACGCGACGCTGATCATCAGAATGACGCATCATTATTATTGTAGCAGGTTTCATTACTCAGGTTATGTTTTTAAAATTACTGTACTTCTATTTGTGTGGTCTTTCCTCGGATTCGTACTGCTATAAATAATTTGACTAAATACACCTACAACTACAACATGTTGTTAATTATACATACACCCAGCAGTCACATGATAGTGCTGAGGGGACACAAAGGTACCAAGTCTTGCGATGAGGTCATCAGAAACTACGATAGAATTACACAATTAGTCTCACAAGCACCCAGACCCGAAACAAAATACAAGTACTTACTTGTATGCCACAAAAACGTTTATTTCGATGCGCCAACCAACTGCGCCACGGATGCTGTCAAAAGTTATATTTGTGAGCATTTTCAATTATTCGTCCCATGTGGTGATTCCTGGGGGTAGGCCTATGTTCAGCAGTGGACTTCCTGTGGCTGAAGAGAGAGAGTCAGAGGTTGTACCGCGCTACGTTTGCCAAGACGCGGTCTCCACCCTAGAACACGCTTACTCCAACGGCTATCCGTTCGATAAACACAGACTCCGTATATATGCTTAAGTAAGCCATTTTAACTTCTTGTTAAAGATAGATAGATTATAGAAACCGGCTGTATGCGGTTTACGACTTACGAGCGACCTTTCAGATGTCGTAAACTTTTATGTGGCGCTATTGTTCTGTCCGCCGTTGATGACTTCCCCCGGTTTGCGCTGATGCCTGTTCCATTTAAAACCGTTGCAAATTGTCCTGTTTGATAGATTGCTTTCCGGTAATAATCAGATATAAAAACAGGAATAAGACTAGTTTAATCTGTTCTCAATTGATAACCCGAGCTTCATAGTTCAGGTTAATACCCGATGCAAAACTTGACAATAATTAAAATGAATTAATATCTATTTTATCGGTTGTTACCAATATTCTAGTGAACTGTTGCCGCACAAAAACGAAGTAGGTTGCAGGACTCGCCTTTTTACAGCACCTCATTATTTTTTTGAATTCAGAATGAAGTACCTCGCGATTACCACCACGTAAACTTATGTGGAATTAAAGTTAATCTTTGTATATTAAGGTTTTACTTTGGCATCTTTTAGAAAACGAGAGGTTTAATGAATCATCCATCCATCCACCAGCCAAAGGAAGCCCACTGCTGGACATAGGCCTCTCCCAATGATTTCCACAGTGACCTGTTGGAGGCAGCCTGCATCCAGCGAATAATATCCATCCATCTGTTTAATGAATATTCAACATTAATTTTTTACGAAGCCTATTTACAGTGGTACAGAAAATAAAAAATAACTCGACTATCTGCGCTCATTCCTGTGAGCCTCCGCTTGCCTCCAAAAATCGTTCCATAATTAAATCGCTGAATAACCTAATTAATTGATAATTTTTTTGCGATATGGCGATTGGCTCGCCCCTATTACATTATGGGAAGGAACCCATAAGGTGAAACGTGGGTGTCCTGGTTGCACTTCTACCTACCCCTTCTGAGAAAAAGGCGTGATGTTTATGGATGTATGTTTGCTAGTATGTCCTGGACATCTCCAATTTTAAACTAAATTACATGTTGGGTTATGAAACCGTTTTGGCTATAAACGTTCAACACATTTCTGTGAAAATTCACGCATACTTTATATCGAATATTTTGCAAAATAAAGATCATAGTTTGCGTTCATGTCGCGGATATATGTAGCCAAGTGTCTTGGTACTCCTAAGGCCTTGGAGAGTTGGCGACGCCGCCATTGATTCCTATACCATCCGTATTCTACTTTTCTTAACCCATAAATTTTCAAATAGTTTGTTTTGGAAACAAATACCCAGATTTGAACAGATATTTGTGGGCCACACAAACATGCGGGGATCGAATCCGCGGCCTCTCGTTTCACAGTCATCTCTCATCCAACTGCGCTGCAGACGCAGTTAACCATATTTGTAATTTGACATTGTTGTCCATGTTTCGCTTAAAAATTCATAGTTCTGTGAATAACATCGGCTTCTTTCCGTTCGGAGTGCGTCATGGTGGAGATACCACACAGCAGTACCGAGGATCGACTGCGCAGCCAATTCAAATGATACAAACGAATTCGACGCTTTCCCTATATTGCGAAATAAAATTTGTAAATCTTTATTTTTTGAGGATAAATGTGCAGTTTTTGGGGCATTCCGTTAACCACTGGGAAATATTGACTGCGCTGTTATTACCATAAGTACTAGGAAATTGTTCAAGTCCCGTTAATTAACTAAATATATAGTTTTTAATAAATAGTAACTACTAAGTATTATACTGTTTAATTGAAACGAATATAAAATGTTTCCTGTGAAATTATGGTGCCGCTTTGAACACGCTGGCGTATTCATACTGTAGTTAAAACTGGTTAATTGGTTGTCGGGCAAAGTGATATTGGATTTTTCTATTCATTATCAGCCCGGAGTCAGGAATTTGTGACCGATATGGCGATAGGCTAGCCCCATTCACATCGTGGGACGGAACATACAAGGCGAAATGTGGATGTCCTGGTAGCACCTCTGCCTACTACTACGCCACCGAGGCAGTCAGATTACGAAGTAGCAGATGGTAAACCGACGTTCGTAGGCGTATAATGCTAATTGGTCTAGACATCCGTAAACAGCGTGGGTACAATGCGCAGTGACGAGAGAATTCAATAATGACTTACGAATATAACGTTGCACTGAATTATATACTTGGTACAATTACAAAATCTTATAAATGTTCTTCTTGTAGTGCCTCTCCAACTAGTGAAGGTTGGCAGTCAGGTCAGCAAATTGTCCCATGTGAAGTGCGAGGCGAAATATTTAACAGACTATACATGTTAACATATTATATAATTAATGATTAGCTATATACCCAATTCAAAACTGAGATCGTTCAATATACATTATATTAAAAAAAGGACACAACGTACTTTTCGTCAAGAAAACCTACCAACATGAATAAATTGCAACTCAATAGCCCAGGGATACAACATATTTAGCGTTCAGAGATATCTTGGAGAACGATTTGATATTGTGAAAGATATTAATGAAATCTGTAGGTACCCGAGAATTTTCAGCATGTGAGCTAAACTGTGAACAAAAGCAAGTCGTAGATGAACTGAATCATACAACAAATTGATTGTGATTTGTGAATTGGAGTTAAGGAAGAAGTGAGACTGTTCATATAGCTACACTAATCTAACACATTGTCTGCATAATATGATTTTCAAACATTTTGGAGAATTGTTTTACTTAAGATTTACAACCATCTGCTTGCCTATGGCAACTCTTGTGACGTCTACCCATTCGGTAGACGTTTTTCCAAAACGCAAGCGTGATTTGCTGGACTGTACACATCTGCGAAATTATTGTGAAAGCCTCACGGTCAAATGTGATTTTTTAACTGTTTTCCTTTAACATTTAAAAAAATGTGATAAGGCAGATTGTGATACCTACAAACTTGATGTGCCAATATTCTTCTGCAGTTTAATCATCTAAATCAATGTTACACTAGATAAAATGTATTTTGTGCTTAATGTGTCCCACCTAGTTGCGGTGCATGCACCACACACGAATCAGCCTGGTTCGTAACAGCGACGGAGCAGCACGCATTAGGGCATTGGAGAAATCTCTTTCGTTGCCAGGGCATCAATTTAAAACGTTGGAATTTATATCGTATTCCTACCATAAAAGTTTGAATATCTTTTGGTAAAAAATTAAATCTTTTGCAATGCCGTCCTGCGCTGGCCATTACGCTCTCTCTCTCTCTCTTCAGCCACAGGAAGTTCACTGCTGAACATAGGCGGAGGTCTATTGGAGGAGTCTAAGGCTCTCTACATAGACCTGTTGGAAGCGGCCTGCAAAATAATTTATTTTCAAATTATTATCAAAATTTGACTGGAGCCAAAATATTATCAAACAATACAATGCAAATGGTGTGTATTTTAATAAATTTATTGTAAGAGATGTCTAGAATTTAATAAATATTACATTTTGTAATAGCTCATTAAAACACCATTTGTATGTGATAGCTTCTTTACGAGTATACGTAGTAATATTATCTCAATGAGCTTAATACATTGGATGAAATATCTTTGCCTATTCCTACAGATAAACTAATGAACCTTTTAAAGAAAACCCAGTTCAGATGTTATCGAAGGCACGTGGATCCTCCCTACTCATTAAATTGTTAGTTCGTGACGATAAAAAATATTAAGACACATTTGTACATCAAATAAGAGAATATTAGAATTTCTTTGTAGCAAAATCACGTTACCTTGTATGACTCTTCCTCGTGAGCTAATTGTATTGCGGTTGTCGTTGGTTGTTATAACACAAAATATCTTGTAAAAGTAAATCAAGGAGGAACGTAATAAGCAGAAACATCACATAATATGCAAACACAAATAAATATTCATGATAATTTTTATCTAAAATGATTAGGATGTGATTGAGCAACTGTTGGGCAGTTGTTTCCCACTCGTCCGTCATTTGTGGGTTTTTTTGTATACCTTCTACAATTATCATGCATCTACAATTGTTTTTATGATGATTATGAATTCAATTACAAGAAAACCCAGGTATGCACGTCCACGTGCGTGAGGTCCCCGTTTTTCCCTCTCCAATTTTCAGGGCAACCCCCTCTTTTGCCAGAGTGACGTACAGCATCTTCCTTCGATGTGGTATCCGGAGTGATTTGAATAAATAAATCAATACACCCAACAGTCAACATACATAGTCCTGACCCTATACCAAAATCGAGTCTTGTGTCTTGGTTATTAAAACTCCGAGAGCCTTTTCAGTCTCACAAACAACAAGACCAGACAACAAATACTTGTGTTTCACACGAAAATTTGCCCGGCGCTGGGATCGAACGCGCGTCTCTCGTTTCACTGTCGGCGACTAACCAACTGCGCCACGGATGCTATTATAAATGCAATGAAACCTCACCGAAGACACCTGCCCTCTGAAGAGGGATAGGAAACCTGAATAATGCGGCGGTGATTCAGGCCCGGTCAACTTCATCGCTTGTACAAAGCGCAGACATTGAGCATTGCACATTTGAGTTTGTTCTGTCAAATACTCGTTTCATGCCTTCCATGCCTGCCTCGGTGGCGTAGTTGTACTTCGGTATGATTACAAAGTTGAGGTCTCGGGTTCGAATCCCGGGTCGGGCAGAGTGATATTGGAATTCTCTATTAATTATCAGCCCGGAATCAGGAATCTGTGCCCGATATGGCGATAGACTCGCAATCACAGCATAGGACGGAACACATAACGCATAAACCTGGGTGTCCAGGTTGCAGTCCTGCCTACCACTTCTGGGGAAAAGGCGTGATGTTTTATGTATGTATGCCTTGGATGGGTAGTAGATACAATTATCGTGTAGAGCTATTATAGGTAGGAGGTAGGTATGTATGTTTCCTTTAGATATTTTCCTTATCTGTTATGATAAGCATCTGGTTTTGAGCAGGCCCGCATAATTGTTCGATGCAAGAGATAACCACCTATCTTCGGTGGACTCTTTAATTGTACTGCACTTAGCATTTAGGGTATTGTAGTCATTTTGTGATGTAGTGCAAATTACACATGTATGGTTTATATTACACAATTACTACAAACAAAAAGTAGACGTGGGGTCACTAATGTTCTGTACGTTTTTATAAGTACGATTGCCGGAGCGTCAATAATATTTTTCCCCCTCCATGCCTTTCTCTTTAATCCCAATTATTCTTTTTATTGCGATGAATGGCGAGATGAGCATGTCATTCGCATGATGGTAAGCGATACGACCGTTCATAGACAGTGGTAAAACCAAACAACACAATGAATCACAAAGCTATGCTTGGCATTCCACTGCGCTCGCCATCCTGAGATATAAGATGTTAAGTCTCATTATGTCTAGTAGTAACTCTGGCTTCAATGTCCTTCGCTCCGGACCACAACAATGCATTTACACTGATGTTTGGCGGGAGAAATAGATATTGCGGTGGTACCTATCCAGAAGGCCTGTCATATATGAGAGACCTACCACCAGTGTATTTTTGTATGAAACTAAAATCCTATACACTCGTTCCTAAATGTGTGATTGAATAAGCTAATAACAATTGTATCGTATTGTATAGTATCAGCCCAGATACGTCCCACTGCAGGGCACGGGCCTCGTCTAGAATCCAGAGTACGATTGAGAGTGGTTAGGCCATATACTTCACCACGCTGGCCTAGTGCGGATTGGCGGACTTTACATACCATAGAAATTTATACAAATCGCTATGGTATGCATGTTTCCTCACTATGTTTTCCTTCACCGTTATAGTGCGTGGTGATTGACTATCAATACAGACATGACTCCAAAAGTCAGAGGTGTGCCCTGGGATTTGAACCCGCGACCACCGTGAACATGTAGACAGCCGCGTCGTTTCCAACAGGCCACCACGTACTTAACAATACGTAGTCATAATTTAATAGAATTCACGGAGTTCTGGGCAACAGCTAGTGATAAATGTACTTAATTAATAAATTAAAAATGGTTCGCAAAAATACCAAACAGGCTGGGCAATTACTAGCGTTATAATTTTTCCCAAAACAGCGGGATGTCCCAGACACATGAAGTACCTAAATTAATTTTATCAGATCGAAGTTTATTTGTATAGTCACTGCATTTATTTTAGTTGTTGAATTGGTAGAGCCATGCTGTAGCTTATTAAGGCTATGGTCACGATGGGTCGTCTTGACCGGGGTGGCATACCACTGCATCGTAGAGAACCGACGTGAAATAGTTTCAATAATTCGTTTCGCTTGGTGAATTTAATGTTGGAGAACCTATATCTGGTGATAGGGCACACCTATTAGCCCACTAACTTGCGACTAACGTGCACGATGAAAGAAAGAAAGAAAGAAAGAAGAAAGAAGAGAGTGGCTACCATATGTGTGTCAACTTTCTTATTCAGCCTCAAAATGTTTCGAGCTGGTCAGCCTAATTAAGCTATATTTCACTCCATTTTTTAATTATATTTATCAAAAGGTATCCATATCCAAAATCTAGAAAACAAAGAATTTTGCAAATCCATTGGGAACTAATAAAGTTAGAAACGTTTTAAATTGTGTAGTAGGAGAAAAAGAAAAGGGATGCAAAACAAAACAAATGCCGTCACTAGTCTTAATGTGCATTATAGTGTGCGCGTGTGAAAGAGACGGTAAGATGTCCCCACTATACTCCCACTCTTTTTTAAAATACTAATATTTGCCACTTTTTATAAGTCACTTTTTATTGTTTTCACAGAATTTGCGTTTGAATGCAAATTAATAATAAATATCGATCATAGTCAAATACCCTATTATATGACTGGCGAGAGATATCTAATCAATCCAAGTGTCGCTGGTAGATAACAATATTGCACTGTACTTCCAATAGTTTACTGTAGTATTATCTCAAGAGATCTCAATAAATAAAGAGTAATATAAAGAAAACATCATTTCAGCAAAGCTATTCCAAGTAAATTGTATTTATTTATTGTTGAAGCTGTACTTTCTTTTATGTTTTAGTACAAGATTTTCAATACACTCGTTAAGTTTACGTTGTTTACACGAATAAGTACATGAATTTGCCTTTGTTGTTGGTTATGGAATGTAGGCATGATAATGTAAAGCGACATATGATCCTACACAAAAAACCCACGTACATATGTACCTGTTTGGTATTCAGGGAACTGTTTATGGAATGGAAACATGTATACTAATAATAAATAGGGAAAATTGTTTTATCACCATTTTTGCATGTCATCATGTATTATTAGTTTTTATATTGTTTATTGCAAAAAACCCCAATTTTTACTTAAAATACAACCTAATATAAATATTACAATTAATCGTCTAAACAAAGATAACAAGAAATATATATATTTTTTACAGAATATAACATAAAAAAAGATTTCTTGTTATAGTTTCAAAATAGTGAGTGTTACCAATCGCTCAAAGTTTCTCGGGGCGAGAATCGTATGCGATTATCGTATGACATAACCGCCATAGATTATCGTGTGACAAACGTTTAGACGATACAACTTTTTTATATCTTTACGATAATCGTATCTTCAAGTCGAGAAACTCTCCCCGTGTAAATGGCCCTTTATGGACTAAAAATTTACATTTCGCTCCTTGAATACAAAAGGGACACAAATCGAAATCCATAAATTTTACAGGGCAGCCAAAACTATAAAATATAGTCGCTTCAGGTGTCATTTTTGTAATAAAACGATTTTCATTTTTTTTTATTTGTGGCCCTTTTGTATTCAAGGAGCGATTTATTTTTGATATGTTTGTGAAGCGTTGACAGCATTACAGTTGTCCGTTAGCATATTATGTTACTTTCATGTGAAAACCGCAGGAGCTAATATTATTTGAAACCGTAAAAGGAATTCTTAATAATGCCATTAACAAATCCGATTGAATAAGGATATATAACTGCGTGAAATTATATTCAATTCTTATAATATATAATTTATAATTCCAATTGCAAGTGTAATATTAAAAAAAAAAATTGCAAAAATCTATTTTTCCATTACAAGTACATTTGTTTTCTGTATTAAAAGGGATCGGGCTTGCCTAATATTAAAATTATACTGGTAGACAATAAAAAAGTCCCATAATGAAATAAAACCTTCCTAAATGTTCTTTGGTTGCCCTTTATGTCATTTAATTGGGTCATCCATTCCGACGCACTGTATGAAAAATACAGAGCATTTTACTGGTATTTTAAAAATGAAAAAAAAATGTATTCCTAAAAATTGGAGGGTGTTGGGATTTCGTGTGGAGATTAGAGAAGGATTTGGTGCATGTTGGCGCGGGCGCGGCTTGACGGCGCACATCATGACGGGCGCCGTGTGACAGCGCGTAGGTTTTTTTACAACGAATCACATGCGGGCATGTCACGCGTAGTACTCGTAATATTTTTAACACACTATTATTATATTCTCCTGTATTTACGTTACTGAATCTATGAGCTCGATATTCGAGAACTTCGTTAAAATAATTTGATAATTTCTCGATATTGACTAAAATATTGTGTTCTCATTTACTTCTAAGACAAATCTTCGTTTTCGCATTTATAATATTACTAGGAAGAAAGGTATTGTATAAAACTCAAGGTTTAACAAAGATTATTGATATTTCTAAAACATGGAGTGAACTATAACGTAATAAAGTTGCTGCTGGAACGATAAAAAAATGTGCAATTTTAGCTTGCAATTATCCATTTAATTTGAAACCAAGTGCAAGAATGCTCTTAGGAGGATTTAATTTTTTATTAGTTCGTACTTTAATTAGGTATTTATTAGTTCGTATTGTAGAGTTAGTATTTATGTTTTCTTATATATATATAATATTGTGTCCTGTACTCGGGAAATAGTGAATAAAATGCATTTAACCGTAAGGAAGGAGAATGGTAAACTAGCTCCGGAGTGGCTATTTTCCTAGTGACGAGTCCGACGGGGAATTCTACTGGGTGTGAAGGCAGCAGGATATGACCTTTCATAACGGAAAAATGTACTTTCCCAAATATGTAGTAATTCTAACACTACTTCACTTACCTGTGAGGGTATTCCAGAAGTTACTGTGGCCATTACCAACTTGATCTGCTTGTTCTGCTTTTAGAAGGGCTCGTCTGAAACAATTCAACTACAATTCAATGTAGATATGTTTATTACAATTTTACCCGTTTTAATACTCGTATAATATGACAGCCTGCTGTCAAATCGCACTGGCTTAATTTTAGTGAGATATGCCTTTCTATTTTGGAATACAAATATATATTCTATCACAACAATTAAAATATCTGGTCTTTCTTAGATTTATAATCTTAAATGTACAATTCAAAACTAGCGTGGCACTTTTTTACCTAAGAAAATCGGCTTTCGGTAAATCAATTCCTTAAAATATTCTCTAAACAATATTGTTGGAGAAGCGAAAGAAAAACAAAGGCCGTTTGTGTATGGAGGGCGCTGCGTCATCAAGTCACCAGTTGGAAGGCCGCCAACACAACTTATTGTGGACGTCGATGAAGACAGCTCCCGAACATGCCCACTTACTGACGAGAGCATGCTTTATACCACGTAGTACCGAGCGCCGCGGTGAGTCGAGACAACTAAATGCTATTTTATTTAAATAAATAAATAAACACACCCAACGGTCATATACATAGTCCTGACCACACTAAGATCGAGTCTTGTGTCGTAGGTATCAGGAACTACGGGAGACCTTTCGGTCTTACAAACACCCAGACCCGAAAAAATTACTTGTGTTTCGCACATATATTTGTTTCGGTGCGAGGATCGAACCCGCGGCCTCTCGTTTCACAGCCAGCGTCCAACCAACTACGCCACGGAGGCTGTCGTATTTATGCCAATTGGTTTGGCAATGTTTCTTTCTTGAGCATTACATTTGTTCAGTGAGAGTTCTATTACATAAAAAGGTGAAAATTCTAAGAAAATCATACTGAGTGGTGGAGACAGATTCGAAACCACGTAATATCGCGGCAGCTGGGTACAAAAAATGTTAAACGCAAACATCAAATCTATAAATGCACTTTAATTTGAAAGTAAAACTGACTTTTATGATCAATTTTTAACTTGCATCGGTGGGGTACTACGTTATAATTACAAAGCTGAGGTCACGGGTACGAATCCCGGGTCGGGTAATGTGATATTGGATTTTTCTATTCATTATCAGCGCGGAGTCAGGAATTTGTGCCCGAATTGGCGATAGGCTCGCCCTCTATCACATCATGGGGCGGAACACATTAAGCGATACGTGGGTGTCCCGTTTGCACCTCTCCTTACCCCTTCAGGGAAAAAGGCGTGATGTGTTTCTATGTATTTCATTTTTAATTTACCATTCTGTACAATTCTGCATAAAGGAGGAAAGCCTTATTTGAAAAAATGAAAAAAATAGGACGAAGACACATTTATGACTACACAATACCACGTACAGTTATACATTAACATACACAAAATAAGGAGAAAAAAAAAACAAAAATCAAATTATCGTAGGAGTTTGCGCGTCGCATAATGTTGCACTATTTAATTTTATACGCAAAAGTATGTTTATTATTATTTTTTATTTCATTGAATGACGAGACGAGCATGCCATTCGCTTGATGGAAAGTGATACGACCGATCATTGACAGTGGCAAAACCATCGCTCGCCATCCTAAAACATTAGATTTTAAGTCTCATTATGTCCAGTAGGTAGTTACTCTGGCTACAATGTCCTTCAAACCGGGATGTCACAAATCCCATAGGCCTATACACACCTGCTACATCACAATTATGAGGAAAACATATTATTTGAATTCCAATGAAGCGATAAAAACAAAAGGTCAAAATCAAACAAGGCTACGCCGAGGAAAAAAGTGATTTACGTACTTTCCACAATTATTAGAAATGCTGATTAATCGCATTCAATGCTAGTATAAATAGGTCAGTTGGTAAAGTATTCAATAAACCTTGAACAGATTAAATGCTTAGAAAAAGCTATAGGTAATCCTGTGTTGCAGATGTTAAGGAAAACAGAGCGATTCAGCGTCGGGCGGCGCGACGGGGCTCCACCTATTAAACATTGTTTTCCGGGGCTCATAACATTATTATTACAATGTCGATATCCTGCTTCCTCGCAGTCGTGCACTCTTGACAGAGTAGCCGTGGTCATATTTAGGCCGATTGCTGAGCGCCGTTCTCCGATGCAACTTCGATATTCAAAGTTTGGGAAATCCATAAACATACATAAACATCACGCCTTTAGCCCAGAAGGAGTAGGCACTCACGTTTCGCCTTGTGTGTACATGATGTGATACGGTGAGCCCATGGAGGTGGGGAAATACTGTTGTATAATAATTAATCACAGGTACAATGTGTTGGTTCTGATTTTTGCTATGCACAACTTGCAGCTTTAAGCGCCCTTTACACGCGGAGAGTTTCTCGCGGCGAGAATCGTATGTGATTATCGCATGACATAACCGCCGTAGATTATGGTGTTCTGACAAGTGTTTACACGATGCAACTTTTTTGTATCCTTACGATTACCGTATCTTCGAGGTGAGAAACTCTCCCCGTGTAAATGGGGCTTTACAACCTCGATAGGACAGTGGATGAAGAGCTGCCTGTGATACAAGACAGTTTAGCAGTTTCTATCTCTGCACTAAGATAAATATTGATTGTATTATATGTACATCTTCTAATGTACCAAGAGTAGGACACCAGAAACATGTATTGTGATCTGCGGTCTTGTCGCTATCAGAGATTTCTTGCAGACAACCTTAAGACTAGTTAACTAGGATGGTAGAAATAGTCATAAAGTATTTGTATAGGTTACACTAATTTAAATGAATACACCCAATAGTCACATACGTAGTTCTTACCCCACATTAAGATCGAGTCTTATGTCGTGAGTATCAGGAACCACGAGAGACTTTTCGGTCTCACAAATACTCTGACCCCAGACAAATACCTGCGGATCACACAAATATTTGTCTCTCTCAGGTGCGGGGATCGAATTCACGGCCTCATGTTTTTCAGCCGGCGTCTTACCAACTGCGCCACGGAGGTTGTCAAAAGTATTTGTTTCGGATTTCGTAGTGGAACATATAAGTTTTACTTAATTAGTGTTTTCAGTATACATACATACATAAACCCACGCCTTTTTCCCAGAAGGGGTAGGCAGAGGTGCTACACCCAAGTTTCGCGTTGTATATTCCGTCCCACGATGTGATAGAGGGCGAGCTTATCGCCATATCGGGCACAAATTCCTGACTCCGGGCTGATAATGAATAGAAAAATCCAATATCACTTTGCCCGACCCGGGATTCGAACCCGAGACCTCAGCTTTGCAATCGTACCGTAGTACCACTATGCCACCGAGGCAGTCAGTATGATCCATATTTATATCTTACTAGCGGCCCTGTCTGGCTTCGCCCGCGTTCATATTGAGTGACGGTACTCTACGCCAGAAACACAGCTGTCAGTCAGATGAACTACCTGCCTATCGCGTTTTTAACCTTTACATTGTTAAACACACTGAATATTTTGGTTTCAATTATAAAAAAATATAGTTTGTAATACAACTTCATTTTTTTATATGAATAGCGATCTGGATTTGACACCCAGGCCGTGTTTTGAGTTTATATGTATGACTTCTCAGGCAGTGAAATATGTGCTCGGCATGGCGACAGATTCGCTTAACATCTTGGGACGAAAAAAAGCACGCCGTACTGCGGGTAGCACTTGTTTCCTCTGCCTATCCCTGTGGGGGAGTTTAAATATTATGTACTACATTATTCATCATCATCATCATCATCATCAGCAGCCTATAGTTGTCCACTGCTGGACACACACTCCATACTGCGCCGTATCACCTTGTCTTCAGCTATTCGCATCTAGCATCTGCCAGCAACTATATTATAAGTTGGACTATTTTGTTCATGTTCGCATAACTATGGACAACATTGCAGGAAATTCTTAGCATTCAATATTTCCGCCCCATATTTCTAAGTGATTTACTTCGATGTATCAACATGTTTTCTGTGCCAATGAACACGGCGCGGGATGTATCAAACATTTTCCTGTTGGGAGCCGGTATTCCCTAAACAAACGCTGTCTGCCATTTTACACAATTACCATTGTTTCCACGTTGTTTTTATGATTAAATGTATTATTATTTACTATCAATAAATACTGATGTTATAATAATAGATAAATAAATAAATATACTCAACAGTCACACACTCACTGAATTAACATCAATTAAGTGTTGTGTCGTGGGTATCTACTACTACTAGGAACTACGAGAGACTTTTCCGAATATTTGTTTCGGTGCGGGAATCGATCTCGCAGCCTCACGATTCATAGCCGGCGTCTAACTAACTGCGCGACGGAGGATGTAGTATAGTAATTGTAACTCGTAAAGTAACATTTTGGTTTATAACGAGAATTTTAAGACGAGGAGGTCGCTCGCCTGAAAATGTATTGTTGTGTTCCGGTTTAAAGGACATTGCAGCCAGAGTTACTACTGGACATATGGAGACTTAACATTTTATGTCTCAGGATGGCGAGCGCAGTGGAATTATATTATATTTTATTTTTATTTATTAGGTCTACTAACAATCACATACCTACCAATACATAAAAAATAAAATAAAACAAATTAAAAAAAAAACTGTTTCTAAGTACATGATTATACCAAAGCAGACACAGGATTCAATAAAACTAACTACATACACATCTACCTATTAATTTGTAACTAAAATAAATAAAGTAAATAATTAAATTAGCAAAGGAAAGCATAATAAAAACGTAGCGCATAAAGAACATAAAAAAAATAATAACAACAAGAAAATCATCACGGACACTGGAATGCCAAGCATTGCTTTGTAGTTCATGGTGTTGTTTGGTTTTGCTTCTGTCCATGAGCGGTCTTATTGCTTACCACCAGGCGCATGGCATGCTCGTCTCGCCATTCATTGCAATAAAAAAATATCTCACGATAAAGTAACTGTAACGCATCTGATGGCATGTGCAATGCATTCCAAATAGAAATCATCGGAAAAGGTTATGGAGAGTGGTTTTATATGTAATAGAACCGTATTAAAACTGATGTACACGGGCTGTATATTCAAAAAGCGACGTAATTGCGTGGGTCACTGTGACGGGTTTTCGACATCGTGTGCAGTGGTCATTATCTGGAGAGATACGAAGTGTTAACACCAGATCGATTGCTTTCTGTCTGAAAAAAAAATACATACATACATAGACGTACATACATGTCTATGTATGTATGTTTTTTCCCGCCCTTTTCCGACAAGGGGTAGGTGCGTTCCGTTCCGTCCCACGTTGTGATAGGGAGCAAACCTATCGCCACATCGGGCATAAATACCTGACTGCGGAGGGACAAGGATTATTACAATCAATATCATTTAGCCTTATCCCTAAACTTGAACTTATCTTTGCAATTGTACCGTAGTATAAATACGCCACCGAGGCATGCCAGAAAAAAAATCTGCCGAAAACGTTCATGAGTTTAATGCATGCAGGCATACTAATGGGGTGAACAGTTTCCATGAATTCAGTGTTTTTTTACATCACAATTAGTTGAGGAGCCGTGGAAGATCGACCTTCACCCATCTGATGTCCAGATGAGAGTTGAGACATTTTTATTGTTATCACTTATTATTGATTATCAAACATGCTTTTAGTAACTTGCCTATCGAAAAGTGTTCATGGCTATTTTTTGATTGAATTAATTTCTATAAATTTTTCTTCATTTTTTTGATAACTGAATGAATTTCATCTCAACTGACAGTTTTTAACACAGAGAATATGCCTACCTGGCTCGTACCTACCTTCATGGCTACCTGGCAAGCACATGTGAACAGGTAAGTCAATATAGGTAACTACACCGATCTGATAACCAATCCAAATCCAAATATAATTTAATTAAAAAACCGTTCATAAAATATTATTTCCATAAAATGTAATAGCCATGAACGCTTTTCAATAGGCAAATTACCATAGGCATGTTTGTTAATCAATAATATTTGATGAAAAATATGTTTCATCTGGTTATCAGATGGGTGAAGGTCGATCTTCACCGGCTCTCAGACCAAATGTAAGTACCAATGTACTTAGATGAATTAAACCGGTATAATGTTGCTTATTGTAATATTCCTGTTTTTGGAATCACGATGAGTTTTTTTTTAAGAAAAGAAAAGAGAGAACACTTATTCTTGTATGGCCAACACAATACACATAACATCAAAAATAATAATAATAAAGACATATAAAGTGAAAATCAACATGGCAATATGTCTGTGGCCAGACATCAATGATCGCCATTCAGCTATATGCTGCAATACGACATAGCTGTATGTTTTTTTGCATAACATGCATATTTTTCCCCCTATTGTATTGTCTGTAGGTGCTTAAGCAATTGACTGCGCTGAGCGGAATTCCCTTCAGGTTAGGTAATTAAAAAGTGGAGGAGTTATAGGAAAACAGTTCATGTTTTTCATTGCTGAAATAATGTTACGTTAAACTGGCGGCAACTATAAATTATTTATTTATTTATACTTTTTATACAGAGTATAAAGGCGGCCTTAATGCCTGAGGCATTCTCTGCCAGTCGACCTTTGGATAGTGCAGAGAGGAAATTAGTAGGCGCATAAATTATAGAAACTTGAGAGAATTTAGGGTTTATATGTAAACAATACTTAAATATATTATATATACAAACTTACATTCACGTATAGATACAAATACATACATTATACATAAGTATATAGATATATAATAAAATAAATATATATATATAACACATATGAAATCTAGATTGGAAAAATAATTTTAAAGCGACTCTGCCAGTTTGTTAAGTAAGTGTTGGCGAACCTTCACCTTGAATGTCAAACGAGTGCCGGATGCCCTGATATCGAGGGGGAGTGCGTTCCAGAGAAGTATTGATTGCATAGAGAAGGAAGAGTGAATAAAATCTGAGCTATGAATAGGACAATGGAGACTGAGATTATTGTTTGAGCGAAGATTCTTATTATGGTTACTGCCTAAGTATTGAAATTGAGAAGAATTATAACTATAATATTGTGTAAATCCTACTTCCTATCCAATTCTACTGTCTACTCCTGCTAATATTATAAAGGAGAAAGTTTGTGTGTTTGTTTGTGGAGGTAGCTGAAACCTCGGATAACAAATAGGCTACTTATTAACCCGAAAAAACAATGTGTTTCTGTGGGATGAAAAAGGAATCCAAATACTTATGTATATTTGCTACTCTTTCAAACTCAAAGGGGTGGTTTGACATACAATATAGTGCGGATGAAATAGAACATAAGAGGACAGGACTACATGCCTCGAGTCGGCACCGGGCGATGCCGGGTCAGGCCGCTATAGCGCCGGATATGTCAGTCAAACAGTGTTAATTAGATTGGAGCACCAAATAAAATAAATAAAAAGAAGTCTGACATTTTAGTTAGGATTCGTATGAAATAAAATAAAATGGTGAATTATTAATTAACTAATTAATTTGGTCGCGTTTATCTCGATCGTATAATATGGACGGAGACCTTTGTATCTGTAATACGTACTCACGCCTTTTACCAATAAGGGGTAGGCAGAGGTGAAACCAGGACACTCGCCTTTTATTTTCCGTCTCACGATGTGATAAGGGTCGAGCCTATCGCCATATCGGGCACAAATTCCTGACTCCGGGGTAGTGATGAATAGAAAAATCCAATATCACTTTGCTCGACCGGGGATTTGAACCCGAGACCTCAGCGTTGTAATCGCACCGTAGTACAACTATGCCACCGAGGCAATATCCGTAATATAACACAATTTGTGTTGTTCTTGCAATATTACAAGTGATGGAGTATCTATTAATGTAGATACATATATTAGAATACTTATGCCTTGGCATCATGGACTTTGACCTTGTCGATTCCATAAGGAAAAAAATGTAATAAATAGATACATTGGAATGACAGTATGAATGTGTCGGTTTGATTGGTGTTGTACCACTGCATCGCAGTAAAGACGTCAACATCAGCCCGTTGCAATCCACTGCTGGACATAGGCCTCTCCCAAGGTACGCCACAGAGCCCGGTCTGCTGCTTTATGCATCCAGTTGCTGCCGGCCTATTTGTAAAGACGTAAAACAACAAATTTCCTGTTGCGTTTAGACTGGTGAGTGACATTCCCAGACCCAAATGTTAGTATAAGAAAGTATTGAGTATTTATTATTTTTCAATAAAACATCGATCGCGGAAAGTTAACTCAGGCAGTACGTAAGATTAAAGAAAAGTAGTCCAATTATCGAAATCAACCACGAATATATTGAAAAGGTAACATGGAAGAGCACATATTTCGCAAACTCGATAACAAGGTGTCATTCTCGTTACACCTCTAAACCTTGTTAGTTGGTCACCGGAGCAGTTCGTTAAAAATTTACAAAACACGATATTAAAACTTTTGTAACTTTGTTAATAAAAGCCCCTGGTGTTGGAATAATAAATAAAAATAAATACACTCAACAGTCACATACATACCTAGACCCCACACTAAGATCAATTAAGTCTTGTGTCGTAGGTGTCAGAAACTACGAGACTTTTCGGTCTCACAAACACCCAGACCTGAGGGAAATAGTTGTGGGCGTCACAAATATTTGTCTCGGTGCGGGGATTGAACCCGCGGCCTTTCGTTTCACTGCCGGCGTCTAACCAACTGCGCCACGGAGGCTGTCATATAATACTACCGATAACAATAATACCAACAAAAGGCTACGCTAGTCTTTTTTTATTGCATAGGTCCGGCAAACAGGTAACCTTATGGTAAGTGATCACTGCCGCCCATGAACATCCACAACGCTGGATCATGGATGTGTTGCCGACCCGATTGGGAGGGGAGCGAGAAGGAAAAAGGGTAGGAAGACCGAAGAGGGTATTGGGTCTCGTATCATACATCTATGTAATAATTAGGTTTTACTCGCGGTCGCACCCGCATGCTTAAGACGACTCGAAAACAGTTGTTTCTAGATTTCAGATTATCGTCCAAGATACCATGGTTCAATATTTCTGATACTCAAGAAATTCAGTTGCAATTTAACTATCTAAGGCGTGTAAACTTTAAACGAAATTATTTTAATTTTGTTTTTGTTATTTTTCTTGTACATGCATTTACCGCAAAGGACCGTGAAGTTTGGATCATACGAGTATTAAATGGGTACACACTGCAATTTTAGCATCTATTATCGCATACCATTGGTTCAGCGTTATTAGTCTGCAGTAAAGGCAGTTTAGTCGCGTCAATACATAATATACCTAATGCACTATAGCGTAAGCTCTCTCAGAAGTAGAAAACGCCTGTCCAGTGGAGTGAGCAATTTATACAACAAATAATCAAATCGACTGCCTCGGTGGCGCTGTTGTACTACGGTGTGATTGCATAACTGAGGACTCGGGTTCGAATCCCGGGTAGGGCAAAGTGATATTGGATTTTTTTTTCATTATCAGGCCGGAGTCCAGAATTTGTGTCCGATTTGGCGATAGGCTCGCCCCTTATCACGTCATGGGACGGAACATACAAGGCGAAATGTATGTATCTTGGTAGCACCTCTGCTTATCCCTTCTAGGAAAACGGCTTGAGCTTATGTATGAGCTGAGTATTTTGGTTAAACAAAATGAATCTGTGTATGGCTTTACGCCTTCCCGAAATATATTTGCAATTTTATGTAATTGATTCTGTCGAATAAGCATTTACAGTCAGGCGTATTTTTTTACAAATACGAGCAGAGTAGTAAGAACAATTTTTACTCATGTTTTAGGTTAACAATTAACATGAACAATCGCGGATATTATAATGAAATAGTAGAACCCTACTTTCTAATGGTTATATATCTAAACAGCTACTTTTGTCCACGTTTATCGCCGACATGTATTTATAAGGTTCATGCGAAAATACCTGAGGTTAAAAAAACAACACGGTGTTAATTGGCTAATCTATTCAATGGCTAGTTGGTAGTTGGTATCCACAAATAACATACATAATATTATAATTAATATCTACGTAATAAGAAAACACATGCATCTTAAAGTAGAGGACGATACAACTTGCACCGCAATCAGCCAAAAATATTGAATCAAAAACATAAACGATAACTAAACTTTACAACAAAATGATAATTTAATAGGTATTTATTAATTCTGGCACATTTTCTCTAATTTGTGACTTTTAATATTTGTACAAATTGAAAAGAATAGAGAAGTTAAAAATTAGATACATAATTTGTATTGTTTTAGTTTTTTACATTTTAATGATATTATCATTTACGTTAAAATTTACTCTATTCAGCCCAATTAAATATTAAAGTATACTGGCATTCAAGTATCCAATATTAATAAATTATAATTTAACTGATTAAATAAATATAGTTTTTAACACTACAATTATTACAATTGACACTATTCAGTATACAAGAATACTGACACTCAAGTGTCTAATATTAATAAATGAAAATTTTATTATTTAAATAAATATAGTTTTTAACACGTAACTTATTTACGCTTTATTTATAAAATTAAGCTTTAGGCACATGTATGATCGCGGCACCGCTGATGTGCTTAAGTTCGAGAGACTTAAATCTGGCCACGATTTTGATCTTGCCCGGTTTCTGTAAAAAATAATAATTGCAAGTCAATTTCCGCGTAGCATAAACACAGCTTGAAATATTAGGAAAATAAATACTTTTTAAACCCGCACGCTTGTGAGTTTAAAATGTGACTTTATATGTATCAAAACGATTTTCATTTGATTTATATATTTTGTGGAGGAAGGACGCACATAAAATTATGGCATGCCCGACGCACCGCAATCGTGTGTGCGAGGTGTACACTCCACCGCCTGCGCCCGCGCCCCGCTTCACAAACTGACCGCCTCGTCCGGCCGGCGGCGAGCGCAGCGCAACAGTCGCGATCGAGCTCCGATGGCGAATGCGTAGTGCGTGTGTTTGTTTATATGTACCCTTTCGATATAATAAAATAAAGCATTACCACAGTGGTGACCCGACGTTGGACGGAAGATACTATGGAGCCGAAACAAACCGATCAAAGTGGTGATGTTTGCCGTGTAGGCATTAGAATACCACCGTTCTACCCGGACGACCCGGAACTGTGGTTTGCCCAACTAGAGGGACAATTCGTTCTGGCTAATGTCACGAGCGACACAACAAAGTTTTACTATGCGTTAGCACAGCTGGAGCACGTGTACGCCACGCAAGTAAAAGATATTTTATGCGCACCGCCACCAACAGGTAAATTCGACAAATTGAAATCGGAGCTAATAAAAAGACTCAGCGCATCGAAGGAAAATAAATTAAAACAACTTTTCCTACACGAAGACATGGGAGACCGTAAGCCTTCAAATTTTTTACGCCATTTACGCAATCTTGCTGGTCCATCGGTGTCGGATGATGTTTTGCTCACTTTGTGGTCAGGCCGATTGCCACATGCTTTACAAACTGTCATCGCATCGCAGCCTAAACTTTCGCTCGACGATCTTGCCGAGCTTGCAGATCGCGTTCATGAAATTGCGCCGTTTGTACCTTCAGCACAAATAGCTATGGCATCTGCTTTAGCGCCGCAACCTTCAACATCACGCATTGACGATCTCAGCAACGAGATATGTGCTTTAACTAAACAAGTGGCTAAACTTACATCTCATGTCTACAGGCAAACACGACCACGTTCCCGTTCCAGATCTAGAAGTGACATCGTTCGCAACCGCAGCATGACTCGCAGTCGACAACCTCCGCCAGAACATACGTATTGCTGGTATCACTATAATTACGGTGTTAGAGCTAAGAAGTGCAGGGAACCTTGCAAATTCAGTGCGGAAAACGCTCCGGGCAGTCGGAACTAGCGGCCAACGACTGTCCTGCTTCAAATGGCCGTTTATTTGTCACCGACAGAGCCACAAAAATAAAATTTTTGGTGGACACGGGATCAGACTTATGTGTCTTCCCACGACCGCCTAAAAACTCGTCTCGTTTTAAAACTAAGTATACTTTATCAGCGGCAAATGGTAGTACGATAAATACTTATGGATCCATGTCACTACACTTAGACCTAGGCCTACGGCGTGATTTTGCATGGAAGTTCACTATTGCCGACGTCTCTAAACCTATAATCGGTGCAGATTTTTTAAGTTACTATAATCTCCTTGTGGATTGCAGGCATCAGAAGCTTATAGACGGGACAACTTCACTATCTGTAACTGTGCCTCGAGAGCGGATTCCTGAAAACATTGCTTCCATTAAGACGATTGCCGGGGAATCAGAATATCATGACATCGTGCGGGAGTTCCCGGAGGTAACGCGTCCTGCTGGCCTGGTACGTAAAGCCAGTCATAATACCGTACATCATATCAATACTACCCCAGGCCCACCAGTTGCCTTCAGACCTAGACGCTTGGATCCAATTCGTCTGAAAGCTGCAAAGAAAGAATTCGACGAGATGATTGCAACTGGTATTGCTAAACGCTCTCAAAGCCCTTGGTCTTCACCTCTGCACATGGTAAGAAAAAGAGATGACGAATGGCGACCATGTGGCGATTACCGAGCGCTTAATGCTCGCACTATCCCAGATAGATACCCAGTACGACACATACAAGATTTTTCTCATTTGCTGTCAGGTTGCAACATATTCAGTACCATTGACTTGGTAAAGGCATACAACCAGATCCCCGTAAACCCAGACGACATCATGAAGACTGCAATCACCACGCCTTTCGGCCTATATGAGTTTAATTATATGACGTTTGGTCTGCGTAATGCAGCCCAGACATTTCAGCGATTTATAGATGAAGTCTTGCATGGGCTAGAGGATTACGCATACGGGTACTGTGATGACATTTTAATATACTCACCTAGTGCGGAAACTCATAAACAACACTTACGCACAGTTCTCAGCCGTTTGCAAAGGTATGGTGTTCTTATTAACACTGCAAAATGTGTCTTTGGACAGCCAGCAGTAACATTCCTCGGATACAATGTCTCAGCCGATGGTACTAAGCCTTTAGACACCAAGGTCCAAGCTATTATAGAGTATTCAATACCCCGAACAATCAAGGAGTTAAGAAGATTTTTAGGTATGTTCAACTTTTACCGCCGCTTTATACCTAATGCCGCTTACCATCAAGCACCGCTCAACGACCTTTTGGCGGGTCCTAATGTTAAAGCCTCGCAAACTATTGAATTCACTCCGGAGTTGCTGCAGGCATTCGAAAATTGTAAGCAGTCTTTAATAACATCCACATTACTTGCCCATCCACACCCTGAGGCAGAACTTAGTATAGCAACTGATGCTTCAGACGTCGCAGTAGGCGCGGCGCTCCAGCAAAAAGTTGATGGCCGATGGGAACCTTTAGCCTTCTTTTCAAAAAAACTTAGTGCAACACAAAGAAAGTATAGCCCCTTTGATAGAGAGCTCTTAGCTATATATGAAGCTGTCAAATATTTTCGCCACATGGTGGAAGCTCGAAATTTCTCCATACTCACGGATCATAAACCACTCGTACATGCCTTCAAGACACCTAAAGAAAAATGTTCACCGCGACAGTACAGACATCTTGAATTTATAGCTCAATTTACGACGGATATTCGATATATTCCAGGAGAAGATAATGTGGTGGCCGATAGCCTATCGAGAATCGAGGAAGTTACAAATGGTATCGACTATGAAGCCCTTGCAAAATCCCAGGCATCTGATCCTGAGCTGCAAGGTTTAGTACACGGTGGATCTTCACTAAAACTTAAGAAAGTGAGAATACCTGAGACGAGTATTGACGTTTACTGCGATGTTTCAACCGAACCACCACGACCATATATTACACCAGATTTTCGACGTCAAGCTTTCGACTTGTTACATAATCTAAGCCACCCAGGAAACACAGCTACAGTGCGACTGGTTACACAGAGGTACGTGTGGCCAGGGATGCGCCGAATCTGTAGAGAGTGGTCACGCAAATGCCTCAAATGTCAAGGCTGTAAAATAACCCGACATACCTTTGCTCCACTATCCACTTTCCTCACTCCGACATCAAGGTTTTCCCATATCCACCTTGATATCATAGGCCCGTTATTATGTTCTTATGATTACAGATACTGCCTCACGGCCATTGATCGATTTTCTCGATGGCCAGAAGCTTTTCCAATCAAGGACGCCACAGCGGAAACCTGTGCCTCAGCGCTGGTGTGCGGCTGGATGGCCCGGTTTGGTTGTCCTTTGAAAATCACAACCGACCGGGGCCGCCAATTTGAATCGCACCTCTTCAAAGCCATCGCTAAAATGATCGGTGCTCGACACTATCGCACAACAGCTTACCACCCTGCCGCCAACGGCATGGTTGAAAGACTCCACAGACAACTAAAAGGTGCCATAATGTGCCATTCTTCGCCGAAATGGACAGAAGTTCTACCGATAGTACTGCTCGGAATTAGAAGCGCAATTAAGACGGACATCCAAGTTTCACCAGCAGAGTTAGTCTATGGAGAACCGCTTAGATTGCCAGGTCAATTCATCGCTCCAATGGAAGACTACAAAACAGCTGACATCACTGACTTTGCAACGCGTTTGAGGAGTCACATGGCCAACCTCACACCGAAACCGGCATCATGGCACAGACAAGGACCATTTTATATACCGCACAACTTACCTAACTCTTCTCATGTATTTGTGCGCCACGATATGGTTCGCAAGCCTCTAGAACCTCCTTACTCTGGTCCACACAAGGTGATTGAACGACATCCTAAATACTACAAAATAAACGTGCGCGGAAAAGAGGTAACAATAGCCATAGATCGTCTAAAACCAGCGTACATCACCCAGGAAAAGATTGTACCCGAACCAGAGCCACCGCCTCCGATACCATCTGCTCCACTACCAAGAACTTCAGAAAACACGGAAATGCACACAAGATCCGGCAGAAGAGTGCATTTCCCTCGCCGGTATCGCCCGCAGTAGCGGGCTCAGTGGGGGAGTACTGTGGAGGAAGGACGCACATAAAATTATGGCATGCCCGACGCACCGCAATCGTGTGTGCGAGGTGTACACTCCACCGCCTGCGCCCGCGCCCCGCTTCACAAACTGACCGCCTCGTCCGGCCGGCGGCGAGCGCAGCGCAACAGTCGCGATCGAGCTCCGATGGCGAATGCGTAGTGCGTGTGTTTGTTTATATGTACCCTTTCGATATAATAAAATAAAGCATTACCACAATTTCTTAACCTTTATCCTCCCACAGTCGGTCAAAGGTCTTCCTCCTCTTTTTCCATAAATCGTGGTTCAAAGAAATTTTAGGCCACATGGACATGAACGTATCCGGATCGTCTGACCATTTGATTTAGGTACTTGAATTTGATAAACCGAAACAATAGTTACTAAAATTATATTGGCACATAGAAACTGGGTTAGACTTACATTGGGTTGTACAGTAACTACTCTATTGACTGTTTGTCCGGGCTGCACGTCTTCACTTTGGACTCGCAGCGTCGTGCCCAGGATCTTGGGTGACGTGAGTACAAACTCGCAGCCGGTCAGCGGCCGGGACAAAGGATTCCTCAGGGACAGTATCAAGCTCACCGGCCCATTCTGGACCACGTCACCTTGGACCTGAATATAATAACGTAGTTAAACAAATTTTACCATTGAAACAATATAACATTTTAGGGATTTGATCGCGGATTTAGTTTAATTGAATTATCGTTATTAAGTTTTGAATACTTTACAACTTTCATGATCACGGCGCGAAAAATTTAGTATTAAACCATATTCGCGATATAATCCGTATTTAGTATGTTCACCTATATTTTTATTCATAGTGTTTCTAATCTTACCATTATATTAATATTAGGCCTCGCGACCTGGAAGTCGTCGTCATCCGCCCAAGACTGTTTGGTGTCTTCTATTATGGCCATTGCTGAGATCTTCATGTTGTAGTACTCTACCAGTTTAGGCAAGTATTCGTCCGCTTTCACCGCGAGCTTGAGCAGTTCCTCTGAAACAAGTGTCAATTTGTTTATTTAAAATCTTGGAGTACGTTTACTTCGCCTGTATCTACCAAAATGGGTAGTAAAGTCTTGAATGTAGGTGTGTCTTTTTTGAAAATACTTTCAGTTTGCTAATTGATAGAAGTTGGATCATATTTTTTTTAAATATACTTTATGTTAAGTACTGTTATGCTAAATCTCTACATAACACGTTTGGCGCTTACCGCAAAATTGAACCGTTTCGATTTTCGCGGAGTCCTGTTTTAATTTCGGATCCTAAATACAGGGTACTACTCAGTACACGCGCCTTTTTCCTAGAAGGGGTAGACAGAGGTTTAACCAGGACACCCACATTTCGCCTTGTATTTTCCGTACCACGATGTGACGTGACGATAGAGAAGAGTGTTGATTTTTTTAAGTATAAATCTTATAAGTTACTTCAGTCATCGCACGTCCGAACATTCGAGTTTCGTTTCGGATCATAGAGTAACCCCCCAGGAACGCATAATGCTAAGTCTGTACTAACGTATCAACTTTATTTGGAGTTCTTTAATCAATGTGCAGTTTTTAGTGTTAGAAGTCGGAGCTCTAGCTTGAAATAATTGTAACACTACTTGACTTTCTCGATTATTGGCTAAACAAAGGCGCACGTTGTTTCAACATATATGAAAATCTTGGTGTGGCACAGCGTTCCCGCAAAACTATGCATGTGCACTTACATAGTTGCCGAATTGTTTGTGTCCCTATACACTGTGCAAGCGCTTGTCGCAAACTACCTTTGATTTGTGTCAGAAATCGACAATCGATCGCATCGGTCACAAGCATTTGGGAACCTATTTTAACTTCAGCAAACGCCCTATCTGCAGGCTTCAAGTGGCGATGGTTTGGCAAATGCGGGAACGCGGAATTATATGATTTCTCTTTTTATTAATTCCATGCGGGTGTTTTGAAACACTAGTTCAAAAACCAACAAGTAATACAATGTATTATAAGTGAGTGTTTTGTTAATTTAATTTTACCCGGACTAGGCCAGCTTGGTGTACTATATAGCCTAACCACTCTCGATGGTAGAGGTGGCTCGTGCCCTGCAGTAGGGGACGTATATGGGCTGATACAGTAATTTAATTTTGTTCTTCAATTCTCCTCTCATTACACACCAAATACCCAACTACTATATGAAATATCATTTTATATTATATTTTTGCGTATGCTGTGACCATCCTTTTCTTGCTTGCTGCTTTTCAGATCAGTTCATCTAAAGGTTATTTGGAACAAGTCGCCGATAGTGATAAGAGCGCCTATTGTCACAATTATTTAAAGCGGTTTTCTTTTTTTAAATTCTTATTGAAGGATTTGGTGTACAATAAAGAATTTATGAATAAATAAAAGGCCTAAGCATTTATTAATACTTACTTTTGTTAGGGCCCACGTAGATGTAATTTTCAACACTCTTCACCAAGCCAGCTTTTATTCCGTTATAGTATACACTGGTTGCTGATAAGGAAGCCTTGATTCTGCGGCCCTGGATGGACGAAACAAGGGTCAAACTAACAAAATCAGAATATATAATACTTTCAGGGGATGACTGCCTCGGGCGCGCAGTTGTGCTATGGTACATTACAACGCTCGTCTCGGTTACAGGTTCAAATCCCGGGTCGGGCAGTGATATTGGTCTTTTCTATTCATTATCAGCCCGGAGTCAGCAATTTGTGATGGTTGTCAAGTGAAGAGATGAGTAGGTCGGATGCGTGATGATAAGCGTCAAGCCTACACATGTAACACACGTAACATCCATCTGAAGTTATCGAGCAATGCATACCCGGAAATATTTGGAATTAAATTTCTCAATGCACAATAATTTAACTGCCCGCTGTCTTTTAAACTGGTACTTTTACATACTTACATACCCATAGAGTCTCTCGCCTATGAGGTTTTTACCATCTAGCTTCGTAACCAATTCTTAAAACACAATATCTAATATATATAAATCTCGTGTCACAATGTTTGTCCTCAATGGACTCCTAAACTACTTAACCGATTATAATAAAATTTGCACACCATGTGCAGTTCGATCCAACTTGAGAGATAGGATAGTTTAAATCTCAAATTATAGTCGCAATTTTAATTTATTGCTAATTATTTGTCTGTTATTATTTGACAGTCACAATCATCTGTTAACTCCAAATGATTCTAACAGATGTCGATACCTTTCGACTGGGTTGAGTAAGTAATCAATAGATGGCGCTGCTATGGTAAATCTACGAACGTGTCATATAAGCTACATTTTAACAGTATAATTACCACGTGTTGTTGACGCTATAAAATTAATTAAATTTATTTTAAAGTTTTAGCAGGAATTTTGCAAAGTATTTGTGTTTGCGTATGTTTTTAATGATATTCGTCGTAGTTTCGTGTTAATATAAGGCCTATCTACAAAATAAAAGCAATTCCAAAAAATTGTCAACATGCCTATTTAGGCATTAAGGGATGAAATGGGATAAAGTGGGACGAACGCGATGAGACCGGTAGATGGGAAATAATGGGACGGGATGTAACAGAAAGAAAAGGAGCCAGATGAGGTGGGATGGGATACGATAGGAAAAGGGATAGTAGGTACTTAGGTTGAGTTCAGGAGTACAAAAGTTTGAACGGGAATAAGATATTTCTGGTGTGGAGTGGAGTCTAAACATCTAAGCACCCAGGCGAAGCTGGGCCGGGCCGCTAGTATAATAATATATTTATGTATTCCTACCTCGTCAGAAGTATTCTCTATGTCGACAACGACCTCGAAGTCCTTGCCGATAGCCACGGTGTCGATGTCTCGCAGTTTGAACTTGACGTCACTCGACGAATTGTCCACCCCGTAGTATCTGATTTAAAATATTAATGTGTTTACAACAATTCGTGCATCGTTATGTCTAATTAGTTCGGAGCAACTTTATACGAGTATAAGTGGAGGCACAAAAAAAAAGACATAGTTTTTTGGGAACCTTTGAGCTTCCATTTGGCGTACTGCAATTACTATTTGTATTTAGTTTATAAGCCATAAGTATTGAAAGGAATTATTTAATTTTGCTATTGTATCCACAACATCTTGATGCAAGGAAGTTGCATTTGGTGATTTGCAATAAATAATTCAAATTAATGTGTACCTCTTAGCCCTCTCCGAAAAGTGGACCCCATTCATGAGCGCTAGTCTCTCAGATGTGGTGCCCTCCCTGTATTTGTACTGATTTGTGATATCCTCACAGTCTTCATCATCATCTGGGTTAAAGATGAACGGCTTCTTCGTGAGGACCATGCGGCCGATGCTGGGGAATTATGAAAATTCATTAGATGTCCAAAAATATCGAGCACCAAGTGCACCCAAACTTCTAGACGGGAACATGAAAAGGGAGGGCCGAAATCCAAGTTTCATGATAACAATTAGTGTCTTCCTTTCATTGCCTGGCGTTTTGTACTTAAGTATAGGCTACCTTACTTTATTTCATACTAATAAATTCATATATAAAAGCAAACTATACTATCATAATATTCGGACGCAAAATACACTCCGCTGAAGTAATCTTCTCAGAAAATTCTAGAGTACCATATAATGGTTTTTATTCACGAAATTATACGGATCTTTAATTAGCAACTTACTGATTCTTAGAAGTGTTAACCACAGAGTATCCTTCTTCCACGTCAGGGTCCTCTATCCAGCGGATCAGGTCAGCGTTGACCGCCGCCAGTATGAACTCCACGTCACAGCCGAGCCCAGTGGCTCCTTGCTTGATAGCTTCTAGTGAAGCTGGACCGCACTGATACAAGCCTTGTGAGGTTTCTTGAGGAGTAGCGTCTATGGCTTGCCAACCACCGAAGCCTGTGGAATCAATAATTTTAAACCTACTAGACTAAAGAGCGTTAGTTAGATTTATATGCAAAACATTCCGCTTATTGATAAAAATAATTGTGTAGTATACGAGTATGAAGTACATATGGGTGCACAAGAGAAGAATAATTGACAATCAACATTGCTACTGTTGGAGTCATGTACTTCGCATCACTTCGCATCGAAGACCGGGTTTGTACCGATGTATAATAGTGTGAGCTTGCTGGAAAGCCATTGCAATCCTGAAAAGCCGTGTCTATTTTGCTACCGGTTGAATTATTTCCTGCACAGTCCTGGCATTTTGCAGGTGTGGGTTAAAGTTTACTACCAGGCGAGTCACTTACAAAATTGGTCTATTGGCTTTAAAATAGCATTGTAATCCCATACCTAGAGGCAGGTCGGGTCGAGCCATCCAGGCGTCGTTCCACACGTGGTAGTTCCAGATCGAGTCCTGTTCGCCGCGGGAGCTGGTGGGGTCGGAGTCCAGCTCCTTCCCATCTTCGGAGTAATATAAGTCAATGGAGAGCGTACGGTTGCTGTCGTGGGCTGACACCACGTTGGTTACCGTGCGACACGGAATGCCAAGAGCGCGACACACTGGAAAACAAATACGTTTGATAAACCACTCGAAGTTTCACCTGTTAGTATTATTTAATATTCGTTAGTGGTTTGCACGTATTGGTAGGAAAAAGTGACTAGGGAATTTATTTAAAACGAAATGAATTGTAATAAAAAAAAGGTTACGTAGACACATTTTATACTGTCAAAGATAGTCAGATTATAGAGACTGGTTATGAATGACTGCCTTGGTTGACTTGGGTTCGAATCCCGGGTCGGGTAAAGTGATATTGGATTTTTCTATTCATTACCAGCCCGTAGCCAGGAATTTGTGCCTAATATGGCGATAGGCTCGCCCCCTATCACATCGTGGGAAGAAACATATAAGGCGAACGCGGGTGTCTGTGTATGCATGTATGGTTATGAATGAACATCAGTAATTCTGCAATAATTTAAGTTAATAACGCTTAAATTAAAATGAAGTATTCAAAATATTAATATAGTTTGCGGATCTTACCAGTTGTCACTACCCCGCCGAACACCCAGCATTGGCCGTAGGCTACTGACTGCTTGGTTTTGAGGAACTCTCTGAGTATGTCTATAGACCCGGTCCAGAGCCAAGGTGCTGTGCCGTCTTCATACGGCTCGTTCCAACGACCGATAACCACACCTCTATCATCGTTCGAATTCACGATCCGACTGATGGCACGAGTCAGCTTGATTGGATCTCCTCGCCTGGAGATATAGAGAATAAAAGTTATAATACTTACTAGGGTACAAGATTCTACTGCTGGGACAACTTATTTCTTAATCTATTGCATCTTTGTCGACTGAGGATAATTTCCGGCAATCGCGAAGGCTTTTAGGTTAAAATTTTGTGACCAATGTTGAAATAAAAAGTAAAGAGAAACCACGCAGTATACAAAACAGTGCATTATATTCAACTTTTCTTATAATTTACCCGGATGAAAATAAGCTCGATTAATACCTCTAGCGATACCTTTGCCTAATGACCGCCACACACGTAACGATATAACTGTGCAAGTCTGAGTTTGCACCAGTATGCTGGAACGTGTGTGGGCAAATAACTGCACAAACTTCATCCCAATTTTCGATTCGAGATTAGTGCAAACTGGCGTATGCGTAAACGCACTTGATCGTGTCTATGGACAGAGGTGGGATTATGTAAATACTCACTGATTGTGAGGCAATTTCGCTCTGTCAAGCATGAACATGCAGGCTGGCAGCACCGCGGCATCGAACTGGCCGTAACACCAAGGTGTACTGCGTCCAGAATGGACGGGGCCCAGCCAGATCTTTCCCACGTCGCTGAGTACGTACTCTTTCAGCAGGCTGCGATCTTCCATATATGTCTGGTCGCCTAGGAAATAACACTATTGGTTTATATTTTGAAATAGGTATTCTATCTATTGAGTTCCAATGTTGGACATGGGCTCGCCCTTCGAATAAGATGAGTTAGAGCACGATCTTCCCCGCGTGCTTCTCAATCGCGTGAGGGTCACCGAGAGCATTTTAGCCCCTTAGTCAAATGCTCTAGCTTGGCGGATTTGTAGACTTTACATCTTAAAAATTCTTGTGTAAGGCAGAATGCAGAACTTTTTACTATGTATTTCTTCATCTTTATTGCGAGTTAAAATTGTAACTAATTGTGTATACATGATGTAAGAAATAAGGCTTGGTGTTAATAAATATAGAGGGAGCTGAAATATTTGAATTTGGGTAACGCTGGGACAGGTCGCTGATACTCTATAACATAGGCCTTGTGAAAGGCCGGATTTCCGGATAACGATTTCCTGTTCAATAATTTTTCCGCCTCGTCGGCCATCAGCTTCATCTCGTAAATAACAAAAATATAAATCTATAAAGGCTAAAATGCAAACTCACCAGCATTCCAAGGATTAAAGAGGATATAAATGTCTTTGTTAAAGTGGTAAATGTGCTTTTTAGGAGAGTCTTTGAGTGAGGTTTTAATGATCAGCGCCCACACTCCTACAGGCACGGTAACTGGAGACGTCACCTGGATAAAGAAAATATAACTGTATCAATCCCCTTTTGTGTAGTTCATCGGACCGCTAGTAGTTACTAGCGGGCAGCTGTCCGGGCCAGCATCGCCCGGGTTTAGAAGCCGTCATAAGAAGATAGATGTATATTATGCTATCGTGGACATTTTTTCATTATTTTCAAGAGGAACAATTCCGTCGCACATTATTGTTGCGTTACAAACGTTTATACAGCGCACGTAACGGATGCTTTCAAAAAGATTTTTTCCAGTGTTGCAACATTTTTCATTGCTGCTCTGCTCCTACTGGTTTCCTCAGTATATGGGTTATCCAACGCGAATGTTTTTTTTCAATTCGAGCCAGTAATTCCTTAGACTAGCGCGTTAAATAAGCTTTTCACTTTTATACGAGTATAACTTTAGGTTTAGAGGCCATGTCTCGGTGCCGTATGTCATCACTGGCAACACGCACTATCGAAGACTTTCGATTTAAGGCACTGAGGTATTTTGGGCGAGAAGACGTCGCGTAGTTTCCCGAACGCTGCCCAACCGAGTTGGATTCGACGATTGAGCTCTCTCTCGAAGTTGGACCTGTGGAAATTATTGGGAGAGGCCTATGTTCAGCAGTGGGCTTCCTTTGGCTGATGGATGGATGATAGATTTAGAATTACTTACTTGCTATGTATTGAGTAGGAGGTAATCGAGATGACGGGCGTGGTGGCAGATGCAGCGTGGTCCACACCAAGTTTTCGCTAGACGCTAAATGACCTTTTTGCTAACCAACTCACCTCAAACTTGACTGTATTTTCCTCAATGCTTGTGATATTGGCTATCCACAGTTTTTGGTTCGGCAAGACATCTTGTCGGAGATAGATCGAGCCTCGTGTTTCCATACTATTTGTCTTTCCTAAAATAAAAGTAATTTTGTACAGTTTAAGGTACCTTACGACTTAATTCGTCTGGATTGAGTGAAAGGTTTGTTCATTATAATTGTGCATTCTAATTGGCTTCGTACAAGACACTCTGATGTCAATAATTATTTCATGTCATTACTTTCAATGATCACCGAGTTTAAAAGCTTGCTTTAATCTAATCCATTAGGCAAAGGAAGTCCACTGCTGAACATAGGCCTCTCCCAATGTTTTCCACAGTCACCTGTTGGAGGGAGCCTGCATCCAGCGTCGTCTCGAGACCTTTCCCAGGTCGTCTGACCACCTCTAAATGCTCGTTTACAATATCAAGATTATTTTATTTATTTATACTCTCATTGTACATCTCAAGTCCCATAGTGATTAAATATAACAAATTAATTTAATTATGTGAAACAACGCGTTAAACAGATATTTTTCTCTTCAATTCTATTCCACGAGCCAATAGATGGTACATGAATTTTACTCACCAAGCGAGAACACCAATTGTATCAGATCATTGGCATCGTACGGTCTGTCGAAATGTATAACCCCTTTAAAAGGCTGGCCACGACGAACCACCGTAGTTTCAGAACTTTCGTTGTTTACCACATCGTACCTGAATAAATTAATCAGTTTATTTTAAAATATATAATAAGGCTTACGCCACTTAAATATTATGTGGCACTTAACTACGCAAGTCCCGCTTAAATGTACTAATTAAATAAGACGTGGATAGTTAAGTGTAACTTAATATTTTAATGGCGTATGGGTATTCAGGCGTTAATAATTCAAACATCAAATAAATATTCGTCGGGTACTTAAAACACGACACAAATTTAAAAAATATTGAACCTATTGCAAAAAAACCGTTGGAATCCTACTCAATTTTAAGGAGTTCTACACTCTAGGTCCGAAGATGGTCATTAGGTCTTGACCATTTTTTATGGGACCACCTGAGAAGAAAAAAGATTTTTTGAAATCGGTTCAGGCGTCTTCGCCTAATCGGTGAACATAAATAAAAAACAGTTTCCGATGAATCGAGAACTTCATTTTTTGAAGTCAGTTTAAACATCATTTATTTTCCTGCTTTTTAAATTAACCGTGTTATTAAGACAGGACTATGCAGTGGGTTAACTATTATCAGAATTTTTGCAAAAGCAACATATACAGGGTGAACTTGACACATGTTACTTAATTTAACCAACATGTTTGTCATCACCCCAGGTGGCATTTGAAAAAAAATTGAAAATAATCGGTGATTTTTTTGTCGAAAATCGTGATTTTAGTTTTTAAGAATTTTTGGCGACCCCATATAAATACGAGTATTTTTACCGCTTAGCTGAACTTAAGTTTGGTTGGGGAAACTTACTTGAGCCGAAAAAAGGAATTTTCAAACTTGGTGCCTGACCTTGTGACCTGGGGTGGCTTGGGACATGTGGTTTAAATCAAATACCATATGCCAATATCAGCCTGTATGTAGTTGTTAAAAAAATATTGCAAATACTTACTTGAACGTGTGGTGTGCTTGGGCGTTTTCTGTCGGACATAGATCTACCTTCTCTATAACCAACGCCATGTTTTCAGTTCTAATTTTCTTTCCTGCAACACAAAAAAGAATAATTTAGATTTCCTGAGTGTATATTTTGTTAACTTAGTGTAGTTAATAGTGCGCTAAATGCCACCTGTTCGATTTTGAATATTATCTTCGAAGTTCAGAACATGATACTAATGAAATTAAATTTGAACCATTTTTCATTTATAGGAAACTTACGCCACTAAGCGGTTATTATTATTTTACTAACTTATAATATGTTTTTGGTATTTTGTTCGCCTAAAAAAGGATATCAAGTATGTCAAAAAACTATGGCAATTAATAAAAGTTATATTTAAGTTGTAACGGAAGTCTATCGAAACTCCCAACAAGTTGTTAATTGCGACTCGTGCTATCATATTTCATTCTATCCCAATTAAAAAGTTGTCATGCATTTTATAGTTTAAAGTGTAGGTTATTTAATACCAAACTAAATTTTAGAAACACAAATTATCCAAACTTTCAAAACAAAAGTTGATATCACAAAGTTACCGCTAATTCAAGATAACTTTGTCAAGATCAGAAATATGCAATTGTAAGTATTTATAAAGGTATTATGGATCAAATTAGCAAGATTGGTTAGAATATGTTCTCATATACATATATATTTTTCTTCTACTCGTATAATATTGTATCATTAAGACATTAACTAATTACATGCAAAGAGAACGGTAATGCAATAAAAACAATCAACGATCATTGAAATATGAATAAAACTCTACACAAAGAGAATGGCACGTGTAAGCATTCAAAGGTAATTATTGTCCTATAGAAGTGTTAAAAAATTAAGATGATATTAAAATGACATTTTAAGTCTTATTAAATTATAGCAATACCCAGCAAATGCTATAGCCGCTAGAAATGTAAATTGGTACTGTCTATGTCTACTGCTGTTTCAACTAGTGTCACTTCTTGCGAAAAAAATATCGTGTATATCGCGAGATGCGCATTAAAAAAATATTTAACAAAAATAGGGTGTCGCGTTATGAATTTAGCTTATTTCTTCGTTTTGAGCAGGCCGACATAATTATGTCAACTAGCGACTGATGTCCGGCTCTGACCGCTGATTATTTTATATTGGTCCTATTACACTGACCAAAACGTGCACTGTCATTTTGCCATCATCATCAGCCTATACCGTTGTCCACTGCTGGAAATAGACCTCCTCCAAGAAGAAAAACACAGGGTGAAATGGCGCATTTTCGAGGAGGCATATTTCGCCATCATCATCAGCTCGTTGCAGTCCACTGCTGGACATAGGCCTCTCCCAAGATACACCACAGAGCCCGGCATGTTTTGCCGTTGTATTGTATCAGCCCATATACGCCCCCTGCAGGGCACGGGCCTCCTCTACAATCGAGAGTACGATTGAGAGTGGTTAGGCCATGTAGTCTAAATTTGTTTTTGATATGCTAGTATGAAATTATGTAATAAAAATAACAAATACCTTTATAAAATCACGTAAATTCGTGTCAGCCACTGGGTTGTTAGTCCTCCTACACCCTGGTTCCAGCGCGCGTTCAGAACTGATGTAGCTAGGAGGTATCAGTAACATATAATATATATATGTCTGTCACAAGCAAATTTTGACGTAGCGCTGAATAATACTGTTCTCAGTATATTGTTATTGGTAAAAATTATCCTGAATCGGACGTTTTTATTATAATGTAGGTATATTAGCTATTATTAGAGTCACAAAGCTATTATAAATTAACTTTAGTATTCAGAAATAAAGTGCAATTTGGGTTGTCAATATATGTAAACTGGACCTACGATATTGTACCTATCATATTAATTGATTGGTATGATTTATGTCACTGAAGCATCAATGACTGAATGACAAGATACACATTTATAGCAATAAAATTAGTTATTTTTACCTGGTTACGAAATTTTTAGTATCTAATAATGAAAGCACCCCATCAAATTCCATTCAATTTTTTTAGATGATTCAGATATTTCCCAATCTAATAAATATAATAAATTTATAATCGATCGATGTCTGTACATGGAAGATAAATGAGAAAATCTGATATGGGGAGGACTATATTAACGTAATAGAACACAAAACAATGATTTTTAGAATTTTTGTCTGTCTGTGCGGTTGTGCGCGATGAACTCAGAAACGACTCGACGGAATTCGATGAAATTTGGTACGGAGGTAGCTGACACCTTGGATTAATACTTAGGTTACTTTTTATCCCGAAAAATGTAGTGTTCCCGTGTGATGAATGCAGAATTCCTATATATTTGTTACTTTTTTGTACTCAAATGGATGGGATGGGATTAGATTACATATCATGATTGACAGTGAGACGGGATAAGACGATTTTTTTTAAAAGGATAACCATGCAAACGGAATTGGAGGCAGAAGCTAGTAGTTAGGGAGTAAAATTTATATGCAATAATAAAAACCCAACAGTCACATAGACCAGACCTGATACTGTAAGTCTTGTAGATATCACTACAAGAGACTTTTTGGTCTCACAACTCAAATATTACGCTGTCCTCTCTTTCTCCCTTTCTTATATTTTATTATGCAGCAGACCGAGCTCTGTGGCGTACCTTGGGAGAGGCCTATGTCCTGCAGTGGACTGCAACGGGCTGATGATGATGATGATGATAATATATAATTCCATGGACGTCTGTAAGAGATTGCCTAAAGCCATAAGGCCGCCATTTGTGCTTTTATTTTCTGTTATTTGCGGTCTTTGTGTAAAATAAAGGGTTAGTAAAAATAAATAAATATTCGTGATATCAAAACCGCAGCTTCTTGTATCATCAGCCGATTCTCAATCAATTACGTCTCTTAGGGCCTGTTTCACTATGTTCTGATAAATTCACTGATAGCTATCTGGCACTCATCTTTGAGATAAAATACAACAATAAAATACCACAGTAGCTAAACCAAAAACATCATGAATTACAAAGCAATGCTTGGCATTCCACTGCGCTCGCCATCCTGAGACATAAGATGTTAAGTCTCATTATGTCCAGTAGTTACGCTGGCTACGATGTCTTTCGAACCAGAACACAACAGCGCATTTACACTGCTGTTTGTGGGAGAAATAAACATTGCGGTGGTAACTACCTAGGCGGCGTCTCCCGTATAAGATACCAACCACCAGTGAATATATGTTATTAACTTCAAATTATTTTTATATGTGGCAAAAATACAATCTGAATGCATGTTTGAGTAGGTCAGTAAAATAAACTATGTAAATGACGCAGACGAAGTTGCGGGCACAAGTTAGTTTAGAAATAATACTGATAAGCATATGAATTCACCTCGTAGGTACATTTAGGTATGTTACTCATCGGTTTTACAGCTTTACATGACGTTAATGACTAGGTCTATAAATATACATAATATATGACATGTCAATGACCCTTTTTATATTTGCCACTGGTGTACAATAAAATTTATGAAGAAATAAATGACACGGCTGGAATTCCTTTTGTTATGTTATATGCGAGTACCTAACAGTGGCGGCGTAAGGTACGTTGGCACCCTGGGCGGTTTTGTATTGAGTCATCATATTATTATGCAATAATGTCTATTTCTCCCGCCAAATAGCAGTGTAAATGCACTGTGGTGTTCCAGCTTAAAGGACATTGAAGCCCGAGTAACTACAAAACGTAATAAGACTTAACATTTTATGTCTCAGGACGGCGAGCGCAGTGGAATGCCAAGCTTTGCTTTGTAATTGATGGTGATGTTTGGTCTCACAAACACCCAGACCCGAAATAAATATTTGTGTATTTTACAAACGATTCAAATATATTTTTATTGGTCTTCTGGTCTTTAGTGTTTTAACTATTTCATTACATCTACAAATAAATATAAATTCATGGTATATGTATAGTAACTTATTCTTTTTCATCTATTCACCAACCAAAGGAAGTCCACTGCTGAACATAGGCCTCTCCCAATGATTTCCACAGTGACCTGTTGGAGGCAGCCTGCATCCAGCGACTTCCCGCGACTTTTACCAAGTCGTCTGACCAACTTGTGGTTGGACTACCTACGCTGCGCTTTTCGGTTATTCTTTTATTATGAGTTAATCATAATAATGACCTATACTTATTACGTAAATTGTGAGCCTTTAAGAAATCATTCCATTTATCATCGCTGATTTGGTTGTTATATAAAGAAATAAATAAATATATGTAAATACATTGAGGGGGTAATCTATCCCCTCTCAATCGTACTCTCGATTGTAGAGTAGGCCCGCGCCCAGCAGTGGGACGTATATGGGCTTATACAATACAAATACATTAACTAGAAGAGGGCATTGTTGGAAAAGGCATATTATAAGTGACTTCATATAACGATAAATACATGCATAGTATGGCAAATTCCCTGTTTGTGGATGATTGGGCGCGTACTGGATAAACAGGATAACAACGCACACATGTCCCTCTCGCAATTAAGCCCCATTTACACGGGGAGAGTATCTCGCCTCGAAGATGCGATTATCGTAAAGATCCAACATAGTTGCATCATGTAAACATTTGTCTGTACACAATAATCTGTGGCGGTTATGTCATGCGATAATCGCATACGATTCTCGCCGCGAGAAACTCTCCCCGTGTAAATGGCGCTTAAGTTAGTAACGTCACAGCTGATTCAGCAAATATACCAATATTTTCTGCGGTACGTTGCGACACAAATATATTAAAAACTCTCCGTAACTCTGCGTCAATATTTGTATGCACATTCGCGTAGCGCGCTTTGATAGATAAAAACTCTTTATTTATTTATTTTTATACTGGCACGACAAAGCGACTGCAATAGGCCTCACGGCAAATGAAGTAAATACGCAAAAAACACCAAAGGTAGAATATTAATTATTTTTAATTGATGACGATTTTATTATGACAATAAAATAATGTATATTATGTAAGGAACACAACCATGAACCTCATGCAGCTAAATACTGCGATGAGAATTCTGGTTTAGAACCATTTAGAACAAAGACAAGATGTCTTTCAGACACCCGCCGAGCTGTGGTGCTCACATTTGAGTGCATGTCGTCTTGGGTAACGAACCGCAGCCTATACTATATGCAGGTGCCTAAACACCTAGTAGTAATACTAATACTAGTCCATATTTTTACTAGCTTCTGCCCCCAAACTTCATCTGCGTGATTAACTTTATATGAAATTTCTCGTCCCGTCTTGTTATATCCCGCCCTGTCCCGTCTCATTGTCACTCAAGGCATGTAAACTAGTCCCATCCCATCCCTTTGAGTATAAATAAATAAATATATAATATAGTAATAAATAATCCGGAATTTCATCCTCATACCACGGGAACGCTACATTTTTCGGGATAATTAGCCTAAGTGTTAATCCAGAGTGTCACCTACCTCCATACCAAATATCATCAAAATTCGTTAAGCCGTTTCTAAGTTAATTGCGCACAACAGCACAGACAAACAGACAATAATCCTAAATATCATTATTTTGGGTTCTATTACGTTAATATATGTAGTCACATTTCAGTTTTTTTCATTTATCTTCCATGTACAGACGTCGATCGGTGACAAATTTATTATATGAATATAATATAGGTAGATAGATGACTTATAAAGTAACATTCATGCCAATTATTCATTATTTTTTAGATGGAATTTATTTGTCGCAAAATAATAAACACATCAAGTTTATGTCTAACGTCATCTGGGGGAGTGTATGGAATAGTATTTATTTCTTCTGCCAAAACCTCCCCTATATACGCTATCACATTTCGGTGTGCGCGAAAATCCGCAATTTTGTCAATGTCGCTGCTAAATTCGACTGCGCCGTTTATGGTGCGGACCCAACTGTATACAGGTTGCCCGATGATTTATTTTTTTACTAAGAAAGGGAATAACAACTACGTATACGTGAGGACTCATGGGTACATTACATACAGGAATAGTACATTATTTTATTACTTTAGCAATTATATTAGTAACAAATCAATTAGTAATAATTTGTTTTTAATTTTTCCGCCAGATGTTTTTGCTGACTGAGTATGGTGTAAGCGTTTTGTGGAATGCAGAGTAGTCACCGCAGCTTATAATAAATTCTCGAAATAAATATATTAAATATTCCCGTAGTTTCGACTACAGTCTATATAACTTGTGTAAAGATATTAGAAAATTATTATTGATGGGTCTCATTTCGGTCGTTCGGTTGCTGTTAGAAACGAATCCGGAACCTCTCGTTTTAGTACTGGTCTCGTAACCAACTGCGCCTCACAGGTTAATAACAAAAGCAGGATACCGTGTTTCCGACCGTTAAATGATGAGCCTACCTTTTTCAGTGTCAAGTTTCACAAAAAAATATTACACCTAGCATTTGGAGCGCACGTACAGCTTTTCGAAACCCTCGTAAAGAAAAAAAAATACTAACGGTCTAACGGGTCCTTATGTCTATGAATAACCTCGACTTTTACACTAAACCACAGCCATAATGAAGTTACATAAATATTACGACTAATAATTTAAATTGTTGTCCAGAGTTGTGAATAATATATTTACGTTGAGACTTGAGTATGAAAACTATAAGTTTGGTGCATCTCGCCGCAAAATTGTTTTTAAGTTATTCCTTTGCAGTGGATGGCGAACGAGAAAGAAACTTTGCATTTTATCCGCAAAGTTAAATGTGTAAATACTTGTGCGATATTTTTATTTAAAATTCACGAGTTAATAAAAATATTAAGTGCAGAAAATGCCGCTACAAACTTTTTTACATTGGCTGATATTTTGCAATTAGAACTTCAAATCTTAATACTTAAATTGCAATATCTTTTTTACTATTATATTATTGTTTTTGTGTAAGAGTGTGCTCGTTGATTTGTCCTTTTTAAGTAACAACGAATGAAGGTTTCACATTTTGCATACAAAAAGTTTTGGAATCGTAAAATAGCATAGCTTGTAATTCCAAAACATCACATTCATCATCATCATCACTTCAGTCACAGGAAGTCCAAGCCTCCCCAAGGACCTCCACATCGAAGCGGCCTGCATCCAGCGACTTCCTGTAACCTTAACCAGGTCGTCCATCCACCTTGTAGGTGGGCGTCCGACACTGCGCTTTCCCGTACGTGGCTTCTACTCCAGAAACAACCGGTCCCTACGGCCAACAGTGCTTCGCGCTATGTGCCCATATGACAATCACACTCTCATTACATGGTTAGCCGACTGAGGCGTACTCTTTGTGGTCGCCGCGGGCAAATGCTACGTTAAAGAGCTATAATATTTTATTGCTTTAAAACGTTCTTCAAAGGTATAAGGCATTTTATACGCACCATGTATAAGAAATTGTCACGTGACGCGCTGTTTAACGGCAGCACCAAACAAAGCTTTCATTGCTGTTATTTTCGCTCACGGCTTAGTGGTAAAGCCATTGATTGCGTGCGGAACAACCGGGATTCGACTCTTGGATTAAGTCCTTGCTATGCTTATAACAAAAATTACGTGGAAGAAGAAGAAGAATTAGTTCGAACGTTCTTGTGAAATTGGAACTGAATACATACATATACTCACGTCTTTTTATAGAACGGGTAGGCAGAGATGTTCCTTCCCACGATTTGATAGAGGGCGAGCATATCGCCATACAGGGGATAAATTTCTGACTCCGGATTGATAATGAATAAAAAATTATCACTTTGCCCGACCCGGGATTCGAACCCGAGACCTTAGTGTTGAAACAGAACCGTAGTAGAACTCCGTCACCGAGACGTTATTTAAAAATTAACTTCAATTTTCAAGATGTCGATGAAGGGGCTCTGTCAAATAGGTAATCATTTACTTATCGGGAACCGTTGTTAATCTTGTGTATACTAAGATAGGTCCAATAATTCATTCAGGAGTGAGTCACTTCGTCGAACCGGGTAAAAAATTACAGTTGGCGTCAAATATTTTCGATACAGAGTTGTAATTTAACTTTTATTTTTACTAGGTCGATTTTTTAATATTCCAATAAAAAAATTCGTGGAATAAAATACATCACAAATTAAAAACTATTTTTTTTTTAATAATAAATTTCTGAACTACTTTTATATTGGGTCAGGTTGTGATTTACTTGATGGATAATATTTTATCTGCTGATTGAGCAATCAGTCTAACTATAAGTAGGTATTTTTACTTGCGCGCGACGCTCAGGGGTTTGCGTTGGTATGCTGGCGTAGGATGTGTTAGGGACCCGCAGAGTCGAGCCGCATTATCCGCAGCATGTCGGGCTGGTAAGCCAGTGATACTAACATAACCCTTTCGGCTTCCTCCGGGGTACCGAAAGGAGAGCTTTCCAGCTTTCCTCTTGACACAAAAAGGTATTTTACTAAAATTCAGACTATAAAAGACGCAATCTGAAGGTGTGTGGAACGTTAATATTCCCGCGAGTCTCCATTACTATTAAAAGCGGGGTCATCTATCATCCCGCCGTATCGATTGGCGATTGCTTTCGGTTGCTAGGGACGCGCTGCTCCGGAACTCCCGAACTTCCGGAAACCGGGACTCCGCTCCCTCCGGGGATTAATTTTGAATTAAGCATTCGCTAATGATCTTACGCGGTGTACGTAGCCTTTGGTAACTAACTCATACCGCGGTATACCGCTCATAGGTACATTATATTGCGCTTTACCTGATTTGTTCGTGTAATTCTGTATATACCGAAGCATTCCATGGCCATAAATGGTATGGGAAAAATTGGATTGCCATTTTAAATGTTCACATATTTGGTACTTGGTTTCACCTGGCCATACAATGTAATGTAATAATTTTATGAAGCCGAACACGTTACCAAATGACCAATCTCACGATCTAGCTATCATAGACATTTTGTGTAGTTGGTATTGCATTTACTGTACTGTATCAGCCCAGACACGTCCCACTACAGGGCACGCACTTACTTTACAATCGACAGTACGATTGAGATAGTTAGACCATATTGTCCATCACGCTGGCCTAATAGGGGCTGGCGGACTTTACATACCATAAAAATTCTTGGTATGTAGGTTTCCTCACGATGTTTTCCTTCACCGTTATAGTGCGTGGTGATTGACTATCAATATATACATGACTCCGAAAAGTCAGAGATGTACCCTGGGATTTGAACCCGTGACCACCGTGAACATGTTGGTAGCCGCATCCCGTCCTTTTACCAACAGGCCACCAGGCACACTTAAGTATACGCAGTATAGCATTTACTTGCAGTGAATATAGTTTGCCACGTCACCGTACATGGTTGTATGTATGTTTTAATTAACAATACGGTAACGAATTTGACAATTTGCAAGTGCATTTGCAAGTGCGACATAACTATTTAGTTATGTCATTTACTTGCATTCGCATACAACCATTGTAATCATGCAGTAGGCATGTTTTCCTACCGAAGCTAGTCATGCATACTCACTCTATTTCATATTGACCATAGGTTGACGTTTACGATCTAGGTGAAATGATGAATGATGCGGGACGTCACTGGATGCAGGCTGCCTCCAACAGGTCATTGTGGAAATCATTGGGAGAGGCCTATGTTCAGCAGTGGACTTCCTTTGGCTGATGGATTAGATTGAAAATGATGAATGATAATTCATATAAAAAATTAGGACATAAGTACAACAAAAAATGTACTACATTCAGTAGATTGCACTTTGTTGTACTTTAAAAAATACATGCGCGCTACTACGAACATCATTTAACCAAACGACAATTCTGTCGAATTTCCCTCAATAGTCGGTGGAATCGGATTTGCAACGAGTTTCTCTAATGAGGATTGCGATTTTCGACCAAACTTACCGGTGAAATTCCGGCAAATGCCGTGAAATTCCGTTATACCGTCCCGCACGCTCAACCCGATACAAAATCGTCTAACATCAGTCAAATGTGATTGGGGCAGGGGCATTTTGCAGCCTGTATCAATCACTGTAAGCGGTGCCCGGACGCGACGCTTGCCAGTCTAAGAAAAATATTCGTTTATGATGTATTTCGGGCGCTTTTTAAACATTTGCGTTCTGACACGTAAGATTGTGTGCATAAATATGTTGAATTTGTATAACTTCATACTTTCCGTAATATTAAAGTACTTAATTTGAGAATCAGTTGAACCATATATTTCGTTTTGTATTCGTTTAATTATATCGTTGTATCTTTTGGCTCCGTGGCACAGTTGGCTAGACACCGACTGTGGAACGAGAGGCCGCGGGTTCGATCCCCATACTGAGACAAATGTCTGTGTGAACCACAAGTATTTGTTTCGGGTCTGGGTGAGACCGAAAAGTTTCTCGTAGTTCCTGATACCCATGACACAAGACTCGATCTTAATGTGGGGTCAGGATTGTGTATGTGACTGACGGGTTTATTTTTTTTGTATTACTATTTATTATAAGATTTTTATGTGAGCCTTTGCCATTAATTCCTAATTTGACCGAATAATTGTAATACATTGCGACATCACGAAGTCATAAGTTTAATCTTGATGTCGCTTGCATCAAAATAATGTTGCGGCACCCTCATGCATCCTCATGCACCCTCATGTTGTATGTATTTGTTAGGTTTTAAGTCACAAATGTGCATACCTGTGAGCTGTGTAATCTCACAGTGCTTTGTAGTTTAGTATACCAACGAGTAATGTAGCATAATTTAATGATGTGGATATTAAAACAACACAGATGCAAATTCATTACGAATAATAACACATAATCACGACCTCATTTATCCATCCATCAACCAAAGGAAGTCCACTGCTGGACATAGGCTTATCCCATTGATTTCCACAGTGACCTGTTGGAGGCAGCCTGCATCCAGCGAAGGCTCGCGACTTTTACCAAGTCGTCTGACCACCTAGTGGGTGGACGTCCCACGCTGCGCTTTCCGCTTCGTGGCCTCCATTCGAGAACTTTTTGGCCCCGTCGTCCATCAGCTCTCCGTGCTATGTGCCCCGCCACTTCAACTTGCTAATCCACTGAGCTATATACCTCATCTATACATATAATAAATTTGTAACTAATTGACGTCTGTACATGGAAGATATTTGAGAAAAAAACTGATGGCGGCGGGCGGACTCTATGGACGTAATAGAACCCAAAACAATGATTTTTAGATTTTTTGTCATTTTGTCTGTCCGGTTGTGCGCGATGATCTTAGAAACGGGTTAATGAATGTCTATAAAATATGGTATGGAGGTAGCAGACACCTTGGATTAATACGTAGGGTACTTTATATCCCGAAAAATAAAGTATACCCATGGGATAAGCGAGGAACTACGGCCTAACCTTTCCTAAACGAACTCATGTAAAATATCTCGTGCTCAGCGGTGGGCCCTTATGGCTTGATACAGTACACTCTACTATATCTCTACTGAGTAGAGTATGAAGGGAGATGGACATATTTTTTCCTCTTCTCTCATTAATTTCTTAGTAGATAATTTCGCTGTGGGTTAAAAACAAGTTGGTGTGACTAAGTGACACGCAACTTATGTTCTTTTATTGTTACGCGTATACTTGATACTGCTATAATGTCTCGGTGGTGTAGTTGTACTACGGTATGATTACCAAATTGAGGTCTTGGGTTCGAATCACGGGTCGGGCAAAGTGATATGGGATTTTTCTATTCTTTATTAGCCCGGAGTCAGGAATTTGTGCCCGATATGGCGATAGTCTCGCCCCCTGTCACATCATGGAACGGAACACATAAGGCGAAACGTGGGTGTCTTGGTTGCACTTCTGCCTACCCCTTCCGGAAAAAAGGCGTGATGTGTGTACGTATGTATGTACTTGATACTGACTCACGAGATTTGTAGTAAAGTACACATCGTGTGTAATAGTGTTTAACCTCCACGAGACATTAACTTCACTAAATAAGCTTGCGGTGATAAAAAACTTTTTTAAACACAGTAATGGTTTTAAAGTGTTATATTCGACCTACATTCAGTAAAATTGAAAACAAATCCGAAACGATTTTCCATAAAAACGGCGCAGATCTAAAGTCTATTAGTTTTGATTTGTAAAAGCCATTTCATTCACTTCAAATCCAATTTGTAGCCGCGTCACTGTGCGGTATAAAAACCCGCGAAGTGTATGCCGGACTCGAATTAGTAAAGATACATGTATTGCGCACAGAATAAATGTCATAAATGGCTGTTAGATGTATAAAAAAATTATATTTTTAGTTAGATTGATAGTTTTTTTTCGTTAATTCGTCCTGTTATGTAGTAGTCGTTGATTTGATTTTTTATTTTTTTTATTTTCATCCTTAGGTATATTTTTTTCTTGCTTTTGTTTTGTTGTGAACTCATTTAAGTAGTACTCGTATATACATCCGAATGTAACAGTAGAAAAATAATTAGTCTGTTTTTTAATGTATATTCTGTTGGAGAACCTGGATTCAATAAATAAATAAATCAGATTTTTGTTTTATTTTATTAAGAAATTCATTGTGTATTTTAAAGTTCCGCTAATGTGTTGCCGGTGGACATGGCGTCTGGATGTCACACGGACTCCCCATTGGAAATCAGCGCCGCAGTACTATGTTGTATTGCAGATAGCTGAATGGGGGATCATTCTTGTCTGGCCATCACATTAGCATGTCATTATCGCCTTATATTTTATGATATTGTTTTTTCTTTCTCTCTTGCTTTATATTTTCAACATAGGATATTAAAGACTCGAATAAAGATTTGTCTTTTATTTTACGCATCTTTGTGTTTGAATCTTAAAATATTTTTCAAGCTCTTCTTTCTATAATAAATTCCCTGTGAGTAATTTAATGTTTCTAGGACTGACGTTTAGTCAATTTCAGGACTGAGTGATTCACGAGTAGAAGTTTTAACGAGTTCCTTTTTAAATGTATGAGAAATATATCATGATCATCATCATATCAGCCCGCATTCATCCACTGCTGGACAAAGACCTACTCTTTACTGCAACACTTTGGTCGGTCTCGCGCCAATCTCATCCATGCATTGACCTGTATCATAATGTTGTCGTCACTCCAACTGGCAGGTGGTGTGCCTTTAGCCAGAATAATTCAAATTCTGACCATATGAATAGCCCACAAAATATCATTCATCCAGATGTAATATTCCGTCGAACTGACGAATCCGTAATACACCTAATGGACTATAGCGTAAGCTCTCTGTGCGCCGGAGTGGGCAATTTATAGAACATATAATCAAATCGATTGCCTCGGTCGCGCAGTTGTACCACGGTGTGATTGCAAAACTGAGGACTCGGGTTCGAATCCCGTGTTGGGAAAAATTGTATTGGATTTTTCTATTAATTAATTATCAGCCCGGAGGCAGGAATTTGTGCCCGGTATGGCGATAGGCTCGCCTCCTATTACATCGTGGGATGGAACCCACAAGACAAAACGTGGGTGTCCTGGTAGCACCTCTGCCTACCCCTTTTGGGAGAGAGGCGTGAGTTTATGTATGTATGTAATAATCAAATCAAAATATTCTTTATTTAGTCTTTCACAAGATCTTTTGAATCGTTAATTACTGCTACCACCGCTTCGGAAGGTGTTGTAGCTGTGAAGAAGAAACGGCGCAAGAAACTCCCACAGCAATACGAACTGTCTTATTTTGTTTTGTTTCTTTCTTTTTGTTTTTTTTTTATTTTAGTACTGCACTCGGGCAGTATAAAAACTTAATTACCAACCTTTTCCGGGTATACGACCCTCTCTACGATTTAAATTTAGAAGCCTTTGGTTGACCTATTTACTTAAAGCCTAACAGTGAATGACAGAAAAGGTGTAGCCTAAACTGCTTCGTATGAATGCATGAAAATGTCGGAAACCATTCCAAATACAACTAATAAAGTTTATTTTTATGAATGAATCGGAGGAAAATATTAGTATTTCTGGTACATAGAATAGGACTGAAACAAAGTTATGAAACTACTATTTTTCGATTGATTAAATTTATATACATACATACATAAACGCACGCCTTTTTCCCAGAAGGGGTAGGCAGAGGTGCTACCTGAACATCCACGTTTCGCCTTGTATATTCCGTCCCATGATGTGATAGGGGGCGAGCCTATCGCCATATCGTGCACAAATTCCTGACTCCGGACTGATAATGAATAGAAAAATCCAATATCACTTTGCCCGACCCGGGATTCGAACCCAAGACCTCAGCTTTGCAATCGTACCGTAGTACCACTACGCCACCGAGGCAGTCGATTTGATTAAACTATACATGAAATGTCTTCAAATATGCATAGAGAAATACTAAATAGTGAAAGATTAATACAAAAATGGTTGGAAATCGGGCGTTTACTGGCTGTGTATGGATTGAAATAAGTGTTATGGACTAGTAGAGGGTTATACTTATGCATGGGGCAAAATAAGAGCGGATACGGATGTCCTAACATGTAAATCCCATACTATCGGATATCTAAAAAGTAAGTAGGTTTAAAAAAAATTCAAGGCTTTTAATGCAACTACCATACATCGCATAGATTGACTCTTGTATATGAAAGTGAACATAAATGTATTAACTGCTGAGGTAACGTACTGCAAACCAGTGCTGCACATCGAAGCCTCGCGACACGCCGCCTGGCGGGGCGCGACTGCCTGCACGCTTCATTAAACCCACACTAATTACAAGTTGGCGACTTTGTCACGGGACTTACCTGCAAACTATTCCGTGCTAAACACCTATACATGTGTACCCCGTTTGCGATAGGGACGAAATTGGCGAATACTTTCACCATTGGAATTTTTCTATTGAAATTATGTAGCCGTCCTGTCTCAGCAATTGAGGTTGTCAGTTAAGGGTTTTCGTTACCAATCATCTTCTGTCAGGACTCTAAGTTCAAAGCAACATGTAGCATAAGGCAATAATGTATTGATAGCATATAATTAATATACTGTACATTTTTAAATACATCGTTGATGGCCAAGGTCGAAACTATGAGATGCAGGGAGTATATATATATATATACGCAAAGGAGTCATAAGCTATATTTTGATGAAAACTAAAACTGTATAATAGATTTAAAAAAAAAATGTCCAGCGAGGATAAGAATCCGAATATTTGGGAAATAAGCACATGCTTTATTATTACACCGTTCCATAATGTCAGTAATAGGTATGTAAGTTTCGATTTAATTATATTGTCGATAATTATCATCATACTCAAAGCTACCCTGTCAGTTTAAATATAGCTTATTTTTCTTATACTCGTAATACGTTGTCGATTACTTAATTTAGTAAATGTACCTGTCCTAGCCCACAGTAATTAGGTATGTGCGCATTGTGATTATTAGAGGACTTAAGAAAATCCTAAATCCCTCCTGTGGTAAAATTTTGTTTTTAACAATCCAATTTAACCAATCAATGACTCAACAGTTGAAATGTACCAATAATGGTATACAGGGTATATCAAGACTGCTTTCGAAAAAGGAGCCAGGTGGCAGTTAAAGTGACTTTAGACACAATGCAACAAAAAATTTTGCAAATAAAGCGAAGATTTATTTTATAATGATTTAACGTTTTGGTTTTGGCCAACCCGCACTAGGCCAGCGTGGTGGACTATATGGCCTAACTACTCTCAATCGTACTCTCGATTGTAGAGGAGGCCCGTGCCCTGCAGTGGGTCGTATATGGGCTGATACAATACAAAAAAAATAACGTTTTGGTAATCATTCACTATCAGTTCGCAAAATTTCGGCTTGAGCGGCAAACAAACAACAAACAACAAACAAACAACGCGTCAATTATATTTCGGATGAATTGTTTTGTTTATGTTAATTATTCATTATAACGAATTATTTGCGCGTTGTAGCGAAGTACTACATTATGTTTCAGCGAAACCGTGTTTTTATCAAGAACTTGTTTATTGAACTGAATGTTATATCAATTGGTCTACAGTTAATAATTCTTCATTACAGAGGGATTGAAATAAAACGTGATTATCTCATGTATGTACATAAAAATTGCACAGTAATAATTTCAATTAAAGCCAAATGTATTTTAATGCTTGCACGATACATTGATCATGGATGTGTTGCCGGGCTATCAGATCGGGAGGGGTGCGGGAAGAAAAAAGGATAGGAAGAAGAAAGGGGTATTGGACATCTGGCCGAATCACTCACCGAACGAAACGCGATAGCAAAGCTGTCGCGTCACGTCGATCTCCTGTGAGACAGTGGTGCTACCACGGACGAGCCTGCCCATTCATGCTGAGTCATGGCTGACAACAGCGTGGCTCTACCACTTCTAAATTATAAGTATTTGATTATATCATGTTGGATAAATTATAATTTTCAACGTGTTTAATTAATTAAACGTTTTAACGTGACTGCCTCGGTGGCGTAGTGGCACTACGGTATGATTGTAAAGCTGAGGTCTCGAGTTCGAATCCTGGGTCGGGCAAAGTGATATTGGATTTTTGTATTCATTATCAGCCCGGAGTCAGGAGTTTGTGCCCGATATGGCGATAGGCTCGCCCCCTATCACATCGTGGGACGGAATATACAAGGCGAAACGTGGGTTTTCCGGTAGCACCTCTGCCTACCCCTTCTGGGAAAAGGCGTGTGTTTATGTATTATGTGTGTATGTTTAATAATTTTATTCATATACGGTGGATAGGTAATGTAATATAATATGACAAAAACACTTATTCAAACTAATTGCAACTGGTAAATACGTGTTCTGATTAAAATGTGATGTTAACTGTGACGTATGACCTATCTGTATTAGTTAAATAAAATTCCCAATTTACCCGTTTCTTTTGTTCATGATATTTTCCTGGATTAATGGAATAAAGGGAGTTGTTTAGTACTTATCCAAGTTTCAAGTGCGTGGTGGCCTGTTGGCAATGGTCTAAACGCGGCTGCCGTCATGTTTATGGAGGTCGCGGGTCCAAATCCCAGGACACACCTCTGACTTTTCGGAGTCATGTGTGTATTGATTATAGTCAATCACCACGCACTATAACGGTGAAGGTAAACATCGTGAGGAAACTTGCATACCATAGAGATTTGTATGAATTTCTACAGTATGTGTAGTCCGCCAACCCGCACTAGGCCAGCCTGATTTACTATATGGCCTAACCACTCTTAATCGTACTCTCGATTGTAGAGGAGGCTCGTGCCGTGCAGTGGGACGTATATGGGCTGATACGATATCCAAGTTTGCTTATCTATTACTTACTTAAAATATTTATTTATTTTGGGAATCTATTGCAGATAATTTGAAATGCATAAAAGCATTAAGTAATTTAAATTGTATAAACGAATTGTAATATTAATAATCTAGTGTGAATTTACGTAGTCAACTGGAATTATCTTTCTTTTATATTTCATTTTATTTCTTGTCTCCACTGTCTTGTCTGCTCAGAATTCGCAGGTGTCCTCGCGATGTTTTCCGTCACCGTTAATTTCGAAATATCGGAGCTAATCCGTAGGGTTGACTTTGGATCCGTCGCTTTTTCAATTCTGGAGGTAATTAAGAACTAGCATATGTGTTATTTGTGTATTTCCCAACATATTTAACCATTTAAGTATCTAGATACAAGTTAGATATTCCCGGAGACTCGCTGGGCTTCAATGCTCGGTGTCATTAAAATGCGTGCCTCTTTAGACCCTGCGGCGCAAGAGTTGCAGTAGTGCGTGTGAGGGCGGGACAGTCTGCACTTGACTGGAAAGGGAAAGTCTAAAGGATAGCGACTTTGGTATACTAATGGTAGGTCTCTCGTGTAAGAGGCCGCCTGGGTTGGTACCACCGCTATGTCTATTTCTGCCACCAAACATCAGTGTTAATGCACTGTTGTCTTCTGATTTGAAGGATATTGTAGCCAGTGCAACTACTGGACATAATGAGACTTAACAACTTATGTCTCAGGATGGCGAGCGCAGAAGAATGCCAAGCATTGATTTGTAATTCATGGTATTGTTTGGTTTTACTACTGTCCATAAGCGGTCGTATCGCTTAACACCAGGCGAATGGCATGCTCGTCTCGCCATTCAAAATAATGAAAAAATTATGAAATTGTTAAGAATATCCCGTTCATATTATGCATTTTCACTGTGTAGTTATGTCGGGCAGGTAAACTGTTGTAAATTAAACCTAATCATTCTGCAGCAGTTGAAAGGTCGTGCTTCGCTGACCCTATGTGTGATAAGGACAGACACAAGATGAATGACCTAGGAACTAATGCTATTCCAGTCAATAAGATAAAATTATGACTTGCACAAAGCACGGGATCCTACAAAATCAGAAATGGATTAGTTTAGGTAGTTAATATTTCATTTTATTAATTACATGAAGGTTGAAAAATATTGATCATGCATTGACATAGATTTTATGTTTTTTCTGCAACTAAATGTTGATCAGCAACCAGTTTCCATTAATTTATTAAACTAATGTCCGCTTACAATTTTCTGTAAGCTAAATAACCTTTTACGACGCAAAGAAAAATGTATTTGACAAGTAAAAACATGATTGTATCCTTCGCTATATCACGTAACAATTTTATTGCCTAATAGAAAAACTGTCTGAATCAAAACTCAAGAAAAATGACACGAGCTCCGCAGAAAAATGGCCTGAAAATACAAAAACCGACTCACTGGGCAGCGGTATTTTTTACTCCCGAGATGTCATGTCCAGTGGCGGGGGCCGGACTAGGAGCGACCGCCATACTTCGAGGTGGGACCCCAATAGTCTGGTGCCCTCAATTTTTATTATTGTTTATATCGAAAGGTTACGTTATGCATAATCATAATCAGGAAGAAATTTTAAAATGCGTTTAGTAATACGCAAGTTACAATTATGTAAAAGTGGGTGGTAGGAGTAATAGAAAAGGATGCAACATGTACAACGTGACGTCAACCTCTATAAGGTGCATAAGCGCGAAAAAGATAGCGAATATCCCCACCGCACTATTAGAAATAGAAATATCTCGGTCATTTTACAACAAATTTTGATTCTGTTTCCGAATTCATGTTTTTTTATAAGCGATATTAGTAGTGTAGGACGTAGGAATTTGGAGAAGGCCTATGTCCAGCAATGGACAATAAAAGGCTGATGATGATGATAATGATGATGATAAGCGATATTATTTAGGAACCTTTAAATACCGCTCAATAACAAACCTTGGACACATCTATTTTTATGGTTTAGATGTTGTATGTTTGTATTTATTATGGCATTTATGCAACTGACAAAAAAAGTTAAACTTAGCTAAGTTGTGATAATTCAGCTGGGAACGACTGATGTTTATATCTTTATATTGTATTGCTTATAACTATTTTCGCTAAGTTATTATCGATAAAGCTTACATGATTCCTTACAGCCTGAATATTAAAACTAATAATTGAATTAATGTACTGTATAGACACAAACACAACATTAAGACAGAAACACTATAAGATACTTTTCAATTCCAAAACTGCCAGACATAAGTGAAAATAAAAATATATTCAAAATCCGATCCATGTATTGTAATTTTAAAAAAGACCTATTCATAATTAAATTGCATTAAAATACTATTATAGTTATTATTAATATGTAAATATGTCGGAAACGGAAAGAGCGGTTAACGTTTTAATAACACCTTAGATACTTATAATCTTTCCAAAAATGACTATACCTACATTATAACCGACGCGGCGGCAATTTATACTTAAAAAGCTATCGTTGATTAAAATACCCACAAAAACACGTGTACCGACTTTTTTTTTGCTAACATACCGATCTCTATTCTAAATTAAACATTTTTCTACAGTTCAGCAATTAACGTGAAAACCTGACATACGAGTACTAACTGTTAAAAAACCTACAGTTGAATTAAGAACCTGCTACTTTTTTAAAAGTCGGATGAAAACGACGATTAACTATTTTATTTGGCAATAGTTTAATATTATAAGCACTTAGTGTATAAGTTATATTAAATAGTATAAGCGATGCTGTGGTGCGGTAACGTCAAGCGGAATTGTCTTAAATGGGAAGTGTCATTTAAAACAATTCCACTACTCTATACTAGTGGCGGTACTTCCATACAAGCCCAAAAGCCCGGCTTGCCTTACTTAATACGCAAATACAAGATAATGAACGGAAACCATTACATTCAATACATTACAGTAATTTATTACGACACATATACCATTTTTGAATTTACCGCGTTCGGTCGCGTCGCTGCGCGGCGCAATTCAATGAAACGCAACTACGAGCGACGGAGCGCCGCCCGCGCCTTGCAACGCTTGTATTAAATTCATTCAATAATTTAACCTCTCGCGTAGCTTCACGCATTTTCTAAAAGACGTAACTCGCGTTCTTTAAATGTCTCTTTCTCTCTCGTGTGCTTTTACGAGGCTTTTGGAAACTCATGCTGTCTCTTTCACACTTAAGATTGAAATGTTACACTCTGCCACTACGAATGTATAGCTACAGATGTGCAACTATAGCAATTTGTACTAAAAAATCAAACCGTTTAAGCCCAGCTTCGCGGAGTGAACATCGTACGTTTGAAGGTCGTCACGTGTAACAATATTCGTTTAGTAAATTATATTTGTTATTATTAAATTATGTTTGTTCCTTTTTGAAATTATTTTATAATTTTTTAGGTAAAAATAATCTGGTTTTTATATTTTTTTAATAAATTGTAATTGCATGTTGTAATGTTTATTTTTACGTTTCGTTTCACAATTTCTGAACGGATTCGTACTAACTTCATAGGTGTTTTGGCATTGTGCAATTTTAAATAGTTCTCTTTTTAGGTTAATGATTAGTTTTTTATGTTCATTAAGCTTTTTGAAACTAAAATGAGTTGTATTGTTTCCTGTGATGGTTTAAGTGTGATGATAAAAGTGTTCATTGCTGGTATAAAGGTAATTTAATTCGATTATATTGAAAAAAAAAACTGGCGCGAAAACAACGCCGGGTTTGTGCATTTCTTAAATTCGTTTGTGCATTTCGTAAATTACAAGAGGCATTTATCAGCTCAGTTTAAAAAAACTACCTACGTAATTTGATTTCTACATGCTCCCCTTCAAATGGGTTATTAAATAGTCGTGTTTCACATGTTTTTCAAGCGACACTTGTATATTAGAATGTTTGTATTATGTATACTGATTTTAATAACTTAGGTGGACCTTTCAAAAGGCATGTTATTACTTGTAATTCATAAAAACTTAACGCTAATGCATTAATAATATTTTCTGTCCGCAATTTCGGTTAACTGCGAAGTAATCACGGCAACATAGTAGCTACCGTTGTGCTAGTGTACCTACTAGAAGTTTTCAGTAGTTAGTGTATTACCAAGTTACGGTTGCATATCCACATGTAATCTATAATTTTTTTAGTCTTAATATTTGATAGATTGTTTGTTAGGTCTGCTGACGTACATATGTTTTCTTCGTTCTTAGTATTTTTTCCTTTTAAATCAACATGTATTATACTTTAAAAAAGTTTTGGGCTTGCCCTACTTCAAAACCCTAGGCACGCCACTGCTCTATACGTATATATAATCGGGGGGTAAATCCATCCATCCAGTGTCATTACGGCCCTGGATACGAGCGAGGCACGCGTTCAATCGCGCGTTATGATCTTTCTTATTTTACACGAAGTCGGTGCTATTTATCAGGCGGTTCTGCTCGGCTCGTCGCGTCGACATCAACGGCCCTCCGCCACCACCCCATGGTTCAGGGGGTGTTTTATGACCCTCGCATGCAGTCTTTATTAGTGTATCGGCGCGATGTTATCGAACAAGGAAATACAAGCGTCGATTGTAATATATTATTGGATGTTTTATTGTTGTTTCATGGCATGCGGCGTACAGCGGGTGGTTCATGCATTTGAATGGTCGAATGGTCCAAAGAAATTGCCAGTTTCCTTTGTGGAAGTGGACGATATTTTTTTAAAGGGTCCTGTGTCGCTTAGGTAAGATCTAGACTCAAAAAAATATTATCTTTTTCCTAAAACAAGTTATAAAGGTATTTTATGGAACATCATAAATAACAGGAAAAAAATAATTACGAGTATTTATTATTGGCAAAATAGCAGCTTGCGTATTTTATTTCATTTGTTAAGCTTGCCTTTTAGTAGTTTCTCGTTAAATATTCAATTGTAACTTGTCCGCGTTACACAGGGGAAACCCTAAACCCGACACACTTTTTGTACCCAGAAACTCAGGGTTCACAGTCATTACATACGGCCACTAGACTAACGATAAAAATGATACATTTTTGTGTTTCTATCAGTCAAATATCATATACAATACTTCGCGGGATTCCCAGTTAGCAATACTTGCCAATAATCAATACATTAGTAGGAAAATATAAAGAGCAGTCGGTCATTGATATGAAGTTATTTCAATAATTTGATAACCTTCTTCAACTTATGTATCGACGCAACAATTATAGTTTCTGGCAGGGTGTGTTTTGTTTTGAATATGTAAATTAAACGAAATTTGAGGCCGTAGAGTTCCTCCTTGATCGTGTGGCAGTACGTATGGATTGTGATTTGTGACTTCTTGTGGGTTCGATTCCCAGGTAATTATTTTACGTCAATTTTTGGCCCGAAAAAAATCAAATGAATTTGAATTTGAACCCACGTTTGCCTATATATAAACAAAGCATTGTCTCGTAATACATTTTGGGATGGTAATATGGAGGAATTGCTGGTGGTGTACGTTGCACCTCTGTCTACCCTTTAGGGACACAGGTTTCATTATCCTTGTTACTTACCAATTTTACCCATATCGATTCAGCTATCGCCTGACATGATTACATGACATGACAAGGAAAAACGGAACCCTTAACGAATCATTTTGTTGTTTGTCAAGAAAACATTTATGGTTCTTCCTGTTGACCTTGACTCGTGAAATTTGGCGTGAATCGAAGTCCTATAGTATAGATATAATAATAATCCAAAAATCTGACGCATAATGGTAACAATTTTTTTTCTCCTTTGTTAAAAATATTTTTCGTGATTAATAAACTTACATTAACAGTTGCATTTAATGATGGACGGAACCGTAAGTCAGCGTGCTTAGCCCATTTAGTGTTTTTTTGCACAGTTTATGTACAGCAGGGTGATTTTCGCCGCAATTTTTTAATTCCATAAAATTAGTGGGTTTTTTCCGGAAAGTTTATCGTTACGTTTTAATTCCAATCGAATGGCATACAAAAGCTAATTATCCACTATTGTGATAATTTTTTTACTTCTGATACAAGAAAACCAATTAATTTTGCCATAATGTTTCCATAGATAATTAAAATAAAAAAATAAAGCTGGGTACGGTTGTTGTTGCTTTTTTAGGTTATCGTGTTCTTAAAATGTAAAGCTATAGTTTTTTTGAAAGCAGATATAAGAATGGACATAGCCTGCAACGCTAGCCGATTATTGGAATCCATTATAACAGCTCACATAATAGGTCCCATTTAAAAGTAATAATGATTTGATCCGTGGTGCTTTACAGTTGGCTCCTCTGGCTGTAAAAGTCTTCATGCGTGGTTATTTACCTCTTTGTTTATTGTTTTTGTCACCCGCTTTGTTACGGAGGGAAGGGCCAATAATTTATTTAAAACTCCTCCTGTTAATTTAACTTTATGATTGATTTCGTTGCGGGTTAAAGACAAGTTAGACATTCCCGGTGACTCGCTGAGCTTCAATGTTCAGTGTCATTACAATGTGTGCGACTATAGATCCTTACTGGAGTTGCAGTGGTGGGTGTGAGGGCGGGACAGTCTCCAGCCTACAATGCTGGCCTTAGGCATATGATTTACTGGTGAACACATCTTGTTGGTGGAAAAATGTGGAGAGTAACTACTAAACGAGACTAAACATCTTATGTCTTAAAAAGGCGAGCGCAGTAATTCTACTGCGCATGGCATTCGCCAGGCCTTACTTTGAAATTCACGATCTTGTTTCCTTTTGCTACTGTTCAGGGCAATTGTATGCTCGTCTCGTCTTTAAAACAAATCCGTGATAGTACCCAAGCCATGAGATATATATTGTGTTTTGAGCTTCACTTAAGTCTATTTCGACTATTTTAGCATACTGTACTAAGCTGTGAAAGATGGTTTCCTCTCTCTTATCATTAGGTGCGTTGTACACACTTTGTGCCAGAGCATAAAGCAAAGAAAATATTATACAATAGATCATCATGAAAGATATAACTTGGAAAGGATTTTTGGCAATACAAAATGAATTTCCAAAAATCCTTTTTTAAATTAGCTCTTGACATCCGTTAAGAAAGTAACAAAGTTAGGAATTTAATTTTTGAAGAATTATTTAGAAAGCATTGTTTTATTTCTGAGAATAAAAATGTTTAAGCGCTTTACCACGACTAATATGACACAGTTTAAAAATCCCATAGTTGTCATGGTTAGTAATCCTTAATAATTTATTCAACAATATATCAAATCTAGTTTACTCCACCCTCGTATTACAGCCTAATGGTGTAGCTAAACTAAATACTATCAAAGTATTTGCAAGCAATCTGTGTATTTACACGGTATCAACACGGGCGGAATAAAACGAAACTACTATATTATTCCAATTGAAATCGTTTACATTCATGTTTTTAATATAAAACGGAATTAAGCTTGTGTGTTGCACGGAAAAGTCAATAAGGCAAGCTCGCGATTCAATTGTTCAACAATTATTATAATTATTTCTTTGATGTTCAATGTGTTGTTAAATATTAATTTCCACTCGTTGTTTTTATTGTGTCTCATTAATATTCTTTGACTATTTGCTCTGAATTAATGTGGAAGATCACTGGGCGGTGTAATTTCAACTATTGACTGAGCAGTTCTAACTCGCTACACATTTGTCACACATGACAACTAATTACATACATAACATACATAACCACACGCCTTTTTCCCAGAAGGGGTAGGCAGAGGTGCTACTAGAACACCCACGTTTCGCCTTGTATATTCCGTCCCACGATGTGATAGGGGGCGAGCCTATCGCCATATCGGGCACAAATTCCTGACTCCGGGCTAATAATGAATAGAAAAATCCAATATCACTTTGCCCGACCCGGGATTCGAACCCGAGACCTCAGCTTTGCAATCATACCGTAGTACCACTACGCCACCGAGGCAGTCCTAACTAATTAACTATTCATCTAAATTAAATTGGCGTGTGGCGAAATTTTGAACTACAAATTAAATTTAAAAAACATACATTGTTTGAGTTATATTTTCTTAATATAAACAACAAGCATTTATACTTATAATTGTAAAGGTTCCGTGTCAATCAAACAGCACAGCTTACTGATTTATTGAACGTGCAACACATACCCACATAACATTAATAATCACTTTATTATAATTATCTACAATACTTGAATAGTATTAAAATGTCCAATATAATAAAATGTAAATAGATTAAGACTGTTCTTTATATTTTGACAACAGCATGACAAAGACTCATTCAGACGCTACAAGACCGCAGACGATCTATACTTTATTTTCTAAGTGATTTTATCATTCAGTGGTTTACTTAATCTTCTTTGGCCTAATTATTAAACTCGGATGAGCGAAGGATTAACTTTAGTCCAAGGCTGTACAATTGACTCAATTATTTTGACTAGTAATTTGACTATAATATTAAATAATGTAGCTTCAATACGACATTTAAATAACTCGCTATCCAAAATAATCGAGTCAATTCTAAAGCCTTGGACTAAAGTTAATCCTTCGCTCATCCGAGTTTATTATTAAGACCTCTAAAGTTTACTTCAATAAATAATCATGTTATGAGCTAATCGTTAAGATATTAAGAGGAAAACAGTATCAAAGTGCGGAGTATCGTTGAACGGTCAATTGGCGCCCCAACGTGGTGTTTAAAGTTTAACGTGGAAAAAAGTTAGATTAGCCGATGTTATCTGGGGGGTCAGTGCGGGCATTTAACTGAGTGCCCGCATTCATTGCCCGCTCACGTTTGTGTACTTTGGTACCAGTTATAGCCGGCAAGCGAAACATTAAACGATTCTAGTCGTGCAGATTGTAGAGAATGCGATTATCAGGTAAGCTGACCTCAATATTACATACATACATAAACATCACGCCTTTTTACCAGAAGGGGAGGAAGAGGGGCAATCAGGATACCCATGTTTCGCCTTATGTGTTGCCTCCCACAATGTGATAGGGGGCGAGCCTATCGTCATAGCGGGCACAATTCCCTGACTCCGGGCTGATAATGAATAGAAAAATCCAATATCACTTTGTCCGACCCGGGATTCGAACCCGAGACCTCAGCGTTGTAATCGTACAGTAGTACAACTGCGCCATTGAGGCAGTCCTCAATATTAACCGGGATAAGATCAGATAGAAAGAACACTCCGTTACAAGGAACATTCTGGCATCGAGTACACAATAGTAAGAAAGCTTTTTTGAAATCAGATATGTCTGTACTAGTATTTGTACTTTGCAGGGTATAATTTGGATTGTGGATATTCCTTTATTCATGTTTATAATGACGTTTGCACTGTTTGTAATACGCGTGTAAGTTAAAATAGGAACAATAGTTAAAATCAGAAAAACAATAAAATCATTTAAAAGCAAGGCAGTATAATGTATCGGATAAATAAAATGAATTTGTATAGGTTAATAAATTTATTAGAGCAGATCACAATAAAGAAGTAAATATATTGTCGACTAATTGAGATCAACTAAATGAGTATTGGGTCTTCGATATTCTCACTAACCGTAAGAAATAAAATAAGAAAGCTGGATATTAGGTACATGTCGATTTTTTGTCCGATTTCATCAATTCAAATAGTTGGGCAGTCGGGTATCAACAAGCCTACCATTTTCCATACAAATACTGTTAAAAATACGACGTACGAGACAAAATCCGCTATCGCTTGTAACTGACACTATTGCGCGGTATGCTCGCGCGGCCAGCATACAAATTCATCATCCAGGTATGGTTGTTACTATCTTTGTTCCCCGATTCTTTTAAATTATTTGGACGCGATCGCCTACGGTTGTTCCCACTCTCCTCCGCTTGCGTCTGTACCTAGCACTCCACATTAATTAAGACCAATAAATGGCCTTAAATTCATATTCATTGCAGTTGCGATTGATGCGTGGGCAACTATGAGGGGTATCCTCGATTGTGGTCGCTATTCGAGCGGATTCAAATATTTTACAACATAAATGGGGTGGATGAGGAACAGTGTGATTTAAGAATGTTGGATGTTGAAGGATGACGTGGAAAATAAGGTTAAAAAAGGTGATATGCGATCAATATCACCTTGTACAGTTGTTCAGATCTCGTCATAGTGATCCATGTACTGTACGCGACAGGTCGGCAGTGCAATTTTCTAGTGAACTAGTATCACTTTTCGAGTAGTTAATATCGATTTTTTTTGCAACGCAATAACATAAGAGTAAAAATAATTATGTTAAGTTTATTATGGAACTGGTAGAGCCACGATGTTGTCTGTCATGACGCAGCATGAATGGGCAAGCTCATTCGGGGCGGTACCATTGTCTCACTGGAAATCGACGTGAAGCGACAGCCTTGCTGTCGCGTTTCGTTCGGTGAGTGAGATTGCCGGATGCCCAATACCCCTTTCCTCTTCCCATCCTTTTTCCTTCTCGCCCCACTCCCAATTGGGCTGGCAACACATCAGTGATCCAGCGTTGTGGATGTTCATGGGCAGTGATCATTTACCATTAGGTGACCCTATTGCTCGTTTACCGGACCTATGCAATAAAAAAAAAGGTTTATTATATGCAATAATATGACAAATATTTTATCTACAATTTGTAACTGACCGATATCTGCACATAGAAGATATATGAGAAAAACTACTATGAGGGGACTGTATGTATACGTAATAAAAACGTAAGAATAAGAATGAATCATTTTTATTTTTTATTTTTAAAAGCTACCGCAGTCTTATCATTACACAACAATATAATACACAAAGAATAATGTAAGTGGGATCGCAATCGATAACGGCGTTCGATGCGGACTCGTGCAGCACTAAGACTAGGACGGCGCGGGTGATGTGCGGGTGTGCGGGGTGTCCCCTTCACCACGCGTCATCTCATACCCCGATTGCCATTTCGACCTATCGCGTACTATACATGTATCGCGATTAGGTTCATCCTGTGTACCTCGAGATTCAATCAGGCTTACATAAGCTTGTCGACCAGTAAGATAATCAACTCATGGCGGTGGAAATTATATTTTAATTGCATTGCGCTTATCGTTAGGCGCATTTTATTTACTTCGTCATGTCGGTAATTGCACTACTAATCCTAATGGGATATACAGGCGTAAGTTTTTCCATGTATGTGTTACGAAGAGTGAAAATACTAACAATTGTTTATTTGTAATGCAATGGGAAGAATAGCTTTGAGTATTTATAATGTAGAGAGAGCCCTGTCATGCATTTGCATACTCAAAAAAGTAGATATTTTCTTGTTCGTAATTTAACAACAAACGGGTTTGAGTGGAATATAGCTGCAAATAATATTTTTTATTTTCTTTTTCAATAATTCGTGCAAGCTGGGCAACCTGTCAAATGTCAGCCAATAGGAGGACAGAAAAAAACTTGACACCACCAATTTATCTACGTTTGTGAAGTACCAGGGCTCCTTTATAATATAAATACTCTAAGCAAGACGGCTAAAATGAAAAAATCAGACGCGATTGCCGGTTATTGATGTGGGTGGCGAGAAAATAAAGAGATAAAACGAAAAACGTTAACAAAGCTGTTACGTTCCCTAGGATTTCTATGAGAATGAGAAATGAGAACCAACCCGGTTAAGCGGGTTCGTTTGTAAATAAATACACCTAATAGTAACATACATAGTCCTGACTCCACATTATGATCAATTAAGTCTTGTGTGGGTATCAGAAGCTACGAGAGACTTTTTGGTCACATAAACACCCAGATCAGAGACAAATACTTGTGGGCCTCATAAACATTTGTCTCGATGCGGGGATCGAACCCGCGGCCTCTCGTTCCACTGGCGGCATCTGACCAACTGCGCCACGGAGGCTGTCAATGCTGTTAGTAACGCTGCCAAAACTGGTGATGGCGTGGCTCTACCAGTTTGAACAGCTACATTGTTACAGCAAAACGAAATCTGATACATATACATACGTAAAAATCACGCCTTTATCTCAGAAGGGATAGGCAGAGGTGTCTTCCTTCACCGTTATAATCCGTGGTGGTTGACTATCAATACACATGTCTCCGAAACGTCAGAGGTGTGCCCTGAGATTTGAACCCGCGACCACCGAGAACATGTAGGCAGCCGTGTCTGGTCCGTTACCAACAGGCCGCCACGCACTTTATAAAGATTATTAGATATGTTTAATGTACTTTAATGTATACGTTGGTAGTACAGTAACTTAACAAAATCAGAGCAGGCTCAAACGTATTATATTTTATTTCTTATATTGAAGAATTAATTCATACTTAATTAAATTCGACGCCGAAACAATTATTCCTTGTGATTTTTCTCTAAGAGGGTGGTATTATTTTTTAATCAGGTCGAGCTGGATATACATACAATGTACATTATACAAGTAGCTTGTTATAGGAACAAGTTTATGTTTAATTCCAGAAACAGGATAAATATCTGGAATCAAAATAATGTATTTGAGTTAGCGCCGACCACACTTATCTCGTTGGATGTAAGTTAATATTTTGCGAACATATTCCTAGTCCCTAGAGGTCGCCTCAGCCCTCGTCAATTACTTTCTCGGCAAACCCTATCCATTATTTAAATAATTTACGGATATATCCAGCAATATCAATGTTGCTTCTTCGATAAAAACCTCCCTTTAATATTTTTATTACTTATCAACCATTTTCAACGTTAGTAACGCTATTTTCATAGCCAAGACTTATAAATAGAATACATTAATATAAACCAGCTCACGTTTTCTTATTCTTCACGAAAAATCAACTTTACTCACATAGCATGAAACAAAACATGTTTGTTTTAAAAACAGAGATTTTAGTATTGCGTGAAAAGAAACGTTTTAGATTTTTTATCTGAGCACAATAATTGTTATTCATTGCGTACACTCCACGCTACCCGTGTGTTTACACAGTTCTTGTCTCGCAAAACTTTTTAAATTATTCAAATAAGGTTTAGGTGAAAAGTAATTTACATTTTGTTCAAAATTGGAATAAAGATATAAAAGTCCACCAGCCTTGTCCTGATAAATACTGGTTGCCGTTTTAATTTTAATATATATGTTTGCGTGCATAAATTGTGTATCAATATACAATTTATACCTCTTCCCCGATATTTTCCAGAAATAAAAAAGAATCAAATCAACTTGAGAACGCATGCCGCATGTACGAAATCAATAAGCTTCGAAACCGTTTCACCGATTAGACTAAAAAAATTAACAAATTGTTTTGTCCATGTAAAAGGTTTTGATACTATCCAATTGTGTGTTACTTGCCACTAGATGACGCTACAGCGCACCAACATGGGCGGTTGAACATAAAGAATATTTTCATATTGTTATATTTAGGTATTTATGATTTATTAAAAAAATAGTTTTATTTCTCTCTTTTTATTACACTTTTGAAGTCGGCTTAATTTTTTTAATTTATTTTTATTTTGTATGATAATATATTAAGCTGGCTATTCTAACAGCAATCCTGGGTAACTAAAGGTAACTACAGTGAAGTAATTACTGTGATACTACAACGTTTTAATTAATAACAATCCATTTATCAATACCTCACACACTGATTCGTCAGAAATTAACGCAGCCACTATTTTACTTAGAAACTATTGAGGAAAAAGTGTGTTGATGACCAATCATGAATGGGGTTTGTAGGTTTTTTTGTTAGAATTAAATTTACATTGTTATTATTCAGGTTCGGCAAAGCGACTGCAATATTACTAACATAGGATATCACTTGGCAAGAGATTAGGTCTAAGTTGCATAAAAGCATGAAGCTGTGTTTTGCCGTGTCACATGTAGTCTACCCGAGATGGAAAGAAGAAGGGGAGATATTAAACAATTCGTCAGTGCGTTCGTCACGATATAGACGCGAGAACACGCTAGGCGACATCCGCAACTGGAGCGACTCTAAAGCCCAATTTACACAAGGAGAGTTTCTGACCTCCAAAATACGATTATCGTAAGGATATGAAAAAGACTGCCTCGGTGGCGTAGTGGTACTACGGTATGATTGCAAAGCTGAGGTCTCGGGTTCGAATCCCGGGTCGGGCAAAGTGATATTAGATTTTTCTATTCATTATTAGCCCGGAGTCAGGAATTTGTGCCCGATATGGCGATAGGCTCGCCCCCTATCACATCGTGGGACGGAATATACAAGGCGAAACGTGGGTGTTCTAGTAGCACCTCTGCCTACCCCTTCTGGGAAAAAGGCGTGTGGTTATGTATGTATGTTATGTATGAAAAAGTTGTATCGTGTAAACATTTGTCAGAACACGATAATCTATGGTGGTTATGCCATGTAAATGGGGCTTAATGGCCGCCACACCCGTAACGTCATAACTGTGCAAGTCTGAGTCCGTTTCCCAAACGCGAGTTTGCACCAGTCTCGAGTCAAAAAATTTGTGTGAAGTTTGCGCAGTTATTTGCCCACACACGTTCCAGTATACTGGTGCAAACTTAGACTTGCACAATTATATTGTTACGTGTGTGGCGGCCATAAAATGTTCGTTACAACTATATCATTTAAAATGCGGATAGCTCGTCGCTGAAATCGAGCATGTATTCGGCAGACCCGTGTCAAAGAAGCGAACAGTATTCCTTGCCCGGTTGAACCAGCGCTTCCATAAGCAGCAAAGTTGACAGGGCGTGAGAAACGCATGCATTATCTTCAGAATTCCGACGCTATGGGAGGTGGATCAAAGGTTTCATCTCTGATATGATTACTTAAATTGAGATCGCACTATATAGGTGCCTAAACCGTGGAATGTATCGCAAAATTGTAAATTTCTTTGCACTACTAAATATATACTATACTTTATACAGGGTGATAGGCGAGCTGTAGTAGGTACTAGCTGTTAGTATTCTTTCTTTACTAGTGATACCTCTGATGATGGGTTAGAAAAAACTTATTCCTAAGAAAAAAATGTTTTTTCAACGTTTTATTTGCATTATTCACGCCCAAATCTCTATAATGTTGTGTTTCGCTGCTTTTGTTGCTAAGAAACATTAAGTACGTATTATTTCTATTTGAATGTATAGGTACATAATAAATTAGTAACGCCAACCGCTAGTAAAGAGTAAATCCGAAGTACACCAGCTATCAATTGAATATAGAAGTATTAAAAAGAGCCTTTTACGGGCGATTTACTCGATGATTTGATCTTTGAGTGGATGTACCCACGCTTGAAATACTTACCTTTGATAAATCTGCACAAGAGCTGCCTTTGAACATTCAAATTAAGTGGAACGGTGTTAAAGGGAACTTGTATTAGATGTATTAATTCACTGTATTATATTTGGAGAGACGGCTTCTGTCAGTCTGGTAATTTATTGATCAGTGCGAGTAAAGTTAGCATCACTTGACTGAGTTTGATTGATTGTAAGCGATTAAGTTATTTCTATAGTTAAGGGTAGGCGTCTTTGTGTATGCTGTGTCACGGTCAGATGAATAATACAATTCTGCTGAAGTTAGGCTTGAGTTTAGGTAATATCAGCATGAGGTGGGACATGTACCGGCCAGTACTGATGGTCTAAGACGTATATATATAGTATATAACACAGATATATAATTATCTACCACGTGCAGGTACGTGGCATCCACCTGAAAACCTTTCGAATATTCTCTTTAGTTCTCCTCTCAATCTGCTTTGCGTATTGCCACTTTAACATGCTAATGCGCTGGGCTATGTCGATAATCTTTAAGATTCTTTAGTACATTTTAATATAATTATCGACAATTTACTGCAACTGATTCTTGTTTAAAACAATTTCCAAAAACACGTACTAATGTGCGAGTATCCATGTCGTAATAGTGTTCAAGAGTGCACACTAGAAAACTACAATATAACGTAAAACATTGTCTGTTGTTGGATGCCGGATGTCTGGTCTGTAAAGTATGCATTAGTAGGATAGTGATCACAGTAACAAGAATAGCGAATTATTTTTTTAATAAGTTATAGTCACTACTGACGATCAATTTGGCCAAATTAATGGGAAAAGTGAAGAAAGGAAGTTTAAAGTGAGGATGGGTTTTGGCAACATTTGGTTTTTAGTAGGTATTCATACATATATTTTTTTATAGCATAGGTCAGGCAAATAAGCAAACAGGTCACCTGATGGTAAGTGATTACTGTTGCCTATGAACATCTATAACGCTGGATCATGGATGTGTTGCTAGCCCAATTGGGAGGGGAGCGGGAAAGAAATAAGATGGGAACAGGAAAGGGGCATTGGGCATCCGGCGGTCTTACTCACTGAACGAAATGCAACAACAAAACTGGTTCACGTCGATCTCCTGTGAGACAGTGGTACCACCCGGACGAGCCTGCCCATTCATGCTGAGTCATGGCTAACAATAGCGTGGCTCTACCACTTTTATATTTCTAATTACAAATATATTCTATCCTAAATGGCTGGTAGTGGTACATCTATATCTAATCCCATAATGACGACCTTAATGAAGGCATAAACTGTCTATACTCTATAGTCTATAGTAGGCCATACGAGTACTCTTATTCCGGGTCCAGCCCACATACAACAACATACAATTTCATCAGGCGATACTGTCTGGTGGGTTGCTCTATGATCTGAAACGAAACTCCAAACTTCGGACGTCGCATGTAAAACTGTACGAATTTGTCTAGGTACTCCACAAAATGGTCGAATCCTCTATCATACGTCCTAACTATAGACTTAGTTCGGAATTAATGATAACTATCATGGAGAATAGTATTGATTTTTAAAAGTGGATAATTTAAAATGTACTGCAGACGTCGAACGTCCGAACATTCGAGTTTCGTTTCTGATCATAGAGTAACCACCCTGTTCTAAGTTTATCATCAGGCGCAGTGTCAGTCACTGCAGTTTTAATCAAAAATATAATGTCATGAAAGATTGATTCTGTATAACCCCTTTATACCACTTAGAATAAATTGTTCTTTCAATCGGATTATTCATGTATTGAAAATGTTGAGTAAGATTTTTTAGATTCTTTATCCATACTTGCTACATTTCGTTTGGATAAATCGTTTTAGCTATAAAGTTTTATTTGTATTACGTTGCAAGTCTATGCAGAATGGTATTGAGAGGTTCTGTAGCTTTTCGTTAAGTTATTTGTTCTAGACTGCCTTTGTCAAACATCTATAAAATATATAGTATTAATTCTGAAAATAAAATAACATAAAGACTCCTTCGCAATATTATCAGTATGTGTTATCGTGCATAAAAAAGTTGAATCGATTCGAATTAAGATATTACTTTAATGAAATTTTATCTGTATATTATAGAATCTTCTATGTCTGTCTAGCACTTATGGCAAAACTTGGGTGTCCTGGTGGCTGGGTAGCACGTCTGCCTACCCCTTCTGAAAAAAAGGCGTGATGTTTATGTATATATTCTGTGTCTGTTATTATATGTTCTGATGACATGATTATTACAATTTATAACGTTGATATTAGTATGAATATATTTTTATATGAACCGCTGATTCTCCGCTACACACCGGCCTTACTCGTCGGCAGTCAGACTTGCGTCCGTACGTCGAAACAATCGGAGGGACGAACTTTGCCAAATAAAAACTCATTACCACGACATTCCTCGCAGCGGAGTTTGTTTAACTACCCCCGGTACCCGACGCGACGGTTATAATCAATCCTTATTTATATCTTTGCCATTTAATCCCCATGCTGCCCCTTGGGAACGGAGTTTTCCAAGGAGTCGTCTATAACATCATAACTGTGATAAACTGTTTTTGTCGAAGGGTTTGGAGACCTGTAAGACGCAATATACTCTTTTGTCGTGGTTAATATTCATATACAGTTTTAAAACTTATTCTAGTTATGGAATGTTTTGTCTTCTTCGCTCAAATTGAATTCTAAAGTCGTTTGAAAGGGACAAAACATTCTATAACTAAAATAGGTTTTAAATCTGTTTATGAATAATCTGTCTATGTGGTTGGTGCTTTGTTGGCACCTCTCTTTATTCATTGTAGTAAGGAATCATATTCTGTTTCTGCCCACAATTTGAATAGCCCAGTGTACATACTTCCACTTGTATATTCATATACAATTGGACCGGTAAAATTATCTAGACCGCGAGAGATAGCCATCTCGCATCAGTGGTTGTCTGGACTGCTGTCTACTTGCCATCAGCTCCGTTAAGCTCACTTTGTCTTACCAGCAATAAAAAATACAATATTAGTAGCAAATATATATTAATATAAAATATGTAATATTAGTATAATTTTGTGTATTGGTAGTCAATCACCACTCAGTACAGCGGTGAAGGAAAACATCGTGAGGAAACCTGCATACTTTAGGGTTTTGCAAGGTTTTCTTGATCTGTAAAGTCCGCCAACCCGCACTTGGCCAGAATGGTGGACTATATGACCTAACCGCTCTAAATTGGGTTCGCGATTGTAGAGGAGGCTCGTGCCCTGCAGTGGGATGTACGTATATATGGGCTGATACAATACAATACAGTATTAATACTAGCAATACAAATTCAAATAATGAGCCTCAATAACCGCCCATTAGAATCGGCAGACATAACTCATTAGTAATAATAATGTGTATTCATAATTTTGGATAGCAACGATTCTTGCCCAAATGTAATCCAATCATTGATACATACAAAAGGAAATCAAACTACACATTCCTCTAGATATACGGAAAGCTTTGTGTACAGGGGCGAAATATTACTGACGAAGATTATTTGTGTTGAAAGACGAAGAAGCGACATTAGACATATTTAATTTTTATTATCTTTTTATGAGATTCAATAAGGTAATTTCTTTCTCTCTCTCTTAAGCCATATGAAGCCTTTGTAGAACACAGGCCTCCGCTACGGATCCCCAAATCGACCTGTATTTTATAAGCTAATTTACAAAAACATATTTTAGTACTTTTTAAAAATTACATGTTATAAAAATTACAAAAAGCTTTCAGCCTTCCTTTATTTATAGAAAAAAGGTTGTAATAGCTTTTTTCTTTTCAAACGAAGCTACAAGTTACAATTGTTCCCGATTACTGTGAGGCAATCGTTCTGCTGTTGCATTTAGTTTGATTTATTAAATTCATTTTTATCTTTCGTTTTCTTTTCCGCTTTATTTATACACATATATACCTAAACATCACGCCAAAAGATGGTAGACGATCTGTAGTTGGTAGTGTTCATTCCCAATGAATGAGTGATTTCCCAAATCGTATGTGTCGTTTGTTTATGTCTGAATATGGAGAGTCTATCAACGAAGTGTCTGGTCTGTTTTTCTCTGATTTCATCTGAGTTCCCGAGTCGATCGTATGACGTGTAATTGGCAGGGCCGGCGGGCACGGCGATCACTTGTGTTTATTCAGCGAGTCCGCAGATGTTCCATGTAGTATAACAACCCCTTAATTTGTTGCTGTGTATTGTAAGCGTGTTGTCATTGTTTAGTATTCGCCTTTATTGAATACGAAGATGTGTTTTATTACAATTATTGGTTAGGAATGCTCATTCATATTATGAGTATACTGTTGGATTTTAATAATCAAGTTGTGACTGCGCTCGTATTTGGTAAAAAGTCATTTTAAACTCCTTAAATGGAATTATCCAGCTTCAGTTTGCGGTGGGTCATGTCATCATTGGACTATTTTTGCAACATTCACCCATATTCTAAAATTGCTCAATTTACCTAATTAGGAAATAATTCCAGTTAGAAGAGAAATCAGATATATGTACATACATAGACAGGTTTCACAGACTCTTAGATATGCGTTTTGATCTCAGAAGACCTAGATCCGAAACAAATATTTATGAATTATGTAAATGACAGCGGAGAGTTTCTTGCAGAGATCAACCGTTTCTATGTTTTTATAGCTGAACCACACGGAATATTTAAATAAAGATGTACCTATACACATTTAGGTTTTAGCAATAAATCGACGGACCGCGGTCGATGTGCTGTTTTAAACCGATAATACTTTCAAGGAATAGTGTGGGGTTATATCGTCGGCTACACGTCTGGAATATCCGATTATGTGTTGCTAGTCGGAACGGTCCAACGACTGCATAACTGAGCCATTCCACGCTCAGGGTTCAGTCTATTTTCTTGGATGTTTGCATTCAAAGTTGTTAAGTGCAATAATGTGAGAGCGTCTTTAAATGGAGTTTTTGTCGCCTTAAGTATAGTTTTATATTTCTAATTATTGCCTACATTGTTTTGGGAACAGAAAGAGTTTGAACTTGATTGTTAGCACAGCTGGTTACAATCGTGCCGTCTTGACAGTTTCCACGGGTGAAAGATAAGATTTTTTAGCAGGCCAATCTAGATGTGAGTGGGCTGCTCTGGGCTGATATAATTATTTCGTCATTAGTCATTACCATTCGGTGCTTGTAGTCTTTACCGAACAAAAAAAACTCTATACAAGTATTAAAATAGGTTAATTCTTTCATAGGAATAGTAGACTTCATTCAGCAATAGCAAGGAATTTATTCTTTTGGATGAATACATTGTTCCATACTACTTATAACTATACTTATACTATGTTATAACCTTGTAATGTATTTTAAAATTCGAAAAACAGGTCGCCGCCAAATGAAACAGCTGGATTATCTCAAAATAAGCCATAATTAAAAACAAAGTGATTAATCCATGTTCCAAACGGATCTATCTAATATGTAATAATAACTTTGTAAGAAAATGTATGTGTCATCAGTGGTTATTGCAACATCTGTGATGAAGACCAGTACCTATAATTATTCCTCTAGGTAAACATGACAGTTTGATTGGCTTTACGAAAAAAAAATTGTAGGAGATGCTGTAAATTTTGTGGTTAAATACTACTAATAGGTATAAGTATGTAAGGAGTGATGTAAACAATATCCTGTAGGGTAATTCACGTAATCAAATAAGTTTAGTTGCAGTGCAGTTGCAGTTAAGTTTTGATCAAAACGGACCTTTTTGTATTCTCGTAATTTTGACAACCGCTGTCAGATACGCTCGCGTCAAGTTCGCGTCACGCGAGCGGTTTAGTGTATTCTACTGCTGCGTGTTTTATGTGCGTGATCCAGATCGCAACTTGATCGGTATTCACGTATAAGCTTCTTGCATACGACTGACGTACAGTTGACGCGCAGCACACGCGCAGTTTACGCATAGCTTAGGTGCAGTTCACGCGCAGCTAAACAATTACAAGAATACCATTTTGCACTAAGACGTAAACTTCATTGCAACTGCACCGCAACTTGATCGGCGCGTCAAAAAATTACGTGAATTAGCCAGCTGGTTCAATGACTAACGCTAACCATCACGAGCCACTAAGTAATTCGTAGTCCAGCACCGACCAGTCCAAGCAATATTGACAAACACATAACAAAGTTCCTTGCATTTGGGTCTTGTATGTTGTACAAACGGCTAGTATGTTGGTGCCAGGTTGCCATAATGCCACGTGGTGCCAGTCAGCCGTGAAACAGTCTGGCGCGTGATGCGGCGACTTTCGAGCGAGGGCAATAGTTCCGAATTGTTTACGGATAGATCGGATGTCGCCGGGCGCCGTTTTCGGGGTATTTGTGCCTCAAGTGGCAGGATTAAGCGTAGTGAGCGACTTATTGCTTATCTACTTAAATAAAACGATTTTTTTTATTGCTATGAATGGCGACACGAGCATGCCATTCGCTTGGTGGTACACGATACGACCGCTCATGGATAGTAGCAAAACCAAACAAGACCACGCAAAATCAACGCAATGCAATGCTTGGCATTCCACTGTCACTCATTATGTCCATTAGATACTCTGGCTACAATTCCTTCAAACCGGAGCACTAATACTGTACTACTAATACAGTGTCAGTACACCTTTAGATTAATCAAATCAAAATATTCTTATTTCAAATAGTCTTTCACAAGATCTTTTGAAACGTTAATAATTGCTACCACCGCTTTGGAACGTGTTGTAGCTGTGAAGATGAAACGACGCAAGAAACTCACGCAGTAACACGAATAAAGAAAACTATACAGTTCATACAGGGTATATCAAGACTGCTACTGAAAACGAAGCCAGGTCGGTAGTTTTAGTGACTACAGACACGATGCAACTAAAATTATTCCAAAAAAATGCGACGTTTATTTTTGTTTATGTTTTAAATATCATTGCGTTTGGGGGGTAAATTGAAAGCCTTGCGTACTATAGCGTCTTTAAAAATAAAAGGATGTATATATTTTTTGAGGAAAATGTATGTATTTACCACCCAAATACGATTATAGGAAAAAAAATACAAAAAAGAAACGTTGCTGTATTTTGCAAAAAAAATTGTTGCTTTGTGTCTAAAGTCAGTAATACTACCACCTGGCTTCGTTTTCGGTAGCAGTCTTGATATACCCTGTACGCCTATACCATACATTTAAAATAGCAATAAGGTAATAAAAGTCGCAGGACGCACGTCGAGTCTTCCTGGTCGAGAGCATAAATCGCTTATCTCTCGTGCATGGTGCGCGCACGCGGCGGCCATGTAATTCTCGCTAATGAACCGGGGCTTTGCCAACAAAGTACATTATTGTACATAAAGTAATTCCAATTTACTTAGCGCCAGTGACCCGTCGCGCTACGGAATTCTCTGCAACTATTCACTCACTTGGATTTGTCTTTAAATTGTTATTTACGCAAAGATCTTTATCTGTAATACCTCAATTGCCCACAGCTGAGCTGAGAATTCCAATCGAGAAATCCATTGAGAGAGGTTAGGCTAAAGTCCAGCACACTTGCTTAGTGCAGTTTGGCAGATTTCACAGTTGTATCTGTATCAACCCATATAGGTACGATCCACTGCAGGCACGGCCCTCCTCTACAATCGAGAGTAGGATTAAGAGGAGTTAAGCCGTATAGTCCACCACGCTGGCCTAGTACGGATTGGCTAACTTTTACGCTCTATAGAAATTCTTCTGAATCACTATGGTATACAGATTTTCTCGTGATGTTTTCCTTCACCGTTATAATGGGTGGTGATTGACTATCAATACATAAATAACCCGGAAGTCAGAGGTGTGTCCTGGGATTTGAGCTCGAGACCACCGCAAACATGTTGGCTGCCGTGAACAGGCACTACGCACTTCACGTACCATAGAAAGTCTGCTAAGACCTTTTTCTATATTGGAATATTTTGCGCTGCACTTAGTATTAGATGTTTTAAACTCACTCACTTTTGGAAGTGGTAGAGCCACGCTGATGTCAGTCATGATCTAGCATGAATGGGCAGGCTCATTCCGGGCGGTACCACTGTCTCACAGGAAATCGACGTGAAGCGACTGCTCAGCTGTCGCGTTTCGTTCGGTGAGTGAGATTGCCGGATGCCCAATTCCCCTTTCCTCTTCCCATTCTTTTTCCTTCCTCTTCCCATTCTTTTTCCTTCCCGGTCCCCTCCCAATTTGTTCGGTAACACATCCATTATCCAGCGTTGTGGATGTTTATGGGCGGCAGTGATCACTTACCATCAGGTGATCTGTTTGCTCGTTTGCGAGACCTATGCAATAAAAAAGAAACTCTTGCTATTATCAATATGTTCCTACAATTTTACCTAGATTAGCTACTTAAGGTAAATCTGTATGTCACAAGGTGATAGCTACTTTGTTCGACGGATCAATCAAGAGCTCTACTATACTAGTAATACTAGATTAAAATTTCAAGTGACTGGCTGAAAACTGGCTCGTTGTAAGCCGTTATGATCCTAATTTAGCTAATTGCTTTTTTTTTATACATTATAAAGCAATTCACCTGATATCTAATGCAGTATACAATGTAGTATCTAGTTTTCTACCACCGTGAGATGGTTAAAATAAAAAATAGAAACCTGGTATTTACGAGGTAACCTTCAAACAGGACATCCTTAAAGGGGACACTATGAAAGGTTCTCTACCACCCTGCACCACCCTGTACAATATCCCTATTTACGCAACTAATCTCCCAACAGCGAAATGGGCCACAAATTGGTTGTGATTTTTATTCAGTTACAAATTTAAACTTATTTTGACAACCTCCGTGATGTAGTTGTTTAGACGCTGGCTTCGAGAGGCCGCGGGTTCGATCCCTGCACCGAGACAAATGTTTATGCGATCCAGAAATATTTGTTCCGATTATGGGTCTCTGTGAGACCGAAAAGTCTCATCAAGTGTGACAATTTCAATAATTTTAAGGACTGTATTCTAAGATTCGGTTTTGGTATGACATCGTGGCCAAAAGTGTCAGCGCATCATCCATCATAAGGAAATGTATATTCAGGTTAGTGGTCTCCTCATATGACTTGAAGTTAAATATCCAGACTATAGGGGTACCGACTGGGATCATTACAGTTCATTGCATCAACACCCGTAGTTTCTGATACTCGCATCACAACTCTAGTATCTTCGTGTCGGTTCAGGACTTTGTATTTGACTGTTAGGCGTATTCATATATTTTTATAACGTTGTATGTCCTTTTGGTGAACACAGGTTTATCAAAGTGTGAGTGGGATAAGATTCAATTACAATGGCTTAACGAAGGTTGGTTTACTATTATATAAATGTATATATATATATATATATATATATATATATATATATATATATATATATATATATATATATAAGTATATATTAATTCTATTATATTTAATATTATTATATTATTATTAATATTAATTCAAAATACTTTTCATTGCAGAGAATGCGTCGGACATTAAGTCCGCCTTTATACAATTTACGTACATAAAGCATTAAATAAATAAATAAATATCCTTCCGACAAGTTTTTCATTATAAAGTATTTATATTTCCGCGTTATTTTAATATTGCACATTGGCGTGGCCTCCGGCGTTGATTTTCAGCCAACACAACACGGAATGTTTTGTGCAGTTAGTAGCAGCTGATAGCGTTTTTACTGCTGTGCGAGTAACATGTTAATCGCGATTTAGATACCAACGTTTTAAATAAAAGCAATATTATTATTGTTTCACTTGCAATGTTTGGTTACGTTTTTGCAACCCGTAGAACTACTTCGATGATGAAATAATTATAAAATATTATATTCGATTATATTCGTGTGAATACACCGTTTTTATTTATTTATTATATTTGGAACAACAATGCCATGTACGTGAGATTATTACGTTGCTAGTTTCACTAGTTTGAAAAATAAATGACAAACTTGTCACCGAAAATCTCGAGCCGGGTGTACTTCCAAAAAGCGCATCCCGCCGATCAGTACGGGTATAACACCGTATTTAGACCTTCTTATCACGAATATCATAACGAAAATTAGTGAAAAAGCCATTTTGAAAATGAAAAACTTAGGAGAACCTCTTTTCGTTCAGTGTGCATAATCGTGCAATGCCAATTGATTTAGACTATTTTAGCTTTCCCCAGAACGCTGCCACACACACACACACACGCACACACATGTATGAGTGTGTGCAGCGGATAAATGGATCTGTAGGGTTCCACTCACATTTTTTTAACAACCTGTAATGCAAATATTTCCTGGGAAATGTATACATTTCTTAGGAATTGCATACAATTATAGGAATTGTAATTCCGAGATGGTGCTAGGAAATATATAAAAAATAATATTTCAGTGTATAAAGTAAATAAAACGCTCTACTAAATTGACAATAAAAATACCTGACCGGGAGGCAGGGAACATTTGGCGGGTATTGAAGGAAAGATTCGATCAATTTCTTATGTCATCCACTTAACCAGCCGTTGTTACTCGATACTTTGTTTTCATTTGTGAAATCGACGGGAGATGCTCGGCTCTTTTACTCGGCAATTAACGTTAATTAAAAAGTAACTAATCAACAGCTTACTCAAAGATGGTGAACGATGCCCTAGGACGAATATAAATACTTCCGTATATTTCATACAGTACTTCAGATATAACGTTGTAACAAAAACAACAAATTATCGTACCGCTATTTCTTTTTCTATCTCTGTCTCCTACGCAGACATACAATCTTCTCTCTCACTTCACTGATTTCTCGCGTGCCTGGTACGTGCGCACTGATTTTGTGCGTGATTTCTGATCCTCTATGTCGCACCCGTTTCAAATTGATATTTATTTACGCTATCACGCACACAGCTGCCGTGTGACTGCTGAATATGTACAGGGTTTCCCAACTCAACAGATAGATCAAACTATGCCGACATAACGTGAAAATTAAAATGCCAAAATACCCTTATACGATTGATCGAATGAAAGAAAGAGAAAAATATACCAAGGGCTCGTGACACTAAGATAATAGCTAATATAGAAGTAACATGGAAGCGATACAGTGGTTGCTTAATAAACTGCAAATGAAACTAAATGTCCGGCTTAACCATCAAGTGAGGCATAATATAGAAGAGGAGTGGCTTAGTGATCTGTCCTTAATAATATGTATTTATATTTTGTTAAATGTATAAATTTGTGACTGCCTCGGTGGCGTAGTGGTACTACGGTATGATTGCAAAGCTGAGGTCTCGGGTTCGAATCCCGGGTCGGGCAAAGTGATATTGGATTTTTCTATTCATTATTATTCATTTCTATTATAAATTCTACGGTGTGTAAGTCCGCCAACCCGCACTAAGCCAGCGTGGTGGACTATATGGCCTAACCACTCTCAATCGATTCTCTTGATTGTAGAGTAGGCCCGTGCCCAGCAGTGGGACGTATATGGGCTGATAAAAAAAAAAAATTCTTTATCAGCCCGGAGTCGGGAATTTGTGCCCGATATGGCGATAGGCTCGCCCCCTATCACATCTTGGGACGGAATGTACAAGGCGAAACGTGGGTGTTCTGATAGCACCTCTACCTACCCCTTTTGGAAAAAAGGCGTGTGTTTATGTATGTATGTATGTAAATGTATAAATTTCTTATTAAGTGAAATTTGGAAATTTATTTCGGGAAATAAAGTTTCTATAACCTGAATATAGAAGAGAAGTTGCTTAGTGATCTGTCTTAGATAAGATTACGCTTTCAGTATTATATAATGGAAAAGTTTGAACATCTCCAAAATATAAATTAAATTATTTCGGCTATCTCTATACAGAAACTTCTAAAATATTCGTCGGACGAAAATACATTCAGCGATTAAATTATCAAAACAGGAATATTTGATGGAATTAAACTGCCGTTTATAAATTTTATTCAACAAATCACAACCCAGGGCGGTACTGACGAAACCACTAAGGGTCCCATTATTAAAACAGCAATTACTTTGGAGTTGGTTAATCGGCAAAATCAGTATATTTTATGTTTGCCTGGTGAAATCTGCGGTTGGTTGCATTGGTTCGGTCGGTAGGCTCCGCTGGATCTAGCAGAATTAAGCTGTAACTTGTAAGCGACATGTCGCGTGAACACTGGCGTTCTAACGGCTCATTTTAGTTTATTTTCTTCGCTAGTTTACGAGTAACTTGGAGGCTTAATCACTTGTTATCTTTTTGGTTGACGCTTGCAATAATGGTTTTGTAATTATAACAATAAGTACATGTAATAGTTTTTTTTTATTTATTTATTTGTGCATTTTACATTATCCGACAACAGATGATACAATAAGTAACTTAAATTTCTATACAATTCATTATAAATCTACTTATATTGTTCACCTAGTTATATGTGGACTCATCTATATTAAACAACATCTAAAAAGTAGACAGTAAAAAAAAAAGGTAAATGGTGCAGTGAGATTAATTTTTTTTACATAGTTTTTTTGTAGCAATTAAATATTGTGTTAGTAGGGTGTGATTAAATAAACTATATTTTAAGATTACTAAACAAAGCAATAGCAGGAGCAGCCCCAGACTATAATAATAATTATATGTGTGAAGTTGTTTGGCTTTTGTTATTAATTCTCATACAGGTATTCACTGCGTTACTTGGCGTTTAAAATTAGTATGGCTACTGGAGTTCATAATATCGAATCAATATCGAAATTCATAATATCGAAGTCCTTTGGAAGGAAGTTGTACAACGTCTTGAGCCGTATATAAGCCATAATAGCTAGGGTTTTCTGAACTATTTCAGGGCAATCAATTTCTCTTTTGCAAATCTTGCGTAAAAACATAAGGTCTAATAATTTCCGCCTATCTGCAAGTGTATTTTGTCACTTGCTAGAAATATGCTAACCTGCCCTGATATGATTATAAAATATTTAATTTGTGGTATGCTATATATTCCAGACTTCTATGTGTTTTTAATTTATCTGTACTGCACTGTATCAGCCCATATACGTCCCATTGCAGGGCACGAGCCTACTCTACAATCGAGAGTACGATTGACAATGGTTAGGCTACAGAGTCCATCATGCTGGCCTAGTACTGGTTGGTAGATTTTAAATACCGTAGAAATTCTTTAAAATCACTATGGTCTGCAGGTTTCCTCACGATGTTATCCTTCACCGTCAAAGTGCGTGGTGGTTCAAATCCCAGGGCACACCTCTAACTTTTCGGAGTTGTGTGTATTGATAGTTCATTTATCTGTATTAATAAAAAGTAGACTTTTTGATATGACAAACTAACTATATTGCACGTGACGGTTCAATATGTCTTGTGCACCTGGGAAGCATTCGGGACTAAATGACCCCTGATGTTAATGCAAATCCGTGCCTGCCCGGGCACTTACGGTATCTAAGCGATAAGAACGTATCCTTCCCGGGATTATCTTAGACGGGCCGAGTGTTGCTCTACGTACGTCGTTAGCCCGGATAACGTCTCTATCTGGAACATTAAGCCAACGAAAAACACCAGATAAATCTATTTTAGTACTATTAAAATATATGGGCCGTGTTTTAATAAACATAAGAGGATTTTAAAAAAGGTTATGGTGGATTATGACATGAAATTTTTGTTTAATTTTTTTTTTTGGATTTGTCACTTCCTTTTTAACAGACTTCAAAAAAAGAGAAGGTTCTCGTCGGAATCTTTGTTTCTTTTAATGTATGTTTACCGATTATTCGAAGACGCCTGAACTGATTTGAAAAATTCTTTTTTTGTTTCAATATTAATAATCTTATACTTCACAGGTGGTCCCATAAAATATTGGTATTTTTTTAAATATAGATTAAAATAATATATAATTATTTACCCTCCTCCCAAGTCACCAGTGTTTAGGGATCCAAGGCGAGGAACTTCTGGCAATGCGTGCCGTGTCCAGTAATATTGCCTTCTGCATCTCGCTCTTGACATAACTGTCAATTGAGAGCCTTTGTAGATATTGGTAGAGGACCTATGGTATCAACCCATGAGCAGAAACAACAATTAGGACAGTATATTTCATCTAAATTCTATGGGCATGTGGCGAAATTTGGAACTACAATAAAAATTGAAAAAAAATATATATATATATTTACCGCATCGGTTAACCGGTCGCACATACCCAAACCCGAAACAAAAAAAAATACGCCCCACTAACTTTTGAGGTGCTATCGAACCCAAGGCCGCTCATTTCACCAACTTCTAACAACTGCGCCACGGAGTCTGCCAAAAGTACAGTCCCAGGCGACAAACACGAGGTTTTAAACATAAAACATCTAGGTGTTTTTGTAACATCAAGGGATTCATGTGCCGACATTAATTACGAAGCAAAAAATATGAATCTGGTTTACCTACGAATTGTATGCACAAACACGAGAGCGCAAATAAAACGACCTTCAGACTACAAACAATAATAAAAATTTGAGAAAATGAAATCTACACAAAACATTTACGGCGAGACGGGGTTTTAACGTACATATGTATGTAAAGCAGGCAAACTTTTTGCAGGAAAATCTAAAGTAATGTTTTACAGTAATTAAAAAGTATTTGTTTCTGTGTTGCCGTGTGATATGTAACCGCTGGATTGGGGTGTCTTGTTCGTATCCGGTTATTTTCATAGCCATGGATCATAAGTAGCACGTTTCATTTTTTTAATGCTAGAACAATAAAACGATCTGCACCATAAAGCCCTACTTACACGGGGGGAGTTTCTCGCCATGAAATACCGATTATCGTAAGGATATAAAAAAGTTGTATCGTGTAAACATTTGTCACAACACGACAATCTATGGCGGTTATGTCATACGGTAATTGCACACGATTCTCGGCGCGAAACTCTCACCGTGTAAATGGGGCTTTATTATAGCAAAACAAATGAAGACTCAAAATAAGTATGCAAAATTGTATTACTAAACTTCAAGTGAACTTTTTATGGAGTACTGATATTCATGATGTAATTAATTTTAAAAACCTCTCATCACGTAATGAGAGTATATAATTTTCTAAAGCGTGTAGAAATTTACAATTTTTGCAAAGAGTACATGTTGCTCGGATTAGTTTTTATACTCGTAGTCGATTATCCTTTGAGTGGCTGAGGCGGAGCTGTCAGCTGAGGCGCGGGACAGCTGAGCGCGTGGTGGTGGCGCAACAACAATATTTAATTCAAACTATCGTTTACTTACTTGTATTTAAAATATGTATTTAAAATCTATTTTAGAGACTTAAACCAAAGTATTTTTATTCTAAATTCTAATAACTAACTAAAAGCTCAAAAGAATAACAAAATATAAAATCTTACTTTACTTAATCCTTTATTGCACTTTAAAGAAATAATTACAGTAAAGAAATGGCATAATAATAATAGTACAAGAGGCGGCCTTATCACACTAGACAATATCTTACAGGCAACCTTTGGATGGGTATATAAGGAAAATGAGAGGGCAGCCTAAGGTGTTTATGAAATAATAGTAAATTAAATTTATTATACAGTATAATCGCTGGATTCTTAACTGTTTTTTACTTGACTATAATGAAGCTATTTATAGCTAAATTATAATACACAATATAATATATAAAGCTAAATTTGTTTTTGTGCGTAAGATTCTTTTTCATACCCTGAAACAACAAAATGGTTTTTTTTATATACTAGGTCCGGCAAACGAGCAAACAGGTCACGTGATGGTAAGAGGTCACTGTCACCCAAGAACATCCACTGCTTTGAAGTTTGAACATATTATACGTGTTGTTGGCCAATCAAATGGGAAGGGAATAAGGAGGACAAAGGATGGGAAGCGGAGGGGTATTCTGCATCCGGCAATACAAAATCGGCTTTTGGTAAGGCAGCGCAAGTCAAATACAACACCCAGCGACAAAAGATGAAGTAATGGTTGAATCCAAAACGTATGTTACAATGCTGATTTGGTTGATAATAATGATTTTTCTACCAGTATTACGGAAGTCTTTGTGGTGCGTGGCGGCTAGTTGGTAACGGACCAGAGGCGGCCGCTAACACGTTCACAGTTGTCGTGGGCTCAAATCCCAGGGCACACCTCCGGGTCCACCTTTTCGGACTTATTATATGTTTATAGATAGTCAATCAACACGCACTTTGATGGTGAAGGAAAACATCGCAAGAAAACCTGCATACCATAGCGATTTATAAGAATTTTTATGGTATGTAAAGTGCGTCAACTTACACTAGACCAGCGTGATGGACTATATGGCCTAACCCCTCTCAATCATACTCTCGATTGTAGACGAGGTTCGTGCCTTGCCTTCGTATATTTGCAGATACCGTAAAGTACAATACGGAGCTCATTGCGCCAGTCGATGGAATTAATACATACATATGTACATATATGTATAAATTAATATATATATATTTATATATATATATACTAAGTCGATATAAACCACTCCAGCTGTAAATCCTATTTCCTATACCTTTCTTTATCCAACTATGAAGTATGGATGATGTAATGCCCGTTCGTCGGGTTAACGTACTCCTTATTTTGCCAATGTGTCTCCAATATGGTCTTTGTAAAACCCCCACGGCACACCATTTTGACACAATTACTTACTTACGCATCACGGACCCTTTCGCCACTCTCCATTCATACATGTTAATACGGCTAAACCACTTTTTTTACTATATTTGCAGGCAATATTAAGTTATTTTTGACCGCCTTTTGAAAGCGAAGGGTAAGCTGAATTTGTATACCTATTTTAACATGCTTTTATTAACTTCGTCTGGATGTATGTATGTTTGTAACGGAATTAAACGGCTGCTATTTAATTGTATTTATATACATATGAAACATTTTACCAACTATATTTCTTTATTTTATTTATACTCTTTATTGTACGATCAAGTTACATAATAATTAAATAGAAGAAATAAACTTAAAGTAGTACAATGGGCGGCCATATAGCATTGAGCGATTTCTTCCTGGCAACCTTTGGAATATGTTTTTTTTTAATTTTTCCCTTCTTTTTATTGTTTTTTTGTTGTAATTCTTATAGATTTTTTGGTCTCACAAATACCCAGCCTCGAAGAAAATACTTGTGATTCACACAAACATTTGTCTCAGTGCGGGGATCGAACTCGCAACTAACCAAATTATGAGGGACATTGTGTGTTGGTTTAATCTTTAAAAAATATACATGGATTAATTAAAAGTTATCGAAGAGTACTCTTTTAGGCTCTCAATAATATGAAAACCTTAAAAAATTCAGTCACAGTCGTATTATAATATGTCCTATAGAAATTAATACTATATCATAAGCCAAAATAAGGTCGTAAGTCTCTCTGAAGTACCATACCATTACTTACTCGTCGTAGGTGTCTCATATGTGAGAGGTCTGAGTAGGTACCACCGCAATGTCCATTTCTTCCGCCAAACCGCAGTGTAGTTGCACTGTTGGGTTCCGGTTTGATAGACATTGTAGTCAGAGTAACTGCTGGATATGATGAGATTTAATATCTTATATCTCGGGATGGCGAGCGCAGTGGAATGCCAAACATTGCTTTGTAATTCATGGTGTTGTTTGGTTTTGCTACAGTTCATGAGCGGTCGTTTCGCTTACCATCAGGCGAATGGCATGCTTGTCGCGCCATGCATTGTAATAAAATAAACAATAACATAATTGTAGCTCATATGCACAGAATAGCTTATATATTTATATAATTAATGTATATTCATCATATTAGCATACATACTATGTACCCCTACTTCTGTCATCTCTGCACTACCTCAAGGTTGACTGGAAGAGAATGCCTCTGGCATTAAGTCCGCCTATGTACAATACTTTTGTATGTGAAGTTAAATAAATAAATAAATAAATTGTGTTACTGCGCCGTGCACTATACTAGTTGCAATAGAAATTTCAGCAACGACGAAGTTGAAGAGCCGCGCGGTATTTTTTTTAAATTGGTCGGTTGCGGCTGTGTTTTCAATTTTTTAGGGTTACGCACTCTGCTCGCGCTTTAACTCTAAACCGTTTAATAGTTCAATATTCGAGCGACTCCTTTTGTTTGTTGTCTGTATTATAAATAAATAAATACACCCCACAGTCACGTACATAGTCCTGACTCCACATTAAGATTAATTAAGTGTTGTGTCGCGGGTATCAGAAACTACGACATACTTTTTAGCCTCACAAACACCCAGGGCCGAGACAAGTGTGCGCCTCACAAATATTTGTCTCGTCGCGGGGATCGAAACCGCGCCTTCTCGTTTCACAGCCGGCGTCTAACCAACTGCGCCACGGAGATTGTCAAATGATTTGTTTATTGACTGGGCTATTTATGGCTGCTATTATGTATGTATTTACTGATGCAAGTTACGGGCATTCCACAAAAGTATACATTTAATACGAAACAGGCTATTAGGTAAATATCATTTATCGTATTATTATTACATAGTTAAAAAGTTTTTACATACTAGCTTAGATTTGGTATAATATGAGTTTATCCATGTTTCGAATTGGCTTCCTGTGCCCATAACCCCTTCGACGTGGGTCTTTCAACCCCACTTGCTCTTGTGGCTTTATGGCCGTCACTTATGTCATAACCTCTAAATCTATGTTCAGAATTACATGTACTATGCACATTTCATTGCAACATTTTCCTTCATCGTTATAATGGCCGATAAATAATTAACTACGCTCAATTTCGATTAATTTGTCGTCTGGTTTATTTGACACATTGAAAAAGAGCACTCCAAACCACTTTATGTAGCGAAATTGGAAGCTTTTTGTTGGCATTCTAGAAAATATCTGTTAACGACATTGTGTTTATATAGGAAAACACGTGCCGTCGACAGTATCGCGGCTATAATTGTATTGTTGTTAAAGAACAATACATACATAACATACATAAACACACGCCTTTTTCCCAGAAGGGGTAGGCAGAGGTGCTACCAGAACACCCACGTTTCGCCTTGTATATTCCGTCCCACGATGTGATAGGGGGCGAGCCTATCGCCACATCGGGCACAAATTCCTGACTCCGGGCTGATAATGAATAGAAAAATCCAATATCACTTTGCCCGACCCGGGATTCGAACCCGAGACCTCAGCTTTGCAATCATACCGTAGTACCACTACGCCACCGAGGCAGTCAAAACAATAAGTTTAATAATAACATCGTGGTTTATTTTTTAAGCAATTCTATATATCTGTATCAGCCCATATACGTCCCAATGCACAGCATGGGCCTCCTCTACAATCGAAAGTTCGATTGAGAGGGGTTTTGCCATTCAGTCCACCACGCTGGCCTACTGCGGGTTGGTGGACTTTACAGTTTACATACCATAAAAATGCTTATAAATCGCAATGGTATACAGGTTTTCTTACGATGTTTTCCTTCACCTTGTAGTGCGTGGTGATCATGACTCCAAACAGTCAATGTTATGTTCTGGAATTTGATCCCGCGACCACCGTGCACATTTAAGGCAGCCGCGTCTGGTCCGTTACCAACAGGCCACCACGCACTTATTCACAATTCTATATACTCCAAAAAAGAAATGTATATGGACTTATTAAAATTATCAATGGATAGTTTGCTCCAAGTTCTCCAAAGAATACCGATATATATTCAATACGAAAACTGACAAAAACTTTGTGCTGAGCTTTGTTGCTATTAACGCTCAGCTGAAACGACTTGAGTTCTTATAAATAGGGAACACACCAGTGGCGAAGGCTCCATATAACTCGATTCGGCTTACCTTTTGTAATTTATCATTACACTATAACAAGCAAATTTTTCAAAATTATTTACGTAATATCTAAACTCATTTTATTCAACGACATCTTTTGGCCACATAGGTAAATATTACTGCGGAGGCGCATAGCAAACTCGTAATTAGATTGCGCCGCGTTGCGACCTCTGGCGAATTACTGCCAAAATTGTTCGGCTTATTGAATAAAAATGGCGCGGCCCGTGCGCCGACCGTCCGCGTCGGCTGCATGTTACGCATTGGTGTGACATGGTTGTGTATTTTGCAACAAATCACGCAAAATTGTACCTTAAACTCATGCAGATTTAAGGTTAAATTTCCGTTAAAAAAGCCGGAGGCATGCTGGGAATCTTCAGCATTTTGTGTGTTTATGTGTGTATTTGTGTAGATATGACTGCATTTGTAAGTGTTGTATTAACATTTTGACAGTATACGAGTATTAGCTGGTTCACGCATTTAGTTTTTAATGTTTTAAATTACAAAATGTACATAAATATTAATAGTATTATTATGTTGTAATGGAAATTAATAATCGTGAGGGATGTACATGTTTAGATTGTCAATTTCGGAAATAACGTTACTGTTTAGATTTTAGGAAGTGCTCGACTACTAATAATACAACTAATAAAAGCGCGGCTAACGTACTTGTTAACATTGTATCTGGATTATAAATTTTTCTTTATTAATCTTATATTCACGTGCGGTTTAAAAATATACTTTTTTACTTTTCTCATGATGACATTGCAACTTTTGTATATTGGAAATATTAAAATATAATTGACGACCGCAGTACGTAGATGCCATCATACGAAACGCAATCGTTTCGTTTGGTGAGTGAGATTGTCGGAGGAATAATTTGCTGGCGGTTGGATATTCACAAACGTCTGGATATAAGGATACACGTACAAATTATGTAAATGTGTCGCGTTTCGGGCTAATTCTGTGAATCATCTCACGATAAGTTGATCTACTCAATGTGGACTGCACTATGTTTACTATCAAGTATCAGTCGCATTGTCTTCCCTATATAGGGCTAGGAGGTATAAACAAAATAAACACACTTATTTCGCGTATTGAGCTTCGGCTTCCCTTTTTAAAAAAATCACCCTTCGCCACTGGAACACACATTACCGATATCCATTATTAAAAAGCAAAAGCTTTGCGCTGAATAAAAAACACTTTCTACAGAACCACGCGTGAGTAAACGATTACAATTTGATGGGTATACACTGGGAAGATCAACGAACGTGGCTAAAACGCTAACAAGAGCGGTGTAGTGCCACCCCCCTCGCCCCACCCCTCCCGCACCACCGCACCGCACCTTTGCCCAAACGTAATAAGTTTTTTTTTCTTTATTTGAATAATTGAATCACATTTGCAACATTTTTGCCAGACTTTATTTACAGACGGGTGTCTTTTTATTCCTCTAATTTAATATCGACAGGATAATCAGGATGACAAAAAGGACATGGATTTGTAATAGACGTCTGTCAATTAACAAACTTAGATCAAATTCGGGATGAAATCCGTAAGAAATTGTTTTATTTCAATGAGTAACATTCGCGTAAATATAAGAAACCATTCATAAACAAACTGTTCAACTGCATACAGATTGTTTAAATTCTGTTTTATATTATTTTCTATTTTGCTTTGCGGCTATATCGATTTAAAAAAATAAAATAATGCTTGGTTGCAGTGTTTCAGATTTCACCCACGTTCTTAAGTATAGGAAGACTCTTAAATTAGATCCTAAAATTATTTATTCATAAATTGATCTAGCCTGATTTTTCGCTAAAGTTTATAGGAACCCAAAGTTATTTCTGCGAATTGTTATGTTTTAAACCATTATTAAAAAGTTAGCGACATGGTGTTTGGATATTGCCTTATATGGCTTACAAAGCAGATCGGGACGACAATAGAATATTTACTAGGAGGTAGGTTCCCTCGTATGTTAGAGGTCGTTTCAGTTCATGCACTAGAGCATTGTCTATCTCTCCCGCCAAGTAATAGTGTGGATATTCCGTGGTCATCCCTTTCAATGGATACTGTAGTAAACGAAATTAAATGTCATCAAGATACTTCCCATTGAATATTTTGGTGTGACGAACTAAAAGCAGAGCCATGCTGTCTTTAGTATTTTTAAGTTTTGTGGGTTACGGTCGTTGTGCTGGAATGATGCCTACTAGGCGCTTATTTTGCCTTATCTACAAATAGTTATGCATATTTCAGAGAAAAACATGCCAAGATTGTATTGCCAAAAGAATAACGCCTGCCGATTTTAGCTCGATCTACGCTCATAAAAAGGAATAGGCACTAATACGTTTAATGCATTTTTTTGGTTACCTGCAGATCCCTATTTATTTATTTGAGAAGTTTTAATTCATTATTCTTCAGAAAGGGAAGGATTCGAACGAGATTTGTTAACAGTTCTCCTTTTTTTATGAGCGAATTAAATTTGTAACTTTAGATTTTGTAATTACAATCTGAAGTATACGAGTGGTAGTGTAGTATTTATGTAGGCGTTTCGCGTTATCGGAGTGACGGGTATATATTATATAATTGCTGTAAGTATTTGTCATCATTTGAGTTGTTACTGTGTATATAATACCTTAGTAGTTGAATGTCGTGAATGTAAACTCTGGGTGTATGTGAGACCAAAAAGTCTCTTGGAGTTCCTGATACCCGCGACACAAGTCACGATCTTTGTGTGGGGTCAGGACTATGTATGTGACTATAGGGTGTATTTATTTATTTAATCGAGAAGCCCACAGTTTTAGTAGTACGCATTTGTCCAATCGAGTATAGAGATATAGGTATATATAGTATAGAATATAATAAATAAAAAAAAAGAAATAAACAAATAATAATATAAATAATACGATTGTGCGAAAGTTTAAAATCACCAGGAATCCAGGTTGTCATCGATTTAATTTTTATATACTTTGTCTATGAATTCTCTAACGGCCCCAGGTTATAAATTGCCAAATTAATATATCCTACAAACCATTTGCATGAGTGGCGACATGTTATGACAACTTGAGATAAATGTACGTGATGCATCATGAAAACGTTACAACGTTGAATTCTCGAAATACATTGTTCATTCTAGTCGCATAATTGGTCTTGGTGCAGAATATATTGACTGTGAACCGTGGATGGGTTCGATTCCCATGTCGGGCAATCTATTTTGACTTTTTCCTCACGAGTTTGCCGTTTCAATAAAGTCGTTCTCATCACATCTTGGGAGAAAAATAGACTTTTCTATCCTTCCCTTCATATGTTTATGAAGGGGAAATCTAATGGTAAGTGATCACTGCCGTCTATGAACATCCACAACACTTGGATCATGAATGTGTTGCCTGCCCATCAGATCGAGAGGGGAGCGGGAAAGAAAGAAAGAAAAGTTATATTCTTTTTAACAAGCTAACATTAATGACGTTTTACAGTCAGTGAACAGACAAATAAATCAATAAACATAAAGTGAACAGGAGATAGAAAAAAAATAAGAGTAATAATAATAAAATAAATAATATCAAAATAAAACTTCTTAAAAAGAGGATACGAAGAGGAAAGGGGTATTGGCCAACCTTTGGATGTAGATAAGGGAAGGGAGGGAGAATAGACAGTCTTTGGTGTACGGTGACAAAAATATTATTAATAAATTAATAAATAATATTATATTAATATCGAACATTACCAATTGACAAAGAAAAAACAATTTCACTTTCGGATTTATAAATGTAACACTTAATATTTGCAAAGATTCTATATAATATAATCTACATTAGACTCCCGTTCTCCATCTAGTGCGTTTAGGATGTCTGACTTGATAGCTTAGCATAAGGAATTTTATTCACCGGACTTTCATACAATTATTGCTGGTATTGTCACGAGTCGACAAACGGGAAGCGGCTTATTGTGCTCTCCCACGTACAAAGGGACTTGAAAGTTTAATCTGCCTATGGGCACTATTCATCGCCTATTCAAAATGTAATGCTTTGCTGTATGTAATAGGGTATTTTACTATGTTCGATTTTTTGTATTATTTTTAAATAAAAAAAATATTAAAATAAAATATTTATGTTCTGGAGTTCTGGAGTAGAGGCTACGTACAGGCAGGCGCAGTGTCGGACAATGCCAACAATGTAGACGGACGACCTGGTTAAGGTTGCAGGGAGTAGCTGGATGCAAGCCACTTCCAGGCCAATGCGAAGATCCTTGGGGATGCTTATGTTCAGCAGTGGACTTCTTGTGGCTGAAAAGAGAAAGAGAAAAAAAAGATATACACAGTGCTCTATCTATTTATTTATCTGTGACATATTTCCAGTCAATGTAACTACTCTGTGCGGCATTTTTCGTGTAAATTTTAAACTCATTTTTCATTATAGAATCTTTTACCTGTTCACTGTTTTTGCGCAAATACCCATAATAAATACTTTAATTACCGAGTAAAAAGTAGCGAATTATATAAAACAAAGTACAAGAACAATTTTAGTTTTGCTCGACGAGGCAAACGATGTTATGCCTCCCTCAAACAACAAGAAGTTTATAAAACCCTTAAAATAAAGACGTAGATCAGACTATTTTCAGTAAGCTAGAAAGTTTCAAAGACTTGTAAAGATTTGTGTAATCCGTCTGTGTTTAAGCATACAGTATTCATTTACGTAAATGCTTTCGTGTAGTTTTTATTCCAACTCTTTCAGCACTGGAATTGCAGTTTTCCGTTGAAACTAAGAAAGAAAAATAGTGGTTGTTTGAATTAATATCTTAGCGAGGCGCCGTTTTCTCAACGAGTTGCGAATTTTGTTAAATTTGTAAGAATTTAAAACAATAATTATTCCAGTTAAGTTTCGCGATGAATTGCGACGATTATTTTTACTTACTTAAGTAAAATGGTAATGTTTTAATTAATTACATTGAATCTATAGTAAATTACAACAACACATTGGATTCAATACAAGAAGCAAAATATGGTTGAATTGGGTTTCAAGTCAAATAGTATAAACATAATTTATGATACCTATTACCTATTAAGTATTATACCATTTTACACACTTTGAAAAAGTTATATCCCTTATAATTAACACTAATTGATCTGTCAGTAAAGATTTATGAACTTGGCGAATGAAAGTTATTTTACAACCTTTGGTGCTAGAGTTCAACTCGCACTTATTTTATGTATTTATTTATTTATTAATAACAAAAGAACATACTTATGAACTACTAAAATGTCCTGCAAAACTGTACAAACAGTTTGACTGCAGGATCAAGTTTTACATTTAATAATTCATTAGGGTAACTTGACTGGTTTTATTTTATGTCTCGTGTCTTTTCTAGTAGTCTTTTACAAGAACATTTGAACCGTTAATGCTAGTACAACACTACCACTGCTTCAGAAATCAGAATGTGTTTAGGCACGAACTACTTTCCTTTTTTCGTCATTTTTAACTTGTGTGCTTTTTTACTTGTGATTACAGTGCAATTTATTAAATGCCGCCGGTATACAACATTATGCTGACACAGCCGAAACGGGATATGCACAGGCTAAGCCTGAATCTCGTTGCTCAACACACTCAACATGACCAACCTTGCGCTAGGATACTGTTGTCCAAGTGAAAACGAATACCCTATCACTAGCCTTTGGGTCTCAAGTCGCTCATCGCGTGGAAAGCTGTTACGCCACACCGGCTTTTTAATAAGACACTAGTACGTACCAGCCCGAGCCGATCAATTTTTACTCTAGCTTAACGACCTAAAGCTAGGTTTTACAGCATACAAAACATGAGGGGCATAATATGTGATGTAATATTCTACGCGTGGATGTCAAGTGATACGGTACGCTTACACGTTAGTCTGTTTTGGAAAAAATAAACAGGTTTTAAGTAGCGACTATTCCAAAAGTGGTCTACCGAAATTTATTTCGCGTTTTAATGCTTCAAAGTGTTTACTTTTTTTTACACTGGCACGGCATAATGACTGCACTGCACCTAATGATAAGCGCAAATGCCGTGCAGACAGAGTATCGAATGGCATCAGACGGCGGTCCCATGCCATTCGATAGATAGAAATATGCCGGCCTGCTGAGGTGCTTCTTCACACTACGGCGGAAGGACCCAGGATTATAGGAAGAAAGGAAAGAGGAAATAAATGTGACGGCAAACAATGTTGTTACCAAAAAGTTCGCAAATTCTTTTCTTTGCCGCACAGTTAAGCTGTGGAATAGTTTGCTATCACACGTGCTTCCTCCTTTCTATAATCCTGGGTCCGTCCACTTTAGCGTGAAGAAGCATCTTAGCGTGAATGGCATGAGACCGCCGTCTGGTGCCACTCGATACTCTGTCTGGACGACGTTTGCATTTACAATAAAAACATAAAAAACCCCTTATACCCCAGAACTAATACGTAAAACGAGCAACAATCCCTAATAACGCTTTAATACTAAGCATGTGTAACATTCAATAATTTCGTTTGCGGCCGGAAAGCCACGGGACAAAAACACCTTATTTTTCTTCCTTTATCGCGATTTCCAGAGGCGACAACAAAGGCACTAAGTAGCCGCAGCAGCAAAAAGGGCCAGATAGGGCCGGCAGCTTTTTGCCGCGTCGGGCCTGATCTATCGACGCGTAGGGCTGACCAAGGGTTTTTCTGAAACTTAATGATTTAGCTAATGATCGTGGCGGAACAGACTTGATTTGGCCTTTCAAATTATTGTTGAATGAGTGGTAAATTTTTACTATTAATGTATTGTTTAAGGCAAACAATATTTAAATATGATTGTTAATGAATAAAAATATCTGATGTTACATAAAAGTAAAAGGTCACTAACATCATGGTTTCTTAGATATTCGCGAATGTTACACTCAAATAAAACGAATTCTTACGGATTTTATCGGGAGTTTGATTAAACTTGTACATTTTTTAACTTTCCAACGTTTCGATTACTTTACAGCTTTCGTGGTCGGGGGTGGATTGGCAAAATTAAATCAAATGCGCGATAAAATCCGTAAGAACTCTTTTTATTTCAAGGTCATTAACATGATAAGTTGTATGGGTAGGCAGCGACTTGGTTGTGCTGGACCCTGCACTGCAAAGGTCCATGAGCGGTGGTGATCGCTTTCCATCAGGCGGGCCACATGCTCGTCTCCTGCGAAGGCAATAAAAAAAATGTAGAACTGGTAACCGCAGCGTTGATCTTATTTATTTATTTGGACAACCAGTGATGGTTACACATTTAAAATACACTATAAAAATACAAAAAATATAAGTAATACCTTATCACAACATGTAAAAATAATAATTGAATTAAAATAAAAAAAAAAGAAAGAAAAAAACATAACAGAATTACTCAATATTAAGTGAGCTAACAGCTTGAGTACCTATTCAACTAAGATATCAGCTATTATTATTTATTATCCTCCTTCAAAGCTTGGACGAACGACATAATAATTATTGTGAGAAGAACCTGCACGCAGGTCGGTTCCCACAGGCTATAATTAAACACCGTTTTAATGTAAAATACAGAAATGAATGAATTTATTATGAACAAAGGTGACGTTGAACAGACAGCACAGCTTAGTTCAAATATATATCAATAGATGGCGTTAGTATCTATTTTGATGTTCACAACAACACAACACTTCCACTCAAAATAGATATTACCTACATAAAACAAATATAATTATACAAAAAAAACCTACCCTTTAACTATAGCAGTGGAGCCGTGTAAGATCGACCTTTACCCATCTGATAACCTTTAACTTTTTTATAATAACTTTTTTATCAAATATTATTGATTATCAAACGTGCCTATGATAGCCTATCAAAAAGTGTTAATGGCTATTTTTAAATTGAATTAACACAGGCCCTATAGAAAGTATTTGTCTCGGGTCTAGATGTTTGTGAGACCGAAAAGTCTCTCGTAGCTTCTGATACCCACGACACAAGACTTATTGATCTTAATGTGACGTCAGGACTATGTATGTGACTGTTGGGTGTATTTATTTATTTTTGTAGGCCTGTTCGTTTGGACTGTCTTTAGTAAAAGAATACATGCGTATGTAAATTAATGCAATATGTTTGGCTAATTGATGCATCTGGCTAGCCAGCCGTGACTATCTGAATTTTGCCGCATCTGATCCGCTCCCAGCAGGCCACCACGCACATACACTATTATATTTATACATAACATAATGTTGTAATTGTTCGATACACGTACATGGTAGATATATAAGAAAAACTAATTTAGGGGGACAGTATTAACGTAATAGAACCCAAAATAATAATTTTCAGCGCTTTTGTTTGTTTGTGCCTTCGTGCGCGCTAATCTCAGAAACGGCTAAAACAATTTCGTTTAAATTTGGTATGGGGGTAGCTTGTCACCCTGTATTAACACATAGGCTCCTTTATTATCCCGAAAAACGTAATGTTTCTGTGGCAGGGGAAAGGAATTCAAAGCCATCTGTTACTCTTTCAAACTCAAAGGGATGGGATGGGACAGAGAGGACAGTATTACTAGTATTGAGTCCTGGGACAGAATGAGACGGGGCAAGATAGGATATAAAGGGCTGGTATATAAGAAATAATATGTGGATTGGTCTCAAAAAGTACCTGCACTTGCAGAGCCGGGCTGGCTTCTGGTATGTATATCGATAAAACCAGGAGTTCATAAATCATAATTTTTCATTATTTCTGCTATTTTTCTTTTGATATTCGTTCGATTGCGTTTACTCTTTGTTCGCTGTGCGACATGCAACCATAACATAATACATTGAAATTGCTGAAGAGCAAATTAATTTACAATTGAAACGTTCAAATAAACATTTATTGTATTAAACAAATTAAAATGTATTGTTGCCGATTGACAAATTCGACGGAATATTTACTTGTGCCGTTAATTTTAATAACAGATTGCTGTTTGATCAGAATACGCGTTAATTTGCATTCTAATTCGACATCGGTATAAATGTCAATCATTTGGAGCTATGCTGATAAATGAATGAACCAATGGGATAAAATGAGGGATGTATTATTTCGGAAGATAGTGCGCTCGATTCCTAGGCTAAACAGCTTTCATGGTCTAGTGAGTGAGATTCTGTCTGAGATATATTTGGGTGACCCAGGAGTATGTGTGGCGAGTCTACGAGTTGAGACCTAAAAGTCTCTTGTGGTTCCTGAATTCCGGTACATGTACTTCTCCAACTTTAGTAACTCTAACGGGCATATTCCGGTAATCTGGATTTTGTATCAGCCCATATACGCTCCACTGCAGGGCATGGGCCTCCTCTACAATCGAGAGTACGATTGACAGTGGTTAGGCCATATAATCTTCCACGCTGGCCTAGTGCGGGTTGGCGGACTTTTACATACCATAGAAATTTATACAAATCGCTATGATATGCAGGTTTCCATACGATGTTTTCCTTCACCGTTATAGTGTGTGATGATTGACTATCAATACACACTATTCCGTGAATAGCCGAATGTTTCTCCTCAGTCGTCAGTCCATGCTCTAGGAAGAGCACAGACGTCTAGACGGCATTATAAACTATCAGCCAATGCAGTTACTTTGCGGAGCCAGAATTGAACACCTTACTGGGCATATAGAGGCTTTCTTCGCACACTGTACTAATGCACCTTCTGAAGACCAGGTTTAGTTGTTGTATCAGCCCATATACGACCCACTGCAGGGCACGGGCCTCCTCCACAATCGAGAGTACGATTGAGAGTGGTTAGGCCATATAGTCCACCACGCTGGCCTAGTGCGGGTTGGCGGACTTACATACCGTAGAAATTCTTTTAAAATCGCTACGGTATGCAGGTTTCCTCACGATGTTTTCCTTCACCGTTAAAGTGCGTGGTGATTGATTATCAATACACACATAACTCGGAAAAGTCAGAGGTGTGCCCTGGGATTTGAACTCGCGACCACCGTGAACATATAGGCAGCAGAGTCTGGTCCGATACCACGAGGCCAGGTTTAGTAATTGTACTGAAAAGTACAACCAAAAACCCAATAAATATCTAAAAAATTCTAACACCCGTTTCACCCGCAACGAATTTTATAAACTCATAAACAAACAACTGGAGTGTGGTATATAACTCCCCACTTGCTTGCAGAAGTTCTGAGAAAATATTATCTCAGTGAAACATAATGAGCTCTTGTGTTTCAGTAACAAAAACAAACATGTAGTCTACAAATCATGGATTTTTTACCACTCCAATGTTTCTATTTACGTTGACTTTACCTAATTGGCATCACATTACTTATTTAATTGGCAGCAATTTAAGTAATTTAATAATATGTAATTCAATTAAATTAACTTAAATAAAACCAGCCTTTCATTCTACAAGCCCTTGCGTGTCAGTGAAACATGTAATTTAATCTATTTGCGAAAAGATTTTGCTTATTATTTCACCGCGAGACAACCTCTGACTTATTTAGAGACACTTGGCCTTTTGTCCACAATGTTTTCCTAATCGTTAAGCGCACTAAACACCCAAGCTGCCGGTCCGCCGGCATATGTCGGCGACATTTTGTCGGTGGGCTAGCCGGCGACTTCAGTCATTGCAAACTTTGACGGCGACATGGCAGCGGCTCGACATAAGAAGGAATATTTTATGACGTTGAAGAGCAGTGCGCTTGCGTTGTAGAAATGTCATGTCGGCGGGCAACACGTGCGGGCGCTTGCCGCCGACATGATGCTTTTCTTATTGGCCGCCAGGTTGTGCCGGCGGGTTGTGTCCCCGGGCTGGCGGATTTGGTGTGTAAAGCGCATTAAAAGATTTAACATACATTTAATTTCCTTTCAATATGTACTATGTCGCATATAGCCCGGATTTTCCATGATGCTTTCCTTCATCTCTAATTCCCACAACATTTAAAGCGACATTCATAATCATGTTATGCCTATGTTTTATATTATTATATGTTTAATTGTATAAAGTTTCTTTTCGGTAATGAATATAACGAATCGGTATTAGTTTGACATTAAATAAAATAATATTCTTTTTTCATAATAATTTCGTTATTAACTGCAAATTTCATTCCGCCAGCGAAACGCATTAACTGTGTATCCAAAAACTGCCGAAAACGTAGCCCTAATATATATAGTACAATGACTAATGGTATTCTAATTAAACACAGGTAAGTAATTAAAAACAAAAAAATACAGGTCGTAGGTCTCCCACTTATATGAGTGGCCGCCTGGGTAGGTACCACCGCAAAGCCTATTTCTCCCGCCAAACAGCAGCGTAACTGCACTGTTGTGTTCCGGTTTGACGGCATTGTAGCCAGAGTAACTGCTGGACATATAGGGACTCAATATCTTATGTCTCAGATCGCGAGCGAAATGGAATTACCAAGCATTGCTTTGTAATTCATGGTGTTGTTTGGTTTTGCTACTGTCCATGAGCGATCGTATCGCTTACCATCAACCAAATAGCATGCTCGTCTCGCTATTCATTACAATAAAAAGAATGTAATAAGCAAATCTATATACTAATATATTTGAAGTAACTCAATTAATTTCAAATCCACCATTCATTTCTGACTGCCTCATTTCATAATTCATTGTATAATTTGCAAAATTATGATGAAAACAGAATCGTAGAATTACCAGGTTACAAAATATCCCGCTAAATGCGTGTAATTCCAACAATTGCGCGGATTATTATACTGAAAATTTGTTTCAATGTAGTTGGCACGTAAATGATCCGGAACATCTCTTAATCCGTTTAACACCAAGTTGTTTGATGTTTACAATTATTGGATGACACAGTTAAACACTGTGCACTGTGGTGGAAAACGTTATGGGCACACAATTACGTGATTTTGTTGTTTGTAAGTCTTTAATTAGGGCGAGGAATTAGGGCATTAATTTATGTTTTTATAACCTTGAAGTGTACATTTTTGACATTCGAAGTGGTAGAGCCACGCTCTTGTCAGTGATGACTCAGCATGGTTAGGCAGGCTCGTTCGGGGCGGTACCACTGTCTCACTGGAGATCGACGTGAAGCGACAGTGAGTGAAATTGCCGGATGTCCAATACCTCTTTCCTCTTCCCATCGTTTCTCCTTTCCGCTCCTCTCCCGATTTGATGGGCCGGCAACACTTCCATGATCCAAGCATTGTGGATGTTCATGGGCGGCAGTGATCACTTTCCATCAGGTGGCCTGTTTGCTCATTTGCCGGATCCATGGTATAAAAAATATGTTTGCACGGTTTAATCAGTTTTTATTGTTTTTGGTTACACTGTGTAACATTCACATAATTGTTATGATCATTAATATAATCCATATTATGTTTCTAGTCAACCCAGGTAACATTGTACTTTGAAAAATTCCGTCTGGAATAGTCAAAAATCACGATTTAATTTTTCAAGGATTTTGAACACCACTTAAAGGTTTCAGTAGTTATAAGAAATATTATGTGGATTAAATTAATTATCATACGAGTATTATGTCAACATTAACCTGTAATAATTTGATTTGGTGAATGTGAATGTAACTCTTTATTGTTATGTGTTAGTGATGACATACGGTACCGAAATGTGGCCTCTCATTATGGCCTCACAAGACGGCTCAGGATCACTCAATGCGCTATGGATAGGGCTATGCTCGGTGTCCCCTACAAGATCGAATCAGAAATGATGTGATCCGGAGGAGACCAAAGGTTATCAACATCGCCCTTAGGATAAGCAAGTTGAAATGGCAGTGGGCCGGGCACATACCACGTAGAATTAATGGGTGCTGGGCCAAAAGGTACTGGAGTGATGGCCACGTACGAGCAAGCGAAATGTCGTACGCCCACACATAACCTGACGGTGGACGGTGGTGACTGGTGGACGGACGACCTGGTTAAGGTCGCTGGATGCAGGCCGTTTCCAACGTCTCCAGGTCTATGTGGCGATCCATGGGGGAAGGCCTATGTTCAGCAGTGGACTTCCCGTGGCTCCAGAGGAGAAAAAGAAGAATTTCTTATCGCAGTCGTAATTATATAGACAGAAGCGCATGCTAATTTTATATAAAGACAATAATGTTACTTTGTCTTTACTTTCGCGTGTGGGTTATTAGATTTAACGTTTATTCACATCGTCCGCGTCATGCACCTTTTTGTCCGCTGCGTACAAAGAATTTAGCAATCAACGCGCATCGTGTAAACAATGTGCTAGTTTTTCTCTGGAAGAGCCAGTTACAGTTTAAATCACTGTTCATGAGTAAAACTGTTACACAGTATTTATTACACGATACATATACAGTTTTGTTTTCAAATTATATTTAACATTTAAAAACCTCGCACGGAGCAAATAGACCATATATAAAACTGCACAGTTGATTTACTATTGTCCTCATTATATTGACCCATGTCATAATTTAAATGAACCATGTTATAAAGATACATAACCAATTTTACATACATAAACTTACGCCTTTTTCCCAGAAGGGGTGGGCAGAGGTGCAATAAGGATGTGACAGGGGGCGAGCCTATCGCCATATCGGGTACAAATTCCTGACTCGGGATAATAATGAATAAAAAAATCCCATATCACTGCCCGACCCGGGATTCGAACCTGAGAACTTTGCTTTGCAATCATATCGTAGCACACCTGCGCCACCGAGGCAGGCATTTTTACCTTATTTTATTATTTAAACGATTTAATCCACAATTTTTAAGCTCATGAATTCCCGGCTCGTTTGCGAGCAAATATTTTTGTTCCAGAAATATATTCGAGCATTTGGGTGATTTATTGAAATTAACCGGTTCCTGCGCGTTGTCGGGGAGTAAAAATTACAAATGTTGTTGAATTAATCACCGCTCGTTGGCTTCGCATTTGTGTCTCATTTTTCACTGGTGTTTGTGAGTTAAATTGGATGTAATTATGTGAGACCAAGCTCGTACATTAGGTAACTCTAACACGCGTTCATTGAGCTATAAATATACAATTTACATTGAATTTAATGCTTTGGAATGATATATATTTGATGTTGATTTTGTTTAATGGTTTTGATAAAAATTGATTTTCTGCCCATTGATTTGTTATAGACGTGAATTACTTTGATGGTATTTATTAATAACTAAGTGTTGCGCACATAATTTCGATCCCACTGTGATATGCAAGTTTGATGTTATCATCGGGATCAGAAACCACAGCAGATTTCTTAGTACGGGCATAACAAAGAACATTAAACATAAACATTGCTACCTAACTTGATATGTACAATAAAGAGTGTAAATAAATAAATAAAATAAACAAAGTGATTAATGTTAATTTAATTCTATCCGTAAAGAATATTCTCCGCCGAGCGCTAGTTATATCTCGGTGATTGGAGTGTAAGTAGATGTAAACATCTTCTGCATCTTAAGCCATCTTAATTTACTGGCGGCGCCCCCTGGTAGACAACGGGCGAAGCTGGCGACCGGCTTATGGCTAAATAGCCCTCGCCGAGACGGCGTAGCCAAATAACAGGCTGATGTTGGGAGACAGCTTCATCAACGCAAGCGATTACGTGTTGTACTTTTCAACCTTCTTGTCAACTATGCCGAGTATTCTTGTATGTAACACTTCTGCTCGTTTCTTTGACAAGGACCCATAGGTCCTTGGTCAGCAGTGGTTTCCTTGCGACTAAAGATAATGATGTTGTAGTGTTTCGTTAAATTAGCTTTGGGAGTGAATTTAAACTAATACGTACAAATAATTATTACTAATGTCTCAGTTACGAGCCATGTAGTAGCCGTGAAGTATTCTTAAATGTCATGAAATGTTAAGCGCACTACACACCAAAGCCGCTGGCCCGCTGGCATATGTCGGCGACATTTTTTTTTTTTCATTCAAAACTTTGACGGCGACATGGTACCGGTTCGACTTATTTTGGAACATTTTATGACGTTGACGAGCAGTGCGCTCGCGTTGTAGAAATGTCATGTCAGCGGGCATCACGTGGGGGCGCTTGCCGCCGACATTATGCTTTTCTTATAGGCCGCCAGGTTGTGCCGACGGCTTATGTCGCCGGGCCGGCGGGTTTGGTGTGTAGAGCGCATTAGACTCTACGAATCGTAGTCAACACATTTCATAAATATTAATCGCACGACATCTACCGCTCTCGACTCGGCTAATCAAACGCCAGCTATAAACAAGTTATTTTTTGCCAGCTTGCATACAGATCCAATCTAGCTAGTTCGCTTTCAGATAAACGAGGTGAATATATTCACAGCGCAGTAAAACAAATAACAAAATTATACGACTAGGAGTACGATTGCCCGTCCCGGGAGTGCAGCTATCTGGAACGTTGGGAGCTATCGATGGTTTCCTAGCCGCGCGTCCCAGCCCGTCCCGGCACTCCCAGGTGACCCAGTGGCTTCGGGCGGACCAGTAAAAGCAAGCTACAGTTATAAATGCGGTGCGATTACTCACTATGTAATCTACGCGGAGGGACGTGGCCGGCGCAGCGCGATCTGTCACGAGGATTGCAAGGGAGGAGTAAATCCGGCATTTCGAAACATTCAGTGCAACGTTATTAAAGAATGAAATGATAATAATTCAACGTTTTTATGACGCGTAAAATATATCCTTTTTATTTAAAGAGTAAAGATGTCCGGATTTCGCTCTAGTATATATTTTACAGGCACGATAAAGTGTGTATTACTGGTGGTAAGTGCAGTATACATAGAATATCCACCGGCGAAAGTCGACCATGCCTCGCCGCTGATAACATAAATATATATTTATGTGCTAACTCGTAACCGAAGATATAGAGCAAAGCTTTAATTCTGATCGAAATTTGATTCCGATCAAGTCGATACATTGATAGGTACTGTAATTTCAACGAGCTATGACATGGAGTGGATCATAGCGGTTTCACTCACAGTTCACTAAACTTATTTCCCAAGTTTAGACTATCCCATATTGTCATGCACAAAAAGCTATGGAGATCGGAATATGTGTTCAATGTACCATAAAATTAATTTGAAATTTCTATAAATATTTCTGACCTAGTAAGCCAATGCAGGTCAAGTGCGTGGTGGCCTGTTGGTAACGGACCAGACACGACTGATTACGTTCACGGTGGTCGCGGTTTCAAATCCCAGAGCCCAATTCTGACATTTTGGAGTTATGTGTGTATTGATAGTCCATCGCCACGCACTATAACGATGAAGGGAAACTTCATGAGGAAACCTGCATACCATAGCGATTTGTATAAATTTCTATGGTATATAAAAGTCCGTCAACTCGCACTAGGACAGCGTGGTGGACTGTATGGCCTAACCACTATCAATCGTACTCTTGATTGTAGAGGAGGTCCGTGCCCTGCAGTGGGACGTATATGGGCTGATACAGTAAAAGCCAATGCAACCAGAACTGTTATATTAATGTTGTTTTTGAACGGGCTTCCTTGTATGAACTCGGGGAGACGCAGAGCGTTTCAGGGTAACTCAACAAAATTAATGTTCAAAGCAAGGTGACCGCGGTTTGTGCTCTGTGGTGGAGTTCCCAAAACATTCTTTGCGATGTGCAAAGCATTAATTGGATCTACAAGTAAATATATTTGATGAGATAGTAATTGATTTACTTTTGTGTTTTAGATGGGCATGGTAAATTAATAGTAAGTTTATTTTACATCGAATAGCAAACTTTATTTTGTAATGAATAACATTCCGATATTTATTGAAAACCATGAAGAGCGCCGTATTATATATACATATACTTGTTTGATAAGGATGGTTAAACCGTCTTAAACAAAATGTCAATTAAAATATTGATCGGATTGGAAATATATCAGTAAAATAGTAGCAGCTGAAATTAATAAACGATCTTGATCTCTATTTAAGGAGGGATTCTGAAAATAAACCTATTAGTAGATCCATAACCACTTTCGGCGTGTTGAGTAAAACGAGCAAATATTTCACCTGATGGTAATCACTGCGGCCCATGAACATCCACAATGGATCATGGATGTGATGCCCATCAAATTGGGAGAAGAGCGGGAATGTAAGAGAATGGCAAGAGGAAAGGGGTATTGGGCAACCGGCAATCTCACTCATCGTACGATGAACTCTATTTAATTAATCAAGATAAGCAACATGGTAGAGCCGACGTGAACCGCGAAGCTGTGGCTTTACGTCGATTTCCTGTGAGACACTAGTAACCCGGACGAGCCAGCCCATTCATGACTGACGTCGGCGTGGCTCTACCATCTTGCTTATCTTGATTAGTTAAATCGGGTTCATTTGATCTTTTTGTTCTTTGGATTTGGTTTATTTGATTTGGATAACGATGAGGATCGCTTATTAATTCGACGAGGCATGCTTAACAAAGCCTAAATTTAATATTCACGTTCTAATCAATCGCGTGGAACCGTAAAGCGAAGTTTTCTCACTCGTGAATGAGTTTTTTAAAGCCTTGTCGAGGTAAAGACAAAGCTTTGTAAAGAAATTAATTCGGTTCGCCTGTCTCCTTATGAAGTGGTCATTACTTGAAGGGAAATGACCCTGGAGCAGAGCATGTTTTCTTTCAAAATTAAACTAAGTGAAATTTGATGTTTCGCTTAATTAAAAATTGGTACTTAATTATACGCCTTTTTGACATAATTTACACTTCCAATGAACATTGTTTTCAGTTATTGATAAAACATAAGCATTCTTTGTTTGGAGGTTTATAATTGGATTCACATTTAAATATATTTATTGGGATATGGATACTAATTAAGGAAAAAAGTTATGATGAAATGATGATGAAAGTTTTGGATTGCACAAATTTCTCATAGCTGATGATACCCATAGATATTTTTGGATGTGTTGGCCTCTGTTCACCCTGTGGCGCAGTAGGTTGAACGCCGGCTGTGAAACGTGAGGCCGCGGGCTCCATGCCCGCACTGAGACAAATGTTTGTGAGAATCACAAGTATTTGTTTAGGGTCTGGGCGTATGTGAGACTGAAAAGTCTCTCGTAGCTCCTAATACCCACGACACAAGACTCGGTCTTAGTGTGGGGTCAGGGCTATGTATGTCTGTTGGGTATATTTATTTATTTTATAACAATTATGCCAGTCCGATTTTACCGGTTAAACAGTGCTGAATTCGAAACGCTGTGTACGGTGGTCGTTACCACGGGCGGAGACGCATATCTACACCATACACCAGCATTTACTCACGACGCTTTGTTGAAAGTGAGAGGTAAATTACAACGATACTAATTGTAACTTTGAAAAATCTGTAGTGTTGCGGTAAAACTTTCGACGTTTCATATACATTGAAATGTGTCTATAGCGTCAATCGGCTGTTAATTAATTCGGCTATATAATAGCTGATGGCATCTTTGCTTGTATATTTGAAAATTGTGCCAATTATGGCGATAGGCTCGTCCCCTATCACATCGTGATACGGAACACACAAGGCGAAACGTGGGCGTCTTGGTTGCACCTCTGCCTACCCCTTCTGGGATAAAGGCGTGATGTTTATGTATGTGTATCTATGCAGGTATGATGGCAAGCGAAAGCTATATCGTAATAAATTGAAAATATTCGCGACTTAAAATGTGTCTCGTTCGCGTAAATGAAATATTAAATTGACCCATTTGTGTAATTTGATTGGTTTCACGGCAATTTTTCGTTTTTTGTTTTATTTTATTGTAATGTGGAAAATTATTTCGTACAATATTTCATTTTCTTCCAAACCTGTTAATAGATTGTGAAGTATCGGCAAAATCCTGTAATTACATTAAGATATTTCTGTCTTAAAAAAGAAGCTCGAGTCGCATAAACAATACTAAGCGACTCCAGTCATGGAACTCAATCAGAATAATCGACGGCGGTCATAAAATTTGGAGGTCATTCGTTACTATGATTGTTTGAGATCAATATAATATTCAGAATGTAATATTGTCAGCATCTGTATGTTTTTATTTGTAGACCAGGCTTTATCCAGAAAAACAACACTGGGACGTCTTAGCTGTGCTGTGCTAGACAATAACGTACCTACATAATAAATGTATACCTAAATGCGTAGATTGCAACAGTGCAAACAATTAATATTAAAGTGGTAGAGCCACGCTGTTGTCAGTCATGACTCAGCATGAATTGGCAGGCTTATTCGGGTAGGCACCACTGTCTCATTAGCCCGGAGTCAGGAATTTGTGCCCGATATGGCGATAGGCTCGCCCCCTATCACATCGTGGGACGGAATATACAAGGCGAAACGTGGGTGTTCTAGTAGCATCTCTACCTACCCCTTCTGGGAAAAAGGCGTGTGGTTATGTATGTATGTATGTACCACTGTCTCACATAAAATAGATTTGAAGCGATAGCTCCGCTGTCGCGTTTCGTTCGGTGAGTGAGATTGCCGGATGCCCAATACCCCATTCCTCTTCCCATCCTTTTTCCTCCCCGCTCCCCTCCCTATACGGCTGGCAACACTTCCATGATCCAGCGTTGTGGATGATCATGCGTGGCAGTGATCACTTACCATCAGGTGATCTGTTTGATGGTTTGCCGGACCTATGCAATAAAAAAAAATCACGATTTGCCTAAATAATTTCCGTACTAAAATTTGTTCGGGGGCGAACCTATCATCCTGCAATTACGCGTGAATAAAAAAATATCAGTTGGGCATCATTACATTTCGAAATGAAATCTGTATAAAAACATATACAAAACAAATTTGAAATTAATTTACGTTTGTATCGCACAAGGTTCAACATTTGCTAATAAACGTTTGAAATTTCAAGTATATACGAAGTTCCAAAGCCTGCAGCGTTCAAATACGAAATTCAGTATTTTATTAATACCCAATCGTTATAATTTCCAATCAAACGAATTTGCAAATGGAAATATAAATACTGAAGAAGTAACAACTCGTGTGGAAGTCCACGAATTCAGTCAGTGGTGTGCGGATATTGCGGGGGATTAATTTAAACTTAAACAAACTCCTCAAGAATAAGCTAAACACAAACTCCGTTATTTAATATAGTCTTGTTTTGTTTGATGAGGTAGAAATTCAGAAGCAATATTAACTTGGCTACTTATAGATCGCTCTTGTATTTATCGTTGTATTTTTAGATGTATAAGCTGAATATTGGTTTGAATTGACCGTGTGGATTAGCCATTTTAGAGTGGCCATGTTAAGCTGTTGCTTTTGGTAGCCTATGTATCGCGAATCAGCAAGCGGTTTAATTATTTGTTTATGTTTATTAAACATACAAACTATTATTTTTCCAGTCATGTTGTACAAGTCGTTTTCACTTTAATTGCCAAGGGAGTACTGGATATACTGGGCCTTGCTTTCGATAGGTATTGTGTTCCACAGCAGTAAAAATTTGTCAGAATATATATTATTAATTAAATATAAGCCGTGAGAAAGACACACTCAATGGTTAGTAATTAGTGCTGCCTATACTTGATGAAGATAGGTTTTGCCGGCCTTTGGAAATAGAAAAGACATAACGATTTTTATTTATTAATTTTATTTTTTATTGTATCTAATACACGAAAAACATAACAAAGAAATAATCAAACGACAAGGTACAAATGGCGCTGTTATCGCACTAAGAGAATCTACCAGACAACCATAGGATGGATTTAAGAGAAGGAGCAAGAAAGGGCAGTGTAAAATAAAGAGAACAAAAGCGCAAATAATTAATACTAAATATTTACACAAATACACAAAATAAATAAATATTTTAATGTAATGTGAATGTGATTACTGTGACAAATACTTTGCATTATTGTTTTTAAAATGGTCTGACGTCCTCGACGTCCACCAAAGGGTTGGTTCAAAGGGTTGGCCCTTTGAACCCGTCTCGAGATGATTTTATCCCGATTTAAAATAAAATAGTTCTGTTACTCATAACAGTCAAGAGATTTTGTAAAGACGTTTGAGAGTTAGACGCTATTGATTATTTAGCAAAACAACATGTATATTCAACTCAAAGTTCAACCAAAATGTAAACATAAGCGATACTTATCAAACGCAGCCTCAGCGCAACGCGGACAAACAATTATTTGCATACGAACGCCGAGTTTGCTTCCCATTTGTTACGTGAATTAATAAGAGATGAGTAAGACAATGGAGGTGTAACTTCAAAAATAATGAATGTTGAGTGGGGGGAGCGAAGTTGCAGTTTAAGGGGCTACACTCAAGTTTGATCGCCGTTGTAAGCTTGCGTGAACAAAGCATTTTCAACTGTACTTTAAGTAAATTTCAAATTTTAGATGTACTTGTTTGAATCGATTGTTAATTGTGTTTGTGTAAGAAATGGAGAGGAATATTACAAATAGGTCTGAAGAGAAAGATTTTTTTAAATTTTAGAGCACAGGAAATTAACATAAAATCTTGAAATTCAGTATTTTTCCAGCTCTCGCAACAAAAGTAAGTCAGTGAATTCGAAAATATCCTAAAAACATATTATAATTATAATGTTTTAATAAGATACCCTTCGGCAGTTAAAAAAACAAGCGTCGAGTTTAAAAGCATCATCAAAAGACGATATGGGACTAAGTACATTGCGAAGTTCAAACGCGTCGCAAAAAGTTTGAGAATATCGATGTCTCAGGTCTCAAAGGGCGTATTGGGCACTTCAGACTTTCTGTAACATCTAAGACCGGATTTATATCTCCATCTGTTGAGTTTTAGACTCAAAGCAAGATCTAAGATGGGAGATAACATTTGTATGTCTAGAAATGTAACTAATAACTATGTTTTTGGTTCTGAAAAGTCAAATTTTGTGCCTTTCACTAAGTACTGATATCGTTAGGTAGTAGGAAATCCACGTTTCGCTTTAATTTTACGCACATGCGGTCTCTTTGCAGTCCGCGGGTATATCTGCAAGTTTGATAAAATAAATCCTTCAACTTATTGAACCTAATACCCCTTTTGTGCTCGTGATTGTCAGCTGTTTTCACTGAAGTAATTAAGGTTAAAGCCCAGTTGCATAAACTGCCTTTGACGATAGATTTAATTTTGACAATATCATCGCTACACGTTTGTGATGTATTTAACGTTGCGATCAATCATTAACATTACCGTTAACATTAATACTCAACCGTTCTATATTTGACGGTGAATTTCCCAATGAATGGAAAAGGGCCCGTATTGTTCCCGTTTTTAAAAAAGGTGATGAAGCTAATGTTGGAAATTACCGTCCAATATCCATACTTCCGTGTTTTTCAAAATTATTTGAGTCTGTTTTGTATCCCACTATTGCCACACTAGTAGATAATAGTTCATCTGACTTTGATGTTGACAAATTTAGTTCCTTTTGTTTCTGATCTGTCCACCAAGGTTGATGCTGGATTGCAAGTAGATGCTATTTACACCGATTTCAGCAGCGCTTTCGATAAGGTGGACCATTCAATTTCATTACAAAAACTCCAAGCTTTTGGTGTTGGAGGGTCGCTGCTGTGTTGGTTTAAGCCGTACTTGTTAAATAGATCTTCAAATGTAGTCATCAATGGATACGAATCTCGGAATTTTCATGCAATATCTGGTGTTCCTCAAGGCTCCCATTTGGGACCGGTGCTATTACTTATTTTTATTAATGACATAACTTTCCATATAAAACCCTGTAAAACATCACTATTTGCTGATGGCGTTAAAATTTATCGCTCAGTGCAATCTCCTACTGATTCCGAGCTAATTCAACAAGACCTGAATGAAATTCTTGATTGGTGTAACGTAAATGGCATGACTCTCAATGTTAACAAATGCTTCCATATTAAATATACAAGGATGAAAAAACCACTTGTAACGGCGTACGAGATTGGCGGCAAATTACTAAAAGAAGTCGAGGATATTTGAAAAGGAATACAGTTGGCTTTAAAAATATTGCAGCTAAAGTACTTCTCTACAATACACTTGTGCGCAGCAATCTTGAGTACGCTAGTGTTGCCTGGACTCCTTTTTACGCTGTTCATTCGCAACGGATTGAGAGTATACAAAGAGCGTTCACTAGACATCTTGCTTTCTCTTGCAGCGGTTTTTCCCATAGAAACCCATATAAAGAACGATTAACAAAATTTAAATTGATAGCTCTTCGAGATCGAAGACGTATTTTGGACTTATGTTTTCTTCATAAACTTATAAATAGTAAAATACAAAACAGTTATCTTTTAAATAAAGTGGTTTTATCTGTGCCTCACTCTTACCCTAGATACAAAATATAAAAAAAAATCATACTTCTTTTGCCAAAACTAACTTAGGTCTACAATCACCTTTGCACCGGATCCTTGATCAGTACAACGTACTCCAATACCTTTATTCAGACATTGACATATTTTCTAATTCCTTTCGGCTCTTTAAACAAAAATTAATTACGTACAGTTTAAATTAATTGTCTTTTTTAATTGCTACACTTACTTTACTTACTTCACTTACTTGCTGATTTACTTTTTCTTTTATTTAATTCGGTTTACTTTTAGGTAATTTTTCAATATATTATATTTAATAATATCGTTATTCTATTCTGCAGTTATTTTACTTTTAAGTTTATTATTGTTATGTTGAATGATTTTATTGTATAATTAATTCCTATTATGAATGTTGTTTTACGCCTATAATTGGCAAGTAGACCAGTAGGGTTATTCACGTAATTTTTTGACGCGCCGATCAAGTTGCGGTGCAGTTGCAATTAAGTTTACGTTTACTGCAAAATGGTATTCTTGTAATTGTTTAGCTGCGCGTGAACTGCACCTAAGCTATGCGTAAACTGCGCGAGTGCTGCGCGTCAACTATACGTCGGTCGTATGCAAGAAGCTCACACGTGAATACCGATCAAGTTGCGATCTGAATCACGCACATAAAACACGCAGCAGTAGAATACGCTAAACCACTCGCGTGACGCGGACTTGACGCGAGCGTATCTGACAGCGGTTGTCAAAATCACGAGAATATGAAAAGGTCTGTTTTGATCGAAACTTAACTGCAACTGCACTGCAACTGAACTTATTTAATTACGTGAATTACCCTACAGGTTGAAAATTGTATAAGTTTAATTTGCATGTTTTGTCTATTTGCTGTTGGTGTATCATATGATAATAAATAAACGTTGCTAATGTATGAGATTGTCATTTTCAAAGTCAAAGTTATGTGCAATATTAGTTTGTGTAATTGGGCCTTAATCCGTTTGAATTTTACTATTCATAACCACTGGGTGCATTCTGTCTGATGTCTGCGTTGGTACGTATTATCAATTGTAAGTAGCCGGGTAGACACCAAGGTATCAGCCTCGGTTGGTGTCGTGTGAGTGAGTGACGTCACTTGTCTTAATATGCGTCACCGAGTGCGCGTGTGAAAGAGACGGTAACATTTCGCAACTTCCTCTCTTATTTTAAAACACTAATATTGACCTCATCTTACAAGCTACTTGAATACTGTTTTGACAGAAGTGATTTACTTTAATAGTATTTGCGTTTGTACGCAAAATAATTTTAAAAAATCGATCCCATATACGTCCATATACGTCCCACTGCAGGGCACGGGCCTCCCCTAAAATCAAGAGAACAATTGAGAGTGTTTAGGCCATATAGTGCACCACGCTGGCTTAGTGCGGGTTGCCGGACTTTTACACATCATAGAAAATACAAATCGCTATGGTGTGCAGGTTTCCTCACGATGTTTTCCTTCACCGTTATAATGCATGGTAATTGACTATCAATACATATATGACTCCGAAAAGTCAGAAGTGTGCCCTGGGATTCGAACCCGCGACCACCGTTAACATGTAGGCAGCCGTGTCTGGTCTGTTACCAACAGGTCACCACGCACTACTATAGTCATTAGTTTTTTCTGCTTATTTTAAATTGTCATTACTAATTTTAATAATTAATTTGATCTATATTAAACAAAATGCATAATTATATTCATAGCCCTCAATATAACTCTATCAATGTAAATGCAAATGTCGGATCAAAAGTAAATTGCTGAAAAGTCAAGCGAAAGACGTACGTCGAACAAAGCAAATATAAAATATTGATTTGACTCACCGTACTATGTACGACGTCGCACCAAATCTTAGATCACAGCAACTTGGAAAGGCAAAAGGAAGAAAAATAACGCCCAATACGATTTTGAGGCAGGAATATCTTTACCGTATGAAACACTGAGCGGATTCTATTAAGACTGCCAGAGAACTCTGTATTGGAATGGTTTTCACGTCGAATAAGTGTCTTTTGTATTACATTTTATTATATTCTCAATCACCGTGAGAATGTAACGAAAATAAGTTCTCAATGTTATATCAGGGTATTTCATTCTTAATTTAGCTCACCGTTTGTACACTTAAAGATCGTTATAACACAGTTGTTGCTTATTGCAATAAAGGTTTCTGGTTTTACATTTACTATCAGTCATCTGCTTGAAATTTCGCATATCATCCATCCATTTATCTATCCATCCATCAGCCAAAGGAGATCCACTGCTGAACATAGGCCTCCCCCACAGCGGCGTGCACAGGATTATGACACTGGGTATGCGGCGGAGTACTCGGTCACAAAAACTTTTTCTTTTATAGATGTTTAGCATAGCCACAGCCACGCGACAGATCTCTTAAGTCGGAAACCATGCCAACAGAACAAGTCTTAGATGTACTACTATTCATGTACATCTTCTACGGCAACGCAGACAAAACAGCGATCAATCGTCGCGGCGGAAGAAATTCTAATAAGTAAAATTACTACAAATTACACTGTACTAGAATTACTAAACAATATGCAAGGAAAACAATATATAATATAATCGTGTGTACACAACCACACAGCCAGTTATACGTTTCATAACTTTTAACATGAAACTTTCGAGTTACATTCCCTTTTTGATACTCACACCTACCTTTAGACATAATTTGAATCTTTTCACTGAATGACAATTGTGAGAACTTGTTATTTTAAATTTTTAATAAACACACATTTTCAACACAAACCTCACAATCAAATAACATTTTTAAAAAATCAACAAACGCACTGGTAAAAGCAAATCACTACAATTATTATAGAAACTCAGTAATAAACTGTTAAATGTACACACTTTCAAATGTTACAATGAAATATCTCTTAAGAAAATTATAAATATACTGGCGCAAACAAAATAGTAAACAATGCTTATCAAATGAAAAAAGGCAAAATGGCCCCCGCGAAACACAAAACATTTCTGCCATTTAAACAAATAAAACCTTACTAAACAAAAATGCATAATGCGCATACGTGATTCATTAGATTTCCGTCTATTATTTTTACTCGGATTATAGGCAACGAACATTTCCGATTACTCCCGACAACTGCCGAACGCCCGTAGCCTGCCGCTGGAGTCGCGGCTTTCGGATTCATGGGTGTGTGCGTTTACGCACTGTGCACAGACACCAAAATTACTACGCACACGCGAACAAATCTCCTGCGGGACGCGACGGCAGGAGTTGGTTGATTAGGCACATTATTTTTTGTTTGTGCTTGCAAATAATTGCTATTAATAAAATATTAGGCGTTTTTAAGTTATTATATTTTGTTTATTCATTTATTTACTAAATTAATTATATTCATCTAAAATGTACGAACGTTTTATTAAAATATCTGTGAATGGCAAGTAAAGCACTGCATTTCTGCCTATAAGGAGCGCACGCCCCTGCTCCCCCAACGATTTCCACAGTGACCTGTTGGAGGCAGCCTGCATCCAGTGACGTCCCGCATATGAGCCATATCGGGCACAAATTCCTGACTTCAGGTTGATAACGAATAGAAAAATTCAATATCACTTTGCCCGATCCGTGATTCGAACCCGGGACCTCAGCATTGTAATCGTATATTAGTACAACTACGCCACCGAGGCATATCTATAGTTATCTTTTTATTTACAGCAATAATAATAATTATTATACCATTCCAGTATAAAGAATTAGGAACAAAAAACTCATAGGGGGAGTTGGGAACAGATAATTGACCACTTCTCTCCGCAACAACATTAGTCATTTATGGTGTAACACCTATACGTAATCTACGTTATTAATTTCGATGCGGGTTAAAGACGAACTAATGTCCCTAAGAGACTCGCCGAGCTCCGGAGCTCGGTGTCAATTCTTTGCGTGCCACTGTTGAACCTGGCTGACAGGAGTTGCAGTGGTGGGTGTGAGCGCGGGAAAGTCTCTGATTTACCTTGTATTTTGCCACTCGAAATGTATCGATTAGCTACTGAGGATTATCTTCGACCTTATCAAGCTCATTTACGCCAAACTGTCCCTGACAAATGAAATTCCCTTGAGAGTAATTGGGATTTATTATATTGATGTTCCTAAAAATATGATGGGTTTTAGATTTGATGAAGAAAATCCATACTATAAACTATTTACTTCACATTAAATGACTAAGTACAAATACTATAAAGGTGATTTTTATAAATGAGCCCGGTTGGCCACATCCGAAACTATAAGGAATAGTGGAATATACTGAAAGGAGATTTTTGAATGATTTTTGAATATTCCTAGCGTGGAATCGAACCTGATCATTTACAAAAAAATAATACATGCTGTTTTATTCACAGCAGTAAAGAACTACTTATGTAATCATCTATGTAGTACCAATTTTTATATAAACATATATCTTTAGAGACCCCTTTAAACATAATTTAATGAGTTTTGGCACTACTGAAACAATATGACGTACTAAGTCTATAGTTTATCATAATGCGGTCATATCTCCGAAAAGTTTTGTAGCTTCTGATACCCACGACACAAGACTCAATTTTCGTGTGGGGTCAGAACTATGTATGTGACTGTTGGGTTTATTTATTATTATTATCTTCACCTTCATGTATAGTATGTATACGGACTGCCTCGGTGGCGTAGTTGTACTAAGGTATGATTGCAAAGCTGAGGTCTCGGGTTCGAATCCCGGGTCGGGCAAAGTGATATTGGATTTTTCTGTTCATTATCAGCCCGGAGTCAGGAATTTGTGCCCGATATGGCGATAGGCTCGCCCCCTATCACATCGTGGGACGAAATATACAAGGCGAAACGTGGGTGTTCTGGTAGCACCTCTGCCTACCCCTTCAGGGAAAAAGGCGTGTGTTTATGTATGTGTTTATGTTATATCATGTATAGTAGGCACAAGGGTTAGCGTAGGAAAACATACAAAATTACTTTAAGATGAAAAAAATGTATAAACGTTCACCTAAAGTAGGTAATATCTTCACAGTAAATGTTTATTGAAAATATGATCTTACTAGTTCAGCAATGTTCATGTTCATTGCGCTAAGATAAGTTGAAACGCTAATCCATTTGTATAACATGATAACTCTCAAGTTGTATCAAAGCTATAAACTATAAACTTAGCGACTCAATACAGAACTGCATTGAGTACTGATCTAATACGTGAAATGTAATCGCGCGCTTTGTGTTAAGATTCCTATTGGGATGTAAATACATAAATGTTTCCTAGATATTGAAGATATTATGTCAACAGCGGTGTACGGAATAAGCGAAGCCTTTGTAAACGCATATTGATAATTATTTTACTCTGATTTCAAATTATTATAATGGCACGTGGAGGAAAAGTATATAATTAAAGCCCAAGGCCACATGAAATTCTCTCCATAATGTTTAATTCAAGGAAATCAAAGAACCTCGCTGAAAACTTCCTCGTTGAAGAAAAAGGCGAACCCAAAGCTTTAAGCTATGTTATTGTTTCCATTAATAATTCAACCGTTTCAATATGAACTTTTTCAGTGTTTTGGTAATTTCGCGTTATGACGAAGTATGGCAACAAAGTTGGCAATACAATGAACAAAAGAGGTGCGGTGCCCGAGTAACAGTGTTCGCTCTGCGGCATGTTTACGTGCGTTGCCATGGCACGAAATGAAATTGTTCTGGGAAAGTTCGTTTTGTTGGTAAAAATACCCCACTAGAATTACCTGCTGCGTTGTCTATTCGTAATTCACGAGGCATTTACCTTTGGAAATGACTTGGTGTTATTGAAGTAGAACTTCTTTAGGCGTGTCTGGCAGTATCGCATTTTTGTTCGCTAATATCTTAGTTCGTACGAATACATTAATAAGTTTCATACTAATAATCACGAGAAACACAGCTGTATATATAACATGAGTTACATTATTAATACAAGATCTAATTTGAAGAAAATTATTATAACAAAAAAATATCCTCATATAATGCTTGTGGGTCCCGACACACGATTAGAGTCCCCTTTATTCCAATAATTGTGTTGGAATATGTACTATAAACATAATAAACAAACTCATATTTTACAATACATGTTCAGGGTCGCGGGTTCAAATCCCAGTAGTAATCCTAAATGGAATGCAGGTTTCCTCACGATGTTTTCCTTCACTGTTATAGTGCGTGGTAATTGACTATATTAACACACACATAACTGAAAAGTAAGAGGTGTGCCCTGGGATTTGAACCCGCAATCACCATGAACATAAAAGATTGATGCAGGCTTCCAAAAGGTCGATGTAGATGATATTCAGCTTATGACATTCTTAGTATATTTGTTTATATCACGTAGAAATGTTAGGCAAATTGTTCACAAGCAAATTGTGAGAGCTGAAAATGTATAAAACTTAAATCTTGCAAGTGTCGTTAAACGGTTCTCCACTTCGTTTTAGATTCGTATCGATTTGTTGTCGGAAACAGCTTCGCGCTCCCCAAGCCGCGTGCTGACGGAAATTTCACAATTACCTATTCTCTCTCGGTTCGGACGATTTCTCAAAAGAAGAGAAGTATTTTCTTTCACAATTCGCTTGGATAATGAAGCGTTTCAGTAAAGTAGCGATGGAGTTTAGTGAAATGCCTTGAATACTAACATGACTACTCTGAAACAATATTTAAATATGGAGATATTCAAGACTTAAGATCCAAATTGATAGAGTAGACTGTTATTTCCTTCGCTAGGGGAATACTGAAAAACCTTTCAGTTGATTGATACACTACAATAAAAAAATATTTCACTGTTACTAAGGACTATGTCTAAACTCTGTATATATTATTGAAATAGTCTTGGTAGTATTTTAATGTAGCAAACGTGTTCAGGAAAAATACTGTAATTTCAGTAAATTTTATGAACATTTCGTACCTGAAAAAAAAATTGCGATTTCCTTCACAGCTTTCGGGCCACATTTGCTGGCATTGTTGTTTTATATTTTATAAGCTTTGTTGCCAATACATAACATTAAAAGGTATTTTAAAGTATTATTAAAACTACATTAATTACATTTTCTTATTACTTTTTGAAGACGAGAATCATATGTCTCTGTATGATTTTGCCAGCTATTATTTTGCAATCGCTGTTTCAATATTTTATAAGTTATACATTGCCCACTGTTTCCAACTGCCGAACTGCTATATGAATTGGGAACTGAAAAGTGGCCAGTCGCTTGTCCGCCATATGCAAATAACTCTGTCAGCCGGTCAATTCCGGAGATTTTACATTTGAAGTGTTTTTTGTAACACTTTTTTCAAACCATTCCATAATTTCCTGTGAGTAATCACTACGCTGTTTACACTGCGACGATTGATTCTGAATCAGAGAGAATGAAGGAAAAAGAAAACATTCCCTTCGAAGTTAGATTATGTTGAATGGATTGAGTGTTAAGTTTACGCCGCTCGCTTTCGCTCGCAGATCATAATATTTGCTGCGGGAGATTTAAAATGTCACCTAAACGAGGGGTTTGATATAATCATTACCGTGTCGCCGTAGGCGGCTCGATGCGGGGTGACACCGCAGCTATAGTTTGCTGGATTTGGCTGTGAAATAACATTTTAGTTTATTATAAGAACTGACGTTGCATCAACTGTTTCTATGAATAAATCTGTCTGTATCAGCCCATATACGTCCCACTGCAGGGCACGGGCCTCCTCTACAATCGAGAATACGATTGAGAGTGGTTAGGCCATATAGTCCACCACGCTGGCCTAGTGCGGGTTGGCATATATGGCGATGGCGATGAATAAATACCGCCATTGATTATTAAAAACCGTAACGTAGCATTTTTATACTTTCATAGTTCATAATTCTAATACTTTCTAACTACAGTTGCTTGTAAAGCGTGCCGAATATCGGCTATACAAAAAATATCCTTAGGGAAGTTTTATGTTCAACAGTGGATTCCTGTGGCTGAAGCAAAAGACAACTTAAATCTAGAATTTGGTTAAGTGGTAGTAGTTTGCTATAGCTAGTTTAGAGTTTTATGACCATATTCATAAACAGTTTTAAAACTTATTTTAGTTATCGAACGTTTTGTCTTTGTCGTTCGAAAGGGGCGAGAATCGTAATGCTTATCCCATGACATAACCGCCATAGATTGTCGTATTCAGACAATGTTTACACGATGCGACATTTTTATATCCTTCCGATAATCGTATCTTCGAGCCGAGAAACTCTCTCCGTGTAAATAGGGTTTAAACATTCGTGACCTAAAATGGGTTAAAAATGTCTATAAATTAGACCATAGAAGAAAGAAGAATAGAAGAATAGAAGTTAGACCATAGTAAATAGACTATCGTAAATTATCCTATTCCATCCATCCATCCATCAGCCAAAGGAAGTCCACTGCTGAACATAGGCCTCTCCCAATGATTTCCACAGTGACCTGTTGGAGGCAGCCTGCATCCAGCGACGTCCCGCGACCTTTACCAGGTCGTCTGACCACCTAGTGGGTGGACGTCCCACGCTGCGCTTTCCGCTTCGTGGCCTCCATTCGAGAACTTTTTGGCCCCATCGGCCATCAGTTCTCCGTGCTATGTGCCCCGCCCATTGCCACTTCAACTTGCTAATCCGCTGGGCTATGTCGGTTACTTTAGTTCTCCTACGGATCTCCTCGTTTCTGATTCGATCTCGTAGGGAAACCCCGAGCATAGCCCTCTCCATAGCTCGTTGAGTGACTTTGAGCCTCCTGATAAGGCCCATAGTAAGAGGCCACGTCTCGGTGCCGTATGTCATCACTGGTAACACACAACTATCGAAGACTTTCGATTTGAGGCACTGAGGTATTTTGGACGAGAAGACGTCGCGTAGTTTCCCGAACGCTGCCCAACCGAGTTGGATTCGACGATTGACCTCTCTCTCGAAGTTGGACCTGCCTAACCGGACCACTTGTCCTAAATAGACATATTCGTCTACAACTTCGAGAGTCGAGCCCCCAACTCCGATGGGGGTGGGCACAACATGGACATTCGACATGATCTTCGTTTTGTCCATGTTCATTTTAAGACCCACCTGTTGGGAGACTCGATTGAGGTCTTCGAGCATAGTGCTAAGGTCTTCCAGCGATTCTGCCAAGACTACAATATCGTCGGCAAATCGAAGGTGAGTGATATACTCGCCGTTGATGTTGATGCCGAATCCTTTCCACTGCAAGAGCTTGAAGGCGTTTTCCAGCGCGGCAGTAAACAGTTTCGGAGATATGACATCTCCCTGTCTTACGCCTCTCTGTAGTGGAATAGCCTTCGTGCTCTGATCTTGTACTCGGACCGACATGGTGGCGTTGTTGTATATACACTTCAACACTTCGATGTACCGATAGTCAATGTGGCACCGCTGAAGAGACTGTAGCACAGCCCAGGTCTCGATCGAATCAAAGGCTTTCTCATAGTCCACAAACGCTAAACAAAGCGGCAAGTTATATTCCTCGGTTTTTTGTATAACTTGCCGAAGCGTATGAATGTGGTCTATGGTACTAAAGCCTTTTCGGAAACCGGCTTGTTCGGGAGGCTGGAAGTCATCAAACCTGCGTTCGAGACGATTTGTGATGACCCTCGAAAACAGCTTATAGACATGGCTCAGGAGCGAGATGGGCCTGTAGTTCTTCAGCAAAGTGTTGTCACCTTTTTTGAAGAACAGTACCACCACGCTCCTGCTCCATGCCTCTGGCGTTGAGCCCTCTAGGAGAACGGAATTGAAGAGCTTCTGAAGGACTTTCAGCATCGGCATACCGCCCGCTTTCAGAAGCTCTGAAGTGATTCCGTCCTCACCCGGCGCCTTGTTGTTTTTAAGCTGTTTCAGGGCCATCTCAATCTCACACAGGTTGATGTCCGGGATATCATCGCTAAAGTGTCGGATCAACTCGGCTCTCGGGTCTTCGGCCGAGCTAACAGCAGGTTCGGCAACCGAGGTGTAAAGCTGTCCGTAGAACCTCTCGATCTCCCTTAATACCTCTGCCCTCGTCGACACTACGCGGCCGCCGTCCGTCTTCAGCCTAGACAACTGGCTTTGCCCAATAGACAAGTCTCTTGCAAACACTTTGGAGCCTCCGTTCCGCTCAATTGTCTCTTTTATGCTCACAGTATTGTGAGCACGGACATCGTGTCGCAAGGACTTCCAGATCCGTCTATTGAGCCGCCTATATGCTTCGGCGTCATCGGAAGACTGCAGCGCCATAGATCGACGTTCGGCCATGAGGTCAAGAGTGTGGATCGAGAGTTTTTGGGGTCTATCTCTACGGCGAGGTCTAAAATACTTAGATCCCACCGTATGGACAGCTTCTACCAAACCGCTGTTTAGCTCATCCACTGCAAGGTTTTCTTTGAGACAATCAAAGCGATTTGCCAGCTCAAGTTGAAAGCTCTCGGGGTTTTGGATATGGGCGCGAGTAGGTCGGAGCGTAGACTTCATCAAGCGACGCCTTTCTAATTGGACATTGATGTTCAATGTGCCTCTAACCATTCGGTGATCACTGCCGGTTTTCACCCTGTTGATCACAGAGACATCACTGAACATCCGTCTATTCGTCGTCAAGATGAAATCTATCTCGTTTCTCGTAGAACCGTCAGGACTCAGCCAGGTCCATTTCCTGTGAGGCGGCTTCTGGAAGAAAGAGTTCATCGCAAAGAGTCCCTCTTTCTCCAGAAAGTCGGCCAGCCTCTGACCCCTGAGGTTCCGTTGCCCATGTCCAAATTGCCCCACTTTTAGCTCTGCATCGCTTCTCATGCCCAACTTTGCGTTGAAGTCCCCCATAACAACATTGAAGTAGGTTTTGGAAGTATGTATGGCCCGACTTATGTCCTCATACATCTCCTCTACTTCTTCATCTGGATGTGTCGAGGTCGGCGCGTATACCTGTATGACCTTCAACGAATATCTTTTTGATATTCTGAGTATAAGGTACACTACCCTGCTCGACACACTTTCGATGGATACGATGTTGTTTATGAGAGACCTGTGGACGAGAAATCCGACACCTCCTCGGGACTGTTGGTCGTCCCCCCGGTAGAAAAGCAGGTTACCGGACTTCAGGGTTATCGTGTCCTCCCCGATTCTTCGGACTTCCGACAACCCCAGAATGTCCCAGTGTAACCCACTCAATTCTTCTTCCAGTTCGACAATCTTCTCGTCTGTCCTCATCGTGCGTATGTTGTGTGTTACCAGGGCCAGTCGTCGTCGGGGGTGGTAGCCGGGGCCAACCCGGGGATTCTTAGCACCCCCTGCCCCGCCGTAACCATGGCCGCTACCGTAGCCAGGAATAGCGGGGCTGCCGGGGACTGGGGGCCTGGTCCTGGATTTATTTTTCATCAGAGGTTTTTGCCGGTACTCGCCACGCTTGGCAGGCGGGTTGGCGAGCGCAGGAGGGGACTCGAGTTGATGACGCTGCTGCCCGTCATCAACCGGGGAAAGGAAATATAGTTTGTGGGTAAAGGATATTATGGGGAAAGGAAAATATGGCCTGTAGGAGTGGATACTGCAGTCACGGAAGGTAAGTAATAATAATTATCCTATTACCCCAAAATAAACGGTCGTTTTGTAACTACTTGATGCCGTCCATTGAATTATGTTTAGTGAGATTTTTGGGAACCCCTTAATATGACTTTTACTTAAGTACCTCTTTACTCTCCAAATTTCAAATATAGCCAACACCTATATGCAACTGTTATAGGTGTATATCCAGGCGAATTTTGTTGAATTTTAATTAATCATAAATAAACACACGCAACAGTCTCATAACCCCATACCCGAAACAAATATTTGTGGATCGCACAAATATTTCGAAGTTCGTCGGGTTTATGAAAAAACTCAGCAATTCTCGACATTTAGGAATAAATTACAAGGCACATCCATTATACTACTCGTAGATCATTGTACGAAGACCGAATCAGTCTTGAGGGGATATTCCCGTCGTATAAGAAATTTACCCTTTAATGCTCGCGGTGGAATCGAATCCATGTACCGGCACCTTTATTTTGTATTGTTAAACGATATTTTATATGTTTCCGGTTGATTGCCGCCTTATCGAGTATTAATATTACAAATATAGGATATTGAATTCAACATTCTCGTTATTTTTATATTGGTACGAAAAAGGTACGACATATTGATTTATATAATTTCCTGCTTTTGAACCTATACGTAATTTATAGTATGTATGTATGTATATGTATGTATGTATATGTATGTATTTATATGTATGTATTTATATGTATATTTATCTTTATAAGAATTGACATGTGTATGTATTTTCTTTTTGTATTGTATCAGCCCATATACGACCCACTGCAGGGCACGGGCCACCTCTACAATCGAGAGTACGATTGAGAGTGGTTAGGCCATATAGTCCACCACGCTGGCCTAATGCGGGTTGGCGGACTTTTACAATATGTGTGTATGTATATTAGGAGTAAATTACTATGTATCATATATTGTGTATCTATAAATTATAAACAATTTGTTAATTTTCCATTTTTTTATTTTTTTTTATTTACACAAAACAGGTTACAATCTTAAAGCTGCTAAATAGTTACAATAATGTTTTTTATCTTGAATATAACCCAAAACTTGCTTTTCACGAACAATATTATACTATATACTGCTATATAACAATATACTGGAAATTACAATACAAAAACCATGATAAAATAAAATAAAATACGGTACAAAAAATATATAGTTCCAATTCATTGTTGATTTTGGATTTGATTGTTGATTGTTTTTGGAGCTTGTCTCTTTTATATTCCAGACTGCCCTGTCTTCTTTTCATTGTGTTATATCCATCCAAAGGTTGTCTGTAAGAAATTCCCTAGAGCGAAAAGACCGCCATCTGTACTTTTTTTCTTATTTTTATTAATTTTTTTTGTATGATTTTCCTTTCTTTGTGCAGTTAAGAATAAATGAACGAATGAATGAAAAAGGTAAGTGCGTGGTGGCCTGTTGGTAACGGACTAGACGCGGCTGCCTACGTGTTTATGGTCGTCGCGGTTTCAAATCCCAGGGCACACTTCTGGCTTTTCGGAGTCGCGTGTGTATTGATAGTCTATCACCACGCACTATAACACTGAAGGAAAAGATCGTGAGAAAACCAGCATGCCATAGCGATTTGTATAAATTTCTATACTATGTAAAAGACCGCCAACCCGCACTAGGCCAGCGTGGTGGACTAAATGGCCTAACCACTCTCTATCGTACTCTCGATTGTAGAAGAGGCCCTTGCCCTGCAGTGAGATATATGGACTGATACAATACAATACAAAAAAAGACGAAAAAGCAGCTATGTTGCAACTGATAGTAAGAGACCATGAGCCCGTGGCCGCCAGACTATCGTAATTTTATAAAAACTGAAAGTATGTCTGCGCATGCCTCTGACGTAAGCATTACACGATCAGCTATTATGAAGTTCCAATCGTGGTGGCTTTGGAGGTTATCAGTTTTATGTGTCTGGCATGATGAAAGAACCATCAAAAGTGTCCGGCTGTCAAGGAAACACCTTTGATAGTTGCCTTAACCCTTTCAGACCTGATTTTTTTTACCTGCACAATGCAAACTTCGGTCGGCTACTGGTCATAACTTTCTTTTTTTTTTTTTAACTATAACTAAAACTAAACTAAACTATAACTTGCCAAAAACTGTCATTAAACGCCAAGAGATGGCGTTGGACCAAATGAACTAATGAACACAACCGTTTTTAGTTGCAAATAATGTGAAATTCATACTAAAATTTATTTTTATATCATATGTGTACAATTGTGTACACCATGTCTGAAAGGGTTAACAACATATACAGGGTATGTCAAGACTGCTACCGAAAACGAAGCCAGGTGGTAGTTTTAATGACTACAGACACGATGCAACACAAAATTTTGCAAAAAAAAAAACGCGACGATTTTTTTTGTAATATTTTAAAGATCATAGTTATGTTGGGGTGTAAAATCAATTGTGTTTGCTAAAATTATTATATAAAGCCTTTCGTAATATAGCGTCTTTAAAAATAAAAGGATGTATATAATTTTTTTAGGAGAATGTATGTATTTATGTACCACCCAAATACGATGATAGGAAAAAAAATCGTCTATTTTTGCAAACATTTAGTTGCATCGTGTCTAAAGTCACAAAAACTGGCTCCGTTTTTGGTAGCGGTCTTGATACGCCCTTATAAAAATTCAGCTTTTATACTATAATGCTGGCAAAAGTATTTATTACGATAACTCCAAACTTTAATAAAATGTAGTGTGTCCACGGGCTATTGGTCTATATGAGTAATTTAAACGTGAGAGAAACGGCCATCTCTCACACTCTCTCTGGATTGGAATGCACATTCTATCAGTTGCAGTACAGCCAGTTTTGACAGCCTCCGTGTCGCTGTTGGATAGACGCCGGCTGTGAAACGTGAGGTTGCGGATTCGTTCACCGCACCTAGACAAATGTTTGTATGGTCCATTTGTTTGTGGTCTGAGTGTTTGTGAGACCAAAAAATCTCTCGTAGTTAGTTCGGATACCCACCATACAAGACTCGATCTAAGCGTGGGTCAGCTGGCTAATTCACGTAATTTTTTGACGCGCCGATCAAGTTGCGGTGCAGTTGCAATGAAGTTTACGTCTTAGTGCAAAATCGTATTCTTGTAATTGTTTAGCTGCGCGTGAACTGCATCTAAGCTATGCGTAAACTGCGCGTGTGCTTCGCGTCAACTGTACGTCAGTCGTATGCAAGAAGCTTATACGTGAATACCGATCAAGTTGCGATCTGGATCACGCACATAAAACACGCAGCAGTAGAATACACTAAACCGCTCGCGTGACGCGAACTTGACGCGAGCGTATCTGACAGCGGTTGTCAAAATTACGAGAATACAAAAAGGTCTGTTTTGATCGAAACTTAACTGCAACTGCACTGCAACTGAACTTATTTAATTACGTGAATTACCCTACTAGACTATATGTGTGACTGTTGGGTGCATTTATTTATTCATTTATTTACTTTTGTATACTAGTAGGAAAAGCGAAACCGAGAGAAAAAAGAAGAAAGTTGTTTGTTCAAGGATTGCTACGCAACTTACTCGATTTAAAGAGCAGATATTTGATATTTATTATCAGTTCATGAACTGAACTTTAGTACAAGCGTTCGGCCTCAACTTTCACTACAGTTTCCGATTTTGCAAAAACGACTAACTATAGCGTAACTTTCGCGCGTTAACATTCCAGTTTTCGGTTGAGTACATGGGAAACTGAGCGGCACGTTAATTTTCCGGCGAGTCGCGTTTGGAATCGAACCGGCGATTAATTAGGCGCTTTTTAATTAGTCGCGTGTCTCGCGACGTGCGCGCTGTAGAGTTCAGAAGTGCTTTGTTTAGGAGTTCACCTACTGTTTCTAGTTTATGACTCTCCTGTGGAGTTGGTGCCTTGGACTGTATATACTGTTGGTTTCCATTTGGGGTATTTGGGCAAGGAAATGTTTAAGGATGGTTGTCGTTATTTAATTGGAAAAATGAATTTTCTATAATTGTTAATATACGTAGCGTTTTTTTTTCAATTTATATACATACACATAGCTGGCTGTGGTGCCATCGGCAATGTCTATTTTATTGCCTTTCCACGACGGAACAGAAACTTTATATAAATCTTTATTTAGCTTATTTACATTTCACAAATTTTGACAATACAGCATATCAATGCCACACTATGCACTGCCTGTTTCATGGGTGTCTGAATATATATTTGTACATGCTATATTTGTATATCGGGTGCAAATCCTACTCTCGGTTAACTCATTAATTGCGTATTTTAAAACTAAAATCCTCAGAATAAAACTCAAGATTACCGTTTATAGCCATGCCTAAGCATCACCATTGACGTAATTTTAGACAGTTTGTTTCACATCTCATTGCCATAAATAAACATCACGCTTTTATCCCAGAAGGGGTAGTCTGAGGTGCAACTAACCCACGTTTCGCCTTGTGTGTTCCGTCCCACAATGTGATCGGGGGCGAGCCTATCGCCATATCGGGCACAAATTCCTGACTCCGGGCTGATAATGAATAGAAAAATCCAATATCACTTTGTCCGACCCGGGATTCGTACCCAAGACCTCAGGCAGTTGCATTGCATTGAGGCAGTCGATAAACATAACATAGCCGATGGTGAATAATTGGTTTCACGAATGTTCAGTCATGTATGACGAGTGTATATGCAAATTATATTATTGTTGTGATTGATAGGAACTATTGTTATTGTTGGATGATTGAACAGTACGGATTAATTTATTTTGTTTTATTTATAAATTTAATTAATACGGTTAACACCATTTATATTTATAACTTAAAATTAGGGTACTGAGTCAAGCATCTCACTCGCAGAACCTCAAGCACTCGGTTAAAATCCCCGCTCGTTCATCCTCGAACAAATCACATCCAGGATTGATGTCTTGGAGATCATAAAGCGTGGTCAGCATCCGTGGTATTGGTGTCAAGGCACGGGATACTGTACGACACCTTGGTACCGCGAACAGCACATGTTTACGGCTTCTGGAATCTATATTTTATTATGAAAACTACGGACAGTTTCTTTTGAAAGTTATTATCAATATTTGCGAGTTGGCTTGATTCTGGCAAAAGAAATATTCAATACGATGCAAGAATAATTTTGTTATTAACATTTTGTGTTTAATGCGATATGTTAAAAGGCGTGAAAATATTGCACTGACGAATGACGGTTAATGTGCATTGTGCCGTGTGTAATTGAAGTTTGATGGCCCTGTCGTCATTCGCACTCGCGTGGTAATTATTATCGTGTATTATCGAGCTTTGGCTCGGTTGATAGCGGACTGGTATAACAAGCTGTATTCCGGGTTCGATTTCAAAGCGCAACACTATAATTTTTCGAAGTTGTACGTGAATTTTGTAGTTAACTATCGCCGACAAATTATAACAGCGGAACTTCTGAGAGTGGACAGGGATTGCAAGCGCCGCAGAACTATTTCGCCTCGCACTAGGCAAGGGACACTATGCTGAGTCAACTGCCAACCTTCAGTAGTTGGAGAGGCACTACAAGAAATAGAAGAGGAATTTATCAGTAATGGAAAGTATTCAAAAGTTGATGCCAGGCGGCCACGTACCTAATCAGAAAATTATATTAAGCAAATCATTATACTATATTAAATTTGATTATATAAAGTTTTTGATAAGAATATAATGATGACTTTTTTTTTTCTTGAGGAAAAGTGGTAATAATTATACACTGAGGCACATCATACCACAAGGTAGTGACTTAATTGTGTCCCCAGTATTATCGAAGAACACAAGGGGCGGTAATTATGTACCATGAGGCGCGCTACTCCTCTGTTTAGTAAAAAAGATTCTCAAAGTAGCTTCAAGAATTTCAGTTGTATCAAAGTTTTTTAAAAGTATAACAATAAGAAAAACGTTACTCACACAGTGAAAACTGTTCTCCGATGTCCAGAATCGTCTGTAGCATTATGGTGGCGTAATCTGCCTTTCAAACTATAGAAAAAGGGAAAGAGGAACACCTCCTGCACAGTAAATACTAATTACATTATTTTTACATTTAATTCCGGATTGAATTTAACATCAACATAATTACAGCCAAAACATGTCTTACACGTAATCACATTTTATGCCCTAAAGCATTCGGTATAGACTTAACATCGTTATAGCCTTCAATAAAATTATAGTGGATCCATTCCTTAATATGGACTCAATAGAAACGTTTCGTAATCCACTCAGAATTTTGTACGTAATCGGATATTATTTTGATGTACAACATAATCTTTCTTTTCATAAAGTCCTTACATGACCCATTGTCAGCGAGGGAATGTCTGAATAAGATTGAATTATGAGGACATATTTCGCGTCATCTTTTCTTTACAAGTTCCAGTGAAAGTTGGGTCTAGATATACGGATTCAAGAAATCTAGGTTTAAAGTGCAACTTGAGCTATTAAGAAAATTTATACCGCACAGTTATTTTTATTACCTTTATTTTGTGGGACTTTTATCCGTGCAGGTATGTATGTAAGACCCATAATACCTTATACTTAACACAAACCTTTTTTTTTTAACTGTAAAAGTTATCTATGAACACAGTCTGTTCGCAACTGTTGACAGCGGATTCGCCGGAATCGTTTTTAATAATCTGACATCTACAACATTCAAATTATAATCCCTAAGAAAAGTTTCCCTTTCTTTCTTATTCTTGACACATTCCACCAGCAAATGTTGCAAATCTTGTACTTTATTGCAGGTACTGCAGTTATGTGATTCAATTTTTTTTTCACCAGGTATGCAAACTTTGCTGATGGATAATGTCCAGAGCGTAATTTAAAAACTAGCTTCATATATATAATTCCTCTCTAAACCACTGCTACTAAACTAGGGTGATACTGCATGCACAGTTGAGAATCTCAGTACAAAGAACTAAGAATACATATTGCGTAGGCAATTATTTTTAAGTGCGTGGTGGCCTGTTGGTAACGGACCAGACTCGGCTGCCTACATGTTCACGGTGGTCAAGGGTTCAAATCCCAGGGCACACCTCTGACTTTTCGGAGTTATGTGTGTATTGATAGTCAATCACCACACACTTTAACGGTGAAGGAAAACGTCGTGAGGAAACCTGCATACCGTAGCGATTTTAAAGAATTTCTACGGTATGTAAGTCCGCCAACTCACACTAGGCCAGCTTGGTGGACTATATGGCCTAACCACTCTCAATCGATTCTCCCGATTGTAGAGTAGGCCCGTGTGCAGCAGTGGAACGTATATGGGCTGATAAAAAAGGCAATTTTTACTATACACACTCAATCTGACGAATTATAACGTTCAAATTATTTTCGATCAATGAGAATCGGCAAAGGCGTATTCATACTCGTATCATTAAAATCTCTCATCTGTTTCATCCTTAAATGCCGGCAACGTACCTAATACTCCGTAAATAATACAGGTTCATGAAGGACACTGTTATATTTTCCATCAGATGAATTGGTTGCGGGCTTTTGCGCAAGCGAGACTAAATTTTTTATTGCATAGGTCCGGCAAACGCGCAAACAACTCACCTGATGGTAAGAGATCACTGCAGCCGGAGGGGAGCGGCATGGAAAAAGCACGGGAAGAGGAAAGGGGTTTTGGGCATCTGGCAATCTCACTCACCGAACGAAACGCGACAGCCGAGCTGCCGTTTCACATGGAATTCCTATGTGACCGTGGTACCACCCCGAATGACTCTGCCCATTCATGCTGAGTCATGACTGACAACAGCGTGGCTCTACCACTTTCACGTCTTAACTTTTCAACCTATCATTCTGTTTTTTTCATATATAGGTGTCTTTCCAGTTAGAAAGTTTGCAAGCGAAAGAAAAATCCTTTAGTATTTTTCAATGCTTGCTGCGTTGACCATTACCCTGATATTATTGACAACATTTACATTAACGCGAGCGAAGCCGCTACCAAACCTATGTATTTCTCGTATACTACGACAATCACAAATATTGAATTACTTACGTATCAAACGCTCAAATTCCCTTCTTATCCACTCATCCTTTCAATCCGAATTTCCGAGGGTGACTTTGTAATAAACGAAGTGGCATTCAGCCTTCGTCTGTTGAATAGACTTGGGCACAATTTTAGCTTTCTGTAATCCTAAGTACCAACGTTCAGTATTCCTAAATATATTGAAGTACGTACAATAATGTCATGAATTTATGAAATGCTCGTACTTGGGTCTATGACTGACGAATGAAAGGAATCTTCAGCCTTTGTAGTTCATACGCTCGTTTTATATTTTTATAGAAGACAGAGAAAATAAGTAAGTGCCTTATTGTGATACGAAAAAATTATAGATATTTAGATAAAACACTTGGATAATCTCGATTGTACCCTTGCATTTGGATTGATTAACCCTTGGATTGATTGAAATGGCAAAGATGAAAGAAAGTAAGCTGCACTTCAGGATTTTTTTTGGCCTAAAAGAAATACTATAAAAGTAAGTAAGAATTGATATAATTGCTGAGAGACTGATGTTTTATGTGTGTGTTTACATTTGTGTAGAACCCTTTTATTCGCGGCAATCGTCTTTGATAACCACTTAAAGCCCTATCTTCTTATTTGGCCATACACGAACGCTTAAACGAGCATCGCGTTCGGAAGGGCACTTGACAAATCTTAAAACGTGGCTTCTGAGAGTGTCCGGGGTGTACCAATGAAAATCCTTGAGAGGAATTTGGAGCAGGAGTTCAGGACACAAAGAGGCAGCCTTTCACGCATTCTTTAAAGCCGTCGGTTACTTAACGGCTGGTTGAACAGGCGATCGGCTCGCGACTCTCGGAGGTCTGGCAAAAATTGTGGAGTGCGGCCCTCCGAAGTGCCCATTGGAAAGAGTACTTTCTAGTTTGTTGAGGGTGTGTGGGCCAAATGTATGGCAGAATATTTGCGTGGAAACGATGCGTTTTTAAGATGGAAGTTTCTTTTTTTGGATCGATTCAAATTATAATATAATTTGTTTGTTATTTGCATTCTAAATTGATTGTAGGAATAACTTTTTTTTGTTTGTTCTTAGTTAAAATATGAGAATGATACCTGTAATCATTCTCATATTTTTAGGCGCAATTCTAAAATATTATGCACAGGATTGATAATATCTGTGTCGAAATCATCGCAAGGTATATTAGCGGCCGCATAGTAATGAATGCTTCAGGATGTTGGATGCAGATTTCTTCCAACAGGTCTTGTCTTCGGGAGGCCTCTCTTAAGCAGCGCACTCCTTATGTCTGAGGATGAAGAATATTCACAACTGCAATAAGATAAGTAATAATTATGGGTGCGACCGCCGCGTGCCCGCCTGGAATATTCTCCCGTGTGTCTCGAGCTAATGCGCTGCTTCCCACGATCCGTACTTAGGTCACGTGCCGCGAGAGAAATCCTTTCACCCTGCTCGCTGAACATATGATCCCTTATAATGCCATATCAGGCTCTATATGGTTAGTACTCAATCATTTCCAAAACTCTAATGTAGAATTTCTATGCGTAATGAATGAAATCTAAAATAAATACAGATGTCGCACCACCCGAAACCGTGATAGAGTTCATTCCTTCCACCTGGAAGCGTGCCGTTCCCGAACGGTACGTTTTCAGCGTTCTTTCTTACCACGCACGTGCAAGCTCTGGAACGAACTCCCTGCTTCGGTGATTCCTGGGCGCTGTGACCTGTTCATCTTCAAACGAGGCTTGAAAAGAGTGTTCACCTCCAGTAGGCAGTGGCTTGTCTATGCGCTTGGCATTGTAGAGTCCATGAGCAGCGGAAGACGGGCAGAATCAGGCGGGCCGCAAGCTTCTCTGCCAATAACGGCAATAAAAAAAAAGATATTCTAGACAGCTAAATGAATTCTTAGAATTAAATCTAAATATTTTTAATATTGGTTTTGCTGCTTCAAAGCGCTGATAGTCATAATTGAAAAGTTTAATAAAGTGATATTAATTTTAGAATGACTAGCGGCCCGTCCCAGCTTCACCTGGGTGTAGATGGTTTATGCTTCCACTCCACACCAGATACTTGTTATTTTTCTTACAAATTCGTGTATACCAATACTCGACGTAGCTATCATACCGTCCCTTTTCTTCTAACCATGACCCAATCAATCCCGTCCCGTCACATCTGTTCCGTCCCGTCAAGTCCCGTCCCGTCCTTTCGCATCGCATACTTACCTCTTTCATTCCGTGCCTTAAAATTTCGACCTTTCATCACAATAAAATCGAAGAAAAGGTTAATTATAATTTACGTTCCTGAAATAGTAAGTTTAAAAGTATCTTGGTCTTTCTTTTATTAACCGATTTCAATAAAAGGAGGAGGTTCTTAATTCGTCGGAATCTTTTATTTTTAAGTTGCCATTTTACATGAAGAAAAATACTCCTTATCAGTATCAAGCCTTTTTATTGGTATTCAGACTTGCGATTTTATTTTATTCAAAATCCTTTGAATGAAAAATAAAAACCATGCCTTCTTTCAGTAAAATTGTCTATCCAAAATATTAAAGATACTTCCCCTCCATGTGGCAACGCCGTGGGACATCCTGTATTTGTATTATACATATAAACCTTCTCCATGAATCACTCTATCTATTGCTGGAAACTACATTAAAATCCGTTGAATAGTTTAAAAGATCTGAGCGCAGACAGCGGAGGAGACTTCATTTTATATTATGTGATGATAATGGATAGAGATTTAATTTTTGCTGCGGTGTGGATAAGGAGATAAATGTCAGTTTCAATGAGTCTGTTGTGTCCCTCCTTCACAGTTTTGGTATAAAAGGTAAGTAGTATATTTGTTTATAAAATTGACATATTATTAATAAAAAAAAAACAGAAAATAACCTAACCTAACCTAACAATCCCATACGTAGTCCTAACCCCGCACTAAAATCGAATCTGGTGTCGTGGGTATTAGAAGCTTCGAGAGACTTTTTGATCTCACAAGCACCCACAAGTTTTTATGCATCCAGCACATACAATTTTTCTTTCTTATAGACTTTATGCAAATCTTCCAGAATCTAGATTTAAAAATCTATAAATTGCCTGGGATTGAAATTTGTGTTCCGCACAGCGGTAGGTCGCCCTGCCGCCTCTTAGAACGTTTAAGAGTCTTAGTTTATTTATTGGGACAGGTAGTGTTGGTTACAAATTTTACTTACACTAAAAATACAAAATATATTAAAATAAAAGTAAAACCTGTTTAATGCCGTCACAACATGTACTGTTCTTGAAAAAAATATAACATCAGTTAATTAATCATTTAGGATAATAAGAGTTGTGAGGTTAAGAAATAATGGAATTAAAATTAATTAATAACTATATGTGATTTAGCACCTCTGCCTACCCCTTAGGAAGTGCAGGCGTGAGGGTATGTTGTATTTTAGAAAGTTGCGATGATCCGATCTCTAATGGACCCTTGTTGTATTATTATTATATTATGTTCAGAAGTATGATTACCATGACGTTTTTTGTATCAAGTTCGTATATTTCATCGGATGTTTGGTTCGCCCCCGGCCAAAAAGTATCGTATCCACAAATTGAGGTTGGGATATCATAGACGTATAATGAAGATTTAGCTGCATTGATATATGTTGTCATTATAAGAGTTTGTGCGTCTTTTTCCGTTGTTTACTTCCCAACCAGTAACGAGTTGGTTACAGACTTGAAAACTTTAGCTTTTTATATAATTGGCAATATAAACGCTTTTGTTATTTGTAGCAAAATATACTATAAACTGTTTATTTTATTGCAGCGGTTTCTGGGGTACAATAAAATTGTTTCTTATCGCAGGAAACTTTTAGTTTTTTTATTAGCTAATAAAACAACTGCTTAAATATAATATTTGAACAGAAATCGACTGCTTTAAGGTATACAGACCCACTTGGAATCATTAATAGGCTAGATATAATTTTTGTTTAGTTTTGCTCGAATTTGCCTTTGTTCCAATTTGTTTTTCTGTAGTAAGTGAAAACGAGCCTGGCGTTAAATTAATTAAGCACATCATTTAGTGTCCTTTAGACTTCCGACTCACTAGGTTTCTGTCAAGGAGTAAAACAATCTCTAAGAACTTGTGTACCAAGTATCTGCATGGTTCTGTATCAGCCCATGTACGTCGCACTGCAGGGGCGGGCCTCGTCTACAATCGAGAGTACGATTGAGGTGTTTAGGTCATATAATCCACCACGCTGGCCTAGTGCGGGTCGGCGAACTTTACATACCATAGAAATTCGTACAAATTGCTATAGTGTGCAGGTTTCCTCACGATGTTTTCCTTCTTCGTTATAATGAGTGGTGAGTGGTATTATAAATACACACACAACTCCGAAAACTCAGAGTACCAAGTAAGGAACGTTTTTATGTAGATTACGTACCACTGATTCCGTTGCAACTTGCCTTCACAACATGGATTTCGGGGTCAATGTAGTCTATAATTTTAGAAAGAATCAAAGAATTTTAGAAAAATAGTCTCAGAGTAATTTCGGAATTATGAGTAAATCAAGCGTCATGAACCAAATTGATTACTATTATTAGGTATATTTCTGCTAAATTAGACCAGCATTAGTTCATTGAACAAGATCTTCTCGAAAATACTTATATAGAATTCTTTAATATTATGCTTGAATAACACGAATATTCTCTATATTGCCGTGTACCTTGTATAGCTCAAGCATTCACTCATTTTAAGATGTCAAAGTAAGACGTAATACGTCAAAGACTTTTCGTAACACAAAGAACGTCTGTATGACTCTCAAACGTACCTTTTGCATGGTTCAGTGTCATAGAAGAACCTCTCAGTTATGTTATTTATTTTCGCACTGAATGAGCTTAAACATGATTATTAGGTTATTACTTTTGTGTTTAGATAGGGAGAATAGTAGTTCAAGTGTTTCTCGTTTTAATGAAATTTCTTGAGCGATTCTCGTCTCTAAAGTTGCTTTTGTATATGCCGTCATAGGCAGACTAGAACGAGGCCCGTCTGATAATACACGGTTACTGCTGCTTCTGGACTCTTTAATGCCAAGGATCCAGACAAGCGGCTGCCTGCGTGTAGTGAAAACTCTCTTTAATACTCGTTTGAAAGACACTTGGGAACACCAAAGATCGGAGTTCAGTCCAGAGCTTGCACTTGTATGGTAAAAAAAGAAAGCTGGAAACGTATTATTCGGGAATAGATAGTAAGTTGTGTGAGCGGTTTAGTTGCTACCGACTCCGAGAGTTTCTCGCATTACAAACGTAGAATCATGAAATACTATAGTAGATTATAGATGTGGTAGAGGCACGCTGTTGTCAGCCCTGACTCAGCATGAATAGGCAGGCTCGTCCGGGGTACTACTGTCTCAGGAGATCGACGTGGAGCGACAGTTATGCTGTCGCGTTTCGTTCGGTGAGTGAGACTGTCGGATACCCAATACCCCTTTCCTCTTCCCATCCTTTTCCTTACCACTCCCCTCCCTATCGGATGGCCCGGCAACACATCCATGATCCAAGCGTTGTGAATGTTCATGGGCCGCACTGATCACTTACCATCAGGTGACCTGCTTGCTCGGTTGCCGACCGTATGCTATAAAAAATACTAATACATTCAATTGCGAACTGAAGTTGGCCCTTGTGAATATATTTATTCTGCGACACACTGTACTGTTCTCTCTACCCGCAAGGTTGGCCGTAAAGCGTGGCGACCACAAAATGTGTTAATGTGGGGTAATTAGTCCGCGGCCGGTAATTAAGGCATGATTACCGAACTGAAGCCAAGGTACAATCTGGTGATTGCGGTCGGATACCTAATATCCTCGCATCTTTAGGGTAAGGATATTTACATAATTTAACAGGTGGGTCAGTGCAAATTGTAAAATTGAGTGAATTGTGTGAGAATAGTTGTAAGGTAATCATATCCGATTTAAGAAAGAAAGATAGATACGAAATAGAATTTTACTAGTTCGGACTGTACTGCAATTTACTGTCAGATGCAATTTTCATTTGGTAGGTAGTCATATAAAAATAGTAATTATGTTTTAAGTAGATGCTTTGTATCGAAACTGATGGTTAAAAGCACTTAAGCACCAGGAAGTGGTGTCGCATTGCAGCTGAGCGAAAAATAAGTAATAAAAGTATGTTAAGAAATTGAAACTATGATGTCCTAGACTTAAAGGCTGGGATAAATTATATTTTCTTCATAGAAAAGCCTTGACATTTATTAAGTTGATGTTATGGAGGCGGTGAAAAATTATAAAATAATCAACCATAATATGGGTTGAGGACCTCAACCTATTACGCTTGTCTGTACGTGGCCTCCATTCGAGAATCATTTCGTCCCATTGGCTGCCCATTCTCCGCGCTGAGTACCCTGCCCCACTCTCGCTCTCTCTGTCTCTTCAGCAACACGAAGTCCACTCCTGAACATAGACCTCCTTCAAGGATCTCCACATCGACATGTTGGAAGCGGCTTGCGTCCAGCGACTTCCCGCTCCCTTGACCAGTTCCTTTGTAAAATATACATACATAAATTCCCGCCTTTTTCTCAGAAGGGATAGGCAGAGGTGCAACCAGGACACCCACGTTTCGCCTTGTATGTTCCATGCCACGATGTGATAGAGGGCGGAGCCTATCGCCATATCGGGCACAAATTCCTGATTCCGGGCTGGTAATGAATAGATAAATCCAATAACAATTTGCTGACTCGGGATTCGAACCCAAGAACACAGGTTTGCAATTATATCGTAGTACAACTGCGCCACCGAGGCAGTCGAATAAAACAAATTCCTTTAGGATACCCCGGCCATAGTTTTAGCTCCGAAATGAACAATCTCGGAGCATAGCGATGAAAGTTAGCAACCGCGAGTTCGATCCGTGACCGCAGGTGCCGCGGAGTTCTCAATAAGTCTAATATACGTTCGAGTGCGGGTTTAACTATCGGTTTGGGAGCTATGTAGCATGTGTTTGGCATAATGATGCTTAATAACATCAGTTTGGTAATTGTACATTACCGCTACTTATTGTTCGTATAAAATGACCCCTTCTCTTTAGTTTGTGGTACTCTATATTTCAAAGAATTTTATCTTTATAAGTTTTACTTTGGCTTCTAGAATTATTCTACGAAGCTTGTATATTGTAGATTGGTAGATTTCATATTCAGAATTTTCTCACACACTCGGGCATTCCCGTTTCATCACAGTTTTGGTTTCGTTTTTAAAGTCGATGATATTAACGACGAATACACACATATATTGTGCTCATATACGATATAAAAAAGACATCAAGATTATTTTATTTTGGAATAGAATTAATAACTTGCAATTCCGAGTCTACATAATATAATATTTGCAAAGAAATTAAGGAAAATATACATACATACATAAACATCACACCTTTATCCCAGAAGGGGTAGGCAGAGGTGCACCCAGGACACCCACGTTTCTCCTTGTGTGTTCCGGTCCCACAATACATACATATACAAATACCACATATGTATACATATATGCGGGCGTATCGCCATATGGGGCACAATTTCCTGAGTCCGAGCTGATAATAATAAAAAAATCCAAAATCACTTTGCCCGACCCGGGTTTCGAACCCGAGGTCTCAATTTTGTAATCGCACCGTAGTACCACTGCGCCACCGAGGAAGTCATAAGGAACATATAGAGTTAGAAAATTGATCAACCATTGATCCGCGTTTTAATGCATTTGACCTACCCATCAAAATTCTTATCCCTCAGTGACATTACATCTAAGGATAAAATTAAGGTCAGTAACCTCACCTAAGCTCCATCCCTTCATAGACCTGACCTTGCATATTTCACTCAGGGCCCGAAGTACATTGTCCACGTTTTGATTTATAGTTCTCAATGCGAGAAGGGTTAATTTTCTCGGACGCCTTAACTGTGCGGGTCGGAGAGACCACGTGATCTTGGTCATTCATTACGCTCTTGAAGGATTGAATGTGACAAGTATTTGGCGGACTTGCGGAGTCACTAGTGGCGTGAGAAATGAAGAATAAACTTTCGGTGTGCGTAGTGATTGAAAGATTCGATTTTAAAATAATTTTGTGGATTATAATTTACATTTGATTATTTATGTTGGCATTATCAATAAACACAATTCATTTCATTTATATCTTTTTTAATATAATGGATAATCTTTTTTTCTTGCGCCATCGCCAACGCGTTCACGGTAATCCAGGAAGAGGTTTTTTCTAGATATTTATTTTTCGTCCAAGACACCACAGATCCTTATTTCTGTCATTCCGCCAGTATGTTGTAATTTATTCATGCTCTATATAAATATGGGGGGCTACCGTTATCGTTTTTTCGGTAGTAAGCCTAAGATTGCGTGACGTTTCGGAAATACTCATTGTCCACTCAAATAGTGATTAAATACAAGTAATGTATTTCCTTGAATAACATATTTTCTTATAAAATTTTCTCATAAAATAGTTACAAATAATAAACACGAAGACTATCGTAAAGTAAAAAGTTAATATAAATATATTATATATATTGTCTTGGAAATAGAGATTAAGTATTATGTATTGGTTAAGAAATATGTCATACGAGCTATTTAACTGCCTAGATGACCAATAAACGAATTTCATTTCATTGCGGATCACTGACGATATAATAGTCTTTTGTCGCTGGGAAAATTATATTTTATTAAAGTTTGAAGATATAGTAACGAATGTATAATTTTGCCAGCTTTATAGTACAAAAGCTGAATTTTATATTTTGCTAAGGTAACTATCAAAGGGTATTTCTTTAGTAGCAGTACACTTTTGATGTTTCTTTCGTCTTGTCAGACATATTAAAGCTGATAGCTTCCAAAGAAACCATTATCGGAACTTCATAATAGCTGATCGTGTGTTGCCTAAGTCAGAGGGATGTGTAGGCAAACTTTCAGCTTTTATAAAATGACGTAAGTTGTGCAGCCACGGGCTCTACGTCTAACAGCGCATCCATACGGCTACATTACCCTAAGTAGAATCAGGACACATAATATGTGAACTGGAACCCACCTATTCGGCAATCCAATCCAATCCATCAGCTAAAGGAAGTCCACTGGAAGTCCATCCAAAGGTCGACTCCATCCAAAGGTCGACTGGCAGAGAATGCCTCAGGCATTAAGTCCGCCTTATACTTTGTATATATAAAGCACTGCTGAACATAGGCATGTCCCAATTATTTCCAGAGTGACCTGTTGGAGGCACCTTCTCAATCCGGTAAATTCAGTGAAAATTCGTTCGACAGTTCCCAAAGAGACGAACTAACTTTTGCATTTGCGACCGTCATAGATATGGATATGACGCGCGCAGACGAAAATCGTATTACACACTACGTTGCGTTCGATACGGTAATATATTTAACATTAGCTCAAACGCAATAGCCGTTTGAATACGAGATGTGTTAAAACAGAATGCAGTGAATTCACCTCTTATAAATACATAAATTCACGCCTTTTTCCCAGAAGGGGGTAAGCAGAGGTTCAACAAGGATAACCACGTTTCCCCATGTATTTTCCATCCCACGATGTGATTTATAGCCACCGGGCACACATTTCTGACTCCGGACTGACATGAATAGAAAAATCCAATACCACTTTGCCCGACCCGGGATTGGAACCCGAGACCTCAGCTTTGCAATTATACCGTAGCACAACTGCGCCACCGAGGCAGACTCGTATTATGTGCACCTCTTATATAATAAAAAATGATGAGTTAATACTATAACCTCTCCCTGCTAGAAAATCCCAACCCTAAACAAATATTTCACGGAAAGGAAAAGAGAATTCACGGAAAAAGAACGTATTCTTTTTGCCCGTAGACTCGTAAGTCATGGGCATCTGGTTATCTCATTAATCAGATGCAACGTAAAGGCAAATCCGTCGCGTCATTTCATTTTTTATGTGTGACAGTGACACAGTGGTAACACCACGAGTCGGCCCATTCCGCCAGGGTCCCAATGTAACTACAGTACCACTATATTGATAAGCACAAGCACGCCCTCTGCTGGCAGTTTACGTACTTTCTCGATAGTAACGTCCAAATACTCAAGCGCCATTCAAATGTTACGTTGTAAAGTAAGTAAAATGTACTTAGTCTGTACATTTTGGCGGGACTTTCGTGGTTAAGTGCAACTTAATATTTAAGTGGCGTTTGAGTATTCGGGCGTTAGTCTTGCAAAGCTAAAAACTGTGACAACACCCAGACAAACAAATAAAGCACTTTGTACGAGTTAGGAATACATTCGTAGAATCCGCTCCTCACAAACATGGAAGCCAGTGTCAACATCAATTTGCGACCGAATCAACTTGCCCTTCGATAAGTGCCCCTTATTCGGAGTTTGTCCTGCTTGAGGACCCCGAGCGAGGCGATCGTAAATACAGTTCTGATTTCGCCGCCAATGACTTCGGAACAAAAATAGGGGTTAAGTTACGTGACGTGGGCCTTATAGTAGTCTGCATTGGTGACTTGGGTGTCGTGAATTGTCATTAAGAATGTATTTTAGAGGATTATAGCTGCATCGGAGAAGTAGTTGTATGGTTCTGTTATAAAGCTGAGGTTACGGGACAGGCAAATTGATACTGGGTTTTTCTATTCAATATCAGCCCGGAATCAGGAATTTGTGCCCGATATGGTGATAGGCTCGCCCCCTATCACAGGGGCTGAACATATAAGGCGAAATGTTTAATGACAAGTTAGATATTCCTGGAGACTCGCTGAGCTTCAATGCTCGGTGTTATTACGATGCGTGCCACTGTTGATCCTGGCTTAGAGAAGTTGCAGTGGTGGGTGTTAGGGCGGGACAGTCTCCAAAGGCAAAATGTGGGTGTCCTGTTAGCACCATTGCCTACACCCTTTGGAAAAAAGCGTGACGTTATGTATGTTTAGAAGATTATACCCGACTTAAAAATAGTAATAATGGATCCTTTGCGCATATACACTAAATTATACAGTCGGCTCGTCTGATAGTAATTAGCCACGGCCGCCCATAAATATCTTCGACAATAGAGGCGGAAGAGTAGGTTTTTTTCTTAAGTCATATTGTATTATACTCGTAATATGTTTTGACTTTGTTGGGGAAAACAATATATGATTAATAAATAAGCTATTATTTCAATTTCAAACGCGTGTAATGCTGTTTAACAGATGAGATTGAGCAAAATTGGTACATAATTACATTTTAATTTTTTAAACCCTTCATAAGGTTTTGGACGTAATTTAACGGTTACTGGTATTAGTGAATGATAATCCGTTGTGATAGCTTTTAAAGCGCTCGGCTTTCAAAGCTTTCGCACGTCCGTCATCCATCATTTGATTGCGCATTTTCTGTCTACCAATCGAACTAAAGCTCGATACATTCAGGCAAATCCGATTTTATTTTTGTCGCGGAAAAACCTTTGTAAAAATAATTTTATAAGCCGACAGCAATCAATAAATTTTACGCGGTATTCCATATTTGTAGATAAAGTGAAATAATGTCTGGCTGGTAATTGTATTTTATAATTATAAAATTATAGATACCAGTACAGTGGTTACATTATGAACGGTGGTAGAAATTTAAAAGTTTAAATATAATTTGATCTCATAATCAGATTTATTGATTCCGAGTGAAATTTTAATTTGTTTCTACACTATGCCTTGTTTTTCTTCTTTTATTAGTTATGACTCTTGTATTTATATTTGAATTAACAAACCTAGTTCAGACCAGCCATTTTAATTATAAAGCGCGGAAAATGTATATATTATCTATGATAGGCGATGAATTTCTACAATCTGTTATTTCTTTTTTTGATAATTTATAACTATCTAGTGTATGATCCAATATAATCATAGAATAAGCTAACTGTTACATTATTATTGAAGTTATAAATTGAACACAAAGGCATTGAGGGTCAGCAAATTCCTGTTCCATAATATCCTATTTATTTTCGTTCTGAATAATAAATGCCAAATTATGTTACAGGTTAAAATTCTGTTTTATTGGGGATTTTCAAAATTTATGAAATCGGTTTCATTTTAAACTACGTCATTTTGTCGGTAGACACAAGATTCAATTGATCTTAATGTGGAGTCAGAACTATGTATGTGACTGTTAGGTGTATTTATTTATTCATTTATTTTATTTATCTTTGTCAAGTTTATTTATTCATAGTTCAGGATTAGCGTTAGTACCATTTACGCATAGACATTTAATATCATCTTCATTTTTACCACGTGTGGTTCAATAACCTGAGGTGCTAAACTACCTCTTGTCTGTCGTAGCAAACAACACCCGACTGTACTGACGGCGGTCAAATTAACCATTTCCAGCACTTCAATCGGAACGCTGGAAAAGGCAGAGATTCTTTTATGCAAATGAATCTGACGCGCGTTTACAACATTAGCTGGGATAATGGCAGAAATGGCAGCGCTTTATGGAGTATAAAAATTACCAAGCGCTGGATGTATTTAACGGAACAACGTTATTTATTGTTATGTTTCAACTGCGAGCAAGTTTATGCACGAAGCGGCGAGGCGCGCGATGGATGGCCCGCTTACCACTGTAACGATAAAGGTTCCTGATGTGAAATTTCGTTTTTGTCAAGCGGATATTCGGGGTATAAATATATACGAAAATAGCGCGTTGTTTTCTTCGAAAAGACACGTTGAAGTGTTTATATTACCTGCGTTATTATTAATAGTATTACAATGCCATTTTTAATAATGTCTGTCGAATAAAGCGGGGTAATTTTAAGTAGCGACAAATTTACAGGAAGACTCGAAACTTGGTGTTGAACTTATATTCATTTCATAACGTATTTATGATAATAATATCATCATCATTATCATCAACATCAGCCTTTTTGTGTCCACTGCTGGAAATAGGCCTCTCCTATGGCACGCCACTGGGCTCGATCTTTAGCCCATCGTCTCCAACAGGTACCAGCCACCCTACGAATATCGTCGCTCCAATAATATCATAAATAATAATAAATATGGATGGTTTAAATAAGCTTAAAAGTAATGAAAATAAGTAGCTGCTCAATGGTTTCTATTAAACAATTATATTTATTGTAGGATTTCCCTTTCAAATATCACTTTCCATCTCGATGAAGTCGAAATATAGTAATATTGCTTTGTTCCAACACAACTTAAATACATATTTCCAAGTTAGATAAATACTTTTCCGTAATCGCTATTTCTTCTTTGACATATACCAACCGTTTACTCAAAAGGCCAAGGGAATGAACGTAAAACTGAAATGAAATGACGTCCGGCGATAACGTTATTGGTCCCGTACACCAGCGGTTTTACTCGGGCCTCTTTTAAACATGTCAATAAATATTCAGAGGACCCCAGGGTCCAGGAATACGACGAAAGCGACATCAAATTCCTAAACTTATGAATACAACATTTATTACATGACCCTCATGATTAATACACGATCATCTACGAACTTATGTCTGCCTGCGGTGACAAGTTGTGAATTTAAAAAAAAATCAGTTAAAAACTAGCCAATCTATCTTTTTTAGTCGAATTAACGGATTACTAGGACTCTGTTGTCTGAAATAATTCTTAAAAATCTTCTTCTTAAATTGCTTTTTTTGAGTAAAATTTCGTTACCTGCGTTTTTTGTGTCAATAGTTTTCCGCGTTACCTGTCTGAAATCTGGAAGGCGGAAAGTTTATTGTAAGTACGCAGTTTTAAAAATAAGTAAATAAATACACCCAACATCCATCCATCCATCAGCCAAATGAAGTCCACTGCTGAATATAGGCCTCTCCCAATGATTTCCACACTGACCTGTTGGAGGCAGCCTGCATCCAGCGATGTCCCACGACCTTTACCAGGTCTTTTGACCACCTAGTGGGTGGACGTCCCACGCTGCGCTTTCCGCTTTACACCCAACAGTCACATATATTTTTTTTTTATTCTGGCACGGCATGATGACTGCACTGCACCTGATGTTAAGCGCAAATGCTGTCCAGACAGAGTATCGAATGGCATCAGACGGCGGTCCCATGCCATTCGACACAATTATGCCGGCCTGCTGAGATGCTTCTTCACAGTACGGCGGAAGGACCCAGGATTATAGGAAGGAGGGAACACGTGTGACGGCAAACAATTCTACATACATAGTTCGGACCCTCCGCTAAGATCGTGTCTTGTATCGTAGGTATCAGAAACTACAAGAGACATTTGACCACGTGATATTGGATTTTTCTATTCATTACCAGCCCGCAGTCAGGAATTTGGGTCCGGTAGGCTACACATCACATTGTGGAACGGAATACACAAGGCGAACGTGGGTGTCCTGTTTGCACCTCTGCCTATTCCTTTTGGGAAAAAGGCGTGAGTTTATGTCTGTATATATTTATCTTCAATAAATTACGTCTCACAGAGATTTGCACAGGTATCTTATTAAGTCCGCACAAAATGCTAAATTATTTTCGTTAAACGATATTCATATAGACGTTTAAACATCAGTTGAACGTTTAATTAATTGAGATCAAACATCATTTAATCAGAGAATTACCCGCAAAATCTCTGATATCTTCTGTTTTCCTGGTAATTAATCAACTACTGAACCTCTGTAGGTACAAAATTATAACGGAATACAACTCAAGTATGTAGATACACGAAGTGGTATGATAGTACCGAGCCCTGTAATTTACTAGTGGTAGGTCTCTCATATGTGAGAGGCCGCCTGGGTAGGTATCACCGCAATTTTTATTTCTTCTGCCAAACAGCAGTGTAAACGCATTGTTGTGTTCCGGTTTGAAAGCCATTGTAGCCAGCGTAACTACTGGACGTATTGAGACTTAATAGCTTTTGTCTCAGAATGGCGAGCGCAGAGTAATGCCAAGCATTGTCTTGTTATTCGTGCTGTTGTTTTGTTTTGCTACTGTTCATGAGTGGTCGTATCGCTCACAAACATCTGGGTGTTGCGGTTGTGTACCTATGAATTACACAAGTATTTGTTTCGGTGCAGGGATCGAACCCGCGGCCTTTCGTTTCACAGTCGGCGTCTAACGAACTGAGCCAGAGGGGCTGTAAAGCTCTCACATATTAAGTGTTCAAACCTAACTCCATTATTTCACCTTCTTTAAAGAAGTATCAAATATCTTTATAACACTCAATCCTTTCAGCAAAGTTGAATGGCATAGATACTTGTCCTTATATTCTAGATCGGTACGCAATTTGTGTACTAGCAGACAATTTAATAACCATCGCATTTTCATGCAAGATGAAATTTGACGTAGGAAATAGTCGCTTACTATTTCTGTCCAACAGATGGTAAGTAGTTGTCTCGAGGAATTATACAAGAGCGAACATTAAGAACAAAGTCTGTGCACTTGCAATGTACTTCCAGGAAGGGAGAAATCAGTTTAGTGAAAGGGAAAATAGTGTGACTGCGTAGGAGCGACAGAGACAGAAATAGACATTGTGGTATGATACCGCTCCTTATTGTTACAGAAGTTTTTATTTGTTTGTGGTTTCTTTAATATAATATCATATCAATGATTCGGTGTTTTAAAATAAAAAATATATTATACTTATTGTTACATGGTTAACGTTGATTCGGTTGTCTAACACGTTAGGTAAAATTAATACACCCAACAGAATAAGCCGCGGATTCAGTTCCCGAACGGCAAAAGGTAAAAGCACAAGAAAATTGTATGAAATATTACAAAATATAAAATATTCCATATTTCAAAATATTTGCTGCGAGTATGGGTTTTGCAATTGTGTGAAGTCTTTCATACTTGTTGTTCATGGGCGGCAGTGATCACTTACCATCAGGTGACTTGCTTGTTTGTTTGCCGGACCTATGCTATTAAGAAGAATCCGATGCCCACGTCCCAAGCCTTACGAGTATCTTTCATCATGCGCGCGTTTGTGTATTTTTTTTTGCATGACCGTAAAAACCAACAGGTGTGCTCTGAGGTTCATTTTGTAACCAACGTGATGCCAGACACTTATAAGTTAAAAGTATTTCTGCACACCTCACTCTTTGGTTGACAATCGACCTAGTAACAAAGAATATACAGCGATGAACTTACTGTCCCATTAACATGGTTAAAACTTACTGCTTATTCTCATATGGCTTAAGTTGATAAAACTTCGCAAAGTGCTGGATATTGTGCGACAGGTTCCGACTGTTATCTGCGTTAATGGAATAATATATTTGTAGCTCATTAGAAAAACTTCTATGCATTAGAAATAGTTCACCGGAATATATTATGCGGGATGCAATCACCAACACTACATTTATACAGGTCTGTATCCGTATCAGACCATATACGTTCCATTGCAGGGCACGGGCCTCCTTTACAATCGGGTTCGAATCCCGGGTCGGGCAAAGTGTTATTGGATTTTTCTTTTCATTATCAGCCCGGAGTCAGGAATTTATGACCGATACGGCGTTAGGTTCCCCCCCCCCCCCCTATCACATTGTGAGACGGTACACACAAAGCGAAACGTGGGTCTGTCTACCCCTTCTGGGATAAAGACGTAATGTTTATGTAAGTATGTATGTATGAATATTATAAATACTTCGCAAAATATCCTCCCTGATTAAGTTCCGCGTTTCCATTAATTAAGGGGATTCAAATTGATAATTTTATGCCTATAAATAATTCATGCGAATTACATCGGCAACAGTTGTACACTGTTGTGAAGGAAAAATGTTTTAAGATTTCGTCAAACAGCGGGCGGGACGGGACGGCGACGCCACGCTGTCGGGACGTGATCAGTTGTAATATAAAGTATCGTCGCGCTCGGCGGAACAGGTCAGCGTGACATGTTCCATATAAAACAATACACTGCAACTCCTCCCGACCCGTCGCAGTCCCGTCTGCGTCGCGTTGCCGTCCCGTCTTACCCGCTGTTTGGCGAGACCTTTAACGGCGAGTTTCTATAATCTATCTATCTTTGACAAAATATTTTATATTTCAGTTAACAAAGATAGAGATATATTGATATGATACATATATTTATAGACAGGTAGGCAATATAAATGTATATGTCTATCTTTGTTTATTGAAGAAGATAATTGTATCAACATAGTAATTTTTAAGCTCTTGTTAAAGATAGATATGATATAGAGACTGGCAAGTAAGTTTTACAAACAAGCGATATGCCCGTACCGGCAAATGTAGCGTCGACTATCCACATACAACGTGGATGGACGACGTAATAAAGGTTGCAGAAAGTAGCAAGATGCAGGCCGTATATAAGAGGTCGCTATGGAAATCCCTGAAGGATGACTATGTTCAGCAGTGGACTTTCTGTGGCTGAAGAAAGGCTATTCGACATTCCGTCGGCTCGTAGTTAGGAAACAACATTTTGATCCAGTTGTAAGAATTTACTAGAGATATATGGAGAAAATATGTCTTTGATTACTTATTGGCGGAATTCGGGTGACTACAGAAAAGTATATAGTCAGAACATAATATTTATTATGTGTGATTTGTAAATTGCATGCTAATAAATATCGCATTTTGGGAATTTCTGTAAAAATCATGTTAATACTGTACTGTATCAGCCCATATACGTCCTGGGCACAGGAATTCTCTACAATTGAAAGCATGATTAAGAGGGGTTAGGCCATATAGTCCGCCACGGTGGACTAGTGCGGGTTGGTGGACTTTACACCAACACCGTAGAATATCTTTTTTTTTAATCTCTACGGTGTGCAGGTTTGGTCACTATGTTTTCCTTCACCGTTATAGTGCGTGGTGATTGACTAGCTATCAATACACACATAACTCCCAAAAGTCAGAGGTGGGATTTTAACCTACCACCACCACCGTGAACATGTTGCAGTCGCGACTAGTCCGTTACCAACAGGCCACCACGCACTTTTATAAAGTTACAATTTTTATATAAATATCAGCCGGACCACCGTGTTTGATTTTCCGTTTGAAATTCGTTGACGTGTGTCATATTTTGATTGCCATCGTTTTTGAGCATAGCAAACAACTTTTGGAGTTCAAAAAATATAGTGTTTTTTTTTCTGTAAGACGACGACGTGATGAATTGATGCAGATGGTGCCAATATAGGCGAATCGAGTCATTTTTTATATCGGTCAAGGAAATAAGTGTATATAATTTAACTCGTAGCACTTTTTTTTTATCAGCCCATATACGTCCCACTGCTGGGCACGGGCCTACTCTACAATCGAGAGAATCGATTGAGAGTGGTTAGGCCATATAGTCCACCACGCTGGCCTAGTGCGGGTTGGCGGACTTACATACCGTAGAAATTCTTTAAAATCGCTACGGTATGCAGGTTTCCTCACGATGTTTTCCTTCACCGTTAGAGTGCGTGGTGATTGACTATCAATACACACATAACTCCGAAAAGTCAGAGGTGTGCCCTGGGATTTGTACCCTCGACCACCGTGAACATGTAGGCAGCCGAGTCTGGTCCGTTACCAACACGCCACCACGCACTTTACCAACAGGCCACCACGCACTACTCGTAGCACTGCTGTCAGAGTATCGACTACCTTGCCTTATTCGGCTTAACGAAGTCTCGCTTTCAATTGCTTCTTTACGCTTTTCATAATAATAATAATAAATATTTATTCATGAAACAAATTTGTTTAACAACAATACAAGCTTGGCACCCTCTATTAAGTATTGAGATACTTGTGCCAGAAGTCCCCGCTCTTCCATATCCATAATATACATGTTTTACAATTTAATTGCAGATGTAACATGAAACAAAATGAACATAATGAACCCGGACCAGTTTAAATATGGTGTATACCTATGATAGTATATTATTACAGTACATTAGACATGTAGTAGTAATCCTCGCAGTAGGCGTTTAGTCCACGCAAGATTCGATTCCAAACTTCGCATATCTTGGATTTTTAGTGCAGAACTTTCAGGTAACTTCTAGGTACCTTCACGATGTTTCGTACATTACTGAAGACTGCTAGTGCAACTTATCGTGGGCGATGACTAACAACTAATAATAGTATTAAAGTGGTGTCACCTGGCGCCTTTCCTAGGAAAACTGAGTTAACAGCTTTGCTTTTGCCTCGTAAAGCAAGAGAAACATTTCTCACTGTTTTATTATAATCTATATCGATTGTCTATACTACATGCAACGCAAATGTACAATATAGATAATAATAATAATAATAAATTTATTTATTCCAATTGATTATTACAAATTCTCTTAATCTATATATCACATTACAAAATTATTACAACTCAGTTATATTTTAGAAAAAGTCTACATTGACGACTGTACTAGTAGAAACTGTGACACAGCCGTCAGCATCTTCCATCGAGAGCAATTTTACAAACACAGATTATATTTAAAATTTTAGAAATGCATTTAGGTCAGATTAAAATAAATAAAATGTTAATTAAAAAATAACAAAAAAATTCATATCTTAAGTTAAAAGGGTTTATACATATTCATTAATTATTTGTGTAAGTATAGATAAATGTGAGCATTTGTGTATCTGTGTGTGTGTGTGTGTGTGTGCGCCATTTTTTTTTTATTGGAACGTACTTGGTGCATGAATATGTACATATGTCTATGAGAAATATGCAATCGTAACAGTAGTAACAATCATTAATGGTATATTATAGATTCTGTTTCTGCATAATTTAAATTTAGTAGCCAATCCCGAACCATTTCTTTACATTTAACCAAGGGTAAGGGGTAAATATTATTAAGTTTATTTGCAATATTGTATATGTGATTACTAAAAACGTAGAACTGTCGACGAGCAAGTGTCGTTCGATGGGGAATCACTGAACAAACTCTATCCCTATTTCGTCTTGTTATTGGTACAAATTTGGTACTTTTATTATTTCGAAGAATGGCCGACATAAAAAATAGTTGCCTAACAGTAAGAACTGCGCATTCCCTATAAAGGAGCTCTGTGCTGGTTGTTCTAGGCATTTTAAGCATTATTTTCATTATTTTTATTATTAATATATACTAGTTCTGTTTATCTAGTATTATATATAGATATATAGATATAGTAAATAATCGTATCAAACATTTTTTTTGTGAATTTTTATATATCGTCATATTTGGGTATTTATTATTATCATTATCATTTTGGGAAAACGTTGTGTAAATACAACGTTTCACCAAAATGATAATGTACACCTTTTTATTTTTAAAGACAATGGTAAACAAGGGATTAAATCATAATTTTAACAAAAACTAGGGAATTACCATCAACACGATATAAAAAAAAAACAAAAAAATCTATTGCTTATTTTGAGAAATTTTAGTTGCATCGTGTCTGTAATCATTTACATTAACCACTTGGCTTAGTTTTCGGTCGCAGTCTGGATACAGGTTTTTATATCAGCTCTTGAGTCTCTATCTGTGTGTATTTACAATAGCGAGCATTAGGAGTACTCCCGTAAACAAGGGCGGCTAATAAAGGCACGCGTCTGCGGCTAGTGCTGGCGACGACAGCGAGCCGACGGCGGTCGCTGTGGCCGAGCGAGCCACTAATATCATTTACTTGCATATTATATGTATTCTGTTGTAAAACAGTGTATTAGTTTCAATTAATTATAATCTATAGGTACTTGTCTATACATATAATGTATTTGTAACCGATCGATGTCTGTACGTGTAAGATAAATGAGAAAACCTGATATGGTGGGACTATATTTACGTAATAGAAACCGAAACAATTATTTTTAGATTTTTTGTCTGTTTGTCTGTGTGTCTGTTTGTCTGTGCCGTTGTGCGCAATGAACTCAGAAACAACTTAATGGATTTTGATGAAATTTCGTATGGAGGTAGCTGACAGCCTGGATTAATACTAAGTAATTTTATCCCAAAAAGTGTAGTGTTCCCGTGGGATGAGGCAGGAATTCCGATATATTTGTTACTTTTTTGTACTCAATTGGACGGGATGGGACTGGATATAAATTATATAAAGCTGTGGAGTTTTGTTTATTTGAACGTGCTAATTTCAAGAATGAATACTGATTTGAATTGGAAAATTCTTGTAGTGTTAGATAGTCCATTTATCGAGGAAAGCTGTACGATACTTTTTATCTCGAGAAAATATAATGCGGAACGTTTTCTTGGAAAAACAATTATTTAGCTATACAGTAACAATTATTACTACACCCATCCATCACATGCATAGACTCCAACCCACAGTAAGATCGAGTCTTGAGTGTCTTGTGTCCGGAGTATCAGGAGCTACGAGAGACTTTTTCGTCTCACAAACATCCGAACCCGAAACAACTACTTGTGGTTCACGCAAACATTTGTTTCGGTACGGGGATCAAACCTGCGGCCTTTCATTTTACAGCCAGCCTAAGGAACTACGCCACAGTGGCTGTCAAATTAAATAAATTATTTTCTAACTCAGCGAATGAAAGTTGAGGATCTGTTCTCCGTGTAATAAAAGATTGATTATAAGATATTGCAATCCTAATTTCTAGCGCGTTGAACATGGGTGGGCCGGTGACAAATAATTCAACATGTATACAGATCCTCCTGTTATGACTCTAGTTGAGTTTTGGGTACAGGCTGTTAAGAAAAGATCAATCGGTCAGCTAAAAATGCTAAAAAAGTTATGACATTGTAAGTAGTATGACACTAAGTAGAATGTAACTAAAACGAGCATTTTAATACAACTCTAGTAAGTTGTCGGACTATCCTACTACTATTACAAAGGCGAAAGTTTGTGTGTTTGTTACTTCTTCACGCTTAAACGGCTGAATATTTTTTTGTATGGAGGTAGGTGATACTCTAGAATAATGCATAGCCTACTTTTTATCTCCAAAATGTAGTGTTCCCGTGGGATGAGCACGAAAGTCGAAGATATATATATATATAATATGTACATAAGTGTTTTTTTAAATTGATACTATTTCAAACTCAAAGGGATGGTTTTAGATTGAATATAGAGCGAATGAAATGGGATATAGGAGGACAGTATTATGCAATACTGTCCTCCTCCTCTGTCCTCCAAGGCATGCGCCTTGAGTTAGATTTAGACGGAATATAACGGGACGATACCAGAAAAGCAGTACAACGGACGGCATGTACGTTGAATTTAATTATTAAACAATTAGTACGCGAAAAAAGATGTGTCTGATGTGGACTGGACTCAAAGAGTGTTTGTACCCGGGCCAAGCCTGGTCGGGCCGCTAGTTATTTAATACAAAACCCGAAAAAATACGGCAAAGAAAGTCGTATGTTTTTATTTTCACTATCACATCCGATAATTCTGTAACATCATCACAAAACAACTTTATGGCAAGTTTAGGTAACGCGAGACGATACTCTTAGGCGCGCTTTGTGAATTGTCAAGTGGCTTGCGCAGGGCCGCAGTGAAAGATAGGCTTTTTTATGAAATAAATTTGAGAAAATATCCCTTCCCATATTATATATATAAACTAGAAGTTAGGGGCATCATCATAGACTATAACAAATGCATTTCAATCGCTTGTACGGGATGCATATACATATTATAATTTAAATATGCAAAACAATAAAGAAGAAAATTATGACAGCCTCTGTGGCGCAGTTGGTTAGACGCCGGCTGTGAAATGAAAAGCCGCGGGTTCAATTCCCGCACCGAGACAAATGTTTGTGTGAATCATAGGTATTTGTTTCGGGTCTGGGTGTTTGGGAGACCGAAAAATTTGTTGTAGTTCCTGATACCCACGACACAAGACTCGATCTTAGTGTGGGGTCAGGATTGTGTATGTGTGTGATGTGTATTTATTTATTATTTAGTTAATTATGTGAAAAATAATTCTTGTCACGAAGCAGGTACGCGCTCAAACTTAAAGGTTTCAGATTGACATTAAATAAAAAACGTAGCGTAACAAACAACATCCGATCTCTCCAATCAGTTTGTAATTTAATTATCGACGAGCATCGCCAGACATAATTTCCTTTTCATAAATGTTCTGATTTGATTTGATAAAACTAAAAGCAGGTTGAAATTGAATCAACCGGCGCTAGGTAGTTATCAGTTGAGTCTCGAGTCAGATGTGGAGTAATCACTATTTCAAACCACTTTTATTTAATTTAATAGCAAACATATTTTGTAACTTATATGTGTTTGTTCAGGTAATATAAGGAACAACAAAGAGCACTATCTCCATAAAAATATATTCATTAAATAATAGCGTTGTCGACATAGTTTAATTGGTCCTTGGCTCAATACAACTTTCAACTCAAATATCGCTACGTTGCAACACCCGCAGACCAATGTCACTGGCAGCTATTAGTAGAAGAGACGCTAAAAATCCACCTTCACCCAACTTAACCAGATGAGACATATTTTTAATAAAATATTATTGATTAACAAAAATGCCTATGATTACTTGCGTATCGAAAAGTGTTCATGGCTATTTTTAAATAATTAATTTTAACCAATTTTCTTTCATCACCGTCACTCTTTTGATAACCGAATGAATTTAGTCTCAGCAGATAGCTTTAACACATAGGATATGCCCACCTAGCTCCTGCCTAAGTACCTACCTTCATGGATACCTAGCTATTAGACGTGAATAGGTAAGTCAATATAGGTAGCTACTCCGATCTTTTAACCAATCCAAATTGGTATAATAAGAATGAAATTTAAATCACAAAGCCAATCGTTGCCTGCAAAAATAATGAAAGTTTATTGGCATGATGTTGATAAAAAATATGTCTCACCTGGTTATTAGATGGATGAATGTCGATCTTCACCGGCTCTTAGACTATATTGAGAAATGTCGTTCTAGTTCAGCCGAGAGGTGACTACAACCTCTGTTCCCTAACTGACGTCTAACTACACAGTTCAACATTCCCAACTACAAACTACCAAATAACTAGGAAAATTTCCTGCCAAATACTCGTGAATACGTCCCTGGCGTCGATATTATCGTCCTCACAACTGGAGCACGTATTATTTGAGAGTTTGTCGCTTGTAAACTTCGTTGTCGCTGGCGACAAAGACCAACGGAATTATAGTACGTGCCACGGCCGCGCCGCGTCGTCACGTTGAAAAAATAACTATCCGAGAGCTCTACACCGCCGCCGACTACTCTAAGGGTTATGTTTAGAAGTTCTGGCACGTGTTTGCAACGAGGAAAACTGTGCCCATACTACTGATTTGGAAAGATTGGTGATTTAAATTGTTTTGTTTTCGCACGACAAAGAGGCAATACACCTGATTGTATAATGTATTGCAATGCAATTCAAATAAAGAAACCGCTGGCGATAAACATCCGTATCTAATATATGGACTCAACCCCAAATGCGACACAGTTCCGTGGGCTACTATGACGGGTTTTGTACAATCATGTCGCGTTGTCACTATCTGCGGGCTAATTCACGTAATTTCTTGACGCGCCGATCAAGTTGCGGTGCAGTTGCAATTAAGTTTAGGTTGTGGTGCAAAATGGTATTCTTGTAATTGTTTAGCTGCACGTAAGCTGTGCGTAAACTGCGCGTGTGTCAACGTCAACTGTACGTCAGTCGTATGTAATACTTTTGATATGGCTTCTAGTCTTTTGAGCACATGAGGGAACTACAAATACATACAGCCATAACATTGAGAGAATGATATCATTTTCTATTAAAATATCGTTCTTCATGTTAGTTAGATCTTACAATGGCAACATGGGTTCCATCTATACAGCCAATTACCCCGGGCAACTTGAACTTCCTATAGAAACTGAAAAATAAAACAAGAGCCTAATAGATAAATTTCTACTAACTATCTAGTAGGTAAAAAGGACACTTACCATCTTTTAATATCATCACGGGCTTATCTTGTCATGGGAAATTTAACATATTATTTAAATATGTGTTTCATGATAAGGGCTTTCGTCACTTGGCGAGTAGCCCTTGAAACTGTAGGCTGTCAAGTAAGAACCATGTTGTTTACCATGGTACCTGACTTGACCCACCAGTATTTGGTATTATCCACTAGCATAAAAGGATAGTGTTATGAATACCTGAAATTTACTCTGATGTGTATACTACTGACAAATCAAATTATGTGGGTATTTTAAATTGTTCACATATCATATTATCAGCTTGGTTCAGCTAACCTTTGCTTGCACACTTAATTCGTCCATCCTTTTCTCCTTTGGGATATAAGCTGCCAAACGATTTATTAATTGCAGCGCCAAGTCTTTGCTCAGACGGTAGCTTTAATAAAATTCCTATCCGAAAACTAGAGTATGGATCTTTTGCAGCCTTATACTCCTAGCTTACCGACGCTCTACGTCTATTTGGTCTGCCAGAGACAAAATGTTAGGAACATTTTGACCAAGACGAATATTCGATTTAAACACATACGTTTATAAAAAAACAGCTGGATTAAAACAAATATAACAATTATATTTACAAAAGTTGATGGCGAGAAGCTTGTGTTGAGCGTAATCTAAACTGCACATGTGCTGCACGTCGATCGGACTAAATTGTCAAATGAATAGTTGAATAGCGTTCAAGTTGCGATCTTAATCACGCACATCAAACGCGCAGCAGTAGAATACGCTGAGGCGTTCGCGCGACGCGAACTTGACGCGAGCGTATCTGACAGCGGTTGTCAAAATTACGAGAATACGAAAAGGGCAGTTTTGATCGAAACTTAACTGCAACTGCACTGCAACTGAACTTATTTAATTACGTGAATAACCCTACTGATCCGATACCAGATTCAACGATAGCTTTAGCGTATCCGACAATCTCAATTATCGAACGCAATGCGAATGTGTTAATTCCCGGCGGTTTTCCGTGTAGCAGTGGAACCGACCCGGTTGATACATTACTCATTAGCACTGTAGTTTTAATTACTTACGCCTTGATATTGCTTTAATAATTTGATGTTACTGCTTTGTTGGTAGTGGTGTAATCAAAATATATGCTAGCATTTTAAATTTTGTACATAACGCTAACTAATGCGACATAAGGGATTCGTAATAAAAGATAGTGACTGACCTGTAAGTGGTAGTGCGACGCTGTTGTCAGCCATGACTCAGCATGAATGGGCAGGCTCTTCTGAGGTGGTACCACTGTTCTACAGGAGATTGAGGCGAAGCTACAGCTTTGCTGTCGCGTTTCGTTCGGTGAGTGAGACTGCCGGATGCCCAATACCCCTTTCTTCTTCCCATCTTTTTCCCTTTCCGCTCCCCTCCTGATCTGATGGGCCGGCAACACATCCATGATGAAAGCGTTGTGGATGTTCACGGGCAGCCGTGATCACCTACCATCAGGTCACCTGCTTGCTCGTTTGCCGGACCTATGGTATAAAAAAAAGCATTAACATGCTCCATTTTAATATTTTGCATCAGCCAATTTAAAATGAGATAACCTTACGCATGTGAGTTCTAGTACGACAAAATTACATTACACAATTAATGGTCTTGTAACATTTTACTCGGTGCTCTTATCTATACGCCCATTTTTAACATAAAAATACCATGAACATTACTTCAAATGGCAAAAAAAATCCATGATAAATGAAGTAAAGGTGACACAGCATGCATCTCCTAGCCTTCCACCTCCTAGACTAGGAAAGTAAATTGTTAATAGCACGTAGAAGCAACACCGGTAGTCGAGAATAGTGTTTTATGAACGTATGAATAACTCGCCGGTGTGAATTTTAAAACTAGCTTTAAACTATGTTGCAGCATCGCATGCAGGCGTTACGATCACGCGATATTGCATCTTAAGGTTTCTTTAAGACGCGCAGGGCAATAACTACACTAGAAAACTGTAATTCAGATCCCGACATTAATTTTTGTGGTATATAGGATACCATTTCTACTTCCTATATATGTGGTATATATAGGAACTTAGGAAGTAGAAATAGTATGGAATGGTTTCTTAGATTTACGCGACTCTGACGCTATAAGATCTGGTTTTGATCGCATAACAAGAGTTATCTACTTCGATTTCACGTCACTTGCACTTTCTTACTCGTGTACTCTTGTGTGCCTTTGTTTGTGTCACTTTACAGCAGATTCTTTATTCATATGTGTTTTGTCATTATTGAACAAAGTATTATATGTATATACAGAATAAAAATATAAAATTTTAATCATAAATATTCAGGTTATAAAACTGAAAACTATATGAGCGTTTCGAAGTATGCAATGAATTGTGTATTTCATTTATTGCTCGAATGGGAAGAAAACTAATTCAATTTGTTAGAAATTGAATTTTGCTCGCGGCTCCGTTCGTTTGCTTCGGATACCTCCGCAACAATTTTATTCTTGTTATCAGATTTTTTTTCAGAACACCATAGGTCTCTATTTCTGTACCACAGGTATCATGTTGCTATTTATTCAAGGTCGGTAGGCAGAGAAGGAGATCGGTCGTTTTCCCATGGGAATTGGGCCTGGTAGTGGAAACAAGGTGGACACAGATGAGACAAGGAATTAAATAATAAAGATTTTATATTCTTGAAATATGACATAGTCTACTTGAGCTAGGATATGGGATTTTTAAGATTTATGCCTTTAGAGTTTTACAAAATTTACCATTTTCTACTATCTGAATACGCTATACTAGCAAACACGAGTATTTTAAGTTTGGCATAACTATGAAAATAAATGATTATAAAATGAATTGCATTATTATGTACAAGCTGAATGCCGTTTATTTATTGATCTAATAGTTGTATTTATATTCCTCGAGAACAGTGCTGGTTTTAGACATGAACGTTACCCAATGTCCTTTTTGTGCCCTTAACAACGTGAAAGGCTCTCCCCCTATCACATTGTGGGACGGTACTTACACGGCGAAACGTGGGTTCCTGCTTGCATCTCTGCCTACCCAGTCTGGAAAAAGGCGTGAGTTTAAATATTTATCTAACAATGCGTATATAATATTTCGTGGTGATCACTACCAGTAGCCTCATATTCATTAAGAATACGATTAACAATAATTTATTGACACACAAAAGGTTGAGTATACAAACAACTACATTGTATAGATAGAGAAATTCTTAGCACTAATTATGATCGTTGCTTTAGGTTGAACTCTGATACCCAAGGAAGATTTCATTATAATATAACTGTGTGAATTCAGAATAAAACATTATTTATTAAGAAGGCCAAAAAAGACAGATAATATACCACAGTTCACAATTTATGTTCGACAATTTAATACGACATAAGTCTACCTGTCAGCACTGTTAAAGGCATAAATTAATATAACGGTCGCCATAAAACCGCACATCACGAACTTCGAAGCGTAAATTATTTGCTAAAATATTATGTCCATAATTTATATCGTACTATATAATAATGTTTACCAGGTAGTTTATTAAGGGACGGCACAGGATTATGTGACACGCGCTCACACCGCACCGGCCCTGTTTGTAATAAATTTATTTTATTAAACGCTAGTTTAGCAGGTGCCATACATACATATACGTACATACATAAACACACGCCTTTTTCCCAGAAGGAGTAGGAAGAGGTGCTACCAGAACACCCACGTTTCGCCTTGTATATTCCGTCCCACGATGTGATAGGGGGCGAGCCTATCGTATTGCGGGTGCCAGGTACATATGTATATTCTTTAACCTCACTTCATACCTGTAACCTATCAATCAATCCATCAGCCAAAGGAAGTCCACTGCAGAACGTAGGCCTCTCCTAATGACTTCCACAGTGACCTGTTAGAGGCAGCCTGCATCCAGCGACGTCCCGTGACCTTTACCAGGTCGTCTGACCACCTAGTGGGTGGACGTCCCACGCTGCGCTTTCCGCTTCGTAACCTATGCGATAAAAGAAAATATATATACTTACAAACCTATTGAATTTCCCTTTCTATATATAGGTATATATGAAAATGGCATTAAAATTTATTTTGTATTTTTTAGTAAATAAAAAAAATAGTTTGAATAACCAAAAACATGCTTTATTAAAAAACCCTGAAGTTGAAGTGAAGTTCACGAATATTATGTGTAAGGAATTAAATACACTTGAACCCGAAAAGTTGGAAATCTATTCTGGCATTTGAACCCGTGGCTTCCGTCTCGGCAAGTTATGTATGCTTTAGTACCTTGACAAAGTCAGCAGTGTGTACCGTGCCCGACTCCCACACTACTTAACTATCGCACGCATCGAAGTTCCTCTAAAAATACCTCATTATGTCTTAGGGCCAATCGCACAAACTAACTTTACCCATAACTTACTTTTGTAAATGTCAATCCCATACATTAGCAATGTCAAACACGTCCCCAATGTATCGCTATGACATTGTCAAAATTATAGTTATCGTCAAAGTTAGTTTATGCAACTGGGCGTTGAACAATATCTCTTATCAAAACATTATTCACTGAGCGGTTGACCTACGATGCAAGTTGTAATGGATTTCATACGGCATGTTCTAGAAAAGTTTATATTGCGATTTAAAATATTTTAAGTGGTTAAAAGAACAAGACAAAAGATAACTTGATTGTTTGTAAAATGCCATTAGACTTAATATAAGTTTTCTATTTGGTTCATTTGAAGCCCAGTTGCGTCTGCAGTCGAGTTTCCCTAGATAAAAAGGAAAATATACTTTTATAACATTGTCGCAACAGCGAGAAGTTCCTTTGTTTCTAGAATTTTTGCGCGATTACAGCTTAGCTTCTAGGTAATTAGGACTTTGAATGCTGCACTTAGCGTTCGGAAGCTTTTGTTAATTATACAAAAATGTTGAAAATACATTGCTGGCCATAATCATTCTCTAATTGGAAAACCTTGAAAAGTAGGTACTAATTCCTCGCACTAAATCTCAACAACTCTTATATGTATCTTTATTGTTATAAATCGGAAAGTGAGTTTGTTTATTACATTTTCAAGCTTTGACTAATCAATCGAGTAAAATGATTTATTGCATCATATTGACCTTAGGTTAAAAAATACTAAAATATAACTAATTAAGAATTTTTTAAAATCTAGTTTTGCACAAAAACATTACATGCCACCAGTAAAACAAAGTAATATCGCACTGCCATATTGCTAATACTTTTCTTTTAAAAATGTACAAGATATCAAATCTTACTGCCTAAAATAAAATGTATTTTATAACACACAAGTTTAAGAGCGATTGCGCTACGGTGTGAGTAGAGTTAGGGAGGCACTTGGCAGTCACGTAACGGGTTGAATGCGGTCTCCCAGGCCGGTGGTAATGAGGGCCGTTATCACCTCGGAGGCGCGTGCCGGCCGCGACTCTACCGTCTCTACCCAACTCTACCACCTCTACATCACTTCTTTTAATTAAACGAATATTTCTTCAGCGATGTAATGCCTTTACGCTCGTTAACATTGATATTTATTCCAAAATACACACACATCACATTTTATGATATAATTTAATAAAGCAGTGATGCGTGAATGAATAGTCAAAGAGCGTCGACAATAATGCTGTCTGAGATGAATTTATAGGACACGAAAATCTGGCTCACAAATTATTACAGCTAGTGTTTTATTCTGGAAGAAAAAATAATTGCGATGCAGTCCAACCACGATACATTTAACATTTTTTTCATTATTTTTACATCACTGTCTTTTTGTTCTCTTATTGCTATGCGGGTGGATACAAATATACTACCAGATTCTTATGTTAGAGCAGTTATTTTCTACGTGACTTTTACATGAGGTCGGTGCGTCTTTTTTCCACGTCGCAAAATAAAATAGCTGTATTTTACGATCGGTCGCCTGAACCTGAAGATATTTAATCGCTCATTCAGGCCACATACATATTGATGTTATAATTTTTATCCATTTGGTACTATTTAGGATAACTCATCTATGCAGTTTTTAATTTAAATAACTTCAAAAATTAGTGAAAAGCGCTCTGGATTGAAAATCGCGACCAAAACCAACCCAATTAGTTTGTCTCCAGGGCTATCGTTAGTATTTCAGGACATTAAAAATATTTGTATAAAGATATGCCAATGTCTGTGATTAATATTAAAATATGTGTGAAATAATTATACGGAGCTACAATAATAAACACTGCCTAAAACATAGTAAATTAAAAAGAAAACATTCATAAGTGACAGACGATAAAAAATCAACTTTAGCAAAAGCACTTGAAATATTAACAAAAGTGATTCCAGTGTATGTATTCAATTTCAAATATTAAGAGTAGACACCGTCGAGCATGGCTTTGATGTGCTAGTCGCACAGCCACGCACGACATCTTAATGCGTAATTAATGCTTAGTCGGCGTAATCTGGGACATGACGGCATAAATTGGCATCATGTGGGACGGATTTAGGATTATTCCTGGAGACCCCATAAGACCCTATAAGGCCTCCGATGACTACGCTTAGCAAAGTTTAATAGGTCAAAAGTAATATGGTCACTAAACTGTATGAAATAATAAAAAGATAAAATGTTAACATAAGTACGTACATCCATTATGAATTATATTTATCATATATTGAATAGTTGACACATAAGAACAAAATATTTATTAGAAGAATGAATGAATTTCACTTTTGAATGTCCTATTACTTATCATAAATGCTTAGGCAATATCGGTGTATCTTCTTTCATATTACTCCAAATTTATCTGTTGTCTGGTAACATATTAAAATATTTGGAAGCTACTAAGAGCTAATACCAGTTTCCTACTTCAGGTTCTATTCCAGTTTATTTTGGAAATTCCCCTATCAGACCCCTGTTTAGAGTAGGTTCAACTCCACAAATGTAAGTTGTGTTTTATAAACAGCAATAAATGACTGTTTAGTATCAGAGTCCAGTACAGCATTACCTTTAGAATTACGGCTGCACCTTAATGTTTTCTGCCAATAACTCTAGATTAGCGCTACATCAGTTGAGCCTTCGTAATTTAGTAGCTAAAAAGCTGGTCTTGTCTCAGAGGTGGTGCGCTAACCTCAAGTTTCGTCCGCAAATACATAAAGACTTATGTATAGAATAAAATTAATAGAGAGATACGACCTGGTTGGGTGAAAAAACTGTGATAAAATAATAAATGCTTAGTGCGGATTATACTACATATAATTATGAAATTCTTGTAAGTCATTCAAATATGTCATTACGTTCTCCACCACTTTCAAAGACGTTACTCCAAAAACCAAAGCTGCGTTAATTAGGCTGGACCGTCATCTTTTGATTTATCAGTCTGGTCCGCTTACAAGGAAGTATTTGTCTTAAGTTCCAAATGTAAATGAAGTAGCATTCCACAATTTGACTCACGCCAGGCTGCTACTGCTCCGTCCCTGTACCCTATGCCTTACAGAAGACGACAGAGTGCGCTGTACAATCTTGTTATTTTCTAACAATACATTCGTTAAACAATCCGCCCGGGACAGATTATGTTAATCAAACGGGGGATTCTACGTGGCAAATGTTAAAATTTACGCTCTACATTTGAACGCAGGAATGGCGGAGCTTATTACTTTGTAGATAACTTCCAGAGGTTACTGTAGTTTTGTTAGTAATACCGTGTAAGACTATGGATACCTTGATAATCGATACAAGTATGATTATATTTTTATGACTGCACTCTTTAATAAAAGATCGCGTGTTGGATTTTCGTAAAAAGACAAATGTTTTTATGACCAAGATTTTTTTTTAATATGCGGATGTTGAGAATCAAAATATAGAAAAACGAATTCAATTATATTAATAAAAATATGTTATGCTCATGAAATATGAAACTGACTAAAAATATGTAGGTAAAGTATTAATCCAGTTACAGTGAGTTGCGGAATGCAGGCCATTTTCAACAGGTCGCTGTAGAGTACCTTGAAAGGTTTGTAGAAGAGGAAAATATTCATGATTTTGAGAAACATAAAAACAATACTATTTAACATCAAATATATTAAAATAACAAATATCGATAGAACTTACAAATGAATTTATGCGCAAATTTTACACTGTTAGTTTTAAACTGTCTGGAGAGGGAGGATAGCGAATGTTATTTTTCAAGAAAATACCGAATAAATCAAAGAACTCTTCAGCTTTATAATGAATTCTGAATATCTTTATATATTCACAATCTAAAGTTGATAGTTGCTCGCTTGAAATAACTGTTTTACGAATACTCCGTTCTTCATAAGATAGCGAAGTTCGCGACGTCGCTTCCACCGAAGTCATCGCTAAAGCCCCATTTACAAATGAAGAGTTTCTCGCGTCGAAGATACGATTATCGTAAGGATATAAAAAAAGTTGCATCGTGTAAACATTGTCAGTAGGGTTATTCACGTAATTAAATAAGTTCAGTTGCAGTGCAATTGCAGTTAAGTTTCGATCAAAACTGCCCTTTTCGTATTCTCGTAATTTTGACAACCGCTGTCAGATACGCTCGCGTCAAGTTCGCGTCGCGCGAACGCCTCAGCGTATTCTACTGCTGCGCGTTTGATGTGCGTGATTAAGATCGCAACTTGAACGCTATTCAACTATTCATTTGACAATTTAGTCCGATCGACGTGCAGCACATGTGCAGTTTAGATTACGCTCAACACAAGCTTCTCGCCATCAACTTTTGTAAATATAATTGTTATATTTGTTTTAATCCAGCTGTTTTTTTATAAACGTATGTGTTTAAATCGAATATTCGTCTTGGTCAAAATGTTCCTAACATTTTGTCTCTGGCAGACCAAATAGACGTAGAGCGTCGGTAAGCTAGGAGTATAAGGCTGCAAAAGATCCATACTCTAGTTTTCGGATAGGAATTTTATTAAAGCTACCGTCTGAGCAAAGACTTGGCGCTGCAATTAATAAATCGTTTGGCAGCTTATATCCCAAAGGAGAAAAGGATGGACGAATTAAGTGTGCAAGCAAAGGTTAGCTGAACCAAGCTGATAATATGATATGTGAACAATTTAAAATACCCACATAATTTGATTTGTCAGTAGTATACACATCAGAGTAAATTTCAGGTATTCATAACACTATCCTTTTATGCTAGTGGATAATACCAAATACTGGTGAGTCAAGTCAGGTACCATGGTAAACAACATGGTTCTTACTTGACAGCCTACAGTTTCAAGGGCTACTCGCCAAGTGACGAAAGCCCTTATCATGAAACACATATTTAAATAATATGTTAAATTTCCCATGACAAGGTAAGCCCGTGATGATATTAAAAGATGGTAAGTGTGCTTTTTACCTACTAGATAGTTAGTAGAAATTTATCTATTAGGCTCTTGTTTTATTTTTCAGTTTCTATAGGAAGTTCAAGTTGCCCGGGGTAATTGGCTGTATAGATGGAACCCATGTTGCCATTGTAAGATCTAACTAACATGAAGAACGATATTTTAATAGAAAATGATATCATTCTCTCAATGTTATGGCTGTATGTATTTGTAGTTCCCTCATGTGGTCAAAAGACTAGAAGCCATATCAAAAGTATTACATACGACTGACGTACAGTTGACGTTGACACACGCGCAGTTTACGCACAGCTTACGTGCAGCTAAACAATTACAAGAATACCATTTTGCACCACAACCTAAACTTAATTGCAACTGCACCGCAACTTGATCGGCGCGTCAAGAAATTACGTGAATTAGCCCGCAGAACGCGATAATCTTATGGCAGTTATGTCATGCGATAATCGCATACAATTCTGGCCACGAGAAACTCTCCCTGCATGAATGGTGCTTTACACGGGTGTAATACGATATAAATCGAGAGGAAGTCACACTCGTATCATGCGTCGAGCTATATGGATTATACTTGCTGAAAACACAGTATATTCTTAGACGTACAGGTTCGAGAAATTAATTATTTCTCTAAAGTAATATTAAAAATAGATAAATACACCCAACACATACAAAGTCCTGACCCGGCACTAAGATCGAGTTTTGTATCGTGGGTATCAGGACCTCCGAAAGGCTCTTCAGCCTCACAAAGACCCAGACCCGAGACAAATACTCGTGGGCCACTCAAACATTTGTCTCGATGCGGGAATTGAACCCGTGGCCCCTCGTTTCACAGGCGGCTTCTAACCAACTGCGCCATGGAGGCTGTCAAAAAAGGAAATGTTTGATTGTTTGCATTGACTAGGGTCTGAAACTATTGGATCGATTTGAAAAATTCTTTCACCATTAGATTCCGACAATGTGCCTGATGAACATAGGCGATATAATATTTTCAAAAAAGTGTATCTGCACCCGGGCGGAGCCGGGCCGGGCTGCTAGTACTGGTAAATGGCATTGGGTCATATTACACCTATGGATAAATGATGGGAAGATATTGATATTGTTAAAGTTATTAATTTTTTTATAGTAAATGTGGGACAAAAAAGAGCAGCCATATTAATGCCTTATCTCTTAAGTTTCGACGGGTTTCAGAAGTTTAATTCGTTAGTCCCGAGTGACGCCATTTAGCAATAGTTGGAGGGCGGTCGATAGTAAATTCAGGTACCTATCAGAATATTTTATCCTACAGTTTTTAAACCAAAAATGCGGGCAGGTAGAAGGGGTAGGCAGAGGTGCTACCACGACATCCATGTTTCGCCTTGTGTGTTCCGTTCCACGATGTGATAGAGGGTGAGCCTATCGTTATATCGTGCATAAATTCTTCACTCTGGCTGATAATGTATAAAAGTAAAGTTATATTAAATTTGCACTACTGTGCACCATTTAACTGTGTACCAGCAGTATCTCGAAGAACATGTAACGTTTTCCCGTCGCGTCGCGGATTAACATTAGTTTTCTGTCTTTGGGAAGATAAAGGAATTTCGCTTGAATCACGACATACAACGCGCAGTCAACAGCTCTCGTGGCACTAAGCCGCACCAAAGAATGAATGCCACTTCAAAACTGGAGTTTTATTATAAATCTTGTTAACATTGTGGTAATAGTTTGTATACGAGTACTCTGTTTTTGTATCTCGTTAGATACAGAATTTGGGCAGTAATAAAACAAATGAGTTGTAAATTTGATAATTATAGCTGATACAGTTTCCGGACTGTATCAGCCCATAACTATCCTTTGTTGAGCACGGGGAATTAAGGGTTCTATTAAGAAAAGAAGTAATGTTTCTGTTGAACGCGAGGTTGATTTTTAATGGTAAATAAATGTTCAAAAGATTAATATAAAATATATGTGTATATATATACATATATGTAAATATGTACGTGAAAAATATATACTATAATATTAAATCGGAGGATCGAGATCGTTGAAAACACCTTTAACATTAAAAGCTCTAAGATATTCTATCCTGAGTTTGGAAAAAGATTCGTGGAAACTTTAACGGATGACGTGTTTCTAGCAGTCAAATCAATTTATTTCAAGGAACGTAAGCTTTCAGTCTATCAAATTCACAGCTAGAATTATTAACCAGTAAAATGTGTTTTGAAATAAGATTCTCAAGATGCAGACGGAATATTAGAAGCTGTTTCCTCGGGAATTCTTTTACTTTCCATTTCTGGGTAAGGTTTAAATATGGAGACAGATATGATACGTAATGTAAACTTTCTTGCACTCTGCTATAATGTTGCAATTTCATATTTACAATACAACAGGCGTGGAGCTGTTCTAATGTCAAAGAACTACGCAGTTATACCACAACTTATCGGAACAATAAACAAATCACAAGTTTTCGTGTCCGCCGAACTATCGAATTGTGAAAATGTTTGCCGGCCCGCGCGTCCCCTCCTTCGTATACTAGTGGTTTCAATGAAGGTCTGAAATCCAATTAGGCACGCCACAATAATATTTGAGTTGAATTTGGAATGTAACCGCGTATTTAATTAATATGCTGATTGTACGTGTATGTAGTGCACCCATCCATCATCATCCATCCATCAGCCAAAGGAAGTCCACTGCTGAACATAGGCCTCTCCCAATGATTTCCACAGTGACCTGTTGGAGGCAGCCTGCATCCAGCGACGTCCCGCAACCATTACCAGGTTGTCTGACCACCTTGTGGGTGGACGTCCCACGCTGCGCCTTCATCTACGTGGCCTCCATTCGAGAACTTTTTGGCCCCATCGGCCATCAGTTCTCCCCGCTATGTGCCTAGCCCACTGCCACTTCAACTCACTAATCTGCAACTACTTACTTATGTAGTACATACACGTACATAATTATGTCGGCAAATACTAACCAACTTCTAAACGACGGTATTTTTCTTAAACATTTTTTCGGTTCCATCACACTCATCCATAAAAACTTTCCGCTAGAAAAAAAACATGTTTCTTTACTATGTAAGCAGTTTATCACGCAATGTACAACAAAATAAACTGTGAAGTTGTTAATAACGCGTGGGATACGTGGCAAGCTCGTCGCTGTGTCATAACATTCTTAAAATTCAACGTTATAATGCTTTCGTGTTATTCCGTACACTTTAAACTCCATCTAAGCGGGTTTGCGTTTGTTTGTACATTGGCGGCCGAAGGAAATGGGTTCTTAGGGGATATTTATGCTATTTTATATTGTTGTCCTCTTGTTGGATTTTTCTATTCATTATTAGCCCAGAGTCAGGAATTTGTGCCCGATATGGTGCTAGGCTCGTCCCCTATCACATCATTTGGGTGTCTTGTTAGCACTTTTGCCTACCCTTCTGGGAAAAAGGCGTGAGCGTATGTATGTATGTATGTCCTTTTTTACTTTTATAGATTTTAGTTATATGCCTAAATACTAGTAAGGCAAGTTGAATACTGGTAAGATAAGTCTCACTATACATAATTAAGTCGAAACTTTGAGCCAAGTTTACTGCGATAGGTCTATGTAGGCTTATAGAACCATAGACATAAACAAAATTAACTTACGGTGGAAACTTAGTCCATAGAATGGAGGAGCCATATAACATTGCTGAATTGCGACACACGGGTCGGAAAGACTAGTCTTATCCTTCATTCATGTGACTGTGGACATTGGTACAAACGACAATTTGTATTTGTAGTTATCGTTATTCGATTTTAGCTTTAATAAGTATTATCAAATAATGTGTTGAACGGCATTATCTTCGTATTTTATAGTTACCTTAAATATCAATATAAAGAAACTGCATTAGAAAAACAGTATTCTTCAGCATTTACAGCTTTTAAATAATATGCATTAAATTACGGTCCACAGTGTACGTACCATTGTGCCCACTGGAACATTTGGGGTTAACTTTCGCTAATTTAAATTCAGCTGTCTAGTTTTGGTTTCATTGCTGCCTCAAAACTAAGTTAGTTTAAAATTCTACTTAGTTCCGATATAATTAGTTCCGCCTGACCGTTATTATATTATGCTTTAAGTGACAGTGACAGGGCCTTTTGTCTTTTCGACCACGATTTATCCACTCTCTTATTCCGTCGTGGGAATTCCAGTCTGAGGATTTGAGGCATTGGATCGATTCCGTTTCGTTTTAGACTATTGGATGTTGAGTTAGCTATTGCCAACAATTTGGTAAATAAATGGCTCGAAATAAAATAAAATGAAGGCATTGAAGCAGCTTCTGCTGGCATATTTTTACATGGCTTGTGGATACAATATTGCGCGAATCCAAGACGAAGGCAATATGTGTATAACTTGACATTAACAGTATTTGAGACAATCCTAATCTATAATTCTATACTGCAACTTTTATTCGTTTTCTTTGCATTGGGTGATATTAATTCAACTAGCGCAAAGAAAACGTCACAATTCACATTTTCAATAGGTATTGAACCCATATTTTTGCCAAACCGCACTAGGCCAGCGTGGTGGACTACATGGCCTAACCCCTCTTAGTCGTACTTTGAATTGTAGAGGAGGCTCGTGCCCTGCATTGGGATGTACTCGTATATGGGATGGTACAGTACAGTATAGTACCCATATTTGCAAAATTCACAGCTCTAAACTTCAACGAAAATTTCGTAATAATGACCTTCTAAAACCAGAATATTTCAAACGGGCGCAGAATGTATAATCAATAGGAGCGGTGGTGAGGCGTACCATTCCCAGCGTGGCACAGGCGTCACGTCAGCCGTCAGCCTGTCAATGCCACGTCGATAATCTCATACACGCACACCTTCACTGTCATGAATGTCCCCTACCGTTTTGAACATTGATTTTTTTAATCCTTATTGGTCTAGTGGCGGCATGTATTTGAAGTTGCTTTAGCAATCTCTATTGATCTAGTGTGGAAACATAAAAGTGCTTTAGGTTCAATTTTCAGACAGTGAGCTTTGAAATCTCGGTTTGACAAATGCAAATTACACGGTTTGGGAGATAGTCAACCATCCCTCTTCATCCAACACAATTATGCCGGCTTTAACTGTATATTGTCCGGGATTCTTAATGTAAAAAATATATGTTTTATTTATATATTTGCCTTGTATTTAGGTATAATATATGTAGGTGGTATGTATATTATGTCACTTATGCTTAAATTATCTGTAATATTGTATATTAGTATATGTATACATAGGTACTATTTATTTATGTATATGGTAAGTGTGTATGTGTATATATATATATATATATATATATATATATATATATATATGTACTCTTGTTGCAAGTCAAGCCCAATTTGTCAATCCAACAATTCCTGTTCATCCAAAGCTTGCCATTGCTTGTACCATTTAAATTTTTATTTCTTATCTAATTCCTATCTAACTTGACATGTACAATGAAGAGTATAAATAAAATAAAATAAATACGTTACACTCACCTCATCTAGTTTTAGAATAAGATTAGTGATTTGTGGAACTAGAGCCTTCGCTTTCGATTTTAGATTCCATCTTAAAGAAAGAAAAACAATTAGTACTTAGGTTTAGAGACATCAATAGAATAAGATCATGATACAATACCAGAACTTAAACGAATTTTACTTTTTATAACATCGAAACACAAAGGAATTTCTACACAAAGACATAACATTATTAATACATTTCCACTGAAGTAAAAAACTCTAATAAGGGTCGTGAGGTTCCACGGACTGAGCTAAAAGGTTCAGAGGGATAAATTCTATTGACGATAATGTGATAAAGGGACGGAACTTCGCTAATGCTGGAACTAACCCGCTGCCTTAATACACTTATATGTATAATCTTTGTGTGATTTTATATCATTCGCATATTTTTTGAAGTAGTGAAGTGATGACATACGATGTACAATGTTTCTATGGTATGTAAAAAGTCCACCAACCCGCACTGGGCCAGCGTGGTGGACTATATGGCCTAACCACTCTCAATCGTACTCTCGATTGTAGAGGAGGCCCGTGCCCTGCAGTGGGACGTGTATGGGCCGATACAGTACAGTACAGTGAAGTGAAGATGTTTGTAGGTAGTGATGGGCATAGACTTCTATTTGAAATAACTGGTATATGGCCATTTTCCTTCATTAATGCTTTGCTATTGCTCCAGTTAGGCATCGTGTATTGGTATACCGGATCATATTTAAAATGTTGCTCTGAATTACACATAAGTATGTAATGAAACGCCCAGATATCTATAGCCCACACAAATATTTATCGTGGAATTTAACCCGCAACATCTGGGGCAGAAAGCAGAGTTCCTCCACCTCTGCGTCAATTTCATATCTTCAATAAACCATACTTACTCCAGCGGTTGCCTGTTCAACGGCTTCTTTTCTCGTGTCTTTCCTAGATCAAGTTAAATCGTTTTATCGGGCTCTCTGCACTTCGCCTCAATTTTTGTTCCAATAATGGTATTATTGACTCTCCGGATTCCCTAATGGGCCGCGTATTTAATTATTATTCAATACATTAGAATATGAACTGATTTTACTTGGATATGTATGAATGAATCCTAATCCAGAATAGTTCAGAAGTGGACTTTTTGTGGCTGAGGAGAGAGAGAATTCAGTATATCAAATAGCGTTATGTATAATCGGAAGACACGGTAGGGGTCGACCTACCCGAACCTATACCATCCAAATCGGCGATACCCTCAACAAGGGTCAGGTCAAAAGTACCCTGAACCGACGAGCGCGCATGATGAGATTGATGATAGTAGTTTTTTTTATTTTTTTTATTCTGGCACGGCATGATGACTGCACTGCACCTGATGTTAAGCGCAAATGCCGTCCAGACAGAGTATCGAATGGCATCAGACGGCGGTCCCATGCTATTCGACACAATTATGCCGGCCTGCTGAGATGCTTCTTCACACTACGGCGGAAGGACCCGGGATTATAGGAAGGAGGGAACACGTGTGACGGCAAACAATTCCACAGCTTCACAGTGCGGCACAAAAAAGAATTTGCGAACTTTTTTGTTCCCGCCGAGATGGTTTGAACCGTCAAGATGAAGCGAAAGTAGTATGTCAGGATCGAGCAGAGTGGCGATCCATAGTTTCTGCTTACCCCTATGGGATACAGGCGTGACGATTATGTATGCATGTCTGTTATGAATAATCTGCAGCTAAACTAATTCAACAAACACTACTTTAATATCACATTATAAATACCTCACTATTGTAAAAAAATCTACATATAAATGATAACGTCTAGAATTTTCAATTTTTGTTTTACGAACAAGGATAGGAAATCTTAAAACAGGTTATTTAAATTCCAACCTGACTGCTCAAGTCTGGACAAACTTCGCCGTAAGCCATCCGTTAAATATCGGAAGTGGTGCAACTTATAAACGAGGTCGCCGAAGATTAAAACATGAAACCACTTGGCAGTTAATCGGTTTCCATATCGATTCCTGCTCAAGACGTTTCTCACGACGGAATCTTGACCGGCCCTATCGCTCTGCGGAGCTGGGCGGCGGGTAAAAAGTCTAAACTTTAATTGGAGTTTTAATCTTACTCCGTTTTTTGCATCAACGCTATAAACTTAGCTCCAAGTGGTTCTTATTAATGTAGACTTTGAATATCTTAAATTAAAGTGGAGGAGTTTAGCGAGAGTGCTACTGGCTGGATCTTGTAGGCTTTATAGTTTTGAGATATGATTCGTCAGTTGGAGACTTTTAATTAAAATGAAGATATTAAATCTTTTACTACCGTCAAGTTTTTCTTGATTTTTTTATAATAAAGTTTCTGTGGTTATACTTCTGTTTGACTAGAATTAACAACTCATCATCAGCAACCCATTGAAGTCCACTGCTGGACATAGGCCTCTCCTAAGGTATGTCACAAAGCTCGGTATGCTGCATTATGCTTCCAGTCGCTGCCGGCCCTCTTGTGCATGTCGTCCCGCCATCTGACCAGGGGACGTTCCACGCTACGAATGAACAACGCCGCCAGTGAACTTTTCGAAACGAATACCTGTGTATCCCATAAATATTTTTTTCTGTCTATTTTCCTCTGTCCAATCATCGAACTCGCGACCTCACGTTTTGCAGCTGGCATGAAATAACTTGTACTGTCACTTGTATCTGGCAACCGACGTACTTGGCGAAGTGATTATATATTGCCGCCTGTTGATAGAAAAGAAAACAAAAAAAATAGATTTATTTGCCACAACAACATACGACGTATATGGTAGGCGCTAAGAAAATATCTTGAAACTAGATTTTGTAAATACCAAATAATTAATAAACATGCATGTTGTACCGTAGCTGGGACATGTGCGTGACCGCTCAGCTTTATGTTGTACTATAGCGTGAACCACGAAAAAAGAGAAAAATGATAGAAAGAGAAAAGATACCGGGTCTCCGGAAATTGCATTCATAGAACGAAAGCGACAGCAAAGCTTTTGCTTCACGTTGGTTTCAACACAGGTTCACAGACAGTAGTCCCGTTCGAGGAGATCCATTTTTACAGTAGTCAAAAGTGGATAACTACAATGTGGTTGTACCACTTTTAAACTGATTTTAACTCGATTATATACAGCTTTGGGAAGGATAAAGTTTATATTTGTTATTATACAACACACTTCAGTTACCTTGCTGCAATGCATGCAGAATGTTCCTTCGTAGCTTGCTAGTTCAATACAAACTCCTACAAAGCAAAAATTCTTGAAGGAATGCGCAACTTTCTTGAACAATGAAGATAATATTTATATTGACAAAGTTCTACATTTATGTTTTTATTTATTTATTTATTATTTGGGAAACAAATAGAGAAATTTACATATAAATAACAGAAGAATGTGTTACAAAATCCACTTTTCCACTAATAAATAACACAGATACGAAAAGAGTGAACAATAACATTGCTTAAACTAAGTACTATGAAATAAAGGTAACAAAAATAAAATAAAATCACATTTTAAAGAAAACAAATGATCAAGCAAAACTATGCAGAAATATTGAGATGGAGAACTAACACTAACTATCTATTTTCAGATGTTCCTTTAATGTATTTATAATTATTGATATAGTTTATTGTCGTGGTTGGTTACGATTTATTACTAAAAGTATATACTGAATAGAATTATGTTTATTTCATTTGTAGAACCAATATGCCATTGACTTCTTATTTACGACCATCACGGTGGGAAACCACAATAATATTAATCTATTGTTTGTAATGTGGTTAAAAGTAGTAAAGACTAGGTTTTGTTTTTGGTGGTCGTATTAAATACCAGGATACAACTCTTACTTTTCATGTATGAGTAGAGAGTGAGCGTATGAGGACAGATGCAATAAAAATATAATTGTGACAACGACTACATTCTTTAATAAATCTTGTAATTCTAGTTTCATAAACCCATTCAATATCTTTACAGAATTCTATTGGAGCAAAAAGAGCGATCTGCAGCAACTGACTCCGCCGTCGGCAGTTTTTCCGACAGCGCCGCGTTTGTAAGGGTAAGTCGAGACTTTGCTATTCAATGCAAACTTCTTGCGACTGCGATCAATCCCTTACGTGTCTAAACTGAATTGGCAATTGTGAAAGTTTTTAGCGTTATAATGCAACTACTCCATTATTAGAGGACGTTAATAAAAGTGAGGGAACTTGTTTAAACTTGCTCCGGACGGCGTCTCTGTACGAGCCGCACGCTTCTCGCGAAAAACAGGATAAAACTGATAACTAGTTGAGTAGATCTTATCTGATCTTAATGAGTTAAATTAACACCGGATATGTTGTAGCGAATATGGGCATAGTCATGCCTTGTATGTTTAAGGCGGTGGAACTTCGTTGTGTATGTTGCAATAATGTAAAATAATATTATCAAATTTAATTGATAATGATTTTAGTGATTTACTACGAAATTAAATTGAAACTTATTGATCAAACAATGCTAATGCGACTTTAGGATATCAATTATGATCAAAACTTGTTCATTTTACAAAGAGCAAATATGAAACCAATGTTCAATCAAGAACAATCTTTAAATGTTATTGGATAAATTTTGATTTTGTATTCTTTAATTAATTAGTGTTGAATCCATTTATTTATTAGACAGCCTCCGTGGCGAGATAGATTTTAACATGGTTTACCATTAACTGTGTTTTTGGTATATTTTAACTACCCGACGTTTTGAAAATTTTATAGCCTTCGTGGTCACAGGGCAAAATTATAAAAACTAAAAAGTAATTTATAAAATTTGTTGTTTGGCTCATGGTTTATTAATTTAACATAAAATAAATAAATCAAACTAAATAAAATGGTCAATGGAGCAGCGTGCTTCCAACGTTTAGTCACCGCAGCGGTCCAAATTGCCCCGGGCACCGAGTGCATATAATCCGAACATTGATAAAAGTACAAAAGTCGAGGTCGTCTTGAAACTCGCCAACTACGTTTAGCGCTAATGTCTTTGTTCTCTTTTATTGCATTTGATTCAACAAACTTTTCTTATTCTTTTTATTATTGACTTATTAATAATTAGCTTAAAACGGAAGGATTAAGAATATTCAAGACTTATTTTTAAATATGGGTTTCAGGACCACCCATAGTAGCTACCTACAATGGCATGTTATAGGTATTATAATGTTAGCGAATAGAGGTTAGATAGTATAAGCCGGAAAAAGGCAAATTAAGCTTACTCCTTCAAAAGTCCCATTTTTTTTATAGAATAATTCACTTAAATATTATTGTTGAGTGATATCTGCTATCCAGGTTATACCTTTTAATAATAAACTTCTGAAACTAAAAGCAAGTTTATTATTATACGCGAATTCTACCATTCCTTTCTCTTTAAAAATTGCGGCGGTCATAACGAATTTACTGAAAAATCTTAACTCATAGTGTTTCTACTATGTACTATAAAATTAAAGTGACGTTTTAATTACAAAAACAATATCAATTATTTTACGTGCTTGAAGTTCACTGGTTTTAAAGAAGGCTGTCAAAATAACGTATATCAGATTACAAAGAGTTTAATGACCTTTTTAGAACCGTAACTACAGCAGGAAACATTAGGCCCCTATAAAATAACAGCAATTTCTAAAGAGGCACCACATAAGCTGAAATAAATAAAAGCGGGCTTAACATTCGGAACTGCTCACATACTTCTACCACGCTGCGTGAAAATAAACGGTAACATTTCCATCCCTCTTTCCCACCATATATTAGACGAAGACGGAGCAAAGAGAACGTTGGAGTAAAATTTCGTGGTACAGGCGTGGATTTAAAAGGTATTTCAGCGATTTAGCGCTGTGTCTCAACATTTCTCACGTTCGGTTTTCCACATCTACGATTTCAACTAGTCAGTTTATGCAATCAGGTTCCAGATTTTTATTTCTGAATACAAACACGTTTTGCCGGCGAAATTGGCTTTTATATCGGGTAGCGGCGCAGACGTTGAGCTATATCAAGGTTTCGATAATTGAGTTTGAAGTATTTGTTCTAACAATAAGAATATGTTTATAGTGCAATGTCACCTGAGATAGCGTCGCGTCTGATGGTTACCGAACTTCACCATAATAGATTTTGGTAATGCCAAGGTCCTAGTCACTGTTCACTGTGTGAATATAACTTGCATTACTAAAGTGAGGTTGTATCAGTATGTTGTTTTGACAGCCTCCGTGGCGTAGTTGGTTAGACGCCGACTGTGAAACGAGAGGTCGCGGGTTCGATCCCCGCACCAACACAAATGTTTGTGAGGCTCACAAACATTTGTGTCGGGTCTGGGTGTTTATGAGACCGAAAAAATATTTATTGAGGCATGAAAACTATATTTAATTATAAATAATATTATAAACTGCAAAAATTAATATCAAAACGTAAATCTTCGATCATTTAATATTGTACTTTAATTGAAGCCGTAATTAAACTAAAATTTCCGTTCAAATGTTGTATAATGGTGCGGTGGTAAGATGTATAAGGACTAAAACACGTGAAGATACCACGAAACTTAGGTCGAAAATGTCATTATCGTCATGTCAGTATAAAGCGACGTCATACCTTTACTGAACACCAATCACAACTTAAATCCCCAATTTGTCAAGAGGTTATTTTTACCCACCGATGAATACTCCATCTGCACTGCGCTGCATTACATTGAAGTCACTTCGTTGTGGAAACTATATTTTGATAATTTGACAGCCTCTGTGGCGCAGTTGGTTAGACGTTGCCTGTGAAACGAGAGGGTTCGAGACAAATGTTTGTGAGGCCCACAAGTATTTGTCTCAGGTCTGGGTGTTTGTGAGACCGAAAAGTCTCTCGTAGCTTCTGATACCCACGACACAAGACTTAATTGATCTTAATTTTGGGTCAGGACTATGTATGTGACAATTAGGTGTATTTATTTTACATACATACACATACATAAACTCACGCCTTTTTCCCAGAAGGGGTGGACAGAAGAGGTGGACAGAAGAGTTAACAAGACACCCACGTTTCGTCTTGTATTTTCCGTCCCATGATGTGATAGGGGGCGAGTCTATCGCCATATCTGGCACAAATTCCTGACTCCGGGCTGATAATGAATAGAAAAATCCAAGGTCACTTTGCCCGACCCGCGATTCGGACCCGAGACCTCAGATTTGCAATCATACCGTAGTATAACAGCGCCACCGAGGCAGTCAGTATTTATTTTATTTATTATTAATTTCTGTGATTTTTCGAATAGCTGTTAATCTTTTCCCCTGACGGCGCAAGTAGAATGACATTAAATTTAATGTTTCTATTAAACCGCCCGGAGTCAGCATGTAGCGAGGTGATTGAGCGTCAAATAGGTTTGGATTAACAAGTTAAATCGCATGCAATATTCGCTTTCAAATGTCGACGTCATCAGAGTTAAATGTGGCGGCAACGTAATAATAAATTTATATGATATATACGTTATGTTACATTAAAATTAATTATTTAATAATTATTATTACAAAGGCTCGAATAAAGGTAAATATTAGAATTTACCGGCGAATGGTAGGTTAGTGGTTAATACCGAAATGTTTTGTGATAGTCATGAAGTGTCTAAGCAACATAATGAGCTGCGGTCTACACTCAGATGCTGTAACACACATTTTCAGCGTCCACTCCAGTGGATAGTGGAGTGTAATTCATATTCTGTTTGTCCGTCTGGTACGTTTTCATCCGTCAACTGCTAAAGCAAGTTTGATTTTGTTTGGTATTGGAATGTTGGAGAAAAGCAAAAGCTACTTTTCATTCCTTATTTCATCTGTAAAGGACAGAAAAGGTTGTTTAAAGTTTGTGTGGGCATTGGGCAAATAATGCACTTGGTCAGATTTACCTTAAACTTGATATCAAAGATCTATGATATAGTAATAACTTAGCTCCAGTTTTGACGTGCATCCAAATTACACTCTTAAGGGCAGAAAGGGGGTACTTTTTTTTAAAGGGATAAGCTAAATTGTGGCGGTTGTTACCACAAAACTGCCTTTGTTTTGGAAGGCAAAGTTATTTATATGAGATTGGAGTAGAGTGGAGCGGACGGATGCGCGATGAAGCTAATAATTAATTGCATTCGAGCGAAACTTGCAAGGGCAGCAAGCACGATATAATTAGGGACAGTCTAACTTATTTGAAGTGTCCTTTGATGGTAATATGTATTATAAACAAATATATTATGGAAATTCCGAGTTGTTGCTAGGTTCCGTTATAATTTTTTTGAATTTTTTTGGTTCTTTTCCACTTTTAAACGCGGATGAGTTCTTTGAAAACGACTTCTATTTGGTAAAATTTGTTTCTGGATAACTTGATAAATAAAATATAAAAATTAATCACAGTTTACTAGGAAATGCATGCGGCTTAATTAGCGCAAGCTATACAATTTTAATTTTTTTTATTGCTATGAATGGCGAGACGAGCATGCCATTCGCCTGATGGTAAACTATACGACCGCTCATAGACAGTAGCAAAACCAAACAACACCATGAATTAAAAAGCAATGCTTGGTAATTCATTGCGCTCGTCATCCTGAGACATAAGTTCAAGTCTTATTATGTCCAGTAGTTACGCTGGCTACAATGTCCTTCAAACCGGAACACTACAATGTGTTTACACTGCTGTTTGGCGGGAGAAATAGACATAGCGGTGGTACCTACCCAGTAAAGGTGTTACAAAGGTTACTGTAACAGGTACGCATCAAAATCAATATTATTATAAGCGGACTCTATATTGAATTTAGTTTGATAGGATCGTTTGTTTGAAAGATCCTATTATGTTGTTTCGTGTTAATTTATTTTCAGTCATAATTATGAATTTTTTATCAAGATTAAACTATATTTCCGTGGCGTAGCTGGTTAGGAAGCAGATTGTGAAACGAGTTTTCAAACGGTTTTGACCCTCGCACCAGACAAATGCTCGTGTAGTTTTGCGGGATCAAAAATTCTACGTACCTTTTTATTTGGAGAACATATAAACACGCATAATTAAAAAATGATAACTAAACATTAAAGCACAGAAAGAATATAAAGTCTGTAGATAATCATAATTATATTATTCTTTATAATATTAGTGAGCCACAGTAATATCAATAATATAAGACTCAACTATGCTGCCTCAACCCAGCATAATATGAGATAGCCGCAAGCCAAGCCAAGATAGCGTCTTTCATATAGCCATCGAAAAGGGCCACAGCAAAGCGATATGAAACCGAGCAACAAATCGATGTAATTATTATTAATGTACATAATGTGCTTCCGTACTCAGTAGTACAAAGTCTTTCAACAACCCTTCAAACGGTCTTGGTGCCTGCAATTTCATATATATGGCCGCTCAGGCACGGTTCGGAGCTAATTTAACTCATGTTTCCTGAAGATTGAAACGTTGCGCTGGAATGCGGAATGCTTCAACGTTTTGTGCTTATTTGGCAGGAATATGATTACAAATATACTTTGTGCTCAGTGCCGTGAATTTCGTACAGAAATTTAAGCACAAATTGAAAATGTCTGTGCATGTTATTTTAGAGGTAGGCTGAGGTGGCAGTAGCGTTCACAATTCGACGTGTCGTTTGAGATAAATATTTGTATGTTGCTAGTCGATACTCTGTCAGAAGTATCGTACACTATTAGGAACATCCTCACGTCGAATAATCTATATCTTCTATATCTATACATATAGTAAATTTGTACCGCTTGATGTCTTTCATGGAATATAAATGAGAAGAACGAATATGGGGGGACTGTATTAAAATAATAGACCCCAAAACAACGATTTTTGGAATGTTTGTTTGTGCGCGATAGTCTCAGAAAGGCTAAACGGATTTCGATGAAATTTGGTACGGAGTAGCTGACACCCTGGAACATTTACATATAGGCTATTTTTTATCCTGAAAAAAATTGTGTTCCCGTGGGGTGAGCAATAAATTAAAATATATTTGTTACTTTTTCAACTCGAAATGGATGGGATGGGACAGGATTACATGCCTTGAGTGAGAATGAGACGGGTCAGGTCGGAATATGTGACGGTACGGGACGGGAAAAGCAGTACAGAGGTCGGCATTGAGTTTGAATATAGATAAAACGGTACCTGAAATAATATATTATTTTTTTATATTTATATTTATTTACAAAAAATATAACCTCTTAACAGCCGAAGCCAACACGACGCTATATCAAATAAAAGAAAATAACTCTAAGATAAAATAAATAAAATAAATAACTCTAAGATATGTTGCTGATGTGGACTGGACTTAAAAAGTATCTGAACCCGGGCGGAGCCGGGCCGGAGCCTAGTATAACAACAAGTCCTTTTTTTGATGTTGAATATTCAAACGGAATCTTGCAGAGCGATAACTTAAGGGATTACTTTCGTCAGGATTAAATTTTTAGCTAGTCGTATAATGTTATCTTGATTGTCCTAAAAGTATCTCTTGGTTTTATAACGATAGTAAAACTTGGAACTTTGACGATTATACGGCAGATTGACTTGTTTTCTAATTTGGGTAAAGATTATAGATATCCACAATTGAAAGGCGAATCCTACTTCTATAAATATTCCGTTTATCGTCGCTATGAACTGATGATCTCCGATATTCATGTTAGTCAAACAGAATGACTCAATAATACTTTTATTAAATTGAACATATTTTGTACATTATAAATGTAACAAATACAAGCCTCCTTCAAAATATTATCTTAGTTGACTTTATATCCCTTGTCATATATTTAAAATCTTTGTTCAAATTTATCAAAAGATGGCGTTAGCGTCTCGAAGAATGCTGTATAGACTATAATTTAGTTACTGACTAATACTTTTGATAGCCCGATTTCGTTGCGTGATAGGGGTGTATATAATTATAAATAAGAATTAAGAATAGCAACAATAGTTACCTTTGCTAAATGTTGTTTGGAGACAATAGTTAATATTGTTAGTGACCTTAGCTTACGGTTTTGATTTAATCACAAATTCTTTTTACGTTATTTTTTTATAAAATACTAGCTGCTCGGCCCGGCTTCGCTCGGATGCTGAGATTTCTAGAACCATATTCATACCATGTGTCAGTTTTGTATATTTTAACTCAACATAAGTACCATACCGTCCTCTTTACTGCCCTTTCATGTTGTCCGCTGTTTTCAGTTCGTAAGAAACATAATATATACACACGTCTATTTTTAGAGTAGAGAAGGTATCCACGTTGTAAACAACAGTTTAGTAAACAATTACTACCATTTTTTTCACTGACCACTACCCAATTCATGTCTTCATTTTTTATATTGGTGAGACAATTGCATATTGTAATGCACTTAATAGATGATACCCACAATTTACTCGCATATCGGGCTGCTTGGAATTCACATAGATTTCATCCGAAAAGCAAACACTAATTTCCAACTAAACTAACTGGTACCGTTTCACATTTCATACTTTTTAAGTTTGTACAGGCGCAACTCACACAATTTCAATAGCATTTCCCGTAAAACCATAATTCCATGGTTTATTAAAATGTTATTGAAATTGTGTGAGTTACGCCTGTACAATTTGAAAAGTGAAACGGTACAAGCTATTATTTTAGTTGGATAATAGCGTAGGTGCCTAAGTCGGGTTGTACACAAAGGTTTTTACCTATTTTCCACCTACGATATTCACGATTCTCGATAAATCGAGTGAACTAATCAAATAGTTTAAAAATTAAAAGGACACAAATCCTCCCAAACTTTCCGTAAATCTTCAAAATGTTGATTTATTGCTTTTTCGACAGCTAATGTTCCGTGAGTTCCTCACACTGTGTATAAATACACTCTAGCCGTCTCAGTGTTGATTAGACGTGTAGCAATTAGCACTGGCGGCGTGAACTTTATAAATTAGTTAGCGGAGAAGATTAATGAAGTTTTGATTGAGGAACACTGACATGACCCACTTGCCTTGTTTAATTCTTCAAGAACTCCATTGGGCTTCATTCTTAGATCATTAATGACCATTGTAGAGTACTTTAAAAACAAAAGTTTTTAGTAACTTGTCTTGTGCGAGTTTCCCAAGACAAAGGTACAAATTCAAGCTCCAGACGACAAACTGTATGAGATTTCTGAAACCGAATTATTTACACAAAATAGAATGTTCCACCCTCACGGCTTTTTTTATTGCGATGAATGGCGAGACGAGCATGCCATCCTCCTGACGGTAAGCGATACGACCGCTCATGGACAGTAGCAAAACCAAACAACATCATGAGTTACAAAATAATGCTTGGCATTCCACTGCGCTCGCCATCCTGAGTAAGTTCAGAGCGATTCACAGCCTATGCACGCTTGCACCAGACTAATGAATAGAATAAAAATATATGACTGAATTAAATATCTCATATCATATCCTGAAATTTTAGACACAGGACTATATTTGACTATTCCATCCATCCATTTTAGTACCGTTATGTACGATAGTGAATCAAAGCATACCGAGTACTAACTTTTACATATCAGCTAAAGAATGTTGTTTTTTAATTATATCGTGTATATCGAAAGAACGTTTATTGGGCAGCTCCTGTGTTCCAGGCGTTTATAGACAATTTCCGTTCTCGTCGAACTGCGTGCTTTCAGAATGCACAGATATTAAATAAAAACAAAATGAAGTGAAAAATAATGATGTGAGCGATAGGCGTATTGTACATGTAGATCATTGTCGAGGATGTAGATTCGAGACCATAAATCTATTCATTGGGAATGAGGATGATGTGTGGGTGCCTTTAACATTTTAGACAGTCTCCGTAGCGTGATTGGTTAGACGCCGGCTGTGAAAAAAGGTCGCGGATGCGATCGCTGCACCAAGACAAATATTTGTGTGAACCACAAGTATTTGTGTCGGGTCTGGGTGTTTTTTTTTTATCAGCCCATATACGTCCCACTGCTGGGCACAGGCCCACTCTACAATTGAGAGAATCGATTGAGAGTGGTTAGGCCATATAGTCCACCACGCTGGCCTAGTGCGGGTTGGCGGACTTACACACCGTAGAAATTCTTTAAAATATGGGTGTTTGTGAGACCGAAAAGTCTCTGGTAGTTCCTGATACAGACGACACAATACTCCATCTTATTGTAGGGTCAGGACTATGTTTGTGACTGTTGGGTGTATTTATTTACCTATTTAAAGTATCCCACCTGAAATTCGGAAGTTAGACCTTAAATACCTACAGCCTATACGAGCAATCACAGCGCATACGTGTCACCTAAAAGATAACAAAAAGACTACATACATAAATAACACGCCTTTGTCCTAGAAGGGGTAGGCAGAGGTGCAACCAGATCACTCGCGTTTCACCTAGTCTGTTCCGCCCCACGATGTAATAGGGGGCCAGCCTATTGCCATATCTGGTACAAATTCCTAACTCCGGGCTAATAATGAATAGAAAAATCCAAGATCACTTTGCTCGACCCGGAATTCGTACTCGAGACCTTAGCTTTGTAATCGTACCGTAGTACAACTACGCTACCGATGCAGTCAAAAGTACTAATTAGGAAGTAAATATATATGTAAATAAACATGTATACATGACCGAACACATGTAATAACAGATATGTAAAAGCGTTGTTTCGTTTTTTCATTGCGTCGCGGTACCCTAATAAATAAATGCCTTTGTTTGACTTTGAAGGGACGCAGGCCAATTACGGGGCCCGACAAAAACCTGGATTATGACCTCGTTACCGTTGGAAACCGAGATGAAAAAAATCGTAATGCCTTATCGCTCAAATAGCCTATTTAATCTTGCCAAGTTGTCTTTTGTTCACGTTATTTACTTTAGCACGATGGCTTGAGGTATGTTTTGCTTCCTTTGTTGGATTTTAGGATGAAAATAAAAAAAATATATATTTTTTTGCTCGGTTGGTTTAAGTGTCAGTAATAAGTACCTAAATTGACGTCGTCTCATAATCCATACACTATTTGTTGTTTTTTTTTCAAATATATGGTTTTACATTTAAACTGCAGGCTTATATTGCCTAACTCTCAATTAAGAGAGGCCGCCAGGGAAAGAACCACTGAAATGTCAATTTCTTCCGCTAAACAGCAATGTAAATGCACTGTTGTGTTCCGGTTTGTACAGATTGGACGTTGTAACTACTGGATATATTGAGACTTAACATCCTATGCCTCAGGATGGCGAGCGCAGTGGAATTCCAAGCATTGATTTGTAATTCATGGTGTTGTTTTTTTTGCCACTGTTCACGAGTGATCATATCGCTTACCATGAGGCGAATGGCATGCACGTCTCACCATTAATTGCAAAAAAAATGTTTATTCACTTTAATAATATTTATCTTTAAAGATGGGTTAAAAATATATTTATAAAGTTGAACCTAATAGTTGGCGATGTACTGCTATCACAATAAAATTTTAAGAGATGAGAAATTGTCCCAATACATGGACAATTAGTTAATATTATGTTGTATTATATTGATAGAACTACTTTGATATGATATTGTTCCAAGAAATACAAATATTTCTTGGTTAGTGCGTAGCCCATTTCCCGGTATAAACTTTAGATCCAAGCACACATTTCCCTACATTATCAACTTCGTAAAAACCGTTCCAAAACATCAGAAACCCATAAATGAGCGTACACGACAATATGCTCCAAAGATGGCGTGATAACAGTCGCCCAAGTCCCAAAACTCCGTAATAAGAAAGTTTAGTTGGAAAACTTGGCAAGTTAATCACAATTAGGAAGTATGGAAGGGTCCTCGGTACGTGTACCGACATAAGGGCCGAGGACAACGAGCTCTAGTTTTGGATCATTGTTATTTTCACTCCAGTTTTCCGATATATTTGAAGGACACGTTATTTAGCCGGATAATAGTGTTATTCCACTGCGAGCGTTTGGCCGGTATGCGGCTTTTGTTTTAGCGGTATATAGCGGCCAAAACATCTGTACGTGGCCTGGTCTAGACAGTCGATGACATCGGCGTACTCCTTTTGATGTAGCGTGGAGTATCGATAGGGGGTTAATATTAATTTACCCAGACAATTCAGCCAGTTTTTTAATCCATAGTTTAAATTACTGTCTGTTTTTATTATGTATTATAGTTATCATGTTGTGTTTTGATTATTAATTATATTAATATATTGTTGGTATGTTGCTGAAACTGTTTTAATATTTTAAACTCGTACAAAGATAAATTTAAGAGTTTTTTTTATATATTCACTACATTTTCATATTGTAGCAAGCATATTATATATGTGTATACTTGGAACATACTCGTACATATTACATAATCAATAACACTACGTACGAATTAAGTAGTATTACTGTGATTCTCTTTTATATTAAATACATATTTTTCGTTATTTAAAAATAAGTTAATCGTATTTTCCGCTTCGGTGGCCGAAAATATCCTGGGCTGGAAAATAACATAATTTAAGTATTTAATTTGAGAAAACAAAGCTGGCAGATTCTTATTTGAGACAGTATCAATAATCTAATTATAGTAAAGGCCTCATTCACCATCTTTGAGTAAACTGTTGATTAGTTACTTTTTGATTAATTTTAATTGCCAAGTAAAAGTGCCGATTATCTTCCATTGAATTCACAAGAGAAAACAAAGTATCAAGTAACAATGTGCTGGTAAAGTGAATGACATAAGAATTTGAACGATTCATTCATTTAATATTACGTCTAATGCACCCCGCCCTGCCACCCGCTGAAGTGTCAATGTATTTTTTTCTTAAAATATAAGAAGGGAGGTTGAGATTTGAAATTTATTCTAACCATCAAGTAAATACACTAATTGGCAGACGATGTAGTCAGTAAGGTACTGATTAGTGTAATCATAGAATTATCGTTACTGGAGCGTCGTCAAATCGACACCTAATATTACGGGTAACTTTAATTGATGACTAGCCTACTTGAAGCTTTACTTGAGGGTGGTGAACAAGGCCCTTAGTCTTAGAAAATGTCTTAAAATAGGGTGATTATTAATTTCTCAGAAAATAATTTTCAATATTCTATAGTCATTAAATATTTTCCTGGTATTCGCTTGGTGCTATATATAATTATTGTTTTATAAAGAAACAAAATCGTGTTGATCTTTAATGAATTGAAAATTCTTAAAAGAGTTTTGAGTCATGGTTAAGACAAAGTTTCTATAGATGCAGATATTAGTGGAGAAACTGTGAATAGAGGTAAAAGATGTCAATGATGCGAAGGTATGTTAAGCTCTGTAATAATGTAGTGGATATGAGTATACGTGTGAAACGTGGATGATAAAAATGTGTGTATGTATCTATCGGTGCGCATGCGGTCGAACTGGCGGCAAGCTGAAACGGCAGCTGCTGTTCTATTCTAACCCGCTTTAATTTTTTTATAGCATAGGTCCGGAAAACGAGCAAGCAGGTCATCTGATGGTACGGGATCACTGTCGCCCATGAACTCGCACAACGCTTGGATCATGTATATGTTGCCGATCCATCAGCTCGTCTCACTCACCAAACGAAACACAACAGCAAAGCTGTTGCTTCACGTCGATCTCCTATGAGACAGTGGTACCACTCCGGACGAGCCTGACAACAGCGTGGCTTCATCACTTTTTTACATTTATTTTCATCTAGCTACGATTATTGCTTTTGAAGGGGAGCAGTCACGAGATGTGGATTGAAAATTACGTAATTAGCAAATTTATACACATTGCTTATCATTGTCGCCTCAATAACAACGCAGCCTAAATATCTTTAAGGGCCAATTGCACAAACAAAATTTGCCCATAACTTTGATTTTGAAAATGTGAATGTATGGGACATGAGCAATGTCAAATACGTCACAAATATATGGCGAAGATTACTATTATTAAGATATTGTCAAAATTAAAGTTATCGTCAAAGTTAGTTTATGCAACTTCGCCTAAATCTAGAAAATCTATCATACATTGAAAATCAAATGATTTACTTGTCGAGTCATCCATATATTCTAATTCGTAATTACAACTCATCCATTTAATTTTCTAAAACTTTTTGGTGAAATTTATTTGTTACATTTTCCAATTCACTAGCAAAACCTCTCTTTAATTCGTTCTCTTCATCTCCTCCAACCATTTCGTTTGCTGTGCGCGTTATTCATTCATTTTTATTTCATTTATTTTTGTACCTTTGAGCCAACAGTGAGAGTCAATGGTGTGTACATTCATAAAATCCGTCACATTTCATTCATATATTTCTGTAGACATTTACAGTCTGGGTCTACGAACTCTGAATAGAAAGTTTATACTCGCAACGTGGCTGTTTGCTGATTGAGAAATTCCATTTATAAATTGTGAATAAAACTTTTTCACATTGTAATTGTATTTTGTAAAGAAACTCGTCTTCACTTGATTGGTGTAGTAGTAGCGCTTGCTACATTTATGATATGAAACATAATATATTTGATTTGATTTTTCTTCTCAGTTTATGAAATCGTCTGTGTCTAAGCACTTATAGATGAGATTATATTTCTGAGTTACAATGTGTATGTGACGATAACATAAAACATTAGGAGTCGATATGCTGAAGAAATGTAAGCATTGGACTTACATACATATGTATGTAGATTTAAGACATGGGTGTGTTTATATATTTTTTTCTTCGCATCGGCAAAGTAGTTGCATCGATTAGCCTGTTTAAACTTTGGGGTATCGATTGGAATCACAATTATTGTAGGAAGGTAAACTTTTCTAAATCATAATGAACCGACAAATCTTTGTTAGCATATAACTTTTGGTTCCCGGATGTTCAATGGTAGGACAATACGGTGCTTCTGTTAAGCTAACAAAAGATGATCTGATATCAAGAGTTTTAATTGAATTGCTTTAGACGCGAAGCTAATATTTGTACAAGTATATTATGGTTTGCGTCTTAAAATTTTGTTTCACAAGCTTAATAGTTTAGAGGATCCTTTATTTGATCCTTTTAATTACTCAAGGCTGACCTTACAAAGTATACCTGGCACGTCTTCGCTCGTCATTACGATTGTATTCAAGTCAATAGTTTCATATGGGTATTTGTTGCTACAGTTGTTACTACAGTCAAGGGATGTTATGACAAACTACTTGTCCGGTAGTAATTTCATAACATACGGGTATGCGACCCCGGCTCCCCGAGCCACGACTAACTCTTGCCCTGTATCTTCCGAGTTGGTAGTGTCCTATTAAGCCATTTCCCTTCTCAAACTCATAATCCTGTTTTCCTATTCACGCTATCCATGCCTTTAGTCCTTATGCTTTACCTAACCGCCAATCTAAGGTCTGCCGCGCCGATAGATGCATGGCTAGGGGCGAGCCTAGTTTTTAGCGAGCCATTTTGTCCTGGGGTTAGGCTTCCCCAGATACAGACTAACCTTGGCCTGGCATGCGGGGCTCTGTCAGGCTCGACAGTTATGTTTGCCTTGCTACTCGTGGGAACGCTATGACGATGAATAAAAACAAAAATTGTCAAAATGGCGGCGACGCGGTTCGCCACCCGTCACGTCTCGTATCCCATGTTGGCGAAAAGCGGACTGAGGAAAGCCGCTTTGCTACTTTAAATGTTAGAGGAGGGATGGATGCAAAAATTAATGAGGTGTGTCAGATGATGAATGAGAGAAAGATCGATATTCTGTGTGTGAATGAGACTAAACGTAAAGGATGTGAGACCATCAGATATGGTTCCTACACAGCATTCTGGTCTGGAGTGCCTAATACCGCCAGAGGCAGTCAAGGTGTAGGTCTCATACTCTCTGAAAGAATGGCAAAATGTGTGAACGAATTTGAATGCGTGAGTCCCAGGCTTGTCTGGGTAAGGTTGAAAGTAGGATTAACTCGTATCTTTATCTTAGGAGTATACGCTCCAACGGATATGGGTACGAGTTCATCTAAAGGTGATTTGAAAGAACGAGAGGAATTCTGGGAGAAAGTGAGAGACGTGTTGCAAATTCGTAATGACAATGAAAGATTAATTATGCTTGGGGATTTTAATGGTTGGGTAGGAGTGAAACGTAAAGGATATGAGAGGGTACTGGGTGCGTTTGGTGATAAAAGAGTAAATGCTAATGGAAGAAGTTTGCTTGAGATATGTGTGGAAATGGGTTTATGCGTAACAAACACTATGTTTGCACACAAGACGATCCATACATACACCTGGGAAAATGCTGCGATGAAGAGTTTAATTGATTTTGTGATAGTAGACGAAAGATTGAAGAAGAATGTTATGGACACTAGATCGTTCCGTGGAACGGGTCTTGATATTGACCATTTTTTGGTCGTGTGTTGAATGAAAGACCTGTTTAAAAAGTGGCGTAGCCGCATCCCTGAACAGTCTAGTGTGTTAGAGAGGATACAAGTGGAAAATTTACAAGGGGATGTAAGAAAAAAGTACGAAATGATATTAAATGAAAAGTTTGAAGGTTTGGATGATGTTTGTGAGGTTGAGGAAGTATGGAAAAAGTTTAAAAAGGTGGTTGTTAGTGTCGCAATTAAAACATGCGGAGTGAGTAAAAGGAAAAATTATAAAGAGATGAAGAATGCTTGGTGGGACAAGGATGTGCAAAAAGTAGTTAGCGAGAAGAAGAAAGCATGGAGAGACCGGTTAGCTATAAGAGCTGATCAAAGAATATTAAAGGCAAGTGAAGAAGCTGTATACAAGGCAAACTTGGAATATAAGAGGATAAAAAGTGTAGTGAAAATGATAGTAAAAAAGAAGAAAGTTCCGGGGTCCGCAGCTTCGGGAAGTTAGCCGTAAGGTTTTCGCCTCCGCTAGGTCCTTGCGAAGGTTGCACAATTTTCTATCCATTACCACGAAGATTTCCCTTGTACAATCTCTCCTACTCCCCATCCTTGATTATGCCGATGTCAGCTATATAGATCTCACCGAGGACCAACTTAATAAACTTGAGCGTCTTCAAAATTTCTGTATTAGATTTATATTTGGTTTACGCAAATATGATCATGTTTCTGAGTTCCGTGCTAAGCTCAAGTGGTTACCCATACGACTTCGTCGGAATGCTCCTATTCTTACTCTTCTTTACAATATTTTGTTTAATCCACTCACCCCTCCATATCTTAAAGAACGTTTTATATTTCTCCATAAGTCTCATTCTAAGTCCTTGAGGTCGTCGGAGAATCTGAAATTGAGAATGCCAGTGCACGCCACGACTTTTATGGATAGGTCGTTTACAGTCCAAGCTGTTCGACTGTGAAACGCATTACCAGTTGTTGTAAGACGGGCTGAAACACTAACTTCATTCAAAAAATGGTAAAAGACCACTACCTTTCTCTCTGAACAGACATATTGATTAATATAATTTCCTGCTTTTGAACCTATAGGTAATTTATAGTATGTATGTATTTATATGTATATTTATATTCATATTTGACATGTGTATGTATATTAGCAGTAAATTACTATGTATTATATATTGTATATATATAAATTATAAACAATTTGTTAATTTTCCTTTTTTTTTTGTTTGTGTTGGAGCTTGTCTCTTTTATATTCTAGACTGCCCTGTCTTCTTTTCATTGTGTTAGATCCATCCAAAGGTTGTCTGTAAGAAATCGCCTAGAGCGATAAGACCGCCATCTGTACTTTTTTCTTATTTTTATTATTTTTTTTTGCATGTTTTTCCTTTCTGTGTGCAGTTAAGAATAAATAAATAAATAAAGATGAAGAAAAAGATATATATTTGACGAAAGTTAGAATGAAAATTTTCAGAAAAACATTAAGTTTTTCTGGAAAGCAATAAAAAGTGTCCGGGGTAAGTTAAGTACCTCGGAACTTAGTAGTGTGAGGGATAAGAATGGGCAACTTGTGAATGGAGAAGAATGTGTGCTGAAAAGATGGAAGGAATACTTTGAAGGGTTATTTGAAAAAGAGGAACCACAGCAGATTGCAGTGACGGATGAAAGTGAAGAAAATGAAGATAAGATTGATGTGATAGAAGTAGTGAAAGCATTAAAAAGCATGAAAATGGGCAAGGCTGCTGGGTATGATAGAGTATCAGTCGAAATGCTGAAGGCTGGACAGGCGGTGGTGGCACGCCTGCTTTGTCATCTCTTGAATTTGTGCTGGACGAATGGTGTAGTGCCAACAGATTGGTGCAATGCCGTTATTGTTCCACTATACAAGGGCAAGGGATCGAAGCAGGAATGTCAGAACTACCGAGGTATCAGCCTTCTGAGTGTTGTCGGCGATTTGTATGCTAAGGTACTGATTGAGCGAGTTGTGAAAGAGACTCATAACAAGATATGGGATGTGCAAGCGGGATTTAGGAAGGGTATGGGATGCACGGATCAGGTATTTTCTCTACGAAGTGTTGCTGAGAAAAGTTTGGCTAAAGGACAAAAAGCCTTCTGCGCCTTCGTAGATTTATAAAGGCCTATGATAGAGTGATGAGGAATAAGTTGTGGGCAGCACTGTCCAAGTTTGAGTTGAGCAGCAACCTGATTCGAGCATTGCAGTCCTTGTATAAGAACTCCAGTGCTTGTGTTAGGATAAACGGGGCCTACACTGATTGGTTTCGCATCGATAAGCGTGTGAGACAGGGATGTGTAGCGTCTCCGTGGTTGTTCAATCTCTTCATGGACGGTTGCCTAAAAGATCTGAAAGATAGTGAATATGGCATAAGAATGAATGAGTTGTCACTAAAATGTCTCCTCTACGCTGATGATCTAGTTGTACTTGCATCATCAGAGGAGGAGTTACAAAAAATGGTGACAATTATGCATGAAGCTTTTGAGAGAAAAGGAATGAAAATAAATGCGAGTAAGACGAAAGTAATGGTATTTGAAAGGGAGGAGGGTATGACAAAGTGCGATATTATGATAGGTAATGAACGATTACAACAAGTGAATGAATTCGTGTATCTGGGCTGTGTGATGGAGTGCAAGTGATGGAAAGCATGACAGTGATATTGAAAGACGAGTGAATGCAGGAAATCGAGTGAATGGCGCGCTACACTCCTTTATGGGGAGTCGGAAGGTCTCTAAAAAGGCTCGACTGGCTGTTCATGAAGGAGTGTTAGTGCCAACACTCATGTATGGTAGTGAAAGTTGGGTGTGGCAGAAGAAACATGAAAGTAAAATTAGGGCAGTGGAGATGAGATCATTAAGGGGAATGTGTGGCGTGACCTTGCGTGACAGAGTGCGAAATAGCGAGGTGATGAAAACGTGTGGAGTGAAAGAAGATGTAGGGACGAGAATTGATAAAGGAATGCTACGATGGTTTGGTCATGTAGAGCGAATGGATGAAAGGAGACTAACCAAACAAATATACAAGGCGAGGGTGAATGGAAAAGTCGGTAGGGGTCGACCTCACCGAACATACACTATCCAAATCGGTGATATCCTCAACAAGGGCCAGGTCAAAAGTACCCTGAACCGACGGGCATGCATGAAGAGATTGATGAATGTGGATGAAGCGAAAGTAGTATGTCAGGATCAAGGAAAGTGGCGATCCATAGTCTCTGCCTACCCCTATGGGATACAGGCGTGATGATTATGTATGTATTTGTTATTTGAAATATTTTTTTATTGCAATGAATGGCAAGACGATCATGTAATTCGCTTGATGGTAAGCGATATAAGCCCTCATAGGCAGTAACAAAACCAAACACCATGAATAACAAAGCAATGCTTGGCATTCTTAAGACATAAGATGTTAATTCTTATTATGTCCAGTAGTTACTCCCGCTACCATCTCCTTCAAACCAAATATACAATATCATCTTGGATAGTCCATATTTATAAAACATTTTAGAGAGTTGTAAGAAAATCCTTTTTATAATCATTTCTATCCGGCAAGACGTTATCGCATCTCTTTGATACAGATCATTCAACCCTTAAATAGGCGACCCTTTTCAAAAGCCCTGCGCCAGGCAGCTGAATAGGCGCAGCTTTCTTACTAAACCTAGATGTCTTCGTAAATTTATAATCGCATGTTATGTGGCTGTTTATAAGGGTGACTTGTTGAGATCACAAGTCTATTATATTTGGTACGATGGACTGAGGTTCTCTTAATATGGTTGATATAAATTATAAAAACGTAAACCATCCACATACATTTTGTATGAGCTAGAGTAGTAAAATTTACATATACATATTAATGAAAAATTGTACTCTACTAAAGCAATTAAACCTCCACCTAAAAACCTGCGCATACATAATGCCTCCCCTATTAAATCCTGTTCTCATTTACGGAACAAAAAGGCAGCGAAGCGACGAGCGGCACTCAATAAGAGATTAACCGGTCTCGATGGCCGGTCACGTCGGCGGCCTTATAGTGCAGCTCATGAAAGGTGGCGGTGTTTGGCGGTGCACGGCTGCGTGCGACGGAGTGCGGCGGAGTCCGGCGGAGCATGGTGCTGCACGGCCGTCATGTCAGCCAGTTTGGAAGGCTGCCAGCGCCGCGCTCGCCCGGTCAATAATCGGTTTGGCCCGATTTAGGTCTCATACACAGTTTATGTCAAGTTCGTTGTACAAAATATTCTTTATAAGTTGTTTTTGTTGTGTGTGGATACGGTGCATCAATACGTGACTATGATATTGTATTCTAGCTGCCGTTTTAATTGATTGCTTAAAAATAATAATAATACACCAAACTATATACATTTCTCACAAGATCCTATAAAATTCACGGTTAATTTTTTTGTAATTTTAATTATTCATAAACATTCAGATATTCATGTACAAAGTTTGTGATACACAATTAACACACTTGTACACTGCTGAAAACCATATCAAGGCGCACATTACAAAATTACGATCTTAAATACATACGTTTAACATTATAATTCAAATCGGACTTAGCCTGCTAATTAACCTTCAACTAGTCCCACTCCATGTTATACCCGTCGTTCGGCGATCAAATGCAGTGATTAACTGAGTTTGGCCGGACAGATGTCGGATCTACCCCGTCATCTCCGCAAAGGTGAGCTTGACCGACCCGTCAGTCCTACCCCTTTGTTATCGACGACTTTTATCCCAATGCAATCGCGAGGCCTGCACTGTCAGTTTGGGGCTTTTATACTGCGACGACAGTGACTGCAGTACACTTGTAGTAAGCGCAACATCGTCTGAATTGCCTCCTGTGGTTGAGAGTGGGATGGCCGTCTCAAATCAGTGGATAGCCTGTCTATACTCCACATTACTTTATTACTATTCGATAAAGACTTCGTTGTGATAAGCGTATGGTGTCTGTACCTGCGTCATGGGATGGAAGTGTGCGAATAAATACATCCAATTTTATTTTATATCGGCCAATCGATCGAGCTATCAACCGAAATCCTTTGTGTCATGTGATCATGGCTCTTTGGCCTTAACCTTTAGGATTTCATTTGATTTATTTTTATCATATGTTTTAACCCAATTCTATCAATTTTAGTCCTGCACGTGTCAGTTGTAGTAATTCTATCATTGCTGTTTATTATTCTATTTTCCAATGTAACAAAGATACGAAACTCGCTATCGCGTTTGAATAACATGTGCTTATTGACAGCTGGCTGAATTTAATACATTATCTCGGCGCTTCCGAACTATCACCGTGCGTTTCTGCGTATCTAATATTCTGTTAGTGTTTTGCTTTAGTTAATATTATTTCGGATTGCAAATAGGTAAACATGTTATAGATTAATGTGTACGTCCAACAATCGCACATAGTACCACTCAGTTTAATATCAATCAAGTCTTGTGTCGTGGGTATCATGAACTACGAGAGACTTTTAAGTCTTACAAACACTCAGACCTGTAACAAGTACTATTGGTTCCCACAAATATTTCTGACGGTGATGGGGTCGATCCCACGGCCTTTCGTTTCACAGCCGGCTTAAGACTAATAGCACCACGAGAGTCAACTATAATCTTGGAGGATTGTTATTAATTTCTGTTCTCTGTAACTTCTTGATACTTCTGCAATCTCAGTCACACGAAAGAAAATAGCATACTACTCCACATCAAAATACTTCTGACAGTGTAACTAGCTCTTACTAACAAGCATCAATTATCAAAGATTTAGTTATCGCCATTGTCAACAAATTAAACTCTAACCACAAACACATAAAAACTCGTAATATCAAGCGAGAACCCAACGCCATTTGCGTTTCCGAACGCAAATTGTAAAGGCCGTACAGGAATGCGTCGGTTGGTACCGGCTCGGTCGAATTATGCTGTTTGCGAGAGAACGACGCGAGGCTCCCGCGCTATGTTAAACATGCGCTGTGTGTGGAGTGTATGACCCGTGCTTAGTGTGAAATGTGGTGCGTACACAATTCACACAAAACTGTGTTTACTACAAAGCATTTACTGTGATTTTGGGTTAATTACATTTAGTATCCGGGCTATATGATACTGATGATACATACCCTATCTATAGCTTCCAATTTAAATTAACGCACAAAAGATACGATGACGAAATCAGTTCCAAGAATCCCAAGGTCGCAATTTCCAACTCAGATCTTATATTTCTGGAATTTCGCGTGTGTTTTTAACGGTGGATAACATTTTTATACAGCCAATCTCCATACTTGAGACTACTTCACCAGAATTTCTTTGTAACAAAATCATACATTTATGAAATCTGACTATCCGCATTACATCAGAAGTTTAAGTCCAACACGAAGCGAGAAAACTGACAACCCGCATTACTTTTACTGAGCTTGCCAGGTTATCTAGCCATTTTAAATAAAGGCGACCCGTGCTCAACAGCAATTTAAACTTAGAACACATTTTTACTTAATTACATGTTAGGTTTACGCAATATAACGGTGTAGGAAAACATCGTGAGGAAACCTGCATACCATAGCGATTTGCAAGAATTTCTAAAGTCCGCCAACCCGCACTAGGCTGCGTGGTGGACTATATGGCCTAACCACTCTAAATCGTACACTCAATTGTAGAGGAGGCTAATGCCCTGCAGGTGGACGCATCTGGGCTGATACAGTACATTATATCTTATTATTAACAAGCAGTAATAGTTCAAATGCGGTTTGCTCTAACACATTACCTTCACAGGCGCGTCAACCATTAAATCTATTACAAAATAGGGCACAAATAGCTTCGCCGTAGAGCGGTGTATTCACAAGTATAAATTGATTGGTAGTGTTCCCGCGAGGGACTGCTATTACGGCGCTATTATCGGCCTGTCGGCAGCACAGAAACGCGCCATCTTGCCCGGCAATTGGTGAGGCTATATGAGTATTTTAGGATCTTGATCACGTGAAATTTCTAGAACGGTGTATTTTATAACTACTCCGTAGATATACATGTACACCAGCTGTTTTATTTCAGTGTTAAATTGTAGTGTGATGTAGGTACATCACACTACAATTGACCACACACATACCACAAATACCACAGGACACAGGTGTGTCCTGTGGTATGAATTTTATAGCCACTCTTAACAATCCATAGGAATTGGCAATGCCAGAGTCGCAGTAAATTGGTGTGAAACGATGTAGAAGGATGGCTGAAAAACACATAATTAAAGATCATAAATAAATTAAAATAAATAGTTTTATTTCAACAAATAATTCAGAATCAGTTCAAGACATTGAGGAGTTTATTCATTCATTCAGGAGTCATTTCATTTTATTTCGAGCCCAAAGTTGACCCAATTCCGAGCTGTTGTAAAATTAGATTTATTTAGAAAGCGCGAGTTTGGACACGAATACATTTCAAGCGGAGAATAAACTGCAGTTTATAGCAACATATTTATATGTTTGTTATTAAGTATGTGTCTAAAAGACGTAGAACTCCCGTCCAGTTCTTATTTAAGCAGAGCATCTGAGCGACAGCCGTGATCGAGTTTATTTTTCTTTGGTCGTCACTCGGCCGCTTTAAGAATTCATTTAGCTGTTTTACCGAGGTGAGAAAACGGTCTAAGAACAATGGACTTTGCTGATTACATTAATTATTTATGTCTTCGGTGTCAAATAGGGGCTTGGAAAACAATCGTAAAACACTTTTAGATTATAAAGATAAGCTTAACAATATGCCAGAGCGTTTCCCTAAAAACAACTTACTAGTCGTCTTATACTCGAGTAAAGTTTAAAAGGGCAGTTATGCAACTTTTGCTTGATAGTCTGGCATATCTTTGTGTAGTTATTACGTTCTATTTAATTTATTTAAAATATATGATGGAATAAAACCATGTGTTAATTATTTTGAACCAGACCAGTGACGTCAGTACGTCACCTGTCTATATTCGTTTATTTAATTCATTGTTTCTATCACAACACGTCTTAATTTTTTTTTACTTACGGATAAACAGCATATATCAGAATATCTTCGATAACTTGTTTTTTTAAAGTAACCTCGCTGATGCTAATGCTTTACTGCCGAATACTGAAGGGTGATTCCTCCGTCCTCGGTCCGGAGGCCGTTTATATTGGGAATTATCATGCTCACACTCTTTTCAATATTTACTCTACTGTGGGTATAGAAACAGACTCACAACCGGGTCTTTAATAAATTCTTCTATAAGATTAGATTGCTCAGGGATTATTCACAATTGTTTTAACAATAATTTAGTTTAACATTTCGACTTTTCATAAAATCACTCTGACGAATATGTATTTTTTTAGGTTGTATGTATTTACCATACATTGTACCTATGTATATAATTATATGTGTGTATTTATTTAAAATGATATTAACATATTAAATGTATGATACTTTTAATAGTATCATAATATGCGTCTACCTTGCTTTCTCTCTACAACAGTCAAAGGTTGACTGGCAGAGAGTGCCTCGGGCATTGAGGCCGCCTTTATACAACTTAAATATACTATTAAGCATTTCATAAATAATAAATTAACAAACATAGATATAAACAACGGGATTCGATTCTTAGGAGCCTTTTATTTGTTAAAAAAAATAAATGTGTGGCACAAATATAATATCTACAAATATAATATCTAAAAGAGAGACGGTTATCTCTTATTTGCCGTAACAATTATTCTTATTTCAAATATTATAAAAACTAGTTTGTAAAAACAGTTTCAATTGATTTCAATACTTTTCAAAAATACTGTGATATTTTAAATTTTATTACACACAGTAAAATTAAACGCTAGCAAAAATGATCACGGATTTGCACATCTCATTTAAAATAACAGTAACATTTAGGGGGTAAATGAACGTGAAACATGTAAGTCGTAAAGCAGACGACTGGCCGGCGCCGTAACGCATCGTGACGCCCTGTTTCATCCCACATTCAAACTTGGACCGACGGAATTAATTCATGCGCTGTAACCGTCCGGATCGCTTTTATTACATTGTAAAACTACGGGTCGTCATATCCTTCATGTAAATGCCCCGCTTTCAGTTGTTAGTTTAACGTCCTCCTTATCCCAAATTTACTGCGTTATTTGCAATTCTTTACATAATACTTTACGTGTTTCACTTTTTGATGGGATGTTATTTCCATTAACTGTCACGAAGCGAGCAAGTTCTCTGGGTTTATTATTAATTTCATTATTTGGTGTACGATTTTCATGATTTTATTGTATTGTAGTATGTATTCAGTAAACATGAGTTCGAATTAATAGAAAATTATGTTTGAGTAGTAAACATTCTATGGATAAACCGTTCACTTTATAGCGCTCTGTACTCCATATATTCACTAATAAACTTGTACAATGCCTTTATTGAAGGGGAAAAAGGGGAGATCGAAGACGTGCGGATTTTTGGAGTTAACTCTTAAACATCCCTACTAGATTTATTGGGCACACTCATCTTTTTCCTTGTTACTGCGAAAGTAACCGCATTTTGTACAATTCGTTGGTACTTTGTCACAACGAATGATACGCAGAAGTGTCGTCTGGTATAATACACATATAATTCATATTATATAATTATAATACACGTAAGAGTTATTTATTAAGACTTTACAGAACATTTTTTCTTTCTTCATTGTAAATACTAAGCAACAATAAAAAATATAAAATGGTAAAAATATTGACTGCCTCGGTGGCGTAATTGTACTGCGGTATGATTACAAAGCTGAGGTCTCGAGTTCGAATCGCGGGGCGGGCAAAGAAATATTGAATTTTCTATTCATTATCAGCCCGGAGTCAGGAACTTATGCCCGATATGGCGATGGGCTCGCCCCCTATCACATCGTGGGACAGAACTCACAAGGCGAAATGTGGGTCCTGGTTGCGTCCTGGTTGCACCTCTGCCTACCCTTCTGTGAAAAAGGCGTGATATTTATGCATGAATGTATAATAATATTGAAGTATATATGCATGAAGAGAAGCAAGATTATTTAAAAAACGACAACACAATAATCTCTTACGGGGTGTGCAAAGCTCCATATATTCTATTTTATTAGTATACATGTAGTAGGTACGAGTATGTTACAAGGACAATCAAACTATTTATCACGACCCAAGCGCCTTAATTGTTACATAAAACATACATACATAAACACACGCCTTTTTCCCAGAAGGGGTAGGCAGAGGTGCTACCAGAACATCCACGTTTCGCCTTGCATATTCCGTCCCACGATGTGATAGGGGGCGAGCCTATCGCCATATCGGGCACAAATTCCTGACTCCGGGCTGATAATGAATAGAAAAATCCAATATCACTTTGCCCGACCCGGGATTCGAACCCGAGACCTCAGCTTTGCAATCGTACCGTAGTACCACAACGCCACCGAGGCAGTCAATTGTTTAAGTTTAATTGTTTTAGTATTTATTTACTGGTTTAGTCATAATTTGTAATAATTATTCTTTTGATAGAAGGAAAACTAAAGCAGTAATATGAAATACATCAAAATTGGGACGTAAAACACAAATTCCTAGCAGTAAAATTGATGGTAAAGCTATGCTAAGATGTTATTACAATAATATAAAATCAGGCATTGTTATTTTAACCTGCGAGAAACTTCGATGTAAAAGTATATTACAATCTAGTTTTGTATACATTTAAATATTAGGCCTTTATTTTATTACAAACATTTTTCATTTTAAAATTATAACTTTCAAGTTAACTTAAATATTTTGTAACCAAGCTTGCATCGTGTCAAATAATTATGTTTTTTGAATTATTTTCTAACGTTTGTCAAAAGACGCATTACTGACTGTACAAGTGTTAAGGTTTAGTGGAAACATTTTCCTTTTTTTAAATATTGAGTTTAATGCTACAAGATTATTTCTGAGTTTCATCATCATAATCATCAGCCTTTCTGCGTCCACTAAGCATCTCCTATGACACGCCACTGGGCTCGATCTTCAGCCCATCGTTTCCAACCTTCTCAAATCTTTTTAGTTCGCAATTGAGTAACTTCAACGTTCATCTGACTGATTGTTTTATCCATACATGTACAGACTGTCAGATACTTAGAACATTCCATTTGACATATACGAGTATAAACATCTATTCCGAAGTGTCTAACTAATATTGTTGAAAATGAAAATGAAAAATGAAAAATGAAACATGAAAATGTTTGTTTCATTGTCAATATGTCCAGATGTAATTGTTTGATAAACTTTAATTGTACTCGTAATCCCGCTATATCTTTTACTTTAATTTGTTATGTCATCGGAATTTAAGATACTTAATGTAATATGCCTAACCACTCTCAATCGATTCTCTCGATTGTAGAGTAGGCCCGTGCCCGGCAGTGGGACGTATATGGGCTGTTGAAAAAAAATATGTAAATATCAAAATTCTACAGTAGTAAGTAAGTAAGCAAAAATTAAGTTAAGTAATAAAATAATAATAAAGAGTTGAAAAAGACAAAATGTCAAAATATCTAGATTTGGCACACGAGGTTACCGATATGTGGGATGTCGACTCGACAATTATTTTCCCGATTGTCGTTTCTGCTCATGGGCTGATACCAAAGAGCCTCGAGCAACATTTACAGAGGCTCTCAATTGGCTGTTGGGTCAAGAGTCAGATACAGAAGGCAGTATTACTGGACATGGCGCGCATTGTGAGAAGGTTCCTCATTTTGTTTCCCTAACCGCCGGTGGCTTTGGTCTTGAGCTTCACCACCGGAGGGTAAATCTTTTTTTTATTATTTTTATATATATATGTGTGTTTTTTGTAATACATATGAAAAAATATAAAAAAAGGATTAACATAAAATAAAATGAACAATAATATAACGTTAAACCTAAATTTTTTGATGCATTACATTTTATTTTTGTCTTTGTCGAGTAAACTATAAAGGTTCTCATTTGTGCTAGACATTTAACAGTGGCCCTGGGCATTGCCTTCTATAAAGTGCTTCTGTAACACGATAAAAGGATCACGCATTAATGTTTTAAGAGAAAATACCAGTTTTTAGGAGTTTTGTGAAAAGCAATCAACGCTATATAATTCTCGCACGGACCGGTGGCTCGTTCTTAATCGACTTACATTTTATCGGCCGTCAAAATTTACCGCTCTCAGTGCTGGAAAATACGTAATAAAAAGAATTTGTGGAGCGCCGGCCATGTAGCATATCTCGTTGTTTTCAGAATAAAATAAAATGATCCCTTAAAAATTTACGCTTTTATTGCTTCTAGTCACATTGCAATTGATATTATTTTGTAAATCAGATTATCGTGATTTATAAATACATAATTGCCACTTTATACTGAAGCAATAAATTAAAATGGAGTTGATTGTGTATATATTATAGTATTATTATTATCTTCGTAAGTGCGTGGTGGCCTGTTGGTAACGGACCAGACGCGGCTGCCTACATGTTTACGGTGGTCGCGGGTTCAAATCCCAGGGCACACCTCTGACTTTTCGAAGTCATGTGTGTATTGATAGTCAAGCACCACGCACTTTAACGGTGAAGGAAAACATCGTGAGGAAACCTGCATACCATAGCGATTTGTATTAATTTCTATGGTATGTGAAAGTCCGCCAACCCGCACTAGGCCAGCGTGGTGGCCTATATGGCCTAACCACTCTCAATCGTACTCTCGATTGTAGAGGAGGCCCGTGCCCTGCAGTGGGTCGTATATGGGCTGATACAAAAATTATCTTCGTACTGACTTGTCTTAAACGCTATTTAATTGTCTACATGACCAATACACAAATTACTTTATATTTCATTGTAAAAAAATATTGTCAAATTGATTTGCGTCCGTAGGCTTTAGTTTCCCTACACGTGACCCCTGGGTAGTGCCAAATGAGTGACACAGTTCGCGGTGGTAGGATGTGTGGATCCGCCCGGGTAGCGACCACCATCAACGTGGCGTAAATACCGCCATAGTGATCCCCGCAGGGGGTTCGCGTTCCGGGATCAGCCCGTTGAGTCCGGCTTGAGTCCGGGCATGAGGTTGCACCGTGTGGGTATTTTCGGTTCGTTGTCGGTGGGAGGAGTGTTGACCCGTCGGCCAGGGAGACCCGTAGAAACGGTTGTCCGCTGGCCGCCCGAGGTACAGTACAGGGGCCCAATTGTGGCTAACCACCACGAGAGGCTGCCTCACCATGCCGCGCATAATCTTGGGTGGGTCCGTCGTGCCGGTTGGTGACCGGATGTGGGGTCCCGGCGGCCCATGCCGGGAGGGTACGGGGGCCCTTCCGTCCGGTGGATCAATTCGCCTCCTGTCGACTCTTTCGTCCCGGTACCCATTCGGTCTTCTTAGTGCCCGAACTCAATCCTCTCGATGCTTCTTCACCAAACCCATCCCGAACCCATGACAGTGCATATCAAGAGAGCAGGTCCTTTAGTGGTGCATAACCCCACCACCGCGTTCACTATGGAGTTCGCCAACATCCGCGGACTCCATACGAACCTCAATGCCGTCCACCACCATCTCGAGACGGCCCGGCCTGCTTTGCTCTTCTTGACGGAGACGCAGATTCGTTGTCCGGCTGACAATTCCTACTTGATGTACCCCGGTTATTCGCTTGAAGAAAACTTCAAGCCTAAAGCCGGGGTATGCTTGTATGTTCGGTCGGACGTCTGCTGTCGCCGTTTGCGCTGCATGGAGGACCCTTCCTTCTCCGCTCTGTGGGTGCACGTGGATCTTGGTTCCCTGAGCCGCATCTACGTGTGCCTCTACAGGTCGCACAATGGGGATGATGAGACGACTCGGCTGTTCAGGTACCTTAGCCGGGCGACAGATGACGCGCAGGTGCAGTTCCCGTCAGCCGAAATGGTGGTCTTGGGGGATTTCAACGCACATCACGAGTTGTGGTTGGGCTCCTCTAAGACTGATCATGCTGGCAGGGCTGCCCATGCATTCGCTCTGACTCATTACTTGACACAACTGGTGAACCAGCCCACCAGGATCCCGGATGTGGCGAGTCATGCGCCTTCACTGCTGGACCTTCTGCTGGCGAGTCACCCGGCCGGGTATCGTGTGACCGTTAGTGCGCCTTTGGGCACCTCCGATCACTGCCTGGTCGGGTCGTCAGTACCGTTCGCTTCACCTCCACGTCCCGTTCAGGTTAAGCGAAGGGTCTGGCACTACTCGTCGGCGGATTGGGATGGTATGCGGGAATATTTCGCATCCATCCTTTGGCGGCAGCGCTGCTTTGAGGGCAAAGATCCTTCAGCGAGTGCCAACGCTATTGCTGGCGAGATCAGTTTAGGTATGGAATACTACATTCCTTCCTCTGAGATCGCCAGTAAGGGCCGTGGACGCTCTTGGTTCAATCGTGCATGCGCCGATGCTGTCGGCGACAAACAAGCGGCGTATCGCGCTTGGATCAGGGGTCGCGCCAAGAAGGATCCCAATATCAGCTCCCTCAAGGAAGCTTATAACCGAGCCACCAAGGTCTGCAGGAAGGCCTACGTTAGAGCGGATGCCCAGCGCGTTTGTAGCATTGGGCGTGCGTTGGCCAATCACCCAACTAGCAGTCGTGCTTATTGGAGTTTGGCCAGGGCCGTCCGGTCTAACTTCTGCCGCCCTACATTGCCACCACTGAAGTACCCGGAAGGATCACTGGCTCATAAGCCGCAAGAGAAAGCCACTTTACTGGCAAATCTTTTTGCGGCTAATTCCCGCCTCGAGGACCGTGGTTCCCAGACGCCGCCCACGCTGCCTGATTGCGGTTTCTCAATGGCTGATATTCGCATCAGGCAGTGTGATGTGCGGCGTGAGCTACGATCCCTCGATGTCCGGAAAGCCAGTGGTCCGGATGGAATATCGGCGGTGGTTTTAAGGGCTTGTGCAGCGGAGCTGTCTCCTGCACTGACACGCCTCTACCGAGCGTCTTATCGCACAGGTGTTGTGCCGGAATCTTGGAGGGAGGCCAATGTGCAACCGATCCCCAAAAAGGGTGATCGGTCAGACCCTACCAATTATCGCCCTATCGCTATCACCTCAGTGATGTGCAAAGTCATGGAGCGGATCATAAACGCTCAATTGGTCCGCTACCTGGAGGATCACTCGTTGATCAGTGACAGACAATACGGTTTCCGTCACAACCGATCAACGGGTGATCTTCGAGCGTTTGTCCTGCATCGCTGGGGTGAAGCGATTGACCGGCGTGGCGAGGCTCTTGCTGTAAGCCTCGACATAGCCAAGGCGTTTGATAGGGTCTGGCACCGTGGTCTTCTCTCCAAGCTTCCGGCATACGGTCTGCCCGGCAACTTGTGTTCGTGGATTTCTGGCTTTTTGCATGGGCGTAGAATGCGTGTTGTCGTTGACGGACACGCTTCGGCGCTCATGTCGGTAAATGCCGGAGTTCCACGGGGCTCGGTACTGTCGCCCACCCTGTTTATTCTGCATATCAATGATATGTTGTCGCTCGGCAACATTCATTGCTATGCAGATGACAGCACGGTTAATGGGCGATACTGCTATGGGCCCCCAGGTTGCCGTGACGACACTGTGAGCGGGCGCGAAGATCTTGTCATTGAGCTCAACCGGTCCTTGGATCTCATTTCTACATGGGGTTCCAGGAATATGGTTGAGTTCAATGCCAGGAAAACCCAGGTGTGTGCGTTCACGTGCAAAAAATCCCCGTTCTCTCCCCTCCCCAATCTTCAGGGTATTCCCTTCTCAATGCGGAATAACCTGAGTATCCTTGGTGTGGATATCCGCTGTGATCTAAATCCAAGGAATCACATCGAGGGCGTAATATCTGCCACATCGCGCAGGGTCGGAATCCTGAACAAGGTGCGTCGGTTTTTTACGCCCGGTCAACTATACCGCTTGTATAAAGCGCAGGTTCGGCCGGGTATGGAATACTGTTCACACCTCTGGGATGGATTCGCCCAGTACTTACTCGATGCCTTGGATGGATTGCAGCGGCGGGCCATCCGCATTGTAAATGATGCAGACGTTACGAGCATCATGACATTTTTGATATTATTATTTTTTATCGGTTTGAATTTAAAGGTGTTATCTGCGCATGTTTTAGTGCAATCTATTAAGTATAACACCAAACGTAAAATAAGTATAAACTATAACTTAGGTATCAAAAAACATTTTTTTTAAGTTTGTGTAAATTTATGTGTGGTATTGGCACTTCGCCGTCGTGTTTTTATTTTTCTCGTCTCTACTGCAAACTATTAGATATAACTGAATCTTCTTTTAGTATCAAAATCCATCGTACGTACGTAGAACAATGCCCTGCGGAATTTTCAAAGTCGTCGAACTGTCTAGCTGAAACATTTATACCGAATGAAAAATTATCGTTGTTTTCAGTTAATTTTCTTAAAGTATATCATAGTACAAATAGTGAGTCCATCTTTTAAAATAAACAGTAAAACACTTGGCTGGATTATTTTTTAGTTTGGCTAAGATAATTCGTCTAGGTTGACATGACATACACTAGTATTGTATTGTATCAGCCCATATACGACCCACTGCAGGGCACGGGCCTCCTCTACAATCGAGAGTACGATTGAGAGTGGTTAGGCCATATAGTCCACCACGCTGGCCTAATGCGGGTTGACGGACTTTTACATACCATAGAAATTTATACAAATCGCTATGGTATGCAGGTTTCCTCACGATGTTTTCCTTCACCGTTATCAACTAGTACCGTTGATAAAAATATTTACTTAAGTTGGCTGGTATTTATGTTAAGAAATTGTGACATTACTATAACGTCAAATAAAATGATATCCATCTACAAATATTAATAGCAATATTCAAAACCAAATACAATAATATACGACTAAAACATATCCGGAACTGCCTCGGCGCAGTTGTACTACGGTATGATTACAAAGCCGAGGTCTCGGGTTTGAATTCCAGGTCGGGCAAAGTGTTATTGGATTTTTCTATTAATTATCAGTCCGCGAGTCAGGATTTGTGCTCGATATGGCGATAGTGTCGCCACCTATCACATCATGGGACGGAACATATAAGGCGAAACGTGGGTGTCCTGGTTGCATCTCTGCCCACCTCATCTGGGAAAACACACATATCCGGAATTTTGGTCGTCGAAATGTAGATAACCAAGATCACCTATACCAGATACCGTCCCAACAGCGTCACAATTAAGCAAAACAAACACAACTAAAGCGAAATTTATAGAATCAAAGACAGCCCGCAACCTGGCCAAATAATTTATGGACGTCACCTAAACGGGAGAGAGTCGGCAATTTGCAAATAGGCCCGCCATGGGCCCGGTCACGCCGCCGATTTATTATCCACCACTCGTGTCTGCCAATGAAACGGATATCCGAGGCTAATTTACGTCCAGGCCGGCCCTTTGCCGGGCACAATGGCGGATATTTAACATTTTTCAAACGGTAACCGATAAGAGCGGAAAATGGAGATTTGTGCGTGATTGAGGTCGCTTTAGGGATAACGTTTGTACCTGGATGCGACGGTTTTCTGTGTGGTTTCGATTGTTTTCTCTCTCTTTAGAGACAAGAAGTTTAATGCTGAATAAACTGAACTTGCCTCTTGGTTCTCGTGTTAGGATGTTTTTTAACTTATAATTACACATTAATATGTTGATTAGTGCATTCATAACTGATAATGCTAAGTTAGTTGGTGTAGCCGAGATTTTTACGCAATAACTTGTTACAAGGTAATAAATATGTGATATGCGAGAGGGTATATGAGTGAGAAGGTATAAAATCACTTAGCCTATGTTTCCCGCCATGTATCAGTGTGTAGAGACTTTTGTGTATCATTTTGAAGGACGTTTTACCTAGCGAGTGCTGATCATTAAGCGCCATTTACACGGGGAGTTTTTGGCGTCGAGAATCGTATTTATCGCATGACATAACCGCCATAGATTTTCATGTTCTGACAAATGTTTACACGATGCAACTTTTTTAATTCCTTACGATAATCATCTTCGAGGTTAGAAAGTTGCCCCGTGTAAATGGGGCTTTATGAGATTTAACGCAAGATTGTCTCGGGGTGACGAAGAGTGCATTGTTGCGTGATCCGTATTAATCAAGTATTGAGTTCTGAGTGGTGGCATTGCCCTTGTTTATGAGCGGGTACGATGCCCAAGGCGACCCCATGTAGGCGTCGAATAAGTGGTAAACAACTCGCTGTGAAAACTAAACCGTAACAATCATGCGTGTAACTTTTTAAAAACCATAACGATCTAATTCACCCGCCTTATAAAACGCAGCAAGGACATCTCCCATTTTTATACCACGAAAGTGAAAGATGCCGCTCAAAAATAATTTTCCTGTTTTGCACGGAGTAAGATGAAAAGTTGCATACGTGAATATGAAATGATGGTGGAAACGCGCCGGTGTAAATATTTTGTAGGCAGTTCCGCGAAATGAAATGAACTCGAATGTGCGAATGTTCCTTTGTAGAGTTTTTATGTGCACGTCGGGTTTGTTTTGACGAAACTTAGTTTGTATCGCTGCTTTTCTTGTGTATTTATTTTTATTACCAGTGAGCGATTGTTTTTTTTTTATTGCTTTGAATGGCGAGACGAGCATGCCATTCGCCTGATGGTAGCGATACGACTGCTCATTGATAGTAGCAAAACAAAACAATACCATGAATTACAAAGCAATGCTTAACATTCCACTGCGCTCGCCATCCTGAGACATAAGTTGTTAAGTCTCAATATGTCTAGTAGTTACGTTGGCTACAATGTCCTTCAATATACAAATAACAAAAAAGCGTTTGTATTAAGTGTTTTTTTTTAACACAGTTCGTTTTTCAACATAATATATATATATATATATATATATATATTTGATTCAAAATTATAAGCGAAGCGTAAGCGAAATGAAATGAAGACGCCTGGGCGCGCGCTTATTTATAATTTTATATTGATAAAGTTAATTCAAGAATATTTTTGACATGACAACAACAGTACATTGAAGATGTCAATTGCTTTTAGAAGAATTTATTAACAACAAACAAAATTCCTCGCGATGTTATGACGAGTGCGATATATTATCCCTTTCTTTACACATTTCCTCTTTCTTATAGCTTATCATATAATAAAATCTTTTTATATTTGTTCCTTAACGGGCGTGTGCAGAATACAATAACTTTAATGAAGTTATTGGTGTTTTTATTCTCGTATAAATGATTTGAAATTATTGTTGTGAAAATATTTAAACAGGGATGTGTCCAAGGTTTGATTTCGAGTAGTATTGAATGTTTAAAAATATCGCTTGTAAAAAACCTGAATTCGAAAATATAATCAAAATTGGTTGTAAAATGACTAAGATATTAATATTTTTAATAGTGCGGTGGAGACACTCGCTTTCTCTTTCGCATGCATGCACCTTATGGAGGACGTCATGTATGATGCATCCTTTTCTATTACTGCTACCACCGATTTTTATTTATTTGGAACTTGCTTATTACTAAATGGATTCCAATTATAGTTATATGTATATAACGTAACTTTTCGATATAAATAATAAGAAAAATTCAGGACACTAGCCTCTACAGGATCAGCAAATCTTTTAAGGGTTACTGTATACACTTTTATAACAAAGTTCCCACTCATATGAAAGCCTTAACTATTAAAAAATTCAAAGCTACTATCAATAAACAATTATGCAATAAAGCTTATTATAAAATTTCTGAATATCTAGATGATAATAAGGCTTGGGAATAGAATAAAATTAAACATATATATAGTATTTCGGAGCGGAGGTATCGGTGTGCTCTGTACATTGTAATTTATATTAAGTAACTTTACACGTTGTATTTTACTTTGTAAGCGATTGGGTATGTCATGCTCGCTTAAAAGTCTGTGCTTGCGGCGGCGTCGTGTGCCGGGTCGGTCACTTCCCTGTAGCATGGTTGAGGAGGCCGATGGCTGGCACATGCGTCATACTCGTGAACGGGTGCTGCTTGTGTGGACTGGTCTGTCCGATTTGCTTACATTGTAACTCCTTTATAGATTACATAAGGTTTTCACGAGTATTCACTGCGTTGGTGAAACAGGGCATACTGTTTCTTCGTTCTGGGCTACTTCACTTCACCCTTATTAAACAGAATATAAGCAATATTGTATTAAAAATATATGTCACTTGCAAATTATAACAATAACATATTAATAACAAATTATTAATGAACTGCTCTGATTTGGACCAATCTGTAATTTTTGTAATAATCACGATATTGTAAACTGGTTTTGAAAAGAGCAACACTAGAGTTTCTTGCCCGTTCTTCTCTAGTGAAAACCGCTTTCCGAACCGGGTGGTAGAAAAAAAAATGACTGAATCTAAATAATGTTGAACATTTTAATGGATTCAATAAATTATTTTCATTTCATTTTTCATTTTCATTGGACAGACGGATTGCTGATGTCAGTCTCTGCAGGGAGTAAATCAATTCGTTCGCGATATTTTTTAAATTACCCAACGTTTCTCTTACGGTTTACTATTTAATATTCAATACACATTAATAGTTTTATTTTGTTTTGTATAAAATAGCATACAAACGTACATAAACTCACGCTTTTTTCCCAGAAGGGGTACATAGGTGCTAACAAGACACTCACATTTCGCCACGTGTGTTCCGTCCCTCGATGTGATTGTGGGTGAGTCTGTCGGCATATCTGGCACAAATTCCTGACTCCAGGCTGATAATGAATAGAGAATCCAATATCACTTTGCCCGACACAGGATTCAACCCTGAGACCTCAGCGTTATAATCGTACCGTAGTACAACTACGCTACCGAGGCAGTATGAAATTAAAAAATAACAAATCAAGTTAATTGTAGGTAATAAATAATAAAACATTTATTTTTATTTCTTTCTTGTTTCTTCTTAGGAGAGAAATCACTTGGAATTTTCAGACTTCACAGGAAACGCTATCCACTGCTTTTGTTCCCTAGTTTTTCTATTCAAAAAGAAGGAAATTTCAGCAGCGTAGTAGTAAAAACCTTGTCTATCTGCCAAGCGTTTTACTGTCTTTGAAATATTAAAAGGGTTTCCCGGGGGCATAACACCTCGCGGTACAAACTTCAAACCCAACGAAGAAAATTCCCAGACATTTTCGCTTCCCTCCGATAATTTCGGAATGTTGGCGATACGTCTGTTTTGGATCCCTTCAATAACAAACTCTCTTTCGGCCTTCGCTAAAGGAATTTTGAGCAAAACTCTCCGAGAATTTCACCTTTACATTATAATCCCTCATTTCTCTTTATTCATCCCCGGCTTTGAAAGTTGAATCTAATAAATTAATACATCAGACGATATCAACACGAACGAACTTTGATACGGAGTGGGCGAGAGGGATTTATTTCTCACTTATTTTAAAAAGACGCAGTAACTTTGGCTTGATTGGTAGATTTTGTATGTGCACACTGTAAATACGTGCGTGGTGGCCTGTTGGTAAACGGACCAGACGCGGCTGCCTACAATCATGTTCACGGTGGTCACGGGTTCAAATCCCAGGGCACACCTCTGACTTTTCGGAGTCATGTGTGTATTGATAGTCAATCACCACGCACTATAACGGTGAAGGAAAACATCGTGAGGAAACCTGCATACCATAGCGATTTGTATAAATTTCTATGGTATGTAAAATTCCGCCAACCCGCATTAGGCCAGTGTGGTGGACTATATGGCCTAACCACTCTCAATCGTACTCTCGATTGTAGAGGAGGCCCGTGCCCTGCAGTGGGTCGTATATGGGCTGACACAACAACAACAATGTAAATACAGTATGTATATTAATGTACTAGGTGTTGAGAGAGCTGGCTAGTTGATCGGGGACATGGGATAGTACCTATATAATTTACTGTTGCAACTCCATACGCTACAGCACATTACATTGAATGAGGTAAAGTTGCTTTGCCATTTCAGAATAAAAGGACATTTATTTGTATGGACTTAGGCTATTTCTAGAAATCCTAAATGCTCATAAAATACATTTTACTTAACAATTTCCTGGTAGTTGAATTGAAGGTACAGTATTATGATAGTGTGTTCTCAAAGCACACTAACGCCTTCTACTTGAAAATTAAAAAGTATACTTTTATAATGTTGTTTGAGAAATAAATGTTGTATTCAGGGAGGAAATAAAATAATCTTTATATATAAAGAATTTGTTAAGATTCCGTAGTCAAGGTAATAACATTATGATATTCTCTAAATGTCAGGAATTTTTGACAATTAAAGATGATTAAAGGTTGACATTTAAAGCCATAAGCACTTTTGAGGTAAGTGGGTTTTTACATGTCTGTATTTCTTACAACTATTATTATATTATAAATTAAAAAATATTGAATACAGTCCTGTATAACTACTGCTTTTTTCGAGATGATAGTATAACGATAAAAGTTCTGATTGGGCAGGAGGCTGAAAAAAATATAAAGGAATACTCTCGGGATATTGTTTCTTTTTCTGTTATATTCCAAACAATAGTCACAGTACAGTGCACAAAAAACACCTATTATGTAAATATGTTATGTGCATGGGTACATATGTACCTGATATCACATTGGATGAAAAACTTATGATATACTTATCAATCAACGATATTATGATTCAATACATTGTTTCTTAGATGTCGAATAGCGGTCATCTAAATAATCATACTCGACGATAACAATATCTATTATTATTTTCCCGTCATCCATTTTTATGAACTTTTTCATGACTTTTCGTTATAGCGTACGACTTACTTGTCCCTTATTTGTGACTTCAGTTGTGGAAATTTCTACTGTTATTTCAACTCCAGTCAAAAGCACGTGAGAACGCAAGACGGTCTCATGTTTATATGTGGTAGAGCCACGCTGTTGTCAGCCATGACTCAGCATGAATAGGCTCGTCCGGGGTGGTACCACTGTCTCACAGAAGATCGACGTGAAGCGATAGCTATGCTGTCGCGTTTTGTTCGGTGAGTGAGACTGCCGGATGCCCAATACCCCTTTCCTCTTCCTATCCTTTATCCTTACCGCTCCCCTCCCAATCTGATGAGCCGGCAACACATCCATGATCCAAGTGTTGTGGATGTTCATGGACGGCAGTGATCACTTACCATCAGGTGACCTGCTTGCTCATTTGCCGGACCTATGCAATAAAAAAAAAAAGGAAGACCAATAATTTTTACGGACTGGGTACGGATAGGTAAAAGCTGTAAGGTTATAATTATCAGTGTTTCAAATAATGTTTAATATTCAATTGAAGTAAATTGATGTTAATAAAATTCAATTGAATGCAAGAAAGCTGATAATCAGGCCACAAAGCCCAAAACAAGACATACACCGTAACTGATTATTTAAATCAACTCGATTGTCTTCGTTCAAACTGAATAAAGTACGCCATGCAAATAGCTTTATGATGGGGCGTAGGACACAAGAACAAGCGAGAAAATGCGAAAAATAAAATGAAATTTTACTCCTCATATGTGAGAAGCCACCTGGGTAGGTACCACCGCAATGTCTATTTCTACCGCCAAATAGCAGTGTGAATGCATTGTTGTGTTCCGGTTTGAAGAACATTGTAGTCAGAGTAACTACTGGACATAATGAGACTTAAAAACTTATGTCTCAGGATGGCGAGCGATACTTTGTAGTGCAGTGTAACGAATATAGCCTGATACAGTACTGTACAAATTATTCAAGGATATACTTACTATAAACACGATCACACTAGCAAAACTGCGGATAGCGTTAAGTTGGCAGGTATAATGTTACTATTACCAATGTCAAGGAAATGACTAGGGTGCATAGTATAAGCCGAGGCGAGCCGTTAGAGAGACGCAAAAAAGGCAGCGAACAATATCCGCTTTAGTTCGTAACATGGACTTGTCATTTGCGTCCTGGCAAAGCTACAGTGATTTGTGTGGTTTGCGCGAAACGAATGGAATAGAAAATGAGATCATTCCTCCTTTGACGTGGCTCTACAATAACTTCACTTTTTGTAACCTTCGCTTGCGAACGCGAACATACAACCTCGATGAGAATTTGTACAACCTTCTTGTACCCTTGTAGGCTTGAATTGCAGATAACTGTACTTTATGGCCGTGGTAGGTTATTCGTATCCGCCCGGATATATACGTAAAGGTTACCAGCCAGGAATGGATATCATTCGCCGGTCGGCATAATTACGCCGGTCAAGGTAATACCAAATGAAAAAAGGCGATACCAAAACGCAGCGTAGAGTATTGTACCACCAAGTCTCATCGCTAGTTTAGATTTAAATGTCTACAGCAGGGCTCTACGCACAGCCAACCGTGATAATATATATATATATATATATATATATATAACAAAATCTGCATAACTCCTTGTTTGTAACTTCTGTTCAGTGAGAAACGTTCGGCTGTTGTTCTTTCCGATATGTCCTCCAGTGGCTTGTGTGGGCCATTTATTCATATGGTCGCATATGTATCCAAGAGCCAAATAGATGATACATTAGACAAGTCGTAAGTAAGTTGAGATGTGCACTCAACAAACGAGAATTTATGAGGAGAATGATGAAGCGAACGCAATATGTTAGGTTCGAGCTAAGTGGAAAATCCTGCCAACCCGCACTAAACCAGCGTGGTGGACTATATGGCCTAACTACTTTTAATCGTACCCTCGATTGCAGAGGAGGCCCGTGCCCTGCAGTGGGACGTAAATGGACTGATACAGTAGAGTACAGTAAGTGGAAATTCTTAGTATCCGCCAACACCCATGCAACACAGCCTGGTGATGTATGTTTGTAAATAGTTGTCTTAAAAATAAGTAACGTACCTACGATTCCATGGGCACTGTTGGTAAGGCTAAATAACTTGTCATTGATATATATTTCGCTAGCGTAAATGGAAACATTCATATTCGTTATATGTGATGTTTAGCCTAAGCCTTAATCTAGACGCTATTAGCAACTTTCATAAAATGGTTAGTAAGTAAGACAACATAATATAGCCATACATTCTTATAACTGAGAATAGGAAAAATATACCATAAGCTCACAATAGTTTTACGTATACAGTATATAAAATTACATTTGTATTGAAAAATCATACTAATTAAATATTTTGCATAGCTTATCCCGAAGCAAGCCTTACAAAAAGACGCAAAAAAATTAAAATCTATACCACGAGACGAGAACGCGTTAAATGAAATAGCATGGAATTTATTAAATAAGAAATCCTCATGAAGTTTTCCATTTAATTTTCCCTCGCGCCGGAAACAAAATGCTGGACACAAATGAATATTTACTGTAAGAATTTTCGTTTACTCCCTGGGACTTATAACTTCATCATATATTTTTAGTTGGGTAACATCTGTTGTCGGGCTGGTATCATTATTCTTGCGTCCACTGAACTACGCTGTCTCCTAGCTAAAACAAAATGAAATAAGGCAAGGCATTACAGGCGAGACTTAGTTCCTGCATCGCGGATGATTCACGGCGTGACATTTTTTACTTCTACCCGTGTCTTTTAAATATACAGCCGCCATTTTAGCATTCTTAAATGTATTAAGTTTGCGAGATTAAATAGTCCGTTATAAACAATAATAATGGCAAAGTGTCCAGTTTTGTTAAGTTATAGGGAGTAAAATATGTTTTAAACTTTTATAATTTGTGAAGTTCCACCCAGAGGGCTGACGAGGGCGAAGGTAGATTTAATTTAGCCTTTTTGACTTGCCCGAATAGAAACAAGGGAGCTATTATAATTTGGGTAGACATGGAGACTTATCGAAGTTTTGTAGGAGCGGGGAAAAAACAGTGAATGTCAATAACGAGGGAGCGGGACGCCTCTATTTAGGTTTTATGTTGTGCGAAGAGTGTAGAATGATTCCATATTCGCAAATACTTGATTACAGTTCCGAGAAAACCAGACAGGGATATGTTTGCTATACAAAAAAGGGTGTAGAAAATTTTTACAAGAACTTTTTTAAAATTTGCATTTGAAAATACATTGGCAAGGGTTGCAGACTTATAATACATTTTATTTATAGCTCTAGGTTTTATTTTGCTTCCAAAATTTAATTAAAATGGTATATATGGCTTAATTTCGAATAAATGATTTTTTTATAAAATACTTATGTACACACACAAACTCACGCCTTTTTCCAAAAGGGACAGGCAGCAGTTCACTTGATAGTAACCCGGACACCGAGGTTTTGCCTTGTATGCTCCGTCCCACGATGTGATAGGGGGCGAGCCTATCGCCATATTGGGCACAAATTTCTGACTCCAGGCCGATAATGAATTGAAACAATTGATTACCACTTAACCAACTCGGGATTCGACCCCGAGGCCTCAGCTTTGCATCGTACCGTAATACAACTACGCCACTCTTAATACATAATACCTATAATGCATCACGCTGGGCTAGAGCAGCTACATACATATATGTATGTACGTCATAAACTTTTGAAATTCTTGTGCACATTTCTGAAATACAAGCTAATAGAAGCCTTACATACAAGAGCCGTGTCGGTAGGTACCCTGGCCCAGTCCATTTCTGCCGCAGGCAACAGTGTATAAAGCAATTCTAAAGTCGCTTGAAGTAGATCGTTACTAGCAATTACTAGGCATTAAGAGCCTCAACATCTCAGATCTTGACGAATGCAATTTGAATTTCAGAGGTGTTTTTAGGTTTACTGACGACCTGGATCAGGTTGCAGGAACTCTTTGGATTTACAAACAGAAGATATTTCCTATCGTTATCTGTATGTTTTTATGGGTAGAAAGACACAGGGCGCCCCTTTTATACTTTTCTGTATCAAAATTTCAGAAGTGGTAAAGCCTCGCTGTTGTCAGCCATGACTCAGCATGAAAGGGCAGGCTCGTCCGGCGTGGTACCACTGTCTCAGAGGAGATCGGCGTGAAGCGACAGCTTAGCTGTTACTTTTCGTTCGGTGAGTGAGACTGCCGAATGCCCAATACCCCTTTCCTCTTTCCATCCTTTTTCCTTCCCGCTCCCCTCCCGATCTGATGGGTCAGCATCACATCCATGCTCCAGCGTTCTGGATGTGCACGGCATGTTATGAAAGCACAACAAACCAACCAACATCGAATAATTATAATTAGTAACTTTCGGATACATAACAATAATTTTAGCCTCAAAGTGATTTCTTTATTGCGAAGGCAGCAATTTCCAATGTCACCTCAATTAAAATTCAAACACAATGCGTCCCGACCGTTTGATCCAAATGAAAGAGAGCTCAGTCGGCACCCGGTTGTGTGCTCACACGGCACAGAAATCAACGACGTTTGAAGTCACTCTCTAATGAACTGAACCCGTTGATAGCACACACGGGCGTACGAAGTTTGTACCAGACATTTTGGTTAGTATATAAATCACTTTAGCTGAAGAGTTAACAACAATTTAGTCACTTAGGTCTTGATATAATATTTTATTAATTTGTATGCCCATAAGTCCCGATGAGCCGTATGAAGTTTTAAGTAAAATTATGTCGAGATGAAAAAGCAAGTTGGAGACATCAAAGGCCGAAACATTTATTATCATACGCGCTATGTCATTGCCTACATATAAGGAAAACAGCCTAAAAAATCGAAAACCTGAGATTTTTCTAGTCAACCCTTTCAGAACTTTTACAGTCATGTTTCTCGACCAAATTTATGATGAATCAGAAATTCACACAAAGTTCATATTCCTTTCAAGCAACTTGAGGATATTTATATGATCAAAATATTTAAAGTAAATACAGTTACAATAACAAATAACATGCAATTAATACCTATATACTCAACATTTTATAGTCGATCTCTTTCATTCATTTAAAATAAAATCCCTCGGGTATTTTCATATCAATGTCTGTGCTACAATCTTGTCAATGACAGAATTTACTAGCCTGCGGCTCTGGAGTCGAGCCGCCCGATTACAAATAACTTTCGCTATCTGAGTCCTTGGAGTTAATAGATAAACATAACGCGGCAAATGGTGCGTGAATCAAATTGTTATCCTATAGCAAAGGTGAAGCCAAATGAGTCCGGGAAATCTACTCATTACTCGTATTTCATTACTAACAATCGTTTGATTTTCTTGGAAACTATTAGCCCCATCCGGTTTATTTCTATAGATGTCAATGTGCCACGGCGTCAGGAAGCGGTGGCTTACAACAAATATAACAGATATAATATTAGCATTATATCGGGCCAGACTTTTCAGTAATCAACGAATGAATAGTAAGAACATTTCCAACGGGACTCTGATATAGATTTACTTGAAATATTATCTGGATATTATCTAATTCGAATCTTAAGTATTTTTAAAGCGGATTATATTTTAATATACGTCGATTTAAATCTTCAAATTTATAGATATAAAATTATTGTTTAACCTACTTAGAAATGTGAAGATAGAATGTGAATGTTAGAAGGTTTATTCACCCGGCATTTTTACCCTATTAATTTATGGTTTTTATCTAATTAATATTCATATATTTTATTTGTTTTTAACACGCTTGTATTAGTTTTAATTAACATATTGAAATAATGTTATAACCGCCGATAAGGGCCGACAAGCCACTGTGGAATTCCTAGAGATACCTACGTTCAGCAGTGGACTTCCTGGCTGAAATATTATTTGTTCAATATATTTTACTATAGCCGACATAGCCCAGCGGATTAGCAAGTTGAAGTGGCAATGGGCGGGGCACATAGCACGGAGAACTGATGGCCGATGGTGCCAAAAAGTTCTCGAATGGAGGCCACGAAGCGGAAAGCGCAGCGTGGGACGTCCACCCACTAGATGGTCAGACGACCTGGTAAAGGTCGCGGGACGTCGCTGGATGCAGGCTGCCTCCAACAGGTCACTGTGGAAATCACTGGGAGAGGCCTATGTTCAGCAGTGGACTTCCTTTGGCTGATGGATGAATATATTTTACTACACCGTTTCTCGCTCGCCCCTATCTTTTCATGGGAAGGAACACACCAAGCGAAACATGGATGTCCTGGTAGAACCTCTGCCTACCCCTTCTGGGAAACAGCGTTACTTTATGTGTGTATGTTAAATCGTCAAATAAATGATTTATTAATATAACAAAATCTTTTCAAAGCTTGGTTTCAAGGTTTTATTTCAAAACACTATCCCTTTCCCGTTTGAAATAAAATCAAAGCATCGACGATAGTAGGGACGTAGTGTGAAAAATAAGGGAGCCAGTCAACCTATAGGGATATAGGGTAGGGTACGATCGCTATGTCGTGCGGGCGGCACCAATAAACCGGGGTCAGGCAACCGACAACTTCACGAATCCAATAATAAATTCTTATTTCAACCATTGTTTGATGTGAGGTGTGAGACGGTGCGGAAATGTAAAAAAATATTTTTTTGATTTTACGGCACAGACTCCGGTGAGTGGTTTAATTGTTAGTAATTGGTTGGTATATTCTACTTCCTACTAATCCTTTATTTTTACACTGGCACGACATCATAACTGCACTGCACCTGATGGTAAGCGCAAATGCCGTCCAGACAGAGTATCGAATGGCATCAGACGGCGGTCTCACTCTATTCAATACAATTATGCCGGCCTGCTGAGATGCTTCTTCACACTACGGCGGAAGGACCCAGGATTATAGGAAGGAGGGAACAAATGTGACGGCAAACAATTCCTACTTATTCTACTAATATTATTAAGGCGCAAGTTTGTGTGTTTCTTAATCCTTCACTCTCCAACGGCTGGACCATTTTTGATAAAATTTGGTATAGAGGTAGCTTATAACCCACATTAACACATAGGCTATTTTTATCCTGAAAGTGTATCCCCGTGCGATGAGTAAGGAAGTTAAATATGTGTGAAACTATTTCAAATTCAAAGATTGTTCGCGATGTTTTTGTGTATATTCGAATACAATCAGGCCGGCGTGATTGTGTGTACCGGCGAGAGGTAGCCACTGAGCGTTGGTGGATGCTTCGACTGCACTGCTCCTGCCATCATATTCATTTTAGTCGGTTTGCCATGCCGTAACAAATAAATATACCCAACACATACATGATCCTGACCCCACACTGAGATTGAGTCTTGTTTTTTTATAGCATTGGTCCGGCAAACGAGCAAGCAGGTCACCTGATGGTACGTGATCACTGCCGCCCATGAAAATCCACAGCGCTGGATCATGAATGGGTTGCCGTGCCATCAGTTCGGGAGCGGGAAGAAAAAAAGATGGGAAGAGGAAAGGGGTATTGTGCATCCGGCAGTCTCACTCACCGAACGAAACGCGACAGCTGAGCAGTCGCTTCACGTCGAACCCCATGTGGGACAGTGGTACTACCCTGGACGAGCCTGCCCATTCATGCTGAGTCATGGCTGACAACAGCGTGCCTCTACCACTTTAAAAAAATCGTGGGTATAACCAATGGGTATAATCGTGGTCTAACCAATTGCGCCACGGAGGCTGTCTCATAACATCCGAATTAGATTTACGCCGATATCTCTTACCTTGGGCTACAAGTAAGGGTTCAATAGAAGGGATATAAAGTGCGACGCGGACCTAAGGTGGGTCAGCTGATATTGAAATAAGGTTACCTATTTGTGCAGTTTCGGAACAGCGTTTTTCATTATTTATGTTTCGCGACCCATGCCGCCGACATAATGCCTTACGATAAAGAATATAGCGCGTGCTTCTGTGGTTTGCATTTTTTTGCTGAGTTTCGTTTTCGGACCCTTTGCTCTTTTTTGATGGTGTGTAGTGCATTTATATGAGGCTGTGGGTTATTGGATTTTATTTATTTTTTTTGGTATTCTTTAGTTGGCTTCAAATTGACTGTATTGTTTGTGACGTTAAGTGTATTACAATATTTATAAGTACTTAGATATAGATTGGTTTTTTTCTCAGTAGTTCTTTTCACTTTTCAGTCGCAGTAATTCCTTTAATTATTCTAAAGGAACTACTGAGAATAAACCGACAGATTTATACAAGGCCTGTTGACAAAATTGTGCATCTCTGCTTTCAACTCGATATAGACACGCTGGACCACAATCGCAGCATATTTGCGTTGAACACTGTAATGGCACTATAGTATCACAGAAAATCAACAGAAAAAAAGAGGATTAATACTATAAAAGATATAGTACACCACTGGACGAATTAGGTTAAATTAAAAAGCTATTACTGATAAAAATACCCATAAGGAAAGATATTTAAAAAGGCGAATATTTTTTGTGAAAACCATTCTGCGGGTTAATGGCTGAAGCATTGGATCAAGAACGCGGCAACAGATCGAGTTTCTCGCGACATATACAAATGAGTTTTCAAAGGGTGGCGTGTTCGTATTTACACACCTAATGACGTAGTACGTATCACATCGTACATACTTTGTATAGGTAAGGCCCTCGAGGGGAACGCCGCGCCGTCTTAAACTTTATGAGATTCTTTCTTAGTGTAATAATCCGGCTGAGTTATGAGTCGACTTCTTTTTGACTTAAGTTTTTAAGCGACGACTTAGGAATCGAATAGTCTGCGTGATCATAATTTAATACTGTATAATTACCCCACAGTCACACACTTATCGTCCCGACCCCGTAGTAAAATCTGTAAACTGTATTAGAAACTACGAGAAACTTTTCAGCATCACAACACACACACGCGGTACCAAAACTTGTGAATCTCCCAAAATTGTTTGTGCGGGTATGGACACCCGCAGCCTCTCGTTTCACAGCAGACGTATTATAGATTGTCTACGATCTTTTGGCGTTCGAATGCGTTGTTGTCATGCTGTTGTCAAAATATTAGGAGCAGTTTTTTCTCTTCAGATTTTATTATTTAATAGTATTAACATGTCCAATGCATGTTAATATGAGATAGATTATGAGTATAAATGTATTTTGTTTATATTATGAAAACATATCTTAAACAATGCGTGAAATAGATATATTTTTAATTTTAATTGTAGTTGGAATTTGGCCACACGCGAACAGAATTAAGATGAATTATACCTAACTACGCATCGTAGGCTATCTAAATGTCAACGTCACATTATGAAAGGTAACAGACAGATCTGCGACGATAACTGACAGCCGTTCTATCGACGCGATAGTGTGCTTTTCATTACGTGCAGCGGAATCACTTTGAAAGATAATTAGGCAATGCAAACACTTAGGTACTCATATATATATAAATCATATCGTGAATAAATTCAAACTCATCCTTTCAAAAACCAGAACAACCTAAAATTTTGTAACAAACCTCATTAACAATAACGCGTGTCAAATAGGTACACGATCGAAAGCCCTTCACATAAAAGTAATGTTCGAAATCGTATATTTCAATAAAAGTTCGCTTAACATACGCCATTTACCTCAATAACAGACGCTTTTAAAAATGCTAGTTCGAATACAAAAAACTGCGCATTTTCTGAGTCCCATTCGTCTGGTGCGGCACCGAACAAATCTTGAAACACAAAGGATTCAATACGTCGCCCGAGACGCCGAGTGCTGCTACCAATGTTACTCGCACGAATCTTCAGTGGTAGCATCGAGTGACTCAGCTCAAGAGCAGATCGGATTGATAAGACAGAGATCATACATTCCTATCTAAAGTGAACGTTTGACATTTAGAAGTTACATTATGGCTTTCGACTCTAAAATCTATCTTTTCAAATCGTCTACTCCACTTCGATTTTCAGAGTCCTCAATATATAAACCATGAATACTTATAATACTCTCAACCACGGCTTATACACGTTATGATAGTGTGTCCTAGAAAAGTGACATTTTAAAATTTCAACAAAAATTTCAAAGGTATGTGAAAGCCACCAATCTATACTAATGGCCCGCGCACACCAGGACGGAATGACAAGGGGTTTTGCCACCGGCCAGCCGCTTACATACTGTGGCATTCTGGCGGTCTATTAAGGCTTGCCGCGTCACGCCAAAGTATGCATCGGCAGCACCTGCACTACCGCTTGGACTGCTTCGTCCCCCGGCGTGTCTGTCACTGCGTCCATCACCGTGCCGTGGCATCCTGACGGGGGATCCCCTAGCGCGCTCTCCGATATCGTATGAAGAAATCCTTTCGATGCCAAGGCATAAATGTAAATCATTGGAATTTACGTCTTATTCTTAACAGATAAGTATGAATATCCTTTGTAAAATAACAAAATCCCTTTCCATTCAGTCCTGGTGTTCGCAGGCCATAAGCCAGCTCACAGTAGATGAAAACAATGGGTGTATTTTATTATTTAGTGTCACTGTCTCGCAAAAGAACATCCAGTAAGATTTTTGCATTTACGATCCATTTATTGAGTAAAATCGCGGGAAATTCAATAATCTTTATTTTACCCATATTTTTTTTTACTCATACTTAAAGGTTACTAACATACGATTATAAAGTGTTGTGGGTATTTGTAAGCAGCGGTGGTACTAGCCAAAAAATCTTGGTCCTTTGTACTTGTGTTATAAAAATCCTTTTTAAACTCTCGAGTTTCGACTTGAACCCTTACTAAAGCCTAAAACTTGGAAACTCCTGTTTCCATCCAAGAAGATCCTAATAGCTATAAGGGTTGTCAGCTTACATTTTAATGATAGTATTGTAGAGTAAATCGAAGAACTAAAGGTTTGAATCATCCAACTTCACACTGACTTTGAACGAAATATAATATGCTGATCTACAAGACAGTATATGATTCTATATAAATTGCAACTTTTTGTAAGTTACGACAAGACGTTTTTAGATTTTAAAGTAAAACCCACAAAAAGCTTAAAAGACCACAATTTGTGTCGCGTGAAATGACCAAAGACAGGTTCCAACGAATTTTATTTGAATTAAAAAAATATAAAATTGTATTTTCATTATTTTGTAATTATTCTTTTCATTATGGTTTCACAAAGTGACTGCATAACACAGAATGCTAAGTACAATGCCGTCCAGTAGGGTAATTCACGTAATTAAATAAGTTCAGTTGCAGTGCAGTTGCAGTTAAGTTTCGATCAAAAAAGACCTTTTTTGTATTCTCGTGATTTTGACAACCGCTGTCAGATACGCTCGCGTCAAGTCCGCGTCACGCGAGCGGTTTAGCGTATTCTACTGCTGCGTATTTTATGTGCGTTATTCAGATCGCAACTTGATCGGTATTCACGTGTAAGCTTCTTGCATACGACTGACGTATAGTTGACGCGCAGCACTCGCGCAGTTTACGCATAGCTTAGGTGCAGTTTACGCGCAGCTAAACAATTACAAGAATACCATTTTGCACTAAGACGTAAACTTAATTGCAACTGCACCGCAACTTGATCGGCGCGTCAAAAAATTACGTGAATTACCCTACAGATCTGACTGCGAATAGACAGTCATCTCTTGCCTTTCGAAACAATTCTGCGAGCCAACACAATTGCTTATTCACACCTCGACGGAGGGACCTGGGATTACTTCAGTACCTTCTTTCAGTCTATTTATTAAATCCGAGTAATCCATAATAAATTTCACAAGACGACCCTGAAGTTAGACTGCTTCTAATAATGTATAGGATTCTTAGAGGAAGTGCTTGGTGGCCTGTTGGTAATGGATCAGACGCGACTGCCAACACATTCACGGTGGTCGCGGGTTCAAATCCCAGGGCACACCTCTGACTTTTCAGAGTTATGTGTCTATTGATAGTCAATCATCACGCAATCAATCGTATGTTCAATTGTAGGGGAGGCTCTTGTGCTACAGTGGGACATTTATGGGTTGATACAGATTACAGGAAGAGTTGTGATCAACAGTCGGCGTTATGTAACCTGTCACGACGGCGAAATAAAAGGCGTCTACTAGCAAACCCACGAACTCATTACTCTTAGTTCAACATTTTTCTTACATTATCTTTAATACTGGAGTAACTCACACAATAAACTTCACTATCGAGTTTAAATCGTAAAACAGTGGTAATTACTAGCTCTATACTCTATGTAGTACATTGGACACAACCGGACGACTATTACATGCCTCTCTTTCGCCGGAGGTCCACTGCGACGCAATAAAGTAGGTGGTACGTCGGTCCGGAACTCTATATGATCTCTATTAAAGCGCTGTTTGTGAACTCTCGTACTCCCTTTAATTCTTCCGTTGCATGATTATGTAGAGCTGTCTCTATTATTTTTAATAGAATGGATAGTAAATAATGTGCTAAATTATGCCTTTTTGTACTTAAAATATATATCTATTTACATTAAACCTCAAGCAATGGAGTAGTGGGCACGGGTTAATGAGTAGAGCACACACCTCTGCAAAATCGAATCGAATTTTCATGTAATTAGTTGATATTTATTATTCAGTTTGGTAATGAAAGAAAACATTTTTAAAAGCATCCGTAAGAATACTTGACAACTAAGAGCCTTCTAGATATAAATTTCCAAAGTAGGCAGTTTAAGCCATACTTTGCTGTTATCGTGTGTTTATTTCCCAACATTACACTTCATGCCAGCAGTGAGATATCACACTTACAAAGCTGATTTTATAACGATTATATAAAAACTTACCAATGTTACTTTAAATTACACTTATTTAAGTAAATCTCTGCTTTTGATACTATTACCAACGTGTAAATAGCGTGAGAAAACAATGGCTCGAGACTAGTAAGAGTGTCACAACTCACAACCCGTAGCAGGTGTCCACTGTTCCAGCGCAACAGGTCACTCCATCAATCTTGTGGACTGTCCGCCTGTCAATTTACATCTTGCACCAGAACTTTGTATGCAAAACTCATTTACGTTTTACATGAAATGGAACGCAGAAAATAAAAATAAATACAGTTGAAGCTGGCTACTGGGCTCTCGTTCTAAGCCGACTAAATTAATAGATACTGTTTGACATTTCATACTTTTCAACTTTAAACCCAAAACAGTATAACCATGAAATTATGATTTTGGGGCATTTCACGTGAAGTGGACAACCAAAAAAAAATGAGGTCATGAATTTTGTTTATACTCCGGTCAGTTATACTTCTAGTAGACGTGGATGTGTACGCACATTTTTTTTTAAGTAGGAAGCTTTATTGCATAGTTATGAGCTTTTAAAAGTTTACCAAGAATGAAGTCACGAATTTTTGGATGCTTATTATCTGCATCAATTAATTTGTAAAAATACTAAAAATATATTGTTTCTTAAAGTTAAAAAGTCGAAGTTTTTAATTTTTTTGTCGAATTCTAAATTTTATTTTTTTTACGTAGAGTAAACCGGAAGTGAACATTTCAAATCGATATTTGAGTAACTTCAACACTTTTTTTGTTTAATATTTTTACCTTAAATAAAAGCTTTAAACATATTAATTCTTCACAAAAAAAATTAAAACGTGATTCCCAATAGTTTAAGACTTAGAGCATATAGAGTACATAGCTATGAGCACTTTATAAGCAATCCAATTTATGCGCATAAAACCATGATGAGCATAAAATTGTGGTTTCTGTCATGAAATACATTACAGACGGAGCTCCCCAACATTTTAAGAATAGGTCCAATTTTGTGAACCTATTTCACTACTACCAAAATTTTAAGATAGAAGCACAGTTACACTTCCATGCCACCACTCATGGAATAAGGCCATGTGACGGTCTTGTGGGAAACCTTAAACGTTTGGCACCCCGTGCAAGCTTACAGTCCACGAATAACGCTATCTCTATACCCATAATATTATATGAATGAGACTCCTATTTACTACTGCTCGAAGGAAAGTATTCAACAAGAGCGAGATTTTCTACGAGTCCGTTTTGCTTCCGCTATCACCGTTCCAGGAACTAAACAACTGCATGCTTTTCTTCAAACCAATGAGGGCTTATGAGTAAATATAATTAGTGGCAGTGCGAATAGTAAAAATTACAAAATAAATCTCTATTTTAGTTAAAACTGTTTCAATCTCAATAAAACCGCTCTAAGTCTTAAACTATTGGCGATCATGCTTAAATTTTTTAGTGAAGAATTAATGAAATCGTTTATTTTTATATTTTTGCAGGTTAGAATGAAGGAATAAAATATTAATATCGTAGTATTTTAGCATGTTAGCGCATAAACCCGGTCGCTTAGAAAGTGCTTATAGCTATGTGTATGTACTCTATATGCTCTAAGTCTTAAACTATTGATGATCACGTTTTAATTTTTTTTGTGAAGAATTAATACGTATAAGCTTTCATTTAATGTTAAAATATTAAACAAAAAAAGTGTTGAAGTTACTCAAATATCGATTTGAAATTTTCATTTCCGGTTTACTCTACGTAAAAAAATTCAAATTTAGAATTCGACAAAAAAATTAAAAACTTCGACTTTTTAACTTTAAGAAACAATATATTTTTAGTATTTTTTACAAATTAATTGATGCAGATAATAAGCATCCAAAAATTCGTGACTTCATTCTTGGTAAACTTTTAAAAGATCATAACTATGCAATAAAGCTTCATACTTAAAAAAAAAAAGTGCGTACACATCCAGCTCTACTAGAAGTATAACTGACCGGAGTATAAACAAAATTCATGACCTCATTTTTTTTTGGTTGTCCGCTTCACGTAAAATGCCCCTTTTCCGAAAAAGGCTATTGAAATTATGTGAGTTACGCCTGTTCAGAGTTGAAAATTATGAAACTTGAAACGGTACCTATTAGTTTACTTGAGTATTAGTGGGCACATCAGTCATCGTAATATACGCAAAGATATTATTATTTAAAAAAAATATTAATTAATTCAATCACTTCATCAATGTTTACGCTTCATTAATATGCGTAGTTTGTTTATTGGCACATATTAAATAAAACAAAAACTGATATAATGATCCATTTTATCGTTTGGGACAAAACATCGAATAGGACATCATTATTGTATATTTTATGATAAGTATGGTTCATTCATACTTAGACAGTAACTGGCGCTATTAAGTTTATTTGCAGACGAAACTGATTGCTGTGTTTTTTAGACAAGCACAATGAAACGACTTGATACAGCCACGCTGTTGTCAGCCATGACTTAGCATGAATGGGCAGGCTAGTCCGAGGTGGACTACTGTCCGACAGAAGATCGACGTGAAGCAACAGCTTTTCTATTGCGTTTCGTTCGGTGGTTTGTCTGCGGGAAACATTAGCGTGGCCAGTGTTGCTTGTGACGTCACAATACGTCATACATGCCTCGAAAGTCTGACATAACTGATATTCTATTTGGATTGCATTGGACTACTGACGTCACGTTGCCGTAGCGATATAAAATAACAATGGCATAACTTTCTGTCGTTCCACGTGCTTACGATGATATTGACCTTTAAATCACCGCCGTCCATAAACAAACTCAAGTTCTCGAGTAGTATTTCTGTTACGGACCTCAAGGCATCGCGGACACATCACGTAGATTCCTTATAATATATATGTCGTCTTGTTGGTCTAGTAGCGTGTTCAGAGTGTAAGTCCTGAGCTCGATTACCGAATCGGGCACTTTGTCTGAGTTTATCAGTTAATCAATCTGATATGAGTTGTTGGTATACTTGTGTTCGGTACGCCTAGCCTTCGTTTGCATAGGGGAAAGAAAGTTATTCGGTGAAATATATATTAAATATATATATATATATATATTCCTTCCTATAATCCTGGGTCCTTCCGCCGTAGTGTGAAGAAGCATCTCAGCAGGCCGGCATAATTGTGTCGAATGGCATGGGACCGCCGTCTGATGCCATTCGATACTCTGTCTGGACGGCATTTGCGCTTAACATCAGGTGCAGTGCAGTCATCATGCCGTGCCAGAATAAAAAAAAAAAAAAAAAAAAAAAAATATGGGAGGCACTAGTGACACCTGTGCCTACATCTTCAGGCGCTTCTTCTTCTCTCTCTTCTCTCCTCTATTCTATATTATCTGCCGTAAGCTCAAGTATGAACGTAATTGTATTATGAACAGGCCATCTCATCAGGACAATATAAAAGCTATTACCATTTCTTTACCATATTAACAACTGCAGTTCAAATATATTTTTATTCAGTGCACTTTTAGTACATTGTAAATCACGCGAGTCTATAAATCGTAGTGTATATCACCCGATTAATTTGGTCATGAGCTCTGAATAATCTCTTTTAATTTATTTATTGTTTTATAAAGCATTTATTCGCCTGTTGCTATAATATAAAAATATTCCGGGCGAAAACGCCGGGTGTTTGTGGATAAAAATGCACAGTAAAATGGCAAAGTGGAATCATTAGCACGTCAGTAACTTGCTTCCCCACTTGCCCTCGGCACTATCCTCGTGCCCACAATACACATTCATCAACACAAATGAAATAACTCGTTGTTCCGCGCACAATTTGTAAGTTCCCCCGATAAATAATAAAGTGAACGATATTTCAAAATTATTATCTGCCTGTTTGCAGTGGACAATGTGAGTTAATTGCCGTCCGTTCGGAACGGTTCTATTAAATTTTTAATTGCTGTCCACCCTTCATGCGGTGATAATTTAGGCCTATTGTGTTTAAGGCAAATTACTTGTACAGCATACAAATGGGGGTTTTAAGAGCTTTACACCTTTAGTGCTGTTTTGAGAGTCAATAAAATTTTATTTTTATAATAATTATTCATTTTTATTTTTTTCACTTTATACAAATTGAGTATAGGTGGACTTAATGCCTGAGGCATTTTAGCTGCTTCTATCCCAGATTGCAATCCAAATAAAGAGTAGATCGGTTCACGATTACGACAGCCCAGTTGAAACCCGGATATACACTGGCTGAACCCCAAACACGACACATTTGCGAGTGCCACAATGTGTTTTTCATCTTCGCGTACGTTATTCGCTAAACGAGAGGATATTAATCTACCACCAGCTTTTGGGGCTTAGGATAATTCTGCATTTCAAACAAATTGCAACGGAAAAGTTATTACTTCAATTTGCTTTGTCACAATATTACCACTCCGATCGAGATTTTTTGCATAGGTCCGGCAAACGAGCAAGCAGGTCACCTGATAATGATCACTATCACTGCCGCCCATGAACATTCACAACGCTCGGATCATGGATGGTTGCCGACTTATCAAATCGGGAGGGGAGTGGGAAAGAAAAAAGATGGGAACAGGAAAGGGGTATTCGGCTGTTTCACTCACCGAGCGAAATGCGACAGCAAAGCGGTCGGCTCACGTCGATCTCCTGTGAGACAATGGTACTATCCTGGACCAGCCTGTCCATTCATACTGAGTCATGGCTTACAACAACGTGGCTTTACCAAAAACCCGAGTTGACCCATTTGTATAGTAGCTTTGCCGTATACTGTTTATGGTGCCGGGGTATCACGGTGTAGTACGTGCCTTTTCATCTACAAAATCACATAGTATATTTTTAATGCTTTCCTCTGAATGTGATTTGTTTGCGGACGAATGGGTGAATATATTAGCTGATTACTTGTGGTTCACCGAGCGGGACGCTTGACTGAGTAAATTTGAATGATTCATTAATTAATGGTTAATTAGGCAGTATGTGTAGCTCAATTGGTTAGACAAGTAAAACCAACAGATCGATGTGGAGATTTTTGGTGGAGGCCTATGTTCAGCAGTGGATTTATTGAGGCTGAAGAGACAGAGAGAGAGAGAATTGGCATGACGGCAACTGTAAAAAGAGAGGTTGTGTGCTGGATGCACCCACCGAGATAAAAATCTGTGCTATCATGTATTTGTTTCGGTTCACGATGTTTATGAGACCGCATTGTCTACGTAACTATAACCTCATGATTCACAGCTAAGGTGCTGTCATAAGACCAAAATGTACCAAAAATACCCACCAAAACTTAGGCATAAACATGAATGTACTGAAAATACAAACAGTGGTGCAGGTATAATTATTGTATCTACTGATACGGACAAAACGTGGCTCTCTCATTACCATGGCGGCTGCGGGGTACGCATAAACGTTAAACGTGGTTACCGTACCCAATTCAGTTAATGAATGTGAACTGAATCGCGGCATTATATTAGGGCCCTAGAATCGGCGGAGAGCGCGGAGGTAGCGGCGAGCGTGGAGACAAGGGGGTTGAATGTATTCGGATAGACATTTAACACAAAAATATAGGTAGTTGTCTTACCACGGATAAAAATGTTAGCTTGAAATGTTAGTATATATTTTTTAATGTAATTTACTTTTAAATTAAATTTATTATGTCTTTTCGTATTTGTGGTATATTAAGGGCTGATTTAGCTGATAAACCATAGGTGACTTAATAAAAAATACCGTTATATTAATAAAATTGTGTATCGTGGCACTATCGGGTTATAATTCGATGATGGAAAGATCGATCATTAGTGTAATTGTCTTTGAGAACATCTTGATGAAGGGTAATGTAGACACTAGACAATTAAGTGGCGCTTGTTCCAACTCTATACGAAAACATATTTAATGCACAATACTCTATTAACAATACATTGTATATAAAATGATTATTTAAATATGCGCGGTGTAATTTCATACTAGCGGGCCGACCTGGCTTCGCCCAGGTGCAGACCACATCCATCAGTTTGAGTCCAGCCCACATCAGACTCATTATTTCGCATACTGTTTTACATTTAAACACAATGTGACTGCCCTTTATACTGCTTTTTTCGTCCCATTATGTTCCGTCCTGTCCCGTCTCAACCTGTTCCATGACATGTATTCCTGCCCTCTTACTCGTATATCCCCTTTCATCCGCCCTATATTTTATCTCAAACCATCCCTTTGAGTTTGAAATAGTTGCAAATAACATATTTGAATTCCTTTCTCATCCCACGGGAAAACTACATTCTTGAAAAAATATATAATGTTCCTGTGGGATGATTAAGAACTCTTCCCGGCAAACGGTTGGACTCATTTTAATCAAATTTAGTATAGAGGTAGCTGATACCTTTAATGAACGCATGGGCTACTTTTTATCCCGAAAAATGTCGTTTTCACGTGGGGACAGGAATTCAAATATGTATATTTACTACTGTTTTAAAATCAAAGAGACGGTTTGAGATAGAATTTGAGGCGGATGAAATGGGATATAAAAGAACAGGATTACATACTTTGAGTCGTGGAACAGGTTAATGAGGGACAGGATGGGGCCTAACGGGACGAAACGAGAAAAGTATTATGAAGGGCGGTAGTCCTGTTGAGTTTAAATATAAAATAATTCGTACGTGAAGTATGAATGTGTCTGTTGTGGACTGGACTCAAAAATAATCTAACTCCGGGCGAAGCCGGGTCGAGCCGCTAGAACTTCTATAAAAACTTTGGGTGGAGGACATTTGACAGGCCAATAGATGTGCACTTTGGACGAAGTACAAAAGCTATTTTCCGCTGAGTACGTGGCTCCACGTTTAGGGTCATTACATACAACGTTAGCGCGAGTCGACAAGACACCGCGCTGGGTTAATAAGCTCACAGCGCCACGCACCCCATGTTGATCCCTTAACGACACGCCCCCAGTCACGGCTCAAACGGCACCTGAATGAATTAAAAAAACTCGTGAAAGCCTGTTTATAGCCCGCTCAGGTGTACGAGAATAGAGTTGTTGTTTTAGCAAATATTTCACCCCCAACATTTTGGGGTGTGAAAAATTATTCGCAAATGTTACATAAATTATATGCTTGTATTTTGGCGCTTGTTAATTTATTAAACGACGGCACATCGAGTGAACAAGTTTCATCGCTTCATTATTAGCAGCATTAATATATTTTCGGTTGTTACGGAATACAATTTTTGGATATTAATTTTTTTGTTAAATTATAATTACTAGTATAAACTACGGAATACAAACTATGTATAATATATATATATATATATATAATTAAATGCATATAAGTTGAGTATTTTCGTTGATAAATTCAGAAGTTGAAGAAAATATGAAGAATAACATTTGTTACTGGAAGAAATGTTACTAACAAATAAATAAAGATAAGATACAAGTCTTTCTTTGTCCAGCAGTGGACAAAAAAGGCTGATGATGTCGATGACAAATCTTTTGTTGTGGATGCCAGAAACTATGGGTGCCTCTTTTGTTTTAGAAACTTCTAAATCCGAAACAAATACTTGTGGGTCACACAAAGAATTGTCTCGATCGGAGATCTAAACCCCTCTTTTCACGGCCGGCGTTTAACCAACTGCGCAACGGAGATTGTCAATTTAGTTACACCAGCACTCCAAAATTTGTAATCAAAAACAAATTTCGAACAAAAACTTTGGTGATTAATCGATGCAATGACAAGGAAGGTAACTTCCTGAGCTGAGAAACTCGGGATCGATCCCCGGATGGGTAAACATTAGTATTAACTACTTACCTAGTGATATTTGCGTTGGGCGTTTGTGCATCTGTAATTTATGTTTGTATGTGCATCCGTGATCAGTAGTACACTAGAGTTCTTGGTACGTCGCGTCTCGCTGATATCATTGAATAACATTAAGAGAAAACTATTTTCCTTAACTGTCTGCAGCATTTATTGGCATTTGTGAAAATTGATGTAGAATTTATAATAACTTCTTAGTTTTTAAAATGTACCCTTGGCTAAGGCCCTGGAGTGTTATTCCCGAGGGATAAATAAGCGATTCATGGACTGACAAGTGATAACCACACACTATGAAAATAAAGAGTTTTAATTTGATTTTGGCAATCGAGCTTCGTTATATTCGGAGTCAAATGATTTATTAATTTTCACTATTGTTTACTTTAAAAACAGTTATAATAAAAAGTAAATACACATTAAATTATTATGCATTGGTTGGTTTTATCGCATTGAGCGGTATTTTCGCGGCAACCTTTGGATCGACAGGAATGATTTATGATGGCAAGTGGCAATTTCAATGTCTTTTTTTTGGGAAATTGTGGTTTATCAGGGCAAAAGTCTATTAATCAAGTAACATTTTGTCAACAGAACCTTGTGTAGGCCGATTTTCATGGTTCTATTTGAAATTAATTTTGCGTAATTTTTAAGATTTCCTAGACATTTTGAAGCACTAATATGCATCATTTGCACGTTCTAACACAATAATCATGCTATTATTTGATGCGCTCTAAAGAATGAAAATAAAAAATTGTAAACGATGGCGTTTATATGACATTGTTAAATATCGGAAATAGATAATCTAGTCTATAAACAATATTTAAAGCTGCAGTGTGAATCGTGTATCGTCGGTTCGACCTGGGTACCATTGTTTCACAAAAAGCCAATGTAAAGTAAAAACTTCATAATTATTATTGTAAGTCTAACACTATATAGTTAATATGAATATATTTTTTATAATAATAATGCACCCAACAGTCATATACATTTATCAGGAACTACAAGAGACTATTCGGTCTCAAAACTCACAGACCCGAAACAAATGCTTGCGGTTCACACAAATATTTGTCTCGGTGCGGGAATCGAATCCGTGGCCTCACAGCCGACGTCTAACCAACTGCGCCACTATGAGCCATTTTTCCCGGATTTCCCGCATATGTCTATATAAACGAGAGTTTCACATCAAACTGGTTGGAAATAAAAAAAAGGAGTGATGTACTCATAATAATACGAGTATAATGGGTGGAATAGTTTCATATACGTCATGTGGAGGAGCAGTGAAAATAACAATTTCATTTTCTCCCTTGCTTTCACAGTGAAGCAGCTGAAATTATTTCGTTGCGTTTGAACAAAAGGTTATTAAAACTTGTGATTGTTTCGCTAGTTGCTGGCGGGCCGGGGACAAGGGCAAGGGGGGAAGAGGGGAGGCGGGAGGAGACCGGGGCACCGTCCCACCAAATACTCTACACTGTTTATGTAGCGTTAATTTTATTATTGTAATTGGTATTTTATGGAGTAGAAATGCAAGGAAATGGTTTGTGCATTTGAGTGGGCATTAAGGTTTTCTACAAGCATCAGCGGGGTGGAATGAGAAATGTAGATTAAATGTGTTTTAGTGCTTTCCGCGATAAAGCTTTGCACTGGTGGATTTGTTTGAAAGACTTTCCCGACAGTGAACAGCGATTTTGGACATTGGAATAATAAATAGATGAGAGGAGATTTTAAATGTTCGCTGATTTGTGTATAAATATAATAATTGAGTCTTAAAGAGATTTCTAACGGACTGAGTGTCCTATTATGGCCTAATATTATAAATGGGAAAGTTGTGAAGATGTATAGACGTGTGATATTTTTTCGAAAATACTACTACAGCCTTTAATTAAAATTTACATTATTTTTTCTGATGTCACAGTTATCAGAAAAAAAACATATTTTATTCTATATGTTTTTAATTCCTGAGTAGATAAAAAGTCCAAAAGCACGGGTATCTGAATGATTTGTTGGTGTGCGCTACTGTAATACGAAAAACGAATGATATGATTGTTTTTTTTTCAAATATTGTCAAAAAGGAGAACATTCTCCGCAGCACGTATCCCTTGACGTAGACGATATTAGTAATAAAATAGTAAAAGTAACAGCAACGATCATAATATAACTTAATTATACCAACGGCTCATCTCAGCTTCGCCTGGGTGCAGATGTTTTTTAATCCTACTCCACATCGGATACATGTTATTTTTCGTACAAACTGGGTCACCCCGTATATGTATTATACATATAAACCTTCCTCTTGAATCACACTATATATTAAAAAAAAACACATGAAAATCCATTGAGTATTTTTGAAGATCTAAGCATACATAGGGACAGACATACAGCGGGAAGCGACTTTGTTTCGCACTATGTTGTTAAACCACTTAATAATTCAACTGCAAGAAGACTGCAAATCACGGGCCTATTTTATGCTCGAGAGTACTTAGGTCATAGTTAACCAAACTCCACATGTATGCCATAAAAAATCTTATAAAGATGTTTATTAAATAACAGTGACGATAACTTAATTAATAAACATAATGTAATTTTGTCTGTAAAAGCAATTTCACGAGTGATCCATTAGCCTGATCGTAATAGTAGTTGGCGTCGGGTATTCTGAAACTTTAAGATGCATTTGGTCCATTTTTTACAACGAAATTCAACTGCGGAGGAGATAAAGGATGCTTTAGAAATTACGAGCAGTGATTTGTCAGATTTCGACAGCCGTCGACAGCCTCCGTGGCGTAGTTGGTTAGATGCCGGCTGTGAAACGTGAGGTTGCGGGTTCGATCCCCGTACCGAAACAAATATTTTTGTGAACCACAGGTATTTGTTTCGGGTCTGGGTGTTTGTGTCTCTCTTAAAAAAGTGTCTCTTATTTCCTGATACCCACGTCACAAGACTCGATCTTAGTGTGGGGTTAGGACTATGTATGTGACAGTTGGGTGTATTTATTTATGTATTAGAATTTAAAAAGTATGAAATGGGACGGAGTAATTATAAACGAATGAAGGCGGGTCAGATCGCTAGTTTTAAATACAGATAGTAAGAGTAGGGATTACAAATCGCTATGGTATGCAGGTTTCCTCACGACGTTTTCCTTCACCGTTTTAGTAACGTACATATTTACACAAAATGAATAATTTCACGACACGACCAACTTAACTTTTTTCTACCAGTGCTTCTATTTGTATGAGGTGTCGAAACTGAATAATTTTCGAGAAAAATCCAGTTGCGAGAAATTTACCCGACCTGAGATTTGATCCCGACACATAACAACTCCGTTCAATGTGCTATCATAAGATTTACCAACACCTTCTCATGGCAACCAATAAGGATGCAAAAACAATAAAAAGGTAATAATTTGTGCATAAATTGCTCCATTGTATCGAAGCCATTAGGGCAGGCAATGGGCCATAAACGTCGCATCGTCGTGGGCCGCGCTCGTTACGACGTTGTTTAGACGCTCAACAGTCACCGACAGGGGCCAGTTGAGCTCGCAGTAACTTAATCGCAATAATTTAATATCGACCACAACAACAAGTATCAAAATTGGAAATGCTTGAAACGTATCACTTAACAAATTATAAATGCGAACGTTTGTTTATTTTAATGACATAACAAATTATCTGGTATGATAAAATTAAGGACATATACGTTTGAGGGATTTGGAAAAAGACATAGTTACCTTTGGTGTAAATAAAATGCATTTTCCGACAAATTGATTTTTTATAAATGCAGAGGTAGCTCTTTTTTTATTTTAAATTTCCTCGCTTATCTACTAGACCGATAGTACAATGAAATTTGTCATAGGGCACGCCTGGGATCTAGAATTGCACCTGCGTTACTGGTGTCCTATTAGCTACGTAATCGTAGTCACCGCACCAAAACCCGTTTAGTGGCATTACATCAGAACGCTGCCGTTTATCTGAACTTACGTTTGTTCATTCCGCAAACACCTACTTTGTATGGCAAAAAAATACTCCGGTCAATCCAGGTGGAAAAATGTCACGTCATTTTTATGATGATAGGGAATGAACATTTTGGTTCCAGCTTTGCTCGTGCCAGCGACTATCCCTGAGAATCTTATCGTTAATATTTTATAATGTGTTTATATTTAAAATATGAATAAAAAATTATGCCATACTACAAAATCTAGGCTGTTTATGAGAGTGTGATGTGATTTTTTTTTCTTTCTTTTCCTGTATAGTAAAAATTTAAATAAAAGTGGATGATGGCGCTCACACTTAAATAAAATATAAAATATGCAGTATATTTTAAAATATACAATATGTAGCTAAAAGATCTTCTGAGAACAACAAGTTTTATAAAGTGGTGGAGGCACAGTGTAGCTTGGACTACTGTAGGAATGGGCCGCTTCGGCTCAAGTGGTACAATTGTCTTAATAAATCATTGTGATGCGTAGGCTTTACTGTCGTATTTCGTTCGATGAATAAGGTTATAGAAAGCCTAATACATTTTCTGTCGTTATACCCTTCTTTTTAACCAATTTTAAGAAATTAGCAACACACTTACGATTCAAGTACTCGTATTGTGGATGTTTATGAATAGCAAAAATCACTTAGTTTAGTAGACCCGATGGACCTATAAAGGCAGCAATGAAACATGTTCGATCATTTTGCACTGATTCGCATAACCTCGCATGCATGCCTACGCGTGGTCTGGATTTTATTTATTTTTCCGAAAACATCTATACATACCTATACGCATTCCCTTTTAGGGTAAAATATTCGCACCATTGGATGAAACTCGTCATGTTTTTATTTAGTTCAGGATTCATTTCACGTGAATAAACAGCGGCGAGTATTATATCAGTTTCGAGCGATTTTAATCAATTCGACCGTTATTGAAAATTGCCACTTTGAATATAGTATTACAATGCAATGTGGCTTGACACTGTTTTATTATATTTACTTGTACCACACGATGGAGGTTAGCAGTATACAAAATTGTTATATGAGTGAATACACAACATACTTTCTATAGAACGTAGAAAATCATATTAATATGGGTTAGATTGACACTGCATGAATATATCAATGCCTCATTTACACGAGGAGAGTTTCTCGCCTCGAAGATACGATTATCGTAAGGATATAAAAAAGTCGCATCGTGTAAACGTTTGTCAGAACACGCAAAAGTTGTAAATCGAGCAAAGTGGAGATCTCTGGCTACCCCTTTGGGATACAGGCATGAGGTGTATGTATATAGATAGAGTCTGACTCTTCTGTATACAGGGTGGAATCGCTTAGCGTCTTGAAAATTGCATAGTGTATTGTGTGTGAGAAATTAACGTTATATACAAGATTAAACATTGAATACTACTTAGTTTACCATGGTTCAAGATATCCCCAAAATACATATTAAACTTAATCACCCTACACGTAAAAGTGCAACGTACCGATAAATTCACGGCGGCGCGCATTTATGAGTCATGCCGCGCCACAGCTGACTAGCGAGGAGTGACCTTGAACCTACTTCGCGTCTATTTATCGGTATTATTACTCTTAATGTTACCATACATCATTTGGATTCATGTAAGCACATGTAATTATTGGTAGGTTGTTAAGATTTGCATTTTAACTTTATCTTAAAAAAGCTGGATTTGTTTTTATTTAAACCTTTGAATACATTAACCTAGACGTTTTTATTAAATCTACTAAGTTACAAATTACAACGATCAATGTTTATAAAAAAAGGAAGTAAATACCTTTTAGTGATATTGGAGTAAATGTTCAAAGTGTCCACCACTGTTTTCCAAGCACAGCCTTGCACGTTTCAATAAATTGTTTCTGAGACGACCCAGCATGTCTCTGTTACTTTTTAAAATATCAAAAGCATCAACAATGCGTTGCTTCAACTCCCTCACATTTTGGGCTTCTTCGGTGTACACCAAACGTTTTAGTTCAGCCCACAAATAAAAGTCTAATGGCGTTAAATCCGGTGACCTCGCTGGCCAATTTACAGGTCCGCTTGGCGTGTACTTCTCCTTGGATCTCTTTCAAAAAACTCCAGTATATCGTCTTCCAAACGAACGTTTCGTAGTGGAAGGCCACGGATTCTTGCATGACTAGGAAGTCTGAACTGTCCATGGTCGAGCAACCTCTGATAAGTATTTAAAATAAGTCTTGTGCTGGGAACTCGTGAATTCAAGATCCCATTCCTGCGCAAAGACTGCAGATGTTCTGGATCTGCATACATACTTCTTGCACGATCCATGTTTTTATTGGATCGGACATAGCATTTCATCGTTGCCACATACTCAATGTTCGTGTAATCACTCATTTTTACCGCAAAAACTAACCAAAAAACTATCGTACGTCGTCACTTAGTGCCGAATTTCGCGCGACTGGAGAAGTGGCGACATCCCTGGAAGGCGTCAGCGGCGCGGGAGCGGGCGGCGGGACGCTTTGTACTTGCGCTTGCGGCGGGGCGCGGCGGCTCGGTGTTACGGGCGGCTTCATCAAAGGACAGTTTTATTACCTAGATTTTGAAATTTCTACTCGGATTCAAATTGTATAAAGTAGGGTAACAATGATGTGTATTTGTAGAGATATTTTTATTTATTTTCATCTCTCTCTGAAAAACGTTTCTTTATGAATAACTAATTATAAATTAATAACTAGTGGCGGTAAATTAATTTTACACTACATAAAAAAAAACAAAAAAAATTAAAATAAGTATGCCAAAGGTTTCTAAATCATGTACTTGCCACACACATTTTTTTTCGTGACGTTAAGCGATTACACCCAGTATACATTATTTTATGTAATTGTGCATTGAGAATTTGTATGATATTTGGAATCTGCTAAACTGACTTATGTCATCTAGGTGGACTAGAGCACAAACGCTCTCCATACAATCCTCAACTATTCCTAAATAACAAAAAAGTGTTGTGCGTGCACATTTATACTATCATCATCAGCCTATTGAAATCATAGACATAGGCCTCTCATAGAAGTACAATTAAGCGGAATATGAACGAATTTCAGAATCTCACTTTTTTTCGCCGCCGCGCCGCTTCGCTCGTAATTCCCCGTAAGGACGTTATACAAAGACCCGGGCAGATAAAAAAATATAGCATGTCTCCTAAATATTTTTATATTTTTCATAGAAACTAAAACTTTAAAATATTCTGTTTCCGAAAAGTATTAGTTTGGTATTTTACATTCTTTTATATTTAGCCTCAAATATTTTCATATTTGACATAATTGTCAATACCGGTTCTAAGTACGTCGACATTTCTGATAGTTACGAGTGTATTTATGTATTTGTATCAGCCCATATACAACTCACTGCTGGGCACTGGATAAGGGTTAGACCATACAGTCCACCACGCTGGCCTAGTGCGGGTTAGCGGACTTTACATACCACAGAAGTTATTGCAAACCACTATGGTGTTCAGGTTTCCTCACGATGTTTTCCTTCACCGTTATAGTGTGTGGTGATTGACTATCAATACACACATGACTCCGGAAAGTCAGAGGTGTGCCCTGGGATTTCAACAAGTTTATTTAGTAGACTGCCTCGGTGGCGTAGTTGTACTAAGGTATGATTACAAAACTGAGGTCTAGGGTTCGAATCCCGGGTCGGGCAAAGTGATATTGGATTTTTCTATTCATTATTAGCCCGGAGTCAGGAATTTGTGCCCGATATGGCGATAGGCTCGCCTTATCACATACTGGGACGAAACAGATAAGGCGAAACGTGGGTGCCTGATTACTACCAGGAGAACCTCTGCCTACCCCTTCTGGGAAAAAGGCGTGAGTTTATGCATGTATGTGTATTTAGTAGATAAAAATGGGATATGAATAAAGACTGGAGTTTCTAATAATAAATGACCGGGATGACCTAGTCGGATGTTGTCAAAGAGTAAACGTTGCAGCGATTGTTTTTGTACCTTTTTCATCACAGTTATAAATATGATTCTAAACTAGAACAGAGTAGGGAAGATAATAAATTATAATAGCAGTCCTATTATAATCATGATTGACTGTATGTCTTGAATAGTAACCGTAATAAATATATCGGATTGAACCTAAGGGGTCATATTCACAAACGATGGTACGTTTAAACTTAACAATGAAAATACAATGTTCTTTTACTACTCGTATATAAACATTTTATATTTTTCGGATGTGGGGTAGTGTCTGTATGTAAAGATTCAAAGATTATCTCAGTCTTCAATCGAGTTCAATCTGATTAAAATTCGAACTCTACACCCTTCAAGTGGACGCATACGGTTACCTGTAAAAATAAAGGCCACATATCCATTCATATTTGGGCTTCAGTCCAACTCATCCATCCATTAAGATAGATTACAGTTCCTGGTCGGTGCCAGAATTTCTAAGCCATCGATAAGTTGTCTGGCATACATTTAATACCGTTCAAACTCGGCATAATCTTCTACTAAATAAGCGTTAACCTACTCAAATTTTTATTTGTCTTTAAAGATACACGAAGATAAACACTCATACACATATATCAGTGTTAGCTAAGCCCATAGATGTGCGTGAATTAAGATTTTTTTTCTGGTTTAATTTCTGTATTTTCTTTTAGTCTAACACATTCGGGGATAACTTAAATGGATGGTGTTAAAAATAATCAAAATAAAGCAAGTATAACAAAAATATTATACTTGCTTGATGCATATCCATATTACGCCACGTTTAAAAACTATGCCACTATGCATATACCTAATTATTTGTCAATATTTCATGACATTAATAGTAAATGAAACAGATCATACAGAAAGTACGAGAGGAAAAGAGATAGCGTTGCGCTGTTGCTATGCGACTAGATGAAATTACACCAATTGCCCGAATTTGAAAGCCTCAGTGTCGACGCGTTAGTGCTATATCTACTTCATTCTATATATATATATTGGTTGTTGAAATAGTAAACATCAAATAGTTTATATTCGTATACCAGCTTGTAGCGTATTCATGTCACATGTGGCGCTTGTGTTTTTTATCTGTCATTTCAGTTCTTTTTCCTCGTTATTGTAATTACTTTACCAGTGATTAAACATTGTTAAACTTGCAATTTCTAGTTCATACTTTTCCAACATTGGTTAGTACAATATAAAGTGGCAATATTTTTGTGGTGTGTTTCACATTTATTCACAATAAAGCTGGCTGTAAAATAAACTGTTATGGCAAACCAGGTTATACCCAAGAAACAGTAGTAATAGTTAAAAGAACATGATCCAGCAAAATATTCTTATTTTAAATTTTTAAAGAAAATACCCAACAAACAAAAATGATATCTTCCGTCGTTTGAATATAGAATGTTCAAACATAAGGCAGAAATATTACCTGATTCAGGTTGTAGAAAATCTTAGCATAAGGCCGCTTGAAGCAGGTCGCCGTGGAAAACCTTTGACGCATAATAAGCAATTACTGGTGGGTGGTAGGTCTCTGATATGTGAGAGGGCGCTTGGGTAAGTCCCACCGAAATATCTATTTCTCCCGCCAAATAGCAGTGTGAATGCACCGTTTTGTTGCAATTTAATGGACATTGTTGCCAGAATAAATACTGGACATAATGAGACTTAACATTTTCTGTCTCAGGATGGCGAGCGCAGTGGAATATCAAACATTGCTTTGTAATTCATGGTGTTTTATTTTATTACTATCCATGAGCGGTCATATCGATTAATCAGGCGAATGGAATGCTAGCCTGAAAATCAATGTATGGAGACTTCGATCAAATTATTTTTACAAATAGAATGTTTCACGTTTTCGTACACCTGCAAGTCGTGTAATTTGTAGAAATTGTATCGTATGAGCGAGCGTTCCCTGTTGGCAGGATACATAAATAAGTCAACATCGAACAAATCTCCTTGCCAATACAACGCGTACGTCTCTCGCACTCAATATGCAAAACCAGTATTTGCCAGGGTTGTCAAAATAAAAAAGGTTTTTAAATTTGTTGTTAGCGGGACACGCTTCTCGTGTTAGTTTGAAGGAAAAATATATTTTGTGTCCGACTTTCTGACCTAGTTTTAAGCTAGTCAACAAATCAAAGATTTCGTTCACTTAATTAATTCATGAAAAACATAGTAATGTTGATTGAAATACAACGAATTATTTTACATTTTGCAACTTACCGAATTCACGAAAAAATTTCTTACTTCGCAAATTTAAAAATTAAATCAAATTCGCGATAAGATCCGTTTTATTTCAATGTGTAACATTCGCGTAAATGTTAGAAACCTTTATAGTATTAACTTAGTAGGGACTAAAAGTTACACCTACTGCTGATGGAAACAGACAAGTCTTGGTGCCAACGAATGAATATTCATTACCCGTTAGTGGACTGTGATCCTCTTATAACCAAACGTTACTAAGTATTTGCGAGCGCGCAGTATACACAACGCTGTCCTGAAACTTTGGTACAACGTGGTTACATCTTAGTGAATTTCTGACGTGTACCAACCATTTTAAGACATACTAGTTATTAGTAATATCATGATACACATAGCTTATACAATAATTAGCTTTGTCCAATACTACTATGACAAAGTCGCTCCAATGCACCGATCGTTTAAAGCAGTGCAGTTCAAATAGAAATCGAAATATTAAACACGCCAGCCCAGTGGAAACTAGATATCGACTCTAGACTCTTATGTCGATCATTACAATAAATTATTCACCATTATGTAAGGTGTTCTCTATCTGGGTGGATTCGTATATCATACCAACAGCTAGCTGTAATTCCATGGAATATTGTTTTAACCGCACAAAAAAGTTAGGGACTACACCACACTTTATAGTAAGTGCGATACCGTGCAAAACTAGCGCTGATTGAAAAGACAATCTTCTCTTCTTGGCACAATGGTACCAGCCTGCTTACAACCCTATATAGAAAACAAGACTTTGTAAAAGCATAAAGTGGCGTCCCTGCGTCCGAAGAGGTCATCCATCTAGCGACAGCGTGTTACAAACATACATCAATAGAGACATCTTTTATAGCCGCGATGCGCTCCTTGAATTATGTCCTTCAGCGAAACACTTCAGTTTACTACTACAACATATTCAGCGTCCGCTTCTATTCATAAATCTTGACGACATGCAGACAGCATATTTATGTATTCCTTATTGTTGAGATATTGTGTAAGATAAGCTGGTAAAGGAAATATGTTCTTGACCACCATTATTAAAATTATTATTTCTCATGAATTTAACACAAGAATATTATTTTCACGAACTTTTTTCCTAATGCTCCATTTACACAGGGAGAGTTTCTCGCTCCGAAGATACGATTGTCGTAAGGACATAAAAAAGTTGCATCGTGTAAACGGTTGTCAGATAAAGGCGTGATGTTTATGTATGTAAATGTCTATCAGGACAACCTTCATCGTTCACTAATATAAGAAAAGTGAGAGAATAAGAGGCAAAACTCACGTGAAACTTTTTAAAAATTTATTTAAACAAAATACCAAGTCCATTGTTAATAGCTTGCAGTGCAACATAAACAATTAGACGCAGTGTAGACAACCTCCAGTAAGGCGACAAGGAACCTAATAAAGTTCTCGGGGAGGCGCTAGTTGGCGACTAGACCGCACGTCGTGAAAATCTATTCCGGGTAGCGTTGGACGCCAGATATTTCCAGATCCAATGACGATGGGATCTTAGTTGGAAGTTAAATTAGCTTAACGATCGGAATTGGTTTCTATTGGTGTAATAATTGTTGAAATCTTTGTTAGTCTGTCCTGCCTCGCGGTTTTGTTGTATTTAATATTTTGACCAAAAATGTATTAGAATTTACTATAATAATAGGGGGGTGAGAATAAGGGAAAATATTAGACTAATAACACATTGCACTTATTATTGTGTTAGAAACTTAGTTATTATTTTATTTCATTTATGTGCACAAAGCCAAAATGAAACTTAACAGTCACTCATACATACTTTTTTTTATTGCAATGAATGGCGAGATGGTGATGCCATTAGCCCGATGGTAAGCGATGCGACCACACATGGACAGTAGCAAAACCAAACAATACCATGAATTACAAAGCAATGCTTGGCATTCCACCGCGCTCGCCATTTTGAGACATTAGGTGTTAATTCTCATTATGTAGTTACGCTGGCTACAATGTCCTTCAATCCGGAACACAACAATGCGTTTACACTGCTGCGGCGGAAGAGCTTGACATGCTTTATTTCTGACAACAGTCAAAATACATATTAATCACGTCAACATTTGTGTCCGTGCGAAAATTAAATCCACAGCCTTTCAAACCTTTACATCTTGTCATCCACAAAACAAAGGTTTGTTTAACATTTATTAGCTGTTTGTTTTAAATTAAAACATCAGCAAACTACTCCATTAAACAGGCGTCTTTACTGCCTTGTTATTCCGAATAATCGATCAGCAACATGACGTTCTAAAAGGAATGAGAAATAAAAGAAACGGGCCGTCTTGTTCAGTGTTACGTAATTTCTCCATTGAACGCAATATGAAGGCACTTTATGGCCTCCACCTACAAGCCTAATCGAAATAAGCAGTTACAAAGGCGGCTGGGAGAGGCCCAGATACACTCGCCTCGGGCATGTTATAATAAATCTCCCGGTGAAACTGTTGCAAGTACCGTTTCAAACTATTTAAGGGCTTCTCTATGTTCGAGTTTATTCTTTAGGGATCTTTTCGCCTAACGCATTGTTGGAGTGGAATATTCTCTTGAATAACTTTATTTTCTTACTCGTAAATAAAGGTTTTAGTAAAAAAAGAGCGAATTTTGCAAATTCATGGATATTTAATTTTTTTCATATCTTTTATGTCATAAAATCTATGTCTAGTCTAGTCTATTTAAAGAGACAAAAAATTTAATAGACAAACAGATAGGACTTTTTATTGCTTTCGCAAGCAGACGAGCATGCAGCCCTCCTGATGGTAAGTGGTCACCGCCGCTCATGGACCTTCGCAGTGCCAGGGGTCCAGCACAAAGTAGCTGCCTACCGTAAGGAGAGTACTCTCTTTAACCCTCGCTAAAAGAAGGACATATTATTGCGCTCAGGGAAGACCGAAGCAGGAGGTTCATTCCAGAGTTTGCACGTGCGTCGTATAAAAGGACGCTGGAAACGTGCCGTCCGAGATCGGATAATTTCCAAGTGGTAGGGATGAACTCTGTTACGCTGACGGGTGGTATGATGGTAGAATGGCGACGGAGGTACCCCCCTAAACAATTCCTCGGAACACTCCCCGAGGAATTGTCCATAAAACACACAGAGAGACCCGAAGTCTCTCCGCAGTCCTAACGGCTCCAAGTTCTCCCTGAGATGAGGATTACCAACGATTCGAAAACTAGGCGCTGTAAGGAGTCAAATGGTTCGATATGTTATTTTGGGGCTTCTGCCCAGAAGTGGGAGTAGTACTCCACGTGTTGTAATACGTCCACATGAATATTTTAGTTTTACACAAAAAAGACATGTGGTTCAACGACCGCCGTTCCCGAGCGCGGGGTGTTGGTGTAGCTATGTTAATTCCTAAGCACATGTTGCCAACATACCTCTGGGGTTTGGCAAATGACCAAACATCTCAAGCGGTATATATCAAACCATCGTATCGTATCAGCCCATATACGTCCCACTGCAGGGCACGGGCCTACCCTACAATCGAAAGTACGATTGAGAGTGGTTAGGCCATATAGTCCAATCAAACCATCAAATCATCAATCAAACCATCGACTCGGTTAAATAATGTAAAATCATCTATAAAAAGTACCACCATTTATTACTTCAATAAAATTATTTCATGAACCTTTCTGAAAACCCTTCATTGAATTCGCTAAAGTATGTACATCTTTCTTAACGGTTTCCGCCCATTAAAATAAAAATAACACTTCTCCAAGCCGGCACATTTGACAAAATTATGAAAGCAAAGTTAAATATTCCATTTTAGAGGTTTGGAGTAGAAACGGCTCGCGTTTGACCCCGTGGGTTACCTTTTTTATTTCCTTGGCGAAAAGTTCGTTATTATCTGTGGCCGCCGGAGCGAGGGTTGCTTTGAAAATTGAATCCAGATATTATTTTGTCTGTTGGACTATACACGAGTCTTTATTTTATTGAGCGGAATGGTTAACACGATTTGGTGGGTCAGAGGGAGGAATGAAACGCGGAGAAATCTTTTCAATAACGAATAAGGCGCCCTCGCTGTCCAGATTGTTCGACGTCAGTTTTGTAATGGTTAGGAAATTACAAAGTTTGTTGGTGTTTGTTAAATTGATGCAAATGTCAGAATCGCGAATTTCAACGTTTCGTTCGATGTTTTTAAATTAAATATAAATTGTTTACCTTTGAAAACATTTAGACAAGTTAATTTTATAAATATTATTGTGTTTATACGTTTATTGTCAATTGCAAAGAGAACGTCCATATTGGGGTACCCTTATCCCTTAGTAAAATATTTCAGACCTAAAGACAGCGGCGCCTCGACCTTGAAGTCGACCACCAAAAGCCGGCTTGATGTTCCAGGTAGTCATTCACTGTATTGTAGTGATATGTGAACACTGCCACTTTGATTTTAGTAGAAGCGGGCCATTATTGTACCCTTATCAGCCTATGGCCTTTCGTTTTAAAATTATTTAGTCTTATATAACATAGAGCGGAAATGAACGAATATCGTTCTTATTTATTTCTATATGAAATTTAATGGTCCCACAACAGAAGACGTTTAAGGTTGAGGAAGCGCATGAAATAGTATATTGGAAGGTAAATCTTGGCACCAAATAGACATATTACTAGTTTTTAATGTTCTGCCTCATTGGCGTAGTTGTACTACGGTAGGATTACAAAACTGAGGTCTTAGCTTTGAATCCCGGGTCGTGCAAAGTGATATTGGATTTTTCTATTCATTAGCAGCCCGAAGTCAGGAATTTGGGCTCAATACGGTGATAGGCCCGCCCCCTATTACTTCGTGGGATGGAACACACAAGGCGAAACGTGGGTGCACTGGTTGCTCCTCTGCCTACCCCCTTTTGGGATAAAGGCGTGATGTTCATGTATATATGAATGTTGAATGTTACAGGGGGCCAACGAGCATATGATTCCCCTGATAGTAATTGATCAACGCCATCATGAACATCTGCAACACCATAGGGCATAGAGTTCCGTTGCCGACCTTTGGTTTGGGGATAACATTGAGTAATGACATGCAGTACCATATCTATTATTTTTATATCTCATTCTAGAAGAGCCAGAATTGAATCAAGCGTAGATTGACACTTAAATGCATTTAATTGATTCCGTTTTAAAATAAACATTTACCAGTGGAATTAAAACAACACAAAATATTTTTCCATCAAACACTCTACAAAGAGATACGCAAACAAAATGGAGTAAAAACTATTGGGACTCTGAAATACATCCGTTTGATCACAGCCAGCCTCACATTTAATCCTCAGTGTGTAATGTATACTGTTACTCCTGAGTAAACATGGATTTAATTATTTTCAAACTAACCTTAATTACTCAACAATCTTAATTAATACATTCTAAACCAATTATAGTTTTCCAACACCTATTTATATCGGCATTATGTTTATGTTAATGATTTACTATTTGATTTTATTTTGACCACGAACGCTGCGAAATCTTTGCAACCAATAACATTAATTAACATTAATTCTAGCCTTGAAAGACAGAATATCAAAAAGAATTATATAATTACTAGCGGCCCGGCCCAGCTTCGCCTGGGTGCTAAGATGTTTAGACTCCACTCCACACCAGAAATATCTTATTCCCGTTCAAACTTTTGTACTCCTGAACTCAACCTAAGTACCTACTATCCCTTTTCCTATCGTATCCCATCCCATCTCATCTGGCTCCTTTTCTTTCTGTTACATCCCGTCCCATTGTTTCCCATCGAATGCAATCCGGATCCGACCGGTTTCATCGCGTTCGTCCCACTTTATCCCATTTCATCCCTTAATGCCTAAATAGGCAAGTTGTAATTTTTTTGTAATTGCTTTTATTTTGTAGATAGGCCTTATATAAACACGAGAATACGACGAATATCATTTAAAAAATACGCAAACAAAAATACTTTGCAAAATTCCTGCTAAAACTTTCCGCTCAGCCAAAATTCTGACTACGAAATTGATTTTTTAAAGTATAATGAACTACTTATTTTAAATTCAATTAATTTTATAGCGTCAACAACACGTGGTAATTATACTGTTAAAATGTAGCTTATATGACACGTTCGTAGATTTACCATAGCAGCGCCATCTATTGATTACTTACTCAACCCAGTCGAAAGGTATCGACATCTGTTAGAATCATTTGGAGTTAACAGATGATTGTGACTGTCAAATAATAACAGACAAATAATTAGCAATAAATTAAAATTGCGACTATAATTTGAGATTTAAACTATCCTATCTCTCAAGTTGGATCGAACTGCACATGGTGTGCAAATTTTATTATAATCGGTTAAGTAGTTTAGGAGTCCATTGAGGACAAACATTGTGACACGAGATTTATATATATTAAGATAAGGAAACATATTTTTAAATAGTAATCGCGATTTTTAAATGTTTATCACACAACTTCCGATTCACTGTTAATTACAATGATAAATACTCAATAATTAAAATAATAGTTGTTTTCTTTTCTAGAACGCAATGTAACTCTAAGAAAAATTAAATTACACAAATCAGCGATGACACGGACTTTGCCATGAAATCAAGTGCGACATACATTGCGGGTATACGAAACATCAAATTACCAAACTGTCGAATATCAATTAATTAATATTGTTTCCCGTTTCTATTATAATAATATTGTAATTTCGCCCTTGAGTGAAACCAAAACAGAGTATAACATTACAATGAAATCTTAAGACCCGTCCTCACTATGGCCCATGTAATTATAATAGTTTGGACGGCTCATTGAAGAGGACAGCGGTCCTGTGATCTGTTGCATATTAAGACATATTTTTAGAATAGTAAACGAAATGGTTTAAGCCACACCTACGTCATGAGTGTTGGACCTTATGAGGGATCTTTACAAATATAATATTGCAGATTTTAATTATTACGAATCAATTTGCGAATTACGAAAACAATGATAAGATGGTCATTTCTGGGTTTGTGGAAATATTTTGTTTTTAGCTCGGACCGATTTTATAGTTTAAAAATGCTTGTCAACAGTAATTTTAAAAATAATCGTGAAAGAAGTTGCGACTTCCGATCCAGTTTTTATGTAGGCATGGCAATTCATTTCGCATATTTCATTTACATTGCAATGAATAACTAATATGTACAACTAATGGACAACTAATAAGCTTTTATATTATTATATTTTTTGGGGGCTCCCTGAAAATGTACGGTAAGTTCACGTGTGAATGGCTATTCCCACGCGAATTTATCCAACTGGGTAATAGTATAATGCTTTCATTGAACAGAAAAAAATAAAAATAAACACAAGTTTATTTGTATAATAGAAATCATGTACTCGTACTACACATTTATATTTCTGCAGCAGAGAAACAAAGTTCTTTGTCGAAATTAACATGCTTACCTACAACATAAACATTTTCTCTTTTATGTATATTCTGTATAATAATATAAAGAACACGTATACATTTTCCTATTTTATTTATCCACAACATCTGTGTTGAATATACAGGAGAAAACAATGATTTTTTAGTACCTTCAGGCGCAAACGCGCGACTCGAAAGTCGAGACTTTCACTTCAAACGTTTCTTTCGGCAGCCTTCGTGTGAAGAAACACGATAGTTGTGACAAAGTTGATCGAACACGTGATCGCATATCACTGCCGATAGTGAGGATGCGCCATAAAATAAACACATCTTGTCTTACCTATTCCGCTTGATGTAGATTAGTGTTTCTGTGACTGTGCTGCATACGCGGCTAATTAATTAGATTTAGGCCCCTCCAACGCTTGCCACGCCATCTATAGTAGCACACTAATTGTATTGCAACCGGTACAGTTTGCGAAAGCAATTATTCCGTGATCAGATTTAAGCTTCAAATATGAAATAACACCCTTTGTTACTCTAACTTAATAGTGGAACGGCGTGAGCTGGGATCGAATCGTTTCGTTTGTTTGTTAATTAATTTATACGTTATTCAATTGTAACTGTAGATTGTGATTTGAATATATTCTCTTAATTGCTACGGTAGCGTGATTATGTTATCATATTAATCAGTATATTTTCTGTTATAGATTGGTTAATGGTTATTCTCGGTGTGTTTGAGGTTGTGATTCATCCGTGATATAGCTGCGTTACTATGGAGATGTTTTAATTTTGACATTGACAATTTTTATACAGATTCTACTAGTATAACTTAAAATATTGTAATATCGATAGTAATCTAGACGAGCTCGGTGGCATAGTTGTACTATGGTTCGATTAGAAAGCTGAGGTCTCGGTTTTGAATACCGGGTCGGGCAAAGTGATAATGAATTTTTCTATTCATTTTTCATTTCAGACGCAATAGACGCAATATACAAGACGAAAAGTGGGTGTCCTTTTTGTATCTCTGCCTGCCCCTTATGGGATAAATTATCCAAAATCTACATACAAAACATTTGTTCGCAAAAACAAGTATTTTAATTTTTATTCACAATTCACATTTACTTAACCGAAATACGATTCACACTCAAATGCACCTTCCATCCAAAAAGGAGAGCAAACCAAAAATCCCAAATGCATTAAGACGAATGCATCACAGTTCCTCGCATACGTAGGCAAATACTCATATCGATCAATACCGGAATAGACGCAGCCTGTGCAATGCATCAATCACAAGGTAAATTCCCCGAGTGCTGAATATATCAAATGTATTTACGTGCAGCAGACGGAGACGCTGCGATTTTTATCGAAAACTGAAAGAAAGTTTGATACAACGTCTAATCTCGGGCCAACGTATCTTCAACGGAAATTGAAACTAGATACAATTTTTGCAATATCGGCTGTACACCTGACAGCAACACATCACGTTGGGATGCCGGAATGAACTATCGATGTCGATATACAAAGAGCTGATTCGATTCGGAACTAACTTTAAGACTTTGTAAAATGAAGTAAGAAAGATTCTTTCGTCAGTTTTGTATTTTATGTCCTGAATTATCATGGACGGGCAGTGAATCATTAAAAATAATAGTTGAAAAAACTAAAACGCCCAACGTTAGTAAAAGACCCAACCAAAAAAGTAAAAATAATTGATAACAATTTTTAGATTAGAAAATAGAGACAAAGACATTCATTTCAAAAAGCTAGAGTGTTTGATGATAAGTAGTTGTTGTAGGTACCCCACGCTTACAATAAAATGGATGTATTTCATTCCATTTTCTCATCTTAAAATTGTTATTAATTATTTTTACTTTTTTAGTTGGGTCTTTTACTAAAGCGTGTTATTTTAACTATTATTTATTTTTTGCAAGAAAAACCGTCTATCTACGTGTATGTTATCAAAAGAAGGCAGCTGCGTGAAAATTACCAACTTATATCGTTTTTTTTTTCAAAAATAATAAATTACTCAGGGTTCTGATAAATGTAATGTCACATACTTTTTAAATTATTGTATTGTCATCAGTCCTTGACAAGTATGCAAAATTTCAAGTCGATCTGATGTTTTAAAGTGCTAGAAAATCTACTTTAAATATTCCGTTACATACGTATGGGCGAAGTTAATAAAAGCGTGTTAAAAATAGTAGACACAAATTAGTTTTCTTAATCAAACTTATAAAATGCAATTAGCCTGAAATAAACCAATTTATCGCCAAGACTTTTTTCTTATACTCGTAATTCTCAGGCTCCTCTGAAAATTTTATACGGCTAAACTTCACAAAGATGCTATTGCACTTTGAACGATGAAATGAGTCTCGGGAGAAAATTAAACGTCTTACAATGTGCTTCATTTGAAGAAATAAGAAACTGCGAAAATAGTTGAAAACCAGCGGGGGAGACATAAAACTCAAGGCATTTAATTTGTAACTACTATACTTAGGTTTACTGTCCATGTTTGATTAGAGATAATGAGAATGAGGTTTCATAATATTTAAAAAAATATTAATATTCTTTTATTTGTAATATTTTCATTTATTTCCTATTAGGCGGTCAACTTCGAATAGTATTTCATTAATAATAAACAACTTACGCTTGAAGCAACTCTACCACCTACATAAGTAATAAATCAAATTGCTATGTTTATATACAGCATGACAAAAAACCCTGTCCGATCCAAGACGAACATTTGGGTACATCAATTGTTGCTTTAAAAAAAGAAAGACTGACGAATTCAGAACCTCCTCCTTTTTTTGAAGTCGGTTAACTTCGAATAGTATTTCATTAATAATAAACAACTTACGCTTGAAGCAACTCTACCACCTACATAAGTAATAAATCAAATTGCTATGTTTATATACAGCATGACAAAAAACCCTGTCCGATCCAAGACGAACATTTGGGTACATCAATTGTTGCTTTAAAAAAAGAAAGACTGACGAATTCAGAACCTCCTCCTTTTTTTGAAGTCGGTTAAGAAAATACAAAAAATATATATATGATACAGGATAACATAATTATCGTTAGTTATAATGCATTTTTTAGTATCAATATTAGATGAAAATTCTGACAACACCAGCTTCGGCGTCGGTGTGTTTGAATGCATATCAGCATCTTGCTAGCAGTGTCATGTGAGTTTTCCTATTTTTTAATTTATTTTCTTAACATATTAGGTGAAACGGATCTTTGAAACGGAACATATTAATGATGTCTGATAACACCTTTATCGATCGAACAGATTTTTTTGTCACCCTGTATAGAAGAATACACAAGAGTATTTCCATTCTTAATCTTCATTAATAAGGTTACAAAATAATATCTAAAACATGAAAATATGAAGTGAAGAAAGGAAAAAATCAGATCCTTCACCAAGAATAAATAATATCGGAACGAGGTTAAAGTAAGCACATTGCTGAAGAATGTACTCGAAAAAAGAAATCTTAAAATGTCTGAAATGATCATTAATCATTCGGATGTTGAGAATAAAAGATGCGGAACAATAAAGAAACATTATGTCGTTACATTTAACGGAATCGTGAAGTTTTACACAAATAAAGATGAAATAAGTAAGAGCTCTTTTTCAGACGCCCCGCTGTTTGAGGTCTTTGTAACCTCGCCGGAGAGGACAAATGATGGGATTTCATGCAAAATTTACCGCTTCTGACAACATCTATACAATATCTTCAGTTCGTTTTAATATTACGGCAACATCTGAACTGCTGCAGGAATAGTTAACTTTATTTTAAACCGATCCAATGCACTATTAGCAGGATCGTATATTGTGGGCCGTTCTTTGAAAATTATTGTACAAAGGTTAGATCCAAACGCAATGAATTAATGGGAATGACCTATTTTTTGGTATCTGCGTAGGCAAGTGAGCTAGTGATACATTTGATGGCAAGATCATCTTCCCTCGCGGGCTTTGGCAATACTAAGTTCTTAGTTAATTAGCTGTCTGCCGAAATGTTGAATATTTCATCACTTTATCATTTACTTTTGTTTTTATTCGAAAATGTAGGGTGTAAAGGTTATAGTTATAATGTATTAAAACATCGCTGACTACTATTCATGCCAATTGGCCTCAACAACTCAATACTCTTTGTGAAGAAAAATGCGTGGTTTGGTATAAAACTTATTAATTTAGCAACTGTAATACTACGTAACAACAAACGATGTTTTTTAAAAGCAACAGTCAAACATAGACACTCGACATAGACATTTATTCTATTTCGGTTGCGTTCCATTTCACCTAACATATTGCATGTAACTAATGATGAACGATTTGAACCTAATAAAAGATTGAATCGCATCAGGAACTAAACTAGCCATCCTTAGCAATCTGGCGGGTCGGCAACGCGAACCGCTGCAGTTTGAAATGCGAAACGACCTGCAAATATTATATTTATTTGTCGATACCAAAATACATCCAGCACCAAGATATTGGAAATTGATATCGTTTTGCAGGGGTCACTCTGATTTCTGTTGGTATCAAATTTTATAATATCGAGGTCACGTTTTTGTGATACGTAGTAATGTTTGTTCAGATAAAATGGTTGATAATCCCTGCTAAAATGATATTATACTTTAAGTCATTATACACGGGTTCAAGAGGGTGAAAGACCAAGTGCTTTCTCGGAGCATTTATTGTTTGGTATAAAAAAATATTGTGAGGTAAATTCCATACCTGAAAATTCTCCAAAATTACAAAGGTACGTCAAGTCTGTAATGCCACATGGCCACGTGGTGAAATGAAATACCAATTCCCAATAAAGTTGATGTCTGCATTTTTACCCGTATTTATGACTCAAACCATTCTGGAACATGGAAAAATATCATGTTGTACCTACCCTATGTAAACATGAGATAAGGCAGGCAGAAAAGTTTTGTCTTACAATCACTGTAAAATAGTGACATGAGACGGCAACTAAAACAAAAACTATGTTAAAAGATTATTATGGTCATCAAAAATTACCACATCCGCACTTCAATTAAGCAAATTCAAATTCGATAAGTATCGTCACACACAGCGCTGATTTTCGTAATAATTTCTCTTTGGCTACGCGAAGCCGGTGTCCCACGCGTCATAATTAAATTTGCTTAATTGGCAACATCGTTCACCAGATACGGGCTACGGCCTGTCCTTGTATCGAATCGCTGTGCAAATATTTGGAACGAGTGCTAACTACAATATCAGATTATACGTTAATTGCTCACAAAAAATCTATCCTACAAATCCTAACAAACAAAACATATTTTGCGTGTCAAAAATTTTACATAAGTTGTACTTTGCCAATATGTATTAATTTAAAACCTATCTTGTACCAACTTTAAAGCAAATGAAGGTTCTTATGCTTCTTATTCTTATTCTATCTATTAGGATGCCTACCACCGTTAAGAACCTGTTAGATTACTTCTATTGCAAGCTTTATTTCTAGCGGACCTTATAGAATGAAAAATCCTATGAGTTTGGGATGTATCCGGTCGGATAGCTACCATAGTACACAGTTGTTGAGAACCCGTAAAAGCGCTCCGTACGAGTGCGTTTTGAGTTCACCTGTGTCCTCCTTGAGTCGATTCCCTCATTGCTGAGGGTCATCACCTGTACAGGTCGAGCATCATTGTGGTGGCCGGCGAGAGATAGGTATCTGGCGTTAGTGAATAATGTACAATGTATGTACATAGACTAAACTGCATGTACCATTAGATGCATTATAGCAACATTGTCGTACCAGTATAGAAACAATTAAAAAGACACTCTGTTTCAGTTAAATATTCAACATGATATATACATAAATGAGAAAAGATGTATATATGTATAATACAAGAATGATAAAAAATTCAAAGCGATAATTATAATTACGGACTGTAAAACAGTCTGTGAATATTAAATTATTATGATAATGGGAACCGTATATTTCGTTGTGAAATTATACAGGGTATATCAAGACTGCTACCGAAAACGAAACCAAGTAGTAGTTTTAGTGACTAGTGACACGATGCAACTAAATTTTTCGCAAAAAACGCGACGGTTTTTTTTGTAATGTTTTAATATAATTGTGTTTCGGTGGTAAGCCTTAGTTTATGCAAAAATTTTACCAAAAATTCGTCGCATTTTTGCAAAAAAAAATTGTTGCATTGTGTCTAAAGTCACTAAAACTACCACCTGGCTTCATTTTCGGCAGCAGTCTTGATATACCCTGTATACAAACGATTGTCAAATATATAAATGTGTTGTCTTTTTCAATCCTTAATAATATACAAAATAATAAATAAAAGCAATGCACTGCATGCACCTGCAGTGTAACATTCGTAGTTCGTGTAATTCGGAAAATAATTTATCTATTTAATTTATTTTTAATCCACATAGTGCTTCTCGGTTGCAATGAAAACGATATAACATTGGTAACATTGATATGAGGAAAAATATTAGCTTCACCTAAATTTATATGTTAAAATTCTTTATGTTTAAGCTATTCAAATAGATGCTTTCTATATCTTGCTACATTTTATTTATTTAGTTTTCCATAAAGAGAGGGAGATAGAGAGAGATGTAACTTACAAAGTTGATGAGATAGCTACTCAATGCACGTGACAATGAAAACGCCCTACAGAAATTGATTAATGACTCGAACTGCATCGGCCCGTATACGTTCTATTGCAGAACACGAGCCTTCTCTAGAATCGAGACGTGAAAGAATTACTATATTTTTAAAATTATTTTGTAGTATCTAACATCATGAAGTAATATGATACTGTTCAATATCCCTTGATTATTATACATTACGGTAGATAATCCATAATCTCATAATTGCCTAAATTCAAAGACTCATATGTGAATGAATAATATAATATTTCGAGTATGACGTCCATATTATATCGTAAAAAAAACATACGCAACAAAATATATTTTAGCTTTCAATAAAGGTGTTCAATGCTTCTCAAATGAACCCGATTCAAGTTGGAATTCAATGTAATGATCCACAAATGCCAAGGAGCAAAATATTTATCCATCCCAACTGCTACGTTAGATAACTTACAACGCCCAACTTATATCGGATACAACAAATTAAATAAGTAACCGTGAATTGGGAAAAATAGTTTCTAAATTGATTAAACCCGCGCCGGCGAAGCGTGTCTCGCTGTTTTTGAAAAGTTCGCGAACCTTTATCCTGATATCTCGCGCCTTGAGTCTCGGTTGGATATTTTCAAACGGAAACTCCGACCTCACTAACCGGAATGCCAGACACGAAAGCGGACTTTTCCAAAGATAAGAAGAAATCTCGCTTCCGCTTTTCTGTAAATACGTGCTCTATGTGTCTGTACTGACCATTCAAGAAAAAGCAACGTAGTTTGAAATTACACTCATTTATTTTGTAGTGATTGAATGCAGGACGATACACTTGTGATGGTAAAATCAATAGTATTTTCCACGGTATATAAAAGCATTTTTTTCTATCAAATTTAATTGAGAATCGCAATAAAGCTAAACAACAACATACTCCTAAAAAAACAACAAAATTTCAACTTCGCTTTACCAATGCCATCCATAAAACATTTCCTCCGCAGTGGATAGCATTGAATTCCGCCATAATCCGATGGAGTTCGTCCGGATTATTGGCACACACGCATGATATTACATTAGATACGCGTATCATAATAAAAAGCAAACGTCTCGTGTTTCGACAGCAACGGGGCTTAAAAGGGTGTCTGTAAACCAATTGTTTTATGTTGATTGACAGAACGGGGGTTACCGGAAAACGGTATTGTCAATCACCGGTATTAATTTTATCAACGGTTGCATAATTTATCGGCGGTTGGGATGTGGTCCTTTATTTTTGTCGAGGTCAATTTTATAAATTCTCGCGAATTTCGACATGCACTCCGTACTTTCGATATTCAATTTACGCAGGCCGTTGTGCTGTTGATTTCATGTTATTAATTTGTCAAGATCAAACTATGTAATTTCTAATATTCAGCGTAGACGTTTTACTAGTTTTTGGAATAAGAACAAAAAGCATGAACCGTAATATATTTCGATGGAAATGTTTTTCACATAATCTCAAATTTATTGATTGTCGACCCGGCATCACAGTAGGATATTTATTGTATTATGTCGTCAGAAGCTGGAGTGGACTTTACGGTACACAATTCAGGTCACATGAAACAAATATTAGTCGGGCAAGATTAGCCTTGGAAATCGAGCTCCCGCGCTTTAATTTTAGGAATCCGCTGTTCAAACAGTCTAACCATAAATATTGCATCTGGCAATCACCCGGCGCCGGCTGTATGCATTGTTAACTTGGACATAATCACTAACCATTGCACGCAATGTGCTTGTGTGGAGCCGGCCACACGAGTCAGCGCCGCGATGGAAACGCCAAAACATATAGCATTCCTAATTTATCATATTAAACTGTGGAGTAAATCTGACAACGCGACAATGTTGTAATGGTCAGTGCGATTCATTACGCAAACGCATGCACTAATCGTATTAGTTGGACGCGAGCTGGCAGTCAATCAGCTGCGTTCATTTAATGCGTTGGCTATTTCATAATTACATGAATGGGTTTTGATTGTCCATGTCATTCATACGGGCTCTACAGCGACTTAATTATACCTGAGTGTAAGCACAATTAAGTCAAAATAATCTCCATTGGCGAGACATACCATCTATAGCCGAATATAATTATACCGTTGTAAATAGGTTGAAGTGGAACCGTAACACACTTTCCTTGGCCACTGTGGCTGAAATCTCAGGTTTGCCGGCGCTATTTGATCGGATAAAATTATCCTACCACAAGCTAAACATAGTCCACAAAAGTGGTAAGTGGTAAGTGGGTAGCCCCACTCATGAACTCGTATTATACTGAGGAAATAAACAGTTTAGACGACGGTCACCGCACAATGCCTGAGTTGGATGAGAAAAGCTAAATGCGTTTATTTCGATAGGCCTTTACCTAGCCGCGGACTGTTGTAGTCTAATTATAATAATGTTACATATACTAGTAGAGTATATAGAGCGAAGAAAAATAAATAGGTTGAAAAAAATAGTTCGTTTTCATTCCTAATAATTAGTTTATACATACATAAACATCACGCCTTTTTCCCAGAGGTAAAAGGTAGGAGGAGAGAGGTAGGGGTAGGCAGAGGTACAACGTGGATATCCACGTTTCGCCTTGTGTGTTCCGTCCCATGATGTATCAGGGGGCGAGCCTATCGCCATATCGGGCACAAATTCCTGACTCCGCGCTGATAATGAATAGAAAAATCTAATATTTTTCTTTTGTTTTTGCCCGACCCGGGATATTTATTATCTATATCTATTATATATTATATAATTTTATATCCACATAGATATTAAAATTGAAATATATTAATGAATTCGATCGCGGGTTTTTGTTTATCTCTCAATCCTTGTTACACATACAGCACATTTAACTTTTAATTATGTTTTTATTTACACTTTGTTCAATTTCAACAGTACACGCGTACTTAATGCCTAATGGCATTTTCTCTCAGTCGACCTTAAGGTGGTGCAAAGGACGGAGGCAGGTGTGTAATGTTCTTATTTTTAAACAAAAGACGCTAGGCCTTATTGGAATGCAACTTTTTATTAATAATATTGCTCTCTTCTACTTCGCTAGTCACAATGTTAATCTCTATTAGGAGTATAGTAATATAAAAGCTAATAGCAATGACATGCACTTAACTAAATGTATTACATATTTTGAAATAGTATTCTTTCATGTCTAGTTTCTAAAATATTAATTGGATAAGTTTGGATGCTCTACAATTTAGTTTTGACACGAGATTAAATTTTAAAATAAAATTTATATAGTCAAAAATAAGAAATAGTCTAAGCTGGAGACATAATTGCATATTTTATGTATATATAATAAATATTAACTTAAACAATATAATTTTAACTACAACCAAGCCAGCGAGACTTATTTAAAGAGAATCAAATGTTCCTGAGATACTCATCCAGCTTCTGTCTGTATCGGCCCATATACGTCCCACTGCAGGCCACGAGCCTCTCGTTCAATCGAAAGTACGGTTGAGAGTGGTTAGGCCATATAGTCCACCACGCTGGCCTAGTGCGGTTTGGCGAAATTACATTTCATAGAAATTATTACAAATGGTATGCAGGTTTCCTCACGCAAGTTTTCTTCAGGGAAAGGCAGAAGGCTCGTGCCCTGCAGTGGGACGTATATGGGCTGATACATTATAATACAATTGTGTTTATAAATCGGGTCACCGCCTTGGATGACTCTACCATGACTAGACTCTATGACAATAAATACTTTTTAAATTAGATGTTCGCTAGACCGAGAGGGCTGAAAAAATATCACAATGAAATGATGCGTTCTTTAGAAAAATGGATGAGCGGTGACTTTACCAAATCTATGTTTTTATCATGAATAATGGATATTGAAAACGATATGAGAACAACGAATGAATTAATATAGATAAATAAAAATACATTTTTTTAACCTATTCAACGTGTACACTATTTTTGTACTGTATTTTTATATATTATGTATTTATATACATATATACGAGTATAAAATATTTATTTTTATAACTAGCTCATGTTGCATTGTTAGAAAACGAAGGCATATTTTCACGTCTAATTCTAGTGGATTTTCGACTGTCTATTAAGCTTTTTTCTCCCTCGTATAACATGGGACAGAAACATCACAACACTTGCGCGTTGCTAAGTTTCTATGAAGGTGTAGGGTCTTTTCACGAAGGTCCCTACTCTGTAAGAGCTATCTCTCTGGAAAGACAGTTTTCGAAGAGAGGTGATTACACAGAAATATTACTGAGCAGTAAACTTTGCGTAAATCTATGTATGTGTGTAGAAAGAAGTGGGCAAACCTGAAATGAATTATGCCTAGCAGTGGCAGCATACGGACTGAAAATGATAATTAATGTTTACCCTCACCTCATACAAATACACCTGTTCGCGTGACTAATTTAGTTTGGAAGTAGGCGCAACACTATCATTTATGTAAAGTTAGTTGCATTAAAAAGGTCATAACGTACACTCGTATTTCTTGACTAATTGAACCAAACGCTACAAGCAAAATTAAACCTTAACACCCCAACAATACTTAATAGAATTGACGTCAATGCAGGTAAATAAAAAAATGAATCAAATTAAACTGTACATCTGAAGTCAAAACCAGTGGGTCCGAAACGAATTTAGTCGGGTTTTTATCAGAGCCGCCGTGCCCAACGCCTTTTGTTTAGCTTTCATTTAGCTCGTGTAATCTTTATTGTTAATCTGTCGGCGACTTTTCAGGTCATGCTTTCGACCGTTTGTAGGTTGAATTTTTTTTATGGAATTCATTTTGTGTTCTGCTAACGTTTACGAATTTCTTGCCGGAAATTGTACTTTGTTGTCTGTGACTAAAAAAATGCTATAGTATGTGTAACTCTACGGGCTTGAGAACATAGGAAAGATCATTGAGCTTCTGTCCATGAGGAATGAAATGTGAAGGCGAAATAATTATTTTTCTTATATCTGTTTTCTATAATTTAGACTTTAGAGAAATGACCATTCAATATACAAGATAACAATTACGAGTATTTATTTAATTAGTATCATGATTGAAATAAAACGAATTCTTACGGATTTTATCGCGAATTTTATTTATTTTAAATTTTTTTTATTTCCCGGCGTTTCGATCACTTTACAATTTTCGTGGTCACGGGGCGGACCACGTCCGCAATAAAATCCGTAACAATTCGTTTTATTTCAATGTGTAACATTCACGTAAACCCAAGACACCATTAGTATCATGATCATCATCAGTATCAGCCCATTGCAGTCCACTGCTGGACATTTGCCTCTCCCAAGGTACCCCATAGAGCCCGGTCTACTGCTTTACGCATCCAGTTGCTTTGTAATATTTTAAGTTTTCTTAGTAACGTCAAGCTTCTTTATTCACGAAATTTTATACCAAAATATTATTTAAATGTCATTTAAATCAAAATATATATATTCTATGGAATATTCCTTCCTTCCAACATAGCAATTCGGCCTCGTTTTACTCCATTCATTCAATCATTCATTCGACAAATCACTCACTCACTTATTTAATCTTTCACTCACGCCCTCATTTGCACCATAATTTACCCCCTAACCTTGCTATGTCATACGTCAAATTTCCTTCCTTCCCAGAAATATTCAAATTATGACTTTCGTGTTCCTGTCTCCCTCCTATCAGTGTAAATGACATTTTGTATTATTTCATTGTGAGCGACTGAAAGATCGTTACGAGGTAAAAAATCGAGAGTCAGAGCTACGGTATTTCTCTTAGCATATTCTCTGACTGCTCCGCACAGTAACACCAACCTGCTCGAAATTGTATTTAGACTTATTGGATCTCGTTAGCGCATGTCACGATGACGGCTTTTGGTAATAATCTTACAGATTGTCTACGATCTTCTGGCACCCAAGTGCGTTCTTGTCGAAAAAAAATAATTGTTTACCCCTCTTCACACTTCATTACATTTGTATTGTATTGTATTGTATTGTATCAGCCCATATACGACCCACTGCAGGGCAAGGGCCTCCTCTACAATCGAGAGTACGATTGAGAGTGGTTAGGCCATATAGTCCACCACGCTGGCCTAGTGCGGGTTGGCGGACTTACACACCGTAGAATTTTTTTTTTATAATCTCTACGGTATGCAGGTTTCCTCACGATGTTTTCCTTCACCGTTAAAGTGCGTGGTGATTGACTATCAATACACACATAACTCCGAAAAGTCAGAGGTGTGCCCTGGGATTTGAACCTGCGACCACCGTGAACATGTAGGCAGCCGAGTCTGGTCCGATACCACGAGGCCACCACGCACTTCATTACATTGGACATGTTAATATTATCAGATTACGTGTATCAATTCTTGTTGCTTACATTATAAAACAATATCTCAACCAATGAGTTAAATAGATATTGTTTGATTTTAGATTTCTAGTTCTTCACTTAACCACCAATAAAATATAGATGACTTCATTAAAATCAGAAGATGACTTCATCCAAAGTACCTACAGAACGATAATTTAAAAAAATAAAAAATTACCATACATTAATCTCAGCATATAAATGTGTGATTAAAAACCGCTCTGTGGGTATCTTTATCGTTATAACCATATTACCGAGGAGTCCCATACTCGTTATTCCTTTCAAAGAACATCCGAGCATTTTTGTCTCGCCCTGCGAATTAATGAATGGGGTTTTTAATGTAATCTCCGTTAATCAGTCTGGCTGAGTCGACCTTTTTAGGGTTCGAGTATTAAGCAATGTATTGCACGCGACAGGTCGACATGGCACTTTTGTAGTGATGTAGTATCACGTTGCAAGTAGTTTACATCGATATTTCATTTGCAACGCTATGACATAAGATTAAAAATAATTAAGTCAAGTTTATTATATGCAATATGACAAAATATTTTATCTACGAGTACAATTTGTGACTGATCAATGTCTGCACATGGAAGATATAAGAAAATAATATAAAATGACGTAATAAAACCGTAAGAGTCAGAATGAATTATAGCTTTTTTCTTTAGCTTTAAAAGCTACCACAGTCATTTATATACTTAACAATATAATACACAAAGAACAATGTGAGTGGGAACGAAATCGATAAACGGTCGATGCGGACTCGCGTAGCACTAAGACTAGGACGACACGGGCGGTGTGCGGGGCGTGCCCTCCCCCACGCCTCACTTCATACCCCGATTGCCATCTTGACCTGTTGCGAACCATATTATATAAAGTGTAAACCATATAATGTAAGTATACTGTATCAGCCCATACACGACCCACTGCAGGGCACGAGCCTCCTCGAGAGAGCCGAATCGAGAGTACGATTGAGAGTGATTAGGCCATATAGTCCACCACGCTGGCCCAGTGCGGGTTGGCAGACTTTTACATACCATAGAAATTTATACAAATCGCTATGGTATGCAGGTTTCCTCACGATGTTTTCCTTCACCGTTAAAGTGCGTGGTGATTGACTATCAATACACACATAACTCCGAAAAGTCAGAGGTGTGCCCTGGAATTTGAACCCGCGACCACCGTGAACATGTAGGCAGCCACGTCTGGTCCGTTACCAACAGGCCACCACGCACTTGTAAGTATAATGTAAACCATATAATGTAAAGTCTCTTTGATAAATTTACTGCATGGAACCGAATCCTTATAACCGAAGTGGTCGGTATAAATGGCCATAATATTCGTTATTGTTTGGTAGTTTATGTATAACAAATATATCTATTGACCATAGTGACAGTGTACTGTTTCTAATTCAATACCTATTAACAGAAAAGCAATCTGATCTGAAAGTTGAAAAACATTATTTTCAATAGGTATTAAGAATTCAACAAATCGCAGAGAGATTATTTTGTGTAACAACAATTGTTTCACGGTATCAGGGATTTTCTTGGAATTTGTGGTTTTGGGATTAGTTTCTTGGTAAAGGTTATCTGTATTCTGATGTCAGAACAATTGTTATCAAAACCCCGTGAACAGATGTTGTTGAAACGGTAATCGTGTCTATCACGCTGAATTAGTATAAATTTCTATGGTATGTAAAAGTCTGTCAACCCACTCTAGGCCAGCGTGGTGGACTAGATGACCTAACCACTCTCGATTGTAGAGAAGGCCCATGCCCCGCAGTGGGATTTATATGGGCTAATACAGTACAGTAATCTAAGTTACGAAAGTGTCATGAATTAAATTCCAAGTTTTTCACTGTCTAGGCAAATACTTGAATTGCGGGTATTATACCAAGCGACCAACCAGAAATTGCAAAACTGCTGCTGAGTACTCTTTGCATCCAGTGATCTCAGCCGATATTATTTTTATAACTAGCTCTAGACGACTGAGATTTTTGTTTCTTACCCCGAATATGACCAAATTACTCCAAATGCCTTTAATTTCTGCCAAACAATTGCTGTATTTCTAAATTTGCGACTTATAAGTTGTTATATGAGTCATATTAGGTCTCGTGGAATGTATGGACTTCCGACTTTGAGTAGTATGTAATATTCCCAGGTACGACTTCTTCGGTTTGAAAAATTTCATAAGAGTTGCCTGTACTGGAATTAGGCTTATTGCGATCTTAAGTAGAAAACAAGTTTGGCGAACAGTATACGGCGCTAATAACACACCTCCGCCTACCTATATGTATATAATTATGCTATAAAAAATTAAAAAAATATCCAGAAGCAAAGCCAGGGTAAATCGCCAGTATAACATAATTAATTTCATTACCTTCCACAAGACTCTTGTGTTGGACTTAACAGATTTCCAACTAAGTTAAGTATGCAATAAAACGTCGACAGATGTCCCAAACTATTTACGAAAATTACGCTCAGACATTATCTTATATTAATTCGTTAAATAATGTCGTCGACAGTTTATTTATTTTTTCGTTTGGTTTATTATATACTAGCGGACCGACCCGGCTTCGCCCGGGTGCAGGCATTTTTTGAGTCCAGTACACATCAGATACATATTATTTCGCGTACTAAATGTTTTATATTTAAACTCTACGTGACCGCCCTTTATACTACTTTTCTCGTTCTTTCCCGTTACGTCCCGTCCTATCCCGTCTCAACCTATTCCATGACTCAAAGCATATAATCCTGTTCTCGTATATCTCATATCATCCGCCCTATATTTTTTCTCAAGCCATCCCTTGCAGTTTGAAATTGTAGCGAATATACATATTTGAATTCCTTTCTCATCCCACGGGAAAACTACGTTTTCTGCATGAAAAGTTGTATTAAAAGAGTAGGTGTCAGCTACCTCCATACTACATACATACATACATAAACACACGCCTTTTTCCCAGAAGGGGTAGGCAGAGGTGCTACCAGAACACCCACGTTTCGCCTTATATATTCCGTCCCACGATGTGATAGGGGCGAGCCTATCGCCATATCGGGCACGAATTCCTGACTCCGGGCTGATAATGAATAGAAAAATCCAATATCACTTTGCCCGACCCGGGATTCGAACCCGAGACCTCAGCTTTGCTATCGTACCGTAGTACCACTACGCCACCGAGGCAGTCACCTCCTCCATACTAAACTTCATTAAAATTAGTTCAGTCGTTTAAGCGGGAAGACTTCTTGATCATCCCACGGGAACACTACATTGTCTCGGGATAAACAGTAGCCTATGTGTTAATCCAGGGTATCAGTTACCTCCATACCATATTTTATCAAAATTGGTCCAGCCGTTTGAGCGTGAAGAAGTAATAAACACACAAAATTTTGGCCTTTATAATATTAGTAGGATCAAAAGTAAAAAAATGATTACTAAATGTCTCGCAAAACCAATGATTGGTTTGACTGCGAGTATGTAAAAGTATTATAAATAATTATGCGCATTATGCACATGTTTTTCGTATAGTACATTATTAATGTTTTACATATAAGTATGTGCCTGTGTAATTATCTATATTGTTGATAAATACTTTTTTTTTATTTAACTATAATTATAGTTGTCTTTAAATTATTAATTTGTTGCAAACATAATCATAGTAAACATAGTAAAACATAGTTTATGCGCCTACCTTGATTTCTCTTCACGACCCAAAGGTTGACTGGGAGAGAATGCCCCAGGCATTAAGTCCGCCTGTATACTATGTATATAAAGCGTTAATAAATTAATAAATAATATAATCAATATGGTAGGACCAAGAAAAGAATTCAGTTGATTGCTGTTAACTCCTATATTATTGTAGGATGAGTAAAGAAAAAGTGTCCTAATTCCATTTGTATCGAAATTCACTCATGGGAATAATTGATAAATATAAGATATTATACATAATTTTCTTCAAAAAGTTGAAGAATTTATTTAGCTAGGATAAACTTTTGCACTGCAGTCTGTCATTGCACGTGACGTGATAAATTCAATTTTAAAGCCGTGAGAACCGTTAAATATGCAATAAAGTATTTTGACAGTAAAGTAATTACTGCTATTGTGATTTTCGTATACACATTCAAACCTATACTCCAAAGGGGGTAGGTAGAAGTACCACTAGATATTGTAGTTTATTTCCTTCCGAAATATGACAAGATAATCTATCGTAATTCCGGGCCCAATTACGGTTCTGGGTAAATCAGAGATTTTTTTAAACAAAAAAAATTACACGTGTTTAATTGTCCAACCTAGCATTTGAACCCAATACGCTATCCCAATATTGCCACTTGACCAATAAAGTGAATTTCATCTTTCTATAAAAAATCGCTTTAAATGCATATAGACTTATTTACTTGCAAATTTTTTGCTTTGATTTTCTCAATTTATAAAGATTAGTCTGTCAGAAATATTAGTTCGCGTTGAGCGCATCTGATTTCATGTAAATTACATTATTTTTCAAATAGATTGAAAAACTTTACTTACAATTTGCTGGAGTAGGGTAACTGTTCAATAGTGTCCACCATACACGATGGTGAAAAACCTGTCACAGTGACCATGCAGGTATGTGGTCTTTTGGGTCCAGCCTACTTACATTCGGGTTTGAAATTATGGCGACAGTCCCGTGATACTTTAATTCGATTGCCCTGGTCTTATAATCAGTTGTGTTGTTATGACGTTGCCGAGCCAGAATGAAAAAACAAAAAATGTGAAAGATACAGCCACCGTTGAAAATATGTCAGAATACGTTGACGTCACACGTCAGGCGTGGTCTTCAGAAAAAAAACCAATCATTCTGCTTCATGAATAAAAATGAGTACCACTGATGCAGATATAAATTGTAGACCTAGAATGTAAATCACGATGATATTTCACAACCAATATGATCTTCTAGCTAAACAGCAAGGAATATTTTACGAGCTCAAAACCATTAAACATAAAACACATTAAACATACATATAAACGACATCGCAAAACGTCTTCGGGCCGATAGTTCGATGGAGGTTCTAAATCACTCGCCCGCCCCCATTGCTTAATGGGACGCGGACGGCCCTTACGCGGTTAAGTCTGAGCCATGGTCTGCGGGCAGATAAGGATTTGATAAAGGTGAAAAGCCTTGACAACGCCTTACGTCTGTATCTTGTTAAATATCAGCAGGATTTATGTTCTGCATTGTGATGGTTTTGCTGGGGAATTATTAAAATGAATTATTGGAGAGGGAATTGCTGAGAGATATCAAGTTTTTTAATGGCAGGGCATTTAAAGCATCACGTTGTCTTTGATTTATATTAAATAACCGTTTGTATGAGGAGTGAAAAAACGTTTAGAGAAAACCTAGACGCCTTAGACTTTACCCACGCATGTGGTACGTGGATTCTATTCATGCGCATTAAGCCAAAATAGATGTAGATGTTCAAACCACTCAAAACGGTAAAAGAGGTCTATGCCTAGCAAATACACAATTTAATTATGTTATATTTTTTACCGACTTCAAAAAAAGGAGGAGGTTCTCAATTGGACTGTATGTTTGTTTTGCACAATGAAATCTGCTGGTTTAATTTGCACAACGAACCAAAAAAATGAGTCAACTACCAAATTATGCTGTAGGCCGGCGCAGTAGATTCTGTGGAATTTTAATTGAAATTTTAATGTTAAATGTAGTAGGTACAATATTCATTTTTTCGGTGGTTTAAACAACATAGTGATCAGGTGAAAAAAATGGATTAAAAAATGCATGTAATCGTGGACTCTTAAACATACATTAATATTATTTATGTGTGCAATTAATAAAAAAAAAAAAGACGAAACTACTGCCAACAACTAAGTCTAAAGCAAACCTTAAACCATGTCAAAAACACGTTGTGGAGGACAGAGCCGGCCCTTCATCGCAATATATCAGTGAAATCGGCGTGAACCCCATAATACTTGCAGCAGTTTTTGAAATAAAGGTTTTTCCCAACTTTGTCAGAACGTACGACTTTATAGTTTTGAATGGCTATGCACGGCAACAGCGAAATTGGGAGCGGGAATTTTTTACTGCTTTGTTATGTCGCAAACTTGAAAATATGAAATTGAATTGAGTTTTAAACTGAGTTCAGTTTTATCACGTTTATTTTCTGCAAAATGTGGTGATCGTTCTACCTCATCTATATTTTCATGATAAACGTTTTCAATATGGACAGACGGATATCGTGGTGAAGTAATCGGAAATTACATTTCACATTTTTTTGCGATGAAACCAACATTTTAAATGTGTCATTTTGAAATTACATTTAATTTTGCTTATTAATAGCTGTATCGATAACACCACTAGAGTATTTTACAATACAATAGAATACAATACTCTTTATAATAAGCCAAAGAACAAAAATAAATACAAAATCCATTGCTCCAGTCATTAATTTTATGCAAGTTATCATTGGTGCTTTGTATGGCCGCAGAGAAATGCTTTACGGGTATTTGTATGTATATGTATAAATCATACGAATAAAGATGGTAGAAAGAAGTCAGTTGCAGAGAAATAGAATTGATGAAAAACGAATACGAAGAGGAGATAAAATGCCGCCATGAGGAATTTTTCATCAAGGCGAACACGCTGGCAGCGCCCATACAGGTAACTACGACACCAGTCAATTACCGTTGGAGATATGGATATGAGAATGCAATAGATTAAAGTATTGTAGTTTTATTAAAATTCTATTTTTATAAGTTTAATAAATGTCAAAGGGTTACTGAGATTTTCAAACTTTATGCAAAATTAATTAATCATCATCATTATATCAGCCTAAAATTATTCACTGCTGGACATAGTCCTCTTCTTCATCACACTACATTTTTCAAAATTAATCAAAAAAAAAAAAAAATGAAAATATTTATTTATTGACTAGCAACCTGGATCGGCTTCGCCCAGGTGGTTTGAATTTGAACTCCACTCCACACCAGTAATATTTCCGTAAAACATTTGTTTTCCTACGTTAACTTACCTAACTACAAATAAACATACATACATACATAAACACACGCCTTTTTCCCAGAAGGGGTAGGCAGAGGTGCTACCAGAACACCCACGTTTCGCCTTGTATATTCCGTCCCACGATGTGATAGGGGGCGAGCCTATCGCATTTCGGGCACAAATTTCTGACTCCGGGCTGATAATTAATAGAAAAATCCAATATCACTTTGCCCGACCTGGGATTCAAACCCGAGACCTCAGCTTTGCAATCATACCGTAGTACCACTACGCCACCGAGGCAGTGTACAAAATAAATATATCGAATTAAATAGTTAAGTTTATAGTAAATTATATTGCAAAGAAAAAGTGATTTAAATATGTAAATAATATGAAAGCTCCGATTCTCGCTGCAATTAATTCTTAACTGTGCTAGAAGGTTAGTGAGAAACTATTTTGTCTAAATAGTTCCAGTAGTTCCATAGTTAAGTCCAGACTACACTTACAAACAGTACCTCCCTCCTTTTAATATTTGTATATATGTATATGATTAAATGTTTTTATTGAATATAATTTGACTGCCTCGGTGGCGTAGTGGTACTACGGTATGATTGCAAAGCTGAGGTCTCGGGTTCGAATCCCGGGTCGGGCAAAGTGATATTGGATTTTTCTATTCATTATTAGCCCGGAGTCAGGAATTTGTGCCCGATATGGCGATAGGCTCGCCCCCTATCACATCGTGGGACGGAATATACAAGGCGAAACGTGGGTGTTCTAGTAGCACCTCTGCCTACCCCTTCTGGGAAAAAGGCGTGTGGTTATGTATGTATGTATGTATTGAATATAATTTAATTATTTTTGTGCTGGTTTGACTTATGCTGAAGAGCAGTCCAGAGCATATCTTAGTACAATGATGGATTTTCAGTGGTAACTTAGTAATTAACAACAATAAACAATAATATTGCTAAGTCCATAGAAACAACCCAAATACTCAATTGTACATACAATCAAATTGTATTACATCATTAGTGACAATACCACCCACACACACATTTCTAAAACACTGAGTAATATTTCACTCATTATTCATGCATCAAGATCAAAGTAGGGCTTACGGCAAAGGTTTCGGAAAAACCTACAGAGAAGCTGTGGAGCAAGATTAAAATCTTTGATCGTCGGCTCGCAGCATCCCTGAACCTTTGACCTATAAGTTCGGAGGCAGCAATCAGCGTTAATGACAGTGAATCTAGGACAGACCTTCGTTAGGACGTGACCTTGGAATAATTATGGCGAGTCTGACGAGGCTTGATGTGTATCGGATATCAAAAGGTGCTGAAAAGGTGGGTTTGATGATAAAATTCAGGGTGATTTGATCCTTTCAGAATCCTTTACATCGTCGGCGCTTAATTTTGTTGAAATTTAAGTCACACATTAACCTGTGCTATCGTGTTTCGCTTTGATCGTCATAGTGCTCGTTTTCGCATCCAATGACAACGGCTCGCGACGCATCTGCGGTGTAAAAATTGCAATTTTATTAAATAATTAGAACAATGTAACAACATTTACAAGTTTATTAAAATACGTAGGTTTTTTATCATTAAAAAACTTCACCTTTCATAAATATAAAAAAAATGCTGAATGTAAATATTATGTCTATTAAGTTATTGTGAGGGTTTTTTCTTTTAAATTGATATAGAGCCTAACGTTAGCAATTAAAGAGTTATTTGATGCTTATGTATACGACCGTGGATGTATGCGACGGTGAAAAAGAAAACGTCATAGCGTCTATCATTCATCCACCAGAATTTAGAACTTTAATGTCCACAATGCTACGCCATCGCCGAGGACTAAAGCGCAACTCAATCTTACAAATACTTTGTGCCTACGACACTACTACTCCTAGTACGACCTAAGAAAATACATTATTCTTTATTCAATTAGTCTTTTATACTTTTGAATCGTCAATTAATATCGGTTCGAAACGCTTCACAGCCTTGAAGAATAAATGGCGCCAGGATTTTTCCCAACAACATTTATTATCTCTTTTTCCCGTTCACTTTTACTTTTTTAGGCTTCAACGTTTCAATTGGAAAACGTACCATTTAAACATCTAGTTCGCACGTTACTACCTGCGGATACGTAAACATTACTACTCGTATCTCTAAAGGGCCTGTGTCAGCCGTACTTGCGCCTGTAGCTACACTCGAGACCGCACCTCAAAGAACTCTATAAATATTTAACACTCATTAAACGGAGTTGATCGAAGGCCGGCTGAAACGGGGCTCGGGACGTAGCCCTCGGATTGCCGATACCAATGTATTTATATCGGGAACCTTTTAACGTGCAGTCTTCAAATCCGATTAAATATCTTTTGGCTAATGGAGCGGATATTTTTATACCAATGGATAAGTTTATTTTCACGGTTAATTGTGTTGAATCGGTCGATTTGAGTGGTTTTATTGTTAGTGTTTTGTTTCGTTGTTGGCGTCGAGGTGGCGTGTTTGCATGTAAATTCGCGTAGGAATTGTAGGTATTAATTAATTGTAGGCTCGACGACCTCGTCGAGAACAAATCAAGTAATACATCTGTAATAGCATTCCTGAATGCAGAGTTTTTATGTTACTATAAGAAAGATTCAACGGATATTGCTAGCCTAATTTCCTTCTCTAGTAGATATAAAATTTCGCCTTATCGCCTTTTAGATTTCAAGTCTATTATACAAACATTATTATACACAGATTGGATTTATATTGTCTTCGATAAAAACAAAAATAATATTTAAAAATAGTTTACAATGTCTTCAACTTGCCTCTGTTCCAAAATTTTTGTGGAGGTAGAACATCAATAGATTTATGTGAATATGAAAAGAGTACGTATTTTATAATTCTACTACCCCAAGTAATAATTGCAGGCAAATGATCTTTTAATAAGTGCGTGGTGGCCTGTTGGTAACAAACTAAATGCGACTGCCGACAAGTTCACAGTGGTCACGGGTTCAAATCCCAGGGCACGCCTCTGACTTTTCGGTGTTATGTGTCAATACACATGACATGACTATCAATATAGTCAATCACCACGCACTATAACAATGGAAAATATCGTGAGGACACTTGCATACCGTAGCGATTCTTTAAATATGATTTTAAAGAATTTCTACGATATGTAAAGTCCGCCAGCCTGCACTAGGCCAGCGTGGTGGACTATATGGCCTACCTCCCCTAAATCGTACTCTCGATTGTAGAGGAAGCTTGTGCTCTGCAGTAAGACGTATTTTGGCCAATACAGATACAGATATTTTCCTTAAAATAACCAAAAGAGAATGGAATCTCCGAAACCACGAGTTTAGCATCACAGCTTAAATGCCCTCCAATTACAGCTACGAGCTAAATAAATAAATACCTACATTACTTACACATATTATCTAAAACCTTAGTAAGCACTCATAACAAACCTTCGAAAACATCTCCGGAGACACAATAACAAGCGTTTAAAGCCCCATTGACACGGAGAGAGTTTCTCGCCTCAAAGACACGATTCTCGTAAGGATATAAAAAAGTTGCATCGTGTAAACATTTGTCAGAACACGATAATCTACAGCGGTTATGTCACGCGATAATGTCATGATTCTCGCCGCAAGAAACTGTCCGTGTAAAAGGGGCTTAAGCACCAAGTCTACATTCCTCGACTATAGGCAAGCCACTCGCTGTGCTGACTTCAAAATCCATTATGCAAATGTTCGGAAGCAGCGTAAGATCTTGGAAGTACCGAGCTGTAGCCGTAATTAAGACCTTGAACTATTAGAATTATTGCCCTCGGTCGTTGGCCGTGAAACTAATGAAAATAGAATTCATTTTGCATCGATAGTGCTGAACACGAAATAATATTATATTACTTCACATTCATGCGGTTATTCTATACATATATTAAATTTATCAATGATACATGTCTGTACATGGAAGATAAATGAGAAATCCTGATGGGGGGACTACATTAACGTAATAGAACCCAAAACAATGATTTTTAGAATTTTTGTCTTTATGACGGTTTTGCTGTCTCGTTTGGTCCGGCGAGTGAAATTGCCGGAGGCCTGATATCTGTATCCCCCTCCGTCCTTTTTCTCCCTTTCTCTTCCCATATAATGAGACCAACAGGCGAAAATACATCTCCATCCAACTATCGTAGATGTTCATAGCTGTAATCACGTACAATCGGGAGATTCATTATCTCATTCGTTGGTCCTACCCAATGAAAGTAAAAATTCAAACAGAAACGAATAAAAACGCATTTACGTACAAACATCAGTTTCTTCAAGTTAACACGTGTCGATATTCTAACTTCCGACTCCATTATGCTAATTTGGCGGCGCGAGCTCTCGCAGTCTGCACCGCCGGAGTCAGCATATTGATTACACGACCTTGGAGTTTCAAGATTTTGGGGCTTAAAACGCGGTTGTGATTTGGGTACTCTGTTTTGGTCCTTTGAGCCAGATAGGGTTTGTGAATATTAATTAGATGTTGTGGATTTAGTTGTTTATAGTATACCCGTAATCTTATTTTTTTTGTGTGAAATTAGTCACTGTTGATATCAGCTTTTTTGTTATTCTCATTAATAAAAGGTCACAATTTTATAATGATGCTGGTATACGACTCAAGAAGTATGAAAGAAAGGAAAAAGAAAATTAACGTTAACGAACTCTTCCTTATTTAATGAAATCCAAGAATTCAATCATGTTATTGTTTTATTCGCAGCATGCAGCATTTTCTTGGACGAGTGTCTCAGACATTGCGATTTTTTGAGGTTTATTTTTGCTTTAATAAAAATACATTTTATAATTTGCATGGGGTTTTGTTTCGATAAACGCGTGTTTATGGACACGCCAGGGACGATTTTCCGTCGCCTCTCAGCATCGGGGTGACACATTACGTCATTTCCGCGCCGTCTCGCCACTCAGTGCAGGGATGAACCGCAGTAATGAGGCACTGAAACCTCATACAGATACCTTTATTTTTATAATGGTAAAATCGTTGTTATGTTTTATTATGTCATCTAGTCAGAGTATGACACGTCATAGTTTTAAAATTGTACTCGTTTAAGCAACGTTTTGTGATTAAATGCCAATGGGAATTTGTTTGTCACTCAACTATTCAACCGATCGTAGTGAAATTTTGCTGTCACGTTGTCAATCACATAGAAAAGGGTATAAAGTAGCGTTAATTCAAGCAAAAGTTTTGGTCCCGAACGATATATATTTTATCTTGGCTAATACACGAAACCGAAAGCTGAAGGTTCATTTAGGCTACTTTTTATTATAAAATTACAATCTTAAGGAGAGAAAAAGACGCGGGGTAATAATTTAATATGAGAAATACGTTATATAATTTGTAAGATTTATTTATTTATATAATTTGATTTTTAATTTAAAATTTAATTTATTTTATATTATTTTTTTAGATTTATTTCCTCAATGCTGCAATTCCTGACTCCAAGCTGATAATGGATAGAAAAATCCAATATGACTTTGCCCGACCCAGGATTCGAACTAAATACATATATTCGATATCATCTGACAGCCCTAGCGTATCAGTTACGCGATTGATCGTAGACAAAAATTAATTTCGTCTTTTTAAAAAACATTAAACAGAACAACAAAACAATGTTCAAGCTTAATTTGATTTCCCCCAACAAACTAATAGGTAAAATGATCAGGGTAAGTTATTAAATGCTTCAGTTACTTAATACTATAATTATGATGTTTGCAGGGCGGTAGCGCGCCCCTCCTCAATACTCTGTCGGTTAGTTCAGAGCCTCAATTAATAGTTTACAGAAGGCGATAACTTTCGTTATCCGAACGTTACTGCTGGCAGTTTTATAATTTATCGCATAAGTGTGGATATAACATTTTAAAGGTTTTTTTCTATTCGATACGATTTCAGAAAAAAATATATACAGTAAAGAAAGTTTCATAACCTGGGAATTGAATTCAGTCTCCCGGTTGACCACTCGTTTATTATCACCACAAGATACGCATGATTAAGATCTAATAGAAAAATGAGTAGAAATTGCCGAACTATACATTTATATAAAAAAAAACACATTTTAGACATCTGAAAAAAAAAGTAGAATTGAAAACCTCCTCCTTTTTTGAAGTCGATTAAAAATGTAGGTTTTACAGCTAAATATAAAAAGGCGCTATCAAGCAGTGAAGGAATATTTCATGGCAAATAAACTTCTCTCAAGTGTCAAAAAGCAACAAACTTATGCAAAAGACTTAATATTTGGCTCCGACCTATACGTGTTTCGTGCTTATACATATTTATAAAGTCATTTCGCAAACTCAGGGTATCAAAAATATATCTAGCCAGAAATTCCAGCGCAAAAAATGACTATGTATAATATTTTATTCAGGTCACGTATCCGTCTGTTCAAGTTTGTCTAAATTGGATAATCAGTTTCACCGTGACTGACCAGAATGTTCCGCTGAATAGCTTAACTTCATTTTCGTGTGCTTTAAAATAACAAAGGCCAGGTTCCACTTGGTAATTCAACTTGATATATTTAGCAAATTCCGTGTACTCCAATTAACCCTATACAAATTTCAATTAGATGGCTAATGATGTTCTACAAGCTTCTAAATCTGTCTAGCTTTTGCAAGCTTGCTTAGCTGTCAGTGCAGATAAGTCAAGTCCCTAGTACGTATGGTTAGATTACATAGTTTGATACCCAGCTGGCTTCAAAATTCATCCATTACTCTCCGATGGTCAGCGTGATAAATTCTAAACACTGCTTCAGGTGCTACTGCTGCTACTCTACTACTAGTTTCAGTGAAATTGTTGCAAACTAATGAAGCTTTTAAGTACGAAAGCTCTTCAAAATATTCATGATTCACTTCTTGCCAAATCACGTCAATCCATACCTTAACACATCCAAACAAAATTTACTCTGCAAATTGGAGTTTGTTACTAATATTGCTACGTAAACGTAGCTACGACAGCGTAGCAATCAATATGCGCTACAATGTTAGCAATTTCGTAGCTGTTTCGTAGACGCTGTACGCTGTAGTACTTTACATTTTAAATACACAATTTTATGCGTTAAAGTAAAAAGATAAATCCAGCCGGGTAGTTTATTCGTTCTTGTATAGTACGAAAAGTGTTTGCGTAGAGTTAAGAATAACATTGTGCTTAGTGGGAAAACGTTTATAACCACCAAAATATAGGATTTGCACAGGGTTATGTATTATTTTATACGAATAAAATATATGTTATTTTTGAGCTCAGTTTATAACAATATTGGGTGGGTAGCAAATAATATATAATCAAATAGTTGCGTGCAAGCCGTCCCGCCATGTAACGGGGTGATGATGAATGAATCAATGAAAAAAAAAAAGTTAACAAAAATCTGTCAGTAAAATATAAGCTCCTTTACTATATCATAACATGGACGCCGACGGTTAAAAGAATCATATCCATATAACTTGACGGCAAAAATCAGGATACACCTGAAAAAGAGCAGTGCAAAGTCGACTGCCGGGAATCGGCGAAAAAAGACAGAAATGAAATAAAACGCATGGACGCTGTGCCGTTCAGTTTTCGTGATCCCTGTTCGGGACACTGGGGTAAATCGGGGACAAAAACAGACAGCATTTATCCCGGTCACACTATCCACAGTCCCGTCATTAAATTGTTTATGTAATATTGCAGTATTTGAACCACTTTACGACAAACATGAGACATTTATTTTATTATTCAAACATAATTTGCAATGTGTGGTCGACAAAGCTTTGTAAGCTAAAATTTAGTGTGTTTTTGTGGTATTTGAATCACAAAATCATCATTAAAATGATATAAAATTAGTTTGGATTTTTTAATCACACAATGATCTCCTTTTATTGTACATACATATACTCTCACCTTTTTCCCAGAGTTAGGCAGAGGCGCTACCATGACATCTACATTTGACTTCTATATTCCGACCCACGGTGTGATACCCCCTATCACATCGTAGATCGGAGCCTATCGCCATATCGCGTACAAATTCTTGACTCCGAATGATTTATAAATACTTTAACGGTAAAAGGAAGAAATAAGTTTACCTAGTGAAGGAAAAAATCATCAGGAAACCTACACTGCGCAGAAATATTTCCAATAATTCCTTTAACGTGAAGTCAGTCAACCTGCAATAAGTCAGCGTGTTGGACCATGACGATAATCCTCTTAATCGAACTCGCGGTTATTACGAGGACGCATGCTTAACAGGGAGCGTCTATGTGCTGGTTTATTATATTATTTATTACTTTTGCTGGAATAAAAATAAAAATAATAAAGCTCACACATTTCAGCAGTGATCACACGTGATCGAATCAGAAATGAGGAGATCCGTAGGAGAACTAAAGTAACCGACATAGCCCAGCGGATTAGCAAGTTGAAGTGGCAATGGGCGGGGCACATAGCACGGAGAACTGATGGCCGATGGGGCCAAAAAGTTCTCGAATGGAGGCCACGAAGCGGAAAGCGCAGCGTGGGACGTCCACCCACTAGGTGGTCAGACGACCTGGTAAAGGTCGCGGGACGTCGCTGGATGCAGGCTTCCTCCAACAGGTTACTGTGGAAATCATTAGGAGAGGCCTATGTTTAGCAGTGGACTTCGTTTGGCTGATGGATGGATGGATGGATGATTTCAGCTGAATTTTTTTCAAAAAACTACACCCCTAATCAAAGTATCTTGTCGACATTTTTCCTTTAAAATACCAGACAAAAAATCTAAGTCGACAACGAAGTCAAATTGTCTAGTACGACGTGAGCGTCGAGGATATGCAGACATAAAACGAATGGGGTACTTGAAATTCGGCGTGTTTTTCAATTCTGTATGTAAACAGAGGAAAGGAGAGCAGTTGTCACCCTTGTTATAGCAACCTCGGGTCGCGTTATTACACCAGTAGGGTAATTCACGTAATTAAATAAGTTTAGTTGCAGTGCAGTTGCAGTTAAGTTTCGATCAAAACAGACCTTTTTGTATTCTCGTAATTTTGACAACCGCTGTCAGATACGCTGGCGTCAAGTTCGCGTCACGCGAGCGGTTTAGTGTATTCTACTGCTGCGTGTTTTATGTGCGTGATTCAGATCGCAACTTGATCGGTATTCACGTATAAGCTTCGTGCATACGACTGACGTACAGTTGACGCGCAGCACACGCGCAGGTTACGCATAGCTTAGGTGCAGTTCACGCGCAGCTAAACAAATACAAGAATACCATTTTGCACTAAGACGTAAACTTCATTGCAACTGCACCGCAACTAGATCGGCGCGTCAAAAAATTACGTGAATTAGCCAGCAGACCTAGTCCTGCTACGCGTTACAATTTACATTTTTCTATGCGATTTTTGAGGATGCTTCGCTGGCTTTGGGCAGAAATTTAATCATTAAATATTGGACACTTATACTTACACGATATTACTACATTTTAATGTGCCTCTGTGATTGTTTACATTTTCTTAAAATTTGATTTCATTCCAATTATTTTTATTATGTATGACAACATCCTTACGCAATTGTGGGTAGCGCAGGGTAACAACGTTATTTTGTTTTAAATAGCAAAATTAAGGAACTATCCAGTTCATCATTCTATAATTTCAAAGTGACGGAGCCACTGCATACTCTATTGTATTCCTACTAACAGGCCGGCCCGACCGGGACGTTGCAACCGTCTCACTGCATCCCTAATTGATGCGATGGCTTTGTGGTTGTGGTTCATTCTGTGTATGATATTCCTACAGGTTCGGTACTTTCCTAAATTCCGTTTGTTTCCTTTCTTCCTCCATTTTGAGAGATCGGTAACGCATCTACGATCGACGTGCTGTAAATATTCTTGGGTGGCGGTAATGACTTAGCATGTAAGCACATATGGTACTTGCAAATTGTAAGGAATTATTAATGAGCTGCTGTGATTTAAACCAATTTGTATTTTTGTAATAATGACTATATTGTTAACTGCTTTTGAAAAGAGCAACACTAGAATTTCTTGGCCGTTCTTCTCTAGTGAAAACCGCTCTCCGAACCGGGTAGCAGATCAAAAAATGACTGAATATAAATAATCTTGAACATGAATACACTTCAACATGTGCCCACTGTGCTCTACCATCTGTGTAAGAAGGACTTCATCGAGGCTACAGACAGAGGCGCTGTCATATGTGTAGCGACCTACTAGGCCGGGAAATAGTAAGAGTTTTAGTGCGAATAATTTTGAGCCATTGACTCGAACGAAGATGTATAGCACTTTAATGGACTCTGGAATATATTTTTTTTCATTTTCATCAAATGAGCTTTTGGCTCGTTTCGCAGATCTGTCAAGCATAAAAATGTATAACAGCAGTGCGAGCAGTGGGAGATAATCATGTTTCTGGTGTAATTGTGATGTTCATAGTATATTCTGATTTGTCCCAAAACCGACCTAATTATGGTGAAAATCTCGTCACACTGGCCTGCGTAATCGCTTTTTTGGATTTAGTCTGTATGTTATGTAATTTATCGGTCAAATCTACATAATTGTGTCGACTGATTAGGCGACGTGGGACGGAATACACCTCTGCCTACAGAGGTAGGCCGGTAGCCCATCTCATCCCATCTTTTTCCCAGGAGGGCCTGGGAAAAAGATGGGATGAGTGTTTATTTTATGAGTTAACGATTTCTATGTATATACGGAGTTTTATTTATCCGGGCGGCATATAAAGCAGCCACGATTTTTGTTTGTACGTGCTACGGAAAACAATTCAATGCGACAAAGCGATTCACTTGCATTCGATGCGCTGTAAAATAAATACTTTGTGGTTTTATTCGCGTGTATATAAGGACCGTATCAAGTTTCGCATAAATAAATACATATAAAAGTTACAGTTTTACGGCCTTATACATAGACAGATTTAAAATCCACTTTAGTTATCGAATGTTTTCTCTCTTTCGAATGACTTTTGAATTCAGTTTGAGCGAAGAAGACAAAACATTCGATAATCAAAATAGGTTTTAAAATTGCCTATGAATAAGGCCGTTAGTGTTTTAGTGCCCGTGTTTTGTGGATATCAAAAGCTACCGAAGAAATTGATCTCAAACCCGTGATTTGAAAGAAATACTTGTGAATTTCGCAATTATTTGGATCGGTGCGGGAACCTGTGACCTCTCGTTTCACAGCGGATTTATGAAGCTGTCGTTTGTAGGCTGTCAACATAGTTGTATAAAATTGTGGTTATCTCAACTCCTACACAGCGCTAATACATTACTGTGTCGTACTCACGTGACTACCCTCCTCAATTAAATGACAAACTGTAATAATATTCCTGACCACAAGCCGTACAATATAAACGACCCAATATTAAAGTAAATCGGAGTTGGTTAAATTCTTTTCATTTTTTTCATTCAGATCACGTTTTTATCTCGTTACGGCGTACAGGTACAATAGGGTCAAAAGGGGGTGCGCAATCAATCATACATGCGGCCTCGGGATGATTCCACCCCTAACAATTTGTATTGATGTATGTACACCGCTTAAGAATGTGTATCTACTTTGATGTTTGAGGGCAATTTCGGGTAATGGTTTCGGCTAAGTAACGTGATAATAAATTAAACAGCAATACAGCTACGAAGGAGAAGGAATGATTGGATGGAACGTTTATTATTTATTAATTGGATACTTTTTCAATGTTTGAAAATGTTTGCCTTGATGGCGTAGTTGTAATACGGTACGCCTACAACGCTGAAGCCTCGGTTCGGATCCCAGGTCGGACAATGTGATATTGGTTTTTCCTATTCATTATATGCCAGGAGTCACGAATTTGTGCCCGATATGGCAATAGGCCCGCCTCCCATAGGTCTCCTCCAAGGATCTCCACATTGACCTGTTGGAAGCGGCCTGCATCCAGCGTCATCCTTCTAACGCTAACCAGGTCGTCCTTCTAAATTATCCTCGTCAAATTACCAATTACCGACTGTTCTATTATAGACACAACCACAACATATACTGACCCATACACTAACTGAAAAGGTGACTTATTTATTTATTCATAGTCGTCGACGGCCAGGAAACTTGTAATTATGCTTAAGCCCATAAAATATCACTCCAGGAAAACCCGAAAAACTCCAGGAAATGAATACAAATGGCCGAGAAAGTTAAAACTGAGAATGCGGGGACAGGTCGGCATACGTAAAGCCCACGACTTAAGTAAGAAACTTCGGTACGTGCCTCATCATTGAAGGTTCCCAAACTTGTGTTTTGTGCCCTGTTAATTAATGATTGGATGTTACTTCGATATTACCTACTTAGTTTTCGTAGCATGGATGTTAGACAAGGACGGGCGACCTGGTTAAGTTTGCAGGAAGTCGCTGGATGCAGGCCGCTCCCAGCAGGTCGATGAGGAGATCTTAGGGAAGGTCTGTGTTCAGTAGAGAATTTCCTATAGCTGAACAAAGAGAGAGAAAATGAAAGAGATTAGAACCGGCCTAAAATTGCCCAGGCTCAAAATGTGAGACACGAAGGGATGGCGCGTTTCGGGTTCAGCCTGCAAATATCTGGTTTCGACTAGGTCGATATGATTGTATGTTTGCATTGCATTGCATTTACCATTTAGTATATTAGAGTCACTTTATTCTGTCAGGTAAAAGGGTTACAAAAGTGCCGTGTAAGCGACAATTGTGTACTACAAAATCACGACATAATTTACCTTTCTCCTAATTCACGTTAGATCGAAGCAACGTTATTTTTGGAAATATGTATGTAATTACTTACTTAGTTCAAATTAATTAGAATGAAATAGGTCGATGATGCACGTTTTAATTCTCTCCTTGGCGATTTAATTAAAGTGATTTTTGCCTCCTGTACGTCGAAAACGCACATATTTAGCAATTCAGTATGCAAATAAGGTTGGCAAATGAAGGCGAGTTATGCACAGCCAGCAATGAGGGAACGGAAATTATCGGATGTGAATTTAGCGTGTTATCTGTACAAACTAATAGCCCACGAATGTTAAAAACGTAGATAGATCTGCATCGATAAGTTTTAGTCCCACCTCATTCTCAACGCGACTGTTCATGCTTTCGTTTTGTATTATAATATCAGTTAGAAATAATAACGCTCTGATTGAAGACTATAAAGGAAGACTGGTTAAATTAGGTATAGGCAACGAGAACAGGTAATTTTCTTACACAGATGCTACCAAGCATTGGCATATCTATTGGCATCTGTTCTGGTTTATCTTAAAATTATCTTCGACAAAAGATCATTTCTAATTTCCATGATATTCCGAAATTAGTGGCACTTAATGAAAGTGGTCGTATATAAATGAGTTCTCAACAACCTAGTTAATTGTAATGTCAAAGAAGTCCTCACGTTTCTCCACAAACTTCGGGGTCTCTCGATTTGAAGCGGGATGAAGTATCTTTGATACGGATGCCCGCTATATCATAAGCATTTTTCCGAGAATAAAATTCTTGCATATTATTGACGTTGTACTAATTAATGACAACCAGAAGACTGAAATATAACCTGCATACCAAAAATAAGTTATAAAAAATATTTGTATTTAAAGCACATGCATATTCCCTATAATGTTGCCAATGGACACTCCGTCACTCTAAGTCTAGAGAGTCATTGCTAAAAATCCAGCCAAATTTTACTCGCTTCTGTCCCAGTTGATGTGCGACATTTATCTCAACATCGATGCCCGTATAAGTCACATAGACACCGGAATAGTGCCCAGCCGACATCCACGATGTGTCAGGTTGTTTTTAGTTGATCTCGGCCATTCATTTGAGTGTTGACAAGTTGCCGAAACGCTATGCAGCTGATAGATTGCTTTAAGTTGACGGAGATGTAGGATTTTTATATATTTACGCTGTCACGAAAAAGTTAGTACTCGTAGAATATCCAGCAATATTTTATAATTTTTATATATTTTATTTTTTGGTATTTGTAGTAAATCGGTTAGACACGTTATTTTTTATAGCATAGGTCCGGCAAACGAGTAAGCAGGTCACCTGATGGTAAGTGATAACTGCCGCACATGAACATCCACAAGGCTTGGATCATTGTGTTGCCTGCCGGAGTATTGGGCATCCAGCGGTCTCACTCACTGAACGAAACGCGACAGCAAAGCTGTCGCTTCACATCGATCTCCTGTGAGACAGTGGTACGACCCCGGACCAGCCTGCCCATTCATGCTATCATGGCTGACAACAGCGTGGCCCTACCACGTTTAAATTGCTTTGTTTTGCATCGTGTAGAATTTGTTTTAAATTTGATTTTTCGATTTCGTTAAAATAAAGTGGTATAGTCACGCTGCAGACGGTTTCCATTATGGATAAACAAGTCGACTTTACCGAGCAGTATCGCTGTCTTAGAAACGAACGAGTTAAAGGTAATATGTAGTTTAAAAATAAAATGAAATAAAATAAAAGGAAAGCTGTCGTATTACCTTAAGTTTGTAAGATTTGTTTAACCTATTCTTTAAAACATATTAAAAAATACAATTCAATTTTATTCTTGAGGTAGTAAAAAGTAACTCAATTAATAGCTGAATGTATTAACAATACAGAGGTCAGAGTTTTGAATCCGCGGTACACATTTATCAATTCTAGGTATAGATGTATTAAACATTGATTACCGCTCACTTTTAGGTTGATAAAACCAGAGTCAGAGGAAACCATGCATCCTTGGTATTTAACTCTTGAATTTCTAGGATATGTGAAGCCACACAAACCATACTAGACCATGGTGGAGGTAGAAAGTTTGGATCCAGCTCAATCGTAGAAGTCCGTTCCCAGCAGAGGAAAATATTATATATGCAGCCGGATATTATTATTAATTAGGTACAATCGTCGCCCGCTTAAACAAAATGACAGTGGTAATTGGATAAAATAATTAAAAGAAGCATCCGATATTCCACCACTAAATTCACGTGTTAAACGATATGTAATGGTTTCGAGCGGTAACCACACTGCCACATAACACAACCGTTTCACATAAAATGCTACACTAAAAATATTTCCAGCTGCAAAATTTATTTTCGTCGTAACTAACATGGCCGATATAGATTAATCGTATTAGAGGTCAACAACTCTCGCGGGATATGCCCGGCAATTGAATCAATACGAGTAAATGTACTATTTAAACGCTAACGGCCTTATTCTGTCAGTTTTAAAACCTACTTTAGTTATAGAATGTTTTGTCTTCTTCTCTCCCTCCTTTCAGCTACAGGAAGTCCACTGCTGAACATAGGCCTCTCCCAATGATTTCCATAGTGAAATTATGTCAGTAATATGAAATTTGTGGTAAAATAATTGTGAGAACTCTCGGCTACGCTGTTTTACTGAATATTATGGTTTTCTGTAACAGTAAAGAGAAGGTTAATTAAAAATAAATATTCACGTGTATTAAAAAGTTTTAAATATTGATTATTCACTCTCAACAAGGCTTTCAATTGCTGTCATTCATTTTAATTACAATTACAGTGCAACCTTAATATAACGTACCTCAATATAACGATTTCCTCGATTTAACAAATTCTTCGTAATCCCGTTGAATTGTCCATAAGAGTCAATATAAAATATACCTTTACATTGCGAACATTCTTTGCGTACAACCTCTTTATAACGAATTTTCAACTATCAAGAAAAAGTATTCATACCTCTAAATAACGAATTTTACCAACCCAAAACCTTTATATAAAGTTTCCACCAATAATATAACTCTTAATCTTATGAAATGAAAATGAAATGAAAATGAAAATAATTTATTGAATCCATTAAAATGTTCAACATTATTTAGATTCAGTCATTTTTTTTTTTCTACCACCCGGTTCGGAAAGCGGTTTTCACTAGAGAAGAACGGGCAAGAAACTCTAGTGTTGCTCTTTTCAAAACCAGTTTACAATATCGTGATTATTACAAAAATTACAAGTTGGTCCAAATCAGAGCAGTTCATTAATAATTTGTTATAATTTGCAAGTGAAATATATTTTTAATACAATATTGTTTATATTCTGTTTAATATGGCTGAGTGAAGTGAAGTAGGCCAGAACGAAGAATCAGTATGCCCTGTTTCACCAACGCAGTGAATACTCGTGAAAACCTTATGTAATCTATAAATCAGTTACAATGTAAGCAAATCGGACAGACCAGTCCACACAAGCAGCACCCGTTCACGAGTATGACGCATGTGCCAGCCATCGGCCTCCTCAACCATGCTACAGAGAAGTGACCGACCCGGCACACGACGCCGCCGCAAGCACAGACTTTTAAGCGAGCATGACATACCCAATCGCTTACAAAGTAAAATACAATGTGTAAAGTTACTTAATATAAATTACAATATACAGAGCACACCGATACCTCCGCTCCGAAATACTATCTATATGTTTAATTTTATTCTATTCCCAAGCCTTATTATCATCTAGATATTCAGAAATTTTATAATAAGCTTTATTGCATAATTGTTTCTTGATAGTAGCTTTGAATTTTTTAATAGTTAAGGCTTTCATATGAGTGGGAACTTTGTTATAAAAGTGTATACAGTAACCCTTAAAAGATTTGCTGATCCTGTGGAGTCTGGTCTTATGACTAGCTAGATTGTTCTTATTCCTAGTATTTTTGTCGTGAATATCGCTAATCTTTCGAAAATTTTCTTTATTCTTATGGACATACATTAAATTTTCATAAATGTATTGTGACGCTACTGTCATTATATTTATTTCTTTAAATTTATCTCTAAGAGAACATCTGGACCCTAGCGAATAAATTGATCTTATAGCTCTCTTTTGGAGAACAAAGATAGTATTAATGTCAGCTGCGCCACCCCACATTAAAATTCCATAACTCATCAGACTATGAAAGTAGGCAAAATAAACCAATCGAGCTGTATCTATATCAGTCAATTGGCGAATCTTACCCACCGCAAAGACTGCGGCGCTCAGCTTTTTAGCTAGAGCGACTAAATGAGGACCCCATTGAAGTTTGGGATCTAATGTAATTCCCAAGAACTTAGTTGAATCCACAAGGCTCAACTCATCCCCATTCAAAGAAATGTTAGCGTTAACTTTTTTTACATTGGGTGTCACAAATCTTATACATTTAGTTTTTTGGCTATTTAATAGCAAATTGTTAACGCTAAACCAATACACTATTTTTGAGAGGGTGTGGTTTACATCGTCAATATCTGGTTGGCGTCGATTTAATTTAAATACTAATGAAGTATCATCAGCAAACAACACTACCTCACAGTTGTCCCTTATATAATGTGATTCATGTCTCGACATGTTTCGACACGCTTTTGTTTGTAAAGTAATCATTGTTGTTTTGATGGAAAGTAATGTAAACACCTCTGCTCGTCACTATTGTTAAAGATTTGTAACACATTAATTAATATTAAATACAAATAGGTGACACAACCCTTGTCGATATCCGTCGCTCGACATTATCGACCGGCGATATCGACAAAGTATTGACACCACTAGTTCTTGTAAGCTGGCAATGCGTGGTCGGGTCACTTTCTGTTCATCCTTCGCCGGGCGCCTACCTATGTAAGTATGAAGTGACAAATTGTGTACATTATTGTGAATTATGTTTGTTAGTGAAATATATTAATTAGCAGTGAACATTAACGTTTGATTTTACCGCATTCCCTTCTGAGCCGCAACAACTCAGAAGTGGGATCGGTGCGAAAACAAATAGTTTTTGCATTATAACCCACACGCCAAAATTAAATGTAACAGTTTTCTTTCCTTCCTAACAAATGAGTACATAAGTCATGGTATCAAATAAGTTTTTTTACTATCAATAACTCCCATTGCATTATTTTTTTTTACTTCCCATTATTTTCAAATACCGACATAGATTATTATATTTTATGTTTTATTGCTAAATACTGTAATTACAACGAAAAGCAGCGCATATATATTACTATGACTTTGCTTACGACAATGCTAATGGACCCACTTTATTTTCTTTCATTTTTACGTGCGTTTTGCGACCTATCGTGATAATGTGTCAATTTAAAATTTTCGTTTACCGTGTACCTACGTGATACAACTGTAATTCGCTTTAAATTATTGAAATGTGCGAGTTTCAGGCAATGAGCGATCAGAACAGACTTAGAACACCTAGATCGAGGCAATTGACTACCCCGCCTCGTGACTTTGATCGACGTCGGCGAGAACGAGCGTCTCGCAGTCGTACCCGACGCAGCCGTAGCCGCCACCGATCGAGAGGGAAAACGACGCGGAGTCGCAGCAGGAGCCGCAGCACACCGCGTGATCGTCGTCATCATGAACGCCGTGCCAGCGCGTGCAGCAGGCTACATCATCAGGAACGGGAATTATCAGAAACAAGGAAGCGTCTAAGAACATTAGAAGAAGAGATTCGTCAGCAGCGTACCTCCACAGCAACAACCAAGCCATCGGGTTCAGGTCTGAACCAGCGAGGTATGTCTATCGTCAATTCCAACCTAGTTAATACAAGTGTGATCGATGAGTCCAATAACTGTAAGAGACGAAAAGTAGACCCCTCTGAATTCTTTGAGGAGTTTTTGAACATTTTAAAAGAGCGGCCAGGAAGTCGTGAAACATTTCCGGTTCTTAATAACGTAATACCAGAATACAATCCGTTATCTAAAGAACAAACTATTCATGTTTGGCTTGACAAGGTTGATGAATGTTCTGAAATATATAACTGGAGTGAAACACAAACAATTCATTATGCCCTGCCAAAGCTTTCTGGACATGCTAAGACCTGGTACCAGGGTTTGCCTACGATTAAGCACTCGTGGAGCGAGTGGAAGATAATGTTAAAGGAATCTTTTCCAGCAACGGAAAATTACGCCGAGCTCTTGACAGATATGCTTAATCGAAGGGCACGCCCTGGGGAGTCATTAGAGTTGTACTATTTTACTAAGATAAATCTATTAAACCGCTGTAAGATCTTCGGAAAGCAAGCTGTGGATTGTTTGATATATGGAATAGACGATAGGGGTGTTAGAATGGGTGCTCAAGCGGCCAAGTTTGGAAAACCTGAGGAGGTCCACGAGTTTTTTAAAACTATTAAAGCTAATTCTAAGGAACACCTTGACGATAAGAGATATACGAGTAATATCCGGGATTCGCGGTTACCAAATAAAACCTTAACGACTAATGCTTCAGGCAAAAGTTTTAACAAACCAAAGCCAATTACGTGTTTTAATTGTCAGGAAATAGGGCATCCAAGCTTTCGATGCCCGAAACCTTTAGTCAAGTGTACGAAATGTAATCTTATGGGTCACGTGTCCACTAATTGCACGAAAATAAGAGAATCTGACGTTTCTACGAAGGATAAAAATATTCTTAAGATTTCATTTCGAGACGATCCTAATAACAAGTATAAGATAGTTATAAAAATTAACGGCAGTCCTATTTCCTGTTTAGTAGATTTAGGCAGTGAGGCGACCTTGATACGAGAAAGCGTTGCAAGGAACTTAGGTTTAAAGTGGACAAGTGTTAATGAACCATTCCTAAGAGGACTAGGCAATGTACCGTATTTGCCGGTCGGTAGCACAAGAGTAGATATAGAGGTCCAAGGAATTCTAGAAAGGGACGTGAAAGTGTTTATAGTTGACGATCCACTAATTAATTATGACTTATTGCTCGGACACAGCTTCACTGAACGGCCTAACATACTTATTATTAAGACAACAACCGAATTGAAGTTTGAAAGGGCTAACATTGGCGAACAAATTAAATTACCACTTGTATCCTTAAAAGAGGCAACCATTCATATGGGTAGAATTGAATGTGTCCCAGTTAAATCTGTGAGCGATTTGAGTGGAAATGTTTATATAGATGGTTCAGTTAGGGGCAATGTAAATAATATTTATTTATTTATTTATTTATTTATTTTAAGAAGACCAACAGCATTAATAACAATATAATCACACGAATTTAAGTAACAAAAAGCCAAATAAAGGTCTCCACTGTTAAGTAACAAATTATCTCTAAGTGCAAGTACAACAATAAATTGATTGTTAAATTAATAACAACACGTTCACATGCTTTGCTTCAGCATAAGCAAAGTTACACAATTATAGGTCACTAATATCATTCAACTCATCATGCTTAAGAAAGAAATCACGACTCAGCACCCGCCTCAAAGACTTTAGGTTAACGTTAAAAATATCAATGTCATGTGATTTGCAACTTGTGTTAATGGTTCTACTTGCTCTCCAAATAAAAGAGTTCTGCCTATAATTTGATGGGGCCACAGACAAGCTAAGTGGGGAAAATTGCCGCGTGGTTACAACAGGGACGTTAATTTTAATTTTAGCGAGAAGTTCAGGGCTGTCTATAGTGTTAGAAAGAATTTTTATCATATAAATTATATCACCTATCTGGCGTCGCTCACGTAGGGGAAGAAAGTGATATTTGGCGCAGAGTTTAGTATAATCATCACTTTTATATGTGTGATTGGTGCGGAAACAAAGATATTTAATAAATCTCTTCTGAATACGCTCTATTCTGTCTATGTACTTATCATATCTTGGATTCCACACTTGTGATGCGTATTCCAAAATACTTCTTACAAATGAACAATAAAGAATTTTAAAAGTCTTGACCTCTTTGAAACAAGCTGTGGATCGCATTACAAACCCTAGGGCTTGGGACGCTTTATTTATGATATTATCAATATGTTCATTAAAAATTAATTTGGAATCAAATGTAACTCCGAGATCACGAATCTTTTGAAATTTGGGTAGTCTCTGACCCTTCAAATAGTATTCAGAAGATAAATTATATTTCTTGCGAGTGAAAGTAATAACTGAACACTTTGACGGATTAAGGTCCAACTTATTCAAGTAGCAATACTTGTCAAGACGATCTAGATCAGATTGAAGTGCCTGGACATCCGCTTGTGACGAAATGGATGAGAAGATTTTCATATCATCTGCAAAACAGAGTAACTTAGAAGACTGAAAACACTCGCCAACATCATTTACAAATAATATAAATAACAAAGGACCCAGAAGTGAACCCTGAGGGACACCACTAGGTACCTTCACCCAACTTGATATGTAATTATTTATAACAACTGCTTGAGATCTGTTGTCTATGTAAGAAGCAAACCACCTTAATAAGTCACCCCTAACACCCATTGATTCTAGTTTGGTGATAAGAATACAGTGATCGATTCTATCGAAACACTTACTATAGTCCGTGTATATAACATCAGTCTGCTTGCCAATACTCATGTTGTCAGTAAGATAATCTTCTAGAATTATAAGATTAGAAACTGTCGATCTTTTACTCATGAAACCATGTTGATAATTTTTTATTAAACATTTTAAAGCTCCAAAAACTTGAGAGTACACAATTTTTTCGAAAATCTTGGCTATTAAACATAATTTAGAAACTGGTCGATAGTTTGATACGTCCGTCTTTGGGCCTTTTTTATGTATTGGCGTTATGTACGCTGATTTCCATATCGATGGCATAGTACATTCCCTTAATGATTTGGTAAACAACAACCCTATAGGAATAGAAATAGTTTCTGCACAGTTAACTAGAAAAATAGCAGGGATATTGTCTGGTCCAGCTGACTTGGTAAGATCAAGAGATTTCAATAATTTAACTAATATATCATGGCGTATTAAAATGTTAGATATGTTGACCGCAGTTTCTAAATTGGTTGAATGAGATAAAGAAGGAGAAGTTACAGATGGACCTGAGAAAGTGGAGTAGAAATAATCAGAGAACAAATTACAAATACTTTTACCCTCATTAGCTATGATACTCCCATAACAAACTGAGCTTGGAAGACAAGATGATTTTGATTTAGATTTGAAATAATTCCAAAAATATTTAGGATTATTTTTAATTGAACTTTCCACTGATTTAATATAATTAGTGTAACACTCATTCTGTACTCTTTTTACCCTCTCCCTGAGTATTCTATAGCTGATTTGATCAGACAGATTGCCATATTTTTTAAATTTAGTAAAGTATTTATGTTTTTCTTTAATAATCTTTTTTAAGGCGGAACTATACCATTTAGGATAAATAACATTTGAACTCATTTTAGATGGGACATGTTGTTTAATTAAGCCATTTAGAAACTCATAAAAATACTGAACAGCCGATTCAATCCCCCTATGATTAAATTCATTTTCCCACTCTGATCTTGAAATATCAGCATTTATTTTTGCATAATCACCTATTTTGAAAATAAATCTATTAACAGGAGCTCGATTCAAATAATAAAGTTTAAAATACGTTACATGTACAACCAGCGCGTTGTGATGAGGGTCAATATCAACCAATGATTCATCACAGTTACAAACCTTAACAATATCATTGGACAACACCAAGTCAAGTATTCGACCATAACGATTAAGTGTTCCATTAAACTGATACAGATCATGTGTATGCAGCATATCTATCAAATTACACTCATCTGAACTATTGACGCTAGTAGGTGACAGGTAATGCTCATTTAAGTTAGGCAGCCACAATATCCCGCTCAAATTAAAATCGCCGACAATCAAGTATTTGTCATTGGGATTAACTAATATTATATCATCGAACTTGGAGATAAAACTGTTCAATTGCATGGAAAATGATGCCCCCAAATTTTGTTTGCATAGATAAATAACACAAATATTTAAATTAAAATTAAGTGATGATCTTATATTACTTTGCTTGACGGGTATAGTTAGCCACATATCCTCTGCATTAGAATTAAAATTTGGCTGGGGAATAGCACAAAGATCCCTACGAACTGCTATAAGAACCCCACCCCCGCGAGTCTGTTTAGTCAGGGCATAATTCCTATCACGCCGCCACACAATATAACGGTCATCGAATAGTTCTGAGTCACTCACACTAGCCAATAACCAAGTCTCCGTTAATATAATTAAATCATAAGCACTGCAATTTACGTTACGATAGAACAAGTTACTTTTAGAACGAAGCCCTCTCACATTCTGATAGTACACTTTAAGGTCACATAAAACATCATTGCGATTATTGTAAATAGCCATTTCTCAAATATCCAACACATCGATTTGAAATTGTGATAAAGATAAATACCGAATGAGAATAATGAATAACTACCCATGCAAAATAGTCGGGTGAGACAACAAAAAATATTAATAACTGTGAAGTTGACCCATTCCAACACAGAGTTAAGTGAAACAGATTTATAGCAAACATCAGAGAGCAAGTGAGATACACATAAATAAAGCAATTCGTGTCAATTATAACAGCCCGGTAAATTGAATGGCAGGTAGAACCGGCGCGTGCGCGAGAACAAAAGCGAAGTGACGACACTGCTAACGAGGCAGGGGTGTTAAACCATAAATAAATGAAGTAGTGTATTTTGTTTAAATAATTGGAATTAAATATTGTGAATACGGTACAAAGCATGATGGATGAGTGATTACATATTATACTACAAACTATACAATTTTGTTTAAATCCGATATTTTATTAATTATAAAGGAGCGTGTGGAGTCATTTTTTCTAACATGTATTTTACTGAATTTTACCCAAACATAATTGTAATTCTTCTCCTTCGCCGTCTGTCGAACCTTGTTCAATAGTTGTTTGCAGTCCGCAGTTAAGTGGTCGTTCACAAAGATTCTATTTTGACTATCATGAAATCCTAAATCTTCTGCTTTTATGCCTTTAAGCGCTCTTGCAGATGCTATAAATTCTTCTTTTATATATCTGTTTATAAAACTGATAATTATTGATTTGTCCCTAGAATTATATGTTGGAACTCTAGATATATAATTAATCTGCGTTTTCTGAAAGTCATAGCCGATTTTAGCGCTTATTTTGTCTGTTATATGAAAGAGATTTTCATCTTTCTTCTGAGGAACTCCTTTGATTTCTACATTATTGAGACGTGAAACTTGTTCCAGATTAGCAATTTGCGATTGCGATGTGTAAACTGCGGATTCCAGCTTATTTTGCGTCTGTTGTATTTCACCGACTGAACTCTCCACACTAGCAAGCTTGGAGACAAATTCATCCAACTTCCCACTTGAGAATTCACAAGATGCTTTAAGATCTCGAATTTCATCCTTTAAACTTCTGACGTCCTCTATAAGTCCAGGGAGACTGATTAGTGAGAGCTTGATGTCGCGAATTTCTTTAAATAAGCTCTCAAGAGATATTTGTTCCTGAACAGGAGTCGGTGAGGCTGTTCTGCACGATGGACACCTCCATGCTGCTCTCCGATCATTCCCCAGCTTTCTCCAACCAGCTTCGGAGATATTTGCACAAACAAAATCCAACTGATTTGCGCAAATTGAGCATGTAACACCGTCGCTGAACTTGGAATGACATAGTGCGCACTTATTCATTACTAAAACAAAATGTTGACGACTACTGGCGGTACACAAAAAAGCGATAAACACGTGTTGTTTAGACAAATACCCACAGGGGACTGACTAATAATGACGAATAATGAATACTATCTATTGCCAGGGGAATACTATATTAAGAATGGGTCGTGTTCTTTACTAATTTGTAATATCGGTTCTAAACCTGTAAGATTCGTGAAGGATGACTTAATTACTCGTGCACGTTTTTTAGGACCTACCAAATACGTCTTTAGAGTATCAGATCACTCGGATACTTCGGAAAGCCTTAATAATCATATTAGTTTCGGTATACAATTAACGGAATCTCAGAAAAAACAATGTTGGGAGATGCTCACTGATTATAAATGCTGTTTTTCTAGTGGCATGCATGATTTAGGTTTCACAACCGCAACGGAAATGGAAATTATCCTTAAAGATAGTACCCCTGTCGTATATAGGCCTTACCGTCTTCCTTACTCCGACCGAAAATTAGTCAAGAATATGATAGACGAAATGTTGACGTACGGAATTATACGCGAATCGAACTCCCCATACGCAAGTCCAATTGTACTAGTACAAAAGAAGTCTGGGGAAAAACGACTCTGCGTCGACTACCGTGCACTTAATAATCGCACAAAAAGAGACCATTATCCTTTGCCTCGAATAGAGGACTTATTAGATCAATTATCAGGGCACTCCTTATTTACATCATTAGACTTAGCCTCAGGGTATCACCAAATACCCATAGCAGAAGAGTCTCGTGAAAAGACCGCGTTTGTTACGCCCGATGGGCAATATGAATATAATCGTATGCCTTTCGGGTTGGCAAACTCTCCAGCGGTATTTCAACGCACAATGCACAAAATTCTTAGCAAATCTAAAGCCGGATATGTCATAATATATATGGACGATATTTTAATACCGTCAAAAACATTTGACGAGGGCTTAGACCGGTTAAGGGAAGTGCTAAAACTTTTAAAGGAAGCGAGGCTTACCTTAAAGATGGCTAAGTGCAAGTTCTTTCAAGAACAAATAGACTTCCTTGGCTTCGAAATTGATAGTCAGGGCATTAGACCAGGTTCCCAGAAGGTTAAAGCAGTGTCGGGATTCCCTACACCACGCAATCAACATGAGGTTAGAAGGTTCATTGGACTAGCCAGCTTCTTTAGACGATTCGTCAAGGGTTTCGCATCCATTGCGCGACCCTTGACTAATCTTCTCCGGAAAGATGTACCCTGGAGATGGGAACAATATGAAGCTAATGCCTTCGAGGTTATTAAGAAACTCCTAATCAGTAGACCTATTTTAGCACTTTACGACCATAGTGCACAAACACAGGTGCACACAGACGCAAGCAAAATTGGAGTAGCAGGTATCCTAATGCAAAGAAAATGTGATAACCCTTGGCGCCCTGTGGCATACTTCAGTCGTCAAACTACCATGGACGAGATGAAGTTACACTCATTTGAACTGGAGACTTTGGCAGTTGTCAGTGCGTTAAATAAATTCCGTGTCTACCTTATCGGAATTAAATTCACTATAGTCACCGATTGCAACGCATTACGCTCCACGTTCACTAAAAGGGACTTAGTGCCAAGAATATCACGATGGTGGATTCAATTCTTAGAGTTCGACTGTGATATCGAATATCGCCCGGGCGAGAAGATGGCCCACGTGGACGCCCTCAGTAGAGGTCCAATTGATGAGGCACTTCCAGAACCGACACGTGTGCTTGATATCTTGACGGTGAACTCAGAGGATTGGATCGCTACCGTACAGTCCTCTGATGATGAAGTGAGGCGCATTAAGGAAATCCTAGAAGATCCTGAAACTCCTAAAATAGCGGCAGTCAACAGGGAATATAAGATTAAGAATGGACGCGTTTTCCGCATCCTCAAGGATGGTACGCTGAGATGGTTGGTACCACGGGGAGTTCGCTGGCAAGTGCTTAAGTCGAACCATGATGAGGTTGGCCATTTTGGTTTCGAAAAGACCTTGCAACGAGTACAATCACTCTTTTGGTTTGCAAGAATGCGTAAATTTATAAAAAAATACGTTGGCGCATGTCTTGAATGTGCCCATCATAAGTTACCCTCAGGGGCGAAGGTGGGTCTACTTCATCCAATTCCGAAGGTCGAAATCCCATTTCACACATTACACGCGGATCACCTCGGTCCGTTCACCCGTACTAAACGTGGTAATACATATATATTAGTTATCGTGGACTCGTTTACTAAATACGTGAGCTTAACCCCCGTGCGCAGTACTAAAACGAGACAGAGTATCAAAGCTTTCAAAAACCTTTTTAGCTATTTTGGTAGTCCTGCCCGTCTTATAACTGATAGGGGAACTAGCTTTACCAGCAAGAAATTCAAAACTTTTGTTAATTCAATTGGCACTAAACATATTCTCAATTCTGTTGCTACACCGCGTGCTAACGGCCAAGTTGAGCGGTACAATCGCACAATTTTGGCCTCCCTTGGCTCAATGTCTCACGGAAAAGATAAAAATACATGGGACGAACTACTACCGGATGTACAATTAGGCATAAATACCTCGGTCCACGAAATCACCAAGAAAACCCCAACTGAACTGCTATTTGGTAGGAAAGTTCAAAACCCAGCACAGGGTATCCTGAATAACTTAGTCGATGATGTGGTTGATGAAAGTAATAATAAAACAATAGGAGAGGTACGATCTGAAGCAGGTGAATTGATTAGGAAAAATCAGGAAACAAATAAAAATAGATATGATAAACATAGAAAAGAGGGTAGGAAATATGGTGAAGGTGATTTGGTACGAATAATGAGAGCAATAGTTACGGCCCCTGGGCAATCGAAAAAGTTAGAAGCGAAATGTCAGGGACCTTACAGAATTAAAAAGGTTTTACCAAACGACCGCTATGTGGTGGAAGACACTCCCTTAACCAGAAAGGGACAGAAGTATGAAGGCGTAATTGCCAGTGATAAAATATTTCCGTGGTTGAGCTATAATGCCGCAGCTTGCTCTTCGAACGAAACTAGCGATAACAGTGATGATGATTAGTGTGAAGTCGAATTCTTAATTACTATTTCACAACAATTTATGTGTTATTCGATCATGAAATGTAAAATATGCTATGATTAATAATTACACAGAAATTCATATTTAATATACATAGAACTAAGATGGCATAATATATGTATATATATGTATATATATATATATTTCAATTAATCGTTATTTTAAAGGTTAGAGTTGGCATTGTTAATCATTGTTGACTTTTTTTTTTATTAATTGTTGTTTTTTTTTAATTTTAATTGTAATCTCTGATCTCATGATCATTATTATCATTTTTTTTGTTATTATTATTCTTTTCTTTACCATTTTTTGCATGCCGTACTCACCTATAAATATAATGGCATTTAGCTAGCGAGATAAGGATTTTATAATTTACTTGTAATTATGAACTTGCCGCCCATGAGTGTTGCGTAGCGGGCATGAGAGGCATATGAACTTGCCGCCCATGAGTGTTGCGTAGCGGGCATGAGAGGCATATGAACTTGCCGCCCATGAGTGTTGCGCAGCGGGCATGAGAGGCATATGAACTTGCCGCCCAAGAGTGTTGCGTAGCGGGCATGAGAGGCATATGAACTTGCCGCCCATGAGTGTTGCGTAGCGGGCATGAGAGGCATATGAACTTGCCGCCCAAGAGTGTTGCGTAGCGGGCATGAGAGGCATATGAACTTACCACCCATGAGTGTTAAACGACATCATACAGGCTTAATGTTAATTTTATTATATTGTAATTGGTTTCTGTGATTCTGTGTTGGAGCATAATTATGTTAATTATCATTATCACATTTATTGTAATAATGTAATTTTATATCTCAAAGCTACTGTTAAACGAGGGACTCGTTTTGCGAAGGATGGCCGACTGTAACACATTAATTAATATTAAATACAAATAGGTGACACAACCCTTGTCGATATCCGTCGCTCGACATTATCGACCGGCGATATCGACAAAGTATTGACACCACTAGTTCTTGTAAGCTGGCAATGCGTGGTCGGGTCACTTTCTGTTCATCCTTTGCCGGGCGCCTACCTATGTAAGTATGAAGTGACAAATTGTGTACATTATTGTGAATTATGTTTGTTAGTGAAATATATTAATTAGCAGTGAACATTAACGTTTGATTTTACCGCATTCCCTTCTGAGCCGCAACAGATTTAAGTTAAAATGGCTCAGAAAGGTAAAAGGTGTTCCTTATCGGTCGCAGAAAAGCGAAACATCATTAATTATGTTGACCAAAATCCCATGACGAAAAAATTAGACATAGCTAATAAGTTCGGGATTCCCGCAAGTACATTGGCTACAATTTTAAAATCTAAAGATAAGTTTTCAGAAGAAAGTGGTTTGAATGTAAACAGTAAAAGATTAAAATCATGCGAGTTCAAAGACGTAGAGGAATGTGTGTTAAAGTGGTTAAAACAGTGCCGAGACAAAAAAATCCCAATCGGAGGCCCTATTCTTCAGGAAAAGGCTCAGCGGTTTGCAGTAGAATTGGGACATGAAGGGTTCCGTGCTAGCAACGGGTGAATAAAACTATTCTTTTACCTCTTTATAACGAATTTTAGACCAATCTAACCTCAACATAACAAACCTCAGTTCAACGAATTACTTGATATTACGAATATTTTCTTGTTCCCCTCCGATTTGTTATATCGAGGTTGCACTGTATTAAGAAAATATGATAATATTTGTTTCTTCTGCCCCGGTGGCGCAGTTGTACTACGGTACGATTACCACGCTGAGGTCACGGGTTCAAATCCCTGGTCGGGCAAAGTGATGTCGGGTTTTTCTATTAATTATTATCCCAGAGTTAGATTTTTTTACATTTGTTTGGCGATATGGCGATCGGCGAACGAAGAAGGATTTAGATAAATCTATAATGTTACTACTACATAATTAAATTAAAAGAACAAGCAAATTCATTTTTCCAATACAGAAATCGTGGGTACCTCAAATAAAAGACGACAATCAAGAAGCATTTTGTAGAGATTTAGCTGGTATAAATAAATTTAATATAAACTTTATTCAAACTCTCTATTTATTAAAACTCTACGTTAATTTTGTGACTAACTCAAATATTAGTGGCCGCAACGAGTTCCCGCAAGTATGAGGCTGGGCATTGACTAAATCATCATTGTGATTGAATTTTCATTCGGGGCTAGCAATAATGACATAGTACCTCGTTATCATTTCAAATGTGACACTATGATACAATTTTTTTTTCTAGATTTTATCGCGATTTGGGTTTATTTTTGAATCTTTTGAATAACTCTATGTTTCCAACACTTTACAGCCTTCATAATCACAAGCCGAACCTTTGTTCGGTTCTAACGCCTTTGCGTTAGTCATCTATAGAGGTATCACTTTCTTTTCTTTTCTGATACTCAGGGGATTACTTTTAGTACCAACTAGTATCACTCTTATTTTAGCTTGGCATGCTCACATATTTTATTTGATTAGTAAAAAAATAAAACCAACACCGACGTAGCAACCACAGCCAATCAAGAACGTTTCCGCGCACTAAAATCAGTACATGTTCATATTAATATCGGATGCGTAACAAAACAATGTCTTTAAACGTCACTGGGCAGTGAAGACGTATTTATCAAGAGATCTTCATTCACAATCCCCAGAGGACAGGCTCGGCGGGAACAATCGTATTAATTCCAAACTAATCCAGTTTAGTCTTGGGTTGTCGTCTAATTCATTACAATAAGAGCGTCGGCCGTCGAGAACACTTGCTTTGAGTGCAAACATAAACTCCTGTTAGAACACTTGGGTCAATTCATACACGGCGGTACTGACGCTTTTAACATTAATTTTATAGAGCTGATCAGTTGCTTACCCAATTGCAGCATTGAATGATAATCTAGCTTTTTAGCCCGTTAGTGAGACACTCGGCTGGGCAATTCCTGTTTCTTCTTTCACACGTTTCGTCACCCTATCACCTTCGTATTTAATAAATAATACGACTAAATACACCCAACAGTCACATATACTCGTAGTCCTGACCCCACACTAAGATCGAGTCTTGTGTTGTTGGTATCAGAAAGACTTTTCGGTCTCACAAACACCCAGACCCGAAACAAATGCTTGTGGGTTACACAAACATTTGTATCGGTACGAATATCAAACCCTTGGCCCCTCGTTTCACAGGCGGCATCTAATCATTTTCTGAAATCTAAGCTTAGCCCTGTGTATGTAGTAGATAAAAAAATCAAAACATCTATCATCGGGACTTGTAGTGCTATGGAGAAAAGTATTGAGTGTATTAATTTAATAATTAAAATTAATACACCTTCTATTATTACGAGTTCCAGAAACCAAACCATAAAACACATAACACCAATTTCCTCTGTGTTACGTTATAATATAATAATATTAGCGCTCATTCTCTCGCTGTTCATCGCAGACCACCTCTGCATTTGACAGGCCACCACGGAGGCTTAGTCTGGGTTGGTGGTATAAAATGCCTTCAAAATACTTGTAGAGATTTGACCGGTATGAAGATTTCACAATGTTATAATTCACCATCCAACTGAAAGATTTCAATAAGATTAAAATAATGAAAAAAATTATATCGTGCTCTCGTTTGCAGAGGAGGCCCATGCCTTGTTGTTGATCGTTTGAGTATACAGATACAGATGAAAAAAATAGTATTAAATATTACCTCAGTCTTGATCCAGATAATTCTAAACTAGGTTGATTACTTTAAGCTGACTCATTTGAGAACATTACGTGAGGATCTATCTGTGAGGTTTCCGGATACGATTTATATTTATTGAGTAATTTATATCAAGCAGATATACTTCAGAAAGAATTTCTAAGAATGGAACTAATAGAGACATAAAAATCACGGATAAGTAGCGGCAAGGACAAAAGTCGTAAATCCGGATCAGAAGTTTGTTACAACAGTATTATCTTTGTCTTTGCTGATACAACACAGTGCTTTTAGTTTTTGTGATACTCAAAATTTGACACATTTATGCCGCCCTACTTGAAATCTTGTTTCAGGCTGAGGCCAAAACGTAATACGTGTGCATAGGGTTTATATTCGCATGCACAGCGTAGATCACCCACCTATTAGGCCAGATAAGGTAATAAGGTCGTTGGAGTTCGATAGCTTCCTAGATCTCTGTGGAATTCATATGGGAAGCTTGATATTTTTAGCAATTTGGATCTTATAACTGATGAAAGCCCAGCAAACGTATAATCTTGTCTAACTAATTTTAAGTGGCAAAGTGACTGAATCCTAAACCCTCAGAATTCTGGGCACATCCATCCAACCATCAGCCAAAGGAAATTCACTGCTGAACATAGGCCTCCACCAATGATTTCCACTGTGACTTGTTGGAGGCAGCCTGCATCCAGCGACGCCCCGCGACTTTTACTAGGTCGTCTGACCACCTGGACTTATGAGCACATCGTCAATGTTATTTAAAAAATTTTAAGCTTGTAAATAGTCTCACTATAAAATAAACGCTAGTATTTTAAATCCATATTGGCAGAGATGGATGTGCGTGATATTCCGATCAAAGTTAGGCGGCTTACCAATATATTCCAATATCAATTTGTGCCGCGATGTTGTAGTTTATCAATATTATTTGTATTTGCATGGGTAAATATTGTAAGAACCGCTCTGTCGCATGGGCTATATCGGTCATAATAAATATTGACGCAGTAAATATATACATGTATTAAGTTGTTAGCCTCACTGCATGCAAACGGAAATTGTCCAACTGTGGCATTTTCGTGAAATTGTACTGTTAACTTATTAATATTTCAACGTGTGGTTGGAGAAATAACTGTTTGACTCGATTATCCAAGACAGAAGGAAAAAATCTGTTCCTGTACTAATGTGGGTATAATATTTTCTCCCGCCAAAGAGCAGTACAAATGCACTGTTGTATTTCGGTTTGAAGGACACTGTAGCCAGAGTAACTACTGGACATTATAAGACTTAACATATTATGTCTCAGGATGGCGAGCGCAGTGGAATGTCAAGCGTTGTATTGTAATTCATGATGTTATTTGGTTTTGCTACTGGCCATGGGCGGTCGTATCGCTTACCATCAGCCGAGTGGCATGCTTGTCTCGCCATTCATCGCAATAAAAAAAACATAGTCGACTGGATATAAAATATTTTACTGGAGATGAGGTATTTTACAACAAATGATAAAATAAAATGTTAATGAAGAATAATTGAATTTCTAGTCTTTTGTTCTTGTATATTAATTACATCGAGTAGATCATAAGAAGATACAATATGAGGTGTACATCACATTTTATATTTCATGTCTTGGATCCAGAATAGTTTGTAAATAGATATTAACAAAATAACGTAGTACATAAAATAATGTATTTTCTTTTCAGTTTGTCATATAATTTTGACGTATTTAATGTATCGATCCTTTGATTAACTTTATGATTAAAATTTAATCACCAGCCTGTCAAGTTGAAACTAATTATTTACAGTCATGTAATTAAATATTAGTAAAACTGTAAGAACGGGTAGCTATTGTTACTTTCAGTGATTAGGGTTGCCGAAACAACAATACCTCGTATCTGCTCTTGTCATTTTTTCTTTCCTTTAATTTCCCTCCTGCTTTAAGAAAGACAACGTATCGACTATCCTAGTGTCGAACTTCATGGATGGCATAATCACGTATTATCATGTGAGTCGTTTTGTCTGCCTTGTACACTCATTCACTCTGCTTAAGCATTATCCCGGCCAGTGCCAGGGTCCGCCTTCCGGTTGAGTCTCCTCGATTTCACCCAGTCTTAGGGGTCCTCAATAGTAAGGCCATGGATTCTCATATTTTCCTTGGCGACATCTACGCTTCTTCGGTGTACCCCTTGGTCGACGTTCTGGAATGTTGACGTTCGGATATTGTCTGACTTATAAAATCAAAAAAATAAATCTTTATGTAAGTAATAATAAATCATAAACAAATACACCCAAACAGTCACATGCATACATAATCCTGACACCACATTAAGATCAATTAAGTCTTGTGTCGTGGGTATCAGTACGAGAGACTTTTCGGTCCCACAAACACCCGGACCCGAGATAAATACTAGTGGGCCTCAAAACATTTATCACGGTGCAGGAATTGAACCCGCAGCCTCTCGTTTCACAACCGACGTCTAACCAACTGCGCCATGGAGGCTGTCTATATCATCAAAAGCCTAGTCATATACTTATACTTACAAGCATATTCTTTATACAAGCTTAATAGTAATGTGTACAAAATAACAATTCCCACAGAAACGGCCCGTTGTATTTCCGCCCTAACAGCTATTGGTACTATCTTGTTCAGATGTTTTATGATATTGGACTTGATTTGTGGAACTCGTATCGGTCGTAATCTTATTACTGCGAAAACTCTATGTGAATCGTTTTTAATAAATTGTTCGGTATATAAAGATAGATCGTGTAAAATCAGGCCGAATGTCTAGGTGATGAGCATAATTTTGGTCAAATCGTAGTCGACGATGACGAGGGATACTCAATTCTTACTTTATAGATGTAATTTTTTTGTAATACGTGGTTTTCCAGTTACAAGGGATTAATCTTACCTTGGAAAAATAATAAATTAGTAATTAATTAATTTATGAATTAATCTTTGGTGTCTCCAGTAGCTCCATTAGTCTAGTGGCAGCACACAGACATGCAGACTGTAGGGTGTTCGCGAATTCCTAGGTTCCATTTTCTAGTCAAAATCTTATATGAATACATTTCAAATACAAAGAAATGTTTCGTCAAATTCAATTACGTATTTACATATACAAACAACAACAATAGAACGTACTACAATTATGTATGAAGTAGACATACTGGCTCTCAAGTATATGAATGCAAATAAGCAGACAAGCAATTGGCATAATTATGTCGATAGTGGAGGCACTCCAAACGATAGTCGGGTATTATATTGCACTGTCATTAATTATGTTTGATGCAGTCTCGTTCATAGAAAGAAAGAAACAAATAAAAGTTTTATTCTTTGTAACAAGCTTACGTTCATGACGTTTTACACTCAGTGAACAGACAAGCAAATCAATAAGTACAAAGTGAACAGGAGATAGAAAAAAAGAAGAGTAATAATAATAAAATACATAAATAATATATATTACCTCTTTTTTTTAAATGAGATTGTGTTAATTTTGTATCAAGATATAAAACTACAAAGCAAAGAAAGTGAACGCATGTGTTTTTTAATTTATAAGGTAGTACGTTTCATTGCTTGGTTTCATAGTGGGTGTAATAGTTTATGTTGATCATTATTCAATACCTAGCTGGAATTTGGACCGTTTTTAGCTCACTTGCCAGTATGTAATGTATGTCCTTCTACCTCACAATGCGTGGCCAGGTAGGAATTTTAATTAACACCTACATTATCATCTTGCTGGCAATATACTAGCTCGCCTCGGATGATATAATGAACATAAAAGAATAAAAATAAATATTGAAGCAACCCTTTGATTAAACATTTTATTTTGATTTATCTGAGCTCGTAACGAAGAGTCGCGGGTGGAATCACTAAGATAAATTTTTGTGTGATCCGTAAGTATTGCTTTGAGTTTGGGTGATTTCAGATCATAATGTCTGACCTTGTTTTTGATAGGATGCAACACTTTAATAGTATCGGTGGATCAAAAGTGGCTGTTGGATGAATTTTGTACCATTGTATAATGGCTACAGGGAGTCATTCCATAACTGTCAGGGACGGTAAAAAATACGGCGACTATTATGCACATCAAATGTATTCATGGCATATTGTACATGAATATATCGGTTGGTAACCGTAACTGATAATACTGACATTCTTATTTACATTCTGAGTACTTTAGGAAACTATATGCTTTACATTCATTAAACAAAATTAATTTGAATTAAATGCATTTGATTATAATATATCGTTAATTTTATTATTAAACAGATTTATTTCTACTAAAGATTGGCTTTTTCAAGAATCTGTCTTCAAAGTTATTTTTAGGTACCTACTGCATAATGCGACGGCAACATTTATATCATTCACAGATTACCATAAAGCGCACGTTTGCATTTCCGTCGACGCCGTTTGATTTCAATGGTAGATTTTGCTGTACGTCACAATGTTTGAATTAAACGATTTTCGGCAAGTTGGCAGCGACACTTTTTGTGATTTCGAACCTAAATAACCTGAAAATCGGTTTTGAATCGGGACGGTTAGAAACTGTTATAGTTACGCTTATTTAGTTCAAGCTTCAACAAATATGAAGGCTTTGTATCAGTCCATTCACGTCCAACTGCCTCCTGTACAATCAAATTTGATTAAGAGGGGTTAGGTCATAATATAATAGGTGTAGTGACGCCTAGAGCGACTTGACGGACTTTACATACCGTAAAAATTTAAACAAAATCTGTAAGATGTAAAATTAATTGATTAATATGAAAGTATTGAAGTGTAATCCATCCACCATTATGCACCTCTTTCATTGGAAACAATTTTTTTTAGTTTCACAACGTTTCGAAACATGTATTACTCCAGTATTGTATTTTCATGTATCATCACAAAGATATTCGTTTTGGTACTAATAATAGTAATATATTTTAAAATTTCCTTTGATGAAATATGACGCCTGATAATAAATCCTTTGCCAATAACAATGTTGAGTTTTATTTGTAATAAATTTATTTCAATAAATTCTGCCGGGCATTGTCTGATACTATATCACTTTGTAGATATTGTTGTATTATTTAGGCATGTCGAAGTGACCACAATATATTTGATGAATACAATCTAATCCAATCCACCAGCCAAAGAAGTCCAGCTGAACATAGGCCTCTCCCATTGATTTCCACAGTGACCTGTTGGAAGCAGCCTGCATCCAGCGACGTCCCGCGACCTTTACCAGGTCGTTTGACCACCTAGTGGGTGGACGTTCCACGCTGCCCTTTCCGCTTCGTGGCCTCTATTCGAGAACTTTTTGATGAATGCAGCCAGGTTAGAACTCTTAATCAACATGAATTGGTTGTCTCTTGCCGGTCTAGACAATTATGACGTCTTGATTGTTAGCAGATGCACAAATGATGACACCGAAACGCGGCACTTGCACATAGGTCTTTATTCACTATACGGTCGCTATCCAAAATGACTTCACCAAAATATGAACATTCCCATTACACCGAAGTCAAAACAAATGTTTGACCAAATGCTAACACCGAATGCGTGAACTGATTTAAAGGTTTCAGAGCTCCACTGAAACAAGATTTATGTTAGCGAAAATTCCATTTCGGAATAGCCATGATCTACAGCATATTGTCCAAGAAACAAGTGCATGTAACGACGTCGGGGCATTTCATTTCGTGCGCTGAAATGGCAATTTATCTAGTGTTGTGCAAAACCGCTGGTATCCTTTGTGTCGCGTGTCAGGCTAACGAAGCGCGAACTGAAATGAGTTCCACTCAGACCAATACTTGCTATGATCGCACCTTACGATATTTTTACCTTTTTTTGTCCTTTTTAATATATATTTCTTTTATCTTGCTTAGTGTAAGATGGATTGTAATGTATTTTCTAAGGCTATTGTTTTTCCACCCAAAAATAAATAATATATATTAAACAAATATTGTTTGAGTTTAACTACTCGTATAACTCTAATTTTAATTATATATTTTTTGTACCGTTTATTTTCTTTACATTAATAATAAATACACCCAATAGTCACATAATAGTCCTGACCCCACATTAAAATCCATTAAGTTTTGTGTCGTGAGTATCAGAAACTACAAGAGACTTTTCGGTCCCACAAACACACAGACCCGAGACAAATACTTGTGGGCTTCACATATATTTGTCTCGGTGCGGGGATCGACCCCGTGGCCTCTCGTTTCACAACCGGTGTCTAACCTACTGCGCCACAGAGGCTGTCAAATAAATATATATTACATATAATAGAGTCTGAGCATACAGAAGGCAGGTTACAAGTTACTGGGTAAGCTCGCTGTTAGTCGCTGGATGCAGGCCGCTTCCAACAGGTGTATGTGGAGATCCATGAAGGAGGCCTACTTCCTGTGGCTGAAGAGAAGAACAAGAAGACACAGTAGGCAGAATAGCTGAAACGCATGAAAACTCCGCCGCCTCGTTCTTTTTAAAACGCATTTGCCGGCCGTGAAGATCATTAACACGTGCAATTATGTCAAATAAACACTCAAATATGTCACCGGTATAAAGGTACCCCACACGATATCGTACTTTTTGTGAGAATACCAAGTGTTTTTAAGAATGTCTTTGTTAATAATTAGTGCTCTTTTTACGCATATTTTTTAAAAGTTTGTATTCTTGATGCAGGCCGCTTCCAATAGGTCAATGTGGAGATGCTTTGGGGAGGCCTATTTCAGCGGTGGACTTCTTGTGGCTAGGAGAGGGAGAGAGAGAGAGAGTATTGAACGTTCCGGGCAGTAAATGGTCTACGGTCATTAGACTCTTAACAGGGAAATTATTATAGTAATAAGGCAATTATATAAAGCGAGTGTCTGACATGTAGCATATCCGTCGTTTGAACAGCTTTGAAATCGAATGTACTATTTATAAGATAATCTCCGCCCTGATCGTAACTAGAAGTTACATACACTACGTTTGTATTGCATAACTAGCAAATTATTAGCCGAACGCGTAATTGTTTGTACCATGGAAACAAAGTGGTCTGTACCAATCCCGAGTTGACCACAACCGACAAAAGGTCCATATTAAATTATATAATAACGCCTCTACAATAAAATATTAATTTTGAGTAGCTCATGCAATGAGATTTCTGATACTCATAACAAAATAATTGGTATGTTATAGTGGGGCTAGGAGTACATGTTGATTTAATCTATTGCGAGTCGGCCCATACGTTGCACCATTAATTCAAACACGTAGAAGAAGCTATTTTATACACTTATTTTTTTCCAAGTCCTCCTATTTGTTTTTTTCTTTCTGATAAATTTCTCTCCAGGTTAAAGACATGCTAGTGTCCCTAAGAGACTCGTCGAGCTCCAAAGCTCGGTGTCAATACTTTGAGTGCCACTGGTGATCTTGGCTGACATGAGTTGTAGTGGTGGGTGTGTGGGTGGGAATGTATCAAGATATGTTGTTGCATTGCAGCTAGTTGTGTCTCCTCTTTGTAATTTCTCTACACATTCGCGAAAAATATGCTCTACATTTTTGTTGATGAAACTTCGAGTTAGTTTGATGTGAAGTGTCTTTGTTTCGCCAGCTTGATAAAAATCTATACCATTCCCTTCTGCGAGGGTGAAGACGAGGAAATACAAATGTGGTGTATTTTTACATATGTTTTCATATTTGTGTGAACCACACGTATTTGTTTCGGGTCTGAGTGTTTTTAAGACCGAAAATTCTCTCGTAGTTTCTGATACCCATGACACAAGACTCGATGTTAGTGTGGAGTCAGCGCTATGTATCTGACTATAGGGTGTATTTATTTATTTATATAACACTTACGCTCACGCCTGTATCCCCGACGGGATACGAAGAAGTAGTACCATTACCGCCACAGACAGTTCATTGAACTGAAATGTCAAATAAAAATCCCTCAACAAGAGACAAAATGTAAATAGAAACCAAATATGTTTTGTTTGGTGGGTATATTCAATTTTTATTTCACAAGATTTTGAGAAGAACAAACAGGCTGAGCCAGCAAATTAATTCACAGCTTGATGTTAAAGGCTAGGTATTTTTTAGGTTATTAAGATACTGGTGAAAGTCAAAGTGTGGCTTAGTAAGCCTACATGCGTGGTACTGGGCGGGGATCTCTCTATGATCCGAAACGAAACTAGAATATACAGACATTCGACGTCTGAAATAAGTTATCAGTTTTTTACTTCTTAAAATAAAGATTATTCTCTGTGATACTTATTATTCACTCCAAACTAAGTCAATAGTTAGGACGTACGACACAGGATTCAATCATTTTGTGGAGTACATTGGCACATTCGTACAGTTTTACGTGCGACGTCCGAAAAATCGAGTTTCGTTTCGGATCATAGAGTAACCACCCTGATACGGAGGGATCAGCCTAAACTAAACTTTATTGACTAGTTAGTATGTCTTCCACTACCAAAAATACGATGAAGCCTGAAAATTGAATCTTTGAAATTCAAGGACCTCTCTCTAAACGTATAATAAGGAACTTTCGGCCGTGGCAATCACGTCTAACAATAACAATTGGCAAATTTCACGAACACCAATAAGGCAAACGACTGGATTGGTATTTAGCCTCCGAATTTTAATACCTCGCAAGAATTACGGGTAAAGTTGGAGTAATTCAAGGCGTAATTAGGGGATGGGAGGGTAGTAGGGGAAGGCAATCCGGACTCCGCTTAAATCTTAAATGTAATAATGGCATTCGCTTAGTTCTAACGATCTAATCGGTGAAATTGGTCAGTTTTAGGTATTAGTTCTTGGCTGCCCTATTAATGTGGTAGAAGAGATCTGAAAAACGAGGAGTTGCGGGTTTGATTCTCTGACCGACACAAATATTCTCGATATTTTTACTTTTTCAGTTCTGGATGTCCGAACATTTATGATAATCAAATATTGTCTACTTTAGTAGGCAGCGATAACTTGCGATCGTGGAAGTGTCTCATTCTCGGGCTTCTGATTAATCTGAAAACAATACGTGATCAGCTATATAATAACATGTTTCTTTTTAGTTATATTGCCAATTAGTATAGTAATTATTGGCCTTCTAACGAACTGGTGGAAATGCCACATAACTGATTCGTCAGTCAGTTTTCTTTAAGAAGGTAATACGGCCGTGCAATCTACGCTTTTTTACAGTTAAATTTGGCTTCAACGCTGCATCAAAAATATGTTTTATAAAATAAGAGGCAAATACACAAGCGAGCCTGAAATGTCTCTTATACCCAAGAAATTCATTTTCAAAAATAGCACTTTAAGTAATAGCAATATACGTAACAGTTTCGCCTGTTGTTACTTCAACTGACCTCACAAAAATAAAAATGAGATTATGCCCGCTGGAACTTCACGCCTAAGTGGCGCGAGGGTGGGCTGTTCATTTATCAAAAGAAACTCGAGCAGTGATTGATGTCGGGACCCACTTTTATAACGCCTTCATAATTCTATGTGTAATGCTGATAATGATCGCGTTGTGGCGCTACGGCGTTGGAACTTTGTATGGGTTACCGTCATTGTTGCTGTTTGGCGTCAATATTGTAGGTTATTACTTTATGTGAAAAAGTAACCTCGATCGCTGCTAGTTGACAGCTGGCTGCAAAACGAGACGACGACGTGAGTTAGTCCTAAAATAAACATAGGACTCCGTGGAGTACGGAGAAATACGTGTTTTACTGGTCTCTCTTATGTGAGAGGCCGCCTGGGTAGCTCCCATCGCAATGTATATTTTCCTGCCGAATAGCAGTGTAAATGCCCTGTTGTGTTCCGGTTTGAAGGACATTGTAGCCAGAGTAACTACTGTACATAATGATACTACTTATTTCTCAGGATGGCGAGCGCAGTGGAACGCCAGGCATTGCTTTGTAATTCATGGTGTTTGGTTTTGCTATTTCGTATTTTTTTTTATTTATTTATTAAACACAAAACAGGTTACAATCAATCATCAAACATAATATAAGTTTACAAATACTGGACTATAATTATAACCCAAAACATGCGTTCCATAAAACAATAAATAAGTAAAGCTACATAGTACTAAGTTAAATAAGATATCAAGTATGAAGAGTAACAAGCAACATTTGATATTTTAACAAATAAGCGTACAATGGAGTTATATGCGGTTATTGTGTAATGAATCATTGAGAATATAGTGAATTTGACGCTTGTAAAAGTTGATATTATTATGGAACAAGTCTAAATTAGGATATTTTTTGCTCACGTCATTATATCGTCTACACATGCGTATAACAGGATTGTAATACGAATTATTATTACGATATACTTTAAGGGAAAAAGTATTGGGCTTGCGACATCTTAGATTAATATTGATATTTAAATTTGAAAGTATTGAAGAAGAATAAATTCTCGAGTGCATTATTTTAAAGAGATAAACGAAATCGCTTTTAATCCGTCTTGATTCTAAAGATAACATACTGAAGTGCTTTAATCTATCTTCATATGATTTTAATTTACGGTGAAGGTTGTATTGGAAGCATAACATTTTTAAGCATTTCCGTTGAATACGCTCAACCCGGTCAATATGTAATTTATAAAAAGGTGACCAAATAACAGCGCCATACTCTAATATGGTTCTAACCAAGGTCTCGAAAAGATAAATAAGACTGCGGGGATTTTTGAAGGGTTTCGTTACTCGAGCAACAAAACCAAGAATTTTATAGCCACGACTAACGATATAGTCATAGTGGTTTCAAAACGACAGGGTGTCATCAAATAAAATGCCAAGGTCTTAAGCGACAGTTTTTCGTTCTAGACTGTGATCTTGTATTTTATAGTAAAAAATTATCTTGTTTATTTTGCGGGTGAAAGATATACAAAAGCATTTTTCGATATTAAAGAACATACGGTTTGCCGAATGTATCCCTTACCATCAGGCGCAACTCATGCCCGTCTCGCCATTCACCGCAATAATAAAATACAGTCTGCCTTTAGCTACATTACAGGATAATGTTCTGACCATATAGCTGTGACTGGATTACCTACAAACTTTGCGTGAATATTTTTGCATATATTGACGTATATCTGTATACAATTCCGAAATTTTCGTCGGGATCTCAATAATATAAATTTTTCCATTGACTGCTTGCCGAGATTGTGAAATATTCAATCCGCAAACTGATTGAATGAGGCGTGGAGTCGGGGTACCAATACTCTTAACCGGATGTCTAGACTAAATATTCCCCCGCCCATCAATTTATTTTCCATGTAGTTTCTACTTTTAGATTTATATCCCTTTGTGTATACAGGGTATATCAAGACTGCGATCGGAAACGAAGCGAGGTGGGAGTTTTAGTGATTACAGGCACAATGCATCTAAAATTTTCTAAAAAAAAAGCGACAAGTTTATTTTGGCATTATTTTTCATATAAATATTTTTTTTGCGTATTTGGGTAGTAAATACACAAAAAAATACAACAATAGGTAAAAATTACAACAACAAAAAATGACGATTTTTGTAGTTGCATTGTGTCTGAAGTCACTAATACTACCATCTGGCTCCTTTTCGGTCGCAGCCTGGATATACCCTGTTTAATTAGAGCCTTTGCTGAAAATTATTTGAAATAGATCCTTGGATTGCGGAGAATTTCAATAATCGGATTGCGTAAAAATAATTTTATGCTGAAGGGAGTCATCCGAGAAGTTATTTTAATGCCTTAATCATTACCGCTGTGATGTAGGCGTAAAAAGCTTATAGAATAACATTTTTCTCCGTCGTACAAATGGGCAAAACGCTCATAATGTGGTCAATGACCTATAAACATAGGTCATTGACCACATTATGTGGTCCACAGTGTCTGTGGACGTTTCTCCACAGACACTGTTGTTAGTCCGTGGTCGGTCTTTGAAAATTACCGACAAGAGGGATTAGTATTTATGAGCCTCCATCAATCTCATCTGCTGAAACGCGAAAACAAATCTATTACTGTACGTTAGTTACCTGAAAATAACAGAGCCCTAGGAGAACAAATGCGATAGCTAAAATTGCGAAGTATTTCAATTTTAGGGCATAATATCTTAGTGACATGAAATGTTTTCACTTTTGTTTTAATCCTAATATTTTCTGTACCGGAGATTATTGTTCGAAGGGTCTTATTAGTAAACTCGGATGAGCGAGGGATTAACTTTAGTCCAAGACTTTAGAATTGACTCGATTATTTTGACTATTAATATGACTATAATATTTAATAATGTAACTACACTACGATGGTTGCCTAGCCCCCTATGCAATTCCGTGTTTATTAATAAAGTCGTGAATAACTCGCTATTCAAAATAATCGAGTTAATTCTAAAGCCTTGGGCTAAAGTTTTTGCTCATCTGAATTTACTAATAAGGCCTTAAAAGTAGAATTGAATCAGGTATCAATTATATGAAGCAGCAGAGTTCATTCCTACCAGCTGGAAGCGTACCGTTCCTGAACGGTACGTTTTCAGCATTCTTTCTCACCACGCACGTGCAAGCTCTAGACTGAACTCCCTGCCTCGGTTTTACCTGAACGCTATGACCTGTCCTTCTTCAAACGAGGCTTAAAGAGAGTACTCTCCTTAAGGTAGGCAGCGACTTTGTTGTGCTGGACTCCTGGCACTGCAAAGGTCTATGGGCAGCGGTGGCCGCTTTCCATCAGGCGGGCCGCTAGCTCGTATGCCTATAACGGCAATAAAAAAATAAAATAAATGAACTGTTTTATTTTAAAATAACTGAAAAAGACGAACGCAATCGCACAAAAGTATAAGTGCTCCTTTTTATTTCCAAATAAGTGGGCTAAAGCGATACGTATCAAGGCAATTAGAGAATTGCTTTGAACATTAAAGGATCGATAACAAAAGGTTAATCTCGGTATACTGATATTGACAGATCCAGACAGATTGACGGTATCTGTATACCGTTACCTGGATCTGTGTATTGTGTGATCTGTGTATCTGTGTATTGTGTGTGTATATGATTTGAAAAAGTAGCTCGGTAGTTTAGTCAAGAATCGCGATTTCAGACTTTTGTATCAGGTACGAGTATTTTTACGCTCAACTGAACTTCGGTTTGGTTCGGGGTTTTAGGTGTTCTAAAGTTTTACCCGTCGCGTCGATAAATGGGTAAGAGGTTTATCTTGTGGTCAATGACTTGTGAACAAATAAGTCATTTATAAAAATAGTTAACATAATCATCACGCTTTTATCCCAGAAGCGGTAGGCAGAGGTGTAACTAGGACACCCGCGTTTTGCCTTGTGTGTTCCATCCCATGATGTGTTAGGGGGTGAGCCTACTGCCATATCGGCCACAAAATTCTGACTCCGGCTGATAATGAATAGAAAAATCCAATATCACTTTGCCAGACTCGGGATTTGAACCTGAGACTTCAGCTTTGTAATCGTACCGTAGTGCAACGCCACCGAGGCTGTCATATCTGTGGTATGTATGTTGTCGGGGCCATTTAATTACGTTGTATAAAAAATCGATTTCATCGAGGAAAGTGACTACATAATATATTCATAATTAATATAAAAATCAATAGTCAAAGTAGACTAATGCTGAACATCGACCTTCCTCCATATATATTTTTTTTATTTTTTCGTGTCAGTTTCTATGATTTTTTTAAGTTGACCTTACTTTATTCTTACTGAACTTATCGTACTTAAAATTAGTTTTCACAGGGGTCTCAGTTATCTGTTTAACATCAATAACTTCGGAGAATATCGCACACCGGGTTTATCTAGTTTTACAGATAAAGTATGAACGCTCGTCATTATTTTAAATCTATGACGCTTATTTAACGACGCCGCCTTCCCACCCCTCTGTAGTCTCTTCCAGGCTTCAATGAAACGATTATCATTAAATATACTTTTAAAATAAATAATATTTGCTTAGCGGAATAGACAAGACACGGAAATTGTGTGGAGAATTGCAAATTCTTGAAACAACTGGTTATATCAACTGGTCCTTGATATAATTCCTAAGACTTTTTGTAATGAATTTGAATGAAACTTTGACCCATGGATATATTTTTCGAATCAAAAACTTACAAAGAGAATTAACTGACTTGAAAATGATATCAATTTATCATGAAATTTGCACCAGTATATTTTGTATCAATAATATACGATCTCAAATAATTGAGGAGATTAATATCTTCAAGCGTCTCAAGGTGAATAGCTCGACCACAGATACTATCCAATCCAAATACGAAACCAGAAGCGAACGTAATCAACTAATTCATACCTTGCTAATAATTTATACATTATCATGCCGCTATGTAATATCCATTAGAGTTAGTGCGCCCGCGGGTCGATTCATCGTCATTCATCTCTGCTAATCGTCGCTTCCCCCTTCCAGCCTCCACGTCTGCCTCCCAGATGGGATTTTAATTTTCTTCTTTTTATTATTCGGCGGAAGCTAAATGTATTATGGTACTTTTGATGGCATTTGATATCTGACTGAAATTTAGTTTCAAGATTTTTTAAATTTTATTATACACGACGTCCTGGGCGCAGTTGGTAAAACGCCGGCTGTGAAAGAAGAGCGGTGGGTTCAACTACCGCATCGAGATAAAAGTTTGTGTGGCCTACGAGTATTAGCCTCGGGTCTGGATCTGAAATGTCTCGTAGTTTGTGATACCTACGATACAATATTTTTTTGGCCTTGACCATCATTAATGGCATTTATCCTATGTGGATCAAACTTCTGTGTCCAGGTTTTTCAGGCAGCTTGCTAACCGGCTAAACGGTCTTGACTTTCTCTGGCTCACCAGACTGTTATTTGGTCTTGATGTGGGATTAGGACTATGTTTGAGTTTGTTGGCTGTATTCATTTATTTAAATTATGACGCGACGAAAGAAGGTTTAATAACGTGGGCGATGAAACGAAATTAAGTTAAAATAAGAGCGACGTTTTATAGTTAGTTCAGAGCAACCATTTAGAAGAGGCCTGTGAAAATTCAAATTTCCATATTTCCAGAAGAGTAAACACACTGTTATATTAAATATCAAACGTTTGTTTTAACTAAAGTTATTCAATATTTAGATCCTTGGGGGAGGGCCATGTTCAGTTCATGACTTCCTGTCGCAGAAGAGAGAGACATTGAATATTTTGATTCAATATGTTGATTTGTAATATATTTTTATGAACAAAATTATGACGTGAATTGCTAAAATATGACTTTCATGGTATTAGAACATAAGTGCTGGTGAATGTAAATAACTAGTTATGAAGTTCTGGGAATAAAGGTGGGAGGTTATGTATGTATGTATGTACATTTAAAAAGTAATGGTTAAACAGTTGTTTTCGATAATGTATATAATCTTCAATCCAAGCCATATCGAAGTTTGTGTGTTTGTTTCGTCTTCGAGCTCCACCGGTTGGACAAATTTGATGCAATTTGGTATGGAGGTAGCTGATACCTTGGATTAGCACGTAGGTTACTTGTTATCCTGAAAATTTAGTGTTCCCGTGGGATGAGCCGTGGGATGATGTGGAATTCAAATATATTTGGTACTTTTCAAACTCAGGAAAGGGATAGAGTGTAGGGCAGATGAAAAGGACAAAATGAGACAGTATATGTAAATCAAAATGGGTAAAGCAGTATAGAGAACAGCAGTCACGGTGAGTTTAATCATAGAAACAGCTAGTACTCAAAATAATATGTTAAGTGAACTGAATACAATGTATCTGAAGCCGGATAGTAAAAATATTAAAAAAGATATTATTATAAAATATGTCAAACGTTGCCATAATACATGAAGTTGTGGCTAAACGTGAGTTTCCAAGACGCCGAGTCCAATTTATGTCATGCGTCCTCTTTTCAAAGGAGGTAGAATAGATATGACATTGCAAACTAATACATTTGCTAGGACAATACGATATGATGAATTCACAAGCTCACGGTTATTTCATCAAAGGGGTGTGTAGAGTTGATGTTTATGACCATACCAAAATATAGTGGTCCTTTATTTAGATGTCTAGAGAAGTAAATATACTATAAAAACAAAACAAATAAACATCTAAACATCTATGAAAATGAAAATAATTTATTGAATCCATTAAAACATTCGACATTATTTAGATTCAGTCATATTTTTTTCTACCACCCGGTTCGGAAAGCGGTTTTCACTAGAGAAGAACGGGCAAGAAACTCTAGTGTTGCTCTTTTCAAAACCAGTTTACAATATTGTGATTATTACAAAAATTACAAGTTGGTCCAAATCAGAGCAGTTCATTGATAATTTGTTATAATTTGCAAGTGACATATATTTTAAGTTCTACAAAATAATGTCTTTTTAATTTACAACAATAAAAAAAAATAGTTGTTTTAATGCTCTTCATGTTCCGAGTATACTTTTAATCGTGCGCGAAGATTTCTCCCCACGATGTCACAAAGCAGAAATATTGATTTGCATAGTAGGATGTTATGCCTGCAGTGTCATGTTTACGATAAGATACCGAGTATATCGTTGCAAACGTCGATACAATTGGTTGTTTATTTCAGAACATACGTTTTAATTAAAATTCTTGTTGCTGTAATGAAAGTCTATAAGGGCTGTGAACCGTGTGGTCTTGGGTGCGATTCCTATACGAGGCACTTTTATTTTCCTAATCTCTATTCTAATCTATACTGTCTATATACCTATCATGACACTATAATATCAAAGGAAACGGAAGACCAAATAGATTACAACTCCCTTCTGCGTTCTCACTCTCCATGGGTAGCAAAAGTTAAAGAAAATATCATTAACTCTCTGGCAAGTCAACCCTCATGCCACGAAACCCTAAGTCAATAATACAGCTATTAACATACAGTTGTATTTGTAATTAATATTTAGTCATGTATGAGTTAGACGGCGCGGTCTCGATTTATCTTGTCGGCAATGATACACGGCTGTATCGGGCCACCTTGACCCCGTTTCGGGATTTATGGGTTTTTGGTTGTATGCAACGCTTTGTAATGTGCTGAGTTGGGAGACAGAGTGGTTGGAGCATTTTGCGCCCTTAGTTGCCCGGTTCGTTCCGTAGTCTCCGTGGTACGGCCAATGGCACCAATGGTCAAAAAGCAAGATGCAGGGGACTGCGTTTTATGTAGTTTTAAAACCCGTGCCACGTGATTTGTATCATATTGTGGGGCTAGCAATAGTGCTAGCATGTGTAATATGTAACTGACAGGTGTATTCCGTTCCATGCTGATGATGTAATAGGGGGCGAGCCTATCGCCATATCGGGCACTTTCTAACAATGAATTAAAAAATCCAATACCACTTTACCCGACCCGAGATTCGAACCCGAGACTTCAGCTTTGTAATCGTAGCGTAGTATGACTGCGCCACCGAAGCAGTTATAGCAGTAGTGTGTGAGTTTATGTAAGGCCCGGCTTAAAAGTATACTTTTTTATATACTATCTTGCGTATTGTTTTTGTCGTAAGGTTTGGTCATACTGGTCCACCAGGTAGAGGAAAGTCGACAGTCCTCTTTTGTGTTCTGGAAGACTCGCTTTTCTGGCTACGTGATTTTCCTCTCTGTGCATACGTGACCAAACCACCTCAGACGTCTCTTTATGAGTTTCTCGGGCACAGATGCTAACTTAAAGCTACCTCGGATATACTCGTTTCGAATCCTGTCCAGCTTTGTTCCCCCTTCCGACTATCGTAACATCAATTGAATACCTACTTCAAAAATGGTGAAATAAAGTTTTGTATAGGTTATTGATCGCGGCTAGGTGCGGGCGGTCCAGACGGTCGAGCGGCTGAATAACCGGCTGATGCTGTTATTTATTTTGCGGTCGAATAAAATTGCTCGTTTTCGCTGTTTAACATTCAAATTGCGACAAATTTACAAATACTATCAGATTAGTTTTCCATTTTAGGTGTTTTGCCACAATTCACGTTTTGCGTTCATTCAGTTTTATAATTATTGTATTTTTATCCGTTTGTCAGATAATGTTAAATTTCTTTCGTTAATTTATAAATAAGTTAATTTAAAGTATTGTCCATTCTTTTTGTTATGTATTATTGCATTTTCTGATCTTCTAATTAAAGACGTACGACGCTTAAAATGCGAAAGTACAATGGTAAAGCTTGTATAGTGTTTTCTTTGTTGAGATACCAATAAATAAAAATATGTGAGATGCCATCTTGGTTAGGTAGCTTCGTTTTTTTCGCCGCCTAGAAGTATTGTTTTGTTGATCCATCCATCAGCCAAAGGAAGTCCACTGCTGAACATAGGCCTCTCCTAATGATTTCCACAGTGACCTGTTGGAGTGAGCCTGCATCCAGAGACGTCCCGCGACCTTTACCGTTTTGTTGATGATGGATATTAAATAAAATACTTGAAATCTACTGTGACTGAGTGACGTCATCCAGAGAAATGCCTAACGCAGAAACTCCTTATTTTGTTCCGTGTCACCCTATACATACGCAGGCGTAATGCTTACCATCAGGCTAGTTAATAGCTCCTTGTTTCACTATCTCTAATAAAAACACTTTGTTTCTTATCGAAAGTTATTCGTTTCTTACCAACAATCTACACGCCGTGCCGCATAAAATTGTAGAATGGATTTATTGTAAAATCGTTTTTTTATTAGATATGTATGGACCAAATTTATTACTTTTCTCTGGTCTCGTATATTTGATACGTCATACTCTGTCCACTACACGCCTCGTACAATTGCAATGCATATACAATATACATATGTATATACATAAGCTCACGCCTACATTCTCGAAAGAGTGTGATGCCAGGGGAATACATGCTTTGCCATATTTTGCCATCCCAATCGGGGGCGAATCCATCGGCACGCCGGATACAAATACTAGTGTTGAACAAGTCCTCATTTTTTAAAACCAAAACACCCACAATATTAATCTCTGAACTGGAAATCAAACCCAGGACTGCGCGGTTAAAAATTGGTTTATTTTACTCCACAGTTGGTACACTACACACATCTACTATTACTTAGGTTTTACGCATTCATGAACAAAGGCTATAATGTTACACATCAATTTCATAAACAAAGGTTATTACACACATTAATTATTAAAAAATACATTTTATTCATTTATTTATTTTAAGGTACTTATACATCGTATTACTCGCTGCATAAACGATGATAAAGCTACTGAAATATTATTATGGAATTCAAACAAACAATAACATTAATCAAATATTATAATTAAATGGGATATTAATATAGTCCAAACAGCGTAATTGTGAAAAAATTAAAGATTAATTCATATATTATTTTAGACAATTTCACACCGAAGTATGGTGCACATTACTATGCACGCTACTCTGAAAATTTAAAGGCAAAGTAAATCTAGTAGGAAACCAAATGTATTTATTTTTCAAGATCTATTCACATGTAAAGAAGTAGAAGTGAAGTTGGGAGTTCTCAGTTTCATGGTACACGATTTTGTAAAATTTGCAAGTGTGTTCCAGGCCAAAGAAACATAAAAAGTTAAGACATACATCATTTAATATTAACTTCTTAGGAAGTGGTGGAGCCACGTTGTTGTAAGTCATGACTCAGCATGAATGGGCAGGCTCATCCGGGGCGGTACCACTGTCAAACAGAAAATTGACGTGAAGCGACAGCTTAGCTGTCGCGTTTCGTTCGGTGAGTGAGATTGCCGGATGCCCAATACCCCTTTCATCTTTCTATCCTTTTCCCGCCCCGCTCCAATCCCAATTGGGCTGGCAATATATCCATGATCCAGCGTTGTGGATGTTAATGGGCGGTAGTGATCACTTACCATCAAGTGACTTGTTTGCTCGTTTACCGGACCTATGCAATAATAAAAAAAGCAGATATTTTCGAGTTTTGTATGGCAAATGATTTTTATAATTACTATTTTCATACGTTTTATGTCACTTATTACTATTAAATTCACAGCAGTTTTGCTTGGGCTAATTGTACACATTTCTTAAAATCCACTGAAGAATGTGAAGAAATGAGCAGACACATTAACATTTTAAAAAATCTAAGCCAGTTTTTCAGCCACTGCGCCGGTTTATTGTCAAAGTTTCCTATGTTTAAAATTATCTGTATGTAAATTTTCAATTATATCGGCTTAACTATATACTGTGATATGAATACAAACAAATGACCGTGTTTATTAGAAAGACTATTATTGTTGTTACAAATTGGCCCAACCACAGGAGCACGGCTCAATTATTTCAAATAAATCACACATACTCGTATACGTTAGAATATTTGCCGTCTCAAACCGAAGCTCTAAAGGGCCATCTACACGGAAAGAGTTTCTCGCGGCAAGAATCGTATGCCATTATCGCATGACATCACCGCCATAAGAATATCGTGTTATGTAGGGTAATTCACGTAATTAAGTAAGTTCAGTTGCAGTGCAATTGCAGTTAAGTTTCGATCAAAACTGACCTTTTCGTATTCTCGTAATTTTAACAACCGCTGTCAGATACGCTCGCGTCAAGTCCGCGTCACGCGAGCGGCTTAGCGTATTCTATTGCTCCGTGTTTTATGTGCGTGATTCAGATCGCAACTTGATCGGTATTTACGTGTGTGGTGTGTCGGTGTTCTTGCATACGACTAACGTACAGTTGACGCGCAGCACCCACGCATTTTACGCATAGCTTAGGTGCAGTTCACGCGCAGCTAAACAATTACAAGAATACCATTTTGCACTAAGACATAAACTTTATTGCAACTGCACCGCCACTAGATCGGCGCGTCAAAAAATTACGTGAATTACGCTACAAATAGTGTTTACACGATACGACTTTTTTATGTCCTCACGATAAACGTATCTTCGAGGCGAGAAACTCTCACAGTGTAAATTAGGCTTAAGACATACAAATAATACTTCGCCAGATATTCCAATTTATTTTAACTAAAACCGACGGAGGAAAATTTGGTAAGCAAATATTTTAAGGAGGGTGTGAACGGAGGCAACGTGCGTTAACCCCATGTCGAAGGGTTACAACACCCTCTTCTGAACTTTCTCTTATCAACCGTATTTTGAATGTTGAAAATACGCTTGGAAGTGGAGGCATTTACAGTAGTACAGTAAGGTTTTAGTTAAAATAAAACAGATTAGCTGAAAAATTTAAGCTTAAATTATCATTCTTAGCTGCGGAAAACTTAAGTCTAGTTTGGAGAGTTTTACCAATTCTCACCACGCTTGGTAAGTAAGTTGAAGATTGCTGGATGTCACTTGTGTGCTGATGATGCTGTTGCCCATCATCAACCTCTAATATTGCATTATTTTATACTTAAAATATAGTATATATTTTAAGTATAAAATATAATATAATATAGTACTCTATATCGTGTAATTTTCTGAGCTGAAATATAGCGTCTGCCGAATTTCTCAAACGGATATTTTCTTTAAAACGTTGTGACTACCATTATAACCTAGTTTTATTACGATTATTTATTTATTATTGTTATTTAAAACAATATATACCTTTTGACTGCCACTGATGGTATATGCTCTGACATACATGCATTTAAAATATTCATCAATGAGACATAGCTATATTTTATAGGTCGATAAAACTATACTGACCTGGTCGAACCGAATGTACACAGGCTGTGTGAAATCCGCCGTATTACTCACGCAAAAAGTTCTATAGTGAACTACATTTTCATATTTGTACAATAATACGAAGGCAGTATAATAATTTTGTAAGTTTTACAAATTACTTAGTAAAATTTTGATGACATCCTTATCTTTCTGGAAGAGAGAAATCAAATTAAAATTTTGAAACTAAGCCGTGCGAGCGCGTGGCACGTTCTAACAACGCACATTTACAAGTAAAATATGCGTTAGGCCTCGGGCTTATTAAAAAAGGTCAAGTGGCAGCCAAGCATCGCGTTTTAAGTGTTCCGTACTTGTATTGTGGATTGCTGCGGTTTCATGGCACAAATTGCTGTGTCACAAATCTTGAAACGCGCAGCGGGAAATATTTATATGTAAAATAAGTAATAGTTGAACACGTGATTATTCGTAAATCTCAGTTATTTTAGTGAGCGATAAACTATTTGGAAATGCAATGGAATGAAAACCGAAAGTCTCAGCCTCAGGTATGCCGACCTATTGGAGACCAATTATATACTAGCAGAACTTTTTTTATTATTGCATAGGTCCGGCAAACTAGCAAACAGGTCACCTGATGGTAAGTGATCACTGCCGCCCATGAGCATCCACAAAGCTGGATCATGGGTGGATTGCCGGTCCAATTGGGAAGGGAACGGGAAGGAAAAAGGATAGGAAGAGGAAAGGGGTATTGGGCATCTGGCAATCTCACTCACCGAACGAAACGTAACAGTTAAGCTATCGCTTCACGTCAATTTCCTGTGAGACAGTGGTTCTGCCCCGGATGAGCCTGCCCATTCATGCTGAGTCATGACTGACAACAGCGTGGCTCTACCACTTCTAATGAAGTGAACTAAACTTGAAGAGCTATACATTTGTGACGATCATCATGACAGGTTGCAAGCGACTGCGTATTGTGCCCGTTATATAGGCGGGTGCGTATATCTCACCACTAACTGTACGCGACAGGTCGAAATGGCAATTTTCTAGTTATATAATATCACATTCCAAGTTATATTATATAACTAGTTTATATCGATATTTTTTTTTGCAAAGTGGGCGTTAGGCTGGGAGATGCTGGTGTGGAGTACAGGGAGACCCGGTGGGAACGGTCACCGCCGGCCGCCTGCCGGTCAGTAGGGGACCTGAACCCGGGGAACCACTTATGTCAAACTCCCTCCCCGGGAAGCTGTCCCGCCAACCGGCGAAAATCCCGACATGCAGTCGTCGTGCCAGAGTGGGAGACTGGAGTGGATCCCGGCGATTGCACGCGGGGGGGCACCGGGGGCCCTTCCGTGCTTCACGCTGGCTCCTCCTTTTGCCGTGCGCCCGTCTCGCACTATATCCGCCCTTCTCGGGTCTCGTCTTGGGTCAACCACGCTTTTCCTTTCCCTATCCCACTCTCTTTAAAACAAAAATGCCAAGGATGAAAAGAAGTAGGCTCTCTACGGCGGGAAATGCATCCACATTTTCTGTGGACTTCTGCAATGTCAGGGGTCTACACAGCAACCTCGACGCCGTCCACCACCATCTAGAGACGGCGCGGCCTGCCCTGCTCTTTTTAACGGAGACGCAAATATCCACCCCTGACGATGTCTCGTACTTAAATTACCCCGGTTACGTGTTGGAACACCTATTCCTACGTAAAGCCGGGGTGTGCGTCTTCGTCAGGGGTGATATATGTTGTCACCGCCTTCGGGGCCTCGAGCGTCGGGACCTGTCGTTATTATGGCTACGGGTAGAATCTAAGGGTAAGTCCCGAATCTACGCACAGGTCCCACGGCAGTGATACGGGATCTACTCAATTATTTGAGAGCGTCCAAGTGGGAACTGACCGGATTCTCGAGCAGTTTCCTTCCGCGGAGGTGGTGGTCCTCGGTGACTTCAACGCCCATCATAAGGAGTGGTTGGGATCCAGGACCACTGATCTCCCCGGTCGGGCTGCTTACGAGATGGCCTTGGCTTATGGTCTCTCGCAGCTGGTAACACAGCCCACCCGTGTTCCAGATGTTGAGAGCCATGAGCCCTCTATGTTGGATCTTCTGCTGTCGACACACCCGGACGGATACAGGATAGTGGTTGACGCTCCTCTGGGATCTTCTGACCACTGCCTGGTCCGTTCGTGGGCCCCTGCGGCGGGTTCCAGTCGTTCTTCAACAACTGGAACTCGCACAGTTTGGCGGTATATGTCAGCAGATTGGGACGGACTCCGAGAATTCTTCGCGTCCTACCCATGGGGGCGGCTTTGCTTCTCCTCTGATGATCCTGACGCCTGTGCGGACTGCGTCGCGGAGGCAATTAGCTTGGGTATGGAAACTTTCATACCCAGCTCAAAAATACCCGCTGGGCGTCGCGGCCGGCCGTGGTACAATCGTGCCTGCGCCGTTGCTGCGCGCCTCAAGCAGTCCGCATACGCGGCGTGGCAAGACGCCAGGAGGCGTCGGGATCCAAATTCGAAGGAGGAGAAACGGAAGTACAATGCCGCCTCTAGATCCAACAAAAGAGCCTTAGCTAAGGCCAAGGCGGAGCACATCCGCAGAATTGGCGAGCGGCTCCAAAGCTATCCCTCTGGGAGCCGTGCTTTTTGGGCGCTCGCTAAGGCTGTGGAGGGCAATTTCTGCCTATCCAGTCTCCCACCACTGCGTAAACCCGATAACAGTTTGGCCCATAGTGCAAAGGAGAAGGCCGATCTCTTGGCCGAACACTTTGCCTCGAACTCGACTCTGGATGACGGGGGAGCCACACCGCCGAACATCCCACGGTGTGAAAGTCTCCTGTCTGACATCAAAATCACCCAACGATCTGTCAGACGGGAGCTCATGCTTCTCGACATCCATAAGTCGAGTGGGCCAGACTGTATCCCCGCAGTGGTTCTTAAGACGTGCGCCCCTGAGTTGACCCCCGTGCTCACGCGCCTGTACCGTCTTTCCTATAAAACCAACCGGGTTCCGGCTTCGTGGAAGGTCGCCCATGTACACCTAGTCCCCAAAAAGGGTGATCGTTCGGACCCTTTGTGTTACAGGCCGATTGCTGTCACATCCTTACTCTCCAAGGTCTTGGAGCGAGTTATAAACACTCAGCTCCTGAGGTATCTTGAGGACCGCCAGCTGATTAGTGACCGCCAGTATGGTTTCCGTCACGGTCGTTCGGCTGGTGATCTTCTCGTGTACCTCACGCACCGCTGGGCGGAGGCTTTGGAGAGTGGGGGTGAGGCGATTGCGGTCGGCCTTGACATCGCGAAGGCGTTCGATCGAGTGTGGCATGGCGCCCTTCTGGCGAAGCTACCTGCGTATGGATTCCCTGAGGCACTCTGCAAGTGGATCGCCAGCTTCTTGGATGGTCGGAGCATAAAAGTCGTGGTGGACGGCTGTTGCTCCGAGACCAAAACCATTAATGCTGGTGTTCCACAAGGATCGGTGATATCGCCGACACTCTTTATCCTGCATGTCAATGACATGTTGTCTATCGACAGCATGCATTGTTATGCAGATGATAGTACGAGTGACGCGCGATACATCGGCCATCAGAGTCTCTCTCGAGATTCCATTGGGGAAAGACGGTCTCAACTTGTGTCTGAAGTCGAGAGCTCTTTGGGGCGGGCCTCCGAATGGGGTGAATTGAACCTAGTTCAATTTAACCCCTCAAAGACACAAGTTTGCGCATTCACTGCGAAGAAGGACCCCTTTGTCTTGGCGCCACAATTCCAAGGAGTTACTCTCCAAAGATCCGAAAGTATTGGGATCCTCGGCGTCGAAATATCGAGCAGCGTCGAGTTTAGGAGCCATTTGGAGGATAAAGCCAAACTGGCGAGCAAGAAGTTGGGTATCCTGAACAGAGCCAAGCGGTACTTCACGTCGGGTCATAGATTGACGCTCTACAAAGCACAAATCCGGCCCCACGTGGAGTACTGCTCTCACCTCTGGGCAGGTGCCCCAAAATACCAGCTCAACCCACTTGACTCCTTACAGCGACGTGCTTGTCGAATAGTCGATGACCCCAATCTCACGGACAAATTGGAGCCGTTAGGACTGCGGAGAGACTTCGGGTCTCTTTGTGTGTTCTATCGTCTGTTCCATGGGGAGTGCTCCGAAGAATTGTTTGAGATGGTACCAACGTCACCTTTTTACCATCGCACCACCCGTCACCGCAGCAGAGTTCATTCCTACCACCTGGAAGCGTGCCGTTCCCGAACGGCACGTTTTCAGCGTTCTTTCTTACCACGCACGTGTAAGCTCTGGAATGAACTCCCTGCATCGGTGTTTCCTGAGCGCTATGACCTGTCCTTCTTCAAACGAGGCTTAAAGAGAGTACTTTCCTTAAGGTAGGCAGCGACTTTGTTGTGCTGGACCCCTGGCACTGCGGAGGTCTATGGGCAGCGGTAGCCGCTTTCCATCAGGCGGGCCGCTAGCTCGTCTGCCTATGAAGGCTTAAAAAAAAAAAAAAAATGCGGACTCGTGCAGCACTAAGACTAGAACGGCGCGGGCGACGTGCGGGTGTGCGGGGCGTCCCCTCCCCCACGCGTCATCTCCTACCCCGATTGCCATCTCAACCTGTCGCGTACTATACATTCAGACGTTAAACTGCGAATTCGTAACTCGTATAATTCTCGTACACGCAACCTAAATCGACTACACACGCGGCTTTGCAGACTTTACACTCATTTAAAATTCTTGGAAGAACTTCCTACGCATATAAATTTTCTCACCGGGTATTCTATCAAGGCTGTAAGTGAACTAACACGTTTATGTATTCACGGATTTTAGCCACAATGTCGGCTCCTTTTCATTCGGCCTCGCTGTTGTCGTGCGTTAAGATCGTTATTTTAATGCGGGCTTTATAATTTTTTTGTGGTCGCCAAAAGGTCAGGTAGAGACATTGCCCTACATGCACATTGTTGGAATAAAAAAGGTTTACTTCGTGACAGTTGTGGATTTTGTTTGGGGAACTGCTATTTGTTCTAGCAGTGTAAATAAACATTTAAGTATTTTATTTTTACACAGAAAAAATTTAGCCTCGTTTGAAAAACACTTGAGATTCATACAATTGTACAATAAAAGGCTGATGATGATTATGATGAATCCGAAAACGTCTAATATATTAATTGTATTGTATTGTATCAGCCCATATACGACCCACTGCAGGGCACGGGCCTCCTCTACAATCGAGAGTACGATTGAGAGTGGTTAATATATTAATATAATATATATTATATTAATATATTAATATTATTAATATATTAATTAATACGCAATTAGGCACGTCATTCCGCATGGGATATAATTTAATTTTATCATGTTTATCGAAACATAAATATTATAAAACGGATGAAGTATCTGACTTTGCAATTGAGCAAAGCATAGTCTATGGAACAGTTAAGCGTTGTTACAGAAATTATTTTACATCCTACAAAGAGTTTTTGGAGGCCTAGTTTGCGTTTGCTCTTCCCTTCCGTTTTTCTTCTCTTATCCCTCCCATATCCAATCACTTACCATAAGGTGGGCCATTTTATCGGTTATCCGATGTGTGCAATAAAAAACGTACAAAATGAATCCTCGGACGCTGGTTGCTAGCCAATTATTTTCTGGAATGAGAAATTACGAAAAGTACTTACAGTTAGCTGAAACACCAGCCCTAATGGGCATATTCCTCAAATATTTCACGATCCCCTAACAGTTTAATTTCAGTATCTTCAACGTTTTATAACAAAAATCTTATTTTACGATGATCATTAGGTACCGTTTTATTTTCTTCGAAACACCAAAGTTCGGTTATTATTTCTGTTGAACGTTAGAACGAAGGTCGTCACCAACTTTAACAAACTTCATTTAAATGTATATTTTACAAATGGCATTATTGAGTTTTAATTGTCTTAACGTCTTATTACGGACAGCTAAATTTGTAAAATTTTGGTTTGAAAGTACGTTTGTATTGTCGTTAGAGCTTCATGCTGGTTTTCGGTAGAGGCTTTATCGCATGCTCTTATGGTTCATTAATCTTATGGTCATGTTGAAAAGCTTGACGAAAGTTAAGTCAATATTTCTCTATCATTAATTATACTACCAAGGGACCTCCTTTTTTAATTTTTCATCTGCTCCAATATATTTTCTTACGTACCAATCAAAAAACAATTTTACTAAAGAAATTCGCCGTATTGTTTAGTCTCAATTAATTAGGTGGCACTGTTGACCCTAGTTCCTAACAGTTGCAACTATGTATGTGGACATAATTATAGTTATTAATTTAAAAACAATTGATTTGTCTACTCTGCTTCGCTTCAGTGGTATACTTAAGCCCCAGCCAGCTCATAAAATACGCATAAAATATAATTAAGTAAATATAGGTATATTATCTACATAGTATTTTTCCCTATTTTCTTCCCTGCCATTCTTACACATAAAGAACTCACTAATACAATCATTTCTTCAATACAACACATTAAAATAATCAAAGCTTTTTTCACTATACTGCCAAGAGATATAATTATTTCTTAATAAATAAAAACCGATCAAAACCAGCCGCAAATATTTGTAGTATATAATGAATTTCGCAGATGTGATAATTCATAATACATAATGTCGATGCGGTAATGGAAGTTAAAAATAATGAATTATTCACACGTGATAATTTAATTAGCTGCCAAATAACAGGTGACGCCAAAATTAATGAGCGCTCTACAATTTAATGTCATTTTAGATGCCACTCGTACAAGCACCCCAGTTTGTTTTGACCTATTTGAATAAAATTCTCAATATTTCTTTTGTTATTGTCTATGTTGAAACTTTATCTGCCCATATACGTCCCACTGCTTGCCACAGGCCTCCTTTAAAAGCGAGAGTACGATCGAGGGGCTTACGTCATAAAGTTCTCCTAGCGGGCCTAGTGCGTGCTAGCCGACTTTACATACTGTAGAAATGCTTTCAAATAGCTATGGTATAGTACGTGATGATTGACTATCAATACACACGTAAGATGGGATTTGAACCCGCCGTGAACATGGTGCCTGTCACGTCTGGTCCGTTACCAACAGGCCACCGGAGCCATGTGTGTATACCACCACGAACTATAACGGTGAAGGAAAACATCGTGGGGAAACCTGCATACCATTGCGGTTTGTATAAATTTCTATGGTACGTAAAAGTCCGCCAAACCGCACTAGGCCAGCGTGGAGGACTATATGGCCTATCCACTCTCAATCGTACTCTCGATTGTAGAGGGAGCCCGTGCCCTGCAGTGGGACGTATAAGGGCTGATACAGTACAGGATAGTGTACGACGAATATACGCTTTTGAAGGGCAGATAGATTCTACCTAAACATCGACCGGTTTATTTTGAACTAAAGACTTCAGTTGATTTTTAGAGTCAATCTACTTCGTCATAGCCAGATTTGTTAACACTATACTTTAATCATACATGCAAGTTACCTTACCGAGGAGTCAATTTCTCTTTTCTTTCGTAATCTAGTAGGCCAAGAAAACGCGCTGGGCCAGAGTTGTGCCTTAATGCCATGTGATCGTAAAAGATATCTGGGCCCAATTAAAGAATGTGTATCGGCTGATATTCATGCTTCTTCTGCCGCACCCAACTTCTACTACCATACATGAGCGTCACTAGCACTCGGGCCTTTTTAGAATCCTTTTGACTCCCTATAAGTGTAGCGCACCATTCACTCGATTTCCTGCATTCATTCGTTAGCGATGATTGGAACATACTTAATTGAAATAAGACCACACTTCTTTTTGTGGTCTTATTTTACGAGCCGTTTTGAAGTGCTAATCGGACATCTAGAATATATTTAATCGAAAATCATAGACATCTATCTAGTCTAAATTGCAAAAGCTACTTCATACTAATTCAATCTACACAAATGAAGTCACTAATGAAATAGTTCAACGTCAGGCAGGTCTATAGTAGAAGTCGACGGAGGTATGCCGATACCTTCTTTGTCACGGAGTTTATTAAGAGTAGAAAATTATTTTCTTCCAATATCTAGCCTCCGAGACAAGATTGTTCGTCTAAATGAACTTTCCGGTGGAAAGATAAAATTTTCGGCACTTTTGCAAAGTGAACAACTCGCCGTTGAAATTGATGTAAAGTTAATTAAAATGATCAACTTTTATAATTTTGAATTTGATATGTGGCTAGCGGGAGTTTGTATAGAAAAACGGATGGGGTGTTTCTGTAAATTTATATTTTTATACTGTTTACAAATTTGTTGTATTTATTCTTATCTAATAGAAAACGGCATTACGAAGCCTAATTTAGCTAAGATCTGTCTCGTCCTGTAAATTATGCTCAAGCCGAATGATACTAAAAATCAATATATTTATAATTATAATATGTATCTACCCACCTACAAACAAAGAGTCCGTAACATAAATTGTGTTAATTGAATTGGAAACAGAATTTAAACTCCCGATTCCAAGGTTTATTCTGTTTACATCCTCCAACCGCAACCATTGTAATTATCCTGATGTAGAATTTTAATTTCGAATGGACATAAACAATTTGAATGTTAAAATGTTCCGAGCGCAGCAAAGGCATATTGACCGCGCGTTTTTGCTGCTGTTTGTTTTAAACGTGTTGTTTGTATTTGCATTACTTGTACAAGGAAAATAAGTCTGAGTGAAAAATTCAACGAAGTAATATCGGTTTATTGATCTAGTGCTGGTATATGTATGCTGTAACCTAGTTGTCTTGCGTTCGATCACCATGTCGAGTCACAATGCAATTACTGTTGCAGAAAGTAAACAAAGTTTTCGTTGGAAAATTGACGGGTATATACCTTCGGCATCGATTTAGATTAATTTCTGTGAGATGCTCACCTTAAAGAGGGGAGAAGCTGTATCTTAAATGATAGAAACACGTCGCAGCTTATGTCGGTAAATGCTAGCGCACTAATCTATTAAATCTATATCTTATACATATAATAAATCTGTAACCGTTCGACGTATGTACATGGAAGATATGTAAATAAGAAAAACTAATATGGGGGGACTGTATTAACGTTATAGAACCCCAAAAAAATGATTTTACAATTTTTGTCTGTTTGTCTGTGCGCTTGTGCGTGATGAACTAGAAACTAGTGGCGGTACTTCCATACAAGCCCAAAAGCCCGGCTTGCCCTACTTAATACGCAAATACAGGATAATGAACAGAAACCATTACATTCAATACATTACAGTAATTGATTACGACACATACCATTTTTGAATTTACCGCGTTCGGTCGCGTCGCTGCGCGGCGCAATTCAATGAAACGCAGCTACGAGCGACGGAGCGCCGCCCGCGCCTCGCAACGCTTGTATTAAATTCATTCAATAATTTAACCTCCGCGTAGCTTCACGCATTTTCTAAAAGACGGAACTCGCATTTTTTAAATGTCTCTTTCTCTCTCGTGTGCTTTTACGAAGCTTTTGGAAACTCATGCTGTCTCTTTCACAATTACGGTTGAAATGCTACACTCTGCCACTACGAATGTGTAGCTACAGATATGTAACTATAGCAATTTGTACTAAAAAATCAAACCGTTTATGCCCGGCTTCGCGGAGTGAACATCGTACGTTTGAAGGTCGTCACGTGTAACATTATTCGTTTAGTAAGTTATATTTGTTATTATTAAATTATGTTTGTTCCTTTTTGAAATTATTTTATAATTTTTTAGGTAAAAATAATGTGGTTTTTATATTTTTTTAATAAATTGTAATTGCATGTTGTAATGTTTATTTGTATGTTTCGTTTCGCAATTTCTGAACGAATTCGTACTAACTTCATAGGTGTTTTGGCAATGTGCAATTGTAAATAGTTCTGTTTTTAGGTTAATGATTAGTTTTTTTATGTTCATTAAGCTTTTTGAAACTAAAATGAGTTGTATTGTTTCCTGTGATGGTTTAAGTGTGATGATAAAAGTGTTCATTGCTGGTATAAAGGTAATTTAATTCGATTATATTGAAAAAAAAAACTGGCGCGAAAACAACGCCGGGTTAGTGCATTTCTTAAATTCGTGGTAAATTACAGGAGGCATTTATCAGTTCAGTTTAAAAAAAACTACCTACTTAATTTGATTTCTACATGCTCCCCTTCAAATAGGTTATTAAACAGTCGTGTTTCACATGTTTTTCAAGCGACACTTGTATATTAGAATGTTTTGTTATCTATAATGATTTTAATAACTTAGGTCGACCTTTCAAAAGGCATGTTATTACTTGTAATTCATAAAAACTTAACGCTAATGCATCAATAATATTTTCTGTCCGCAATTTTGGTTAACTGCGAAGTAATCACGGCAACATAGCTACCGTTGTGCTAGTGTACCTACTAGAAGGGTTCAGTAGTTAGTGTATTACCAAGTTACGGTTGCATATCCACATGTAATCTATAATTTTATTAATCTTAATATTTTATAGATTGTTTGTTAGATCTGCTGACGTACATTTGTTTTCTTCGTTCTTAGTATTTTTTTCCTTTGAAATCAATATGTATTATACTTTAAAAAGTTTTGGGCTTGCCCTACTTCAAAACCCTAGGCACGCCACTGCTAGAAACGGTTTAACGAATTTCGATAAAATTTGGTATGAAGGTAGCTGACACTCTGGTTTAGCATATAGGATACTTTTTATTCCGAAAAGTGTAGTATTCTCGTGGGGTGAGCAAGGAATTGAAATATATTTGTTACATTTTTAAATTGGAAAGGTATGTGCTGGGACAGGATTACATGCCTTGATTGAGAATGAAATTTTTATATGTGTTAGAGCCACGCTGTTGTTAGCCATGACTCGGCATGAATGGGCACGCTCGTCCGGGTTGGTACCACTGCCTAACAGAAGATCGACGTGACGTAACGAAACGCGATAGCTTAGCTGCCGCGTTTCGTTCGATGAGTGAGACTGCCGGATGCCCAATGCTTCTTTCCTCTTCCTTTATCCTTCCCGCTCCCTTCCCAATTGGGCAAGCAACACATCCATGAACCAGCGTTGTGGATATTCATGGGTGACAGTGATCACTTACAACCACGTGACTGGCTAGCTCGTTTGACGGACCTATGCTATAAAAAAAAGGCGGGACAGGGCGGGATATAATACATGAAATCTCAACTTCGTAAAAATACAGCACGATCACTTCCACTTTTCAACAGCCGTAAATAATTAATTTAATATTAAAGTTTAAACCAGTCATAGTTAAATTTGTTCCCTTTAAGAATTAAGAGTTGAAAATTACGAACCCGCATTTAATATAAAGTTCCAGCGTTCGAGATAAAACAATTTACTTAGATTATAATATTTATCGTACATTTGAAACATCGTGGTACCGCTTACTGGTGGTACCTACCACCAGTAAACGGTAAACTCTTATATGTGAGCAGTCGCCTGGGTAGGTACTACCGCAATGTCTTTTTCTTCCGCCAAACAACAGTGTAAATGCACTGTTGCGTTCCGGTTTGCAGTAAATTGTAACCTGAGTAACTACTGGACACAATGAGACTTAACATCTTATAAATATGAAAATAATTTATTGAATCCATTAAAATTAAAATCCGTTGGGAAAGCGATTTTCACTAGAGAAGAACGGGCAAAAACTCTAGTGTTGCTCTTTTCAAAACCAGTTTACAATATCGTGATTATTACAAAAATTACAAGTTGGTCTAAATCAGAGCAGTTCATTGATAATTTGTTATAATTTGCAGATGACATAAATTTTTAATACAATATGTTTACATTCTGTTTAATATGGCTAAGTGAAGTGAAGTAGGTAGTAGTAGGTGGTCAGACGACCTGGTAAGGGTCGCGCGACGTCGTTGGATGCAGGCTGCCTCCAACAGGTCACTGTGGAAATCATTAGGAGAGGCCTATGTTCAGCAGTGGACTTCCTTTGGCTGATGGATGGATGGATGGAAGTGAAGTAGTCCAGAACGAAGAATCAGTATACCCTGTTTTACCAACGCAGTGAATACTTGTGCAACCCTTATGTAATTGATAAATCAGTTACATGTAAGCAAATCGGACAGACCAGTCCACACAAGCAGCACCCGTTAACGAGTATGACGCATGTGCGAGCCATCGGCCTCCTCAACCATGCCACAGGGAAGTGACCGACCTGGCACACGACGCCGCCTTAAGCACAGACTTTTAAGCGAGCATGACATACCCAATCGCTTACAAAGTAAAATACAATGTGTAAAATTGTATGTGTCCAGATGGCTAGCGCGGTGGAATGGCACGCATTGCTTTGTAATTCATGGTGATATTTTTTTTTTGCTACTGTCCATGAGTAGTCGTATTCGCTTACCATAAGGCAAATGGCATGCTCGTCTCGCTATTCATTCCAATATAAAAAACCGGGATCGAGTAGATTCTATGGCTAGCAAATTGTTCTGGTTTTTCTACATTTTTGACATCAGAGAAAACGTTTTTTTTTAAATGTTTTTTTTAATACCTTTAAATATTTTCATTAAGTGTACTTTATCCCACCTGTGAAGTAAAACAAGTATTGCCACCAGCCACGGAACAGTTGTACTGACATAATTATAATATATGATGGTTTAATTGTTAAAATGTATACAGTGTACAATAAATAATATATGTAAAAAATAAATAACACCATGTCGAGCAGATTATACGATTCATCTTCTACGTTAAAGAGCGTGGCAATTGACTATCAACACACACAATATCGCCCCCAAAGCACGATTTGAACCCGCGATCACCGCATACATTACTTACGTCAAAGAACTAAAACATGTAGGGTAATTCACGTAATTTTTTGACGCGCCGATCAAGTTGCGGTGCAGTTGCAATTAAGTTTACGTCTTAGTGCAAAATGGTATTCTTGTAATTGTTTAGCTGCGCGTGAACTGCACTTAAGCTATGCGTAAACTGCGCGTGTGCTGCGCGTCAACTATACGTCAGTCGTATGCAAGAAGCTTAATCACGCACATAAAACACGCAGCAGTAGAATACGCTGAACCGCTCGCGTGACGCGGACTTGACGCGAGCGTATTTGACAGCGGTTGTCAAAATTACGAGAATACGAAAAGGTCTGTTTTGATCGAAACTTAACTGCAACTGCACTGCAACTGAACTTATTTAATTACGTGAATTACCCTAATGGTTAAACTGTTTGTGATTTAGATATTTTGTAACTTCTATAATATGGGTAAACAAAATAAAATCCAAACACGAAGCAAGGTGGAAGGCCGGAAATTACAGGGCAAGGTTGTCGTCAACAGCAATTTGTGAAATCGGCATCTCATTAAAACCACCAGTCAAAAAAATTATATTTTAACTAAAAAATAATCCAAATAAATTAAAAAGAACGGAATCAATGAATCTGTTTAAGACTGTTGCTTTGATGGTCAAAATGTAGCAGTAAGTAATGAGGATGCTCATTATATACTAGCGGTTCGGGCCCGGCTTCGCCTGGGTGCAGATAGTTTGTGAGTCAAGTCCAAATCAAAAGCATTTCACTTATTTCGCGTATTGTTTTATATTAAAATAACGGCTCGATTCGGTACCGCTCGGGATACAGATGCAGATATTTTATTGACATCAGAAACATAATATTATTTCGGGTAACTGATTTATATTTAAAATCTATTCCTCTATACTGCTTCTCTCATTCCATCTCGTTACATCCCCTTCTATCCCGTCCTTTTTTATCCTGGCACGGCATAATGACTGCACTGCACCTGATGATAAACGCAAATGCCGTCCAGACAGAGTATCGAATGGCATCAGACGGCGGTCCCATACCATTCGATACAATTATGCCGGCCTACTGAGATGCTTCTTCACACTACGGCGGAAGGACCCAGGATTATAGGAAGGAGGAAACACGTGTGGCGGCAAACAATTCCACAGCTTGACGGTGTGGTACCAAAAAGAATTTACTTACCTTTTGGTTTAGACCATCAAGCTATGGCTTCGCAAGCCAGCACACGTGGTTCTGTTAAGGAAACGGGTCTTATTCATTCCGCATAATAAAAATGCGTATGCAATATATGGTCATTATTCTGCTGCAAATATATTTTATATCTCCTAAAATATTCATTGAATAATCATTAAAAAATCCATTATAATCAATATACTTCAGATAGACACACGAATCCCGGACTTTTTAAAGACCTTTGTAAGAGAAACAATGCTAACATACAAGAAATTTAGACCCATTAGTTCCTGAGATTAGCGGGCACAAACAAACAAACTCTTCAGCTTTATATATTAGTATAGGTTGAAAAATCTCTGGTTTCCAGTGTGTCTATGTATGTGTAACAAACTAATCTGGCGTAATAACATTGCTACATATGTAATATAAGGCGTAGTACAAACTGCTATTTGCATAATCGAGATTATGCTTGCGAATACGTTGATGAACAGTTCCAGGTGTTTCTAAAAGCATGTACAGACGAGATAGACGTAGTATCAAAAGAGACGACAATGTCGTGACAAGTACAACATCGAGCTGTACCTTACTCGCCACAACACAATAGTGTGGCCGAACGGGCCACTCGCACAATACTGGAGGTACGACGGTGCATGTTAGAGGATTATATACTGGATCCGAATTTCGAAGGCATTGAATACCGCTATAATTATTAAGAACAAATCACGAAGGATGGCATATGTTCATCTACGCGGAATAGGACGTATTTTAAGAATTAAAGTTGAATTTATTACTTACTATCGGCTCGACCCGGGTACAGACACTTTTTGAGTCCACATCAGACATATTTTATTTCGCCTACTAACTTCTTTTTATTTAAACTCAATGTGATTACGCGCTTTATACTACTTTTCGCGTTCCATCCTGTCCTATCGCGTGTCAACCTGTTTCATAGCTCAAGGTGTTGTGTCGATCCTAGGCCACTCTTGCACTACAGGCGTGCTAGGCGTGATCTCCAAATTTTAATTCCCGAGCGCCGGTACCCAGCCCGTGGTTCTTCTCTCACCAAGATGCCGTGTTGTAGGTGAAGTCGGGTGAGCATGTAAAACATACCAATAAATTGAAAAGAGAGGCCTATGTTTAGCAGTGGACGCGGAAGGGCTGATAATGATGAATAAATTGAACTGTGCTAGCTTGCCACTCGCCAACAGTCCCTAAGCGCGGCCCCACGAGTAATGACGTTGCTGTCTTCGGCCTGCTTGAAAGGTGGAATCTTCTCGGTGGCGATGTCGTAGCGATGTACCTATTTCTCATGAAGCTTCTTTTTTCTTACAGCGTAGTCTCTCGAAGATGTCATATTTCCGTCCAATTTCACCCGAGCTTACCTACTTCGGGGCTATACCGTAGGGAGCGCATAAACATTTTGATCCGTTTCGACTTTAATTTAACTTCGGCGAGCGGCATTTTTTGCGCTGTATTTTCCAAGTTTTTATACCACATACATAAATCAAAACATAGCTCAAACATGGCATGTAAACCTGTCCCCTTATATCCCATTTCATCCGCTCTATCTTATATCCCCAACCATCCCTTACAATATTTGAATTCCTTGCTCATCGCAAATGAAAACTATATTTTCGGAATAAAAAGTAGTATATGCGTTAATCCAGGGTATCAGCTACCCCCATACTGAAATTTATTAAAATTTGTTCAGCCGTTTGAGCGGAAAGAAGTAACAATCACACAAACTTTTGCCTTTGTAATATTAGTAGGAGTAGGATTATATTTGTATAATAATTTGATTGCCTGCCTTTAATTTTAGAAGATAAATAAATTAGCCCATAAGTTATTACGTATATAATATACATAACCTGCCCACTCCAGCATACAGGTATTCTCTGCCATTGTAAGGGATATTGCGCCAGCCTATTGCGGACTGCAAATTTCTTGTAAAGTCTCTATGGTACGCTGGTTTCCTTTCATTTTCCTCCTAATTGATCAAACAGACTACTCCGAAAAGTCAGGCGTGTCCTTTGATTCTACCCGAACTGCGTGTAGCGCCTTTGATTTACGCTGAGTTCATGTGCTGGATTGTTAAATTTCCTAAGGTGCGTTCCGTGTCCTCCATCGATTTTGGCACGAATATTTTTTGTTATAAATATTGTTCTCTTATTGTATTTTTTTTCCGAAATAAATGCATTGATGCTTATCATATTATATTCATTCATAACTCATAGATAACTTGATAGCTGTGATAACTCAATTATCACGAACATTTTTATTATACGAGTAAATGTTGTTCTCATGTTTTATTTTTTCCGAAATAAACGCAATTATGGTTGTCATGTTGGTTTATTGTTGGATTAAAAATGGTGAAATATCAAAATCGCCCGAAGTGTTCGTTTATAAATTATAATTAACAGGGTTGAAATGTACCGACTTTGGTTTGGGGTCGCTTTCGACCTCCGCTGCCAAGTTGCTTATAAATGGGTGCTTTGTCACAACGAAGTGTAACATGTTTGTTTATTGTTTACTCATTGTTATATTGACAGTAGTTCCATAATGCGCAAGTATCTGGGTTTGATTTTCACGTCAAGGTGATGTATTTGGTTTTAGGTTTTGGTACTAGTATTGTTATCATACAACTGTAATATTTATATACAATTATATGAAAATAAATGTTGATAGAGTCCCGAAATCATTACAGTATCTCAGTCAACCATGTGCACTCAATATAAAACAACTCAACCGTTTTGAAACGTTCATAAAGCTATATCACGTTGTTGTACATTTAAATGCGAAAAATATTGCCTATACAATTGATTTAATTGAGCCAAATGAGCAATAAAAGGCCAGTGTAAGCTCGGCGCGGTGTGAGCGATGCCAAGGGCGAGCGGAGTGCGCCAGCAAACAATGGCACTTGCGGAGCTACCGCAGATTACCCAACCATTGTGAGCCGCACAAAAATACACACCATTGTGGACGTTATAATTTCTCGGTGATGCCGCCTCGGGCGTTTAAAAAAGAAATTTGTAGGTGCCGAGGATTTGTTTCGCGTAATAAAAGGTGGCTGAGCTTACTGGGTCGTCGTATCGCGTGATATTTTTAAGACGAGTAATAAAGATGCGCGGTTATTGGAAGATATTTGGAGTTAGTTTTGAGCGTGTTGCTGCATTGGGCTTTCTGAACGGAAATAGGATAAAGTAGGATTTTCTGAGATTCTGGAAACATGACGTTTGTAAATATATCGTGGGCGATGGAAACTGTACGCTAAAAACATTATGGTAAGGGGATATTCAGAAGGGAAGGTACTGTTATACCCCTGTAGAGTAAGGGATCATGCACACTAGTGCACTCCCGAATTGCATAGATAACCAAATAAGATTGATATAAATACGACTGTTGGGAACAGACAGCTAGTCTTATTAGATAACTCGAACCACTCGCGCGGTTTGCCCTCAGACCCTTATTTCTCTGTAACTTTTCCGAATATATGTATAAAATTTTTTTTTTTTGAAACCATTTAAGAAGGGTCCTTATAACAATACGCTGTCTGAATGAGAGAATTGTAGAAGAGCCAGGGCTAGGGAATAATAAGTGTTCGGGCAACGGCCATCGTGCTTATTGCGTGAAAGGCCGCTATTACGTTTTTAATTTAGGTGGGTTGTCTGTGAGATACAATGGTGGACTATATAGCCTAACCACTCTCAATCGATTCTCTCGATTGTAGAGTAGGCCCGTGCCCAGCAGCGGGACGTATATGGGCTGATAAAAAAAACGTCTGTGAGATATTGATACTGAACCAGTGCAGTCTTTCCAATCATTCTATAGGTATACTAAATTAACAACAGCATGGCAACACATTCATGACCTTCAAACATTTTTTTACTTTTTGTTTAAATGCCAAGTCGGTTACTTTAGTAAAGCACGACACGTCACCGCAGTAACGATCATCCATATCAACTGGAGAAAATACCTTCTCGTAAAAATTGTTGGCAGCGGTCTTTTTAACACCTACATTCAAGCTCACGAATTAACTTCCTACGTCGTTGCTCTCTGAAGATGTAACCATTTGTTTCTAAAACTATGCGCAACCAGTACGAGTTATGGATTAATCAGAAAACGACATCTCCTCGGTCTTACAAAAGTACAAGGGCGACTGGGTGCTTAGTATCTGACGGGCCGCTAAATTGCCTGCCTACTTTTATAGCGTAAACTTCCCACAATCCTCTTCCCAAACAATTGTGTTTTATTCCCAGAAACCTAAGACTTACCTTAAATGTAATAAATAGGTCGGACGGACTGTAATTGATGATTCTTTCTACTTAAGATATCTGGCAAGAAGTTCCGCAAAGGTTAAGTAGGAGTTTCATTAGCAATCTATCCACGTACTGGACAAGCTATAAATCCATACTAAAAGTTTTGGCTACGGACGAACTTTTATTGCGGAATTATGAATTAATTTCATTTTATTTTTAATTCGTTCTTAGAAGGATTTTGCTATGCGTGAAACGAACAAATTGATGCGGAAATTAGAGCTTTGATCAGTAATGGTACAAATTAAACACTTCATCTTATAAATATTATGTGTGTATTTGAACGTAGACCGCTCTGTATAATATTTATAGTAAATTTTCACCCGCTTTACTACTGAAGGACTGCTGATATGATTACAAGTGCCGAGTGGAGCGGATATTTGCTCGCAATATAGGTATCATTGTTATTGACCAGAATTGAGGTTTAATGAAAGTAAACCATCTCGACCAGACAATGAGTCATAAAATCATATGCATTTGAAACATGCGTACATTGTTTTATTCACATCTAGTAGTAATTTCTTATATAAACAAATAAAAACATAATTTGGCCACATCCTAAATAATAAAACAGTAGTTACAACATCAAATCAACTGGCAAAGTCCTTCAAATTAACTAAAAAATACAAGGAAAAAATATTTACACAAACAATAAACAACGACAATTAGTAATAACAATATGAAATAATAAATCATTATTAATGTTCTATACCGATGAGAACATGGAAAAAACAACGAAGAAGATTCTGTTAACACAAAAACAAGTTGCGCTGGTCCTATATTGAGCGAGATAGGTATTGGCAGAAGCCATACACGACGATTCTAATTAATTTTGTCTCGAATAAAACGTCTTTTAAATTATACATGAACTGCGCCACAAGACCATTAAAAATTCGTTTAATAAAAAAACTCTAATAAGGCGGATCGTGTTTCCTGCGATTTTTAATTAACAAAGCGTTTTATGTGTTCGTCGGCTCCGCGAATTCTCTTTAGCTGGCTCTCTCATTAATGTTCCTTAAATCTTCTAAACAATCACCTCATTATTTTTTTATTTCGTACATACTTTTGGTCAGGGATGCTCCTATCTAGTGGTCATGGCCTGTCCTAGAATAGGTGCTACGAGTACGCGACCTCGGCCTCCCGAGCTACGGCAGTCACTACCAACCTTACCTTCCGTGACTGCAGTATCCACTCCTCCTGCAGGCCATATTTTCCCTTCCCATAATATCCTTTATCAACAAACTCTATATCCTTTCCCCGGTTGATGACGGGCAGCAGCGTCATCAATTCGAGTCCCCTCCTGCGCTCGCCAACCCGCCTGCCAAGCGTGGCGAGTATCGGCATAAACCTTCTAATGTTAAACAAATCCAGGACCAGGCCCCCAGTCCCCGGCAGCCCCGCTATTCCTGGCTACGGTAGCGGCCATGGTTACGGCGGGGCAGGGGGTGCTAAGAATCCCCGGGTTGGCCCCGGCTACCACCCCCGACGACGACTGGCCCTGGTAACACACAACATACGCACGATGAGGACAGACGAGAAGATTGTCGAACTGGAAGAAGAATTGAGTGGGTTACACTGGGACGTTCTGGGGTTGTCGGAAGTCCGAAGAATCGGGGAGGACACGATAACCCTGAAGTCCGGTAACCTGCTTTTCTACCGGGGGGACGACCAACAGTCCCGAGGAGGTGTCGGATTTCTCGTCCACAGGTCTCTCATAAACAACATCGTATCCATCGAAAGTGTGTCGAGCAGGGTAGTGTACCTTATACTCAGAATATCAAAAAGATATTCGCTGAAGGTCATACAGGTATACGCGCCGACCTCGACACACCCAGATGAAGAAGTAGAGGAGATGTATGAGGACATAAGTCGGGCCATACATACTTCCAAAACCTACTTCAATGTTGTTATGGGGGACTTCAACGCAAAGTTGGGCATGAGAAGCGATGCAGAGCTGAAAGTGGGGCAATTTGGACATGGGCAACGGAACCTCAGGGGTCAGAGGCTGGCCGACTTTCTGGAGAAAGAGGGACTCTTTGCGATGAACTCTTTCTTCCAGAAGCCGCCTCACAGGAAATGGACCTGGCTGAGTCCTGACGGTTCTACGAGAAACGAGATAGATTTCATCTTGACGACGAATAGACGGATGTTCAGTGATGTCTCTGTGATCAACAGGGTGAAAACCGGCAGTGATCACCGAATGGTTAGAGGCACATTGAACATCAATGTCCAATTAGAAAGGCGTCGCTTGATGAAATCTACGCTCCGACCTACTCGCGCCCATATCCAAAACCCCGAGAGCTTTCAACTTGAGCTGGCAAATCGTTTTGATTGTCTCAAAGAAAACCTTGCAGTGGACGAGCTAAACAGCGGTTTGGTAGAAGCTGTCCATACGGTGGGATCTAAGTATTTTAGACCTCGCCGTAGAGATAGACCACAAAAACTCTCGATCCACACTCTTGACCTCATGGCCGAACGTCGATCTATGGCGCTGCAGTCTTCCGATGACGCCGAAGCATATAGGCGGCTCAATAGACGGATCTGGAAGTCCTTGCGACACGATGTCCGTGCTCACAATACTGTGAGCATAAAAGAGACAATTGAGCGGAACGGAGGCTCCAAAGTGTTTGCAAGAGACTTGTCTATTGGGCAAAGCCAGTTGTCTAGGCTGAAGACGGACGGCGGCAGCGTAGTGTCGACGAGGGCAGAGGTATTAAGGGAGATCGAGAGGTTCTACGGACAGCTTTACACCTCGGTTGCCGAACCTGCTGTTAGCTCGGCCGAAGACCCGAGAGCCGAGTTGATCCGACACTTTAGCGATGATATCCCGGACATCAACCTGTGTGAGATTGAGATGGCCCTGAAACAGCTTAAGAACAACAAGGCGCCGGGTGAGGACGGAATCACTTCAGAGCTTCTGAAAGCGGGCGGTATGCCGATGCTGAAAGTCCTTCAGAAGCTCTTCAATTCCGTTCTCCTCGAGGGCTCAACGCCAGAGGCATGGAGCAGGAGCGTGGTGGTACTGTTCTTCAAAAAAGGTGATAACACTTTGCTGAAGAACTACAGGCCCATCTCGCTCCTGAGCCATGTCTATAAGCTGTTTTCGAGGGTCATCACAAATCGTCTCGAACGCAGGTTTGATGACTTCCAGCCTCCCGAACAAGCCGGTTTCCGAAAAGGCTTTAGTACCATAGACCACATTCATACGCTTCGGCAAGTTATACAAAAAACCGAGGAATATAACTTGCCGCTTTGTTTAGCGTTTGTGGACTATGAGAAAGCCTTTGATTCGATCGAGACCTGGGCTGTGCTACAGTCTCTTCAGCGGTGCCACATTGACTATCGGTACATCGAAGTGTTGAAGTGTATATACAACAACGCCACCATGTCGGTCCGAGTACAAGATCAGAGCACGAAGGCTATTCCACTACATAGAGGCGTAAGACAGGGAGATGTCATATCTCCGAAACTGTTTACTGCCGCGCTGGAAAACGCCTTCAAGCTCTTGCAGTGGAAAGGATTCGGCATCAACATCAACGGCGAGTATATCACTCACCTTCGATTTGCCGACGATATTGTAGTCTTGGCAGAATCGCTGGAAGACCTTAGCACTATGCTCGAAGACCTCAATCGAGTCTCCCAACAGGTGGGTCTTAGAATGAACATGGACAAAACGAAGATCATGTCGAATGTCCATGTTGTGCCCACCCCCATCGGAGTTGGGGGCTCGACTCTCGAAGTTGTAGACGAATATGTCTATTTAGGACAAGTGGTCCGATTAGGCAGGTCCAACTTCGAGAGAGAGGTCAATCGTCGAATCCAACTCGGTTGGGCAGCGTTCGGGAAACTACGCGATGTCTTCTCGTCCAAAATACCTCAGTGCCTCAAATCGAAAGTCTTCGATAGTTGTGTGTTACCAGTGATGACATACGGCACCGAGACGTGGCCTCTTACTATGGGCCTTATTAGGAGGCTCAAAGTCACTCAACGAGCTATGGAGAGGGCTATGCTCGGGGTTTCCCTACGTGATCGAATCAGAAATGAGGAGATCCGTAGGAGAACTAAAGCAACCGACATAGCCCAGAGGATTAGCAAGTTGAAGTGGCAATGGGCGGGGCACATAGCACGGAGAACTGATGGCCGATGGGGCCAAAAAGTTCTCGAATGGAGGCCACGAAGCGGAAAGCGCAGCGTGGGACGTCCACCCACTAGGTGGTCAGACGACCTGGTAAAGGTCGCGGGACGTCGCTGGATGCAGGCTGCCTCCAACAGGTCACTGTGGAAATCATTAGGAGAGGCCTATGTTCAGCAGTGGACTTCCTTTGGCTGATGGATGGATACTTTATAAAATATATTCTCCGTGTTATATTTAAACAGGGTTACAACTTATTTGTTTGAAATTCTCATTGGAATATGTAAAGCATTTGACTATTTATTATTTGACCACAATGATGATACGAGGTCGCTTGCGTGCTGGGAACGTCTCACATAATATACTGAGTGTTCTAGAAGGAGATGATAAACTAGTAACGAGAGAAAGACCAAACTATGACGGCACAGCACCAAAATAGTCCTATTTTTTAACAAAGCATACCACTTTCGAAGATTCCTTGAATTCATTTTAAAGGTTTCCTCAACTGAAACAACGTTGAGAAAGATTCGAGGAAACGTCTCAGAATACGGGTGCCAGTCTAATAACGACGTAAAATGGAGAAAATAATTGCAAATGAAATAAATTGCAAGCATTGCCCAACGACCTCTATTTAATTAATTTGTACAAATCCATAATATTTTCTAAAGCATACGTATTTTTTTTGCGTAAAAAAGAATTATTAAATTGTAGTAAAGTAATAAGGGATCTTTCAAAAGATTCCTGATTTGATGTAACGTGTTGAGTTACATAAATAGTATTTGTCAGGTGTATTTAATAAAACGCGTTTATTTACATACATTTATAATAACGTAATTAACCATCACGCCGACATATCACTTCATGGTCATCATCATAATTCTGACTCATAATTTATTTTCACGAAAATAAAAGGCCAGCTTGGTGGACTGTATGGCTTATCCGGTATTAACCGTCCTCTAGATTGTAGAGGGCCCGTGCTCTATCCAGTGGGACGCATATGGGTACAGGCACACATACAGGAAAGACTAACGGCGGCAGTGAAACATCATTTTTTTTACAATAATATCAAAATATCAAAGTATTATATCACGTCAAAGGACACGTTTGTTGATAAAATGTTTATCCAGTAACATTTCTTCCCCATTTGGGCTTTATCAGATTGAAAGCTCTTTGATGTTTTCCATACAATACAAGACGAATATATCATCATCGGATTAAGGTACTTGGCAGTCTGCGTGGCGCGGTCGGTTAAGACGCTGACTATAAAAGGCGGCTGGTTCGATCTTCATACCAAGATAATTCACTGTCTCAATTTACATGGCACGAGACGTGTGTTTAAATGCGAGGCCAAGACTGGTATATTTAAATTACATCGCTTACTAACAATTATTAATTTATTTCTTCCTACAAACATAAAACATTGAAGTGTTTGCGAACCCATCAGTTTTTGCCAAGTCGTTAATTCGGTGGGCGGATTGGAAAGTTGTATAAATTGGAATAGTTAGCGCGCCAGTTTGCGGCCGGCCTTAATGTGAGCAGCCATTGTTTGAATCCAACCTCGTTTTATTAGCAAATTGTTTTATTTGTGTTATTGGGCTGATTGAAAACATTTGTCTCAAAAATATACGGGGAATATTTCAGTTTACATGATGAAATGTTTGATTCACAATACACCATAGCATTTCTGTACGTTGCATAAGATCATGTTTATATACCCTGGGGGTTAGGCAGATATATTAATCGTCAGTACCATCCTTAGTCAGCCGAGCTTATTTTCATCTCAAGATGGAATAGTACATCGTTTAATGAGTTTGCAAATCGAAAAGTCAAAGACGCTGGGGTTGCCGGCTGGGGACTCGAACCCAGAATTTCGCTCATCCATTCTATGCGCATTTACAACGCATATAATATGCTACGGCAAGGCGATTAGCCAACAAGACAACCGACGACTGTTATGATGTATATGCATAGTATGTATGATAGTTATGTTGTTACATCTTGAGTATCTGAATAGAAAATATAACAGGGAGACGCAGTGGAGGCAATAACTCACTTTATAAGCCATTTTTTACTAGCGAGAATTCGCCGGCTACTACTTAGAAATTATTATCAAGCACTCCATAGAATTGCAATGCATTCAATACCCAGAGACATTAAGTAGTAAATCTCTATCCTCATTTACACGGGGAAAGTTTCTCGCCCCGAAGATACGATTATCGGTAGAATTTAAAAAAGTTGCATCGTGTAAACATTTGTCAGAAGACGATAATCTATGGCGGTTATGTCATGCGGTAAATGGCGCAATAACCGCTGGCCCCAATGTACTTCAAACTGGAATACAACAGTGCTTCCACGCTGTCTGGCAGAATGAATAGACAAAGCGGTGCCCAACAGGCTCCTTACATACGAGGCCCTCTATCAAGGTCCTTAAAATTTCGCAAATGTCAGGTCCAAAAATCATCGATATTCCTAGAGAAATTGCGTGAGAGTGGCTGAAAATCGTGTACTGATCCTTTAACGATATTACAGAATCAAACGCCTTGTTCGCAAATCAAGTGTTTGTGGTTGAACCTTCGTGTTAGTCTGTTACCGCGGCCTGCGCTGGTTAAGTCAGCATTTCCGGCGTCACACCGCATTACGAAAACCAACCACTACAGTCATAATGGTTTCTTGGATTTACGCGAATGTAACACGTTGAAATAAAAAGAATTCTTACGGATTTTATCGCAAATTTGATTTCATCCATCCATCCATCCATCAGCCAAAGGAAGTCCACTACTGAACATAGGCCTCTCCTAAAGTTTTCCACGGTGATCTGTTGGAGGCAGCCTGCATCCAGCGACTTCCCGCGACCTTTACCAGGTCGTCTGACCACCTAGTGGGTGGACGTCCCACGCTGCGCTTTCCGCTTCGTGGCCTACATTCGAGAACTTTTTGGTTCCATCGGCCATCAGTTGCTCCGTGCTATGTGCCCCGCCATTGTCACTTCAACTTGCTGATCCGCAATCAAATTTGATTAAATTTTTACATTTTTTAATTTCCCGACATTTCGATCACTTTACAGTTTTCGTGGTCACGGGGCGGACTGAGGTATTAGTCATCCGCTTAGTGACTGTTACAATTTAACTACCCTTAATTTACATTAATTTACACTATAGTTATATTATAATAAAATGTTTTATAATATAATGTATGTAGATTCTCGGTTTGCGGTTCTTGTAATACGATTGGTATTTAAATTGTTTCAATAATTATATGAATAGTATGGTTAATTGTAATTAATTGTAATTTGACTGCCTCCGTGGCGTAATTGTACATAGTTACAACGACGAGGTCTCGGGTTCGAACCCCGGGTTGGACAAAGTGATATTGAATTTTCTTTTCATGATCAGCCCGGAGTCAGGAATTTGTGCCCGATATAGCGATAGACTCGCTCCCTATCACATTCTAGGATGGAACAGACAAGGCGCAATGTGGATGTCCTGGTAGCACCTCTGCCGACCCCTTCTGGAAAAAAAAAACGCGTGAGTTCCTGTATGTATCTGTAATTTTACCCAAATGTTACATCAGCCCCAACTCCACAATGATATTGTGTCTTGTGACAAAAAAAAAGTAAATTAATGAGATTCTTGTCGACCACAAAACACTAAAAACTAAACAAATAATAACAAATTTAGGTAGTGACTGCTTGACAGAAGTAAGTGAAATTCGTGATTTAGGCGTTATCCTTGATTCAAAATTAAAACTAAATTCCCATGTAGACGCGGCTGTTAAAAAGGCAGCGCGTATGCTGGGCTTTATTAACCGTAATACAAAGGAATTTAAAGTAGCCCACACTAGGATAATATTATTTAATTCGTTAGTGCGTAGCTATCTAGAGTTTGCGAGCGTAGTCTGGAATCCTCGATATACCATTTATTCGCAACGAATCGAAAATATCCAGCGTGCGTTTACGCGTAATTTGGCTTACTTCAGTTCTGGAATATCACATAGATGCCCTTATAGCGAACGTCTAACATATTTTAATATGGACTCCCTGTACAGTCGTCGAAAAATTCTGTATCTCTTATTTTTATACAAAATCGTAAATCATATCGAACATATCAACATATCAGTCCCTTATAAGTTACCCAGGCATCCGATCAAAAATATCTTCAAAATCCCACCATGTCGAACAAACTTAGGTCAAAATGCTCCATTAGCTAGAATGTGTGCCCTATACAACGAGACCAACAATAAAATGGATATCGACATATTCAATGACCCTTTTAGCCGGTTCAAGGATAAGGTGTTGAAACATCTCACTAACTAATTCACGTAATTTTTTTTTATTATAATTTATTTTTTTGCAATTACTGTTAGTCATATGTTAATAAGTCTTATTGTTTCTTAATATTTTGTTACATTTTATTTTACAGTTTTTATATATTTTGTTTATTCTCTCTATTATCATACTTTTTGTTTCTTGGGTCTGTAGATAAATGTTTATTTTTGTAGAGAATAATTAATGTTAATACAAATGTTGTGTTCGCCTATTATTGGCACGTGTACTTGTATAGAACAATTGTTACATTTATTATAACACTATTATGTATACTGTGCTGTTGGTGTTCCAAATAAATAAATAAAATAATATAAGTTTATTATAATTGATGGCCGATGGCTCTAACTTCATACCTTTCCGCTTTGTGTGTTGGCTCCGCATACAATAGATTGATCTTGATGAGTCTCATTTTGCGCCGTAATCAATTTTGTCTATTTATCCCCTTTCAAAACTACGCACAATTTAGCATTAAAGAACAACACCTTCACTTTATTCCAAATAGCATTCTGTGACTCTAAATCCACAGAATTGCATATTGTATCCATAATCACCTTAAGCTCATCTAAAATGTTTGTCAAATTAGCACGAAAGCCAGCAAGATTGTACACCGGATTCCGCCAAATTAAAAGCAGTACTCCAAGTTTTAAGCACGTGTGTTGACACGACTCCTTCGCAATTGGCAGCCTCAAGAGTTTTTCCCTCCCGCAAATACGAATTAGCATACAAACAGAGCACAGTTCGCGCTCTCGTTAACCCTGTTGGTTCAGGTCTGTATACATTTTTTCAGATGTTACGTTGATGTTCAGATGCGAAGGTAAAGGTGAAAACATACTACTGTAACGCCACGCGACCAGACGTTTCGTTACCAGACATGTACTGTACACATTGCCAACACGCGATGCCACACGCCACACTAGCGGTGGAAGTATACGGTTGTGAGCCAATAATAAATAGCAATGATAAATTAATACATGCACCCACAGTCCCATATTTAATTACGATCCGACACTAACATACAACTTTTGTGCCGCAGGTACCAGAAAGTACGCAAGGTTTTTCGGTTCCAGACACACAAACCGAAAACCAATGCTTGTGGTACACAAAACATTTGTCTCGATGCAGCGATCGAACCTGCGGTCTGTCATTTCATAGCCGGCGTCCAATTAACTATGCGATGGTGGTTATCACCTTTCATTTTTCAAAATTAAAGTGTTCACAAAGACATTTTTTTATAAAACGCTTATACAACACAACTCTAATACTTATGAGGTTGGCGCTGAAAATTAATGATACAGTAAGTATTAAATTAAAGGAAGTCAACTTCTATTACATTTATATTGTCTAACGTCTAGTTTCTATAACCCGTTTACATCTTGTAAGAGGTTACAATGGCGAGCCTTAGCATACCTATGTATTTGCATTTTTATGTTTGAGATAGATAATCTTTGAGCTCTAAATGTAAACAATCATAATTTTCTTGTACGAATAAAATTATGCAACAATTGTCATTAACATTATTCCCAACCGCGGGAAGTCTGTTCATTAATATATGCCTCGCTATTTATCTGATAGATAGATTATATTATGATGTATGTATGCCTTTCTAATAAATACCAAAAGTAGTAGACTGCCCATGAATTATGCATCTGACCGAAATCTGTTTCGTATGGGAGTACCTTTGTTCAGTAGAAGCAGGCTGATGCAGCACAGTCGAGTAATTAATAAAAACAAATGACAAATAGGCTTTATAAGTGGTAGAGCCACGCTGTTGTCAGTCATGACTCAGCGTGAATGGGCAGGCTCGTTCGGGGTAGTACCACTGTCTCACAGGAAAACGACGTGAAACGACAGCTTTGCTGTCGCGTTTCGTTCGGTGAGTGAGACCGCCGGATACCCAATACCCCTTTCCTCTTCCCATTCTTTTACCTTCCCGCTCCCCTCAACACATCCATGATCCAAGCGTTGTGGATGTACATGGGCGGCAGTGATCGCTTACCATCAGGTGACCTACTTGCTTGTTTGCCGGAACTATGCAATAAAAAAAACAAAATGAGATGTGAGAGCTACTGGTAATCCAAAGAAATACTCAGATATTTTACTACATCAGTCATGACGCCCGGTCGCCTCCTAATATAATTTATGTATACTTTTAGTATTCGTCGATTATTAATATCATCCAGCATATTGGTATCTCGTGCCTCGATGGATTAAATTAGATCTACGTGTAACCAGTACGTTTCAGTTAATGTTTTAATCTAGATTCTAGATTAAAGGATACCCTTTCCTTCAAATATTTCAAGGAATATTGATGGGTGTATGTGAACATAATATATTTGTAGGTTCAAATAACATTTCGCGTATTGCTACGTTAGCAATGCGCTAAAGGGACTTTGGTGTGAGCCCTATTTGTGCTGAAGGTGGTCATGGGGTTTTTAGGCGGTAACAATCGGGCATAATCTGTTTATCATACCCAAGGTAAATAGGCATCCAAGAGGATTTTCCGCATGTTAAAAATAAGGTACAAATAACATTAGTATACTCTTTATCATTATATGAAAGAAGGATTTTTTGTTGAACGACATAGGGAATACAATATCAACGTAGCTCAAATAGCATAATTTCAATATTAACATAGTGCCTCTTCCTTCCGATTTATCCGAATTATTTAATGTAACAAATTAATTCAACCGATTGTTTGATCAACACTCAAAATAAATGTTATGCTAGTTTCCTATTTGTGAATATACATAATATTATTCTACTCGTATACCCAAGAGCCAATATTAATTACACTAATAACATCAATTATATTAATCACGTCAACATGACACTGACAACCTCTATGGATTTGGATACACGTTGGCTGTGACACGAGAGGCTGTGGGTTGGATCCCTGCTCCAAGGCAAACATTTGTGTGGCCCACAAATATTTGTTTTGGGTCTAGGTGTTTGTAAGACTGAAAAAAGTCTTGTAGTTTCTGATACCAACGACACATTACTTGCATTTTAGTGTGGAGTCAGAGGTATGTATATCATGACTTCTGGGTGTATGTACAGGGTATATCAAGACTGCTATCGAAAACGAAGCCAGGTGGTAGTTTTAGTGACTACAAACACAACGCATGCAACGTTTTACAACGTATCATATATTATATAATTTATCAGTTGTCCAGGGGTCAGTTGGGATAACGATAACTCCGCGGATGTCTTTGTATCGTGGCAGACGCTAAACCGGAGCGTATGGTTGGTAAAAAATAGAGGTTTACATAACAATTAACGTATTGACAGCCTCCGTGGTCATCAGTCCCCGGCTGCGAAAAGAGAGGTTCAATCATTCGAGGCGCGGGTTCGATCCCCGCACCGAGACAAATGTCTGTGAGGTCCACATGTTTCGCTTTATGTGTTCCGTCCCGCGATGTGATAGTAGGCGAGCCTATCGCCTCTAGGGCACAAATTCCTGACTCTGGGCTGATAATGCAAAAAAAATCCAAGATTATTTTGCTCGACCCGGGATTCTAACCCGAGACCTCAACTTTGAAATCGTATTGTAGTACAACGACGCCACCGAGGCAATAAATACAGGCAGTAAACTATGTAGTATTAAGAAGATATGAAATATTAATGTACTTACAATTATTATACAGCAGTAAATTGTGAGATAGAAATTCAGTGCGCAAATGACTCACATTTAACTTGTCATGGCGATAAAGAAACCAACAAATGTCTCAAGCTAGGTGGACCGTTCCCTGAAACAGCAATTCAAGACCAAACAGTACCCTAAATTACAAAGTTCACTGACGAGGAGCCAAAACAAATAACAGATTTATGTAAATATTGTAATTCCACTTCAGAATTCGTCATTATTGGCGCCCGCATTTCTTTAGTTCGAATTGACTATAAGCACCTACAATATCAGGTAAACTTAACCGTAAATATTAAGTCACAAATCTTAATTAAATAACCTGAGAGCTACAAATTACAAATATAAACCAGTGACAATTCATGGAAACAGGCACGTTACACGATATATTGGGAGAATAAATACCAATAATACAATTTTCGTGAACAACAATATCATTATACTTCGTCATTTTAGACGAAATCAAAAATATAAATAAAACTGCTACTCGATATAAGTTTTCCTTCTGCGACCTGTAACTACAACATTTATTACAATCAGTATGCTCAATAACAACTATGATGCTGTGGTTAATTGTACAAAATTGCACCTGTGTTTTTTTAAATAGTGCGATTATTTCTTAGCATCTCAAGAAAACATATAAATATATTTAATAACATACATAGACAGCCTCCATTTGCCGGCTGTGAAACGAGAAGTTGCGGGTTCGATCCCCGCATCGGGACAAAATTGTATTTGGCTTGGGTCTGGGTGTTTGTGAGACTGAAAAGTCTCTCGTAGCTATTAATACCAACGATACAAGACTTCATTGATCTTAATGTGGAGTCAGGACTATGTATGTATGTGACTCTTGATTGTATTTATTATTATTTATATAAACTCTTTTTACGGAACCATTTGCTTGAATAAATAATACGAGGCGGGACAATAACTGGATATTAATTGTACCGGTCGAGGAGACACGGGTCGCTCAAACAAAGCGTGCCAATTCATACCGTTTTTGTATTTTTACAAGCTTTTAACTTGCATGATATAATTGGAAAATTCTTTTTTGAGGAATTCGATCATATTTCTTGAAATATAGACTGGTTTTGATTTAATTTGGTATGCAAACCAATTATAATATTACATATTAGAAAAGCAGAATATAATGTTGAATTAAAATACAGGAATGAAGTATATAATAATATCCAGACAGACATATCAGCCCGGAGTCAGGAATTTGTGCCCGATATGGCGATAGGCTCCCCCCTATCACATCGTGGGACGGAATATACAAGGCGAAATGTGGGTGTTTTGGTAGCACCTCTGCCTACCCCTTCAGGGAAAAAGGCGTGTGTTTATGTATGTATGTATCCAGACAGACAATAAGGTTTCACGTTGTTTTTGACTGGTATTCATAATGTAACAAAGGAAAAGTAGTCATGTAAAATATAATAATGATTCTGATACATGAACACATTTAATGGACATTATCTTCGGACCTCGGATTAGCCACACTTTCTTCAACATTAACAAGTACATAAGCAACTTGCAGGTTATCTGTTGGCACTGCGCTTTGTTAGAGATCAATTTCGGTCTCATCAAGCCACTCAGCGGCATCGTTTTCGCGCACTACGCAGTTTTCTGCGTAGATTCTCACTCAATCAACCAATCGATCTTTGCGTGATGGACAAACATTGTGCAAACTCGACTTGGACATTGCGCCGGTGCGTTCAACTCGAAGAAAATAAAATATACGTGGTTATTCTCGTACCTAAGTACGCCTCTCGTAAGTGCGTGGTGGCCTGTTGGTAAACGGACCAGACTCGGCTGCCTACATGTTCACGGTGGTCGCGGCTTCAAATCCCAGGGCACACCTCTGACTTTTCGGAGTTATGTGTGTATTGATAGTCAATCACCACGCACTTTAACGGTGAAAGAAAACATCGCGAGGAAACCTGCATACCGTAGCGATTTTAAAGAATTTCTACATTATGTAAGTCCGCCAACCCGCACTAGGCCATCGTGGTGGACTATATGGCCTAACCACTCTCAATCGATTCTCTCGATTGTAGAGTAGGCCCGTGCCCGGCAGTGGGACATATACGGGCTGATAAAAAAAAATTCTCGTACCTCCCTCCTTCCTTGTGATATTTGGTGATTTTTCCGTACCAACCCCCACCGACCGAGCCTCACGTGAAAACGTGAGGAAGTGAGTGAAAACTCACTTCACACTTTTCACAATTAGAAAAGTACAATGGATTCCAGTTGTTCACTGTCTACCTATTGCGTAACGTCAATCCACGATGTTTTTATCCGATGTAATTGGCCTATGACATTTCGATTGCGGAGTTCCTTGGACTTATTCATTGTTTATGTAATAAAATATTATCACGTGTTGTTATCAGTAAATAAATAGCATAGTAATAAATAAAGCAATTATGATTATTTAAAAGTCAAACTAATACATCTGAATTCACAATAAAAAATAATATAATGAGTCGGACTTAAGGACCAAGAATTAGTACCACATAATGATCCACGCTATTAAAGGTTACCCTGTCCACACCCCCTTCATTGTTGAGCATCTATTCAAGTTTTTATAATAGAACAAAAACAAATATATTTGCTTTTTTAGTACGATCTTCTTTAGTACTTTTAGCAACTAAATATCTTATCAATGGCCCTGCAAGGACACTGTCAACGTTTGATTAATAAAAATGTATATTTATAAATTTGAATCGGCGCTCCTCGTGTAAGGCATTAAATGTAGATAGTGAGGCTTTTCCCTAGTCAATAGTAAGAAATCAGGTTAACGTGTACAACTCTTTTATCCTGAGTAAATAAAATTCCCTGGAGATAATAAAACGTTTTTATAACAACCAGATAGGATTTAATTTGGTAATAAATTCATTCCGCGAAATTTATTTTTTGGCGAGCGTTTGTAGAGTACCTCGACCTCATACCAAGTTTTTTCGTAGGTATCGGCATCGCAAAATATGTAATAAAAATTATTAAACCCGCAATTAAAAATTTTACCGTAAGTCTCGGATTAAATTTGTTTATTTTGTTTTTAATATTTTTTTATAAAATAAATTGGCAGATACGTCTCCTGCTGATATAATCGCCGCCCATGATAATCTACACTAGAGATATTAATTCGGTTTGCCTTAAACTGGGTCCCAAGAAAGGCATTTTTTTCTCTAACCTATACTGTCCCACTCCAGGGCAAAGGCCTCCATTTCGTTCCCCACTCTCTCAATCCAACGCTTTCTTCCACCGGTTGTTATCAAAATAGTCCAAGTCATCTCCACCTTCTGCGCGGCCTTGAGGTCTTTTCAGGTCAGAGGAGGCCTTTTCAGAGGAACGCGCACTGTCGCTTCGGCCCTGATAATTCCTAGTTGATTGTACCAAACAGTTGAAATTTTGATTTATAATAGCTGTACTGCGTGTTGTTCGTATTCCAAGTTGAAGCACAGCGAAGTGTTTGATTGACATATGGTGGTAAATACAGAGCTGTCATAATAAAGTTACTGCTGGCAAGAAACGATAACGATTTTCTCACACCAGTCGGCAAACACAGATAGAAAGATATATAGATAGAGAGAGAGAAAGAGCGAGGTCAAGACAATCCAATAATGCCGTTCTGTAATTAAATACTTTGATGGATCACCGTACGCCCAACATCATCGTAGGTGACCATGGCTGACTCTACCCTTGCAAGGTACAAAGTTTCGGTATAAACCATAATAAAGCAGCCTATTTACATGTCCTTTTTATTGTATAGGCCCGGCTAAGGAGCAAACAGGTCACCTGATGGTTAGTGATCACTGCCCATAAACATTCATAACACTGGATCATGGATGTGTGCCGGCCCAATTGGGAGGGGAGCGGGAAGGAAAAAGGATGGGAAGAGGAAAGGAGTATTGGGCATCCGGCAACCATTAAACAGAACTGTAGGGTAATTCACGTAATTAAATAAGTTCAGTTGCAGTTAAGTTTCGATCAAAACAGACCTTTTCGTATTCTCGACATTTTGACAACCGCTGTCAGATACGCCCGCGTCAAGTCCGCTTCACGCGAGCGGTTTAGCGTATTCTACTGCTGCGTGTTTTATGTGCGTGATTCAGATGGCAACTTGATCGGTATTCACGTGTAATCTTTTTGCATACGACTGACGTACAGTTGACGCGCAGCACCCGCGCAGTTTACGCATAGCTTAGGTGCAGTTCACGCGCAGCTAAACAATTACAAGAATACCATTTTGCAGTAAGACGTAAACTTCATTGCAACTGCACCGCAACTTGATCGGCGCGTCAAAAAATTACGTGAATTACCCTACTGGTCTCTTCTATGATTGGGAGGGCTGAACACGAACACTTACAGCATCTACTTATAACTATACTACGAATTTAAATTGCTATAATAGTTGCTTTACTCCATACTTTGGTCTTCTATATATCCGTATGTAGTGCGTGGTGGCCTGTTGGTAACGGACCAGACGCGGCTGCCTACATGTTCACGGTGGTCGCGGGTTCAAATCCCAGGGCACACCTCTGACTTTTCGGACTCATGTGTGTATTGATAGTCAATCACCACGCACTATAACGGTGAAGGAAAACATCGTGAGGAAACCTGCATACCATAGCGATTTGTATAAATTTCTATGGTATGTAAAAGTCCGCCAACCCGCATTAGGCCAGCGTGGTGGACTATATGGCCTAAACACTCTCAATCGTACTCTCGATTGTAGAGGAGGCCCGTGCCCTGCAGTGGGTCGTATATGGGCTGATACAATACAATACAATATCCGTATGTACACAGAACAGGCGAAAAACTACCTTATAAAAGTTTTAGGAAGTTACTGATTCTTAACAAGTTACTTTGGAAATATTTGGAGTCGGCCAACATTTACCAGAGAACATTCTGTTTCTGACGATGATGAATATCAATCATAACAACAGGTCCACAACTTAAATCATACCTATGATTTATGTATAAAACATTATGTTTATACGTAATTTGCAAAGTTTAATTAAATCTAATTCTTCATTCTCGACAACCATTTTGTTATGTTTTTAAACTAAGTCTTTGTGTTGTTCATAACGAAGTTATCAATTAATTCCCTGATAAATACAGCTCGCCTCGATCGCATTAAGCCAGCGCCTTTCAAGGCAAAACACGAAATTTTAAAATTAATACCAAACTCTTCGCCGGGCAAATGTTTTTACTTTGTAATTGCACAAGTTTCCTTTGTTTTCTTCCATCCATTAATATCAATAAAGCGAATGGATTGAGTTGTTCCAGGTTTTACGTACCTCTATAATCTATAATATCTCGTGGAATAGTCTTTCTTTCTTTTTTTTCCTTTCGCAATTGGCTTGATTAAAGTAGTCAAATGAAATTTTTGTTACGTTGCAGAAAAAATTACTTGCAGTCTACATAGATTTAATTCATTAAAGTAAACATTGCAAGAGTAATGGCAATTTGCGAGGGTTAAGTTAGGTATTTTTGTTTGCTCTTCAAAAATGGTTTAACTAAAGTGAATATCAATTCATATAATTTTATTTATCTTCTGATATCTTTAACTATAACCATTTTCAAATAATCTACAGGGCTCTTGGGCCATTTTCTTGTGCAAAATAAATTGAATATCAACGTGAATCTAAAGCACGCATGCAGAATAATCACTAAAATTTGTTTAATTTTAAGCTGTAAACTTTGTGTTTCGAAATATGAGGTAAATTTAATAAAATTCATTATTAATTTAGACGCTTAGTGTAGTTTGATAGAGATTTAATTAACAACAAATCTTATTATGGAGCGTATAAGCTTTTTGATAAAATATCTAAGACTAAATATATTATTATAAAATATACATATCGGTGCCTCGTGCCTGTGACTGCCTCGGTGGCGTAGGTGTACTACGGTACAATTACAAATCTGAGCTCTCAGGTTCCAATCCCGGGTCGGGCAAAGTGATATTGGATTTTTCTATTCATTATCAGCCCGGCGTCAGGAATTTGTGCCCGATATGGCGATAGGCTCGCCCCCTACCACATCATGGGACGGAATACATAAGGCGAAACGCGGGTGTACTGGTTCTACCTCAGCTTATCCCTTCTGGGAATAAAGGCGTGTTTTTATATATGTAAAACACCTAAGTACATGGTAATACAGCATTTTCCCCATTGTATCAGCTGATATACATCCCACGGCAGGGCACGGGTCTCCTCTACAATTTTCTCCATACTTTAACTTGTTTTTATTGCCGTTATAGGCAGACGAGCTATCGGCCTGGCTGATGAAAAGCGGCCACCGCTGCCCATAGACCTTCGCAGTGCCAGGGGTCCAGCACAACAAGGTCGCTGCCTACTTTAAGGAGAGTACTCTCTTTAAGCCTTTCTTTAATTCTCACAAATCAACAAAGAAACACTCGAATTTAATGCCTAAAACACAAGCAAATGTACAGACCAAGTCTAAGATATGTATGTAGGGAAATTCACCGAGCATCTGTCGCTAGTCTTAATAGTATTAATTTATGTCTGCTTTTTTATTAAAGGGCCACGGGAGCGGAATTAGCATTGCTAATGTGATGGTTTATCATATTTCCACGCTACAGATGGCACTGTTGTAGTCAGATGCCACTAGAAACGGTGATGTACTACTGAGTTTAGTCCGTTACTTACAACGTAGTGGTGTTCTTCTTTTGTGTGTTTTTATTTCCTTGCATGAGCAAAGGAGTCAATTGATAGTTGGTTGTTATAGAGTATAAGGGAAACAATTAGTGTGTTCTTATTCTATTGTCTCTTGTGTATGCTTGTTATATATGTCCGTGTTATGTCCGTGTACTCTTATAATTATATCTTTTACAACTTTATCAATCCTGCGTTTTTTTCTTTAACCCATCAGTATTACATAAGTTATTTATACACGGAGCATAATTTGCTGACCTCTCAAACAAATGGAAAGAGAAAATATGTTAATCAACAACAATGAATATAAGCATTAATGTTTTAATAAACCAAACGATACATAATTGGGTTAAGCACGAAAGATTTCAGTTTCTGCATGCAGGCCGCTTCCAATAGTGGTGATACAGGGGGAGGCCTATGTTCAGCAGTGGACTTCCTGAGGCTAAAGAGAGACAAGAAAGATTCACAAAGAAGGCGAACGTTGGCTACGATGGAGAAAATAAGAGTAGAAAAAAGTAAACCATGTAAACCATTCCACTTTCCGTGTCAAATTTCATTCGTCTGTCCATCTTCTTTCCTTTTAGTTTTGATCCCTGATCTAAAACACCGCGAAAGTTAATAATAAAATTAACGATCATGTTAAAAAATAAATGGCAGTTCTTCCTTACTAATCACGCGGCCAATCTTAAATAACATACGAACTCAAACAGCCCTTGAATAGAGGTTAGGAATAACCCTTGCAAACTTAATTGGCGACGATTTATCGCGCTGTAGGTGGGGTCTGAGCGTCCCGTAATGGACGTGGGGGTGTTTTGATCTAATCTTAATTGCACCCGGCGATATAAACGCGGGAATCGCACCGAGACGCCGGATAATGTGGTTTGTTCCACAACAGATTTTAACATTGATGTTTTACTTTGGTTTTCTTTTGTTTTTTCACCAGATGTGGAAAGATTTGAAAAACTGTCTCGAAATTTCGCCTTTCAAGTCACCCTATAATGAAACACGTGAATATCGCAAACAGACAACACTTTATTTTTTTAAAAGAAATTACATTGTACCATCCCACAAACAATAATACAAAAGGAGTATAAACTTTTATTATTTTGGTACCTCATTCTAACACCAAGAAATTCGGATTTCATGCCATTTTAACTCTTTCCTTCTTCATCTGGCTGTTTTTATACTACATTCACATGCAAGAGACTCCAACCCAAAGCTTTTGGCGCATTCTAGTCCTTAAATTGTGTAATCTGTCAGTCACTATATAGTAGTTATTTCTCAAGTAATTAACATAAGCGGAAAATGCCCAACGAACTGTTACAATAATGCTCTTTTCATTTGGGGGAAATAATGATGCTAGCTTTAAAATCGGATTTTACTGAGATTTATTAGATTATCGACACCCGGACTCTAACGCAAAAAGTGTCAAACTCAATATAAAAACAAAAAGGTTTCGCATTCCGTGGTCAATGATAGTCAGAAAACACGCGTGAAATTGATTTAAGGGCAGGACACAAAACGGCAAATCGGCGCGATGTTGGTTAGCAATATAGAAAACTGCGACACTAATTCCTGCGATGCGATTTCGTGTGAAAAGGCGTATAGTTTCTACGATTGGTAACCATTCACTGGTGACCATGCCTTCAACGACCGTCAATTTACTGAACGTTAACTAGGTCCTTCCATGAATCGTAAAAAGAAGTGCGCATTTCTGTCATTGCTAAGGAGATACACGAAAAAGAAACAAAGAAGATTTTGGGTTCATCCATTTATTTCTATTGTGAACGCCATGCGAACCACTGTCACCTAAAATATGATTTTTTTACATTACATTTGCTTACGTCTTGCCCACACGTCGACTCAGGGTGGACTAAAATTGCGTGAACTAGTGTACGTAGTGACGTACCATCGCAGAAATTCGCAAAGTAATTCGCAAGTACTTGCGATGTGTTGTGGGAGCTCGTAGATTTTTACGATGCGACGTAGCATCGCAGTTGTGTACGAGCCCTAACTGGCTTCTCTAACGATGTTATACGCGGTCGGAAAAGTATTGGTCACGGATTTTGCTGCCCAGCTCAAAAAATCATCTCGTGCTGACCGGGACAGGGGTACCGAGGAGCGCCGGTTTTCAGCCTTACCGAACTTCCTCAGATGTTGAGCGGAAGGCCCGTTGTTAGGCGGAAGTCTCGTTGTTAGGCGGAAGTCTTATAAGAAAATAGAATCGCCAACTTTTGCGTTTCTTTAACTGATACTCTTAGCAATTCGTTTATGTGTTTGAATTTTATTTTTATTATTGTACGCCATATTTTAAATACTATCCCTACTGTCTGGACAATTAGGCGCTCCTTAAAGGCGAGAGTGAGAGAGGAGTTAGATAGAGTTTCCTTCCCATATAACAGATGAACCATAATAGAATCTGTTTTCTCTGCCGTATGCCCAAGCTGATAACTTGAATGTTCCAAGCCCGTAAGTATCTATACTTTGGTAATAGTCAGCCAGCGTACTGATAATTGTCCTGACTGTTTTCCTAGGCGGTGATCATCACATACCATCAGGAGTTTGTCTGCTTGTTCACATCCACACATAATTAGGATTCAATACTGTATGTATCTTGTAATGAAAACGCTAATACCTAAAATTTTACATAATACGACTATTGAAGTAAATGTACAGCCGTGCACAGCGAGCCTTTAATTTGTTATCAAGATGTACTAGACTATACTCGTCTATACACTAGACTAGGCGTGGGCCCGAAGGCGTGAGCTGTCTGCCTTGAGTTCCGTTTGTAACTTGCGCGAACTACACGTAGAATTGTACAATAGTTAAATTATTTTGGCTCTTTAATGAAGCCGAAACTCAATTTGAAGGATGTTTGTATGATACTAAATAGAAATTGGCTGTTCGAATATACAATCATATATTCGAATATACATTCATACATATTTACTTCAACAAGGACTTTAACGTAATGACATATTTTTTATTGTTACAAGTAATTTAGATTGTCACTGGTGGTAGGTCTCTCATATGTGAGAGGCCGCCTGGGTAGGTACCACTGCAATGTCTATTTCTTCCACCAAACAGTAGTGTAAATGCCCTATTGTGTTCCGCTTTAAAGGACATTGTAGCCAGAGTAACTACTGGGCATAATGAAACTTAACATCTTATGTCTCAGGATGGCGAGCGCAGTGGAATGTCAAGCATTGCTTTTTAATTAATGGTGTTGTTTTGTTTTGCTTCTGTCCATACTGCGGTCGTATCGCTTACCATCACGCGAATGGCATGCTCGTCTCGCCATTCATTGCCACAAAAAAAGTACTTTCTTGACAGGATTACGTATATTTAGTAAGTTTCTGAAACTTTAAGTGTGGTGGCCTTGGTAGTAACGGCCCTAATGACTGTCGAATCTACCATAATACCATCGAACACAGTGATTATGAACCGTGTCACGCATTTGGCTTACGAATACTATGATCAAATAACTTTGAAACGTTATGATGTTACAAAAACCATTTTCGGAATTAGATATCCCAGTTTTGACAATATGTTAAAACCAGACAATTACTCAAATGATTAATTGTGATTAAGCATCTTACTACAATCATGGTACGCGGCATGCAAACCCTATCTGACAAATATGAATATTAAAACGATTATCCCCGAAGAAATGTGACGTCAAGGGAACGAAGCGAAATCAGAAACCGCAATTCCAAATCAAAATGTAATTTTTTAACGCGGCAACAGTGGATCGTGAATGCCGAGGTGGGGAATAATAAATTCCGTGTCGTTATGTCTAACGAGGTTAATATACAGGTGGCAACTCATTCCCGGGAAATGGTTGCATTTAGCTGCGAGCACGTACCCGGGAGCTTCGACGCTTGATAGAGCTGCGTGTGTGCACCACGCCTTACGCGACTTTGGGACATCACAAATATTTAGGCAATTTACCTGATAGTAACAGTATCAATTGAGTCATCAATCAATAGCTTTGCATATATCGGGACAGGCCCTTGATGACGTGGACTGACGACCTGGTCCAGGTGCCAGGAAGGAGCTGGATTACTGCCTTAGACAGGACAACCTGGCATAGAGCCTGGCAAGAGGCCAACACTCGATATTATAGAAGAAGAAGAACAGCATAGGTACTGTCGAAACGACTCATTTGGAGACTAAAAATCACTGTCTATCAATCCTCACATAGTAGGTATATGGTATTTTTTTTAAACCTTAAAGCAGTGTCCTTTTTATTGTGGCATTTTGCTGCAAAGAGAAAGATATAGGCGTAAATATGTCAAAATTCAATAAAAAACGTATCACCCTGCAAAAGTAACCTAATGTAAAAGTATGTATATTTCTAACATAGATTCGAAAACAATAACAGTTATTATTTATGAAATAGAAACCCCTCTTTGTTGTTTCAAGAGAAGCTTGATCGTTTTTTCATAAAATAAAGCCCGAATAATGTAGTGAAAATAAAAAATATATATACATTTATTGACAAAGAATAATAACTAAGCAACTTAAATAATAAATAAATTAAACGTGAGCCTCAATATTGAAGAAGAAAAGGGAATCACTACATTTTAAAAGCGTCGCCTGAAAAATAATCTTATTATGAGTACAAAAACGTATCATTTCTTTGTTATTACATCAGCGCAAATAAGATTTTACAAAACGAAAAACTCATGTAAAATAAATTGTCCGATATGGAAATGAAATTCAGAACTGTACGGTTCACAGATTACAAACAAGCGGCCGGTCGTGAAGTAATATACAAGATTATCCTCCAACCAGCCAAAAATTATTTTACACCAACTCTGTACAATTAGGTACAGTAAAGCCCCATTTACACTGGGAGAGTTTCTCGATGCGACAATCGTATGCCATTATCGCATGATATAACCACCATATGATTATCGTGTTCTGACAATGTTTACACGATGCAACTTTTTTATATTCTTACGATAATCGTATCTTCGAGGCGAGAAACTCTCCCCGTGTAAATGAGGCTCTAATTGACAGTATCAGCCCAAATCCCCCTCTGCTAAACAATGGTCTCCTCTATAATAGAGAATTCGATTGAGAAGAGTTACACATTGAGAAGAGTCCACCACGCTGGCTTAGTGCGCATAGGCGGACTTCACAGACCATAGAAAATCATGTTTAGAGCTTTATGGTATATAAAATTCCTCGTAATGTTTCACTTACAACAGTTTTTACGAGTAAATTCAATAACCTTTGGTTGCTATTTTTACCACAGACAAACTATACAGCATTCAGAAAAATTAGGGACACAAATGACTTGAAGTATGAAGGTTAAAATTAAAATCGTACAATATACACGAATATCGGACCTTTACAAGCCCTGATGTAAGATGTCATACAGGAAAATATTTTTCAACTCCGAATTCAAAGGACGAGAGAGGCACTTTGAAGTATTTCAATATCTTTTTCAGTTCTGCGAAAGTCATGTGCGGTTATCGAAATTTACAAATAAACTTGCCATAATAGTGATGCGGTGCAGTCCACAAAGGTGGTTTTTATTTGATATTTTAATTAATGATTATGCGGATGTCCGCTGGTTTTTCAATAAAACAAAACATAAAATAATAACCTTTATTTTTAATTAAATTGCTAACGGATTTCGTATGTATTATTTGTATGCTATATATTTTTTTCAATTCAAATGATACTCTATTCATACACAGACCGCAGCATACGCCAGATAATTGCTATCGTTTTAAACTTTATCGGCCTTATCGTAGACCATTTTAAAACCTATTTTAGTTGTCAAATGTTTTGTCTTCTTCGCTCAAAAATCTTTCCAAAGGGACAAAACATTCGATACTTAAAAAAGGCCGTATGGGATTATAAAAAGTTAGTAATTATACACAGAGTAATATTATGTAACCTTTGAAAACAGAACACAGACTTTAATAATTAGGTATAACTTAAATAATTACATTAGTAATATTTATGAATATGATCAAACCATATTGTGGTTATTGTGTTGTATAAAGGCACGATAATGGAATTGTAGAAAGAATATGTGGTGGGCTTTTGGTAACGGACCAGACGCGGCCGCCAACATGTTTACGGTGGTTGGGGGTTCAAATACCAGGGCACACCTCTGACTTTTCCGAGTCATGTGTGTATTGATAGTCAATCACCACGCACTATAATGGTGAGTAACAACAACGCGAGGAAACCTGCACACTATAGCGATTGGGAAGAATTTCTATGGTATGTAAAAGTCCGCCAACCCGCACTAGGCCAGCGTGGTGGACTATACGACCTAACCTCCTCTCAATCGTCCTATCGGTTGTAGAGTAGGTCCGTGCAGTGGGACGTATATGCACGACAAAGTGACTACAATGCACTTAGTAGTAAATATAGCGTGAGGAAGTAAGAATATCCACCGACGTGATACGACTACCTCTCACTGGATAATCAATTACTGAAAATAAAATCCGACACGCTTACATGATTGACTATACAGTTTTTTCTTCTATATAATGGTCTAATAGATAATTGTGCAGATAGACACTCGTAGCTATAGCGAGTTGTAATGTCTCATTATAACATAACATCATAGTCACCCTTCGCAAATCTTCTTAGTGATTTATAAATACACTTCTATGTACGGGTGGGGGTTGGTTTTTGATGGTGGAATAACGAATTAGTCATTTCTATTTTTAACTAACCTTCATAAATGAGAGTCAATTTTACCCTCCACCTCATTAAATAGAGATTTTATCACTAGCTTGGTTTATTTTTAACACAGATATTTCGTAGAATTGAAACCGTCATGGTCGTGTAGTCGACTGAACTGACAATCGTCTATCAAGTTAGTTCAACCGCTTTTCTCTATCGGCCCACATACGTCCCACTGCAGGGCACGGAACTCCTCTAAAATCGTGAGTACGATTGAGAGGGTTTAGGCCATATAGAGAGAAAGAAAAACAATTTAAAAAAATCAAAACATTAGAAATCAAAATAAATCGCGTAAAATCTTTTTTTCTCAACCAGTGATATGCCTCCACCAACCTTACCCTCGATTATAAAGGAGGCCCATGCCCTGCAGTTGGAAGTATATATGACCGGTTTTGTTTTTTGTTATTGTGTTAATTTTATTTCTAGATGCAGATGGTTTCTTCAAAACGTTTCAAAAATATCTGCTTATCTTTCAAACAGTCATCATTTTCTGGAAAAAAAACGTAATATTTTATTTTTACCTTATGCCGTATCTAGTGCCTGCCGTAATCTGTTATTTTATGCATATTACTTGTACGAAGTAATTTCGATGTTTCGCATCTACCAGGAGTCCCATGACGGCTTACATTTTTTTGTTTAATAATACCCTAGCCGTTTCGGGCTTCGGTGACAAACCTTTTTTTAAATTAAACAAATATTACAATGTCCATTATATATTGAAATAAATATGAACTAAAATAACTAATAATAATAACTAAATTTATTTACTACACATACACTGTGTGTAACATATCAAAATATTATGTATACCTAATGAATCAAGTTCTCTTGCATTTATTTTCGTCGACATATCGACCCTTCACTCAATAGGCACTCGACATATAAAATCACGTAAGGGGCTGTTAAACCTCTCCAAGGTCAGTCACCCAACCCTCCTTATCTCAATAACTCTATTATTACCAACCTGATATGGTGATTATGACAATGACTAGGCCAAAGGGTGGGAATCAATCATTTTCCGCTGGCTCACTAGCGTCAAGTTACAAATCAGATTTAACTTAGATTATATATATATATATATATATATATATATATATTATAGACTGCCTGGGTGGCGTAGTGGTACTACGGTATGATTGCAAAGCTGAGGTCTCGGGTTCGAATCCCGGGTCGGGCAAACTGATATTGGATTTTTCTATTCATTATTAGCCCGGAGTCAGGAATTTGTGCCCGATATGGCGATAGGCTCGCCCCCTATCACATCGTGGGACGGAATATACAAGGTGAAACGTGGGTGTTCTAGTAGCACCTCTGCCTACCCCTTCTGGGAAAAAGGCGTGTGGTTATGTATGTATGTATGTATATATAAGTGGGGGAATCGAGAAAGTCTAAGCGTAACGACACTGATGTTTCATTTTAAAAACACGATTACCATAGGCTAGTGTGAAAGCCCTGGTTTTTACTGCCTATAGGATAATATGAATAGGCGGCAAGCCATTAATCAAAGATACAAATGTGTGTATGACCCTATTTATATTTGTTGTAAATTTGGGTGTGGTGGCATCGGATTTTTTAAATTCCTTTTTAAAATAATTGTATCATAATCATGACTTATACGTATTTGTGTGTACTGGATGTATTTATTATAATGATATTCCTTTTTATTTCTTTACATATAAAAGCGTGCTTCATCATCGGCTCTATAGATATTAAACTTCATATTTACACATTTAATATTTTTTTAATTTAAAAATTTTCCGCCTGCCAGCCTCTTTTCCTACCTTAGAAAAGATTTATTACCACGCAAAAAATATAATAAATAATTACAATTGCGATTCTGGGAACCCAAATCAAAAACTCGCATATCGTGTGGCAATTTTCCTTAATTTGTAAGCTTCGACTTTTTCTCGCATTTTATTTTGATCTTATTACGAATATATTCACAAGCAGTTTAGATTCTATATGTCGGAAATAAAACCATGTGTTAATTATTTCGAACCAGATCAGTGATCACTGGCCTTTATTCGTTTATTTAATTAATTATTGTTATCACGACACGTTTTCATTAACAGATAAACTTGTAACTTTTAACGGAAACATGCGAAAGCCAATGCTCGACTACCGACTACTGAACTTTGAATGCTCCATCCTCGGTCCGGAGGCGAGGTTCGGTTACTGTTTAATACAAAATAATAGAGTACAATAATATATCTTATATACTCGGAGACACAAAGACAATGTCCATACACAATAGGGGTACCCCTAAACTATCATATACAGGGTATATCAAAACTGCTACCGAAACCGAAGCCAGGTGGTAGATTTAGTGTAGCCTTTAGACACAATGCAACTAAAATTTTTGCAAATAAAAGCGACGATATGTTTTTTGTATTTTTTTTCCTATAAAAAAGAGACCCTTATAAGACCCTTTTATTTTTAAAGAAGCTGTAGGTACGCAAGGCTTTAAATTATAATTTTAGCAAAAATTATGGATTTACCACCCAAACACAATGATATTTAAAACATTATATAAAAAACCGTCGCGTGTTTTTACAAAGTTTTTGGTTGCACCGTGTCTGTAGTCACTAAAACTACCACCTCTCTTCGTTTTCGGTAGCATACATATACACTGTATAATGGTACTTTAAAGGTATTTTTATTTACATAGGATAATATTATGGCATAATTTAAAATTGTATTGTATTGTATTGTATTGTATTGTATTGTATTAGCCCATATACGACCCACTGCAGGGCACGGGCCTCCTCTACAATCGAGAGTACGATTGAGAGTGGTTAGGCCATATAGTCCACCACGCTGGCCTAGTGCGGGTTGGCGGACTTTTACATACCATAGAAATTTATACAAATCGCTATGGTATGCAGGTTTCCTCACGATGTTTTCCTTCACCGTTATAGTGCGTGGTGATTGACTATCAATACACACATGACTCTGAAAAGTCAGAGGTGTGCCCTGGGATTTGAACCCGCGACCACCGTGAACATGTAGGCAGCCGCGTCTGGTCCGTTTACCAACAGGCCACCACGGACTTAAAAATTGAAATAAACACAATCACTCTCAACTATAAATAGTCGTGGTTTCTGAGCCGACCCATTATATCTTGGGTCGGAAATAAACTCGGTAAACGATGGGTGGCTTTAGTCGCACCTCCACTACCCCTTTATGGATAAGGGTGTGAACTGTGTATTATTTTCAGCTTCGAAACTGGCCTTTTATTTTTGCCACAAAAATAAATTCAATGGAATAAAATCGAATCCGTTAAACAACAGTGTATACGCACTGTTGTGCTCCGGTTTGCATGAAAGGATGGCGGGCGCAGTGGAATCCAAGCATTGCTTGGTAATTCATTTTATTGTTTGGTTTTCATCAGGCGAATGGCCCGCTCGTCTCGCCATTCGTTTCAATTTAAAAAAAACATTAAGTTCATATGTAAGTTGTCCTGGCTGCCTAATTTTACCCGATATGAGTGTTGTAAGTGATTACTGCAGCCAATAAATATCCACAACGCTTGAATGATCGAAGCCATATGTTATATGCATTATATGGCCCATCAAATTTGGGGGAAGCGGGAAGGTAAAAGGAGGAAAAAGATAGGGTATTGGACATATAATTTATTTAAAATATAATACACGGCGATATGTTTGAGCATATATGGAAACTAGACATAGATAGCGCGTCGACGGAGACCTTAACGCAATTATCTCTTAACTACAGCAATTGTATTAATTCAATGCCAAGTTAGCAAACGGTACCCATTAAACTCAAGGTTATTTTACTCGAAGTGTGTCACTGGGTCTGCGTATTTGTAATCAGGCTTATATTGAAGTGCGTGGTAGCCTGTGAACTAACCAGACGCGACAGCAAACGTGTTCACGATGGTCGCGGGTTCAAATCCCAGGGCACACCTCTGACTTTTCGGAGTCATATGTATATTGATAGTCAATCGCCACGCACGGTGAAAGAAAACGTCATGAGGTAGCGATATGTAAAATAACAAACATCGATTTTTAAACTATGAAATAAACTAGTAATTGATTACGTCTGACAGGTGTTGGTTCGAGGGCCGATTTGAACAATGTCCTTTGTTTCAGGATCAGGGTCAGGACTATGTGACTCTTGGACATAGATAATACAATATATAGGAAATATTGAAAAAAATTGGGTATATTTCTTTATCTAATTTATTGTATGGACTTTAACGAAATGGAAAACTAGATTTTGAGTGGTTTTGGTTACGGCGAGATTACTGACCATCAAGTGAACCGTTTGCTCGTATATCTCCTATAACATAAAAACACATAACAGTCTCACCATTTATTTTTAAGTTACGATGCCACACCGCTCTTTGTGTCGGGGTCAAAAGCAAACATTTATCAACACTTTTTGCTTCTATTTCCTTGTCTTTTATTCTTGCATCTCTTTGTAAATTATTTTTATAACTATATGGTTTATTTATACAAATCGCTTTGGTATGCAGGGTTCCTCACGATGTTTTCCTTCACCCTAGTGCGTGGTGATTGACTATCGACTACTATAGTATGTAAAAGTCCGCCAACCCGCAGTAGGCCAGCGTGGTGGACTATATGACCTAACCACTCTCAATCGTGCTCTTGATTGTAGAGAAGGCCCGTGCCCTGCAGTGGGACGTATATGGGCTGATACAATACAATACAAAAAAATGGTTTATTAAGGATTTGATATTACGCTGAATCTTACTGGCTACTATAAATGTTTCTACTAAATAATGTTAACAACCTTTGCAATAGCGTATTTTGTTATGGTACTCGAAATAACTGGAATCTAGCCTTCCTCGCATACTCTTATTTCACACCATCATCATCATCATCAGCCTTTTATTTTCCACTACTGGACTTGGCCTCTTCCAAATTGCGCCACAAATTATTTTTGGTGTTAAATTAATATTAAATTAATTTCCAAACTAAATTAATGTTATTATGACATAATTCTATTTACATTTCGTTTTTCGTTTACCAACTTGTAATAAAAAAAAATGTTGACGAATTGAGAACCTTTCCTTTTTTTTAAGAATTATTAACAATTCAAAGATAAAATACGTTACCAAAACTAATAATTTCAGTGGCCATGCACTTTAACGGTGTAGGTAATTTATATGGTATGTGAAACCCGCCTACCCACAGTAGGCCAGCATGGTGAAATATGTCCTAACCCTTCTCAAATGAACTCGATTTTAAAAGAGATCCATGCCCTGAAGTAGGACGTCAATAGGATGAATTAATATAACGATTTACAAGCATTTAATATTTCATGAAATATGTTAAACGAATATACATTATAATATTATATTTTCCAATCCCTGCATTAAATTAATATTTACAATAATTTTGAAATGTTAAAAACACTAATGCAAGTGGCAGCTTGCAAATTCGAAATTGTCGAATAATAAATGGAATAGCCAATAATCAAATTAATTTTGTAGTGGAATAATTTTATATCCAGTTTCAATATATCTTTCGTATGAAAAAGGCTTTAACGTATATTTTTATTAATTAATATACATAAAACGTATTTAATTTGCATCTGTGTCTGTAGGCTTTTGTGCATATAAGCGTATGCTCGACATCGAACAGTCCGAGTATTAATTTTTTTACGTCATTATAATAAGAAGCTCCTCATAAATGTAAGTAGTTAAATATATTTTACGAGTAAATTATTCAGAATCCGTTTATGGCGCATATTTTTATGGTTGAAAGAAATGTATTATGTTATTGCTTTTTGAAAATCATACTCAATACTTATGTTTGTTCCAATAACTTACTAAAACTGAAACATTTTTTTTATTCTGGCACGGCACAGTGACTGCATTGCACCTGATGGTAAGTGCTGGTGCCATCCAGACAGAGTATCGAATGGCATCAGACGGCAGTCTCATACCTTTCGATACAATCATGCCGGCCCGCTGAGATGCCTCTTCACGCTACAGCGGAAGGACCAACATTGTTCATATTCATGGGATATTAATGCTTCTATGGGTGTAATGAGTAGTAATAATTACATTTTATTAGAATAGATATTGTTCGTAATGATCACGTTTTCAATAACCTTGTAGTTACGTCGGACTTTTCGTTAACATGCAAACTTCGCATGTTTCGACTCTGTTTTGGTTTAGATTGTTACGATGACGCGGACAAACTTTTCTCCTATTAATTGTCTCGGAAAAGTAGTTTTGACTTCGCAGAAATACATGAATACATGCATTTGACACCTAGAGTTGTTCTCCTGGTGGTAGGTCTAGGTGGAAGCCGCCTGGATAGGTACTGAACTGCAATGTCTATTTCTCCCGCCAAACACAAGTGTTAATGCACGGTTGTATTCCGATTTGTAAGACGTTATAGCCAGAGTAACTACTGGATATGAGACTTAACATCTTATGTCTCAGGATGGCGAGCGCAGTGGAATGCCAAGCATTGCTTTGTAATTCATGGTGAAGTTTAGTTTTGCTACTGTTCATGAGCGTTCATATCACTTACCATCAGGCGACTGGTATGCTCGTCTTGTTATTCATTGCAATAAAAAAATTAAAAAAACCCCGACAAGTGACAATTTGCAGGCTGCTTCTAAGAAATCACTGTGAAAATATTTGAAGTATTTTTCTTCAGCATTAGACTTGCTGAGTATCTTAAGTATACACATTTCCTAGAAATATTATTACTACTGTTGGCAAATTGTATCTACAAATATAAATATTATCCACAAACGTAGTCAAAGCAAAAGTAATGAAACTTCCTTTTAAAATAGTACAAGAGAAAAATATGCAAAGACCAACAGTCACATGAATAGATTTACGGAACCAATCTTTCAAATACGTCGCGGGCTGGCGAAAAATCCGAGATGAATTTATAATCTGAATAATGCTAATATTAAACGTCTAACAAGTGGAACACAATAAGACGCCGTCAGTCGAAAGGATCCCGCGCTGGATTAACCGCTCAAGTTAATATTCCTGTCGGGAATAAAAGGAGCTGGAAAAATGGGACAACATTCATATCTGTTAAGATCTATTGGTTGCTTGTGATTTTGTTTGAAGACGGCTTGTTTGGGCCTCTAGTAGCTTGTGTCTGGCTGTTTGTAAAATCATATCTTTATTAGTTACATAGTAAAGCCCCATTTACACGGGAGTTTCTCGCTTCGAAGACACGATTATCGTAAGGATATAAAAAAGTTGCATGTTGTAAACATTTGTCAGAACACGATAATCTATGGCGGTTATGTCATGTGATAATTGCATACGATTCTAGCCGCCAGAAACTCTCCCCGTGTAAATGGGGCTTAATAGCGCCGGCAGACGTAACGAACGATTATTAGATATAGCTATAAGAAAAATAATTTTATCATCAGCCACTAGAGGTCCATTCCTCTAATAGACTAAAAGACTTCCATATGGAAGACCATTATCCACTACTTCTTGCAAGCTTTACCACATCTTCTTTCCACCTTGAACGGCATGTCTGCTGATCGATCTTCGTTCAAAATCTGTTCTACCGGTCTTCAATTATGCACCTTACGTACCGCGTGTTGCTTACTACGTTGATTAAATTCAATTACACCTAAATGAATTAAGATAAATGATTATACAATACCACGCATAACTCTATCTTATAATTGGGACTGTATTTAATTCATCATAATTGTATTAAGTAGGCAAACAATAACGCAATTACTATAAACACATCTAATTAGACTGTCTCGACGGAGGACTGCCTTAGAATACCGATGGCTACCATCAGCTCCATAATACGGAATATCATCGCAACTGTAATACTAAAATTATGTGGACCGATATAATATCGTTAGATGCAGAGCGTTTCTAGCAAATTGTTTTTCTTTTTTAAGAAATTGCCTTTTTTTAAGTGGACAATGATTTGTTTCCAAGAGCTGTTTTTTTAAGACTAAATAAATAATAGTTAAAAAAACACGCTTTGGTAAAAGCCCCAATAGAAAAGTAAAAATAATTGATAATTAAATTAAATATATATGTAATACGTAATTACATATTTTTCGTGTGATTTAATATCATACCTCACATAGAGGCTAGCTAAAACTAATTAGATTTTGTTTATTTGTGACCTTACTCTCATTGTGTCAATTATCTTCGTGAGACCTTTTGGCTTGTTGTTAAAAATAAATAAAAAAATTTGAAGTCCTCTACAATCAATTTCATGATTTTCGAGAGTTCTTTAGAGTTTACATTCATTTATTTTATTCGGCTTAATTGGCGCGGAAAATAAAAAATACGGTGAAGTTATGATTAATTTTGTATTTTACAATTATTTATATTAAATATATTTATAATGATTTATTACAGTCTATATATTTATGTGGAATATGATAAAAGATAAGATAACTTAAGACATAATTAATTAACGCAAGACTACAAACATAATCTTTCTTATTCCTTCTAATCTTTTAGTTTTTTTCAAGGAAAATATTTTTCAACAAATATGTATGTATATAAACGTATAGATTCACAATAATAAATAATAAAACGATAAGCCCAAACCCACAATATCCTTTTCCTCTTCCCCGCTCCACTCCCATTCATGATCCATGATCCAGCGTTGTGGATGTTTATAGGCGGCAGTGATCACTTACCATCAGATGAGCTGTTTGCTCGTTTGCCGGACTTTTGCAATAAAAAAAGTTGATAGCATCTCTACAGCAAAGCCAGAACACCCAGATTTCACCAATAGGCCACAGTTTATTTTATATACGTCCGGTTCTTGCAAAGGTATGTGAGACTTGACAGGCGGTAAGAATTGACTAATCTTCTTGGGCGGCTTGAAGTATGTTTTAATATACGTCCGGTTCTTGCAAAGGTATGTGACACGTGACAGGCGGTAAGAATTGACTAATCTTCTTGGGCGGCTTGAAGTATGTTTTAATATACGTCCGGTTCTTGCAAAGGTATGTGACACGTGACAGGCGGTAAGAATTGACTAATCTTCTTGGGCGGCTTGAAGTATGTTTTAAATACGTCCGGTTCTTGCAAAGGTATGTGACACGTGACAGGCGGTAAGAATTGACTAATCTTCTTAGGCGGCTTGAAGTATGTTTTAATAGCACGCTTCGGGATGCAGCCAATCTTGTCTGTGACTCCTTTGCCATACATAAAAGGAGTTAAACAATGACAAAATTAAGTCAAATTCGTTCGCTTCCAAAAGACCACGTTATTTAATGGTTAATAATATAATTGTGTCGAGGACTCTTTCATTATGGACTTTGTAATTGAGGCATGATAGTTTACTGAGAACCGCTCTTATCTTGTTCGATGTTAAATATTTTATTGAACAATTATAATTTACACTAGACAGCGCTCTTTGGATTTTCAATTTGACATATACCATTGTTGAACTGACGTGGTTTTTAAATAGCCAGGTGGCACCTAGATCTCTTACCTGGGTAGGCATCACAGAACAGTTGAATATGATTAGAAAGACATTAGATGTCAAACTGTAGCAAAACCAGCGTCATCGTTTTCAAAACACAAAAAAAAGGTTTTGCCTGACACAATTATTTAAATATTATTACGTCAATAGACGGAAAATAAATGAAACTATCGTGTATAATAAGATGTATAAGAGTAATACATGCGTAACATATTGAAGGCGATTCGCCAACTGCCAATTGGTAGGTTAGGTTAGGTTAGTAATTTGTGTCTTTTTAGTGTTGACAGACATTTAAATGACAGTGAGGTGATCACATAAGGAAATCAATATGTTATTTTCGATGAAAAAGAAATCACCGAAATCGGTTTAAAGCTCTCGAAGATATTTAATGTTTACATTTATACCAATTTTCTAACCCCATCTTATGTCTCAAGATAAAGATCGCAGTGCAATGCCAAACATCGGTTTGTAATTCATGGTGTTGTTTGGTTTTGATACTGTCCATGAAAGGTCATATTGCTTACCATCAGGCGCATGGCATGCTCTTCTCGTCTTTCATCGCAATAAAAAAAAACATAGATTAAAAATAGCGGGTACAATATGTCTTCTACATTGTAAAGATAAAGCGCAGAAAGTGACCTGTGGCACAGAAATAAGCATTTGATCGATAAACCGGGTCATGAGTAAAGTATGAACATATTAAGCTTAGAGTCGCTTGTTTTGTAGCGCTTACATTTGTGGAAAGAGAAGTCAAATGAAGTATGATAGATACCTTGTTGTTTTGTAATACATTGCTGGGTGGCACTTATCTGTCCATATTTCCCGATACTCGCGAATTCGCGGGTTATTTTTGGACTTTTGAATTATTTTTATAACGCTACAATTATAGACTAACCTTTGTAGTTACAGCGAATCGTTACCGTATTCTTAGTATTTTCCTTATGATGAAACAAGCTAATAATAAACAGGAATGGAAAGAGGAAAGACCTTTGCCCTTCAGTAGGACGTTAAGTCTCATAATTATATATCAATTGGAGTTTTTCTTAGAACCGTTTGAAGTTAACGTACACGTGGCGTTTTTCGAGTAGACTCAGTATTATAAACATAAGCTTAGGCTTGTATAACCTAAAGGAGAAGCAGGGGTGTTACAAGGGCGCCCACATTTCATTAATATTTTTCGTCCCAAAATGTATTGTGGGCTGAGACTACCACCCAGTGCGCATCAGATTTTGAGCATCTTGGCTAAATAATTGACATCGGAGAGACATAATACCCCACCAATCGATGTGTTATTATAATAGCATTGTCTGTACTATCCATTAAAGTATAGGAACTTTCAAGAACATAAAAAGTCGGAAAAGCCATCTGAAGTGGAGTTCCTACACCTAGATATGACATCAAAAACAATTATACGAATATTCTATTTCCTTCGCGTCACCGCGCTGCTGGGTATAAACTTCATTATTTGGAACACTACTTTTTCTTGCGAATCAATTGCCTTTGGCAACCCACGTCATCTGATAATCTATCAGATGCTTCGACTCTGGCCACAATTCCATTAACATCTACATCATCGTATAAAAAATTCAACCTGTTTAGTGGTACGTTAACATCGAGGATAATTTTCTTAAAAATATAACCCGAAATAAGGTACGAATCCTTTCCAAATTCACAAGATCATTTAACATATTTAGATATCCAGTGTATGGAGACAGGTGTACGTGTTAGTACGAAGCCGTCACGGCCCGGACGTGATTAGAAGCATCCCGTGCCATGTCACGCTTTTATTCCAAATTTATTCACACCACTATTCCAGCTGAAAGCATCTTTTAAACTAGGTAAGGGTGTATAACATTTTATGTGGGAAAATACTTTTATGTTCGATGATTTTCTGTGGAAACTGGAAGATATTTGTAATGAGAAAAAGTGAAAATATTGGATTTGTGCTAAACTTAGCAGTTGTAGTATCTGTAATGGTGGTTCCTATCCGGGCGGATATGAATATCATACCTCCAGCTTCAAGGCTGCCGGAAATTTAAGTCACTGAACCAAACATAACAGCAAAACTGTTTCTACAAGTCGGTTTTTGAGAGATAGTGAGGTATCCTGAACAGCTGATCCATTTGAATTGTACCTCTTGGACGCATGCAACAAAATTATTACAATTTACACAAAAAAAAACCGCTCATTAACCGCAAAACATTTAACTATCTGATTTCGAAACGGCACTCGTGAATATGTGATTTAATAAGGTCCGTAATAACAGTTGATATCTAGTAAAATGAAATTTAACTGCGTACTTCCATGTCTCATTAACTTTTTGCTATGAAACTAAGTAGCCCAATAATGTGCTCTTAATATTCTTTTATTATAAATTACATAGAATGCATAGTGTGAGGAATTTTAAAATGTGAATAAAAGTTGGAAACTTTAGTATGAGATTCTCGAGATCTGAAGTTGGCTCTGGTTCGCTATCACAGTTTGGGACGAAAATGAATTCGATGCTGGTGGAACTTCTGACAGTAATATTTGTAGTGCTGATGTGTCATGTTATGTTGTTCATAACTTTTTGGGGCCCAAAAAATGTGTTGTCAACTTGGTGTCAATAGAGAACCCGATACAAATCGGATGAGTAGTTTTCGATAACATCGCGGACACACGAAAATATCTATGGACAAAGAACTTTATTTTTTTAAATCGGTTGACAAGCGACGGTATTTATAGAAAAGAAGTAAGTTATATTCTGTAATCCACTGAACATTTGTAAAAGGTGAATTCCGCATTTCTCTGGCTCCATATAATTCGTTGCTATGACAGCACGACGATCGGCTCCAATGCGATTGTCAATAAATCCTATTACGCAAAGCGTTCCCATTGTGTGCAGTGCAATAATGTTGCGATACAAACTGATTTGGTGGGACTATCCACGTGTTATGTGCTTGCGTTGGGATTAAACCCAGTCCATCAAACTTGAGCTTCGAAGTGTCGATAATTAGAATTATGGTTATCTAGATTATACTCGTAGTTGGTATAACTTTAGCGACCCAGATCTTTTATTTTCTTTTTGTCGATAATGCATAACCGCGCATTACTTAGCTTTCAATATATTTTGTAATACTAATGATTTAGGGCCAATTTCAAAAAACAAGCTTTGACTTTGGCAATGTCATCGCCATACATTTGAGACGCATTTGACATTGCTAATGTATGGGATTGATGTTTTCAAAGTTAAAATTATGGGAAAAGTTAGTTTGTCCAATTGAGCCTTATAGTGACTTTGTTTAAAACCCATTATAGCTGTCATGTTTAAAAAAAAAAAAATAATGAGAGTGCATTATCTTGTCGTTAAATACGTAAAATATAATATGAAACGAAGACCCTTTTACTTAATAAAGGAAAGCAATTTCAGGTCTAAATTAATAATACATCTTGTTATAACAATAGCATATCTGAAGATAGGACAGGACGGAATAACGCCTAGGGAGCAAATTATACCAGAGCCATTATACATAGGAATAATTGTAATTTATTATGCGCCATAACACCGCAAGCGCTGATTCGAAATGTATTGCCCTTGCCGCTAATTAAGATGTCGGTTGAAGTTTCAAACTCGTAGAGAGGGGTATAACGTAAGCATATTTAAGCGAATATTGATATCGAATACAGAATATCGATTAGAGAAATGATAATGTTTCATAAAAGATGTAAATAAAATACCAATTTTTATTTGTAAGAAAACAAAGTCAAAAACTTTCTATTTATTCTTTCTTCTATTTCTTTTTATGCCTACAATTATTCAAAAATAGTTTGGCGTATAATTTAAAAACCGAGCAAATTGCTCGACGTCAACTCTTTTGTGTACCTACTTTGAAAAAATATATAATGGCTTAATCCTAAAATGGCGGTAAAATGGTGGTAGAGCCACACTGTTGTCAGCCATGAGTCAGCATGAATGGACAGGCTTGTCCGGGCTGGTACCACTGTCTCAAAGGAGATCGACGTGAAGTTTCGTTCGGTGAGTGAGACTACTGGATGCCCAATATCCGTTTCCTCTTCCCTTCCATTTTCCTTCCCGCTCCCCTCTCTATCTGATAGGCCGGCAACACATTCATGATCCAACCGTTGTGGATGTTCATGGGTGGCTGTGATCACTGACCATCGTGACCTACCAGGCGAACTGCTTGCTCGTTTGCCGGACCAATGCTATAAATGCCTCTCAATCGCACCCGGAATTCGCGAACGCTCTACTTGATTGGGTTAACTAAAATAAATTGATTTTAATGGACGCGTAATAAACTCCACTAATTTTGCGCTTGAATATTAATCATACCATAAAATAATTATTCGCGATACCGCATCACTATTGAATTGAACTATAATTTGTGAACAAACATAAACGTACGAGTTAGGCAGCAGTTGTGACGACTCGTACATATATCACGTAACTCATGTCTGATAATGATTAGTTTGTAATTGTAATTATCTGTGTGTATTTGGGAGTAAATACATAATACAATATTAATATAATTTACACATACACAAGTCTTTATAGTGGTATCTGTATTGTGTTGTAGATACTACAGTTTATTAGGAGTTTTGTAGTAATCTGACAGACTAAGTAAGTCTCGGTCAAAATATTTATTGAAACTAGGCTTTCGATCCAACAATAAACAATTAATATTGGTTGCTAACCACAGATCATTCGCAATGCTCACATACTATCATAAATATTTGATTGACACCTTAGTGTCAGTTGTTCCTCTCCCTTTCCTCTCTCTGGCTGGCTTACGAAGCTATAGCTTGACAGTTCAATCCATCTCAGCGCGAACCAAAAGGTTCTCTCATTCCTTTTTCTGCCGCATAGTCAAGTTGGAACGGTTTTCCGTTACAAGCGTTCCCTCCTTCCTATAATCCTGGGTCCTTCCGCCGTAGCGTGAAGAGGCATCTCAGCGGATCGGCATGGTTGTATCGAATGGTATGATACTGCTGTTTGATGCCATTCGATACTCTGCCTGGACGGACTAGCACTTACCACCGAGTGTAATGCAGTCACTGTGCCGTGCCAGAATAGAAATAAAAATCAGCAACGCCCAGAATTTAAAACTTTTAGTTCTGATAGGGCATAATGTATCTCTGTATTAATGCATCTCTCTAAGCAAAGTACTAACGTTGAGAACCGACAACTTGCCTTTAATATTTTCTTCGACAGAACAATAAATAATAGTAAAAGCAGATATTTATATGTTTTTGAAGTGTCACGACAGGAAACAATGACCCATTTTAATTTCCGGTCTATACAGCGGCTATTTGTTATATTCGTGCTCTTATAATTCAAGCTCTATTGTATTTGATAGATATAAATTATATTTCAAAGTTTAAAAATGGAAATAGGAGAATAGAAACTACTGAAACATGTGAAATAGTTTGCTACAAAAGGCGTGAGAGGTTGACGCTTCTGCAACTAAAAAAACTTGGGATTTCAATGGGTGCTAAGATTATATATTTTTTTAAACTAGCTATACAAATGAAGAAACGTTTATAGTCATTCAACGATTCATGTTTTCAAAACAATTTGATAAGTTTCCAATCCATTGAAATGTTTGTAGTATATAATTACAACTACCAGTAAGTAATAGTAAAATAATTGCTCGTTTCGCATTAACTTTATTTTATTAACTGTCTAAATCCTAGCCCAAATGACGAAAACGATTTTAGCCTCTATGTGTGACTTAGACTCTTCAGCAGGCTATCTGCCACGTCACGTCGAGCTTAGTATAACTGTACTATACTGCACATTGACGTAGTATCAAAATACTGCATCAGCTCTTAATCGCCTGTCATTGCTCACGTACCGAGAAACCACCCTATTGACAAAAAAACCATTTTCTAGATAAAAATGCTAGACACGAATATTTTCTCGTTGCATACCTTTCGTAGCGTGGGTTTTAAAAAAAATGCACTATAAATGCAGCGTCGCCCACGATAAATGAAGAGCGCAACGCCAAATAAAAAATAATACTGTGGCGTGATTTCTATACATGATCGAGTTTCGTGTCAAATTGGGGCGAAACCGTGCGAGGGCTCGGTATCACGAATATATCGGTTTTATTTATGAAACCTCGCCGTGATTTTTGTTTATCGCAACTAAATTATAGAGTGAAATCAAACATCGACGGCCAATTGAAAATATGAGGCGTAGAGAAAAAAAAATAGGGGAGTTACGGGACTTTGGTAAAAACTATGTTCGATTTTTTAAAATCAATATGCCTAGCGACAATACGGACCTGTTAATTTTATTGTTACATTATTACAGTTCCATTACGCCCTTCCATAGCGTCTCTAATAAGTATCCGATTGACGTAGCGTAGAGCGCCGAACAATCTCGAAGGTTTGGTGTCGGGTACCAATGACGTCGTCCCACGAGGAACAGCTAAACCATACATACATCCGCAGGCGTGGAAGCCCTGTTTGGTTGTAGGTTCGAAGTGCGATGAAATGAAGTGATAATTGCCACAGAATATATAGTGCCTCCCATAATGCGCATGCCGATCATCAAAAGGTTTTAATTGGTATGTTGGTGTAGGTTTTGTTAGGAGCCCGGCCTGGACAATATCCCCAAGCGTGCCAGGTTGGAAGTTTAGTGACTACGACATACCCCTTTCGACATAATCCGCTGCACCGAAAGAGGATTATAACAGATTTCCTCTCATCAAATAAAGGATGTTCACTTTTCAACAACAGAGGCACACTATGGTGGCTTTGATAGATTACAATAATTATAGGTAGTGGGGTCGAAAATACCGAGTTGTATTGGAAAAATATACATTTAATTTTACTGCCTGTCATTATTGACAACAATGTACAGCCAGTAAATAATACCTTCGACATAGTTAAAGATTAATATGAAAGATAACGCTAGATTTGACGGCATAGCTTGCCACTAGTATAATCGAATTGGACTTCATAAACTTCACAACAATATTCACGATTATGCCGGCCATCGAATCTCATTGAATTTGGCGGATGCACAAGTTGAACTTGAAGTGCAAAATATTAGCTTCCTATGAAGGGTTTTCGATTTTATCGTAACGGTGGTTATTCTACACTACACTACATAACAAACTAATTACAACACCCTTACAAAATAGAACACAGGAGATAAAAAAAAACTACACCCATGCCATGCCCTCTTAATGTCAAATTACGTCTGAAATCACTTCCGTATACCCTCTCATGTTAGCTCTATCTCTCCTTTTCTTCAGCCACAGGAATTCCACTAATGAACATAGGCCTTCTTCAAGAATCTTCATATCGACCTGTTATAACTTATCATAATTTTATCTGTGTCCCTAAAACCTCACACAAGTCTATTGAAATTTTTGTGCATCCAACATATATCAATAATAAAGAAATATTTAAATTTCATTGAAATCCATTCGAGTACATCTGTTTTATGAACCATTAAATTGCGTAACATATTTTTCGTTCCAGCGTACACAAATATATTCGGGGCACGTCCCAAATTATAGTGTCAAAGTATATTGAAGCACATTTCCATAATGGCCGGTCGAATGTATAAGCCAAGCCTGTGATTTTACTGCTTATATTCTTCACATCTCGAATCTCAGCCTGGAACAATTTGATCGCATTTTGGTAACGCAATCATTTAAGAAAATATAAATAAATAAATACACCCAACAGTCACATACATAGTCCTGACCCCACAATAAGATCAAGTCTTGTGTCCCGTGCCCAACAGTAGATTACTCTCTCCTTATTGTGTAGATATTTTCAGTACAATCATACAATAATCATCTGCTAGAAGTCAAATAACACCAATGCATAACCCCTTTGGCGTATATCGTGATGATATAATACCTCTCTTTAAAATTTACTGAACAGTATGTAAAAACAAATGTACATTTGGTTAGGACCCATTAACAAACAAAAAATATAGTATTAAACAACTTTTACAAACTACTGAAACGGCTACTATTCAAAATACAAATAAACGTTTGTAATATTAATACGGGAAGGAAAATCTTTGTATTTTTTTTTATATGGCATTTATTCTACAAATAATTATAAACTGTGTTTGTGTCCCTGTTGACGTTACTCAAAAAAATATGGTTTGGAAAAAGTTCTTCAAAACACGAAACGTCTGAATTTATATATTCAAAGTTCAACCGGCGACTTATTTATTTTTTTAATATTATTCAGAGTGCAAATTGTTACATTGAGTGTGTTCTTAAATTTTAAACGATTTATTTTTTCTGTGATTCCACTTTTGAATAACATTTTTTATATAAAGTGGTTTTAGTTCTTTTGCGTGTCGTTTCTGTATTTTAGTACCGCTGCAACGTCTATACCCGTGTAGCGACTCAACCGAACGGGTTACCAGATCCATGTTAAAAAGAGAGCCACTGTGGCCGACAAAAGTCCTAACTGAATACATTCAAAACATAACCGGGGAAAGTGGTGACTAAGCTTCCAGCTCTTAACCCAATATATTTAATGCGTTCACTTTTGGGTTACGCAGGTTTTCTTCATTGTATCGATTAGTTGCTATTTTTTACTTCATGTACGTATTTATTTAATTACAAACAAGCTTAGAACTCTGAATCTAAATTCTCCTTATATATATCTATCCCATTCTTGCCTGTAAAAAATTACCTAGTCTGATAAGGCCGCCACTTGTCCTAATATTTTTATCGTGTAATTTCGTATACGCATCTCTGCATTGTGCAAAAAAGTATTAAATAAATAAATATAAAATATGCCCAAATATAACTTATACAGCTATAAAGTTCTCTCATTTTAAGTAGTTACATAGGCTATTAGATTAATCCCGTCATTTTATAGAGATACAAAAAAAACTTTCACTCGTCTCGTTCAGTTTTAAACTTTTAACTAAATTCAAACTTTTTTTGACGTACCAACTAACTTAAAAGCTCGTTAAATTTATAAAATACACCAAGTATTTTCAGAATACATATTTTAATCCGATAGATTAATACGAATTGGTGTACTTCACATACCTCTGTAGTTCAATTCAGAATTCTCAGATTATGCAAACTTCCTCACGTTGATTGTCAACTATACGTACAGCTTAAATCCGATCCCACAATGCATTTCGATACCTAAGCCCAATAGTAAGGCTTACCGGGCGAGCCATGTCAGCGCATACAAATATTCAGGAATTATCCGAATATCCAGGCGAAATAAAATAAATTCTCGCTGGTGTAGTTGTACTACGGTACGATTACAAAACTGAGGATTTTTATATTCATTATTAGCCTGGAGCCAGGAATCTATGCCCGATATGGCGATAGGCTCGCCCCCTGTCACATCGTGGGACAGAACACACAAGGCGACACGTGGGTGTCCTGGTTGCACCTCTGCCTACCCCTTCTAGGATAAAGGCGTGATGTTTATATATGTACGTATGTAATAAAATAAATTACAAAGGACAGATTTTTCAACCGTCTTATAGAAACTAGACCGACGTGGTAGACTATATGGCCTAACCCCTCTCAATCGTACTCTCGATTGAAGAGGAGACTCGTGCCTCGCAGTGGGACGTATCTGGGCTGATACAGTACAGTACAGAGCTTGTAACTGATTCTCTTAGTCTCTGTGCTCAGGTAGACGTAGCTACACTAATTATAGGAAATGTTTTGATCGAATAGATCATCAGACACTCTTAAATAAGCTCATGACTGCAGGTGGTATATACTGCAGGTGATCTCTACCGGTGGTTCGCGTCATACATTGACAATTGCATGAGTGCAATTTTAATTTTCAAATTTAACAACCTGAGGGTTGTAGTACTCAATGGACACACATCCTGTTGGAAGCCGATACCATCAGGCGTCCCGCAGAGTCCATGTGTATTTACTATATTAATTTGAGACCTTAAAAAATGATTTCATAATTCCACCATATTATTATACGTAGATGACATAAAAAATTTAAGGTCAATCCGAGAAAAGTCTGACGCTTTAGAACTCTTGAAGAAGATCTTGACAGATTTATTTTACAGACAGATTTAGTTTATTGTAGTCATAATAAGTTACAATCAAATGTATATAAATGCTATAATATTACATTTTCTAGACAAAAACCTATCACAGACGTCAGTCATAGCTTTCATAACGACGCTTTTGTTAAAGTAAATATTATAAAGGATCTAGTTATTACGCATGACAGTAAATTACTCTTTGATAAGCACATCGATGAAGTTACTTGTAAGGCATCTAAGGCGCTGGGTTTTATAATGAGAACCGCTTTTGGTTTTATATCTATAAAACCCCTAAAGGTCAAACTCAAAGATTTGGACGGTTTTTTAATTGCAATGAATGCCGAAACGAGCTTTCGCCTGATGATAAGCGATACGACCGCTCATGGACAGTAGCAAAACCAACACCATGAATTACAAAGCAATGTTCGGCATACATTGCATAATATGTTAAGTCTCATTATGTTCAGTAATTACTCTGGCTACCATGTCACTCAAACTGGAACATCACAGTGCATTGTTGTTTGACGAGAGAAATAGACATTGGAGTGGTACCTCCCTGGCGGCCTCTTACTTAGGAGAGACCTTCCACCAGTAAATGATTATAGACATTAGTAAGTGAAAGATAACCTCGGCTGAGCCGTCGGTTAAGTGTGAAAGAGAGGCTATGGGTTCGATCCCCGCAACGAGCTAAACGCTTGCATGATCCACATTTATTTTTTGGGGATGTTGCGAGACCGTAAATATCGCGTAGTTTCTAGTCCCCACGACAGAGACTTGTTCCTTTCTGGGAAATTAGGACCATGTGTGCGATTGTCGGTGTTTTTAAATTTAACGCCAAAATTTGAAATCAATATAGTTCACACATGATGATACAGGCCGTTTCTAACAAGTCTATGTGGCGATCCATGGTGGAGGCCTATGTTCAGCAGTGAACTTCCTGTGGCTGAAGAGAGAGAGAGAGAGTCCAGACAAAAATAGCTATCAGGTCAAAGAGTTGATTGCTAACCCGCTGAATCAATCAATCGTGCTTCACGTTATTACTCATTTTTTTCTTCTCAACCAACATTCGGAAGCAGTAAAAAGTATCTAAAATTTATGATCAATTTTTCGCTGCGGCATCGTAAAATATGTTTTACCTGTAATTTGAGAGAAATATTAGCTGTATATGTTATAAATTTATTTGTTTTCTTATTAAAGGCTCCTATTAATAACCATAGAACCAATTAGTCTAATTAATTTCACCAAGGATTTGTAGCAAGAAAGAATAACGTATTAATCATAATAATACTTCTAAATTAATATTATTTGAAAAAAAAGTTTTGGTTATTACGAGTATTATAAGTTAAAATAATTAGACTGCTGAATATAGATTAGAGATAATTTATGGAAGAAGCATCAAGCTACCACTCTGTCGTCGTGGTACATTTGCCAGGCTATAAATTGTTTTAATAATTAGAGACAAAAAATATGGTGTCCATATACTGGTATGAAAAAATGCACCTAATGATCGATACAGTGTAATTCAAGTTTTGAGATGGTTATCTTTTATTTGTCAATACGATTATGCCCATGTTTTTTTTTATTTGAACGAATGGCGAGACGAGCACGTCGATGCCATTCGCTTGATGGCAAGCGATAGACCGCTCATAGACAGAAGCAAAACCAAACAATGCTAAGGATTACAGCGAAATGTTTGGCATACTACTGCGCTCGCCATAAATAACATGTTAAGTCTCATTATGTCCAGTAGTTACTCTGGCTACAATGCTCTGCAAACCGGAACGCAACAGTGCATTTACACTGCTATTTGGCGAGAGAAATAGACATTGGGGTGGTACCTACCAAGACGGCATCTCATACAATATGAGTATGTACTCGACATGTACTCGAGATCGGATTCAAGCAAGGTACACGTACAATGTACATGGGTCACTATTATGAGCTTTCCCTACCGTTTATGGTACCATATAAATAAATAAATAAATTCACCCAAACAGTCACATACATAGTCCTGACCCCCCACTAAGATAGAGTCTTGTGTCGTGAACTATCAGGAACTACGAGAGACTTTTCGGTCCCACATACACCCAGACCCGAAACAAATACTTGTGGTTCGCGCAAACGTTTGTTCCGTTGCGGGGATTGAACCCGCGATACAGCAAATCTGTTGTGTCAAGTCAGTTTTATGTGTGACAGTGATAACATTCTAGTTGAGCTCACTATATTACAGCTATAATTACTAATAGCAAAGCTCAAAAACTTCTAACAATCTCTACAATATTAAATGATAATTGAATATTTATTGTCACACAAGAGCGGCTAACGAGCAATTATATAAAAAATCTAAACAAAAATAAATAAACACGCTCTCCAGCCTGGCTTGTTGCTGACCGAACGTTGTGCTCGGCATGTTTTACGATCGGAATAATTACATTTCACACCTGAAAAGCTATAAATTTATCATCCCATAATTCATGTTTTTATCTTGTTTTGCTGCATAAATAATGCAAAATAACATTTAGGTCATGTTGTAACCGATTTGGTAGGTTATAAAAGAGTGGAAGTCACGTACAGGCAGGCGCAATGTGGGACTCTAGCCTACAAGGAGGAAGGACGAGCTGGTAAAGGTTGCAGGGAGTGGCTGGATGCTTAGTGATCCTAGGGACAGGTATATGTTCAGCAGTGGACTTCCGACCCCACATAAAGTGGGAAAGAGCAAAGATGAAGAATACTTGTATAAATTGTTTCAACATATTTATTTGTATCCTGATTCTATTAAGTGTGTGTAAAGTTAAAATAATTTGTTTAAGGGTCAGTGTTAGATTTCTAAAAGGAATTATAGATTTAAAAACCAAAATGTATTATCAAAACTTTATTATTAGATTCATATTTGGATTACGCAAATATGATCATATTTCTGAATTTCGTACTAAGCTCAAGTGGTTGCCCATACGGCTTCGTCGGAATGCTCACATTCTTTCTCTTCTGTACAACATATTGTGTAATCCTCTCACCCCCTCTTATCTTAAACATCGATTTGTATTTCTCCATGACTCACATACAAGATCGCTGAGGTCGTCAGAGAGCCTGGAGTTGAGAATGCCCGTGCACTCCACCACCTTCATGGATAAGTCGTTCACCGTAGAAGCTGTCCGATTGTGGAACGCACTACCTGTTGCGGTGAGACGGGCACGATCAGTAACATCTTTTAAAAAGCTGGTCAAGGATCACTACCTTTCTCCCTGAATTGTCACATTGATGAGGATAACTTTTCCTACTTGTATGTACTTGTACCATATTATATTTATATATATGTATGTATGTATGTATGTATTTTGTATGTATGTGTATGTGTATTTATGCTTTATTATATATACTACTTTACTTTATTTTATTACTTGTAGTTATTAGATTATTTGTATTTGATTTATTATTCAGTGCTAGCTTCTATCTCTTACACTTTAAACTGCCCCCTGTTAATCCTTTTCAAAAATCCATCCCATGGTTGTCTGTAAGATATTGCCTTTGAGCGATAAGACCGCCAATTGTACTTTTTATGTACCTATGTGATTTTCTTTTTATTTGTATTTTTTGTGTGTGTGTGCAATAAAGTGTATATAAATAAATAAAATAAATAAATAAATTGTATGTCTATCTCTCTCTCTCTCTCGCTTACTTTGCACGAACATGGACGTTGTGATTTGTCATATTACTTTAATTAATAAATATCTTCAAAAATATACTACATTGACTTTAATTCTGAAATAATAACCATCACAAATTGTTACAGACGATTTTATCTACGATTACAAAGCTGAGATCTCGGGTTTCATTCCCGGGTCGGGCAAATTGATATTGGATTTTTCTATTCAAAGCCCGGAGTCAGGAATTTGTGCCCGATATAGCGATGAGCTTGCCCTCAATCACATCATGGGATGGAACACACAAAGCGAAACGTGGGTGCCCTGGTAGCACCTCTATCTACCACTTCTGGGATAAAGGCGTGATATTTATGTATGTATATACATAAGCTCGCGCCGCGCTAGTTGTATATCTTTGTATCGGAGCATAATATTTCTTAGCTCTTTATTTTCTTACTCGCTTTGCTGCGAAGAGAAGTGGCCAATTATTATTTGTTTCCAACTTCTCTTTGTTTTTTCTGACTGTTTAATTGCGATGTGGGTTAAATACAAAGCTAGTATCCATAAGTGATACGATTTACAGTGAATGTGTGGGTGGGAAATGATAAAAATAGTGCCTTTAAGAAAAGATTATACTAGAGCTTCTACAGGTTCGTTGACCTTGTTTCCATTCCAAGATTTAATAGGAGGATTCTCGCTCGTCCATGTCGCTTACCATATTATGCACTAGGGGACGTATTAATGGTTCAGTTGGTACACCAGCGTAGGATTTAGGTTTGAAACCTGGCCACGTGGAAACATCTGTGCGATACGAACGCGCGCCGGACTGAAAGGTCCCGACATACCTCTTCCAGCCTACCCCAACACACCGGATGGGGAAAACAAGGCCCTTTAATATTGATTAGAAAAAAAGAAGGGGGTCTATCGCCATTTCTGTCTGTGTCCCTCTGTCTTTCTGCCTCTCTTTCTCTCTACCTTTTTTTCTCTCGGTGTTATACACAGGAAGTATACTGCTAAACATGGGCTTCCAACAAGGATATCTACAGAGACCTTTTGGAAACGGCAACCAACTCTATCCATCTTTGATTCATTTTATGATTTCTTATTGAACTGATTTATAGATTACATAAGGTTTTCACGAGTATTCACTGCGTTGGTGAAACAGGGCATACTGATTCTTCGTTCTGGGCTACTTCACTTCACTCAGCCATATTAAACAGAATATAAACAATATTGTATTAAAAATATATTTCACTTGCAAATTATAACAAATAATTATTAATGAACTGCTCTGATTTGGACCAACTTGTAATTTTTGTAATAATCGCGATATTGTAAACCGGTTTTGAAAAGAGCAACACTAGAGTTTCTTGCCCGTTCTTCTCTAGTGAAAACCGCTTTCCGAACCGGGTGGTAGAAAAAAAAATGACTGAATCTAAATAATGTTGAACATTTTAATGGATTCAATAAATTATTTTCATTTTCATTTTCATTTTATTTAATTATACTATACCAATCAAGCTGCAGGTTAAGGAAAATCAATTAGTTTTACTCATACATACTATAGTTAACCAAACTAGACTTTAATTATACTTACACAAATAAAACACAAATTTCCTTACATACTCTGCAGAGAATAAATATAGATTAGCGGCCTTATTCATAGACAGTTTTTTAATCTTATTATAGTATCGTATGTTTTGTTTTCTTCGCTCAAACTAAATTTAAAATTCGTTCGAAAGGGACAAAACATTTCATAACTGATAAAGATATTAAATATGTATATGAATAAAGCAGTGAGAATGTAATAGGCAGCTTTTTGTTCGTGTCTTTACCATTGCTAAATCCTATGCCCGCTAGCGCATCTCGGCAAGGAACGAAAAAAACCGTCTAGAATTCTAATGGACTCAAAATTACCAAATCGAGACACCGCGATTAAAACCAGGCTGTAAACTTTCGTCCTTTGTCTCGTATAAAAAAATCCTCAAACGTTTCCCAACGAATCCATTTTAAAAGTCACAACGCAGCCGCGTCTCGGGTCACACCTAGTTGAATATTCCATCCACATCAGGCCAGCTTTTTGTGTTGCACTCTCAGGCTCTTTTCACCTGTGAGGAGGTCCTTTCATGTCTGCCTGAACAAAAGCCTCCGTAATCCTGCGCTGTCATCGTTTAAAAAAGGAACGTTGACTTAAAGCCATGTATACACCGATGGTCCTTGAAAGAGAACTTTAATTGGCTTTATGTCGAAATACGTTGGTCTGGTGTAGCACCGGATTTAGGTTTCAAGTGATCTTTTGCACGTCTTTGTTGTGGGTTTGAAATGAAAATTAAAAGGATTTAGAATTATTTTATATTTAAACATTTTATTTACTCATGTCCACGTTCTTGATATTTTGAGGACCTCCATGGATAAACGCCGGTTGTGAAACGAGAGGCTGTGGCTTCGATCCCAGCACCGAGACAAATGTTTGTATGACCTATAGGTATTTATATCGGGTCTGGATGTTTGGGAGACCGAAAAGCCTCTTGTAGTTTCTCATACACTCGAAACAAGGCACGATCATAGTGTGAAGTCAGGACTATGTATTTATTTATTATTATGACTTATTTAATGGGGTAAGTATGTAGATATGACCCTAATACTAGCTAAATATATTTCGCTCAGCATATATTTTTTCGCAAACGTGATAGCGGGTGACCTGTCACTATGTCATTATTTTAAAGCCGACGTTTTTTTATTGCATAAGTCCGAAAGAGCAAAGGGTATTGGGTATCCGGCAATCTCATTCACCGAACGAAACGCGACAGCTGAGATCTAGCTTCACGTTGATTTCCTGTGAGATAGTGGTACCACCCCGGAGGAGCTTATCCGTTCATGCTGAATTATGACTGACAACAGCGTGGCTCTACCACTTGAAAATCAAGCAAATCCTGTAATTAGAACCCAAGACCTCAGCCCATAGAAGCTGATACTACGCGGCCATTCAATTTACAGGAATTTGTGCATGTTGCACATGTATTGAGGTTACATCATCACTTTATAGAAACTGCTTAATTCCGGTAAAATCCTATTTACCTTCTATAAATCTTCTACACATCTTGTTGCCTTTTCAAACAAATCAAACTTGACTTGAATTGCACATGTATGTTTTCACTGCGCCAGTGCTTACATATATTTATGACTAATATTATTTATTACTTGAAAAGAATATAACTAATATGTTTATGTGCCGGTCGATGCAATACAGTGCAAACATTAGTCTGAAAAAAAAATCCTCGCTTTTTTTTCCAAAAAAAATATTTGCATTGTGTCTAAAGTCACTAAAACTACCACCTGGCTTCGTTTTCGGTAGCAGTCTTGATATGCCCTGTGTGTAACAAAAAAAAATCAAATATGCATTACCATCATCAGCCTATACAGTATACTGTTGTTCACTGCTGGACATAGGTCTCCTCCAAATTGCGCCATGATATGAAATATGCATGAAGTGAATGAATACGTGAAAAACACATTATTTAGGTAATACAACTGTACTGTAGCTACGATGTCATTGCAGGGAATAGGCGTCTTATCTACATTTGAATGGGCCTTTACTATAGTCTAGCGGGCTGGCCTATAGGCAATGTCGTTAATAGAGCAAAAATGCTATAACTGTCCGCGAATCCACAATGAGCCGTATAAGGTCTGGAACGCATTCCCTGCTTTGGTGTTCCCCGAGCGCTAAGACTTGTCCTTTTTAAACGGAGCTAGTCTTCTAACACCGAGTAGATGAAGTATTCTCTTGAGTACCCTCATTACGGTGGAAGCGACCTAGTTGTCCTAGACCTCTGACTGTGTAACAATAAAAAAAACGTGAAAAGTCCATGTGGTAGACCATAACCCCGTATTTAAGCATTTTTTATTATTATCGATACACAAGTAACACAAGTAACTTCGATATGTCAGATATGTGCTTTGCTATCAGAACCGCAACTACATTCGCAATGAATTTTTCTGCGAACCAGACTTATTTTTAAAAAATAATACTAAGGTTTATTCCCCAGTGTACATGAAGCCTATGTGAAACCGCCACAAAACTCATTTCCTCAAGTAGTTAGACTATTCATGCTCGAAATTTTAAAACGAATGATGAAAATATTAGCTGCGTTACATTTTCATGATGCGCTGTTCGCTTGGCGGGAAGAGAGTGAGAATTTTAATATGTATGACGTTTTACTCGTTAGGATTAACATTTAGATGTCTAGCGGTAGTCTAGCGGTAGGGTTGATTGCAGTGTCTGTTTCCATAAAACATGAAGTGATATGGCTGATGAGATCGATTAGTGAAGGGAATGTAAAGGCGAGCATTTTTAAAGTACTCACAAAGTTGACAAGCGACTGAATAAAGCTTGCAGGTCATTGAAAATGTTTTAGGGGACGCTTTTGCACTGCAGTGGACCTAGATGGTGATAATGATGAACATAGAAATCGACGTGAAACGACAGCTCAGCTGTCACGTTTTGTTCGGTGAGTGAGATTGCCGGATGCCCAATACCCCCTTCCTCTTCCCATCTTTTTCCTTACCGCTCACCTCCCAATTGGGTCGGCAACACATCCATGATACATCGTTGTGGATGTTTATGGGCGGCAGTGATCGCTTACCATCAGCTGACCTGTTTGCTCATTTGCCGGAACTATGCAATAAAAAAAAAGATATTACACGCTAGACCACAATTAATAAAACTCCTTTAAGGTTTTAACATGGGGGTATGTATGTATATTATTTATTCTTATTCATATTACCACCTCATTTCTTATCACTCGTTCTAGATCAAATAAAGCAGTTAAATAAGAATTTCACCGCAGTACAAAATGCCAAATTACCATAACAAGTATCCAGTTTTTGCGAGAAGCAATGTAATCAAAAGTCTGAGAGGTTTTATTTCCTATCCACGCAATAACTTTGATATGTACGCACATTACCTGTTTACTGGAGGGAATGAGAGATGTTATATATTTAATGTTCCGAGATGTGCAGACGAGTTTTCAACGCATCAGTAATAATGGAAAGCGAAATGGTGCCTTACGGGTAGGCCCGATTCTTGGATCAGTACTTGTGGGATTACAAGCAGCTTTAAGTATATAATGGTATTTACGTCTACACTTAAAAGTTACTGAGACCAACAACTATGAAGCCTCATTTACAAAGGGGAGAGTTTTTCGCCTCGAAGATATTTCGTAAGGATATAAAAAAGCTGCATCGTGTAAACGTTTGTGAGAACACAATAATGTATGGCGGTTATGTCATGCGATAATGGGATACGATTCTCGGCGCGAGAAACTCTCCCCGTGTAAATTGCGCTTTAGACACCAAAGAAAGTGGTATGCTTCTTGTATCCGGGGCGCCGTCTGGGTTAGTACCACATCGTTTACTATTTCTGCCAGAAACAGCAATATGTAAACACTTATGTCCCAGTGGAAAGGATAATGCAGTCACTGATCACCAGCCATTAAGACCTTATATTTTGGGATGACGAGCGTTATGTTCTATGCAGTTTCGTTTTTACTTGTGGTAGGTATCTCGCATGTGAGAGACCACCTGGATAAGTACCACCGCAATGTCTATTTCTTCCGACAAACAGTCGTGTAAACGCATTGTTGTGATCCAGTTTGAAGGACATTGTAGCCAGAGTAACTATCGGACATAATGAGACTTAATACCCTATGACTCAGGATGGCGAGCGCAGGGGAATGCCAAACATCGCTTTGTAATTCATGGTGTTTTTTGGTTTTGCTACTGTCCATGAATTGTCGTATCGGTTACCATCAGGCAAATGGCATGCTCGTCTCGCCATTCGTTACAATAAAAAAATGCAGTAATAAAAAATTCTGACTGTTGGTATTGTTTTAGGCCTAGTTTAATTCTGCTGGTACACCTACGTAACGCGTTAGCTAGTGTGAAAGCCACGTAATTACACCGTTTGAAAATGACGCGTTACCGAGTGGAACATAAACGAGTCTTTTTCTTCGGTAAAGCGTTAAAATCTTTTGGTGTGCCGTAAATACCGCTAACGACTGTCTAAATTCCACTGGAGTGTGGCGAAATTAGGAAAAAAAATGTCTATTTAACGTATAGTTTGACATACGTTTTCATAATATAAACAGCAAGCATTCATACTCGTCAAGTAATGCTGCACATATTGAATGAGGAGGAAAAAAACTGTTCCTTAGTATATTTTGACAACAGCATCACAACAACGCATTCGGACGCCGAAAGATAGTAAACGGTCTGTACGTCAATACGCTATGTCATGGCTACATCTGCCTGATGCCTATATAGACCAAGAGGCCGCGGCCGCCAGACCTTCATCATTCTATAAAAGCTGAAAGATTGTCTGTGCATGTCTCTAAGGCACATTAAAGCTGATAAATTCCAAAGCTACCACGATTGGAACTTCATAATAGCTGGTCGAGTGATGACTTTGTCAGAGGCATGCACTGACAAGCTTTCAGCATTAAAAAAACTTAAATATACTGCTTTAATTTAAACCAACTTGCAAAATTTGTAGTCAATAATCACTTTTTTGTAAACTGGTTTTGAAAAGAGCAACACTAGAGTTTCTTGCCCGTTCTTCTCTAGTGAAAACCGCTTTCCGAACCGGGTGGTAGAATAAAAAAATGACAATCTAAATGTTGAACATTTTTGCAGATTCAATAGATTATTTTTATTTCATTTCATATAAAATGACGAAAGTCTGGCGGCCACGAGCTCTGGCTCCAATAGTAAACACGGTGTGTGGGGACGTTGACCTTTCGGTCTGGTCGGGACCGGCGCGGCGGGCGGCTATCCACGCGGTGCAGTTTGCATGCGATGGGTTGGTACGTTCGCCGCTACGACCAATACATCGCGTCTAGTAACTGAGGCGGTAATTAAAAAATAAGGTATATAAAAAATAGATATAACGATTGAGTGTAAATCACCCACCTGTCCCAGTACGAGGAAAATATTAAAACCATATGCAATAGTATTGAGCAGTTTTTATAATTATTATAATTAATGTTTAGTGCGTGTAGGTGCCTACTTATGTCGCGCCGCGCCACCTTTGTGTTTGTTTTTTTGATATTGTGATCTGTGGAAACTGTTGTAGATAATGTAGGTACTATTTAATTGTATTTAATCTATAACCGTTATATTTTAACTGCAGTTTTCCAAATAAAGTCAAATAAAAAATATATACAGTATTTTTAATGAATCCCGTTTATTAATTTTAAAATATTAGTAGCTTTTAAGCATAATAAAAGCTGTGTTAAGGTTTTTCAGTTGAATTCTCTTAATGTTGTATTTTTAGAAAAAAAACATTACGAGTTATTATATTATACACAGTCAGGTCATAAGTATTGTCACACAGTAAAAACTTTTCTTCTAGAATGCTGGCCACAAAAAAGTTTATTGAATTCGAATTTCGAATTGTTCATGAAAATAAAAATGTACACTTTTTAGAATTTTACTCATTTTTTAATATGGAGTGGACGCTTAAAGAAGACCGTGTTGCAGTTATTGCGTTGCATCGTTGCGGTTACGCGCCAATTCAAATTTTTGACATACTGAAAAATTTGAATATAACCAAAAGATTCGTTTATCGTACCATCAAACGATACAATGAAGACTCTAGTGTAGATGACAGGTCAAGAAGTGGTCGCCCTCGGTCTGTTAGGACTCCAGCAGTGATAAAAGCTGTGAAATCAACGAGATGGACCTCGTTCGTGCTGCGATAGACGACTGGCCGCGCAGATTGAAGGCCTGTATTCAAAATCACGGAGGTCATTTTGAATAAACTTTAGTGTCATAAGAATCTATGTTTTGACTATACAAGTATAACAACATGTCAATCAATTAAAATGCCTTATTAAATGTTTACTTTATACCGATATGACAGTATCATATTTTTATTTTTAGGATGAAACTATTAAGCATTTATTCACAGGCAGAAAATATTGACATATTTATAGAAATATATATATTCTAAAATATGCAAATAGAATTAGTTTAAACCTAGGAATTTATTTAGGTTATTATCAAGTATCAGAATAATTAATAATTGATAATAATATTCACGTCCCTTAAAGTGGGCGGCGTACGAGAGATAATGAGATGTTTTCCCTGGTTCAGGCCTTTTATTTTTAAATTACAAATTGCTCATTTGATAACTTATTTTAATCCTTAACTGGTATCGTGTGGGCGTGCGCCACCCACGCTAGACGTTTTCTTAGTTTCCTAACAAGTTATAATAAGCCGCTGCTATTTTCAGTTTTCATATTACGTCGCAGACTGCCTCAGAGGCGCAGTTGTACTACGGTACGATTACCAAGTTGAAGTCTCGGGTTCGAATCCCGAGTCGGATAAAGTTGTATTAGATTTTTCAATTCATTATCAGCCCGGAGTCAGGAATTTGTGTCCGATATGGTGACAGGCTCGCATCGTGGGACGGAACACACAAGGCGAAACGTGGGTGCCCTGGTAGCACTTAGACCTCTGCTTACCCCTTCTGGGAAAAAGGCGTGGGTATCTAATTATGTACGTATTACGTCACGATACCAATTATGTTCGGACACCCGATACGTTTAATTAAACAATGTAAAAACCTACCTAAATATGGACTACATAAACATCACAGACTGTGTGCAGCATACACCACACTTCCCAATGAAAAAAAAATAATATCAACAAATTTTTGTGACATAACACCATATTACCATTGTATTAACTATATTTCATTTACATTTAATTGCAGTATAGTCCGTGAGAATTTTGCTAACGCTAGGAGAAGCAAAAATTAATTTTAAAAACATAAAGGTGATATATGTATTCTAGGAAAAGGTGGCTAGTTCACCTAGGCTGTTAGTAACAGCTTCTGTTGCTAATGCTTACCTCTGACAGGCGTTAGATAATATGCCCATTTTTGTATTCGACGACTTAGCAATTTCGCGCGAAACAAACAGATACAAAAAGCGAAACTCACGTTTATCCAAACATATCTATAATTTTACTATAATATAACTAACGTATAAGAGCTGAGACAAAAGAAAATAAAAAAGGGCCAAGTGCGTGTTGGACTTGCGTCTATGGTTCTTTGCCTTAGAAAACATTCGTTACAACTACAAATGTAAGCTTGTATTCGCAAAATATATTTTCCACTATCCATCCATCCATCAGCCAAAGGAAGTCCACTGCTGAACATAGGCCTCTCCCAATGATTTCCACAGTGACCTGTTGGAGGCAGCCTGCATCCAGCGACGTCCCGCGGCCTTTACCAGGTCGTCTGACTACCTAGTGGGTGGACGTCCTACGCTGCGCTTTCCGCTTCGTGGCCTCCATTCGAGAACTTTTTGGCCCCATCGGCCATCAGTTCTCCGTGCTATGTGCCCCGCCCATTGCCACTTCAACTTGCTAATCCGCTGGGTTATGTCGGTTACTTTAGTTCTCCTACGGATCTAGATACGATTTTCCACTATACACGTACTTAAACCAATGTTACTGGTAAGCCTTCCATATGTCAGAGACCACCGTGGTAGGTAACAACGTAATGTCTTTTTTCTCCGGTTTGAAGAACATTGTAGCTAGAGTAGTTACTAGACATAATGAGACTTAAAACCTTATGTCTCAGGATGGCGATAAATAATAAATAATAATAATAAAACGGTGAAGGAAAACATCGTGAGGAAACCTGCATACCATAGTGATTTGTATAATTTACACATTGTACATACACGGGAACCAGGAAGTGACCATCACTCAATTGAATTTTTATGAATTTCACAGGTGTGGTCCATCGACATTTTGTTTAAAACAATATGTCGAGACAAGTGTAATTAATATTATAAAAAAGATCACGACTAACGCTCAGAAAATAGATGGTATCGCAATGATCCGAATGACGCTCATGAATGAGTTTCAGGAATGAAACTCTGGCAGTGATTACGTCTATTGTCAACGCCTCAATCTGAACTTACACATTTCCTGATTTGTGGCGTTGTTTAAATTTAATTTTCTTTCTTTATTTCTTTCTTTCAATCGTTAGGCCAATACCTAAAAGCAGCAACCCCTAGAGTTTCAAGGAATTTAGTCCAATCAGTATCCTACCTTGTCTTTCTAAGATACTGGAGCGAGTTGTAGACATGCAAGTTACAGACTATTTTAAAACTTATCATATTCTTCCTGATTTTTTATCGGGCTTCATACAGAGTCGTGGTGCTTCTACCGCCCTGTCTGAAGTGGTGAGTAACATCCTGAGGGACGGGATTGAGGTAATGGGACTATTCTGACACTACCCCACTTCTCACTAGGCTTTGATACCATCATGAGGGTTAGGGAAGTATACATGGCTACCCTATAGTTAAGCGTCATAAAACAATAAAACCCAAATACTTGTATGAGAAGCTGATGTGGAGACAGGATAAATTCTCATAACATTGTGACACTCGCTCGGCAACAAATCCGCTTGCGAATCCTCAGACTTCTGCGTTCAGCGGATATTTTAAATACGCCACCACTCGCTGTTGGAATAACATTCCCAGCCATCTCGAACTAAAAAATAATAAATCCACTTTCACGATCAACACAAAGAAATATTTATTGCTTGTACAAAAGGGATGAGGTTAAGCATTGTAAGTAGTAGGTTACTATATGATCTTAGTTTGAGGATTTTGAATAAGGCTTATGCCTAATGTTCACTCGTGGCAATTTTTACTCAATCTACTGTTTTAGTATGCGAATAAGTTGTGGTTTTTTATGTAAAACAGTTCTCTAGTGGACAATATAGCCTAACCACTCTCAATCATAGTCTCGATTTTAGAGGAGGCCCCCCTGGACGTATCTGATACTGATACGTTATCTATTATTTTTTTGAATTAAATGACAAATATGTTTTGTGTTGAATCATAATCGTACGCGTGGCTATAAGTCACAGGTGCGGATGGTTATGAAGTGCTCGCTGCCAAAAACAACACCAACCAACTCAAACAATTTAATCAGTTTAATATATATATTTTTTTAAACTTTGTAATTTTTTTTTACCTATAATTGTTGTTTTTTAAACTATTAATTTTGGCTTTATTAGGTCTTATTATCATTTATTATTATTTTGTGCTCCAGTCTTTGTGCCGACGGTACGTCCGTGTGTCATTTGCGTTTCTCTTTGAAAATGCAGTATACAAGCTGAAAGAGTAGCCCATTGTTGGAACAATAACTAGGTAAAAAAAGAATGTAGATAAATATGTGCCAAGAATAAAAAAAAACATATTTTTTTTCAATCCACGTCTCGCCATTCATGGTAATAAAAAATATCAGATTTTTTTGGATTTATTTTTATATGTAAAGGACCTTTCTTCTTACCTTTCAAGATTTGAGAACACGAAACTACATTATAAGTTTTCTTCACAGGAAAACGGACAATGGACTGATCCTATCAAACGTCCATTTTGCCTTTCATCGTCATTCAAAGCCTGTACTCTATAGGATCCCACTGCTGGTTGTAGGCATCACTTATACGCCATTTCTGTAATTCGTCAATCGCATCTACGTTGGACTTGCGACTTTGACAACATCGTTTTGCGTTCATAAGTACGGATCTCTAAAAACTCAAGAGCAACTACAACTCACGAAGAAGTTCCAATAAGCCACTCTCGCAGTTTGATGTAAACAGGTTATCTGGCCTGTTTACCCTCCAGACAAAATGACGGCGTTTTTACGGAGCTCGTAAAAATCTTTATATCCTCCCCATATATCAACCACACACTCCCCTTCAAAATAGGCTGTGTGGACGCCAGTGCCATCGTTTATAGCTATTAAAGGTTAATTCTTAATAAGTAGATTACTTTGGAAGTTCGTGTGTTCGTTTTTATTGTCGATGTAAGTTTTAAGTATTTAATAAATAAACGAATACACCCAACATTCACATATACTCGTACTGTCCGGACCCCACACTAAGATCGAGTCTTGTTTTACGGGTACCAGAAACTGCGAGAGACTTACACTCACAAACACCCAGATCCGAAACAAATACTTGTGGTTCACACAAACATTTGTCTCGGTGCGGGGATCCAACCCGCGGCCTCTCGTTCCACAGCCGGCGTCTAACCAACTGAGCCACGCCGTCGAATTCGAAGCGTTTGCTAGAGATTTTGTTCATTTTTTTAGACTTGCAGTTATTAACATTGCAATGCTGCTATTGTCACGTATATAAATCCTTAATTATTTAGACTGCTATTATCTCTATGATGAAACATAATTAGCCAGTAATGTTAAATTACGAATTTCGATTTCGATTTTCTATTAAGTAAATGATTTCATTGATTTGGAACAGATGAAATTAACCGTGTCATTTACTTCCAATAGAATGTTTGTGTTTTGAACAATGACATTAAACGCAAATAATATTTATGTCATAAGCAAAAACATTTAATCTAAGTTCTATTGGCAAGTGGTAACATTTGGAAATATTTTTTTTTAAAAATATATATTCAACGCCTGTTAGATATATGTTTTCTAAATATATACAACAAGCCTTTATATACATAATCTAATAGTATTAACATGTCCAATATAATAAAGTGTGAAAATAGAAATGCAGACCCTAATATTTTAACAGCATGACAACAACGCATTCGGACACCAAAAGACCGTAGACGATCTATAATAACATATCAAAAGCCATTTCCATTTGGTTTCTAAATCTCGGCCGGAGGGTAACAATTTCTACAAGAAAACCTACTTTACGAAGTAAATACATACATACATAAACACACGCCTTTTTTCCCAGAAGGGGTAGGCAGAGGTGCTACCGGAACAGCCACGTTTCGCCTTGTATATTCCGTCCCACGATGTGATAGGGGGCGAGCCTATCGCCATATCGGGCACAAATTCCTGACTCCGGGCTGATAATGAATAGAAAAATCCAATATCACTTTGCCCGACCCGGGATTCGAACCCGAGACCTCAGCTTTGCAATCATACCGTAGTACCACTACGCCACCGAGCCAGTCACACGAAGTAAATAATTAATCAATTACCTATAAAATACCCTTCACAACCGATTCCTACAAGTTTTCGAACTTTCGCCAGGGACGCATTGAGGTGTAACAACATAAAACAGTTTATCTATTAATTTATTTCTTTTCCGCAATCAACAAGGTATATCTTGACAGCAATCGAACGGCTTTTTGCAATTTTTTGAATATCGTCGTATTTGGATGGTAAATCCAAAAAAATACAATTTAAGCACTTGCGTACCATTGTGTCTTTAAAAATAAAAAGGTGTACATTATTATTTTGGGAAAACGATGTATTTGCTACCCAAAATACGATATAAATAAAAAAATGCAACAAAAAAAATGAAATGTTTAGTTGCATTGAATCTGAAGTCACTAATACTACCTGGCTTCGTTTTCTGTAGCAGTCTGGATATACTTTGTATTTCTCAATGGAATCAAGTGTATGTATTAGAGCCTTCCCTTATATCAAGTTACAGCACCACAGAAAACAAAGTTAAAAAGTATTTGCAGTGGAAGTTCTTTCAGTGCCGCATTGCCGGACACCTAAAACCTACGGTGGTTGAAAACTCGTCATATTGAGCTATGCAATCTTATTATAGAATCGGCATAAAGTATATATTCATAATGTAAAAGCCTTTGCTAGCGTTATACAAGTACATGCGAGCATGGGCGGGACTTTCTCTCAGTATTAAGTCTAAATAAACCAAATATCATTAAAATGCAAAAGAACGCCTTGTTAAAATAAGTTTAAATACGTAATTGTTGCAAGTTATGCGAAACATTATCTAACAATTTAAACATTATAATTAATTACTGTGCTCGAGGAATATAAATTCACATTTGAAAATTTCAAAATAACAAAATGGAACAACACAAACTTGAAACTGAAATATGTTATCAAAGTTAAGTACAATGATTAGTTGAAAATATAACATTATGCTTTCTTAAATCTCATAAAGCTGTGTAATGAATTTGCTTGAATATCGACAATATTACTATGACTTTTCAACAACTTACTAAGTGTGTGCACTGGCGCGTTAGAAGCATGACTGGATCTTCGTAATGAAGGTTACTAAAGGTTACTATATCCAGGAAAGCTATAAATCCTAGCAGGTCTACGTAGCGATGGCAGAACGTCAATTGTATTGACAAATTAGTAAATGACTGCCTCCGTGGCGCAGTTGGTTAGACGCCGCCTGTGAAGCGAGAGGTCGCGGGTTCTATTCCTGCACCGGCCAAATGTTTGTGAAGCCCACAAGTATTTGTCTCGGGTCTGGGTGTTTATGAGACCGAAAAGTCTTTCGTAGCTTTTGATACCCACGACGCAAGACTTAATTTTATCTTAATGTGGGGTCAGGACTATGTATGTGACTGTTGGGGGTATTTATTTATTTATTTGTGTTCAAAGGTCATTGCAGGCAATTAAAATACTGCTCAAGGAGCATTAACACATTTGAAACTTCATGTGTCGGGGTGAAGTGCTTAATAACAAGTTCTGAGTGAAGTTGATCCCTTTCCTAGGCAGGTGTGTGGTTATCATCAGGCGAACGAACTGTATGTCATCCTGGTTTATTATAAAGGAAACCATCAGATAACATATTTCGGAAATGTAACTAAATTCATGTCTACCAATCCAATCCAATCCATCAGCCAAAGGAAGTCCACTGCTGGACATAGGCCTCTCCCAATGATTTCCACAGTGACCTGTTGGAGGCAGCCTGCATCCAGCGACCTCCCGCGACCTTTACCAGGTCGTCTGACCACCTAGTGGGTGGACGTCCTACGCTGCGCTTTCCATGTCTACCACTGGCTGGAAAAAATTATAATTTCATGAGTCATGATTCAAACGTCTTTCACGCGTCTTCTTCACACATCGGTTAAATAATATGGATCATTAAGTCTAGGTTCTAATGCCACTTCATACTTCGTTCTTATAATTCATTACCTGTTAAGCGCAAAGGTGCGGCCCAGTCTCCTGGCCCATGAATATTGTATGAATTTTGACTGAAAAGCCACCGATGCCATTATGTACGCACGTGCCACTATGAAATTTAAATGACGGGTGACTTGGGTCCGCCCAGTTCATGTGTCGAATTATGATAGGCACTGTCAGGTGTTTTTTAAAGAAATAAATTATTTTTTTGTCTCAAGCAATGATTTACTTAATACTCACATTTAAATTAACTTTTAAGTCGTTTAGAAGTTGGTGTAGTCAACATTGCAAGTGCAACAAGTGCGTGGTGGCCTGTTGGTAAACGGACCAGACGCGGCTGCCAACATGTTCACGGTGCTCGCGGGTTCAAATCGCAGGGCATACCTCTGACTATTCGGAGTCATGCGTGTTTTGATAGCAAATCACCACGCACTATAACGGTGAAGGAAAACATCGTGAGGAAACCTGCATACCATAGCAATTTGCAAGAATTTCTATGGTATGTAAAGTCCGCCAACCCGCACTAAGCCAGCGTGGTGGACTATATGGCCTTACCCCTCTCAATTGTATTCTCGATTGTAGAGGAGGCTCATGCCCTGCAGTGGGCGTATCTGAGCTGATAATGTATAGTGCAAGTATTCTTGACGTCATTTGATTATCTGTATGTATATATCTTACTATTTATTTAAGACCTGTTGTTTTTCAAGAAATTCATGAAATTGCTTTTTAGAATGATGTGAATAAATTACGCCGTAAGTAAATTGAGTTAGTAGGTAAACACAGTGCCCAGCAGTGGGACGTATATGGGCTGATGAATGAAGGTAAACACAGAGTCTGCAACTTTTTTAATAAGGTTTTATTACTGATAATTTGAAAAAGAAACGCAGCCACGCTAGAGCTTTTCTTGAAATCATGAATCTTTCCGGGAACCCTAAAGAGAAAGTAACAGGGAGCCTTTCTGCTGCCTTTCATCGTTCATCGGGATGAATAAAGCCGACGCAGCCTCACACATTTACAAATATGCTTTTTATAACATTGATGTATATTTCTATACATTACCTACGTATATTATATAATACACACCACACCACAACATTTAGGGACAAATCTTTCGCGGTCGTAGCAGTTCGTTTGTGAAATGCACTTCCTGTTGTGTTGAGGCAGGCATGACTATTGGGTGTGTATATTATCTATTAAAAGTAAGTATTATTATTAAAAGTATCTTCAAGAGTGTTACTTTGGTTGTAATACAGTCCAGTCGTCTTGGGCAGGTCATCGCTCCTTGCCAGAGGCGTCCCTCATGTCGCCGCGACGTATTCTCCGTGGAATTGTACAACAAGCTGAATAATAAACTCGGGATGCGCTACTCGTGTGTCCACAGCGTGCATGCACCTTTTCCCCCTTTATGCACACCGCGCAAACCTTGCCTTATTTTGTAAGTTCTGATGCTGTTTTTATTAAATTACTTTCCAAGCTGATCTTTTATGTTGTTTACAAATACAGATACCAGTGCACAATACATTTTCGACACAATGGCGAATTTTTTTACTTAAAATAAGATTTTCTCCGTGAGAAAGTCTCTTCGTGTAAATGGGGCTTAATGCGCCCCTGGATTAAAATGAATTCTTCTAACAAAAGAAATGGAAGATGTAACGGGCAATTTGAATACATATATCAATTTAGTTGGGAAGTTGGACGGCAAAGAGTATTCATCACCATCTGTACATTTTGTCACTTTTGTACTTGTGCCATGTATGTGTTGTGCTGTAATCGTGCCTAATAAAATTATTTTCTTTAGCCCAGTTAGTGCGAGAGCGGGCTGTCGAAACGCACGTCTCAGGTCGACCCAAGATTATCTATGACTATTCAAAATGATTAATTTTATTGTTCGTTTTAACATAAAAATATTTACGACAAGGACAATATTAAATATACAAGTCCCCTAAGTCCCGAGTTTTCAGTGCACTAATGTTATAAAGCTGAAGAGTATGTTTGTTTGAAGACGCTAATAATAAGGAACTACTGGTTGGAATTGAAAAATGAATAGTGTTGGACAGCGCATTTATCGAGAAATGTTATGAGCTATATAACGTGACCCTATGAACTATAACTGAACTGTAAGAGGGGCGTCAATAAAAAATATTGCATTTTCAGAGAATTTTGGTGTGGGGGGAGTAAAAGAACAGCTACTCAGGCGAAGCTGAGTCAGGCCTGTAGTAGTTATATAATATTTATCCAACTAATGAGTTATAACGTCACTGAGCACAACACGACACAACTGGACATTGTTTAAATACAACTGTTTTTTTTTATTTTCATATGTATTTTATTCAACAAACAAATTGAAAAATAGAACCTAAAACAGCTATACGAACTCGAAACACATGCCCAACTGTATATAAAGCATATAAACAAAAATGTTGTAAAAAATGCAAAATAATACACAGCTCTGTAGAAGCTTCTAACAAAAATATACATATATATCACGTGGGGAAGGTATCATTTTAACAAAACCATACATTCCCATTGAATCCAGGCTTATTTTTAGCCATTGAAAGCCTTCACGCATTTTTTAATTCCCATGTAAAACTAGACGTGAATGGACGTAGCAAACATTGTTACAGTACGAATGGCTTTTGAAATGTTCTGAATAAGTAACGTACTTTCATTTTCTTTTCATAGCCTAATGAATGTAGCTCTCGCGTTTGGGCCACATCAAATACATCATTGTACGTGGGCCGTTTGGTTGAATAAAGCACTTCTCTTAATAGTTTACGGATTCTACAAAGAAAAGAATTGGTTAACATTATGGTATGTTTCATTGCGTGTAACAACTCCCTGCATCGGTGTTTCCTGAGCGCTATGACCTGTCCTTTCTCAAACGAGACCTAAAGAGAGTACTTTCCTTAAGGTCGGCAGCGACTTTGTTGATCTGGACTCCTGGCACTGCGAAGGTCTATAGGCAGCGGTGGCCGCTTTCCATCAGGCGGGCCGCTAGCTGGTCTGCCTATAACGGCAATAAAAAAAAACAATAAAGATCTGCTACTTGCAAAACAAACAATTTAATAAGCGGAAGATAGATATAAAATAACACTAAATTAGTAAATAAATAATAATTCTATAAATAATGGCTTCGCTTTAGTCGTTTTTACAATATTAAGAGTGGGCTGGCATAAGCGAGGCTTAGGAAATAATTTATTAGTCGAAAGCTTTATTGTTTATTATAGTCCAACTGAATTTTATCCTCGGATTTTCGTACACTATAAATAGCGTGTATTATTAACAAGATCACTCCTCTACAAAAACCAAATATCGCTCTTTGAAAAATAAAACTTGTACAGCTTAGCATGTGAATAATTAATTGTAAAAAATGTTCTTTATCAGAATGCATGAAGCCAGTGCCGTTAAAATCCAATTTAACTGACGTTTAATTTGATCCAGTGCGGCCCTCACTTTAATGTTTGCCGTAGGGAAGTGTACTTGCATAAATGCGGGACAATCGATATCTACCATTTGAAATAATTATGTCCACGTAGATTTGGGATTCCTAGTTTATATATCTGGGGCACTATTAAGCCGTAGTCAGTTAAAATATTTAAGTAGAATAAATACCTGTAATATTTGTGTGCCAAATCCAAGCATGAACATTTCAGTAGTTTAATAATTCCTTGGCGTATAACACAGCCGTAGTTTCACAACATCCTTGAATTGCAAAAATACTTTGAAAACTATGTTGTTTCTGTATAAGGCAATAATCGCAGTCCCACAAAGCAAAATTGCATATTTTCGGCGCCTTTAACATCCAGTGAATATGTAGAAAATCTTACGTCGAGTCGATTATTTGGTATATTAGTATACCAAGTAACTATAATGAACCGCAAACTAATAAAAAAAAGCTTGATTTAATGAATAATTGGCATATCTATACTCGCAAAACGATCGATCAATTACATACTTGAACCTGCAGAATTCGCTATTCTACTTTTTTTCTAGGGATAGTATGGAAAGTGGCTATGCAGCAAAGGTAAACCCTGTCTACAAAAGGCTCAGTTGCTTTACTGCAAAAATACTTTCAAACCCAAAGGTTCTTAAGATTTCACTTTTCAGTCTTATCATGACTGTATAAAAAAATAAAGAAACAAAATAAAGCTTTGCCAAAATTAAATTTTGCAAACATCGATTCGCAGCTCATGCTTATTCCTAGCCACTAGCAATATAATCTGTGTACTGTATGCCTTTTAACGGCGCTGGGTAGCCATTATTTATTCTAAATGGTCATTAAACTTTTGTTCTCGCACAATGGGCGGGACATTTTTAAAATCGTCCCACTTAGATTAAAATCGGTGTCAACTTTTTCTATCCGAGGGATGGGAACGAATTAGATTTGTAACAGGCCACGTCTCCTTTTTCACTATTGTACAATTTAATAGCCAAGAATTGCGTTGGATTCATTTTATTTTCCGTTTGTATTGAATTCGGTGGTCAGACGACCTGGTAAAGGTCGCGGGACGTCATTGGATGCAGCCTGCCTCCAACAGGTCACAGTGGAAATCATTGGGAGAGGCCTATGTTCAGCAGTGGACTTCCTTTGGCTGATGGATGGATTGAATTTTTACTGGGTGAAAATAGAACAGCGAGTTTGGAGGAAAGTTTTTAAACAAGAAATAATTGTAAAGCAACATGTTTAGACGTAGTTGATTATCTTGCGTTTTAATTGTGAAGTGTGAATCACTGAATGCTCCTAAGAATGTCGTTGGTACGCACTCTGTTTTGGTTTATTGGAGGTAAATCCCTTTTCCGAACGGAACATTGGCGGGAAAAATAAGCATAGTGAGCAAAGTTTTCCTTGTGAAAAAGGGGTTGGAACACTCGTCGCTCCATGGACTGTCGATGACCCCATCGAAAAGTTGGTGGCAGGCATCAAGTTTTGAAATAATAAGTAATGTTTAAAATGTTGAAACATCTAAGTAGTATATAAGAAGTAAAAGAAAGAAATAAGTGAGAAAATACAGGAACAATTCAAATGTGAATTCAACCAATTGCTTTTCAAAAGATTTCCATAAGCGACTAAATATTGTACTTACTACATTTTGATGTTTTTGTCGTGTCTATACCATGTTTTTGTCGTCTTATTAAGACTTGGATATCAAAAATACCCCTGAAAAATTAAACTACACAAGATATTACGCTAATGTCACCTGACCCGTCCAAGGTCGAACCGACATCCTTACATTAAGATTCAGTTTCACCCCGCATGTACGAAGCCTCCGTATGCATAATAAAGTTACATTTGAGTTAACGCGGCGAGCTTCCAATGTCATTTAGGAATTTCACAAAGCAGATTTCTTGTATGAAATATTCATCTCATGTAATTGTGGAGAATCTTCTGAATAGTTGGAGTTGTGCTTAAATGGTTTTGTGTTTGACATTGTAGACATGCCAGTGGAGGTAAAGGAATTCATAAGTTAATTCTCGTAGCCAATGTGTAGTACAATATGAATGGGCCGTAGTAGAGGGCGAGTAAGATTGTCGAGTGCCATTTATTAGCTCGTATTTGCCTAATGCTGATATCAGGATTCTTCTATAATCGGAAATCCGATTTAGAACTAATGCATTCTATGTAAGTTAATTGTTCAATTTCCAACATTATATCGTTTTTCTTAACATGGTGATTTTAGCGAGGTTACTTAACATTCCTAAGAAAGTTTAAATAATCTTGACAAAACTATGACGAGATGGATATAGGAAGAAACATGGAACTTTGGCGCCACATTTTACTGGTTACTTTGTAGATATATTTTCCTAGATAGTTAATAGCTTGCGATAAATCTAATGCAGTGAGTTAAAACAAATTCTTTCTTTGTTTAAAAATCTTTAATAAAGAAAAAAAATGGAGTTATTTGCTTATGAAATAAACTTTTGAAATAAATTACATTCACCCCACGATTTCTATTCACCCAGTTTTATAGTATGCGATGTTGAAATATTTATGAAAGTTTGAAAGACTTTTCGACCATCTATTGCATAGTAATAATCCTAGCCGACTTGTATTCTTATTAAACTTGTATTCCCAAAGATATAAAAGTTAAGTGCATTATGATTTCATGTAATGAACTTTCACAGTTTTCATTGTATTAATCTAAATTGCCTCTAGCATCATAATGCGAACTAATAAATAAAACAAAACCTACTACATGTCATTACACTGAGACCACGAAGATAGTAGGTACATAATTATACACAAAAGGATTTTAACACAGCCACTCTGCACAAACCTAAAAAAATCAAACCGCAAAAACTACACAGCTGCTTGTTAAAAGCTATAAAGTGCGAAGCAGGATTAAATGCATTTTGCATTTGCATTCCCACTGCATTTTCCTTTAATGGAAGTTGAAAGACATTTTTTTATACGACAAAGTGGCAGGTATGCAAATATTTACAGCGCAATTCAAATTGAAACATGGTCGAAACCGGATGTCCACCGGATGTCCACCGGATGAACCCGAGTGTGACACTTGTCTAGGTGACAGCAGAATTTTCCACCACTGTGTGCGGTGGTCGCCATCCAAGCGGATTCGAATATCCAACCACTAGCTTAAAGCTTTAACACTTAAAGCCCCCTTAATATCTAATGATTTGACTCTAGTACAGCACTCGACAAATGTGTCGAACCTTTCTTTCTCCGCCGAATAAAGTTAGTTTTACTCTTCAGATGTCTCTTAAAGCCAGTGCTGTCGAGTGGCCCGAGGTGTCGGAGAGCATGGTGCAATCTGCATCTATTAAAAGCAAACACGTTCTGTGCAGGTTTCGGAATGGTCCAATTATGGATTTACCTGTATCGTAGGGCAGTTGAAGCGTGGAAGTTTTTTGACAGTTTACGCCACGTCGTGGCAATCGACAGACTTGGGCTGTGTAGCGTTAAACTTGTTGCTGTGCTTCACAAAACGGGGACGTTGTCACATTTTAATTTTCTACTAGCTATGACCTCAACGGAATTTTCCAATAATAATCTCTAGAATGTATAGATTTTAAAAACTAATATTTCAATAGTTCATCTACAAAAATGTCTAACTTTTAACGCTCTTGCCATCTAAAAGGGGTATTCTCAAATTATTTTATAGTGCTTATAATTTTCTATGTTATTTAAAAAATCTCTATTGCAATTTGTCGCGCTTCTCGAAATACCGAATGCCCATATGCCCTTTCCATTTTCCATCCTTTTCCTTCCCACTCCCCTCCCAATTTGACTGTTCGGAAACATATTCGTGATGAAGCAAGCGTAGTGGATGTTCATACGTGGTTCGGAAACCAACATTTTTAATAATCTCTTTCAATAAGTTCTCGCTATTATCTTAAAATTTGTAACCACAATTATAATATAATCTTACAAACTGCGTTCGCTGGTATGAAACTGTTAATTAACGCTTTAAATGTTGATATTTTGATTGCATCTCATAATAATTTCACTTTGTGCGTGTTTACTAAAACTTAATATCGAGAGTTGACACCTGCGAGAGCTCTGTAGGGTAATAGTAGCTCTGTAAGGTGAATACCGATCAAGTTGCGATCTGAATCACGCACATAAAACACGCAGCAGCAGAATACGCTAAACTGCTCGCGTGACGCGGACTTGACGCGAGCGTATTTGAGAGCGGTTGTCAAAATTACGAGAATACCAGGTCTGTTTTGATCGAAACTTAACTGCAACTGCACTGGAACTGAACTTATTTAATTAACGGCTCTCAGAAATATTCAATAGTTTTTTTTAGAATTACTCCAGTGGTGAAAAGGGCTATATGAATGAAAGAAATCTAGGAATTGGTAACTCATTTACGCCCACCGTGCCCACACGAGTACGGATATTAAAGTATCCTGATATTTTTATCTTAAATGTCTATTTTTCAAGTTAACTGACAATATACAAAATACAATATATAATCACTAATCGTCGGCAATCAGTCATGGCGTTAAATATTTTTGGCACACATCTTAGAGATGGTGCAATGCTTCCAGTTTCCTCCGTGCTTCATTATGCAAGTCACAACCGAGATGCGACTGTAGTCGCGGTTCGTCAACCTCGCATCGATTTGGCCGCTTTCTTGTACACCGTATTGTTTTGAACAAAAATTTACCTTAATCATGGCGATCAGGGTTTAGAATTGCTTGATTGCATTAAGAAATTATTTGCTCGGTTTTAGCCTATTCTAACTATAATTGTAGTCACTCGATAGGACTGCATTATAGAAACGATAAAAAAATCTGAATTTCCTTTAATCGTATTAATTTAATCACGTATAAAAATCGCGTCTCCTGCAAATTATTTTAAACTACAGATGCGATAAACCTTCGCACGGCTCAGAAAGATTTATTTTGATTTTGGGTGTTGTGAGACCGAAAAGTCTCATAGCTTCCGATTCCCACGACATAAGACTTGTATCTCAATGTGGGATCAGAACTTTATTGTGTATTATTACTATTTGACTATTCGGTGTAATAATTATTATTTACAGATTTTAATATTTTATTTATTTAACTTTATATACAGACAATGTATATAGGCGGACTTAATGCCTTAGGCATTCTCTGCCAGTCTAACTTGAGTTGGTGCTGAGATGACAGAAGTAGAGGTCCATGCGCTTATTTGATAAGAGATTTACCTATTAATAAAAATAAATAAAAATAATAATATACTACATCATAAATAAAACTACATATTATTAATAATTATAACACATATTATTATAATCAATTATTTTATCTAAAAAAATAATGTTAGCTTTATTTTACGAGTACAATTGAGTCAATTGCGATAAATCTTTGTCAATATATATATTTTTTTGTTTTGTTGTAGTCAGGTGGCTACAGCAAAAGTCTATCGCTTATAAAGCTTACATCACTCAGAACTTGTTATGGAAATGGAGGTGTACAATTGGTGAAAGAATTCGCAATACAGGCAATAAATAGGTTTTACATTAACTTAAAAATTCGCGCTGGAATGCAACGGAAATGTGTCATATTTATGTGAGACGCTATTATTTCTTTGCAATGTAAATGTTCTTACGTCACAGCGTCAACGGCAATACTTATTTTGCTGTATTGTTTTTTTTATTTATTAGATAAAAATACTATACACAAATAATTACATGAACAGCGTCAAACAAACCACTAAGGTTTATGTTAGAACTGACACGAGTTTACAACAGCATATAAATACTTATTAATGAATATTATTATTATTTATGAACTTTGTAATTATTATTTATTACTTATATTATTTATGTTATAAAAGTAATGTAAAAGACCGCCAACCCGCATTAGGCCAGCGTGGTGGACTATATGGCCTAACCACTCTCAATCGTACTCTCGATTGTAGAGGAGGCCCGTGCCCTGCAGTGGGTCGTATATGGGCTGATACAATACAAAAAAAATATATGTTAAAGATATATTTCATTGAATTTTTGGAGGCTCTCTCTCTCTCTGGTCGATCCCTCATGTGGCGTCCTTTGAACTAAGATCTAACGTAAGACATATGGCAGGATTAAATAATACAGAATTAACTACAACCCAATATTGGAAGTGTATGGCTTGGTATAAAAACTCAAATAATACGCACAATAGTCGCAATATACTGACATTCCAGATTTTTTATGTTAAAAAAATATCATAAATGCATACATATACACACGCTTTTTTTCACAGAAAGTGTAGGCAGAGGTGTGACCAGGACACTTGCGTCTCGCCTTATGTATTCCGTCCCATGATGTGATATGGGGCGAGCCTATCGCCATATCGGGCACAAATTCCTGACTCCGGGCTGATAATGAATAGAAAAATCCAGTATCACTTTGTCCGACTCGGGATTCGAACCCAAGACCTTAGATTTATATTCGTACCGTGGCACAACTACGCCACCGAGGCAATAAAAGAATATCGACATCAAGAAATATTAAAGTAAAACATGCAAGGTCGCTGGGAACAAGGAGACCTTCAATTTAATGCTGAGAATATGCTGAGTCGCGACTCGAGACTGACGTTAGAATATTAATCACTGTAAATACTCAAATGTGTCGTGGAAAGTGATCAAGAGATTCCAAGAGATTATTATGTCTTGATGGGCACTTGAACTTTATCGGGTAGCCTTCATACGTGGAGCAAGGACATAAGGGGGGAAGGAAATTATTAAGTGTCAATATTAGAAATTGATCCGTGCGTTTCAGTAATTTTTAATTACAGTTTGTTATTTTAAATAAGTATATCCTACTTTTGAATCAACGTATAATCCATACTTTTACTCCATTTACATATTATATATATATAAAATTAAATATACTGTAGATTAATTTTGTGACCTATTGGTTAGGATGAAACTGAAATTAATTAAGTATAATTCCGAAAATTATTAGGATTCTAAATTCAAATCGAATTATAGTAATTTATTGTTTTTCAGAAATAGGAAAGTTAAAAAAAAAATTAATCAATAGCTCTTTGAATCGTTTTGACTATTTTTGCAACAGGAACGATAATTGCTCTAGCTATAAATAACAAATATATGATATTCCGATTTGTTGATAAAATATTCAAACTAAAAAATAATCTCTGCTTTTTAAACTAACCACTCTTTGGAACCATACAATAGCACACTAATACAAAATACATTAAACACGATCCGGTATAATAAAATAAAAACATATTCGTTAGCAACCGAGCCTTTTAATAATTGTAAATTTAACTCGACTGACGAGATGGGGAAAATTTTGTATTTGTAATAAAACAATCAATCATGAACGCTACAGAATTATTGATAGAAATCAGATAAAAACTAATTGTTTGAAAACCAATATATGTTTTCGCTAGCCCGCGTATCGGCGAGACCAGGGTCGGACGTCCACTCTTAAGGTAGGTAGACAGACGGCGTAATAAGCGTTGCGGGAAATCAACGCATGCAGGTCGTTTTGAAAATGTTCTCATAGAAATCTCATGGGACTGTAGATGATAGTGACTGCATTTTAACTGATAATAAATACAGACTGTCTCTCTTCTACTTAGACGTTATCCCTGTGGCGCTCGGGTCCACGGGTGAGTTACTTACATTTCGCCCGGTCTTCGGTATACTCAATGGTCTGAGGACTCTAAAGCCATTGACAATATAGACTTAAAATATAACTCCCTCTATTAGTTTAAATTTATTATTGATTTTGTTGCGGATTAAAGACAAGTTAGACATTCCCGAAGACTCGCTGAGCTTCAGTGCTCGGTATCATCAAAATATGTACGTGCCGCTGTTAATTCTGGCCTTCTGGAGATGCAGTAGTGGGTGTGAGGGCAGGACAGTCTCCAGTATCGACTTAAATGAAAGTATTCGTCTGCATAGCAGTTCTCATACACAATAGGTGAAGTGGAAACCTATGATAGTGACCTAAGTAATTCTATCATATTTCAGGACCAGCCTATGTGTATCCGCTTCCCAGAAAGCCGAAATGATAAGGCCGGTGCCCTTATTTGATTTTATAATTTTGCACTCAAGTGAACATAAAATACCATAAAATAATTCATTTTTGGCAAAACACCGTTAATAGGTTTTCAAATTATGCGTAATCTGTTGTAAAACTATTATTATTTTGATCATAAAACTGGTGGTGTATTGGTATTTGGAAAATATACTCAATTTTGTTTGCACTAGCGCATGTTATGGCAGTTGAGAATAGTGACGTCACTATTCTTTGATGTGATGTTCCTAACTATTTGTAATTTTTTAAACGTATTAAGAAGTTAAACTGTCGACGGAACGAGTTCCATATAAAAGATTTCAATGTCATGCAAAAAGTTTCCTTTAATTGGCATTGTGTTTGAAATTAGACAAACATGGTTAAGGCTTAACACTATTTTCGATATAATGAATACCACGCATCCAACCAATCTTAACATAATTCCGGTTGCCGTCAATCTAAAGCATACGTGATAACATTAATTATCAGGCCTCACTTAAGCGCGGGTTAATAGTGTTTACATGATACTCTTGAAACATACAAAGGTATATTGATATACGAGCGCTAAGTATATGTAATTTCCTGGCCAAAAATGCCATGATTATCTGCACCGTGGCGCTGCGTGCCGGAACTCTCCACGAGGGTTCGTTTGATCGTGATAAGTTAATCTAAGTGCTCTGCGGCCCTCGCTATCTAGCACCCTTGAAAATATTTGCCGGACACGCTGTGAGCCTCCTTTGATAAAGTTTTACTTTTGTTTGTTTTTTTATATTTGATAGTATTACTATTTCGCATTTTGCCTTATTAATCCAAAGGGAGAGTTTGAAAATCAATTTAAAATTGTATTGAAACTTCTGCTCCGATTATAGTAGTTTGGATAAACGAGCAGCGGCACTGCGGCTTGAAGTTAGGTTATATGAATGGCCAAGACATAATTTTACCATGCATATTGGTAATTCTACTTAGAAAATAACAACAAATAAAGGACGCTTTTATATTTACCGAAAAACCTGAGACTGACAATTGGGACAGATAGATTAAAAAACTATTGATGTTTGCGAATTTCTAAGGCAACATTTTACTCTTTATTTTTACGAGGAGAAAACTAACCATAGCTCTTCTCTAGTAAGCTTGAACAAGAGGGGAACGGTGTGTCAGAGACACCGGCCTTCAAGTCTCGCACGCGTGGACAGTGTCCGTATTGCACAGATCTTAATGCGAGGCGGGGTTCCATATAAATTAATCAATCTCAGCCGTCTCGGAACGAGGGAGCGCAGGTGTGCTCCAAATAGGTTTGTTCGAGTGCTTGTGGGATTGTAGTCTACGACGGATGGCCATACACCACCGCCTCTTACAGGATCTCATTTTGAAAGTCGGAATAGTGGTAACCGATGATTAAATCATTCCGCTCACAATGCCGTCGGTTATATGTACTGCTATTTTTTTGACAAGATAATATTCGTAGGGATCCCTTTCCTTTATCTCCGGAGATGCCGGAAGACTGCTGACGTCATTAGCCCTTCAGCTCGGCGTGCTTGCGGATATTGCGGCCAGGCCAGGTCGTTAAGGAATCCAACGCCAGCAGACCAATAAACTCCTTAGTGACCGTGAAGAACATTATAGGCGTCGAGATATTCCTTCCCATGCCTGCCCAATACACAATCATTACTCATTCCTGCAAATGGCGGGCATCAATGTTCGCACTTACTTTGTCCAGAAGCCCATTGAAGGTGCTATGATCGTCGACAACAGATATAATACGAGGCCATACGTGGTCACGCGTTTTGTCATCCTCCTCTAAGTAGCAATCAATGTGGGTACATCTCCTTAATCCAAAAAAAATACAATTGAACTAGCTGTATGGATTTTCACTAATGTTCAAATTTTAGTCAAATTTAAGTACAAACGGACAGAGAAAAACTGTGTTATTATAATTATTTTGATTTGATGTATGAATAATTGGTACCGTTAATCTACATGTGGACTTTCGATACATATATAGTATTATAGAAAAACAGTTGCATGAAATAGTATGGGGAGAAAAGAGATCCAAAGTATAGTAAAACAAAGTGGATTAAAGTTGAATGAATTAAACTATGATTAAATTTGAGCAAATTTAGACGGGACAATTAGTCTTCAATAGATCTAAGACATTTTAATAACCTCACAAGAAAATAATTAAAAACAAAATTATTCCAACTAAAAGCACAAAAGAGAACGCTAAAATGACTATAATTAACATCGTGTAATTAGCACCTTTGTCATAATATACCTTGTTACCAACGTCAGAATATTTTGGTACCAGCGTTTTTGAGTTTCAAATAGTGTTATCTTTTAATCCCAGTCGCAGTCGCTTCCTCTAAAATTTATAATTAAGCTTTATACAAACTGATTGACTTAGTATGTTCTATTGTGGCGAATACTTGAGTGAGTCGCTATTCTGGGGTGATAGACACGAAAAATTCTCTTCATTAAACTTTGTTCATTATTTGGTCCAATAGGCACCTCTAACATTCAAAGAAGGTACATACGTTCAAAGAAGTGAAAAATGAAAATGAAAATGAAAATAATTTATTGAATCCATTAAAATGTTCAACATTATTTAGATTCAGGCATTTTTTTTTCTACCACCCGGTTCGGAAAGCGGTTTTCACTAGAAAAGAACGGGCAAGAAACTCTAGTGTTGCTCTTTTCAAAACCAGTCTACAATATCGTGATTATTACAAAAATTACAAGTTGGTCCTAATCAGAGCAGTTCATTGATAATTTGTTACATACATACATACATAAACACACGCCTTTTTCCCAGAAGGGGTAGGCAGAGGTGCTACTAGAACACCCACGTTTCGCCTTGTATATTCCGTCCCACGATGTGATAGGGGGCGAGCCTATCGCCATATCGGGCACAAAATCCTGACTCCGGGCTGATAATGAATAGAAAAATCCAATATCACTTTGCCCGACCCGGGATTCGAACCCGAGACCTCAAGCTTTGCAGTCATACCGTAGTACCACTACGCCACCGAGGCAGTCGATGATAATTTGTTATAATTTGCAAGTGACATATATTTTTAGTGCTGGCTCGATGTCGTCAAGGAGGATATGAGGGTCAATGGCCTTAGTATGCCGAAGATCGGGTAAAATGGAGGAGAATTAGCCGGAAGGCGGACCCTGTCACCGGCCAGGATAACACCAGGTAGAAGAAGAAGAAGAAGGTAGCTTCATCATTTCTAATATCAGTGCGAAAAAATAGCCCGTCGCGTTATTTAGCAGCGCGGTGGCTGTATATATTTTATGTAATAGCTGATTCGCTCTACCTAGTGGAAATTAATAAAGTTTCAGAATGTTTAATGACTGTTGCTATAAGCAATTATCAACTGTGGGGTCTACTTAGATACGTATAAGGCTTATACATACAGCGCTACTTTACTATGAACAAGTCTTTAGATTATAACCCTGCTATCGTGTTTTCTAAATCTATTCTTATTTTACTTTGTTTTAATATTGTACAACATATATTTTCATCTCTTGCTTTCTTTAAATAAAATAATGAGAATCGCTAAAGTGAAATAACCATAATTTATTGTTACTCAACTTTTAGCAATGTTTATTCTCTTATCTCTTTCTGTTGAGGTGTATAGAAGATAAAATGCTCCCTAAGGTTAGTTTTAAATATAATAAGTGATATAAAGTCGAACGCATCAAGAATCGGTCGTAAAACCAGCCAGGTCGGCATGCCGGGCCACTTAACCCCTACCCCCTCTCTGCATTGTTCTGCCAACCTGACGAAGCCCCTACTTGATTCGTTTTAATCACGGTTGTCATAAGGCGACCAGTATTTGCATCTTTGATGAGATTTTAACCCATGTAATGACATGACCCCATCTGAAATACGACTATATAGATCCGCCTTAAGGTTTTAATGAAACAATATATTTTAAATCCACAACTTTTGAAACAGATCGTGTCGTATTAAAGCCTCTATTTATATTGAGCATACAACAGTTGCAGACACGATATGCAAAAGAAATGAGCTTGAAGAATGTATTGAGAAAGCCGGCACATTTGTTGAAGAACCATCTGTCGCCAGACGATTTTCCATTTAAAGGACAGGGCGCCTGGCATTACAAAAGTTATCTGATATGGCAATATTTGTATTTTAGTTCATAATTATATCCCGTCTCATTCTCACTCAAGATATGTAATCCAGTTTCATCCCATCCGTTGGAGTACAAAAAAGTAACACATATATCTGAATTCCTCCCTCATCCCCCGGGGACACTACATTTTTCGGGATAAAAAGTAGCCTAGGTGTTAATCCAGGGTGTCAGCTACCTCCAATCCAAATTTCATCGAAATCCATTAAGCCGTTTCTGAGTTCATCGCGTACAAGCGCATAGACAAACAGACAAAAATTCTAAAAATAATTGTTTTGGGTTCTATTATGTTAATAGGTATAATCCCTCCATATAAGTTTTTCTAATTTATCTTCCATGTACAGACATCGATCGGTTACTTTATTATATGTAGGTATAGATTAAGATGAGTATTTAACCAGTATTTAACCGAGTTCTTTGTGGGCTGGTATGATTGTGTCGAATGCCGGCGATAACTATCTATTGACGATCATTCTATTCGGATGACTTCCCAATCAGGTCCAGTTCCTCTGCTAAGCCAAGGAAAAATAATTAGCAATAAATAAATTATACCAGCCATAACAACAGAATCACAAATACAATCCTTAAAAAAAATTAACAACTTAATAAGCGCAGTTAAACAAGAAGTTGAATCAGAAACGTGGTTGCATACCCTGCCTAAGCCCAAGGGAAATAGACGTCACAGTAAGACAGCAGATGTCGTTAAAGTAGTTTTATAGTTCATGTGTGCAGACAAAGCAGTACAGGATGTCGTGTCGTAAAGTTATATGCAAGGACGCTGCAATAATTATGACAATCATGTTCCGGTTTTGACTGCTAAATCATCGAGATAGGAAAATTTTGTTTTACTACTAGATAAGTTTATTATACTCGTTAATCGTAATGTTAGGTTATTAGTGATCGTAATGACTGCGTCGGTAGAGTAGGTGTGCTGCGGTATGATTACAAAGCCTGAGGTCTCGGGTTCGATTCCCAGGTCGAGTAGCATGATATTGGATTTTTTTATTCATTATCAGTCCGAAGTAAGGATTTGTGCCCGATATGGCGATAGGCTTGCTAACTATCACATCGTTGGATGGAACACATAAAGCGAAACGTGGATATCCTGGTTGCACCTCTGCCTACCCCTCTTGAGAAAAAGGCGTGAAGTTTATGTATGTAATGTTTGGGCTAATACGATCTTTTAATGTGTATTGTATTGTATCAGCCCATATACGACCCACTGCAGGGCACGGGCCTCCTCTACAATCGAGAGTACGATTGAGAGTGGTTAGGCCACACAGTCCACTACGCTGGCCTAATGCGGGTTGGCGGACTTTTACATACCATAGAAATTTATACAAATCGCTATGGTATGCAGGTTTCCTCACGATGTTTTCCTTCACCGTTATGGTGCGTGGTGATTGACTATCAATACACACATGGCTCCGAAAAGTCAGAGGTGTCCCTGGGATTTGAACCCGCGACGACCGTGTACATGTAGGCAGCCGCGTCTGGTCCGTTTACCAACAGGATTTAATGTGTGGCTATGGCAAAATTGCAAAGTAGCTGTTTAACTGATTACTGTCGCCGATAAACATGTGTAGATATTGTAGTCCCACCAAAAACATTTCATGTAAAATGTAGCCAAGACGGGACCATATAACTCGAACTGTCAAAAAGTTATCAAATATCATGCAGAGCCAAGCCTCTTACTCTTCACGCCCTAACTCTACAAGGCCTAGCTTCACAAACTCCATAACAATATGTGGTTTGCTGGATAGAACAAATTCTATAGGACTTGCTGAACGGATAATTTTATTAAAATTGTACTCAACGCTCAATTTAGTCAATGCTATACGAATGGACGAATGGAGCTTAACTGACAAAATTTCAATTTTCACGTAGTTTTCGCCTTGTCAGCAAAATTTTAACGAATGTCGTCTTTGATTCTTAATCACTTTTTATGGTAAGAAGTTCGTTTTCCTGACGTAACTACGATTTTACATTTTTCTTAGATACAATTCAGTATTTACATTATTTGCTTGCCTAAGACACTCTCAGTTATAATTGAAAATTATTTAATTAATAATGATAGTTCAGCAAAAGCTAATAATCTAATTAGAAAATTCAACAACATTAAATTAGCATGTGTTAGGAAAAGACACGAGTGATTTTTGAAACATATTTCTACGATTTCTCTAAACCACTTTATACTTGAGTCAAAGTCATCGTCACTTCGCGATACTAATAGGTACGTAAAATTATATTTAACTATTAGTAACCGAGATTAAAGCACCAAAAAGTCTTTAGAATTTATGATACAAAAAAAAAATCGAATTTTTAAATAGCATATGTATTATGGGTATCCTTTATGTTATATAAATCCAGGTATATTGTGAAATGAAATAAATTTCACAAAGTTTACATTATAAAAATAGAACAACCTTTTGAAAATATTCATAGCTTTCCTCACTTCAGTCCTTTTCCACAATTATACATTTGAAATACCAAGCGCCTAAACACACGTGGTTCTGCGAGCGTGTTCATACGTTCATTTCAGACACCCTACGCTAGCAAAAAAAATCAGAAACAAAAGGGTTACTTCAAAAACACTGAATGTTTTAACAAACACCAATTCATTTGTTCGACGCGGCCTTGTTTCAACAGAGAAATAAAAAAGGCATATAAAAAAGTAAAATTGGCCGTCCTGTCAAGCAGACTATACAAGGCGTAGCGGCCGTGTGCCGATATCATTCGGTTTATTGAACTTTTCGTATTGTCGCGTAAATACTGAATTGAACCCTGTCTCTCGTAGAAAGAAAATTGCTACTGCGTAATACACGTCACTTATATAGCGATTGGCCGGGACTTGGCGACGACTTTATTATGATTCCTGTGGAAACTTCTGAATAGATCGGGATAAATTGCATACATTTTAACTTGGAGTGTAAACTGTATATGTGTGTTGTTTCGTTCAATTCTGTTTGGTCTTTTATTTGTTATAACTAATAAGTCTAATAAACACAACAAATGTTGTAAGAATTCGTTTGTGGAAATAACAGCACATTATTTTTGGAAAATATGTATTAAGTGAGCGAAATGATACAAAAGATAGTCCCGGTAATTAGTGTCTTCTAAACATGTTTTATATATTTTTTCTTTTTTGTTTACTTGGCCTAACATTGCTATCTTAAAGCGCAGTACACACCAAAACCACCAGCCCGGCGATACAGCCCGACGGCACAACCCAGCGGCCTATAAGAAAAACATCGTGTCGGCGACAAGCGCCCGCACGTGTTGCCGGCATGACATTTCTACAACGCCAGTACTCTGCTCGGCATAACTTCAACAACGTCATAAAATGTTGTAATATTATGTCGGGCCGCTGTCATGTTGCTGTCAAAGTTTTCCGACTTTCAATGACTGAAGCCGTCGGCTAGCCCGCCAATAAAATGTTGCCGACATATGTCGGCGGGCCAGCGGCTTTGGTGTGTAGAGCGCTTTATATGACATCTCATTGTCAATTTTGAAATATTAGGTTAAAGTTGGTTAAATGTCCAAGCTGACAACGAAACCAGTGTCAAATATTACCGAAAATATGTATGTACATATATTTATTTACGTATACAGTCACCCACTATAACCCATTAATCACATTATAATGGTATAATATTGCAAGTCTCTTCATAAACGTCATAATCATCAATATTTACTAGATTACTGTTCGTCGTAATTTTCCTATGAGCAATCCTATCGGCTCGTCTAATCCTGAATCCTCATTGTTTATCTCATCTTGATTGTAGCTCAAAACTGTTCTCATCTTGTAGCAGAAAATAGTATCTTACCTCTGAGATAGAGGCTTGTTGAGGCTATGAGAAGAACTCCTGCATAATAATTCAAAACAAATATCAGACAAAAAAATCGCATGTTTAAAAAAAATAATGCTACCAAAATACAAGAACATCTGTCAAGACGGGGAGTGTTCGCGTGACTTCGCACACCCCATTGACGAAGCCCCGTATGACAACCCCTAAGGACCCTCGGAGGGTAGATAAGTTCGCACGTGCGCAGTAACTGCTTAGGGTGAATTTGGGGTTGGCAGTTTGCAATTAAATGGGGGTAAATTAAATGCATTGCCGTCAATGAAGTTGGAACTGTTAATTAAACGTTGACTTTGATGTTTGTGATGTTATTTTTGAGAGGGCTAAGCTTGATTTTAGGGTTAAGATCTCTAATTACATAAGGTTGACATAAATGCGCTTCTGGCGACGAGGCACGTACCGTAATTATACTAAAGTTTAGTCGATGTTGGTTCTTCAATTATATCGTCCCGATGTTCCAGTTAGAGTTATCGGTTTCCATGGTAACTCTAAGCGAGTTTGAAGGTTATTCTAACTGCGCACAATGACATCGTGAACTAATAGAACAGAGTGACTACAATCTACATGATATAAAGTGCAGTCGAATCCACAAAGAGTATCCTTAGGCGAATGATAACCGTCCGTAGACAGGCAACATAATTATGGCGGTTTGCATGAATCCAATTAAATACATACTGAACCTTAAACGCGAAACATGCAGGGTTACTTTAATGGATTTTCTACTATTGGCTACGGTAACTGGGATCCAGACGGTTACTAGATCCTAGTTCCAGATTCTTCCTACCTCCTCTTAAAATAGAGTCTCTAGGAATCCATTCATCGGGGTTCATTCGCGTCAGTTTTCTATAAGACAGTGATACCACCAACTATGGCTGAAAGATTTGGTGCACAATTTTACGATCGGGAACAAGTCTGCCTACGACCTTTTTTATTTTTTGTATCCAGACTAACAGTTTTCAATCAAATCATGCTCTCGCTTATCCAATTACGTAATACACGTAGGATTATGCGAAAATAAATTGCTTTATCTTCCAACGTCATTTCATTTGTATGAATGTAAACGTACAAAATGGACTTCATCATCATTAGATAGTCTTAGGGCTTGCTCAATATACGCACCGATACCATAGCAATGCATTTTACTTGGGAGAGGGGCGTTTTCCTTCCCCCTAGTTTGAAAGACGTTACAGTCGTCGAAGTTCCCAACAACCCCTATAGTATTTTGTAAGACTCCGAATAAAGGGTCTGAGCTCAATCCACAAAACGCAATTACGTAATATCATTGCGAGGGGATCGTGGGTTCGTTTCAGAAATGCAGAACTAAGATTGATGTTTCAATCTTCCTTTTCTCTTAGCCATCGAACCTCCATAATCACGTTGAAAGCTTGATCTCGATTATTCCCACTCGGCAAAGGTGGTAGACGGGAAACATGTCTGTACTTCTTTATTTTTTATCGCAATGGATGGCGAGACGAGCATGCCATTCGTCTGGTAGTAAGCGATACGACCGCTCATGGACAGTAGCAAAACCAAACAACACCACGAATTACAAAGCAATGCTTGACATTCCACTACACTCGCAATCCTGAGATACAAGATCAATTGTAGACACTTCTACCGTTTGAACATTGTAACCACCGTGAAACACATATTCCTTGCCGCACAGTAAAATGCTGTCTTGTGTGAAGTATATCAGAAGTTAATATATTAAAATTATGTGCATATAAATATACCTAACGCTACATTTAATCATCTGTGGTTAACGTAGTTAGTTGCGCATTGAATTGTATCAAGAATTAAGAGCCTTTTATTTTAAAAAATGTGTAATTGTTTGTTTTACCAAATAAAACAAAAAAAAGACTACGAGATACTTCTTTCGGTCCACAACATCTAAAATCCCTTTACTTGTTTCTCTATTTTCCCTTTCCCTTCCATTTAAAAATACTGGCAATGCATCTACGATTAAAACGTTTAGACATTAAAAGGCGGCGATAAACACTTTCGCTCGAAAATTTGCTGAAAAAAGTATTGGCATAAACATAATATTTCGCTTGATGATGATGCAGTGTCGATAGAGTATTCACCATGTATTTCAATATGGTGGACACGTGCAAATTTATTTCGCTATTTTGAATTGCTTAATAATACTCTCACAATTAAGATATATGTATATCCCTAGTAGTAAGTCTACCCAGTCCTCCTGAGAGTGAGAAATTAATAGCTTTAAGCCAGCTCGTCTTGTGTGCCGAGTATGGAATATTTAACTGTTACTAAGTAACGCTAGCGTAGTTAAGCCAGCGTAGACTCACGAGTCACTTCTGTAATCACTTACATACATAATATGTTGACAAAGTTGTTCAATATAAATGTAATTTTACCCGCCCTTAACCTAGGCTTGTATAGGGTCAGATAAAACGACTTTTCAGTCTCAAATTAAAACAGATTTAAAATTAAGAATGATAAATCTTTTCATTACTTTCTTCAGTTATATTAACTTGGGTGTAATGTATAACTTAATACTTTATCTCGGGGTTCGAAATTCGGCACTTGACAATAAATAATTTATGATTTTTTTCACAGAAACATCTACATTTCATTACAACATTAATTTCAAATTAAACGCGATTCACAATACACCCGAAATATCTGCTTTTATTATTGCTCAAGTGCCAACGGTTTCATATAGATTAAACATAGAATTTGATTATTTTATTACTTTCCATCAAAAGTTATTTGGATTCTTGCTGAATCTTCGTCGAGGTTAAGGACTATGTCGCATTCAACTCTGATTGATTAAATTAATCCAGGATTGGGCGAATTTTGGGAAATACGATTCAATCACTCATCATGTCCGCATCTTGACTATACGTTAATAGACGTTCATGTACTGACAAGGTAAAGTGTCTGCAATGAACTTGATGCCTAGTGGGAAATAGATACAATAAATATACGCTATGGAATTGCGTTCACAACATAAACATATACATTAAGATCACGCCTTTTTTCTAGAAGGGGTTGTCAGAGGTGTAACCAGGACACCCACGTTTCGCCTTATGTGTTCCGTCCCATGATGTGATAGGGGGCGAGCCTATCGCCATATTGGGCACATATTCCTGACTCCGGGCTAATAATGAACAGAAAAATCTAGCATCACTTTGCCTGACCCGGGATTCGAACACAAGACCTCAGGTTTGTAACCATACTGTAGTACAACTACGCCACCGAGGCAGTCTCCACAGGCTGTTCTAAATGTATACCTAATCAGAAAACAAATTGTCCTTGAATTACCAAATGTTCCCTATATACTGTTCTCTTAAACAATTTACAAGGCTGAGTACAAAGCTAAATAGAGGGCATTTTTTATCCGGGACATACAGTTAATTCCGGTGGGACAGCATGGGATTTATAGTGCGTTTGCACGTTTATCCATTACGTTAAAACAGCTGACTGTTTGCTTTTAGTAGTAATAGTAGCGGGATGGATTTATCGGTAGTGCAAATATGTCGAGAATTATGTTCTATCATGTACATGGATTGCAGCCGCAGTCACATTTGTGTGCCTTAAAATTGACATGATTAATTGAGTATGCAACAATTTCATTAACATCAAAGTGAGCAATTGCCTAATTAGTCGAAGCGACAAGCAAGCTTTTTACGGGGTTCCTGATAAATCTGTATCCGGAACGTCGTATTTATCTCAAATCCATCTGGATTAGGTATAAATCACTCCCATATTTAACAAAAATAGCGAATAGCTATAGCGATACTAAGGTTTACGTATAAATATATATACAACAAAATTAATAAATCGAGCACAAACAAATATAGTAAGATGTAAATCTTGTGTCGTGGATATTACAAACTACGAGATATTTTTCATTTTAGCTATGAAATCCTAAACAAATATTTGCATATCACACAAAAAATGGTCTAGATTCAAGAATGGATCTAAGGCCGTTAATTTTAGTCGACATGGAGCTAACTGCACGCAGCCTGGCAAACATCCATTTTTTAAATATATTTTTTTATTTTACACTTTATTGTACACCAGATAAATGAAAAGTAGACAATATTATAGAAAAAAAATCACAAGTGATTATTGCTCAAAGCAATTTCTGCCAGACAACCATCTATATGCGTGATTCTGATTTTGATATAGTGAGACCAATCGTCAATGTCAATCAATCGTCAATCCTATGTTCAACAGTGGACTTCCTTTGGCTGATGGATGGATGATGATGGATGAGACTAATCGTAACGTCATTACCGTTGTCGAAATGTGGACTGATTGATAAGAAATTTCTTTGAGTATAAATGTATAACAGCCCACTACGCACTTCAAATAATGATTTGAAGTGCATAGTGGGCTGTTGGTAACGGACCAGACGTGGCTGCCCATATTTTCACGGTGGTCGCGGGTTCAAATCCCAAGGCACAACTCTCACTTTTCGAAGTCATGTGCGTATTGAACGTCTATCACCATACACTATAACGACGAAGAAAAACATCGGGAGGAAACCTGCATACCATAGGATTTGCAAGAATTTCTATGGTTTTTAAAGTCCGTCTACCCGCACGAGGCCAGCGTGGTGGACTTTATGGCCTAATCCCTCTCAATTGTACTCTCAATTGTGGATGGGGCCCAGGCCTTGCAGTGGGACGTGTATGAGCTGATACATACAAACATTATTAAGAGACGATTTATATTCTTTACATTTGTAACTGACCTTACACAATGAATTAACAAAAGGCACTACTACCAAAGGTTGGATAAAATACAAATCTAAATCGTCCTAGCAAAAGCCGTAAACAAGTACAAAAAAATGTCCAACCGCATTGAACAGAGACTGAAAGAAATATTTAAATTAACATGATTCTCGTTTAATTGAAATGCCTAGACTCATTGCATCGATTCCTTTCAAAAGGAATTGCGTGTGTTGAATTGTCGATTTCCTAATTGCACTTTTTTATTACAGAACGTTACTCGGCAAAGATAAGTGGACGATGCCAAAGTAGAAAAATAAACTCGGTTCCGTCCCGATAGTGGATCGGGGGTTGTAGGGTGCGAGCGAGGGGTAGTGCGGACCGCCTGCGCGGCGCCGTACCTCCCGCATCCCCCGAACACTTCAGTCAAATCGGACGCGCCGTGTGGAGACGACGTTTTCCGAGTACGTTTTATTGAAAGTACATAACGCAGTCGAATAAATCGAGAACGTGTTTGTACATTGTGTAAAGTGCTGTGCTGTGAGTGCTTGTGTGTGCTGCACTTTAGTGTTGTGATCTACGACGCCATTGCTCAATGTATGTATTTATGTATTAATTAAAAAAATTTAAACTCTCGCGGAACTCGGCGCGGTATGGAGATTTGTTTTTCACTTTTTGCGAGTGAAATTTTTGCAAGATTTCGCGGTTTTAGTACCTCATTATTTACGTACGGCGTTTTTCGGTACAAACTCGGTTTTCAAAAGTATTTCGTGGAAAAGAATTAAATGTTTGTGTGTAATTTTGACTGCAAGTAATTTAAACAACATTTCGGCAGAATGTTTTAAAGCAAAGTCAACTTAGAATTAACCTTATTTTAGCCTATTTATTGTACCTTGTTACAAGGATTTTTTTATCGTAATTATAGAGAGGAGTTATTACAAAATAATATTATTTTTAAACTCAAAACACATGGTACTCATACTTTAAGGTTGTGGGCTGTCATTTTATTTTATAACTACCCTAATAGACGTATCATATCCTTTACCATTCACAATGGTCTCACATGAGATAAGGACTAGAATTAATGAGATTGAATATGTTACACAATGGGCGGGCGGGCGCGCCGTATCGCAATTAGCGATTTCTCCTCGGCAACCTTGGGTTAAACTGGAATGTCCGCAACCCCTCTAGATTCTCCCAGTCTGGGTCTTTACATGATTGTTATAAGCACTGTCTATTTTTTTGCGATTTGCCTGCTTAGGCATTTAGCTAGAGATCACGAAGCTGTATTATTCACAAAAAGTCCATTGACCATTTCCTTATTCTTACTTTGTTTTGTATTTGTCATCTGATCTTGAGGAGATTTTCTCATGACTAATGGAAAGTGCTGGTTATTTTATCCATCAGATTACAAGCGAGATTAAATGTTCTTCAATGCATTTAGGATCGGATTAAAATTCTACTCTTGTTTTTTATTTAATCAATTACCGGTACATAGCGAAATTGATTATTAGTAATAAAATATTGTTTTTATTACGGTGAAGGAAAACATCGTGAGGAAACCTGCATACCATAGTGATTTGCAAAAATTTGTATGATATGTAAAGTCCGCCAACCCGCACTAGGCCTGCTTGGTGGACTATATGGCCTAACCATTCTCAATCGTACTCTTGATTGTAGAGGAGTCTCATGTCCTGCAGTGGGACGCATCTAGGCTGATACAGTAATATAATATTATGTCGCATTTGTTACGGTGCATTTGTCATCAAAATATTTCACTGAAAGCGTTATAAGGTTACTGGATTTGAGTTTGCTGAGATCCCTACAATTTAAATCCGATTGACCGTTGGGACCATTTTATACATTTGTATATAATCAGATAATCATCCAAAGTAGGATGGATTTGCAAGATATTACTCAATAGATACTCATTTATTGTGGACCTCTGGGTGAAAGTATGTTAATTAATTCTTCTTCTTATATCACTTCATTTTGTTGATGTATTAAGAGTTAGGATCTCATTTTCGGTATGAGCCGAGCTCGTGAGAGGTCACATGTATAGATTTAGCCTCATTTGCGTTAATGCGCCAGTCGCTTACCCATTTACACATTTGTTTTGGACTTGTTTCTAAATAGCTGATACGGTATCGTAGTGTTTGTGAATAGCTTTACAACTGCAAAAGTACTAATGTAATAGTTTAGCTGCTGTAAACATAGCTTATTCACCTATGATAAATTCCCAAATACACAAGGCTCGACCTTTAATACGTAATTGGCGGACTCTTAATAATGTTACTCTGGTTTTTCATCTGACATAAAACTGGCGTTGGGTCACATAGGGACGGATTTGTAGGTAACACGAAGGATTGGTTAAAAATTGTGTCAAATAGACCTTGCCATTCCTTTTCTTTTGAAATATCGAGAAAAGTATTTAATGCGTTCAAAAGCTATGTAAAATGCATTAACAAGTCCCATATTCCATTCCCTTGGGTTTCATGACGACCAAATTGATGCAAGGGTTTGGATTTGTGTGTAAATGATTACAGATATAAATCCTTTTAAACATTTTTTTTTTGAATCTGGGGCTTCATAGGAAGTAAGTTAAGGCCGTGGGAAGGGAGGTTGTCTGGTATTTACCCTTCTGTTACCGTCTTATGGGATTAAGAATTGTATGTGCCAATTCACGTGTTTTCCACTATTAAAAAATTAAATCACATCTTAAGGTAGTGTGTGTAATTGAATTAGTGACTCTTAATAAATGTCAGGTAATTTTTAAATACATTTTTGCGGCTATAAAAGCATAGCCTGGAGCTCTTTTTTACTCTTTTAAACTTAATTTGAGGAGAAAATCTTTAGATGTCAAGAAATCTGGTAAGTTCTAATATTCCCGTACTTCGTCCATTTTTGAAGATTCTAATCTGGATTAGGAATAAAAAATGAGCCAAGTGTTCTAAGAAACGTTCAACTTTATCAGCATCGTTAATAATCGAATCCCATCAACTTTGCATAACCATGATTGAGAAACAATTCACACGCTCGGTATCAAAGCGAACCAATAACAAAAATTTGTAAATCATGAAAAATACGTTTTGCAATGAATACTCCCATTTATTCCATTCGGATACAAATGCCACAAGATTAAAATGTTATTTGACTTTAAGCTAAAAAATCCGAACATAGATGAATGTCACAGATGACGCCTATTAAAATTAAGATCACAGTACAGGCACTCATTTAGGGCAAAATTTATACCGTCGCTTTAATATCAAGCGACCGAATTATTCTTTTGACAGCTGTGATTACTTTCTACAAAAAATATTACGAGTATTATATTTTTCTTCTAAGCGTCACCTTAGGTTCGACTGATATTAGATATCGATGGCAAATCTATTTTATTCCACCCACACAGATTAATGCATAAAGTGTATTTATATAGACAGGTGTAAATCTAGCTTTTTAATGTATTTTCCTTCGTTTTTATTTCGAGACAACGGTGTCATGGAACGAAGGTGATTGTACGTTGTGGTCGTGTGCAGTGTAAATACGCAGTAGCGTTAGGTTATATATAATATAATATAATGTAAGATATAATGTAAGAGGGCGCCCTGTCATACGACATAATGTGATGAGGCAACTTTTTGGGCTATTTGCTTTTTGAAGGACCACTTCCCTCAGAATCCGACAGTGCTTTTGAATCTGAAGGATATTTAAAATAAAATAATAAATTACACTGCAAATTAGTTTGGGTTAGGCAAATTCTGTCTGTAATTCGTGAGTTAATACTTGCTTTTTTGTGTCAATGTAATCACTTTCATTTCATGTATATTTGCGCCCCAAAAACGTAGATATCTTTTGTGCGTAATATTGGTAGATCGGCTATATTAGTGAAATAGAATTAATGATTTAATAACGAATTGCTATAAGATCCGTTGGTAACGGAAAACATTTTTAGTTATTATCCGTCTAAAACAAGTTTGAGTGGAATTTAATAGCCCTAAACTTTTTAAAATTTTTCTTTCTCAAATAATTCGTGCATGTTGGACAACCTGTCAAATGTCAACCAATAGGAGGGCAGAAAAAGGTGGCGCGGCACCATCATTTTTATCTACGATTTGGAAGTACCAACCCTCCCTCTGTATTATAACTACTCTTAGGTAGTGGGGGATGTTTTTGATCTTGGTGTTCTTTGAGGTAGTTTAAAGGATAATCATTTTCATCGTTATATTCATTTACGTTATTTAATACGTTTTTGTATGTTTTTTTACTTTCTGTCTTTATGGCGCAGTTGTACTACGGTATGATTGCAAAACTGGGTGCCGAGTTCGAATCCCGAGTCATTTAATTAATGTTTGAAAATATCGTAATATATAATTTTGACGCAACAAAAACTGAGTTTCTATATTCACTAACAACTAAACGTTTGTTTTAATGTAATTTTAAAGTTTAATTTTTAATTACCTTAGTAAAATATTCAGTTATTTTTACATAGATCTCTTTTTGATGATTTTTCTTACGTAGTTTGTTAATTATAAAATCCTTTCAACATTGTTGTTAAGTAATTTTGTTAGAGGTTGTATATTTACAACTTTCATCGGCGGCTGTTCCGTTTGTCTTTCAGTTTTTTGCGTTTGATGTAGAATTGTCTTTCATTTTATTGTTTAATATTTTTATTTTTATTTTTATTGGACTTGTCTCCTAACCGACGTATCGTCACAACACATTTTTATGCAAGTTCAATTCAGTTTGAATTTACGACCTACTTAAAATTTAATATCAATACGTAAATTTATAGAATTGAAACGTGAATTTCGAATTGTAATGAACTCGCCGCAGTAATCTCGTATATTCCGGCTCAAACAATACTATTAGCTGAACCAGACACGTCGAGTGAAAATTCCATCAATCCAAATGGACGCAGTCAACCAAATTATTTAGTATGAAACGTGACGTTAGAATATGCTGTTGTCTCCAACCAAGCTCTCTTTCCATTGTTTTCATTGACGGGTGACGAAATAGAACAAAATTCAAAAAATGAATATTATATTAAATAAATAATATCTAGATACGGCGTCTTTTATTAAATATCAAATTTAACGATATCCATTTCTACAATATTGCCCTTCGTTTTTTTGATATGGTTGCAACAGTTTTAAATTAAAAAAAAAATCTAATAAGAATACCAAGTTTCATAAACAATATAAGTTAATTACACGTAATTATTCCATAATATTTGGCCAACATAATAGAGATCAGGGGTTCAGTGCAGAGGTTATCGCTCGCTGTTACGAAGTCATGTGTGATAATACAAATATTATGAATATAGGCTACATAAAGTTCCACTCCAATGCGTAACAATTCCCGCTTATTAGACTAATTAGAATCTAATTAAATTGGTCAAGTGCTGTGAACTTTCGTTGTAACCTCAGTTAATATTATATACGTATATGCGAGTTATGAACTGACGATCTCCGATATCCATATTTGACAAAGAGAAGCATATGTTAAAATAGCACAGCAATACTTTTAGACCCAATTGCACAAACTAACTTTGCCTATAACTGACGTTGAAAATGTCATCTCCAAACATTTGTGACATATTTGACATTGCTAATATATGGGCTTGACGTTTTCAAAGTCAAAGTCAAGGGCAAAGTTAGTTTGTGCAATTGGCCCTTAGTAATTTGTGTTTGCGAAGTAAGAACATTTAATATATCTAACTAAGCACAAATATTTATATAAAGTTCATACGATAGAATTGTATAGATGGACTTACATAATGTCGTCGACTTTCCTACCAGTCAACCTTATTACAAACAACGCATTTGCTTCTGTGCGCAACGATTCGGACAAGGGAATACACCAACCACCCGTGTTAGTGCATCCTTCGCCACCGCCTGTCGTCATGATAACCTCAACCTCATTCGTAATAAGTATTTCCGCACTACAGACCAAACATCACATGAATTACTAAAATGAGTGTTTACTGAAACAATTGAAATGTGGTGATATTTTTGTGGCTGAGGATGATGATAATAATTTCCGTAAATTATAGTAAGTCATTGGGAGAGGCCTATGTTCAGCAGTGGGCTTCCTTTGGCTGATGGATTAGATTGTATTAGATAGAAAGTCAAGAAAGAAACATATTACACTTCAAGGCTTCGCGTTGTAGCAAAAATTATATCATCAAGAATTTTAAGGGTATTTAACATACATACATAAAGGCACGCCTTTTTCGCAAAAGGGTTAATCAGAGGTGCAATCAGGGCACCTACGTTCCGCTTGTGTTTTCCGTCCCACGATGTGATAGGGGGTGAGCCTATCGCCATATCAGGCACAAATTCCTGACTCCGAGCGGATAGTGAATACAAAATTCCAGTAACACTTCGCCCGACCTGGGATTCGAAACCGAGACCTCAGCTTTATAATCATACAGTAGTACAACTGCGCCACCGAGGCAGACCATTAAAACTATCGTAATGATGTTTAAAATTAACATTATTTTAAATTATAACACAGATTTTTTAAAATTAAATATGATATTTTAAATTACATTTCCAAAATAGATTTAAGCGGTGCGATATTCGCGGTAGTCGAGTGAGCTTCGTTATTATCCAACCGAAGTATATTAACGTGATAAGTTTAATGACGTACTTATTACTGGCGACGTTTGTTTTATTCATACATAATTACTATAATATAATAATACATGATAATAATCTAGCTTGACTATCAACCTACATACCCTAGCCATTTGCAAAATTTTCTATGGTATGTAAAGTCCGCCAACCCGCACTGGGCCAGGGAATTAGACTGTTAGTTAGAAGGCTGTTCCACCCTCACACCCACCACTGCAACTCCTGTAAGCCAGGATCAACAGTGTCACGCATTGTAATGACGCTCAGCATTGAAGCTCAGCGAGTCTTCAGGAATGTCTAACTTGTCTTTAACCCGCAACGAAATCAATCATAAAGTTAAATTAATAGGAGGAGTTGGAAATAAAGATGGTCCACTTCCCTCCATAACAAAGCGTGTGACAAAAACAAAGAACTAAAGAGGTAAATAACCTCGCATAAAGACCTTTACAGCCAGAGAAGCCAGCTGTGAAGCACCACGGATCAAATCATTATTACATTTAAATGTGACCTATTATGTGAGCTGTCATAATGAATTCCAATAATAGGTATGGCAAAACGCCGAAAAGCACGGAAATTCCCCCTAATCTCTACGAGGTCCATGTAGTATACAACTCCAGATGATATTTGTATACTTGTGGTGGACGGTTACGGCCTTGCCCCTCTCAATCGTACTGTCGATTGTAGAGGAATCTCGTGCTCTTCAGTGGGATATATATTGGCCGATACTATAACCCAGCTAAATACACTTTCTACAGCAGAGAAAGTCTAGGGCCTCTTCAATAATCGACTGTTCAAAGGAAAGTTCATAATCTACAACGCCAGCCTAGTGCGGTCTAGAAATTCTTCCAGATCTCTATGGCATGCTGGTGTCCTTAAGAATTTAATTTACATGTGTGACTACCAAAAACTAGTAATATATTGACATATTTTTTCGACTAAAGTTGCTCTGTGTGCACAGCGCCTTAAGCTGTGGCTAATGGGTCATTTGACTCAGACTCTTCTAGAATCTAGATCTCATAAAGTAGGAGCACATGACTTTGCCTCTTAAGCACGTTCCAAAGTTATTACTGCAGCGGATAATATCTGCGGTTGGCAAGCGCCTGATCTTACTATTGACGTATAGGTTCGAATAGTTCTCATTAGATGAGGTTAGTGATTGTTTTTTAAAGTAATTTGCAAATGATCCATCACATATATTAGCTGAAGGCGTTCTCTCAACCCCGCCGTTCCTTTTCACGCTAGTTTCGACAGCTTAATCGATAGTTTTATCGATCATTATTTTCTCACAACGAATACCTGTGTATAACATAAAAAATATTCATGTTGAATATTAAATTCTGCATAATGCGACATTTTAAGCAGTTTTTTTTTATACTGCAATAAATTAAGAAATCAAATGTTTAAATACATTTTCATAATTAATTTTATTCCGCAACGACGATTCTGGAATTTTCCAGTACAATTTGCCAAATTGCCGTCCATATTCCAAGCGAATTGGAATGTAGAAGTTAGTCATTAGCTAATTGTATCCTAATAACGCATCACCTGGACCGGACCGAGTCTGGGACAGACGAAATTTAATTTCAGCATTTCTCTTATGAATAATGAAGAGGAATTAAATTTATTCACGCTGCAAGCCCTCGTCTGCAATTTCAGGAAAATTAAAAAAAATACTCGTTTTTGCTTTCGGAAAATTGTACCCGTATTCATTTCGCCACGCTTCCGAATGATAAATTAGAGAATTATATTAAATATATGATCTTATGCGATACAATATTAGTTGCATATTTTGTTTTTAACAAGGAAAATAGAATAGGAGGCGTTCAGCTCCAACCGCTTGTAAAAACAAAAACATGTTGGGAAACATAGAACTTCCATTATAAAAAGTATTGAATGTAAACGATCTATGTTTGTTTATACCCATAAACAATAATGTATATTTGCGAACGATAATCAAAGGCTAGTTGCAAGTACGTGTGGACCAATACATAGATACAATATATGAAAATTAAAACTGCCATCAAACAACCATACGATAATAGAATTCTTCATATCTCAGCTTCATCTTCAAACTCAGCAACAAAGTCAATTTTATATCACAATTTGTATAGAACATCGAAAACGCCTCAATATTTGAGTGCCAACATCCGACCGTGCATTTCCATCAACTTGCAAATAACCCTCAGAAATACCAGGCGCTTTCACTCACACAAAACATTCACACAACAAAAGAAATTCCATTCGATATAAAAGGCTTGATTCACTAACGGAAGCGCAGAGTTTGTGGGCGAGATTAGCAAGTGAAATCACTAGCAGTAGTAAAACATTGAGACCTCGCTAGATAAACAAGGGGCGGCGGGGGGCGCGGGAGGGCACGCGCCGACGACAAAAAATTCCCGATTGTACCCACCCTCTTAGAGATTGACTAGGAGCTCGCAGTGGTAACATCTCCGGTATTTTTCCCATATTTTGGAAACAAAAGAAAATTAATATGAAACTGAACTCCTTAGAGTAGTTTATACATATATTACACAACGTGCTCTCTTTTTGTAATGAGTTCTTCATTATCATAGTCTTAAGTGGATGCGATTATTATGGGAGATAAACATTTCAAGTCTATAAAAAAGGTATAATATTATGTAAAGGTAGGTAAAGGTATGTTATATTAGCGATCGATAAGGTTTCACAAATAAAATAAAATATATTTTGTTAATCAAAAAGTTTAAAGGAAAGATGAAAATCGAAAATGTTGCATTATTTATGATACAAATATCTATACATTCAACTCTCCAAACCAATCTAAATTTAAATAAAAATGACCCACTAACTGACTATTTAATCCATCATAATATCTGTATCTGCTACTAGCTTAATAATTGAATATATATAGTTATAATACTATATAAAACTTCTCGATAGCTTATAAGGTAATATTGTTGTATCATTTCATGATACAACCACACACGGAAATCTATGGGGTAAGCTTTATTGAAATATTACGATTTATAAGCATGTATTTGTATCAAGAACCTTATGTCTAATTAATCGATTGTTCCTAAATATCAGAGACAAATATTATGATATTTAGACCTTAACCATCGGGTATTCAATTAATCGCTATAGTAAAAGTTTACATTGGCTTGACATAAAGAAAATATATAAACGAGCCGTGTACTGTATTGAAATTATTTGTATACAATGAAGATGGTACCACAGCTTAGACAAATTAATTTACACTAAAGACACTGTCATGGTAACCGATATTAAGATACATGATCACACTTCAGCTTATCTAAAAGGAGTTAACGTTCATAATGAATAGCAGGTCAAGCGATATAGGAGCTACAATTGACCAATCACAGTCAAGCTCGGCCGCATGTGTTGCCCTCCATCCGATAAATAGCGTGTGGCGATAGACTAATGTCTGCATAATCCATTAAGCCTCGGAACAAGCAATAACTCAGGCTGGTAATGAACGCGATCACTCATACAGAGGCAGATTTCATTTATCAACTGATTAAATATGATTTCAATGCATACGTTTATTGGATCCATGATAATGTGAACGATGATAACGAAAGGTAAACCAGTTGAAAGAGAATCGTACCAAACCAAGTCACTGATTTGAACACAGGGCATGAACTTTTCGAAGAAAACGAGCTATAGTTACCAAGTTTATCGGTCTCACATCGCAACGTCAAGCCACTGGGGAAAAAAGTTATCAACCTAAAATTGAATACCTTTTAAGTCCCACTTCGGAATATCAACAAAAAAATCTATGGTCGCTTCAGCACAATTTGAACGGGGTCCAAGTCCAGACAGGATGAAGGCTTCCCTTACTGCTGCTTCAGTGGCCCCATTAGCAACTACAACGAAGGAAATCTTATTGTGTATGGTAGATGCTACTTGAGCGGATGGTAATATCCAACCACCAAGTCCACCACCACTGGACTTCCACAAAGCATTATTGAAGCAAATAGCGACATGAAAGGAATAAATTACAGTATTTTTAAAGTAAATGCAATCAAGACATACTGTCTCCACGGCCGTGTGCGGCTCCGCGCTAACAGAGACTTACGCCCAAAACGGGTTTTGCGCTATCGCCAAGTATTTGCTTAAGCATTTCGGGGGTGGCACAATTTATGTAAAGTGTATTACGAATAAACAATTTTCAGCGAGCACCGAGCCTCCACAAAGCCTCTTAAACGTCACTCTTGAACATCGGTTAATTATTACATCATATATAATATCTCACGCCTATAGCCTAAAGTTGATGCAGAGTACTCTGAGCTTATTTATTTATAGTCTTGATTGCAGACCGGGCTTAGTGGCGTACCTTAAAAGGTCTATATTGAGCAGTGGACTATACCAGCCTGATAATGATGATGATGATGATGATTGTACATCTCAAGTATTCTTATTTCTGCTTTATATGTAAAATAGCGAGCGCGTCGCCATGCCAGACTTGGTATTGCCTTCAAAATAATTCAGTCATAGAGAGACAAAGACTCTTATGGAATTACTTAGCTGTTTATCTGCCTGTCTGTCTATATAGAAAAATATTCAGAGATCCGTCTACATATCAAATTGAAATGATTTAAGTTATTATTAAATTTCTTCCATGTATTTTTATAGTATAAGTCACTTAAATTTTATTGAATCAAAAATATATGTAGATAACAATAAAATTTACGAATCCGATGTGCTGTAAAGGAATTGTATGTCCTCCTGCGTTTCTTTTAATATCTTCGGATCTCGTAAAGAAATACCGAGAAAAGCCCTTTTCGTGTCGCGTTTATTGACCTTGAGCCTCCTTATGACGTTTAGTATTTCCTTCATTTGTAAATCTGGCAAAACGTATTACCAAAAATATATTATGAAAATAGATTAAGTCAACTTCAGTTTGAAATTGTCTTACCGTCGTAGTAATTTTTAGAGGAAACTTTGTTAGCGCTTAATTTAATAAGTCTTGATCGAATTTCTTGAAGAGACTTCGAATCTTGCTGGGCTCGCTCAATGGGCTTTAAATTTCGTCCAATTTAAGTCATAATTTTGCTCTATTCGGCAGAGTCGATACATATTCATATTTATCGTTTCTATCTTTATTATAACATTGTCATTTAATTCAAGGACAATGCTATGGTTTGCGTTGTCACTAATTTTTTTTGGTTGTGAGCGTTATGTATCTTTTTCTTAGAAAATATATAAAATTTAAGTAAAAAATATTAAAATTTACAAAAGAGTTTCTCTTTTCTTTAAAGTGTGGTGGAGACATATCGTAATTTATTTAAACTATATTATAGTGTATCGCGTCTCTCACAATTCATATATTTACCAACCGAAAGACGAATTAAATTGGACTACCTGGTAGTCGAACCTAGGACTACTGGGTTCACGGACATACGAATACGTGCTGCTAGGAAACCGATAAGCAAGTTACAATTGACTGTATTAAAAAAACATAATTCGAATCTTATTAGAAAACAGTCAGTATGCGATAAGTATAAATATTACATTGCTCTATAACAATATAGAGCTGTTAGAACCATTTTTTTATAAAATATATAACCACACGCCTTTTTCCCAGAAGGGGTAGGCAGAGGTGCTACTAGAACACCCACGTTTCGCCTTGTATATTCCGTCCCACGATGTGATAGGGGGCGAGCCTATCGGGCACAAATTCCTGACTCCGGGCTAATAATGAATAGAAAAATCCAATATAACTTTGTCCGACCCGGGATTCGAACCCGAGACCTCAGCTTTGCAATCATACCGTAGTACCACTACGCCACCGAGGCAGTCTTTTATTTTTTTATAAATGTTATTTTTATTTTTTTTTTTATTTATTTATGTATCACCTTAAATATAATACCATAACAGTTTTAAAACTAAGGCGGCATTACACTAAACTATGTAAAGTCGTTCTGAATTCAATTACTAGCCCTGATTACTGGGCATTGTTATACTTTAGTCGTACTCTCGATTGTAAAGGAGGCTTGTGCCCTGCAGTGGGACGTATCTGAGCTGATACAGTACAGTTATATTTAACGCCTACAGTCTTGGGGCGAGGAACTCAGTGTATTACCATACTTGCAACGTGCAGTGGTATATTATATCAAGTACAGACTGGCATTGTTCCTGTTTTTAGACAAACGTGACGCTTAGATAACTAGGGTTCTAAAGACATTCATAATTATATTGAATTTGAAAAAGCCTAACTATAACACCATCCAACATCTCTGGATAGATATCGGACTAACATCGCATTGTGTGACAAAAACGAGCCTCTACTTAGCCGACGCTAACGGATTATCTCCTTCTAATGTTCGCCTAATGTTTTCAGGCGCGTAAAAAATTCCGACGCGCGTAAAAAAATCTTTTGATACATAAATGGCGGATTTAATGTCATATATTTTTAAGGAAAAAATAGATTTATTATCGCTTAAAAGCTAAGTTATGCACCTACAGCTTCAACTCACTTGGAGCTTTAAGATGCTGAATTCGATCCACTAGAAGTCCGGGAAACTGCTCAATTTCCTGAAAACGTAATTAAGGCCAGGCTGACGGCTGCTCGTGAAGATTGAGGCAAATCTTTTTTCGATGCGAATAAATTCTTGTGATAAACCCACCAAAATGAAGTAGACTTTACCTAATATAAATTCATATTCCTTAATATTCAAAATTTAAATCTATAACCCAACCGAGGGCAATTTGAAACCACTTAGCCGCAGCCCCCTAGTTTCATTACAATGCCGGCTTTGGGGTATGTAGGGATCGGTCTAGGATCAGGCGACCCTTAAGACGGTCCTAGACGTCGCCGGGTGTCTTATTAAGCCACCCTCCGGTTATAACTCACAGTAATCCGTTGACAGTGAGGGTTGGATTACTAATAACCTTTTACATACATAAACATCACGCCTTTATCCCAGAACAGGTAGGCAGAGGTGCAACCAGGACATCCACGTTTCGCCTTGTGTGTTCCGTCCCATAATGTGTTATGGGGCGAGCCTATCGCCATATCGGGCACAAATTTTTGACTCCGATCTGATAATGTATAGAAAAACACGATATCACTTAGCCCGATCCGGAAATCAAACCCAAGACCTCAACTTTATAATTGTTCCGTAGTACAACTACGCCACCGAGCCAGTCAACCTCATCATAATTATCTTATGAGGTGGATTTTCATTATTACAAGACTGGACTGAAAATATATCATAAGGAAATGTTATCTGAGGGACTGTTGTATGTAATTTTTTTTTATACCAATATGTCAAACTAATGGCTAATCCACTACACTAAACTAATGGCATGACGTGCGTGGCCTGTTGGTAAACGGACCAGACGCGGCTGCCCACATGTTCACGGTGGTCGCGGGTTCAAATCCCAGGGCACACCTCTGACTTTTCAGAGTCATGTGTGTATTGATAGTCACCACGCACTATAACGGTGAAGGAAAACATCGTGAGGAAACCTGCATACCATAGCGATTTGTATAAATTTCTATGGTATGTAAAAGTCCGCCAACCCGCATTAGGCCAGCGTGGTGGACTATATGGCCTAACCACTCTCAATCATACTCTCGATTGTAGAGGAGGCCCGTGCCCTGCAGTGGGTCGTATATGGGCTGATACAATACATTACAAAAAAATGGCTAATCCAACTACATAGCCATTTCGCCAATAAAATCCCTTCTTACGGCGGTATACACGCCCTTGTTAATTTTTTGGGCCGATAATACATACAATATAAACACAACCAACGCTGTGACACTAACAACTGTGCCTACCTCTCCCAAAATACAAGCGTAAACATATATCTACAACAAACATTGAACACGAATAAAACTAACCAACTGCCTACCCCAATGGGACATAGGCGTGAGTTTATGACTTTATGAATAAAACCAGCGCAGCGCGATAAATCATAATTTTTAAATCGGATAAGGAACCAAGCCGTACGGTCCACGGCTCGGTGCTCGATAAATAACAACGCAGCATCAGTACTTATATCCCGGGAAGGCTGCCAAAAGAACGCGCAATCTCGCTCTGTAATGTCATTACGTTTATTGCTTAGAACGTTTACTCTGCGCCGAAATATTTTTACGAGGTACATAAGCGGTCCATGGTTTATGTATAACTCCGTCTATCTTGTTCGGCGTTGGCTCGCTGCATTTATTTTAACGTTTTAAATTAAAAGCGGAACGCATTGAAACTAAATTTGTGAACAGTGGATTTTAATTTTAGCTGTAAAAATCAATGTTGCTGCGACTCACTTTTCGTTTTTTAATATTTAGAAATAAGTTCTGGTTTTCATTAAAGAAAAAAAAATAAACGTTTTTCAGCCTATATATAGGTACAAGACGATAATTTTATGTTTTTAGAGGTCGTATGATATTTTTTTGCTTTCATGATTAAAGCTAAAAGAGTAAAGCTAATAAGGCTTCGTTTACGAATTTGGTATATCATTATTTTTTTGTATATCAGCACATTTACGTCTCACTGTGTGACTGGCCTCTTGCCAATCCGTCTATGAAATGTAAATCGTTTTCTACTTGATGTATGAGATGTATAGTCATTTGCTTCATCTGGAAATCAAACTTAAGACTAACGTTTTTCCGACTGTACCAATTTAGGTACTTTTTCTATTTCTACTACTGTTATTTTTCTAGCTAAAAGATACTCTATATCCTTTTCTGACCACATGATAATGGATCGTTTGACAGCCGTGGCGCAGTTGGTTAGACGCCGGCTGTGAAACGAGAGGCCGCGGGTTCGATCCCCGCACCGAGACAAATATTTGTGTGAACCACAGGTATTTGTTTCTGGTCTGTCTGTAAGTCTCTCGTAGTTTCTGATACCCAAGACCAAAGACTCGATTTTAGTTTGGGGTCAGGACTATGTATGTGACTGTTGGGTGTATTTATTTATTTATTAACGTTTATGCAAAATGTCATTAAAATCGAGTTACGATTAAGTATAAGAAAAAAATCTACTTTCACACAGATGGCAGTAGTAAAGATTGGTTGAACCTCGTACATACAGTTTAGCCGTTATAAGGTTGTCTCTTTACTCGTGTGTATTTCGAACGTTATAAATATTCACTAGGACACGCACGCGTGTAATTGCATGGGACATTTAGCCAGACGTAAATGTGTCTACAGGACGGAAAATCAAACAGCTGCGTGGTTTCGATAAAGGCAAAGCAAGTGTGCTATCATTTTTTTTTATCTCAATGAATGGCGAAGATTCAGGATGCAGGCCACTTTCATCAAGTCTATGTTGTGATCCTTGAGGGAGGACTATATTCAGCGGTGGACTTGCTGTGGCTGTAGAGAGAGTGAGAGAATGGCGAGACGAGCATGCCATAGGGTTGTGTCCAAGGTTTGAGCAGTATTTAGTTATTCCTGAAAAATATCGCTTATAAAAAATATAAATTCGAAAACAGTATCAGTATCAGTTCGTTGTAACATATTTGACTGAGGTATTAATATTTGTAACAGTGCGATGAGGACACTCGTTTCCTGTTTCGCTCGCATGCACCTTATGGAGGATCACTTACGTCGTGTATGTTGCATTCTTCTTTATTCCTCTTGCTACCAAATTTTAAACATTTATAACATGTTTTTAAAAAATCTTCCTTATTACGATTATGCATAACGTACCCTTTGGATTCAAGAGATAATCAAAATTGAGGCGACTAGTCTATTCGTCTGATACGATACAACCGCTCACGGACAGCATCAAAATCAAACAACACCATTCCGACCACTGTGTGTTTCCGACACCCGCGTACAAGATGAACGGAAGTCCTGGTAAAGGTTGCTGAAACTCGCAGGCTGCGGGCCGCTTTCAACAGATCGATGTTGAGATCTTTGCGAGAGGACTATGTACAGCGGACTTTTTGTAGTTGAAGAGAAAGAGAGAGAGAGGGAAAGAGACAGAGAGAGAGCGAGAGAGAGAACTGTGTCGCATTGTTGGTCAACCCTTGATTTTATGGTTTATAGTTGGCCGGCGTATATGTGCCGACAATGAGCGCAGTTGTCGAATGATATTGGTCACATGACGATAAATAGGTACTTTATATACCTATTCAATTTGGATTATCCTGCACATAGTATTAAGTGCATTATATACTTTGTGCAGGGTACCATGTCATGCCAAGATAAAATAAACAGATAATTCTTAAAATGTTTAACGAAATTCAGTTAAACACTATGGTTTTGAACAAAACATACCTCTTAAATATCGGAGAAGTACTACCTCTTTATTTATATATAAGCCTACATATTGTATTGTTAATATCTACAATTGTTTTCGTCGAACGAAGCGTCGAACATACATTTATAGCTACAAAGAACTTAGAAATCTTTTAACCTTTTCCATACGACCGAATTTATCTAAAATGTTTTATAGTTCAATCCTCATGCAAAAAGGTTTTCATTGTACAAAATATTATCCGACTGACTGCCTCGGTGGCGCAGTTGTACTACGGTATATTTGAAACGCTGAGGTTTCGAGTTCGAATCCCAAGTTGGGCAAAGTTATATGGGATTTTGTATTAATTATCAGCCTGGAGTCAAGAATTTGTGCCTGATATGACGATAAGCTCGGTCCTATCAAATCGTAGGACGGAACATACAAGGCGAAATGTCATGGCAACACCTCTGCCTACTCCTTCTGGGAAAAAGGCGTGAAGTTTATTTATTTATTGAATACTTTTTTGCATTGAACAGAGAAACAATAAAAGCGACGATTTTTTTTTGTAATTTTTTTGCTATCATCGTATTTGGGTGGTAAAAATATACATTTTCTAAAAAAAATATGTACACCCTTTTATTTTTAAAGACGCTATAGTACGCAAGGCTTCAAATTATAATTTTAGCACAAACCTTTGACTTACCACCCAAACACAACGATATTTAAAAACAAAAAACATTACAAAAAAATCGTAATTTTTTTTTTGCAAAATTTTTAGTTGCATCGTGTCTGTAGTCACTAAAACTACCACCTGGCTTTGTTTTCGTTAGCAGTATTGATATACCCTGTATATGATAATAAATAAATATAAACACATACAAACATATATGTATGTAAATATTATCCGACGCAGAGGGACCTATATGAATGGTTTAGGCCAAAGCCTTCTAAGATATATTTAGCTATAGCTGTTAAGTGCTACACCCCCAGCACCACCTCAGCCACAATAGCCCCAATCCGATTTCGATCAGCCCACTAGACGCACACACATATACACGGACAACACCTACATAGGCTATAGTTACATAAACATTGTTAGATAACGTCATTGGTTCATCAACAGTATGCATTACAAAGTCCAGGAATCCATTGCCTCTATTCTATGACATGTTTGTATTAGTACAAATCGATAACATGGGTTGATGGATTGCGTTAAGTAGGACGTCGAGTGTAAAATAATACAAATTTCTAGACATACATGCATACATAAACTCACGCCTTTTACCCAGAAGGGGTAGGTTTATATGTTCCGCCCCATGATGTGATAGGCGAGCCTATCGCCATATCGAGCGTAAATTCCTGACTCCGGGTCGGTAATTAATAGAAAATTCCAATATCACTTTGCCCGACCCGGGATTCGAACCCAAGACCCCAGCTTTGCAATCATACTGTAGTACAACTGCGCCACCGAGGCAGTCATAAATTTTTAAAAATGAACAATTCTTTAATTATAATATGATTGATCGTCTAGGGGCCACCTAACCGTTAAATGCATTTATTTATCTCTAACATTCCCTAAGACACAACACAATGTGCGTTTGAGTCTATTTTCAATAGCCTATTTGACTGATTTATTATTATATTTATCATAAGTTATCTAATATCTAAAATCTAGCAAGCAAAGAATTTTGTAGATCTATTCAGAATAAAACAAGTTAGAGGGATTTTAAATCGTGCAGTGGAATTAAAAGAAAAGGGATGCAAACCAAAACTAGTGACATCACTAGTCTTACTATGCATTATAGCGTGCGCGTGTGAAAGAGACGGTAAGATGTCCCCAGTACGCTCGCTTTTTTTAAATACTTATATTTGGCCCATATTACGAGGTATTTTGATATCGTTTTAACATATTATTTTTTTATTTTAATAGTATTTGTGTTTCTACACTAAATAATAAAAAAAATAGAGTCAAATACGATATTGCCTTTAGCCAATTGTAACAAATTTACCCTCGGCAAAGGTCGAGCTATTAATAAATATCTGAGAATTCTCGCAACAACATATTGAGACATAAATAAAGTTCTTCAGAAATCTCCAACTTTAGAGGCCGTAATTTTATTTTTAAAGCAAAATATAACAGGCACTTAATATGAGTGGGCGATATTAAGGATACGTAGTTAGGTTGAGAAAATTGGTGGTGGGTAAAGTACTTATGAACATAGGCCTCTCCCAATGATTTGCACAGTGACCTTTTGGGGGCAACCTGCATCCAGCGACGTCCCGCGACCTTTTCCAGGTCGTCTGACCACCTACAGCAGTGGACTTCGTTTGGCTGATGGATTAAGTACTTATGTATTGAAAGTTAACCTAATAGCCTTCACGGTGAAGGTTTTATCATGAATACCTAATGCAACAAACTGAAAATGTTCACAAGAATATCAAATGTATGGAACGCTTGAGTTACGTCATTGGTCTGGTTTATTGCCCTGGCGTTTTCGAGAAAACGTGAGGTCTTGGTCTGATTTCAGGGTTGGGTTATCATTGTGTTAATTAATTAGTTGGATAAAACTCATATAGGTTGTCTTTAACTGAAATTAATGTCCAGAAAGACAATAGGTTCGATCTCAGACACCTCATGGAACGCAAATAAGTCCGGGTAACCATATTTCGTATAACTGGCTCCTCTGCCTACCCCTTCAATGATGCAGGCATCAGCTTTGGTTTGCAAGTGAATTTAACCAAGCTACAATTAGGTCAGCGTAGTAGAACAAATTCCTTTTCGATCATTGAAAAGGCAGGCGTCGTGTTTCATTGCTGTACTAATAAAATTTCAAACTTTAAATATTATTGTTATTTAAAGTTCACCCTAAGGCAACAAAGCATTTATAAAAATAACCTCTGACAGAAATATTAAATCTCATAAGAGTATGCTTAAACCATCGGACCCATACAATTACTCCACGAAACCTTTCATCTGTAACAAATTAAAACATAGTCAGCGAGTCTGAAAAGGTGCTTGCTGAAATTTCATCGTATACAAAGTTACGAATCGCCATTCAGTTTGTACAAACAGGAAGAAAACGTGCATGTTTGTTTTAAATTTTCAATCAGAGCTGCGCCCTGAGCTCGTACGCAATTGATGGGCGCTGGATATATCTGTGTGGAAGTGGAATGGATGATATATTATTTTCAATTCATTTTTCCAGCTTCGAATGTCGAACATCTTACAATTGTTTTCCTATGCCTTCTTTCTGTACTATTACGGCTAAGTGATTAATCTGTATTGGATGGAAAGTTTGTGCACAGGATATTCATATCCGATTAACTCACCTATAATATCTCTCAAACTCTCCTATAATAAGAATGTGTAAAGAACTTAATAAGTTATATAAGTCTGTACCTAGTGTGGATGTACATGCTGATACGCTGTACTCTTTCAAAAAAGCAATATATCGTACAGATGTAACAGTGGTGGATATCTAAATTTTATTGTCACATTACTAACATTTTTTTTTTGTTAAATTTTGTAGCATTTAAAAAATATGTAACTATCCTGTTTTTGTTTTTGAATTTTATTATTTGTTTGTTCCTAATTTTTTGTATTATTTTGTAACAATTACGTATAGTGTTGATTTGTTGAATATTATGAATGTTGTGTACGTCTGTAATTGGCATGCATATCAGTGATTTTGTATCCTTTACTTAATGTAACTGTACTGTTAAAGATGTGTTTGCTGTTGATGTACCTATATTAAAATAAATAAATAAATCCGATTGAATTGAGACCACCGTAAATAGCAGTTAAGAATTGCGTCGCGTTTCGAGTTGATTATAGTGTAATTATATTGACCAACAAGAGGCATTCATCTCGCGTCGGTAGAAAACCTATCTTTGCTGATTGTGCTCTTGTGCTGCTACTGTCCATGAGTGATCGTAACGGTTACCATCAGGCGAATGGCATGCTCATCTCGCCATTCATTACAACATAAAAAACATGTCTGCCTACCTCGACTGGACAATGGACTAGACAATAAGAAGACACGAACAAGTTATAATAACGATAAGAACCTTTATATCGCTTAGTGGCTAAAACTTAATCATACCAAGCATTATGTCAATGAAACAATCAATCTAAGTAAACCACAAACACACCATAGCAATACAGTGGATTACCAAGTCAATTGCTGTAGTACGGTTAATGAAACCATCACTAAACAATAGGTACACGTGCCAGGATAATTATCTGGAATAAACAGGATAGGATAGGGAATAAAGAAATACCTTATACATTACTCTTGCAATTGGTTTACGCTTCGAATTCAGCCTGAGTATATCTTATTCTAAGCATAAGTTTGAAGGGAGCACAAGATGGGACGACGGACAAGATGGGACGATGATGATCAAGGCAACAGACGCTGCAATAAATGTAGCGCCCTACTGGACCGGGAACCTGTAACGGTTTAAATAACAGTTAACATTTGAGCCATTGACACGAGAGAAGAGGAATTAGCATAATTTTGTTGAACCACGAGAGACAACAAACGTCCAGTTACCATCTAGTCTAGTGTATTTATGTCGTATTTTTTAAGCTTACTCCTAAAAACGTTGTCGTGTCGGTCGAAAATAAAACATATTCCTTCTGAATAAAACTCATTTTTGAATTATATAAAATCTCGTAATCTAGATACTCCCAACCCGGCAGCATTCATTGTAACCAAAAATAAATCAATTCCCGAAGTAGGCTAACGCAATTCATTTGAGCCAACTTTGGCGAAAAATAAAAATGGGCGTACATCCAAAATGTAATAGAATTCCGTGCAGATATTTCACCAAAGTGTGCGAGAAGGAATTTATCGTAGATCTAGAAATAGGTTTTTACGTAACAAACATTATTAATAGGTCAATGAATTGTAATTTGTACTCGTATTAAATAAATACGAGTACACGTGACCTTTTAGCTTCTCGAAAGGTCTCGTGTATTTTTTTCGGTGACAATTTTTGTAGGCGAAACAACTATGTAGTAACTTTATTTAATGCTCATTCAAGGACCCAAAAATATTTATGTAATACATAAATTTTGATCGTTAGCACGAAATCTGGATGAGATATATTTTTTTGACTGGCTCCACAAAGTAACATATAATGGTCAGTGCATTGAGATGGTTACGTGTCGCTGATGGTAACATTTACGTGTAATTAAAGTCATACTCTGACGTTCGATTGCAGTGTTTCCTATTTGACCAGATACTAATTTCCTGCCACCAGCTATGGACTTTTGAGTTTTTGACAATCTCATTCATCAAACGAAACGTAATAGACAAGCTTCTAATTATTAACGTTGGTTTTCTATAACTCAGTGGCACCACTTGCGTCGTTCCACTCAGAATTTACAAATACTTTTACTAGCTGACGACCACTTTATAATATTTTACATATTTATCCCTACAATGTTGTGTTACGAGTATTTACCAGGCAAATATTTGTCTTCGTTCTAATACAGAACCCGCAGTTTTATCTTTAACTACCTGAATGAACAAGTCCAAAGTGATAATAGTTTTGTTAATATGAGTTATCTTTAATTAAACATTCTTTTAACCATTGGGTACACTTAAATACTCTTGCATTTTCAATAAAATTATACATTTATTCAACCGTTATACTCGTATTGTATACTTGAATACTGCTGTAATTACAACAATATTTTTTTAAATATTTTTAATTGTAAAGTAAAAAATGCTAATTTCAATGGTATGATATATGGAATTGTAATAATCACGATATTGTAAACTGGTTTTGAAAAGAGCAACACTAGAGTTTCTTGCCCGTTCTTCTCTAGTGAAAACCGCTTTCCGAACCGGGTGGTAGAAAAAAAAATTACTGAATCTAAATAATGTTGAACATTTTAATGGATTCAATAAATTATTTTCATTTTCATTTTCATTTTCATATGTTCCACTGCAGTTGTTTGTGATTGAAATGGCACAGGACCGTTCTGCTGGGAGATTTTCAAATTTCCATTAACATCAACAGCTAACGTAATGAAAGCAACATATAAAAACATTAAACATGTATAAGCGTTGAAAACTAAAACAATATTACTCAACTTTATATTATTTTCGCAGTAAATAAATTGAGACAAAAAGTTTTGGGTAGCGGCTATTATTCAGTATTCTCCTGGCAAAATAAAACATGGCTTGCGCAGAACCAACACCGTTCGTAAAACGTGGTGAATGTCTGAAGTTGATGGATCGTGTTCAACACTGGACGGATACAATTCCAGAGATCGTAGGTTGCAATAGTGGGGCCAACACAACAGCGATTCGCATGAATCTGTTTTTTATTTTCGTACCAATGTAAACTATTATATGTATATTGCCGTATTTTGTCTAATAAGTTACCATTAATGCTTAAAAGTAAAAAGTGCGTGTTGGCCTGTTGGTAACGGGCCAGACGCGGCCGCCTACATATTCACGGTCGTGGGTTCAAATGCCAGGGCACTACTCGGACTTTTCGAAGTCATGTGTGTATTGGTAGTCAATCACCACGCACTATAACGGCGAAGGAAAGCATTGTGAGGAAACTTGCATACCATATCCATTTGTATAAATTTCTATGGTATGTAAGAGTCCGCCAACCTGCACTAGGCCAGCGTGGCGTACTATATGGCCTAACCACTCTCAATCGTACTTTATTGTAGAGGAGGCCCGTGCCCTACAGTGGGACGTATATGGGCTGATAGAGAGACAGAGAGGGAGAGAATGCTAAAAATCACATTGGGTATTTTTAGTCTCACGAAGATGGGTTGTTTATATAAAAGGAATTATAAACATAGATAATTTTAGGCAAGACCGGTTTTGGTTTTAATATAGGTTACGTGGGACGATCATTTTACAGAAAAAGAGCACATATGTAAATGAATCAATACACAACAGTGACATATTATTATAAAATAGAGCCTAGACCCTGATCTAAAATATAATTCTTGCACGTAGATATTAAAACTATGAGAGATTTTTTGACGTGGCAAACATTAGACCTGAAACAAATATTTGTTGATCACATCAACAATTTTCTCGATGCGGGGATCGAACCCGCGGTCTTTCGTTCCACAAACGGTATCTAATCAACTGCACCAAGGAGGTGAAAATGTATGTTCTACGTTAATGACAAAAAAACCTAAAAGACATATAAACAAAATGTGATCTAGATTCCTAAGCTTAGAGACATTGAAAATAATCTATAAAGGAGGTTTATGTATATCATATATGTTAATTTTCATGTGCCCACGGCGACGTCTTAACATCGATTAATCCGTTTAAAGATCTCTCCATATCGTGCTTGCCATAATGGTTAGGCGTTATTTATACGGCGTGTAGCAATTTATTCCCGTCAAACAATAAAGGTGATCCCAATTATACAACTGGATTTCATTAAAAAGATGCAGATGGAGAACGAAATTGTACAATGGAGTACTAGTTTATAATAACCACAAAAAAAACAATATTCACTCGGTTCGTTAGTCAAGAGTTTTTTAATTAATTGCGTGCACTCTTTGCATTTTCCACTTTTGGAATTGGAAAGTTTAATTATATTTGATTGGTATTATTTTTCCATTGTACTACATGAGAAAAAATACTAGATTTGCTTTTATTTTCTACTTAATCTTCTTGGCTTTGTCGTAATTTAAAATCTGAAAAGACAATTCAGGTCTTTGGGATAAAATAAATAGGCGCTGAACAGTAGTGTGTCTAAATAGGTAAGTGATGTGAATGGAGCTTACATAATGCTATATTTCTTCTTCTTCCATCTTCTTTTCAAAATGCACTAAACAGCCAATAAGAAACATTCGATTAATCACATGATGATGATGTTGATCTGAGGAACTGTTACTATCGACTGCCATCTACTTGGTAATTGCTAGAAATTGCTATAAAATTAAGTACAAAAACTACAATTTCATTCTTTGTACGTTATCTACTTCCCATATCATTCCAACACAGATTGTGGTTATCTAAAACTACGGGTTTTTTTTCGCATTCTCCAGTTTTCACACAAGTTTTAGTAACATGGCGTTCTGTTATTCACATACCAAGTACTGAAGTCGTCAATGTTTATCACTTCTAAAATTCTGTAGTACTAAAACGGTGCATAGTTTGCACGGAGCGTCGTATTTCTAATAGTAAACATTTTACTGCATTGATTTTGCTTCCTGCGTCACTAGTGGTTTGACTACCCAGTTTTGTAAGCGTTGTTGAACAGCATCAAAACCGTTTCTCTTTACTTCCATTTCTGAGGTTTGGACATTATACGGATTCTGAAATTACTTCTTTAGTTAATTTATGATCAGTAGTTGTTGGAATTATGTCGTACTAAAATACGAAATGTCGCGTTTGGGTTCTATGGAAATCTTGAAGTGAGGGTAAACCTACAAAATCTTGAAGAATGGGCAAAGAAGTTTTAAAAAAGTGATTTTACATCATCCATTATTATGCAATACGGGGCATGGAAAAAAGTTCAGTTGCAATATCAATGTTACACTTGTTTGACGTCGCGCCGTTACTTACGAGAATATTTTAGAAAGATACTGCTCGGTGTCTAAGAAGCAGATAATATTCTCATAAAAATGGCTAACATACCGTACCAAGGCTTCGATATACGAAATAACTTTCAACCGTCCCACACTCAACAAAAATATTGGTTAAAAATCCGATGAATTATTTTAGCTTTTATATTGACTATGTTTTCATATTTTACTGTATCGAAAATTGCAAGGTATTGAAAATAAATTTTGTATAAAACTAAAGTATTCAGCATATGGCTGCGGTTCATCGTTATGCACGCCACGAACCATATTCTCAGAGTGAGAGCAACTATCACTGATTTCGTGGCCCGCAGCGCAGCGTCTACTGTGCTCATTTTTCCCACGTTTCACATAGAAAGCTTTTCGTGCTGTCAGCTGAATTTCTTTGTCGCTGCTCAAATTTTGCACCTGACAAAAGGAAGACCGGATGAAATGTGGACAAATTCAAGGATTTTCATCTAAAGCACGTTAACCTTTTTTATTGTTGTACTAGCATAACCAACTACATGCACTAAGCACTTAATGCAATGCGGTTGACGTACAATATCCACGATAGCTATCTCTCACTTATACGCAATTACGACAATATTGAAATCGAATAAACTCAGATTGCATCTGAAATGCAAGATAGGTCATTAGTAAGCGATCTACACAACAAACCCGCCGGCCCGGCGACACAACCCGTCGTTACAACCCGGCGGGTGTCATGTTGCCCGCCGACATGACATTAATTCTACAACGCAAGCGTTCTGCTCGTCATAACGTCAACAAAGTCATAAAATGTTCCTTATTATGTCGAGCCGCTGCCATGTTGCCGTCAAAGACAAAATGTCGCTAACATATGTCAGCGACATTTTGTCGGCATGGCATGGCATGTAGTGCGCTTCACATAATTTTTACCAATGTGTATTGTGTTTGCTAACAGAAAGTACGAGTATGCATATTAAAAATACATCTTATCAACATTTTATTAGATAAATTCATTTAGTTTAATAATTATTAGCTAATCCAAAATTCACAACGTTTCGTTCGACGCAGATCTCCCTATAGTATGTGGAATTTCTGTTTTAACGTAGTATGATGTATTTTTTTGCCAACCCGCACTAGGCCAGAGTGGTGGACTATATGGACTAACCACTCTCAATCGTACTCTCGATTGAAGAGGAGGCTCGTGCCCTGCAATGGGACGTATATGAGCTTATACAGTACATTATTTATTTTAGGATTTCTCTCCGATGTAGAGAATCGAATAAAGGATCTCATAGTTATTAAAGTAAACAGGAAAATTCTCACCACTCTCAACTCTATAATTTATAGCGCCCTTCAAACCGCCGGGGACAGAATCAAATGGAGAAATCTCGTCCGAGAGAAAGTGATACAGAAGGGAGGTCACGACCCTCACTGAGGAAAACGATGCAAGGAGGAGGAGTTACTAAAGCAAACTATAAGATGCTTTATATACTAAACATATTTCTTCTCTTTCAGATATTAATGGCGAGGAGAAACATTTGGAATTAACCAACGAATAAAACAAAAAGTACTAGTAAGTATCTACACTTATAATACTTAAGTACTCAAGTGTCTGCTCCGAGGCAATTTAATTATCATATTTTTACGTTTTATGTATAGGCTAAAGTACTTTATGGATATTATTACTAGATTTTTGAATGATATTTTACATTATTGTAAGTTGGTGAGTATAAACCGTAAAAAATAAGTGCATTGGAAAATTATAATTTCCAGAATTTAATTGATAAATTGTTTATATTAGATGCAAAGTTATTTTCAACATTTTATCACAAATTTATGATAGATAATTCAACATACTAGTCAATTGGATTTAATTGGATTTTTTTAGTAGCATTCATCATTCCGCCATGGGATACGGTGGTCACTATTCGGGCGAATATATCTGACTCTGTTTTGGGTTTTCGGCTCTAACACTCACCAAACAAAACAACAGTAAAGTTATTACTTGACGTCGGTTTTCTGTTGTACTGTGGTACAACCGTGATCAATCCAACCCATTGGAATTATAGTGTTCTAAGAGCCGGTGAAGATCGACCTTTACCCATCTGATAACCAGATGAGACATGTATAAAGGATACATACCAATCATGCCTACGATAATTTGCCTATCGAAATGTGTTTAGTTAGTTTAGTTTAGACATATTTTTATCGAATAACATTTGATAAAAAATATGGTCATCAGATGGGTAAAAGTCGATCTTCCACGGCTTGTCTGCTGTAGCTATAACGACCTACAGTAAGGCCCTACCACTTATGTCAATTATTATGCCATTAAGTCAATTAATTAAATGTCTGTGAGCTAGCTCATTGCTTAAGCGCTGTCAAAGGCAGGTATTTAAATACTAGGTAAACTGTAAAACAGTATCTTCTTGTGTCATTGACCTTCCAGCACCTTCATGTGACCTTTAAAGTAATCTTTATTGTAACACACTTTGTAAGTAAATCAGAAACATATAGATTAAATTTCTTATTCATTTTTAATTTTAAAAGATTGTAAAAAAATTATATCATTACTCTTTTATGAAGCATTCTTTGATTTGAGATTATATTGTAACTATTGCTTTACAGTAAATTTATTTCATAACTTTTCATCCCAAGATTTTCTCCTTTGATTAATCTATTTTATTTTCTGTACTATTCCTATATTAAATGTATGTCGGAGTGAAAGAATATTTTTAATTATAGCAATGTTGTTAATTTAAAGTTTAGTTGAAATTATAATTTTGACGAAATTAATAAACACTTGTTTTAGTATAAGAACATAGTTATTCTGAACTAGGAGTCACCCGGCTCCGCCCGGGTGCCGATACTTTTTGAGTCCAATCCACATCAGCAACTTATTATTTCCCGTACTGTTGTATTTATACCCAAACTCAATGCCATCCTCTATACTGTTTATCACGTCCCGTCCCGTCCCGTCCCATTATGTACCGCCTTGTCCCGTCCCCTTCTCATCCAAGGCATGTAATCCTGTCCGATCCCATCGCTTTGGGTTTAAAAAAGTAACTAATATACCTGAATTCATTCCTCATCCCATGGGAACACTACATTTTTCGGGATAAAAAGCAGCCTAAGTGTTGATCCAGGGTGTCAGCTACCTCCATACCAAATTTCATTGAAAGTAATTAAGCCGTTTCTGAGTTCATCGCGCACAACCGTACATCCAGACAAAAAAAATTAAAAATCATTGTTTCGGGTTCTACTACGTCAATACAGTTTCCCATATTAGTTTTTCTCCTCCATGTACAGACATCGATCGGTCACAAATTTATTATACATATAATATGGTTGCAAGTGTCGCGACGACAGGCGGTGGCAAAAGATGCGCTAACATGGGTGGTTGGTGTATTCCACTGACCGAATCATTGTGCACACGCACAAATTTATTGGCTTTATACAATATTTGTGCTTTATGCAATTCAGTAAGTAATTATTTAAGTAAACATCCGTTTCTAAAAGTATCACTGTGCTATTTCGGTCACTTTTGTTAAATGTGAATATCGGAGATTGTCCGTTCGTAACTATAATATATGTATGTACAGAACATATAATATAATAGTGGCATTATACAGAAGTGTAAGTTGAAGTGGCAATGGGCGGGGCACATAGCACGGAGAACTGATGGCCGATGGGGCCAAAAAGTACTCGAATGGAGGCCACGAAGCGGAAAGCGCAGCGTGGGACGTCCACCCACTAGGTGGTCAGACGACCTGGTAAAGGTCGCGGGACGTCGCTGGATGCAGGCTGCCTCCAACAGGTCACTGTGGAAATCATTAGGAGAGGCCTATGTTCAGCAGTGGACTTCCTTTGGCTGATGGATGGATGATTATACAGAATATCACTTTCAATCGATTCTCTCGATTGTAGAGTAGGCCCGTGCCCAGCAGTGGGACGAATATGGGCTGATAAAAAAAAATATAGAATGCGGATCGCGACTTTCCGAGTTCAAAAAGGCAGGTCGAGTTATCCCTTCTGGATGTATCTGTTTGGTGGAAATAAAGGTGGTTTGAATTGGATATTGCATTGATTTCAATATTATTTTGCAAATCAAATCATGTCACTTTTAAATATAAAGATAGAGTATATAAGATATAATATATACGAGTATCATGAAATGAAAATAAAAATAATTTATTGAATCCATTAAAATGTTCAACATTATTTAGATTCAGTAATTTTTTTTCTACCACCCCGTTCGGAAAGCGGTTTTCACTAGAGAAGAACGGGCAAGAAACTCTAGTGTTGCTCTTTTCAAAACCAGTTTACAATATCGTGATTATTACAAAAATTACAAGTTGGTCCAAATCAGTAGCTTTGCTCGTGGTAGGATATTGATATCGACCGGTAAGATGATCACCGCAAACAATGCTGAAATACCCATCATAGTGAAGGACGGTAATATGTAGCGTTCTGGTTTTAGCCGATATATCTCTAGTACCAACAGCCAGCATTTTTGTCGATTGGCTAGAGATTGTTTTGATAAATACTCTGTTAAATTCACTATTTATTGTTAAGTTCATTGGAAATGAGGGAAAGTATAAGTAAAATAATTGATATGATGTTCTTTAAAAAATATGTTCTATTACATAATATTAATTTATGATGCAATAACTTGAATTAGCATTTCTGCTCGACTTAAGTATTTCATTCAACTTTATCCCCCTAAACGAGCGTTGTAATAAATTTTTGCTCTCCCAAATAGTGTCGCGTCGCTACGGGGTGCCGTCACAGACGTCGGGGTGCCCTAAACTATTACATCATCTTTTGTATTATCAATTTGTCAAAAAAATTCTTTCTCTGTATATTTTTTTGGCAAAAAAATGTAATTTCGTCTTTTTTAGGTTAGACGTTTTATCGTGAACATAAGAGTTTGTTATTACTTACACCCATGTCAATTACATGGGATACCAAAAAAAGTAGTGTGTTAGTTTATACAGTCGTTTTAAGATGATATTGAAATACTTTGTTTTATTAATGATTATTACATAAAGTTTCAAATTACGTTTAATTTCAACGTAAAGCCCGGTTTCCACCGCGAGCGGAACGAACCCATTGATGACTTCTCTCACCTCGCAAGACGAAGTTGCTTACATATGTTTCCACCAATAAAGAGTCGAGCGGAGATGACTAAGCGGGCAAAAAGAGTGAAAATGAGCTCACTCATTTTTAAAAAACGGAGTATTCATTAATGACTCCTTTTGCCACGAAATTACACATGTAGACGCAGCGGAATCATTTAATTCGTTTGGATAGTCCCACCCAACTCTTTCTAGTTGTAAACACAAATCTATTTCATAAAAACGAAGTCCGCTCGGTTTACCTATTTCCGACTCATTTCGCAACTCGCATTCAGACTTTCGCGACTCGACGCGCATTCAGACTTTCGCGATGGTAAGAGGACTTTTAGGTTTTGAAAAGGCATTCTATTCTTCATCATCATCATCATCAGCCCGTTGCAGTCCACTGCTGGATATAGGCCTCATTCTATTCTTACATTTATTTCATTACCTATGTATATTTCTGCCTCGACTGCCTCGGTGGCGTAGTGGTACTACGGTGTGATTGCAAAGCTGAGGTCTCGGGTTCGAATCCCGGGTCGGGCAAAGTGATATTGGATTTTTCTATTCATTATCAGCCCGGAGTCAGGAATTTGTGCCCGATGTGGCGATAGGCTCGCCCCCTATCACATTGTGGGACGGAATATACAAGGCGAAACGTGGGTGTTCTGGTAGCACCCCTTCTGGAAAAAAGGCGTGTGTAAAATGTATGTATGTTATGTATGTATATCTCGAAAAGTAGCGTTAATTTGACAAATATAATATTATTTTAGTACATCGTAGCATAAAACTGCCCAAAATTAACTGACTAATACCAAACCGCAGAATTGACGTTCCCCTGTGTTAATAATCTGTTTATGCAGATTGGTATAGAAATTCGCTTCAAAAGTTATTATAAATGATTTTATGATTGCCTAAGTGGTTTTGGTTTGTTCTTGTTTAGAAACAGTATATTTTACAGACTTAATAGTACGATGCACGTAAATGCAGCTTATAAACGATAAGGTATTAATGTTTTATTACCCCAACTGAACAGATGTGTGTGAATCACAAACATTTGTTATGGCTCTGGACGTTGCGTAACCAATATTTGACTTAGATTCTGACACAAGTGACATATTATATTGGTAACACTAATTGCGGCCGTTCAGTATGTCTTAATTACGCATTTTTTTTATTGCGTAGGTCCGGCAAACGAGCAATCAGACCACCTCATGGTAGGTGATCACTGCCGCCAATGAACATCCAGAACGCTTGGATTGTTGGATGTGTTGCGGGCCCATAAATTCGTGAGGAAAACGGGAAGGAAAGTGGATGGAAAGAGGAAAGGGGTATTAAGCATCCGGCAAACTAACTGACAGAACGAGACGCGGCAGCAAAGGTGTCGCTTCACATCGAGGCATTCATATTAACGACTGGTTACAATATAAATAGGGTAGCTGTAATGGTCACTAATTAAGGGTAATTAGGGATGGATGGATGACGTGCAATAATTAAGTAGAATGCGATTATAAATATTTATCAGCTCGTTTTCTTTACACCACGTCTTCACAATGCCCGCCGTAAACATTTATATCTGTTCTTATTCACCCCTGGTTAGCGTTGATGCAAAAAGTATAAACATGTCAATATACTACAGTAGCAATGGAAATTTTCATGAACACACAAACGAAACAGGCCCAATAATTAATTATTTCAACAACTCGCATTGTTGCTGCTATCAAAAACATATGCCGCTGATTTTAATTGAGTTACCCTTCTCCGTGCGGTACGGGGTCGCATTCACCTTCCACGAAGCCGTTTTTAGTTCAATAAACCTTACGCTCGATTACCCGCAAGGGTTTCGGCAAACGAAGTTTTTAATGGCATGCAGATTTCAATTTGGAACGTCACGGGGGTATAAGCATATTATTTTTTATACCGGTAGGATAAAGTGAGTACAATGCAACTGATGTTTAGCGCAGTATGATTTAGGCAGAGTATTTACCAACATGACACGATTCTCTCATTCTTCAGCCACAGGACCTCCTCTAGAACTTACACCTTCCCCGAGGATGTCCACATCAACATGTTGGAAGCGGCCTGAATCCAGTGACTTCCAGTAACCTTAACTAGGTCTTCCGTCCGCCTTGTACGCGGGTGTCCGACATTTCGCTAGCCTGTACGTGGTCGCCCTTCCAGAACATTTCGACCCTATAACGACACAAAGGACATGATTATTTGACGCAAATAAGTCCATCTAATTGTACCCGGGTATAGGGTATGATATCCGTGCGGATACGTATGTCCTATCAACAGCGAAAATAAATGGATCGATCAATAGTTTTATTAAGCCGTCTGTGAAACAAACGCGTGCGTTCGAAGCTTTCACCCAAACTTGTGTGATCAATAAAATATATTAGTGTTGTGTCTGGCATTGAAATTCTCTCTCAGTTTCTGATATCCATAACATAACACGCGAGTATGATTTTTAAGTCACTACTACGTGAACTATATAGATTTATATTTAAAAATTTTAAATCAATATATTCCGAAAAAGCATCAGTTCTTGGAACACCTATAAATTCATCATCTATTGCCATTGATTTTATACTTTAATAATATTCCTATTTTTATAGCATAGCCACATTAGTCAGTGAATCTATAATAACAATCAAACCCCAAGAAAATAATTTTAAAGTTTAAATATTTTCCAGTCGTTTGGGATAGCGCGATGATTTTAAGCAGGCAGATATTATCGAAAAGGGTTAATCGTTGGTACAACGGACAGGGTAACCGCAAATATTCCTAAACTAACAAAAACATCATGCTAATAGGTATTTGGAATGTTTGCGGGCCTTTACTTGTGGAAGGGTATCAAAGGTTACGACATACTGCCCATCTGGTAATTATATGTTGGCGCTTAATATTTTTTTAATGAATTGTACTTAGGTTCAAAGGACTTAGATTATAATGTTCCATAATTATTGTAAAATGAGACATTTGTATAATTATTCTCTCTCTATATTTTTTTAATAAACGGTGATTTGGGTTTTGTTGCCATAGAAGAAGTTGTAGCATCTGTAAAGACCATACCAATGACTTATCGCTCGTCGTTATTGGCCAATAGGCTGGAGTCCATACATATGACCCTCGCGATATCTATAAGTCGAAATATTTTTATTTTATTTTATTTTTATTTTATTTTTACATCTCTGTATGGGGATGTATAGAGATTTCTTGTTAAAGAAGAAGTTGTAGAAAATGAAGAGACCTTTCGAATTTCCTATTGTTTGTCGTTATTGGTCAGCAGGCTATGAGTCCATATACATATTTTCATCCTTGCGTTACCTTTACGCAGCGATTTTTTTTTTCACACAGCAAATTAAGACTTGTCACCGAAGAAGAAATTTTAGCATTTCAGAAGACCTTTCCAACGACGCATCGCTTCTTATTATTACTCATTATGCCAAGGCCCTTTCGTGTGATTTTCGTGCTGTCCTTAACTAGCTATATTTTTCTTAACACAGTGATTTGGATTTTGTTGCCATAGAAGAAGTTGTAGCATCTGTAAAGACCTTTCAATGACATATCGCTTGACGTTATTGAAAATGTTAAATAATAAACTTACATATCAGATATTTTTATCGCTATTCCGCACTAAAATATTGGTATATTACTCCACTCGTCAACATATTGAATTTGCCTGAAGTATGTGCCAAACGCACCCAATCGTTAACTATGGAAGGTCAAGAGATAGCTGCCGGCTTCGGGATGCCTTTGATAAATCACATAACGCTGTTACTAGGTGAAATTTACCCGGCTTTTTAAGAGAAAATAATGATTGAAGAATATCAAATTGACGTCAGAAAATTGCGTGGAATTTTTAACGGAAAAATAAAAATTCACGCTTAAAATATTTTGAAGTAAACAACTTCTGTTAAATTAATTAAATTGTTGTTTTATAACAACGTCACGTGACTCTTACATAATGTTTAAAGCGAATCAGCCAAGACTTCGTCAGCAATATATCGTTACTTACAAGAAGTTGAAGCGTTTTCATATTTAAACGACTTTTGCAGTATAATGGTTGCGTAAACAGTTAAAAGTATAGCGAATGCGCCAGTATACATTCGTTACAAATGTAACAAAATGTTTTTTTGTTGTAAATTTTTACTTAACGTCGTATTTGGGTATTAAATACATCGTTTTCCTAAAATAATAATGTACACCTTTTTATTTTTAAAGATAAAGACAATAGTACGCAAGGGTTTAAATTATAATAATAGCAAAAAACGCGGTATTTCTCACCCAAATACGATGATATTTGAAAAATTGCAAAAATAAAACCTGTCGCTTTCATTGAGAAATGTTTAGTTGTATTGTGTCTAAAGTCGCTGATTCTGACTTCGTTTTTGGTCGCAGTCTGGATATACCCTGTAAAAATATAATGGCATAATACGACAGAACAAATTAACCCTGTTAAATAAAGAAGCCAATGTAATGGAAACCAGTGCGAGAACGGCTCGTACGGAATAAAGTTATATTCTAAACTACTTTGTAATTTAGGTATTCCAGAATATTCTACAGAACGGTAGTTCAACGCCGAGAAGACTTTGATAACATCTCGTTTAAAAATATTTTTCACGAAACAAGATCGCCTTCTTGTAAGCAACGCTAGCTTTATGTAACTTAATTTGTAGTTAAATATTTCCTTAATTGTCGTGTTAGCCTTAGCTAAAATAAGCAGTTTTATTCACCACTTTTTTTGTGACGTTTTTACTGAGCTATATTAGTTATGTTTCTAAATTGTATACTATTGTTTAAACACGGCCCTTTCTCTCCTTTCTATAACAGAATTAAGCGCCATTTACATGGGGACAGTTTCTCGCGGCGAGAATCGTATGCGATTATCGCATGACATAACCGCCATCGTGTTTTGACAAATGTTTACACGAGGCAACTTTTTTATATATCGTTACGATAATCGTATCTCCGAGGCGAGAAACTCTCCCCGTGTAAATGGCGCTTGACTTACGCAGCCACAGTTTGGTTAACTTTGAAGTTCCAGTTAGAAACAAAGAGATGGCTAGTTCTTATTTGTGTCGCAACAACATGATGTACAATAGTTGCCAGCTCACATGTTCCTTCCTTTGCACAATCTAGATCCTTTAAGCAAGCGCAGAGAAGCAATTCAACTCTACACATAATTTCACCCACAATAGATGGGTAGATATATTTTAATTACATTTTAATTATTACTTGTAAATTAAGGGTAGTTAAATTGTAACAGTCATTATGCGGATGTTCGCCCCGTGACCATGAAAGCTGTAATTTGATAGAAACGTCGGGAAGTTAAAATTTGTAAAAATTAAATTGAATTCGCGATAAAATCCGTAAGAATTCGTTTTATTTCAATGTGTAACATTCGCACAATTCTAAGTAACCATTAAGTAGATTATATATTATAGATCACACTTACATTTGTCTCGGCATGGGGATGAAATATGCGCTCTCTCGTTTTTCAATCGGACTTTTATTGAACTGAGACATGCAGACTTCATGACATCACACTTATAATGATTTGGACATTACCATTTGTTCGTCATTAATTATGTTCTCTTTACTGAACGTAGGCATGTAAGCCCCATTTAAACGGGGAAAGTTTCTCGCCTCCAACATACGACTATCGTAAGGATATAAAAAAGTTGCATCGTGTAAAAAATTGTCAGAATACGATTGTCTATGGCGGTAATGTCATGCGATAATCGTATACGATTCTCGCTGAATCTCTCCCCGTGTAAATGGCGCTGTATAGATAAAAAAATATTCCATTTATAAATAAGTAGCATAAAAGAGCACCACTTACAAACCATCTGTTAGACACACAAACCCTCTGTTGAATAACAAACATCTACAAGCTTTCCTTAAAGCTTAAGTTTTTTATTGTGTCCTTTGAAGGGTTAAGAAGAAAATTATTTCAATAAATACATACTTTACAGTAAACAACACTACAATAAGCGGAACTTAACAGAACCGTCCAGGCATTTTTCAGTGCATCAATATCTAAAATAAACTCAAAATTATTATTTGCAGTTTATTTTAATATAAATAATTTTCCAATTATATGAATATGTCTTTAGATTTTTTCTTATTTTTATTAATAAGTAAAATATATTTGAGATGTAACAATTAACTAATTAGATGTCTTATTTTAGTAATCCTTCATCCATACCTTACACTACATTATGATCTTGGCACAATAGCACTGTGCTAAATTATAGCAACGTAAACAAAATAGGTTATTTGACTAGTTTCTAGAAACCTTCTCACATTCTGAAGCGGTGTATACAGACCTTACAAACGAAGGTTATTTTTAATTAATATAACTATTTCCTTTGAAATAAATTTCCAAAATACACGGATTATTTTAACTGTCAAAACGCTCGGTCGGAGAATATTGCGTCCATGTCGTCACCTGTCTGTGAGCATCCGTTCCACAGATTCCTTCTGATTTTTAAAAGATAAAAATGGTAAATATATACCATCCCAGAATTTTTTGTCGATCTTTTGAAGATAAACAATTGTGTAGTACATTAATTTGATCTATCGCGTAAGGTTTACTCAGCGTTTGCAATTTAAGAGCATAAAAATATGTTTGTTACGCCATCATAATATTACAAATCTTACGAATTTTTCGGCTTTTCTGTCCTACAATATGTATTTGTATGTACCTTTATATGTACGTATAAACCTTCCTCTAGAATCACCCTCTCTATTGCTTCTTCCTCTTTCGTGTCAATGGCTCAAATTATACATTGTTATTTAAATATTTACAGTTTCCCGACCCAGTGGGTGGCTACATTTATGGCAGCGTCTGTTGCCTTCATGATGTCCCTTCTCTATTGCTGAAAACTGAATTAAATCCGTTGAATAGTTTAAAAAATCTAAAAGCAGACATCGGAAGCGACTTCATTTTAATGACACTATGTAATATAATAATTAGAAAGACGGATTAATATCCGTATAAATAATTTTATAAAAAAACCCTGCATCTCTATCATAAAATATGCACATAATAATCAAGATTTACTTTATAACCACTCTCAATTGTACTCTGGTTTGTAGATTAGGCCCGTGCCCTACAGTGGTTCGTATATGGGCTAATACAATACAATACAATACTTTATAACTGCTATACTATGTGATAGGTATGTTATTTTACCGAGTAAAAAAGATCATAACGTTCAGCCACTGAAAATACAATGCTAAATGTACCTACCAAATTAATATCAATACCATGTAAATTATTAATCACACGGACCATGATATAGTAAATATATAAGAGTTCTTTTCATGATTTTAGTATACAGAATTGAATGCAGGATATTTTATCGTGAACGTTATCATAGTTCCTAAAACAACGAATACTGTCTGTAGGGAAATCTGCATCAAAACTGACATCGTAGAAATTCGCATTACCATTTTCAGGTACAATTTTCATGCACAATGTCATCCAAGACTTTTCTATATATAAAGCCATCGGTAGTTGTGTTAAAGTCCATTTTTGTACAACTAAAGACACGTTTGTTTCTGTGGAAAGCCGTCATCGTCGTCATTCGGCAATTGGTTGTCCCGCTCAAGTATTTAATTATTTATTTTATTCGATTTTCATTCATATTAAACACAATTTTAAAATGATTTTTAAGTGACGTAGGTATTGGCACTTGGGAAAGTGGCTCAATATCAATATCGGCTGTTCTTCGGCCTGTCTAATGAAAATAATCGCCTTTTTAGATCACGCAAGGCCCTGGAAATAGTTTATGAAAACAAAGCGTGTTAGTTTTTACTCTCTCTCTTTCTTTCTCTTCAGCCAAAGTGTTTCAGTGATGAAATACTGTATACGCCGATCTACAGTTTAACCACGTTTTGAATATCCTGATTGTTTGGAATAAAAATATTGTAAAAATATGATGTGATTAAATGAAACATCGTTGAAATAAGTCAAATAAGCTTATTTTGACACGTGAATCAAATGTACTTACCTGCGGCATCTATTTATAATAATTCTTCTAAAACAATGTCTGTTAGCGTCAACACAAAGTCTGCTAACTGACAGCGGTTGTCTGTCCCAGGTAACATGTCATGACATTATGGGACGAGCCTACCGCCACTTATCCATTAATTTTGGATTGGAAAATTAATTAATCACGTTGCGGGTTGAAAAAACTTAGACATTCCCAAAGGTTCACCGAGCTTAAGTGATCGATGGCTTTAAATTGCGTACTATCGAGGATGCTGGTGTATAAGTTTCAGAGGCGAGTATGAGGGTGAAACAATACAAATTATGCTTAAAAAATCTGTCTTTAAAAGTACATTGTGTTTCAAATTTGACTGAGAAACAAAGCACAACCTATAGGCTGTGAATTGTGTAACAAATCTTGTGTTTAACATACACGAGCACTAAAAAAATGCGACTATAAATAATAATTAAGTCAATCAAGATCAATTAAGTCTTGTGTCGTGGGTATCAGAAACTACGAGAGACTTTTCAGTCACACAAACATCTAGACCCGACACAAATATTTGTGGGCCTCACAAACATTTGTGTTGTTACGCGGATCGAACCCGCTATGTATGTATGTTCGAAAATTCATCATTTGAAAGTATGTTTCCTTCCTTTACAGTATATTTGAGCGTATTTCTAAACTAGTACATATAATTATACATAAGTGTTTAATGTTAAGTTTGCCAATGGAAAATTTCTTTAAATAAAGCTGAATCTCTTTTTTTAAGCGGGTATAAAGGAAAATCATAGCTAGTAAATTAACACGCCATTTAAATTACAATTTGCACGGTTCATTATGAGTGTCGCGATCACAATGGCTTTGTTAAACAGCTTCCCTTTATTATATTTACGTAAAACGTGATCGTTCCGATGTTCAAAGACATTTATAATCGTGTTTATAATCGACTTAGCTTGAGTTCAATAAATTTAAACCTAAATTACATTGCTTCTCGCGGGTTCAACTCACAGAGCAAACCTCTGACTCTTTGGAATCATTTGTGTATAGATAGTTAATTACCACGCAATTTAATGGTGGATGAAAACATCGCGAGGAAACCTGCATACCATTGAGATAGTAACAAGATTTTCCGTTCGAGATTTTCCGAAGACCGTCAATCTGTACTAGACCAGCGTCGTGGACTATACCCAATCCCTTTTGATTGCATTGGCCGGCAAACAAGCAAACAGGTCACCCGATGGTAACTAATCACTGCCGCTCATGAACATCTACAACGCTTGAATCATGAAGGAGAGCGGGAAAGAGAAAAGATGGGAAGAGAAAGGGTATTGGACATCCGGCAATCTAACTCACCGAACGAAACGCGACAGCAAAATGTCGCATCACGTCGATCTTTTGTGAGACCGGAGTACCGCCCGGACGAGCCTGCCCATTCACGCTGGTAATGGCTGACAACAGCGTGGCTCTACCACTTCCAAAATTGGAACTCTCGGTTCTAAAGGAGTGGCGTGTTCAATAGTGAGCAATTATGGGCAGATACTCGCACAGTACTAGACTGACACTGTTGCACTAAACTGCTGCACGTTATTGTAAACATTCTGCAGGGTATGTGAGGATTAATGAACGCCGTCATTTTCTTGACACAATATTTCTTGCTTTTTATAGCACAGTGGGCAAATGGTGAGATAGAGCATGAAAAAGTAATAGGAAACAATCGTCCATCATGAGTTGATACTCTATCAATCAACGTACTAGTTAGTTTATACCATCGGGTGTTTTGCATTCATTTTAACAAATTACTGCAACGTGCTTCCTAAATACGCATGAATCAAGTACTAAGCTTGATCTTCTTTAGTCTAAACACAGGATCGCCAACAATGAGCGCCAAATTTATCAGACATAAATAAAGGCGACATCTTGCGGCACAGGTTGGCACAACATCCTCAAACAAACCAGGCTCGCCGCAGCACATACTCATCACCCACAGTTTAATTCCTCACGAGACACGTGATCACGAATAATAAAGCCCCGGTATTTTTCATTTAATCCAGGATTAGATGAGAGGCGTCGGTCCCCGCGCTGACTATCAAAGGCCGGCCTTGTAACATAAAATGAATAGCCACTGGGATAGAATCTGAATCTAAGGACTGGGTCATTAGTGAGAATTTAGTCTAGACACACTTCTGATATTGATTACTAGATGTTTTTTGCTTCTCTGCCTGAATAATATAAAGCTTCAATATACCGGATGAAATTGAAAACATCCTTGTACTATAGATCGAAATAAAACAAATTTAAATTGTAATTAAAAAAACCTATTTTGTCGCCTATAACGATGCAAACGAAGTTATTGCTTTAGGTAAACTCAAAATATCAGTACTTTATAATTATTTCAAGACGACTAAAAAGTTTACAAATAAATAAAATATTCAAAGTATCAAGTCACATCGATCGCGCATCACGTGCGGCATTTACATTCGTCGATCGTAAAAAGTTTGGCAACGCGTCGAACGGTCATTAATTTTTTTTTATCTATTTTGCCCGTAAAGAGCGAGTACAAACTACAAACGCACCGACTCGACACGGCGACGTTGCCAAACCGTTGATCCCGCCGCCGCTCCGCCTAAGTACCTACACATGGGCTCAAGGCTGCAGTTGCACGCGGCGCAAGCGCCCTCAAAACAAACAAAAAATCACCAGTCGTCCGAAAACTATCTCCGAGATAGGTCACGGTTGCGCATGCGTCATCGATTACAGCTGATTGTAGGATTATCTTATGTGCATGTGAGTATGTTAGTTAGTGTGTGAAGTAGTTAAATCGCAAACGACTGTGCTGCGCAAAATTAAAGAGAATTTTCGGCGTCGTGCTTTGTTGTGTTTGGAGAACGGCGGTGGACATTTCGAGCATTTATTAAGATACAGATAGATAAGGCAGCTACTTCAGAACATTTACATGTGAGTTAATTAACTGTGATTATTATTTAATTTAAATGTCAATTATTGTAAATATCGTGATTCCAACTTTTTAAATACGCCAAAGATGCGATAGATACCTCTTAATACTCAAGTAACTAAGTGTTTAATTATGTTTTATTTATCGCATGTTGACCGTCCTAAGCTGGTAAAAGTATGAAGGGGAAGTTGGTTTTGCAATTTTACTTATTCACGATGCGCGCGCGACGCGGTTAGCACACACCCCCCGCGCGTCTTCCTATTTGTCATTCATTCATAAACAAAACTAACACGCGTGGAATAATTGATTTGATACTTTTGATTATTATAAAGTTTTTTTGTAATATCAAAAACATAACTCAATTAATCTAATGATGTGCCCTAAATATTCTTGGTTACAAGTTGGGTTATTCATTTAAGTTTGTCGACTGAATTCGATTTCATTCTGTATAAGAGAGTATATGTATTCGATATTATTTTTTCCTTTCGTTTTTGATTTTATATGTTTAGTGTTAGGTTAATCATAAATAAATCTAATGATCTAAGAGCCGATCAAGATCGACCTTCTCCCATCTGATAAACAAATGAGGCATATTTATTATCAAATATTATTGATTAACAAACATGCTTATGATAACTTGCCTATCAAAAAGTATTCCTGCATACCGTATTGATTCGGAAGAATTACTATACCATGTAAAAGTCAACCAACCCGCACTAAGTCAGCGTGGTGGACTATATTATGGTCTAACTCCTTTCAATTGTACTCTCGATTATAAAGCAGGCCCGTACCTTGCAAGGGAACGTATATGGGCTGATACAGTACAATACGATATGTGTTATGGGAGATTTACTCCTTGGATAATACATTACCATTACTGCGTACGGCTATCCCACCATTGACCAATCAGATACTTTTTCGCGGTTTAACAAAATAAGTGTAATATTCCAAATTCCAATAGTGAATATTTCATTAAAAGATAGCAGCCGCAATCATTATTATTTGTGTATTATTTCATGAAGAGAAAACGAATTCGCTTAATAATTATTGTTATTGTTCTCTGACTTGTTAATTAGCCACCTTGTACTTCGCTGCGTCATTTAAAGGGTTGCTTTATTCTTCGTAAATTAGTAAGAAACACGAATACGGTAACTGTGAAGTCTTCCTTTGTTCATTAGCGATTTCATCCTAATTTTATACATTTAATTAATCATTTAACATTACTCGGGAAGGGCTATCGGTAATATTTCCTGTTTTCGACATAGGGAATTAAGTATTTCCTTTGATACAGGCATTACACAGGAGTTTATTGACCAAAAAAATCTTGCAGTAGGAGGTTGTAATTTTTAAAAATGAAATCTCCTTTTGATAAGACCGTATAAGAATTCTGATTGGAATAATTTGAAATTTCACATAGATCAATACATCTGGGTGGCGATCAAATAGTTGAAGTTACACAAATCCTTTAAAACACGACATAAATCAACGAACTTTATGGGATAATACAAGTACATGCAAATGGACAGCATTGACCACTTGGAATGTCCCTTCGACATTTTTGAAAAAACTGTAGTAGTCAAACACATCGATAAACCCAGATTTCGCAGAGGCCAGCATTAACCAGTGGAATGATTGATCAGCCGGGCAATAAATAAAGCATTCCGCCCAACGTTCGCTGCTTTTTTCCATGAAGAAGGATTTTACGACGGTCGGCGCACTCGTCGGTATCTGGTGGGTTTACGACTGAGCACTTATGTACCGTGGGTCGCTGATAAAATGGTACGTGACGAATCTTTGTGACAGTTCGCCCGGCGTAATTGCGAAAAGGGATTTTCGGAAGGGTACATTTTTCTGGAAATCACTTGAGGTGTTTTGTATTGATGGAAATGTCGAAGCATATTTCACAGTCAATTTATTATGGGTGCTCGAAGTCGGCCGTTCTCAGAAGTAGTATTGAAAACTGAGTTTAAGGATGGAAAAATTTAATAAATGCGATAACAATTTGAGAATTGAATGTAGTCTCGTGATTCAATGCCGAGACGCAATTAGAGCAGTAAAACGACTTATGGAATATCTGATATTTTTTGTAGCTATTGTTAAAAAAGAACGACAAACTTTAGAAGAAAATTCAATAAAAATAGTAAACCTTCATTACATGTGTTATAACAATACCACTACCACCTATTTCTTGTTTAAAAGGCTAAATCCGAAATGGTGCTACGACTTTTTCCCATGAGAGAATATGTGATGAAACGATGATTTTGCTGTGTCCTCTTTCTTCACGCGGCCTTTCTTTCATGTTCTAACCCGTTTCGAAAGGTAATGTACCTACTATCCAAATGTTATAGATGGTTCTATAGGATTCACTTACCCTAAAGTCTATAGTTGGCTCGTTCGTCAGATCTGTGATCTGTATAATAGATATTTAGTTTAACCAATATGGAATTACACATGGATTTACAAATATGAAAATGTTAAAGCAGTTCTTAAGTTGTTAAGCAGTTCTCCAAAGAGTGCATCCACATTCTTCCATCCGCGACAGCAATTTGCGGGTTCTAATAGAAGATCGGTTAACAAAAACAATTAAAGAAAAGAGACTTTATTTTAACGGAAAGTTTTTGCGTTGTTCAGGAAAACTTCTGCCTTTGCTGAACGGAAGTAATTTTCTTTCTAAAGTTATCTAGAAAATTTGCAAGTTGAGATGTACTATATAAATGGTACAGAATCCATTGCGCTATTTAAATGAGGTCTGGCATTGTTTCTTCCTGTATCAGTTTTTGTACTGTAGACAATTGTTTTCTCACTAAAGGTTATGAACTCGATTGCAGCAAAAAGCCAAAAGGAAGTTTATTTATTTAATTATTTATTGTACACAATAAGAAAAATAACAGTTTATAGAGACAATACAAAAACAAAGAACAAATGGCGGTCTTATCCCTCTAAAGCAATTTATGCCAGATAACTATGGGATGGATACATGAGTGGGAGTTTAATGGAAGTTTGATGATGGTTACAGTTCCTGTATCTTTGTATTTACGCAAGTTCTTCTATAGCTACTTCAACTACTCGTCCGATTGCTATGAATGAGTTGTTCATCAATTCTTTACTATAGTACAAGTGACGTGACATTTTTACCCAACTGAAGTTGGGAAAATGTTCAATTCTAGCAATATTTACCTTAGTGATCTTACACATTTTATGTGCTCACGTTGGTTGCAATTTCTACTAAGTTACTGGATTTTGGTATGCAGGATATATCAAGACTGCTACCGAAAACGAAGCCAAGTGATAGTGTTAATGACTTTCGACATAAAGCAACTGAAATTTTTGCAAAAAAAGCGACGATTTTTTTGGATTTTTTTCCTATCATCGTATTTGGGCGGTAAGAACATACATTTTCCTAAAAAATAAATGTACACCCTTTTATTTTAAAGACGCCATAGTACGCAAGGCTTTAAATTATAATTTCAGCAAAAACTATGGACTTACTACCCAAACAGAATGATATTTAAAACATTACAAAAAAAATCGTCGCGTTTTTTTGCAAAATTTTTAATTAGATTGTGTCTGTAGTCACTAAAACTACCACTTGGCTTCGTTTTCGGTAGCAGTCTTAATGTACCCTGTATATAAAAATTTAGGTCACGGTTTGTAGAGGATATCGGACAATTTAGCAGTTAACGTTTTACTTGGTACTTGGTAGGAATTTTGTGGTTTTAGCTATAATCCCCCATATCGTATGAAGTTGGTAGCAAGTAAATGGGTAACTAGATGCAATACTTGGGTGCAATCTATGTGACCGCACCTAGTAAAGCCGCTTTTGCTTCTCTATATTCATTTAAAACGACAACCTTGCTGGCGTATATTTGTATATGTGTGGTGCACAAATATTTCTTGAGAACCTCCGTGGTGCACTTGGTTGGACGCCGGCTGTGACATGAGAAGCCGCGGGTTCGATCCCCGCACCGAAACAAATGTTTGTGTAAACCACAAGTACCTGTTTCGGGTCTGGGTGTTTGTGAGACCGAAAAGTCTTAAAATAATATTTGCAAGTTTTAGTTATGCATAGATAGAAATTCCGTTTAATTATTTACATTTCGTTACTGTATTAACTTACAACCAAACCAGTCAACCAGCTGGGTGGTCAATGGCTAGACAGAAATTTTGTCAAATGGTCCCTCATGAGTAAAAGGTTAAGAACCACCCACTGATTCAGAGATTGAGCACTACTTCTGGGTATGGCATATGTGGTATCTCAGCCTTACCTTTGATGTATACAGGTGTGAATTAATAACCCATAACCAACCTTAGTTACATAACCAATTGGCAAAATATGACTTGTTATTTTAATAGATATATTAGGAAAAAGGAAATATAAAATAATACACCCTATGTTAAAGCTGATAAATTATTTAAATTCATCCAATGTTATTTACAGCTGGACTGTTCAGCTAAAGAGTTCTTTCATATCGAGGCAATGACCTCCCTAGTTCAAAATTTTAACTCCCGCTACGCTTCGGAGGGAACTGGACATTAATTTATTTCCAACTCCTCCCATTCATTTTTCTGTTAGATTAATTTCGTTGCTGGTTGATGTCAAGTAAGATATTCCTAGAGACTTATTTCAGTTATCATTTTTGGCGGACTGCCTCGGTGGCGTAGTGGTACTACGGTACGATTGCAAAGCTGAGGTCTCGGGTTCGAATCCCGGGTCGGGTAAAGTGATATTGGATTTTTCTATTCATTATCAGCCCGGAGTCAGGAATTTGTGCCCGATATGGCGATAGGCTCGCCCCCTATCACATCGTGGGACGGAATATACGAGGCGAAACGTGGGTGTTCTGGAAGCACCTCTGCCTACCCCTTCAGGGAAAAAGGCGTGTGTTTATGTATGTATGTATCATTTTTGGCATTTGCACTAGGGACTCGCTGACCATGGATGCTCTCTCTTCTTGTAATGCCTCTTCAACTAGTAAACAGGGACTGACTGGGCTGACCATCGATGCTCTCCCTTCCTCTCCTTCTTGTAGTACCTCTGTAACTAGTGTAGGTTTGAAGTCAGGTCAGCACACTGGCCCTCATCTCGGGGGAAGTGAAATAGTTCTACGGCACTCGCAATCTACTCGGTGTCGTTAAAATTCTTGACACTGTCGATCTGGGTTTAGACGAGTTATACTAGCGGGTGTGGTGGCGAGACAGACTAAAAGATACACCCAGACACAAGTCAAATAAACGAAGTTAATTCCAGTATATAACTATCATATGCTAAAAATAAATAATTGAAAAAACAATAATTTGGCTCGTAATCTCAGTGATACCGGTCCTGAGAATGGCTACAAATGTTTGCCTATAGATCCAACGTAATAATAACTTGGGCGCGATGTAGACTAGCCCCCGCTCGCCTGCTGCAAGGCCGATGACCCCGCTCTTTCAACCCCCTTTGTCGGTGGGGCGGGTTATTATCAGTTTTGTTCACAAAGACTTTAATGGACAATTGATAGTCTTAACGGCCCGTTTCAACTCTTTACCACAATTAGCCAGTCGACAACTTCCGAGGGTATTTTTTACCAACACAGTAAACCTTTTACAACTTCGAGAACGAAGCATAAAATATTTTTATAGATGCAAAAAAGTGTTTAAATAAGTGCGGGCTGTCCAGATACAACACAATAATAGCCCAAGACGACAACACAAAAAATACGTATTCGATTCACAAACGCAAATTGAAACAGCAATTCCCTACTTTAAAAGTGAAATAAAGGCAATTCGACGATGTGTAAAAATGTAATGAACGCAATAATTAATAACCAATTGCTCTCAAATTAAACATATTTATTGATATTATTACCTCAATTATACACTACCTCAATTGTACCTGCTATTGCTATTGCTGTTCGAAAATTAGGCATTTCCCATTAACCACAGAGCTTTTATTAATCTAAATTACAGCAACAAAGACAATATTAATAATATTAATGTAGAATAATATCGGGGTTACATGTAACATCACGTAAATTTTAATTCAACGATTGCAAACCCAGGTACAGACCGCGCCCGTACTAAATACTGATCATCGCCTTTAACGTCATGTTCAAAATTGAATGATTTTCAGTCTATAAACTTGCCGAGAGGTAGATGACTGATTTTTTTCAATAATAAAAGCAACAACATTCGTTTCAGTTTTAATTCCCTCAACGGGACGAATATATGCGTGATCCACAGCGGTTTTGGAATCTGCATATTGAGAGAATACAAAACCTCTGGAACCAGTGGCAAAAGATTTATATTTAAGTGTGGGTTTGGTACGTACTACGTGTATCATATAAATAAGCGTCAATGCTGGCTTTATGTATATTTCAAGGCCATCCCAAACACACGTTGCGTAACAGAAAGCAGCTGATTGATTTAATTTGTGTACCAAGGATTATTCTGACCATTCGAATGTCACATTTGCTTGTCATTGAAAACCAACACGACTTTTCGGTTGTAAAAAAGAGTAAAATGCGATGTATTTGTCGAATAAAATGAAACGAAAAAAAATACACGAGCAAATGAAAAACGAGTATTCATAACAATGTTGTCCAATTGTGTCACTTTTATGTTCACTCAGTTGAAATGTGTTTGATGAATTTTTATGTATTGTATTTTTTTTTTATTGTATCAGCCCATATACAACCCACTGCAGGGCACGGGCCTCCTCTACAATCGAGAGTACGATTGAGAGTGGCGATCGAAAAATCGGGTCTAATAAACAACTCATAATAACTCGCTAGAATAAAAAATATGTAATTATTATTAGTACCACAATAATTACTTATCAAGTTTGAAAATTACATATTCAGACGAAGTTGCTTTTTTAAATATAGCCAATAAATAATTCAACTAAAAAAAGAGAAAATCATAATCAAAGTTGTCCTAAAACGATCAATTGAATTTTGAACATTTTATTGGCAGTCAAAGTAATCGTTTGCATTCTGCACACACGCATATTAGAAAGATTTGTGGTTTAATTTGAAAGGGAAACTAGTACTGCTCCTTTATCTTGCTAAGAATGGGAATTACAGTATTTAAGTATTCTTATAAAACCTATTCCTCAATCTGAGGCTCAAATTTTGAAACAATGACATACATGGGTTAATTTCGGGACGCGTCAATCTTACCTGAATCACTACAATGGGCTTTACGCACGGATGTCGCAGTCCGGCTAAAAATGAATAACCAGCTACAAATTGGGTATCGATAATCTCTCAGCATACGAAACGCAATGACATTGGTTCTCGTTAGTTTACTGTGAAGCCGTGCCAGACTTCCGTCGAGTCGGTCCATTGTTACCGCAGTACTAGATGCAGTGTGGCTTAACCACTTTATACTTATTGATGTAGTAGTAAAATAGTATAAAAATAGAAAAGTTACTTAAAACCATGTTGCACTTTAATATTGCATATGCCACTAAATCCAGGTATTTTATATAAGCAGATAATCGTTTAAGAAAAGAATACAAGAAGTAGACGATCAGTCTTCAACACTGAAGAGGTACCTAAAGATGAAGAAAAAGAAGATAATCATTACATCATTTTGTGATCTGTGACTATTTCCCTCCTTCATAGCACCCTTGAATCTGAAAAATCTTGAGGTTGAGCACTCTCCTTACGGTACGCAGTGACTTGGTTATGCGGGGTCCCTGCCACTGCGAAGGTCTATGAGCGGCGGTGACCGCTTGCCATCAGGCGTGCCACAAGCTCGTTTGCCTGCTAAGGCTAATAAAAAATCGATAAAACAAAAAATACAAATGGAATTAAATGGATGAAAAAACAAAGTGGCTTCACGCATTGACCAATCAAGCAGATGTGCCGTATATAACATATACCACGTTTAAATTAACCGTACCGTTCCACAAGTGAATAATTTTCAGCTGCCCAGCGGAACGGTTGTAATTTTCGGCCATGATTAAAAAAAACGCGCAACTCCCCGCACCGTGCGGTCGGAGTGATCTCTTTTGATTAAGTTTTAATGAAACCGTCGAGTTGATTCGACTTTACCGTTTATTTAATTACATAATCGATGCGCGGCTGGTTGGACATACCTAATTATTTAAAATTGTTTACCGTACATCATAGCCCAATAGTTTTTACCGTAAATTTTTGATTTCGTTTGTCGGTTCGACTTCTGTACTGTACTGTACTGTACTGTACTGCTTTCATATATATTTCTAATACCCCCTGATTTTGTGACATTCGCCCCTTATCATATCGTGGGACGAAACACACAAGGCGAAGGTATATGCCAGGATATTTATGAATATTATGTATTTTGTAAAACATTGGCACAAAAGCGTCTGTTTTAGCCTGTAGCTTAGTATTTGCTTATACGTACACGTGATAAATTGTGCCATTTTTTATACTGACAAGGCAAAGTATCTGCATTGCACCGCACATGCAGACCTGCGCGCGTAGTGTCGACTGGCAATGAATGATTATCTCTATCCACAGCGCCAGACTTTTGATGTCGACAAGATAAATTTTGCGAAGCCCTCTTAGTTTACTGTAGTGCAAAATTAAAGTGGTAGATTTGTGTAGGGTGTTTCTCGCAAACCGACAGGAAAATTTATTTGATACATGTATAAATACATAAACTCGCGTTTTTTCCGAAGGGGTAGACAGAGGTGTTACCAGGTCACTACATTTCGCCTTTCTATGTATATTCCACGATGTGACGGGGGGCGAGCTTATCGCCATATCAGACACAGATTCCTGATCCGGGCTGATAACGAATGGAAAAATCCAATATAATTTTGCCTGACCCGGGCTTTGAACCCGGGACCTCAGTTTTGCAATCATACAGTAGTACTACTGCGCCATCGAGGCAGTAATTTTATAATGAGTATTTTCATTCGCGGTCACGTGTTATCAACCTGGCTAAGTATTGTGGTACGTCGTTAAAACTACAATAGTAATGAGTTCGCTAAGCAGAGTTGGTGCATCTGTATCACAGAAAACCACGCACAAGTCACAGCTTTGTTGTTGTATTTCGGATCCAGTTTATGTAAACGTAATGACCAACTGTTAATGAACTGCTTTGATTTAAACCAACTTGTAACATTTAGAATAATAATCACTGTATTGTAAACTGATTTTGAAAAGAGCAACACGCCGTTCTTGCCCGTTCTTTTCTGGTGAAAACTGACTTCCGAACCGCGCGGTAGAATAAAAAAATGACAATTATTTTCATTTCATAATTACAACAATGCTGGCATAATTGGGCAAAGATGGCTATTTTTATGTGGTAAATCAAGTGCGTAGAAGTTACTTTGTCGCTGTGTATAGTATAGGAAAAAAATATTATGTCGGGTGATCTAAAGCATTTGCTCGATGGCTCCTTGCGCGATATCTCTCTTGTTCATGCATTAGTATGTTGTATTTTATTCTCTGCGCAAACCAGTCACTATCCAAGAGTATAATTATGAATATCTACAGCAAACAAAATAGTATGGTATTCGGTTTATCTCGTGGTTAGCCTGATATGGCTTTATTTATTTATAAGAACAGAAGAGGTTTATTAATTAAACTGGACCGAAAATAATAGAACGAATAAATGAAAAATAAAGACAACTGTGGGACGACCACCCACTAGGTGGTCAGACGACCTGGTAAAGGGCACGGGACGTCGCTAATGCAGGCTGCCTCCAACAGGTCACCGTGGAAATTATTGGGAGAGGCTTATGCTCAGCAGTGGTCTTCCTTTGGCTAATGGATTGGATTAATTGGATAGACAACATATTTTAAAAAAAAATCCCTTTCCCAAACTCAGTACATGCGTGTAAAGTTCTTATCAATCGCAAACAGTGCATTAGCAAGTCGGTTACTAAGAAGACTAAACTTCGACAAGTTCCGACACAGATAAGTGAGAGGAAATATACGTCATAATGTGCAGTATACATATGGAAATGTACTGCGAGCGCGTCGCGACGAACAATATGTCCTTGGCACGGGTTTAGAACATGCTCGTCTAATTAGAACACAGCCTCTCATTTTTTAATTGATGTAAATCTAAATACACGTATAAGACAGTTGCCACTAGTTCTGCGTACAGTTTCTGCATTATTGTTGCCTAATATATGTGTGATCTTATGCCAGTATACAGGGTATATCAAGACTGCTACCGAACATGAAGCCAGGTGGTAGTTTTAGTGACTTAAGACACAATGCAACCAAAATTTTTGAAAAAAAGTGTATTTTTTTTTTGTATTTGTTTTCCTATTATAGTAAATTTGGGTGGTAAATACATACATTTTCCTAAAAACGTAATGTACACCCTTTTATTTTTAAAGACGCCATAGTAAGCAAGTTTTTTAAAATAGAATTTTAGCAATAACTATGGATTTACCACCCAAACACAATGATATTTAAAAATCGTCGCATTTTTGTGCAAAAAATTTAATTGCATCGTGTCTGTAGTCACTAAAATTACCACCTGGCCTCGTTTTCGGTAGCAGTCTTGATATACCCTGTACAAACTAACATTAGGGTTATAATGGGTTTGTGTATTTCACATTTAAATTTCTTGTAAAGTAAGTTCAGAAATGAGTGTTCCCTAACGATGCGTTTCTGAACAGATTAAATATTTAAAAGCTGGAATTGCTGAGATCTCATAACCTTTGACTCAGCAACCAATTTCACTCCGGGCTAAATCTCTATACCAAAATACACAATCATAATCTTCACAGCGTGACGTCCCTTAAAAATAAGCTTGAAGGTTTCTCTTTGACTTACGTTATTACCGTTATAATAATAACCAAAGTAAGGAAAACTGATATAAATCCGGCTCGTATGAAAACATTGGTTTGTAAATCCTATTGAAAAAGCTTACAGTAGCGAACAGAAGGCCGCGTGATATGGGACGTCGTCGGCCCTTGGGGCGAAAAACGATTACCCCACGAAGGGTTTAGACGAATCAATAAAATGTAATCTTTTGTTCTTATTACGTATTTGATGAGGACTCTGTTTGAACAGACTTTTCGATTCAACGATTTTGTATTATTGTTAAATTGGATTTCACTTCTCCGTTTAATTTGATGTTTTCGGGGAAATGCTGCATCGCTATTTCAATTTCCGAAATATGCTTTAAAATATTTTTAGCTGAAAAAATTACTAACTTGCAAAATTAATAAACTTTGAGGGATGGATTTAAAAAAACTTTTATGAAAAATTGCAGAGTTCGAATAAGTAAAGTCCCGGTAATGTCAGTGATTTTCATGGCAAATATTAGACAGCCTTTATGACGCAGAGAGCTCAACGACGCACAATCCGATACAGCGTAGACTATGTAAAACTTCATTCGAATATTAAACTTCATGACTATATACTCGAAGGGGGTGATAGAGGTGAAACTAAATTGCCATCCATAAACAATCAAGCATATTGCTATCCCATGTTACCTATAACATACCATAACTTAATTGTAATTAAGCCTATAGCTTAGCTCAAATTCTAGTCCTAGGTAAATAATATGCAATTCGTTAAACCAAAAATTCCGAAATCTTGCCTTCCTAAAATGTGACTCCTAAACCCCACGGTTCACAACCTCCAAACAACTTACTACAAATAACTTACTACGCTAGAAATTATACATCGTCAACGTCGTCCATGATCACCAACGTATCTTTTTAATAACAGACATGAGTGACGTCACAGTGACACATTGGCCTAAAAACATTCTAGCCTGAGGTAATGCGAGCTGACTGCTCCGGTCACGTTTCTTCCTGGTTGTGCCATGATGTAGACTCATTCTAATAGCGACACACTGGCCTATATTCTTCGTACTGCCCGGGGCGGGTAGAGGGAAGCTTGCGTTCTCTAGTGATGTAATTTTTCCTTTGTTAATGCAATTTCACAGCAAACATTTCCTTTCGTTAGTTTCTGATGATATTATTATATTTATTGTTCTGTGCAATGTGTTAGCATTAACATATTTCAGTTTTGTATTGTCATTTTGGCGAGAATGTAAATGGTTTTGAGCTGAATCTTTTGAAGACAAGATCGCTAGCACAGCAGCATCATCACCGCCATAACATTAACAATACAAATGAGTAAATAATTAAACGATGTAAACAATTTACATTTTTTCTAAATTCTTAGTCAAAGCAGATGACTCCGGTTATGGAGTCGATGTAATCCTTAAAGATTTTAGTAGTCTTCGATAAGGTTCGTATAAAATTTTATTACGGAAGCTACAAGCATACCATTTTCACGACAACATGGTAAAATGGATGTATTAAGGCACACGGTATTTTATGTCAAGATTTATAAATACATAAATAAATACACTCAATGCACCCAACAGTCACATATATTACAGTCTTGACCCCATAATAAGATAGTCTTGTGTCGTGGCTATCAGAAACTACGAGAGACTTTTCAGTCTCACAAAAACCCAGACTCGAAACAAATACATGTGGATCCCACAAATATTTGTTTCGGTGCGGGGATCGAACTCGTGGCCTCTTATTTCGCAGGCGGCATCTAACCAACTGCGCCATGAAGGCTGTTTACTGTTTTCCTTTAAGCTGTAGAAACAACTCGTCTAGATTACACTAGGTTTCCGACAGATCATATTTTATTACTTCGTAACTAACTTTTTGCAAAGCTTTTTTAGGTTTTTTTTGCAAAGCTGAGGCCTCGGGTTCGAATCCCGGATCGGGCGAAGTGATATCGTGCCCGATATCGTAATAGGCTCGCCCCTATCATATCATGAGACGGAACACGTACGGCGAAACGTGGGTGTCCTGGTTGCACCTCTGCCTACCCCTTCTGGTAGAAAGAAGGGATGTTTCTGTATGTATGTAACTTACATTTTTATTATTGCTTTAAATTGTTAACCATTGCATGTCCGATAATGACCTGTCATTAAATTGATGCTAAATTAATTTTTAAAATACATAGCTATCTCAACAGGTGGTGCGATAACAAAGAAATTTTATTATGTTAAGATTACAAGAAAAAAGTTATAATTAATTTTAATTACATACTTACTGGCGGCATGGTTGTAGGGTCACCTTCTATCATATTCAGGGGTGAATAAAAGTTCACCGTACAGTGAGTACGAGAGACACCTCTACCTAACTTGTTAGAAATATACAGATGTAAGCTTTTGTCTTTATATTACATATACATACATAAACACACGCCTTTTCCCAGAAGGGGTAGGCAGAGGTGCTACCAGAACACCCACGTTTCGCCTTGTATATTCCGTCCCACGATGTGATAGGGGGCGAGCCTATCGCCATATCGGGCACAACTTCCTGACTCCGGGCTGATAATGAATAGAAAATTCCAATATCACTTTGCCCGACCCGGGATTCGAACCCGAGACCTCAGCTTTGCAATCGTACCGTAGTACCACTACGCCACCGAGGCAGTCTTTATATTATGTGGAGAAATATAATCCTTATGATCGGGCCGTTTGATTGGTATCGTAAAATTATGGGTTTTTATTACCACATGGCAGGTTTGATACCCGTTTTAGACATGCGATTATTCAAAAACTTTTGAATACAGTTTAAATTGTTTTTAAAATTTAAATGTTGTCTTCTTTCAGTAAAGTTGTCTAGTACAGACATGTTTTCTCTTTGAAATCAAATTATCTTTAAATATCCCACTGAATCTATTACTAACAGAACGTCAAGATTGGTAAGTAAAGAACTCCGCTCTTACAAGTTACAACATGTCTTTACTAATGGTCGGCAGATAACCGATGCCATTTTACGAATAAAATATTGAAGAGAATCTAAAATAGCTACTACTGTTTAACCCGTTTCAATCCCTATATTCCACACACTCCTCAACCCATCGCATTTCTTGTTTAAAAATGAACAATTTCGCAAACTCTCCCTGCGTTATGCACAACGATTTTTGGTTAGAACACACTGCGTCACGGAAGCTGTTAAATTAATACTACTGTCTACTTTATCTGTATATTATAGTTTCGTATTAATGTAATCAATTTGTGGTGTACCTTAGTAAATAATTAAATTATATTAAATTTCAGAACGTGCGCATTTAGAAATTAGGAATACGAGTATAGTAATCTACATATTCATATTCATACATATGTGCTCTTTTCCAAAAACAATATCTACATTAAAAGTATACTAGAATATTGTTATGAAATCACATGGTATATGAACTTGAAAAAGTGTTCTATGTACCTATTGAGGTAATTGCTAAAATTGAAGTTCTCCCCAAAAGTGTTAATTAACGTAAAGTGAACGTTAAAATACAGCAAACCTTTTATTTTGTTTCACTGTTTACGTACAAATCACGCCTAAACTTAATAGCACTGAGTGCTACAACTTAAATACAAATAACATCACATTAAAAGTCCGATCACAAATTGGGAATCGTAATGCCTTAAGCGTAAATACATTTATTCTCCTTCAAGTAAAACTACCGAATCAAATACCCATTGCAAATGAACCGTTACCCAGAATTATTCCGCCGAGATTCCCTAAAACCTTTGCGAATCCCCGAACTGAACTTCCGAGGGAGACCGAATGTCTCCCCCGGGAACCCTCTGACGTCATCGGGAACCTTTGTAAAACCTAGCCGAAGTCCCGAAGGAACCGAGGTTTGCTGTTCCATGTTACCTACTTTTAAAATATCGGGACGCGTTCCATTAGCCTGGGCAAATTGTTACAGTAACAATAATGTAAAAATATGTAGATGTTCAAGTACATGGACAGGATAATATAACGTAATACTTACATGTTTATTTAATTTTACAAAATGCTTTTTGCTATTCCACTTTTTCGGACAATAGCGTAGTGTCCAATGAATGTATCGTGTATGAAAGAGGGAAAAATCGGGGCACTCTAAGACTTTCCAAACTAACATTATAGGTAATAAATAATTAAATTATTTATTGCAAATAAATTTTATTTGGACTTGCTTAAATCGCTATAGGGAACCTGGAATATACATATTATATACTCAGCTTGTCGCCGTCCACTGCTGGACGTAGGCCTCTCCGAATAAGCGCCAACCATCCCGTTCATGAGCAGCCGTCATCCATCCGCTATCCGCCGCTCTTTTCAAGTCTTCGGTCTATCGTGCAGTAGGGCGTTCTACACTACGTTAACCTAAGCGCGGTTTCCGGTCCAATACTGTCTGACAATCTGTCCGGCGGCAGACGTGGCCCGCCCACTTCCACTTCAGCGAACCTAGAAACCTAGGAACCTAGATTGCTTGTATTTTAAATAATACAATTTTTATCAGCAATACCTAATATTTAAGATATTCAATAACTTGAGGCGTTTAACTGCTACATTAAAATCAACGCATATAAATATTAATTTAACATATCTAATCTATAATTCTCTTAGAATATTAAAGCCGCCTTATGATCACGCAAGTAAATTATCTTCGGAACATATTTGAGCCGTACTAACTGTAATCGTGTAAATACTCTCCTACGTATCTGTATGTATGAATATTAATGTCGAACGTACCAGCAGACATGTTAATTTGATTGGTCACACTTCAGAGGCTCGACAGCACTCGGATGTTTCAAGAGATATTAAAAATATATATATTTTTGCCAGGATTCCCCACCGTATTTCCTGAATACGCTCTTACGGGCCACATTGATATATTGGATTAAATGTGAAATTCATTTTTCCTTTACATCGATATTAAAACTGAATTTGATATTACAGTTATGTTACTAAAGCTTAACCTAATTCAATGCTTTAGGAAGTAATGATAATTTGTAGAATTTAATCTTAAACCTACGTAAAGAATATATTATTGTTTGTCCAAATAGTTTTTCATGTGATTTTTGAATACGTAAAGGAGGTTACAGCCGTATGAAAATGTGTCAACAATGTCCAGAAAGAATCAACGTAAGAATATCAATATACATTTTTAAATATTATATTTTCTAAGCTAGCCACTAATTAAGACTACTAATCTAGCCACAACAAACTAACTACTAATTATTTTAGCTCCCCAGGCTTCTTGGCAATATTTTTTACCGTTTAAGCAACTTCTTATGCAATATAATTTTTAGAAATTTCTATGGTATGTAAAAGTTCGCCAATTCGCACTAGGCCAGCGTGGTGGACTACATGGCCCAATCATTGTTAGTGGTATTGTAGAGGAGGCCCGTGCCCTGCAGTGGGACATATTATATGGGCTGATACAGTACAGTACAATTAAGCCTAAATGTCACATTTACTATCGAAAACTCAGCATAAAAACAGTATCACAAAAACACTTATTTGTCTCACAGTCGAGACGTCATAAAAACCCAAAGCATCTTGAAAGCAAATTAATTCAACTGATTATACAACTAGCACTAGAAGAAACATAAAAAGTAATGGCGCAATAAAAGAAGACATGCGATGCATCTGAAAACCTCGCGACTGGAATACGTATCACGTATGAGTGTCCGAGACAGATCGGGTTGTACAAAATCTGCGCGGATTACACGTCTTGCTACTTAGGTGTAATGTGTTTCGCTGTGGGGAACCCGGCTTGCACGATAAAAGACCTTAAAAGCGCCTTTTTGACACACTATACGTAAAATCTGAGGCTGGAAATAAATCCAAATATGGATTTGGTTTTGTACTTTTGAATAACAGCGCGATGTCAATAGTTTATCTGATGGCCTACTATTAGACTTTATACCTTATATGAAGCTGCCTTAAACCGTAATGCAGCAAACGTTGATAACCACGATTTATTATTGTGTGCCATTATTGCAATTAAAACATCCAGAAGCGAAATATCTGTTCTTTCCTTCTAAATTACTTTAATACCGACCGGTGATACGGTCCGCCTTCCTGCTAAATCTTCTAAATTTCTACTAATCTTAGCATCCTTAATTGTTGCACCCGAATATCTTCAATAACTAAGAAAATAAACAATAAATAAATACACACAATAAATAAATAAAAACAGACACATACATAGTCCTGACCCCACACTAAGATCGAGTCTTGTGTCGTTGATATCAGAAACTACGGGAGACTTTTCGGTCTCACGAACACCCACACCCGAAACAAATACCTGTGGTTCATACAAATATTTGTTTCGATGCGAACCCGCGGCCTCTCGTTTCACAGGCGGCGTCTAACCAACTGCGCGACGGAGGATGTCAATCCAAGCTATAGTGGTAAGTGGTGCTGAAAAATCAAATAAAATATTGAACCGTGCGATGGCTTGACCAAATTGTAGCCACCGCCACATTGCTGTATCATGATATAATATGTAGGTCCCTCGACGTGTATAAATAAATTATCGCAAAATGTCATCCTTATTTTGGGCGTCGCTGTCGGGTAAAATACACAAACACGCTTGGATATAGGTCCCATTTAGGACTAGCTATAGGACTGTGCACATTGATAATCGGCAGTCGTACTTCTACGTTCTTCTTACAAACATACGTACAACGAATATCAAGACTGCTACCGAAAACGAAGCCAGGTGGTAGTTTTAGTAACTACACAAAACACAAAAAAAAATTTGCACAAAAACGCGACGATTTTTTTTTGTTATGTTTCAAATATGTGTTTGGGTGGTAAATCCATAGTTTTTGCTAAAGTTATAATTAAAAGCCTTGCAATAGGAAAAAAATCTATGCTACAGAGAAATATATCAACTTGTTTGCGGACAAAGTGAGGTTTAAAGGTCTTCATAGTTTCTCTTCAAATTTTTTTGTATGTAACATTTTATCATCGCATGATCTCATAGTGCATTAATTAAAACTATTACTTGTACATATATGGACTATATAGCATAACCCCTCTCAATCGTACTCTTGATTGTTGAGGAAGCCCTTGCCCTGCTAGGGAAGTATATGAGCTGATACAGATAGCTTATATATACCCACAACTCTAAACAGACGTGTGGCTAATGGCTCACACCATATTATGTCCTGCACCCAATTAATCTACAGCACAATTTATTCGCCTATAAATTATACTAACTCTACTTGATATAGTGACACGGTTCATAGCGTAGAATAGCCTACGCTATGAACCGTGAGTTCTTGAGTTTGATTCCCGGTGAGCTTATATATTCTACGAAATTGAAATCAAAATCGCCGTCGACTATACATACCGTGGCATACCATAATCCGGCCGTCAACGTGTCATACAAAAAAAGATGAATAACTACGGAGCGCTCCCCAGTACCCCGTTTCCTCACCGACTACATACAAAATATGCCTGATACATTCATAGCACGGTCATTGTATGTTACGTTGTAATATGGCGTTACAAATTAAGATCGGTCTAATACCGTTTACGATCTTATCCGTCATACATGCCTCTATTGTTAATCCCAGTCACTATGTACTCATGATAATAAGCGACAATCTGATTTGCGATTGTACATAATTCAAATATGTAATAGAGCAGCATAATCTACAGTTGATTAACCTATGTAATATACTCGGCATGGTATGTAAAAGTCCGCCAACCCGCACTAGGCCAGCGTGGTGGACTATATGGTCATGGCGTATCAGCCCATATACGACCCACTGCAGGGCACGGTCCTCCTCTACAATCGAGAGTACGATTAAGAGTGGTTAGGCCATATAGTCCACCACGCTGGCCTAGTGCGGATTGGCGGACTTTTACGTATTATAGAAATTTATACAAATCGCTGTGGTATGCAGGTTTCCTCACTACGTTTTCCTTCACGGTTATAGTTATCTCAAACAATGCGTTAAATAAATAAATAAATATACCCAACAGTCACATACAGTGTCGTGACCCCACACTAATATCGAGTCTTGTGTCGTGGGTATCAGGAGCTACGAGAGACTTTTCGGTCTCACAAACACCCAGACCCGAGAAATACTTTTAGGCCTCACAAATATTTGTTTTGGTGCGTGGATCGAACCCGCAGCTTCTCGTTTCACAGCCAGCGTCCAACTAACTGCGCCAAGGAGGCTGTCAAAATTGTCAATTTCTTTTTGTCAAAATTTGTTAGATATTTTTTCCTCGAGCCGCGCTCCTGGACGACATCAAAAAGAGTTGATAAAGGCTGAAAATCAGAGCTGTTCGGAAATGCGGTACAAGCCAAGATTTCTTTTGTTGTGCTTTACAATCAAACATTGTCTTATTTTTTGAGCAATTAGGTTTGATTTTGAGCAGCTTTTTCTTCTCAAGTCCAAGATTATGGCGAAGTATAAAAATAATGTATATCATTTCATAAGCGGCGACTTCACTGTGACAATGTCTTGACATTGCGTAAGTTTAAGAGCGGGAGTGAATCGTCTGTTTACAGAAACAAAAAATAAATGAAATAAACTTGTCGGCGTAAAATATTTATTGTGGGGTATTTTGATAATACTGGTTTGTCAGTGTTTCTGCGATTTGAGATTTTTGAGGGTTGTCAATAACTATAAAAAATCGTCTGTATTGTAATATCAGGCCTTTCATTTTCGAGACGCCTACTATACCGGTCATCCGGTTCTAAATTGTTTCTCTAAGTCATATTAATCTAGAGATTAAACTAGCAGTGCAGTCACCATGCCGTGCTAGACTAAAAAAAAAAAAAAGTAAATCCAATAAATGTGGTTGGTATTTCGACAAATTTGGGTTAAGTTTTTATTTTTTATTATTCTTCCCACTTATTTGAAAAACCAATTGTCTGGATTAACTGCTTTATTAAAATTGTTGATTAAACAAATTAATTAATAAATATTGGACCCCATTTGGTCCAATTTGGTTTTGTTCTTTTTTTTTTGTTCATTAAGCTAGAATATTTTAATTTGAGGAATGCAAAACGTTGTTGTATATCCTGATAGATTATGTATTACGACGCCATCACAAGCTGAGCATATGTAGTATGTTTTTCGCCTTCTTATATTTATTCTTAATCTACAATACTAGCACAATTCCACTAAATTTATCTATCAATGGTAAAATTCTTCAACTGCCTTCAGTAACAGGCTAGGTCATAATGAAACAATTCAAAATTATACAGTGCTATAAAATTATTTTAAATTGTACTTTTCCTTGGAAAATTTTGTACAAAAGATGTATTCAAATTTCAATAGAAGCGGAGAATGGCGCAACATAAAATAAGTCACCTGTCTGAAAACGTTCGCTTCTAACAAAGATAAAAACACATTAAGGCAGTTCGGTAGCTCTAATGAGTTCCAAAACGTACACTGAATATTAACACTTATTACTGAACTCAGTCTTAGAACGCTTAACTTCAGCAATGTAAACTGTTAAATTTTCAACGTCGCTTAGATCTCTGAGTTATCTTAATTTATTGAATTAGATTTACCTTCGAATAAAAGTCATTATTTTCGTCACTCAGCCAAACATTAAACACAAGGAATATTGGATCCAATTTGGTCCAATGTGGTTAATGTGTTAGTTTTTTTTTTGTTATCAGCCCATATACGACCCACTGCAGGGCACGGGCGCCTCTACAATCGAGAGTACGATTGAGACTATAACGGCGAAGGAAAACATCGTGAGGAAACCTGCATACCATAGCGATTTGTATAAATTTCTATGATATGTAAAAGTCCGCCAACCCGCACTAGGCCAGCGTGGTGGACTATATGGCCTAACCACTCTCAATGTTAATTTTTAATGTGTTAAAATTCCATGGATGCCTGCCGCTTTCAATACATCAATGTAGAGATCCTTGGGGGAGGCCTATGTTCAGCAGTGGATTTCCTGTGGCTGAAGAGAGAGAAAGAGAAAGTCAAACATTTCTTGCTAGGTTCTTCACAGCCCACGCGACTAAAATGGTGAAATTGAAAGTGACGGTTCGGAGTTTGATTTCTGGATATAATGAAATAAGTAACCCATGAAAACCATCTCACCCGGTAATGGTAGGATATTCATATCCGGCCGTATATCGACCAATGTACACCACGGTTGAAAAGCCGTCATGCAGAGGTTCGGTATACCACGTTCAACCTCTGCAGGTATATCCAATGTCAAGCTGGCCGGCATAGTTGTGTCGACTGACGAGATGATAAACTCTCGCCGGTAGATAGCTTATCTAGGACTTAAGCCCCATTTACATGAAGAGAGTTTCTCGCGGCGGGAATCGTATGCCATTATCGCCGCCACAGATTATCGTGTTCTGACAATTATTTACACGATACAACTTTTTTATATCCTTACGATAATCGTATCTTGAAGGCGAGAAACTCTCCTCGTGTAAATGGGGCTGTAGATCCAATTCCCTTTTGGTACATTGTAGTCGCTTCCTTTTTTTCTAGCATAAACTGTGCCACTGCAGGGCAAATGCCTCCCTTTCTTTCTTCTTACCAGTATGAAAATAAATAACTATATTGGTACGATTTGTGAATTGTGAGCTGTGTTCGCAGTTACAACTTGAAGTAATCTAGCAATTAGCATGTTCCATTACGACATACGTCCATAACGAGAATGTTTGCCGTCCACATACATAATAAATTAAGCAGTCAGATCAAAACAGAATCGTGAGTGGAATTATACCGATACGAATATTAAATCGAAGTATATTAAAGCAATTTGTACTCGGCTTAAAAAACCTATTGACATCGATACATCTTGTAACAAGTATCGTTAATTCTATTTCAACAATAAAGATTTGAACATACCCGAGCTATCTCGACTTAAAACCGTGTATAATGACATGTTTATTTGCCATTCGATTTGAGCACTCCGAATTTATCAGGTCACCTACAAGCGATCTTGGCCTCACATTATTACAAGCCAGACTTATATATATAAACATACTATCACAATTTTATAAATCTTTAAGCTCGTTAGGTTTGAATGGGTCTGACGAGGGTCTCTTTCATGAAATTGCAATCTTTATTATAAGGTCCAAATTGATTTAGACTTTTTACATACAAATATATAAATGAAAATGTTTGAAAAGACACCCGTAACACCAATGTCATGTAATTGCAAAACTGATTTGGATTTTCTACATTGATTTAGTTTTTATTCATCCCTTTTTTGTATTTTTTCTAGGATAAACACTAAACTACAGCCTAAAACTTAATATATTATGTTGTAAATAGTGACCCATCTGTAAGATTCTTAAGTAAACGATTTATTTTTGTGATTTTTCTGCTATATACATTAACTTATGATACGTGTTTATTATAGGTAAAAAAAATCATCGAGTTAATTTTATTTGGAATACCTATGTAATGTATATGTTACGGTAAGAGTGAATAATTGAAGATTATTAATAATTACCGATTATTATTAATAATTACCGAAAGTCGAGGTTAAAGTGATAAATTAATCACATTTGTCAGTTTTTACACTGATACAATAAGCTTAGCATACTTGTATCGACCGGCAAATATAAGCATCTCACCTTACTAATTACTCTATCTGGATCTTATCCGTGAAACTCTTTTTGGCTTGCGTGCATTTGCTGTCGCGTTTCGTTCGGTGAGTGAGATTGCCGGATGCCCAACACCCCTTTCCTCTTCCCATCATTTTTCCCTCCCACTCCCCTCGTGGTTTTCAGGACCGGCAACGCATCTATGAACCAAGCGTTGTGGATGGTCATGGGCGGCAGTGATTACGTACCATCAGGTGACCTGTTTGCTCGTTTGCCGGAACTGTGCTATAACAATTTGATACTATAAAGTATAACTCATTATAACATTTTAATAAGTAAAATTTTGAACAATTTTTCTTTAAAAAAATAAAAAACATTGATACTTTTATTAATGTTGACTTAAGTAACTTGGAATATTGTTTAATCATTTAAATATTTAATGTACAATTACGACCTGTAGTAAAATAAATTCTAAGGGCGAATTAAAATATTATTTATTTTATGAAAATGAGTTACAGTCTTTGATATATTTTACCATTTACTATCGCATTCACTTTAAGTCCATTAACTCCGACCTTCATCAGATAAGTCAGAATAAAACTTGATGTTAACAATTAATTATTATCGAAAGTAACACATTTTCTATGAAATAAGTTCCAGAACGATGTATATTTGTAGAGTCTTTCAAGAAAATGCTAAGACACTTAACATCCATTTTGATCTAAACTCTTTGATCCTCAATGTCATTGACCTATGAAGTCTATTACTAAAGGGTTAAGTCTCCCTTAACATCAATTAATAGTTATTACATAATATATTCAAAGGTTAATATTATATACTTCATAATAAAAAAAACATTATTATTTTACGTTTAAGCAGCACTCAACGCTGTGTTACCAATTTCGGTGTTTTCAGTTATCCTACAAAGGTTATGAACCGTATTATAAGCTCTACCACAATATCTAGAAGAATATTGGAGATAGAACATTTTACTGAAAAGAGATTGGCTTGATCGATGTAAAAGACATTTAAACAGTATTTGAATAATATTGTTAATCATGAAAACGGAATACATAATATTTAGCCTTTTAAGAAATATAAAATGATGACATCATTGCGCCAAACAAAAGCCATTTTTCCCACCGCATAATTAATTTCCCTTCCTAGTAACTAATAAATAAATACACCCAACAGTCCCATACATAGTCCTGACCCTACATTAAGATCTATTAAGTCTTGTGTCGTGGGTATCAGAAACTACGAGAGACTTTTCGGTCTCACAAACACCCAGACCCGAGACAAATACTTGTGGACTTCACAAATATTTATCTCGGTGCGGGGATCGAACCCACGGCTCCTCGTTTCACAGACGGCCTCTAATCAACTGCGCCACGGAAGCTGTCAAATATGTAATACACTCACATTTAGACATAATATGTAACAAGGGCAGTAGTTTTAGCACACTCCCGAACGTGTCCTTAGGGATCCCCCATCCCTCGCGGTATCGGGAAGTGTCGCGCTTTCTGCAATGTTGCGCTGATCAAGACCGTCGGCTGACCCTGAACCTTTGTTTAGTTTAAGTAATTCGTTGTAACACTTTCTTTTATTAAAGCTTTTATTCGTGCAACTATCGGATCAATTGCCCACGCCCTGTGGTCTTCATCCAACGAGCTAGCCGAGCAAAGACATCAAACATATTAATTTTAAACAATGCGAATGTTTATAAAAATATTACTATAGAATAACTTCAAAATATCTCTAGAAAAATAATATGTATTTTGTACAAAAAAAAGTATTCTAATAATTTGGGACCGATTCCATTTGAATAAATTAATTGTAATTTATTAATTGTTTGTGGATACACATGGAAAAATTTGATTGTTGAAATTTAACAGGGATAGCTAACTAAGCCAGAGACGTAAATAATTAAGAGTAATTCGGTAGTGGAAGATAAGATTGAGTCATGGAACAAAATGAGACGGGATATAACAGGACGGGACAGGACGGGAAAAGCAGTACAGAGCATTGAGTTTGAATATAAATAAAACAGTCCGGGAAATATTATGTTGCTGATGTGGACTGGACTTGAAAATTTAAAATAAAATTACAGTGAATTAAACTATAAAATTACGTATAACCCAATGAACTATTTTGTTTAACAATAAGAATATATTCAGCTGTGGGAGAGGGTCTAGTAATTCTACAGAAATGAAGTATTTTGATTTTTGAATGAGCATATTAATAATAATAAAACTACAGTCATAGAATAATAATGCAAAAAAGCGTGACTTAGATGTCATACGGCACGACATCAATGTTATTACGGCTAGATTTGGTTCAGTATTATAAAACACCAACACATTATTTCTACACAATAACACAACTATACGTAATTTAATAATACACATGTCTTGTCTCAATATTTGTCTAAACAGAACAACCAAGAGAAACTTCCTGGACCGTAAATTGTTTTAAACTCGATTTTTCCTTTAATCTTATAATAACATAACTCGGCAGATAATACTCGGAAAAATGCGAGAGTTGTCTCTAACTTATTTTGCTTCGTGCCGCATCGGGTGCTTGAAGGGTGAGGCGGGGTTAAGAGAACATCTAACCTAAGTTAGAGAGGGGGAAAATGGAAAACAGCTGTAACTTTAAGTATAAAATATTTTAATTCAATGAATACGAGGATTATTTTGTAAAGTATAATTGTGCTGTTTTTGGTGAGTGGTGAATTAATATTTATATTCTAACTATGTGAATATCGACTTTGATATTGTTGTCTTGGAGTATATATTTAATTTAGAGGGAGCGCTGGTACTTAAAAACGTAGATAAAAATAGTGGTGCTAGGCCACCTTTTTCTGCCCTCCTATTGTTGAATTATTTGAAAATGAAAAATAAATGAAATAGTTTACAGTTATTGAATTCCACTCAAATTCATTTTACACGGATAATGACTAAATATATACTTTCGGTTACCAACGAAATTTATAGCAATTTATTGTTAAATAATTTGTTTAAATTTAACTAATATAGCAATGCTACCAACATTACGAATAAAAAATATCAACGTTTTTGAGGACGCAAATGTATGAAAGCGCTCCCTCTATATTATCCAAGATTGTTTTATTATACCGGCTTGAACTACGGCCACTGTACACAAAGGAAGAAAATTACTTATTTCGTAAAGACCCATACAAATGCACCGCGATTCAGATTCAGCCAATGTATCGAGCATGCAGCTGGTCGGTATAATTGCGTTGACCAACCAGAGATGCTTATTTACAGTAGTTAGTCTGTCAACACATACTAGGCCAGCGTGGTGGACTATATGGCCTAACCCCACTTGACCGTATCCTCGATTGTAGAGGAGGCTTGTGTCCTGCAGTGAACGTATCTGAGCTGATACAATAACAGTACTTTGTCTGCATTCCCAAGGTGTCCTTGCTTCAACTTTATTGTTAAAGTAACATTTTAATAAAACTAACAAAATTACTAGTCTCTTTGTTGTATGATAACATGTATGAAAATAAAGTGTGTATACTGTCTGGGTAAGGTTACCAAAGTGGAGGAGGGAAAGGTTGGAATCTCAAAACCCCGTTCATAACAATAGTAAAATTAATATTTTTCTGTGAGAGAGTTGTACAGACTTTGCCAAACTAACACATACGCGTATCTACAGCGTGGCTTTCCCATTTTTTGAGTCTACCCTGCCTAGTTCCGGACTATAAAAACATGTCAAAATTCTCAACATTTCCCATTAATTATATTCCCAAGCGAGACGTATAACTCGCACAACATAAAAACTTTTACGGCAGAGAACAAAAGAAATATTTACAGCCACTACAAAACGCGGTGTTTGGCCCTCTCGTAAATTATTTGCTTTAATTAGTGAAATTAGTGACGATAAATTTAAGTCACGAGCTAAACACCCGCTTGACATTATTGTACTAAGTCGACGCTTAAGGACATATCTTAAATCAAATACGGGTTAACTTGTGTGCGGGATTATGTGCACAAATGGTGTAAGTAGATTTTCTTGAGTTCGACTCATAATCAATATTATATGTATCTAGGGTTCACAGTAGGGTTTGTTTTTGGTTTTTATCATTGAATTGCCGTTTCACACTGTTCAGATTAATTGAAAATTATGCTTCAGAATTTTTGAATTATGATAATTTTATAAGCGTATTTGGAACAAGAAGCCCTCATTGTAAGTCTGACAAATCCAATACCAAACAAGAATTTAAACTTTCAAACAAAGCCCGTAACATGGAACTAATGTCAAATTCAATTCAATACTGGAAAAAATCTCGATTTGGCCATAGCACCCTAGATATGGCCAAATCGAGATTTTTTCTTAGTTTAGAGCATGTATTTCTAATTACCAGACCATAATATCATATTTTTTTAATATTCACTTCTTATATTAAAATTGTAAAAACCCTCACAATGCTTAAAATGATGTAAGTTTAATTCCCGATTTTAAGTACCCACCATGAGATACCTACCACCAGTAAACTTAAATACAATTCACTAAATCCTAATCAATGTTATTATACAGCTGTACTAAATCAAAAACATAGTTTACAACATGCAACATCGTAACTAATAAAGCTATTTTAGTACCAGCCCAGTTTTACAACTAACAAAATTGGTGAATAAATTATTTTTAATTACCCAAACAGTTAACTTAACGCTTTTATGTTGACACATTGAAATGTTTTTTATTGTACATAAAAAATAATTATCACGACCGTACCTTGTTTATCAACGAATCATCACGAACGCAAACAAATGGAACGTGGTCACGTGACCATTGACCGAGAGCCACCTGATGGCCGCAAAACTAATGAAATATGATTTATAAAACTTTCGCACGATGGTGCCGTGTTAACGATCGGTGTGGGTCGCATGTTGGCGAGGCGACGCTTGTTATCCAAGTTTTAGTCACTAGCGTACTTTGTTGAATCTCGGCTTTGCAACGTCGTATTTTTATATTCTGTTTCTATTCGAGGATTTCGTGTAAATGGTATCTGGAACATGATTTTTCTTACTTCGTAGAATTAATAAAATTGATGTTTGTATTATTAAAAATATTTTTATTACACATTATACGAAAAACGAGCAAGTACTTCATAGAAAAATGTATGTATTTACCAGCCCAATACGATAGGAAAAACATTACTAAAAAAATCGACGCTTTTTTTTGTAAAAAATTTAGTTGCTTTGTGTCTAAAGTCACTAAAACTACCACCTGGCTTCGTTTTCGAAAGCAATCTTGATATACCCTGTATACTACCATTTTATAAACATATAGAGAAAGGCTCGAAAAACATCGAATACTCCCTATTTTATTGTCTTCTTAATCCCGACACCGACTTGTAAACACAGTGAAATGGTGCCGAGTTGTTGAATTCAAATGACCGCCATCGTAAGCTGGATTATTTATACAGTCCGCTCGTTTAAAAATAAATTATGTTTATTCAATAAAAACCCAATGCGAGACATTAAAATTCATGAAGGGATTTTGTTTTTTCGTTAACCTAATGTTTTCAAGTATCAGCATTTCAAAAGGTGTGCCGAGATTACAATTGACCTACATACAGACTCATGATTCAATTATTTATATGTTTTCTGGGTAAAGTCGAGTGCAAGAGAGCCGTATCGGAACGTAAGTGCACTTTAAGCACTCATGTAGAACATTTTGACGTATTTTTGGGCTTTTCGTAGAAATCTTACGTTTTTATATTGGAAGTAATAATACTACACTCAAAAGGTCTTTAACATTATTTAAATATCGTGAGAAAAACTGCGGAGGGTTCTGCGAATATTCTAATGTTACTGCATGTACTTTACAGTACATTCTGAATGGATGCCAATGACAGCCTCCGTGGCGCAGTTGGTTGAACGCCGGCTGTGAAATGTGAGGCCGTGAGTTCAATCCCCGCACCGAGGCAAATGTTGGTGTGAACCACAAGTATCTGTTGCGGGTCTGGGTGTTTGTGAGACCGAAAAGTCTCTCATAGTTCCTGATATCAACGACACAAGACTCAATCTTAGTGTGGGGTCAGGACTTTGTATGTGACTGTTGAGTGTATTTATTCATTTATTATTTATCTTCTCAACCGGGCTGTATGACTGTCTTACTGAAAAACGGACTTGCAGTAACAAACGGTATAGCTGTTGCGTTTCCTTCGAGAAATGGTATTACCAGAGACCCTGAAGTTGGTGACAGGATGTAGCCGCTAGGATAGCGTCAGAACAAGTGCGTTCATTTCGGGTTCAAGCTGTGCATATCCAGTTTCACGCAGCCTAGTATTAGATACTCAATTTCAATACTGCATTTAACCCCAGATAAGTGCCACTGACAAGTAATCTTTTTAGTCACACTGTTTTACCAATATGCCTGTAGACTGCCTCGGTGGCGCAGTTGTACCACGGTACGGTTACAAAGCTGAGGTCTCGGGTTCGAATCCCGGGTCGGGCAAAGCAATATTGGATTTTTCTATTCATTATCAACTCGGAGCCAGAAAATTGTGCCCGATACGGCGATAGGCTCGCCCCCTAACACATTGTGGAACAAAACACTCATCGCGAAATGTGAGTGTCTTGGTTGCTCCCAAGGGTACCTCTGCCTACCCCTTCAGGGAATAAAGGCGTGAGTTTATGTATATATGTTTTACCAATATAAAAATACAATGAAATACTGGACTATCCCAACGCCCAAACTCAAGGCTATTCATGCGGCATTGCAAAATTATTAACAATGAAAAAATAAACATAAAACAATACATTCCAAACGCCACTTCTTATATCTCAGGGCATGTCAAACAGCTTATCGTATGACTCAGCCGAACGGTGGCAGGATTAGTGCACAGCCGCCGGCGATCCGCTATTAATCACTACGCCGAATCGAAGCCGAAACAGGCCTGCTCAGCCGATTTTTCAACCCTACCCACCACTGGGAATGCTTAACAACCCCCTTAATTACCCCCATCCGTCTAGCTAAGTGGATATCGCTTTACCTGACAACGGTAATTTGGCAAGGATTTTATATCCGTAATTTATGTTAATTGTATTGGTTAATATTTTAATAGCACGACGTTTTCAATTAATTTTATGGGCTATTAATTTGTGAAGCTAACGCTTTGTTATTATCATATTTTTGCGCCTATTTCTTTACTTTTTGTGTAAAAATATAAAGGAAATTTTTTTTAAGATTAATGAATTATTTATTTCGAAGTTACTTATTATACTTTATTAAAATAATGTCATTTAAAAATTAAATACTGAATATGCACATACTATCCTAAAATCTATACCCGTGTCAATATATATTATAAGTACTTATTATTGTTGGACACGTGCCTTTCCTGAATTTAATGGAAGGACGTAGGCCTTCACGCTTACCAAACGCCTCATCGATTTTCAGAAAAAATAACATTTATATGTAAAAACAAATAAGTACACACAGCAGTAACATACAGGCCTTAAGCCACATTTTTATATTCTTGTCTTGTGCACAGGTAAAACTAAAAGAGACTATATTTATTTACTTTTGGATCTGACAACACCTAGATCCGAAACGAATAATTGCAGATATCACAAAAAAATATTTCGGGACAAGAATTGAATTCATGATTTCTCTTTTCATATCTATCTCCTTAACCACGTCACGAAACAACTTTAAGCAAACTCCAAATATTTGAACTTAGTCAATTTTAAGCTTGCCCGTTGTGGGTACATATTTGGATTGGATCATCTATCGTAAAAGCAGCTGATAATCTCCAAACTGTTTATAATTCAACTATTGTAGTAATATTTTGTCAGCTCCGCGAAGTGCACGTAGTAACAGATGCGTATGACAAATAACCAAAACATAGAGCCCTTCGGTCTACGTTTCCCTCGGCAGGAAACAATAAATCATGGCTTATTGCCACAGCTGGTATCACAACCTCACAGCCACTGTGTTTATCATGCAAAAGCAGTAGTTGTGTTTCATAGAGTTAGAAAAATATGAATATTTTCAATGCTATTATAGTTACAAGCTGCAATGTACACGATTTAAAAGCGGTTTACTAATATAATTTCATCATTGCCAATGCCAGTCTTGCAGAGATTAAAGTGGACTAAGATAATGGATTTGAAATGCTGATATTAAAATAACATCTCGCTGTTGACGATTAAATATTTCGCCTTAAAGTTAAATTACACTAGTTCTCGAACTTCTGTGTGTACACGCTCTTTTAGTACTTAACTACTTAAGTGAAGTTGGCGCAAAATTTTAGTCATATTTCAGAAAGGTCGCCTCCAGATTTTACGATTGCCAGATTGCTTTGCATTAAACCGTTCTGAAAGTTAATTAGGCCCGTGCAAATATATTTTTGGATGAATTAACTGAAATCAGCCTTAAAACAGCTGACCGATGCCGCTCGTGTATCAAGTCAACTAATATTTTTTATTTAAAATATGTACTATACTCAAAAATATTTTTTTAACTCAATTCGAGATATAGTCCAGCTTATTCTCAAGTATCAAGGCTAATTGTGGCTTGCATATCCTTTTTCAACTCTCAACAGCAATGGCAGCGCTGAGACCCTCTCACAACTCCAGATGGTCGAGTGATTAAAGTGGCAAACGAAAGCTAGCTCAAATTACACTACTTTCCTTAAGAGGAAACAATGGAAAAGGGACGTCTCGTTTGAATGTGCCAAAAAGAGCAGCGCGCTCTCTCGGACAACTCTGACAGTTTAAATTCGTTGTCAAGTTTCTTTGTGGAACACTTTCTTGTATGCAAGTGACGTTCCGATGCATTTGTAGACTTAAATTACTTTTTATTTTCCATGCTCAAAGGCGTAGACAGGCGTTCTGTGAAGTATCCTAGTTTTATGGGTTCTCTTCATAGGTCTTGATCACTTGCAGTTAGATGGACGGCTTTCCAGATTAACGCGTTGTCAATAAAAATATGCAAAATATTTGCATGCCACTTTTACAAAATGCAATAGTTTGTATTTTGTGCCCGCAGATTTTAATCCTTCTCTTATCTAGTGTTTTGTAGACACACACAGTCTGTGATTATGTACCTTTATACATTTTTTCAATTATTCAGTCTTAAAGCTAGACTGATGAAATTTTAGGAGTTTCAAGGCTACGAGGGTTCAAAAATGAGAGGAAACACTTCGGTAAAAGGTAGGGCTTTTCTGTCACGTCTTGCTGCCTACCCAGAGGGTTACTCTATTCTCTGATAAGAGGACGAATGTTCAAAACGTCGTACGTTTAACTGTACGAATGTGCCTAAACACTCTACTAATTGTTGGAAACTTTGAATCCTCTATCGTACGTCGTAACTATAGACTAAGTTGGAGTGAAAGTTAAGGTTCATAGATAATAATATTGATTTTTAGGAGTGGTGTTAAAAACTTTTATCTTATACGTGGAAGTCGAACGTTCGACCATTCGAACTTCGTGTCGTAGAATAGAGTAACCCCCAGCTCTAAGTACTTCAATAGTATTTCCTATCAGGTTTGCTTCCAACTTGTGCAGATACGACTGACCCTATTGTTTAAAACTATTGAAACCAACAATTTTCTTTGGCTTACTGACCTTATAACCCCAGACGTTGGTATTTTATATGCGGGTAGAAGACAATTTGTGTTCAAAAATTACCTCTGAGAGATCGTCAAGAATTACGTCACATTGTGCCTATAACGAAATAGTGCGATTGTTCCCTTTTTTCTCATGGAGAAAATCCTCTTGGATACCCGCCTTAAGCAAGGTATGACGGATTTTTACCGGCTTGTTACTCCATCGACACTTTGGAAAAACGTCGGGACCTCAACATGAACACGCTAAAGTCTCCCAATGCGATTGTTGCCTGCTATTCGTTTTGTATAATGGACCATTTGAAGAATGAAAGCCACATTTAACCCATTAGCAAAACACACTATCAATAAAAATTTAATTGAAATAACCCAGATTTAAATTCGACAGATGATTTGTAAATTACATTTTCAAACCATTTACCAAAATAGATTGATACGGAAATATTTACTCACGTGGGAAGAGAACATCCGGCACCCGCCAGCCGTTCAGTCCGTATGGCCTCAGCTTTGTAAATATAGAAGCGCTGATGACCTAAAAATGACAAAGCTGCTGTATCTTTTCATCTTCAGACCGATTTTATCAAATTAACATAAAGGTTCCTTTCCTCAAATTGAATTTTTTTGAAATATAAGTGACACAATTAGAAAATTTTATTCATACCGATATTATCAAATTTATAATCATTGATTTTAAATATTGTATTTTATTCGACGAATATTTATTTTACTTTTAAAAACTCGGACTCTAAAGACATTTTTATGAGCACTATTTACTTCCAATTACTTGTTGCTCTATTTCAATTATTTTTTTGATATAATATACAGTATTTTCCGGAGGGAAATGTCCGTCAGGTAAATAGAAAAAATATCGTTCATATTTTTGAAATAGTTGAGTTATTCATTTGGTACAAAGGCAAGTAAACAAATAATGCGCTGACCCATTTTTTTGGGACTGGACAATGGACATGTAAAAATCACTGGCGATATTTAAACTTGCAGGTACTACGTCAAACGTTTACGCGGCAGAAAATCAAAGCGCTTTTCGTTCTAATAGCCACAGAAAAAACCTTTCTCTGGTGGTTTTCACGTATGGTGATGTAGGGTTTGTTAGAGACGCGGCCCAGCCACAACATCTGTACAGGCTGGAAGGATGACATCGGCACACCCCTTTCGGCGTCCTTCGGCTTCACACACTTCTTCTTATTAAAAATGCATATAAAACAATATTTTCATACACATGTGAAGTAAACGCGACCGGTAATTTAATATCTTGCAAATCGACTTTACTGAACAGAAAATAAAAATATTACCACACATTTCTACCAAACCTAATTACTTTTTAAAGAAAAGTCGAGAACAATAGGAATGACGTCGGCGAGAGTAATTCACTCGCTGGGGAGTTGTTAAAGGTACTTATACATAGCAAAGACAGTGGTCGCGCTCAAGTAATTTATGCACATTTAAATAGGATTGGCGTGGAACAGAATCACAGCTGCGTGTAACTGATTTTATGTATACGATGCTCTCTTACTTCTTTTGGTTTGCTGGTTTGTGAGTAAATTCTTTGAGTTTTTGAATAATCGGATTAAAAAAGTAATGTGGGCCAGTTACACGCATGTCAATTACAACGTCTTTTATTTCCAACTATCTTCTGCCCGCAACTGTGTTTGCGTGGTTATTTTTATTTAAAAAATGCCATCCCGTCCTGTCCCGTTATATCCCGCCTTGTCGCGTCTCATTCTCACTCAAGATATGTAATCCAGTCTGATAGATCTGGTCAACTATACGCCATTTTCTTCTATTCACACGCTTACAAAACCACAGCTTCGAAGTCATTACCACTTCGGCTCCAAGTTTGTTAGTTCGTATCTGTGCCACACTATAAACTTTTGGAAATGTTTTAGGATTCACGTGGCCCCTCCTTTCAGACGAAACTTCAGTGAATTGTTCCGAGTATACCAAGAACCGCTTTTGACGTAGAAACATGAAGCTGTATTAAGTAGCCGTATTTGACAAGTTGTAATTTCTTTGGAGAAACCATCTTATTCCTTCTGTGCATTAACCCGAAACTTTGTGCAAATATTATCTTCTGCGAGCAAGAGCAGCGCGGTAGTAAAGGCACTTGAGCGAAGTCGGGCAGGGATGCTAGTATTATATGTGTGTATTTACATAGGTGACAGTGCACATAATGGTTAGAGTAGTGTAATACAAATATGTAGTATACATTGCGTAATTCGAAATAAATCGACGTAGTGTAGTCTAAAAACGAAGCGCGACACATTTTCCTAGATCATTGTGACCGTTTTTCCATCGTTTAAGGTGGTCAACATTTTCTCTCTCTCTTCAGCTACAGGAAGTCCACTACTGAACTAAGGAACATCCCCCAAGGATCTCCACATTGACCTGTTGGAAGTGACTAGCGATTTCCCGCAACCCCTAACCAGGTCGTCCGTCCACCTTGTAAACGGGCATCCGGTCGCCATTTTCTTTGGACAGAAATATCCTACAAGCAAAAGCATAACTCCATGAAGTACTAAAAATACTTGAGCGGTCTCAAAAGTTTCCGTAGGTACAGGCCATCAAGTCGTTCAACACTCGACGAAAGAATTACAGTGTCGACTAAAACTCGTATTGTTCTGTGAAGCGCTAAAACATTTAATATTCGCGGCACGGACTATTGTCCCGTCTGGATTGGAGACGAGGGCCCTCCGTCGACTGTTGAGTGTTTAAAACCGGAGGTCGTTGCGAACACTTGTCCACGCAGTGCCATACCGATTTGTTATTCTTTCTGTCCTTCAAAATATATTTTTGAACCTAGTTTTACTTTCTTTGAATTATGTAACGTTATGATAATATAACAACACGTAATATATTCATATATATTAATGTATACATTAATATATATGAATATATATATATATATGTTGTAGATTCGAATGGATTGCCATTCAAATGGCTGTTGTTGTCATCCGACATGATGACTATTTATTATTTATTTATTTTAATTAATCCGTCAGTGCTCATATTTGGCGCTGTTCCGGGCAAGATTCACGATAGCAACTATTAAAGCATTCACAGACACTATTGACAGATTCCTTCAGGTTGCCATGGGCAACCGATAACTTACAAGACTTCAATCATGTCGGATTGTGCTGCCATTTCAATAAAATAAGAGCCCTGTGTAATCTCTAACACGGCCTTTCTGCGCTGCAACGGGCTCTCGCGTTGCTTCTTGACATAAGATCCAGCCTAGATGGAACAGCGCACACACAAGCATAGCAATTATAAACAGCTTTCAACCTCACACAAAAAGCATAGCGTAAAGGCTTTCAGCATGTTACTATTCTAACGTTTAGCAAAACATGTACACAACACGTAGATGCCAAAGCATTGTAGCTTTCAACAAAACACAAGGACAAAGCGTTAATGCTTTCAATCCATCTCACCAATCGCACTGTAAAGCATGATAGCTTTAAACAGCCCACAAGGATAAAGCGGTAATGATTTCAATCCACCTCCTGCAAAGCGTAGCGACTTTCAACAGATCATAAGAACAAAGCGGTAATGCTTTCAGTCCAATCTTCTGCAAAGCATGATAGCTTTAAACAGACCACAAGGATAAAGCGGTAATGCTTTCAATCCAACCTTCCTGTAAAGCGTAGCGACTTTCAACAGATCATAACGACAAAGCGGTAATGCTTTCAATCCATTCTCCTGCAAAACATGATGGCTTTCAACAGATCATAAGGACAAAGAGACAAAGCCTTCAATCCATCCTCCTGCAAAGCGTGGTGGCTTTCAACAGATCATAAGGACAAAGCGATACAGCTTTCAACAAATCAGCAGGATAAAGCGATTAAGCTTTGAATCCATCTTTTAATAAAGCGTAGCAGCTTTCAGTTTAAACAGGACATTTAATCAATCAGCAACGAACATGTCTTTTATTAACACAGGATTACTACCGAATTATTATTCAAATTCAAACAGTGATTCAATCTTCATTCATTCATTCAATTCCTATTTTCCCCTACATGGAGCTGAAGGCTTCAAACAATGACTCATACTCATCTATCACAGTCTCAAAGAAATTCAATACAACACAGGAATGGAAACCAAATCAATACTAGAATAATCAACACACATAATTAATCAAGTTTTAATTAAATAAAACTATCGATCGGTTATGGACCCTAGAGGATCAAGATATCCTGACAATTTTAATAATTTTAATGTCGGACTGTGTTGCCATTTCAATAAAATAAGAGCCCTGTGTAATGTCTAACATATATATATATATATATATATATATATATATATATATATATATATATAACACGTAATATAGGACTTCTATTAAACCTTTAAATTGTATCAAAAGCGGATAAATTATCTAAGAATAAGTTTAAACCTATTACTGTTGCCTCTTATAGTTATTTTCCCTAATGACATTTTACAACATTTTGATGAGACGTAAGTAGGCGTGTGGTGATCGCAAGCTCACGTTGTTTTTTCTAAATGAAGATTTCAGATGTTGTCTCGTAATTATTATTTTCACATAACAACGGATTTTACTTAAAAAAAATCATTTTCATGAAAGGTTCTACGTTTTTTTTTGTAAAAGAACGAATATGAGTAATTTATAGCAAATTTTTTGAACCGAGTTAATAAACAACCAATTTTACGCCTAATTCAAGACAAACGTCGTGCAAACTGGTATATTTAAGTCATAATTAATGCGAGTAGGCCTCAGAAGAAATCACATAACTTATTGAAAGGAGGCCAAATATTCAAGCTTCAATAACTTATACACGAAAGTTTATTTTGTTTAAAAAACTTAACATTCATAAATTGATTTTTATAGGCATAAAAAAAGCTTACTGAATTCATAATATACGTTACAAAATAATCGAAAAGACGGTATCAAATTTAAGTGAAAGTCATGTCAGCTTGTGTATTTGTGTGTAAATAATTGCCTGTCAAATATTGGAAAGTCTAGTCTAGTCTTATGTCAATGACAGGACCCAAACAAAATGTATTTTATTGTAAATGTTTATAACCCTTACAACTTTAGTTAGTAAGTCTTTTTCTTCAGTTGAACTCAAGACATTGAGCTCACAACAATTTGATGAGACATAAGTAGACGTGTGTTGACCTCAAACTCACGTTGTTTTTTCTCTTAAGCTGACTTGTGTGAAATTCCTGAAACCTTCTTCAGTCCATTCCATAAAGTATATTTTTATTTAATTCATTCTTTAAGTTTAAAATGGTGTGTGAACCTTTCTCCTCCTTTTGTTCCCTTCAAACTTCAAAGGATCACACGTATGAGGCACGATTCCCGAAGCCATGTAATGCCAGCAATTCCCGTATTGTCATTGGTCAATTCGCAGTCTTGAAAGCAGTGTGTAGACGTTGTGAACGAGTGGGGATCGGCGAGATCCTTGCTTCGAAACAAGATCGCGCAGTCCGGTTGGTGTGGGTTTGGGATATGGAAATTATCATAACCAATACCCCGGTACTAGAATTGGTGCCCAGTTATATTGGTAAATGCTTGCCTGCTGTCTCGTTTTTGGTCACAAATAAGTTCGACATAGCGCGGGTGGTATTAATGTCTCTGTCTGCCTCTTCAGGTTTAATATCTTGAGCTTATGCACTTATATTACCATAATAACACGTTTATTTTTTGTTTACCAGAATTTTATAATTTTTGTGAAATTATGAATTTTTGAGGACCCATTTCACCAAGGTAAACGTCAACTGACGGACGACCTGGTTAAGGTTGCAGAAAGTCGCTGGATGCAGGCCGCTTCCAGCGAAGTTTTCCGTTGCCATTCAACCTAAATATCACTTAACCATACGAACCAAAAGCCTTGTATGGAGAGCTTAATCATCCGTTAACCTAAATAACACGACTGATAGACATTGTTGGCAACAAATCTGGCATATTGCCATAATGTGGCCGCAGACTGGCGGCTTTAGCACGCAGCTCCGCCTCTCGGGACCAGACTTGTGTCAGTCAAAATAGCTGCCGATATTCACTTGATTTACAGCTTTATAAAGAGCTCTATGTTTTTGGTAGGATGTTCGTAACCGCCCGGGTAAAGACCCCATAAATAATAGATCCCATTGATCCACGAAAATGTATCGTGTTTCGCTTTTAGTCTGTGTATGGCGTTTCTAGTGAGTGACTACCATTGTATATCTAGACAACACCTCACTCTATTGGGTGCATAGTAACTATTATGCAGTGCAAAGTGTCTACTTTGCACTGCATTTGTATAAAAAATAATACATGCAAAATTTAAAAGGATTATGAAATATCCTTCCAACTAATATTATTAAGGCGAAAGTTTGTGTCTTTGTTACTTCTTCACGCCCGAACGGCTGGACCAATTAAAATTAAATTTGGTAAGGAGGTTGCTGACACCCTGGATTAACAGATACGCTACTGTTTATCCCGAAAAATATAGTGTTCAAGGGGGATAATCAAAAAAGTCTTCTCGCTCGAACAGCTGGACTAATTTTAATCAAATTTAGTATAGAGGTAGCTAATACCTTTGATTAACACATAGCCTACTTTATATCCAGAAAAAATGGCATGTTCCCATGGGACGATCAAAGAGTCTTCCCGCTCAAACGACTGGACCAATTTTATTGAAATTTTGTATGGAAGTAGCTGATACCCTGGATTAACACAGAGGCTACCTACTTTTTATCCCGAATATTTAGTTTTCCTGTGGGATGAGACAGGAATTAAAATATGTATATATGCTACTCTTTTAAACTCTAAGGGATGGTTTGATATAGGACGGATAAAATGGAATATAAGAGGATAGGATTACATGCCTTGAGTCATGAGATAGGTTGGGACGGGACACTACGGGACAGAACGAGGAAAGCAGTATAAAGGTTGACAGTCACGTAGAATTTAAATATAAAACAGTTAGTACGCGAAGAAGTGCGTGGTGGCCTGTTGGTAACGGACCAGACGTGGCTGCCTACATGTTCACGGTGGTCGCGGGTTCAAATCCCAGGGCACACCTCTGACTTTTCGGAGTCATGTGTGTATTGATAGTCAATCACCACGCACTATAACGGTGAAGGAAAACATCGTGAGGAAACCTGCATACCATAGCGATTTGTATAAATTTCTATGGTATGTAAAAGTCTGCCAACCCGCACTGGGCCAGCGTGGTGGACTATATGGCCTAACCACTCTCAATCGTACTCTCGATTGTAGAGGAGGCTCGTGCCCTGCAGTGGGTCGTGTATGGGCTGATACAGTACAGTACAGTACGCGAAGAAGTGTCTGATGTGGACTGGACTCAAAAAGTGTCTGCACCCAGGCGGAGCCGCGCCGGGCTGCTAGTAAGTAAATACCCGAGAGTTACTAAATTGTTACCGTGAGTGCCTCAGAACAAGAATAAAATTTGGTCTCACAACACTTAAATCCGAAACAAATATTTATAGATAACATAAAAATTTAGGTCCATGCTTGACATTCAGATTTTTGTCTGCTTCATATCGATAGATATCGTTATCAAGTGGTAATATTATTTTGAAAAAAAAAAAAACTTTAGAGGACTTATGTCGTTAAGTTGGCGTAGGTTTTATGTATGGGCCCAGGCGGGCCGTTACATTTGGAAATATGCAGGTCTAAAAATCCGGTGATACCAGTCTCCTTAGAGATACGCGAAATTAAGACTTACAGATGTATTTTTTTCACGTAAAATAGATTTCCCTTTTTTATTTGTATCAAAACATAGTCACGACGGGTTCTACGCTTCTTCGTAAAAGAATATAACTTATATTTTTAACCGACTTCAAAAAAAGGAGGAGGTTCTCGATTCGACTCTTTTTTAGATATTTTTTGAACCGACTTAAAAAGAAATCAATTTTACGCCTAATTGAAAGAGAGCCAACATTTCAAGCTTAAATAATTTATAGACGAAAGTTTATTTTATTTAAAAAACTTAACATTCTTAAATTGATTTTTATTATCATAAAATAAGCTTCCTGAATTCGTAATATGCGTTACAAAATAAACGAAAAGATCGTATCAAGTTTTAGTGAAAGTCGTGTCAGTCAAAATATAATATCGCAGACAAGTAATTGCTTGTCAAATATTGGAAAGTCTAGGGTTATGTCAATGTCAGGACCCAAAAAAATATATTTTATTGTAACTTCTCATAGCCCGTATAGCTTTAGTTAGTAATTGGCTGTTTGTGAAAGAATTCTCCCGAACAATACTTTATCAAATAAATGTAAACCATATAACGGTTAAATAATAGTGAAAACAGTAAAAATGTTTTTGTCGCAGTCGGAGTCATGTGTGTATTGATAGTCAATCACCACGCAATATAACGATGAAGGAAAACATCGTGAGGGAATCTGAATACCGTAGCGGTTTGCAAGAATTTGTATAGTATGTGAAAGTCCGCCAACCCGCACTAGGCCAGCGTGGTGGACTATATGGCGTAACCTCTCTCAATCGTACTCTCGATTGTACAGTACAGTTTGTTTTATTGATAATTACGAGTATAATTAACACTAAAACATAATGAGAGTCACTCTAACGCCCATGCAGATTAATTACATACCGATTTAATTTCAAAATGCGCGACTACTACGCCAAAAAGCTGACTCTTAGGTTTAAGCTACACAATATGTATATGTTGGGCCGAACATAAGTTATAACACGAATTATGTAAGTAAACAAACGAAATGGATATGTCGAAGGTTTCACAGTTTGCACAATACATTTGAATAGTGACACTTATCTGCAATGCGATTGATGCAGATGTCACCAACAACCTGGAGCCACATTAGAGAAAAGATACCATCTGGATTTGCGCGTATGTGTTTTTAGTTCTTTTCTTTTATATTGGCTTAACTTACTGCCAGAACTTTTATACGGGGAGCGGAAACTATATATATATTTATATATATATATATATATATATATATGCCATTCGCATTCAATATAATAATGTTTACGAATGCTGTTGGGACTATCTCGCTATTGTAATGCCTCAGAGATGTTTGTCCTTAATATAACTGATGAATTTCCGAATAAGAACAAGAAATCAGCATCGTTGATACGCAGAGTTAAGGATAGTGTCGACATCTTGCAAATAACAGCATATAATTTTGCGTCAACTCTCTTGAACTACCTTATTTGTAAATTTACTAAAAAATAACAGTTTTTACGTCTTTGTGTATATTGGCCGACTTTTATATGGATCGAGTTGTCTGAATTCAATAGATAAATAAAATAACACAATTAATTTGCGTTTAAGTTTATTGTAAATAATATGCACCGCCAATAACAATTAGATCTTCCACTCCCACCCGGTTGTCTGAAAGATATCGCTTGAAGCGATAAGACTTTGTAAAGATTATAAAGTTATAAAATTACAATTATTTCACAATTTTTGTCTGTTCTTTATTATGTTTTTAATTTTTTTAATTTTTTTTTGTTCTGTGGTGATATAATAAAGACAGCTACCCGGTGGTTAGTGGCATGCAGTCCAGGTTGAGTCTCCACTGATGCAAGGCCTAACTGCCGATAGTCAAACAATAATACCGACCAGATTATATCCGGATATTCACAGAAAGAACCCGAAACACGACACAGTTACATGGGTCAATTATGGCTACGTTTTGATAGTCAACACCACCACAGCTCTTTGTTATCTCACTTTGTTATCACAACCAGGACATCCACATTTAGTCTAGTGCGTTCCGTCCCACGATATGATAGGGGGCGAGCCTATCGCCAAATAAGACACAAATACCTGACTCGGGGTTGATAATGAATAGAAAAACCCAATATCACTTTACCCGACCCGGGATTTGAACCCGAGACTTCAGCTTTGTAATTGTAACGACAACCGCGCTACCAAAGCAGTACATACATTACAATAATATAATATATACGAAAGCCTTATAAATAATCTCCGTGGGACTATTTGCAGCCTTTGGAAAATATATCCAATTGCTTTCAAAAGTTTCCTTTGAAATGTGTCGTTGAATGATATTTTGAAATCAAAGGAGACCGTTTAATATTTCCAATGGTTATTAATGAAATTAAACGATCGGCAATAAGGTGAGTGCGCTGAGATTGGCGTCCAATGAAAAACGAACTCGCCGCCGCTTCCGATATGCTCGGATAACAAATTCTCTCTGATGAATTACTTTTGCTGTTTGAAAATTGATTAATATAATTGATATGATACTGCTTTCAGGATAATTAAAGGTTTGTTTGTGTATTGTGAAAATGAATGAATCTCACAAAGGGAGACGTATTTACGTCAACGAATGTATTTCTAAATATTAATGTTACGACGCTTATGGTAGCAAATATGCGACTAAAAATGTAAGCATGTTTTGATTATAATTAATATTATCATTTTCTCGAAGTCAAGGCTATGAAAACAAATGTAATTGTATGGAATACACCAGTTTTTTTGTTGTTTATATCCTAAATTGTACTCAAACATTTAAAGCGCTCGTGTTCTGTGTATATAATATATTAATTTTTACTGGATATACGTTTCTAATATTTTTTTATAAATTACAACGCTTGCACATTTTTTAAAGTATTTTATGTCCTCATCATAACCAAAAGCTCTTTAAAGTTCCCTTATGTTTAGACCTTGAAACACCATTTATGTTATTACCCAAGCCCTCTTTATTATTCCTTATTCGTACAAAACAGCAAAGGTGAAATTTAAGATTCAAAAGCACAAACAAGGCGAGCGCAGCGCTCGGAGACGTAGGATAGAGGAAGTTCGGGTCGGCTCCTCACACATAAATATTGTATCGCCGTCATGCATAATACAACCGCACCGGGAAAATTATATTTCCGAGATCAACAAATACAGTGACACCGACGTAACGACAGCCCGAGTTTTGTAAATTAAAATAAACAAAAAGAGATCCGGCCCACCCTCGTCAACGTCCGAACTGATATCTACTTTTAATTTGCCACTCCGTTAAACTCGCGATGTCACGCGTTTTGTAGCGGAGAAATTCGGTTCTCGCGCTGCGCTCAGTTCCAATTTACATCAATGTAAAAAAACACCAATTGACAATGCTAAGACACTAAACGAAAATACTTTCCCTGTTTGTACAGACAATTTCGGTCATGCGTACTTTTAATGGATATTTGTATTGGAAATATTCAGAGAACATTTTCGTTGTAACATTAGTATACATACATAGTCCGGACCCGACCCGAAACAAATACCTGTAGTTTACGCAAACATTTCTGTTCCGGGAATCGAACCTGCGGCCTCTCATTTCACAGCCGGCGTCTAACGTACTATGTGCCACGGAGACTTTGAAATAATAAGACAAAATGAATTTATTCCTAACAATGCCAATAGCCTTGATGATGTTGTTAATTTATAATTTGTGCTTGTTACAGATAATGTGCGCGGAGTGAGCCGTGGCCCGGATGGCTTGACTCAACATGGGTGTGGGAAGAGGTGTGGATGTGCGGCTCATCGCTCTGTGCACCACCTGCATCCTGCTCCCGGCCATCGCGTGCCCCCTACAATGCATATGCAAGTGGAAGAACGGTAAACGGTACGTGGAATGCTCAGAAAAAGACTTGAAGGCGATACCCAACGCGCTCGACACTGAAACTCAGGTTCTCGACTTCACCGGCAACGATCTGCAGGTGCTGCAGAAGGAAACGTTCCACAAGCTCGGGCTACTAGACCTGCAGAAGATATATCTCCAAAGATGTAGGCTGCAGAAAATCGATAATCAGGCTTTTAAAGGTCTTGCCAACTTGGTTGAATTAGATTTATCAAATAACTATCTCACGGCAGTACCATCTAGCAATTTCGTTTTCTTCCCATCTCTAATGAGATTGTCGCTGAGCAACAACCCGATCACGAGCATCAAAACCCACTGCTTTCAGCACTTATCTTATTTAAACACTTTAGAATTGAGTGAGTGTAAAATTGAATTGATCGAGAGAGAGGCTTTCTCTGGTTTGAATCATCTCGAATGGCTTCGACTGAATGACAACAGGCTATCCAATATCCAAGGTGAAAATTTATTTCCCGATACGCTACGCGGGATCGACCTGCAAAATAATAATTGGAATTGCGATTGCCACTTGAGGGATTTACATAGTTGGCTGATGAATTTCAATATGCCGCACGCGGTCGAGCCAATTTGCTCACATCCCGAACGTTTGAGGAAGCACACAATCGTTAGTGTTACCATGAGCGACCTGGCATGTCAACCTAAAATGAGCCCTACGTCTGTATTCTTAGAGACTAATGCAGGTAACAACGTGACGCTAGAATGCTTAGTGAAAGCCATACCGGAGGCGAAAATAACCTGGCTATACCAAGGGCAGGTCATTCATAATTATTCAACCATGTCGCCGGACCCCCGCGTGTATTACGTGGAAAACGGAGTCACCGACAAAAAAAGCGAGCTTTACATATTAAATATAAGCAGTGAGGATAACGGTACATACACTTGTTTATCAGAAAATCCAGCGGGCAGATCGCGTGCCAATTACACTATAAAAATTTTGGTTAAGGAAGAACCTGTGGTGGTAGTTGTCACTTTCCCACAGAGACATTTAGTAGTCATAGTTACGATAGTATTTCTCGTAATAGTGTTACTAATAGCAATAATCGCTGTAGTTATGCTCAAATTTAAAACCGATACGAGGAGCAGGAAAAAGAAAGAAAGCGGAAAGGAAGTTGCTCTTTGCAATCAGATCCTACCATCAAGCCGCAGCAACGGGAACATACCGAAAAACAATGGAAGCGTCATTGTGAACGCACACTCGCATCACGCGCTGCACTACACGGTACAAACGAACCGTGATTACGAACCGAGCGATGTGTATCAAAGCGATAACATGAAAGCCTTCGTCGACAGAAATCCCGACCTAATTAGCGACGCGGAAACAGTAACAAACAATACCCACGATGAGAATACAGTACTCTCCGTATACAAAGCTCAGCCCGGAGCCGCCGATGGATTTGAAGAAGAGACTGCGTTCACCACGCCCGCCATGCCGCGACAGGTCACGTGGCAAGATCAACAGACTATGAACCCAATTAACATAGCACCAAACACGTTAAACAATATGTATCAGCATTCAGCGGACGTGCATTTAAATCCAGGATGCTTCTTGGACAACGATGGCTATCCGTACGACTATGGCCTTCCGAAACACCCCTGCCGACCGCCCATGATGTCCAATTATGCTATGGTTGGACCCTTCTATCAAACCTTGCCTCACAACAGACCAAAAGCACAGAAGTTAGTGTGTAAATTTGCCAAAGACACAGAATTTAATACTGCATTGCCACCTTGTCCAAACTTCGAGATGTTCAATGCTGCTGGTAACGTCCGTCGAACCCTCGAGGGTTACCCCATATCCAGGAATCGGCAGATAGCGTTTGTCGGCAATGGCACAGTCTATTACAACGAGGAGTTTGTCCCGTCTCCTCCAGAGGGATACAAAACTGAACCAGTCCAATGCTGTGCGCCTACCGAAGCGTGCAGTTCCTGGGTGAATCCCAAAGGAACGTGTGCAGTGATGGTTCCGATGAACGTCGCTGAAGGACCTGGAAGATCTTACCAAGTAGAAACTCGATGTGTTGATACACAAACCACTGACGCTCGGATGCCTGGCGAAGGCTCAGAGAGCGTTCTGAAACCTCTTCCGCAAGTGTCGAACGCGAAGTGTGTCACAGATATATGCTCTGAAAGCCCAGACGAGGGATACGTTGGTGATGCAAACGACATCTGACGACGACATCAAAACGACACCAAATAAGCTAATAGGCTCATGGAGTGATAAAGCGACTGAATAAAAGTAATTTTGTATATAATAGTGACGGCAGCGCAAGGATTGTTTAATGGGACGTTCATAAGTTTCCAGGCAAAATGGATTTTAAGCTAAACATTGGTTGACGTGTGAAGTAAAGACGTTTATCGTCTCGAAAATTTATAAATCGGGTCCGTATAGATATTTCCCTGTTTTGCAATTTTATATATTTTATAATATAAGTAGCCTAATTCTTTTTACATGTGACGATAATGCGACTTTTAGTAAATGTATGTTCTTGTGTAACGTATTTATTACTGAATTTGTATGATTGCCAACTAGAAAATAAGAATTCACGAGTAATAACTGGAAGAAATAGAATTCCTTTTGTTAAATAATTAAGTAATATAAGGTAATTAGCGACTCAATCCCTCAGTTTTTTGGTGCGTACTGTTTGGAAAGTTCATTAGCTTTGATCAAGAGTTTCCTTATACGAATTTTTAGGATAAATAAAATATTGTGTTTCATTATTTACGGTATCAATCAATGTTTTAGTAAATGTAAAATATCTTAAAAATCATTAAATGTAAGGTTTTTAACGGCGACGCTCTTAAGTTCATTGAGTGTGTAAATAGTCTGTAAATATTAGATTTTAATATGAATAATCTTGGGACGGGATTATGTAGAAGTAATATTAATATTGTTATCAGGGTATATCTCCCCTAATATAGCTGTGGTATCACTATGAAGGGTATTTTTTTCATCATCGTTTTTTGGAACATGCTGTGTATTATTGTCTAATAATTTTGCAACTAATTTTCGAAAGTTCGTCTTTCCCCTTTCTCCTCATATAAATGACGTGGCATTAAGAAATACAACACCCTATACATAATAAATTAGTACGCCATAAAAGCACCCCAAGTTCGAAGTTAGGAGAGGAAACAAGCAAGTAACGATTGGAAGCCGACCCCAAGCCGTTACAGATATTATGGGGTTTATTTATGGATGCATTAACGCTACCCCATGGCTCTGACTAATTATTTAACTGTGTTGGACCCCGTCCAAGAGCGTTAATAATGTCTGGACGGACTATCAAAGAGATAGTTTCGTTAATTTATTCTAATTAATGGACTAACAGATTACTGAATTATGTCTAGGCATGTTAATTACTCTGTTATAACATTCATGATTTGCGTAAGCTTGTTGAGAACGATCGTAAACCAAGGCTTTAAATGTCTCGGACTGTTTTATTTATGTAGTGTTCAATGAGAGAACAGTCAGACTATAAGCTATTTAACATCAGGCCATGAGCTATGCGGGTAAAACCGCGGGGCATGGATGGTAGCTGACACCAACCTCAAAAAATTGTTGGCATATTTAAGTATTGTAAGTTTTTTTAAATAAGTATTATTTCTTTCTTTTTATTACAATTTGAAGCTAGTTAATTTTTTAATCTTTTTTTTTGTACAAGACCATAGAAAACTTTGTGAAGCTTCGTTTTAACCGGAATCCTTATCATTAAAAGTTGTATTATCGCGCTATCCGATATGAAAAAATCCAACGAACCCAATGTAAATATTAATATCCAGCGGTTCAAGTTTGTTGTGTAAATGAAAAATAACCTCAAAGTGATACCAAAAATAGGGAAACTTGTAAAAAAAAATCATAATACTATCTTTTGTAAAAAGAGAACAAACTTTGAAAAGTCTCAATTTTTTAAATGTTTAATGGATAGAAATAATAATTTAAAAAACTTACATTACCAACTCAGTAAAAGCTAAGTTAAATTTAACTGTTAATAATATACGGTTAGCGATGTGTGGTGGACACTGATTAATTACTCGTGGTATGTTTAATTAATTTTATAAATTTCACTGCTGTTTACATACCATGATATACCCAATTATATACTTATTTTCATAAAATATATAATTATTTAATTAATGGTATACATTATTGGACATATTATTGATTAGTATTCATATTCCGCGTTATTTACATAACATACATAAACTCACGCAGGCAGTCTGTTTCACATAACATTGCCATACATAAACATCACGCCTTTATCCCAGAAGGGGTAGGTAGAGGTCCAGGACAGCCACATTTCGCCTTGTGTGTTCCGTCCCACGATGTAATAGGGGGCGAGCCTATCACCATAGCCATACCTATTTCATATTTTTTGTAACCATCAGTTGATTAACGACTGTTTAGGATAACATTAGGAATACCTAAAACTTTAAAGAAGTTACTCGGAATTTTCACGACATTCAAATATGAACTAAACAATCCATAGCAGAACATCAAAATGTAATTAATCTGAACATTTATTAGCGTAATTTAATTAACGCAAATGGATGGAGTTTCCTAACTCTCAAGTTATGGGACTAAGACAAATGTATCAAAAGTGAGAGTTCAATGTACTCGTATAAGCCACCTTCTACGCCTAGTCGCCTACAAAATACTTGCTGCGAAATATAGTAACAGTATACGGCTACGCTCGTAGCGTGTCCATATACGCCTGCGCGCGTGGCATGTTCGTAGACGTTCTACGCAATTGTATAATCAACGTGGAACATGCACTATCGAGTATCGACGGAAGTTTTAATTTTCTATGAAATAGCTTTTACAAGTGTTTTTTATATGAAACGTAATCAAGATAACTACGTCGTGTTACATACTCTAAAGATATCTCAGTTTTACAATTACAATTGTTTTTGAAAAAACTGGAGCACAATTTTGTATAAATAAAATATATAACTTTGATAGCAACAACTCTTTCAAAACTAACATAAGGGCTAAGTTAGATAATTAAAAACAATCTTCGTAACTTTCAGAATGAAAGGCTTTCTCAAGCTATTTTAGAAAACAATTACTCGAACTAGTTTGTGTAAAATTAACTATTGACTTCAACTTGACAAAGGAATTTTTAATTACGGCACCAGCCTACTACCCTGCGTCTCTATAAACGTCTAAATAATATATTATTATAAATTACTTCTTATAGTAGTAACTTAATTAATTTTAATAAGTTGTGTTGTTAATTTTAGCATTACCAACAGTTAAGTGAATTTCCGTTTTATCAAGCACAAAGAGATCCAATTAACTCCAGAAATATAGACATTTTAAACCGCACATTCACAGTTGGATATAACGGAAGCTATTGTGGAAGCTGCTAAGCTTAATATCAGCAATATATTTCAAAGACAGCAGAATGCACTAAAAATACAACTAAAGTAGAGGTACTTAATGCTTTGATTTAACTGCAGCAACGGTATTTTGCTTTCTCTTTTTATTGGAAAATGAAGTAAGATTTCCTTAGAGCTTATTTCGCCTGGGAATTTATTAATATTCAATATAATACCTATTCCAAGGTTTGGAAAGTAATCATGCAAGATATAAAAATATGTTTTATCTTCAATTGTATGCATTATTTTCAACTCGTATACCCTATTTATTGTATGTAAATACTTTCGATTTATTTCAAATATTTAAACCAGGGATTAAAGCCTCATTTACACGAGGATAGTTTCTCGCCTCAAAGACACGATTATCGTAAGGATATAAAAAAGTTGCATCGTGTAAACGGTTGTCAGAACACGATAATCTATGGCGGTTATGTCATGCGATAATCGCATACGATTCTCGCCGCAAGAAACTCTCCCCATGTAAATGACGCTTTAGGCATCATCTCCACCACACACCGCGCCGCTGCACTTTTTGATATGACTGTTGTCTTCATAGTAGATATAAAACAGGATAACAACAGACTGGTTAGTTCCCCAACGGTATAGCACCATGATATCACAATGTTACTCTTTAGTGGAAAAAATCAAATTGTAGATGTGCATGAAATTGGAATAAAGGTGTATTTTTATGTGTGACTTTTATTTTTTTGAGACGAAGTTGTACATATCATCGTGATCACCAACTTTCATCACTTCATTCATCATTTTCATCACTACTTTTAGCCACAAGAAGACCACCGAGAATCTCAGCAAACGACCTATGAGAAACAGGCTGTTTCCAGCGACCTGAAAATGATGATACAAAAGGTACATTTCTAGGCGTCACGTTTTGAAATACGTAAACTCAACCCACTCAAGAAATCTTTAAGGACCTATGTCCATCAGCCTACAGCTTAGGAATAATCTAATAGGTTAGGATTTCAGTAGGAAAGGTTTTTGAATTTTTGTGAGAATGCTAAATTAGCGTTTTTTCTTTTATTAATCGTCTTCATCCCACTGCTGTGCAAAGGTCTCTCCCCTTCCTTCCACAATTTGCGCTCTAAATAAATTGTTGTTAGTGGAATAAAATCAAATACCAAACGTACGGTTAGTTAAACTGTCACCAAATATCCAAATATTTGTTCAAACAACCGCTAAAAAACATCCGGCATACCAAACTACACAAGATTGTGTAAACTAACACTGCCACTCATAATTTTAGAAAATATGTGTGTCCTTACTAAAATATATACAGGCGAATTTGAATATTAATACAGTATTTAACATAGACTTTGTTTGTCCTTTGAGTGACGGTTCCGTTTAAATGTAATAATCGAGTTTCAAAGTACTACTCATAGCTGAGTGACGTAACGTGTGAATGACCTACTTGTACTGTACGGCTCACCGTACATGAGTGTCTACCGTCTTTAACACGTCTATTCTTATAGACATAAGGTCGAAATTTCCGTGTACAGGGATATCGATGTCGATATTTTTTTAAATTAATTTTATTAAAATAGTATCGTTGGTGACCATACCGCATTGAGCGATTTCTTTCTGGCAATCTTTCGGTGTACAGGAATTGTTGGATTGACAAACAGGGCTTGACGTGAAACAAGATTACATTAACTAAAGAAAAAAAAGTAAGTAATATATATGAATATAATATTGTAAATTATTATTAAATACTTTATATAAATACAAATTATAAATCATAAATCTATTATGAACAGAAACTCAATTTTGCCAAGAAACTAAGAGCTATTCAGTCCGACTATATACTAAGTATACTACCAACAGTAACTTTATATTTAACTTGTAATAATACTTGGGGTTGGTAAACTTTACGAGCGTTACATCTGAGCGGTCTTAACACAGCCTCTGAGTACTGTCTTTAGATTAATCAGCCCCTTTAAAGGTAATAGACACGAGTACAATTCTCAGTACAGTAAAGCGTAAGTTAAATATGTATAAGCTATTAAGGAAACGCTGTGTACGTTTTGAATATTTGAGTAACTCCAAGTGAAAAGTTAATAGAAAAATACTGAAACATTTTGTGTGGGAATGTCTACATATTACCCTACTTAATGGAAGTTCACAATTCGATTTTTATAAAGAGGTTTTTTGCATATGGAAAAGTTTTCAAGGTTTTTTTATCTGAATATGTTTTAAGGGTAATATATAAAACCGCAAACAAGTGAAGATAATAATCGTAAATTGGTATATACTCAAACATAGGAACAAATTTCACACTTTTTTATATATAATGAAGCAATTTTCAAACATATAATTCTTACACTAAATTTTAAATCGATTTAAGAAAGCCATACTCACGAAATGTTTAAAAACGTTGATCACTTGTATAATAATGTGTATTATAATTCAAAGTAAAAAGAAAACAAAAATACCAATTTAAAACTTTTGCAAATTATTGTAAACATAGTAAAATATTGTTAAATTTTAGAAGCGGTATGATAAGGACTGATAATAAATGCCTACTTAACCGTGGTGATTGAAAAACCAACTCTAAAAGCCTTGTCAGTATTGTCGGGAAATTTTATGATAAGATATTGATTAAATGAGTTGTGACAGAGACGAATGAGGGCATGGTATGTACATGAGGCTCTTAAAAAGTATTTTCATAAGTAACTGTTATTAAAAAGAGTTTTGCGAAAGAACAAAAAGTCTTTGCTGCTGCATAGAACTGTAAAAGGCCTATGATAGAGTCAGGATGTATGAGTTATGAGCTGTTATTAAATCAGTTTGAGTTGACTCATAGTCTGATTTGAGGACTACAGTCATGATTAATTGGTCGACAACATCGATGATACCTAAGACAAGAGTCAGGTCAAAAATTGCATGCGGATTGCATACGGGGCAGATAGGAGTAGTTAAAATTACAATGATATGTCAAGGCCAGATACGGAAGATACATAGTGTCTGCCTAACTCTGTGGGAAACAAGTTTGAACGTTATATTGTATGTATTAAAATTTAAAGAAAATATTCAATTCAATATTGCGTAAAAATCTTAATTTAAATTTCAAAATACGTCGTGAAAATCACAAAACATCACAATGGAAATACTGAGAATCAGCACTCGTCTAGACGAATATGAACGAAGCCTTTCATACCGACAATAAAGCCCCAATAAAAAGAGAAATACACAAATGAAATCAAAGCACGCGTTCATATCTGAAAACCTAACAAATGGTTGTGGAGATACCACCATTGAATGTTTTTAGTGAAGGGGAAAAAAGCGGGATCAATACCCGCCAGCCGCCGCGCTGTAATGGATCCCGTGGGAGCGGGCGACCTTGGATTTTATTCTGATAAATGTCTTTGGCGATAACACGGGCCGAGTGGGCTGAAGCATGGGTGCCAAGAAATGGTAAGTGCGACTCGGTAGTTCTTACGATTTAAATTCTAATAGCATGTAGGTGTTCGGGTAATATTACCTCGAAATTTCAAAGATTTGAGTTATAAATGTGTATTTTCTTTGAAATTATTTTTATCTTAAAAACATGTGTATATAATATTAAATATATACTCATGTACGCACTTATTGAGTTATATTGTTTTGGCGTTATAGACAAAAATAGCTGAAGATTTCATTCCGTCTGTAACAACTTTTTTTTCGTAAAAGGGTTGATAAATTTATAAAAAATAAACAGAATACCTATATACTTACCGACAATTAACCTCAAATCTAAAAAAATCACTTTAAAAGTTTTTTTTTAAGATGAAAGTAACAATTACCACGAATTTTTACTACGGGCTATCATTCGCCACGTATATAAAATTTAAAATCACATACACAGGCATGTAGATTTATAAATATTTATGGAACGTTATGAATTGTCTCGGAAATTCGAAAGAAAGTTAACAGCTAACTCCTCCATGCCACTTTTTGGCTATCGGTATAAAATGTGCGCATCGTAGAAATTTTACTCTCATATTTTGTTCCAAACGCGCCAAAGGAAATATAACTGTAAAAAAAATTATAAACCGGGCATGGTTCTGCGTTTAAATTGACGCGTGAAAAATCTGGTTCGGTCGGTCTATACTTTGTCAGCCGGTGTCTATACACGGTCGTTTGACAGTGTGGCCGCAAATATCATTTATTTGGCAACTCCAGCTAGTCGTAACTCAGACCCAACGAACGTGAATACGATTCACGAACCAGGAAGCATATCGGCTTCCCTTAGAAAGTCAGTCTGCTGCGCGAGGTTTGAAAACGTAGATCTAAATAATCTAAGATAAGATCTAAGTATTAAATGTTTAATGGTTAGCTGTTAATTTTACTTTCGCTTTAAAATACATAAAAAGTCCTTTGTATTGTTAAATGTTCTTTTCCCTGACTTAATGCAAAATTGCAAAGTTGGAGCAGCTTCATTTGAAAAATAATTTCTTATAATTTTGCATTTAGCCGCTTGCTTTGGTTAAAACGCTTTTTTTATTATAAGAAAAAATATCAAAATGTACCGTGGTTGAGAGAAGAATTCGGAAAGAAATGTTTTAGTACATCATCATCAGCCCTTTGCAGTTCACTGCTGGACATAGGCCTCTCCCAAGGTACGCCACACAGCCCGGTCTGCTGCTTTTTGCATCCAGTTTTAGTTCATCATTTACGTCTAACACAGGTCTTGCGTTTTGTACTATGGTAACTGTGAAAGTAAGGAAAAATACGTTTTCTTCAAGGGCATGGCCAGGCTTTCTACCGTATTCTTTATTACTAAAGCGCCACTTACACGGGGAGAGTTTCTCGGGACGAAAATCGTATGCCATTATTCCTCGTTCTGACAACGTTTACACGATGCAACATATTTATATTCTTACGATAATCGTAACTTCGAGGTGAGAAACTCTCCTGGTGTAAAAGTTGCTTAAAGCACCATTTACACGGGGAGGGTTTTTCGGGGCAAAAATCGTATGTCATTATCGATTGACATAACCGCCATTAGATTATCGCATTCTAACAATGTTCACAATTTGCAACTTTTTTATATTCTTACGATAATCGTATCTTCGAAGCGAGAAACTCTCTCCATACAAACGGGGCTTAAGGACTGATACCAATCAATCCTTAGTAATAAAGAATACGAGGGAGAAAGAAACAGTTGGTTTTACGACCGGCCGCTTAATGAACATAATACTGAGTAAACAGGCCCCAAATGTTCTTATTTTTGTTACTAAGAAAGTATAATAAAGATTTTTTTATTCGTTCACACATTACACAATCGTCATTAATAGTGCTGTGCTGTACATAGCAAAATATCTATACATTATATAGGGTATATCAAAACTGCTACCGAAAACGAAGCCAGGTGGTAGCTTTAGTGAGTTTAGACACAATGCACCTAAAATTTTTGCAAAGAAAAGCGACGATTGAAACATACATTTTCCTAATAAATAATGTACATCCTTTTATTTTTAAAGACGCTACGGTACGCAAGGCTTTGAATTATAATTTTACCAAAAAACATGGATTTACCACCCTAACAAAATGATATTTAAAACATTACAAAAAAAAAACTCGCATTTTTTTTCAAAAAATTTCGTTGAATCGTGTCTGTAGTCACTAAAACTACCACCTGGCTTCGTTTTCGGTAGCAGTCTTGATATACCCTGTAGATGCCACCTTCGAAGTTATTGTCCAAAAGCAATGGCTATTTAAATCTCATCTGGATTTACATTCCTTCATAGAACAAGCCGTAATTAGCTATGAATATACACGTCGCTTCGAAAACACAGAACTCTTATTCAGCTGCCCGCTACCCTTCTAATTATATAGTCTGTCGGTTATTACTATGTATGGACTATATACATATTAATATAACCTTAAGTAAATGTATGTGTTTGATTTTATTTTTACCGTATCTTTGCTTCTTATTATAGTATATATACAGCCTCCGTGGCGTAGTTGGTTAGACGCCGACTGTGAAACAAGAGGCTGCGTGTTCGATCCCCCCACCAACACAAATGTTTGTGTGGCCCACAAATATTTGTGTTGGGTCTGGGTGTTTGTGAGACCGAAAAGTCTCTCGTAGTTTCTGATACCCACGAGTCAAGACTTAATTGATCTTGATGTGGGGTCAGAACTATGTATGTGACTGTTGGGTGTATTTATTTATTTATTTATATGTATATATCTAGCAAATAAAATAATTCAAAGCATCTAAAATAAGACGGAAAAAACTGTACAGTAACAAATATATTTTCCCCTCCACTGGTTTCCGACGAAATAATATAAAAACGCCCTTGTACGTCGTCGAATTGATCGTAACTTACTCGAATAAGGGCTGAGTATCTATTACGGACCTCTCGCCGAAATAATAACGCTTATTAGAAAAAAATACGAGCTAAAACACTGTGCGTTGATGACGGCTCCGTGGCGAAATTAAATTAAAAAGTATTGAGAATGGGCGCGGCAGGAACATTTTGTTTCATCAGCATTCAAATATACTGTTTCGTATTTTTTAGATTTAAAATGAAAATTCGGTATTTTTGTACATAATTGATGTTCTTTGATAACGTCAATTACACAAAGGTCTTTTACGACGTAAAACGGTAAACTCAAAACCGTGTGTTATTTTTTTTTTCTGATCACAAAATATTTTTTTCAGACGTTGTGGGACAAAGCCGGTGGAATTTTGTAATAGCCTCGATACAAGATGCAACATGTGGTATAAATATAAGCCAGCCTATATAAGTTGTATGTATATATTATGTTCGTATGGGTTTATATTTATTTATTATTTATATGTATTTAGTTTATTAATTGTAGATTATTATTATTTCAGTTATCCCTAGACTGCTCTTTCTTTCTCCTGTTTACATATCCATCCCATGGTTGCCTGTAAGAAATTACCTAGTGCGGTAAGCCCGCCCCTTGCACTAATATTATCATGTAATTTCTGTATGGTTTCTCTGTACAGTGCAAAAAAGGATTAAATAAATAAATAAGTCCCAATGCAGGGCACGTGCATCCCATTGAGAGGACATATACCATTATCCATAGATAATATAATATAGTATCAACCAGGTTGGTAATTATTGTGCGGATCGACTGGAAATAATCATCTGTCACTAATAGAATTTACTAGTACCTCCTTTATATTATACTAGCTTCTTCCCGCAAACTTCGATTGCGTGATTAACTTTATTTCAAAATTCCCATCCCGTTACATTCCTCCTGTCCTGTCTCATTCTCACTCAAGGGGTGCAATCCAGTCCCATCCTATCCCTTTGAGTATAAAAAAGTAAGAAATATATATGTACCTGAATACCAAATTTCATCAAAATCCGTTAAGCCGTTTCTGAGTTCATCGCGCGTAAATTCTAAAAATCATTGCTTGGGGTTCTATTACGTTAATATAGTCCCCCGATATCAGTTTTCTTCATTTACCTTCCATGTACAGACATTGATCGGTAACAAATTTATTATGTGTATAGATTGAACGTCATTTATATTATATTCTATGAATGGTAGACACGTGTCAGTACAAAAAATCCAAGCAAACAAATTCTAGGGACTCTAAACTCCTGACCCTCATTACCTTTCTGTTCCTCATCCATTTACAAAATTGGTAGCGCATCTGTGACCCCCAGCTGACCACTTAGAATCAGGTCAGCAGCTTACGTCTTACTGCAAAAACACTATAAAAGCTCTATATGGAATTAATTAAAAAACCTACGCATAGTTCGAATAGCAATCACATTTCATTCATTACACAATGAGCTGATTAGATCGATTTTTGTACAGATATAAATCACAAATATACATACATACGTAAACATCACGCCTTTACTCCAGAAGGTGTAAGCAGAGGTGCAACCACGACACCCACGTTTCCCTTGTGTGTTCAGTCCCAGGATGTGATAGGGGGCGAGCCTATCGCCATATCGGGCACAAATTCCTGACTCCTGGCTGATAATGAATAGAAAAATCCAATATCACTTTCCCCGATCTGGGATTCGATCCCCAGGCCTCAGCTTTGTAATCGTACCGTAGTACAACTACGCCACCGAGGCAGTCGGTTAAATCACAAATATAATATTTTGTTGACATGTCCCGAGCACGCTAGTCTAATTTATTATCCTAGGAAAGTTTGTTGAGCAGAATATCTGCCATCCTTTGACGGCAAAGGAACGACGTAAATGTCAACAACTTTTTTATTTGACTTACGATTCGATACAGAGTGAGCATCCAATTACTTTGAAAAACGAAAAGGTATTTTTATTTATTACACATACCGTACGTACTTAGAGAACTGCCTACAAAGAGCCTTCTTTATTATTATTAAAAAAACTTTTACTGTTGATGTCCTGCCAGTTCCCCCTGCCGTGTTAAATATCGATAGAGAGGCAAATGTTCATGACCCCTCAGGTAGGTTGATAATCCTCATTACATACTTCATAGGCCTACGGCTACTAGCAGGATCTGTATGGACCGAAATGTCCTTTCGATTTTATTTGAATCATGATGTGTTTACCAAGCCAGAAATCAGGAATTTGTGACCGATATGGCGATATGCACTCCTATAGGCAACACCTGGCTGTTTTGGTTGCACCTCTGCCTACTCCTAGGAAAAAAGGCGTGATTGCATATATCTACGCGTATCTATTATGTGTTTAAGAAAATATGCAGAAATAGATAATCATTAAACATAAATATTTAATACCCATATCATACTAAGATCATTGTCCCTTCTTTTGGCTTCACCGTAGTCGGGTAACAAAAAGGTTCGCCAGAAACTACTAAGACAAAAATGTAATTTCTACGAATCTCGGGCGGAAACAAAAAGCAAGCTATCGCAAGATAACCTAACGGGAGCCAAGGAAAGTTGGCCAGTGCATATCCTCAATCCATACAGCATTGTAGACAACTTTGTCCGCGTAAAACTTTAGTTTCACTTCGAAGAATTTTTCAAATGAAATTTGCAATGTCAAACGAATCGAGTCATCTTTGTATATTCGAACTAAGCCGGGCGATTTTCCATTATTACTGGATCAAAGTGCTTATTTGATTAATTTTAACGTTGTTACTTCTGTTTGTGGATCTTACTACGTACATTTGTATGTGGCTTCATTAGTTCTTTGTCCATACTATTTTTTTTTTTTTTATAGGGGGCTAACGAGCATACGGTTCATCTGATGGTAAGTGATAGGGCATGGAGATGCGTAGCCGGCCTTTAAGGTATGAATACGCTCGTTTTTGGAAGATCGCTAGGTGTTATTTTTTCTGAAATGCAAAAGGTTAAAGTTTACTTTAGCTCCTAATTCGGTTTTTATTGTTGCGAATGTTATTCTAAAATCATTACATTAGATTATTGTATTGATAGTCAATCACCATGCGCTATAACAGCAAAGGAAAACATTGTAAAGAAACCTTCATACCGTAGCGACTTGTAAGAATTTTTATGGTGTGTAACATCTGCCAACCCGCATTATGCCAGCGTGGGGGACTATATAAACCTTCTCAATCGTAATGACCAACTATGCCATGGACATTGCCAAAGTTCATGAGTGGAGATGACCTCTTAGTATAAGGTAGGCCGCAACCTCTTATACAAAGGCTATTAGATTTTATTTAAATGTATTTATATTAAGTGATTAATATTATATTACATAATTATATCAATCTAAATTATCCCTGTCTTATCAACCTTATTTTTGTACGTAATTATCGTGTAATTGCAAGCATTATGCGATTATTTTTATCACAGTTCCGAAGATAATGAAGCTCACTTTACTAATAACCTAGAATGTAAAACAGAGAAAATGGAGGAAGCAATAAATCTCGAACTTCAGCTGATATTACTGAAAATTTTGCTAAAACTAGAATATCGTTTGCTTTGCAAGACAAGAAGAATATCTGAGCACTTTCTGACTTTTTTAAGTGCTCATTCTGAAAATTAATAAAGCTTTGTTTTATCAATCGATTACATCCAGTTACGGCACGAGCATCGTTATAACAAAAATAACGAAGGGTATTGAAAAAATATTTTGTTCTTAGTAACACTCCGATCCGAAACTTATTTGATGATCGCACTACCATTTGTTTCGGTGCGGGGCTCATCAGCTTATTGCTTCACAGCCAGCATCTAACCAACTGCGCCGCAGAGGCTGTCGACAGTCAACGTTATACCTACATAAACTTACATAACTCATTCTAAGTCCTTGAGGTCGTCGGAGAATCTGAAATTGAGAATGCCAGTGCACGCCACGACTTTTATGGATAAGTCGTTTACAGTCCAAGCTGTTCGACTGTGGAATGTATTACCAGTTGTTGTAAGACGGGCTGAAACACTTACTTCGTTCAAAAAATGGTAAAAGACCACTACCTTTCTCTCTGAACAGACATATTGATTAGTATAATTTCCTGCTTTTAAACCTATAGGTAATTTATGGTATCTATGCATGTATATGTATGTATGTATATGTATGTATTTATATGTATATTTATATTTATAAGAATTGAGACATGTGTATGTATATTAGGAGTAAAATACTATGTATCATATATTGTGTATATATAAATTATAAACAATTTGTTAATTTTCCATTTTTTCTTTTGTTTGTGTTGGAGCTTGTCTCTTTTTTATTCCAGACTGCCCTGTCTTCTTTTCATTGTGTTATATCCATCCAAAGGTTGTCTGTAAGAAATCGCCTAGAGCGATAAGACCTCCATCTGTACTTTTTTCTTATTTTTATTATTTTTTTGTGTTTTTCCTTTCTGTGTGCAGTTAAGAATAAATAAATAAATAAACTTATGTATAGTTGTTGAAAATATAAAAATTAGCACAATAGACAAATTATTCTTAAAGTGTATTAAACAGATGGAACACTTTTTTCCATGCATTCATAAATGCACATGAATTTTAAGCTTTTGCCAAAAATGCCAAGACAGCGTTCACAGTTTAAATCTTTTTGTATTGAAAGTAAAATAATGTAAATATTGATGTAAGTAGATTTAGACTGGGTAAATGATTAAACACGGTTATCAAGGTAAGACCACGGGTTCTACTCTCGAAATTCATATTAGCTTTACTAACGAACTTAAGTACAGCCGATGATAATTAAACGATTTTCCCGACTTGTCTATTTACGAGTAAAATAGGGACAAAATTATGATTAACAGAGTATATTAAGAATATGTCCCAGCGCAGACTGTGATTAAATTAATTATCTTTATTCTAGCCGGCTTGTTATAAATACTCGGTGGACAATTTGATGTCGCTATGGCGGATTTTAATGTTTTTATATTTTATGTATAAACTCGATCAACAATTTTATATTTCATGGTTGAAGCGTGTACTAATATTTAACAATACAGTTATATTTTTAGACGTTAAAGCTATATACCTGCCTAGATTTCAATTTATTGTAAGCATAAGTTTATTTTAATATAATATTACTATCACCTTGGGAGAGGCCTATGTCCAGCAGTGAACTGCAACGGTAAGATATCCCCACTACGCTCCCACTTTACCTTTTAAAATACTAATATTCGTTTCGTGTTACAAGCTATTTCAATACTATTCTAACATAAATGTTTTATTTAATGCGTATTTTTGTTTGTACGCAAAATCACTACATAGTATAAAACAAAGTCGCTTCTCGCTGTCTGTCTGTCCCTGTCTGTGTCTGTATGCTTAGATCTTTAAAACGACACAAAGGCTTGTGATGCGGTTTTTTTAATAGATAGAGTGATTCAAGATAAAGGTTTATATATATAATATATACGAGTATAATAATTGGTGTGGAGTGGAATAAAAAAATATCTACACACAGGCAAAGCTAGGACGGTTCGCTAGTAGCATATAAAATTGAGTATAGTCAAATGTATCAGTATCAGCCCATATACATAACAATGTAGGGCACGGGCCTCCTCTACAATCGAGAGTACGATTGAAAGTGATAGGCAAGATATTATTTACAATCATATAATATTTCATAACATTATTCAGTCTATTTGATCGTGAATGCAGTGCAACCCACGTAGAATACTAACCGCGAGCGACCGTCACCCATTACTAGTCAGCACAGTTATGTCGGCCTGCTCAATCCTGGTGCAATATTTAATTCAGCCACAGAATATCCACAGCAACACGCAAACTTTAACCAAATACATCCAAATTTATCTGCTGGAACCGGCATTATATGACCTGTGTTTCTGTCATATGACCCGTCTTTTTACGTCGTTTAATCGCTTTAAAAACGTAAGAATACTACACGGAGTAAGAATATGATCTAATCTAACAACCAACTGACCCTGAAATAATCAAGATCCAAAAAGTTTGAAGTATTTTATGGAGAAAAAAATAAGAATTACGAGAGGTCGGACCGGGTGAAGCGCAGAAGACTGGTAAGTACGTACCTAATGAAAATATCAGAAAAACAAAGTGTCTTTAACGAGCCAAGTTTTATCTGGCCGGGGAAAAAGTTTTGTGACAAATTGAGATGGCCCCGGCCCGATGCTGCATGGCGTTTGTGAAAACTCATTTTTAGTGATCAAATTTTACGTTATATACGTTTTTAAAATATTTAAAAAATATATATAATTCATGCTTGGAAATAAATTTCAGATAAAAATTACAATTGATTCATTTGAAAAAGATTATTTAGAGATATACATCGTAATGTTTTAAAACATGTATGATATATAATATTACACAAATATGTATGAAAAGACCGGAAAATAATGCTGGATAGTAAGTTCTTGTGTTGATAAGACAATCTCATCCAAAACCGTTTAACTGTTCTTAAATTATAAGGCGAGGTCATATTATTTTATAAGAATTATCCCAAAAACTTTCCACTATTTTTAAGCTATAACATTCGTAATTTGATTTCATTAAAATAAATTTAATAAAATCATCGTCATATTATTAGCCTATATAATTTCCACTACTGAATACGGGCCTCTCCTGCAACTAAGTGGTTAATTACGCAAATAGTACTCAGAATTCACGAACATACGCCACGAGCATCTCTTTATAAATTAAGCACTTCAGCATTTGCTTAATATAATCGAATAATCAATTAATTTTAAAGGTCAAAAATCAATTTTTCGATTTCCAATTAACTATATGTTAACATTAGCAGGAGCCTCGGTGGCACAGTTGGTTAGACGCCGGCTGTGAAACGAGAGGGTTCGATCCCCGCACCGAGACAAAATTTTGTGTGAACCACAAGTATGTGTTTCGGGTCTAGGTGTTTTGAGACCGAAATGTCTCTCGTAGTTCCTGATACCCGCGACACAAGACTCGATCTTAGTGTGGGGCAGGACTATATATACTCGTATGTGACTGTTGAGTGTATTTATTTAGTTATGAACTGATTTTTTAATCGTTAGGTAAAAACAATTCATCCAAAAAATAATCCGACTTAATATAAAAGTAATATAACAGCAAATATTTAAATAAACGTCTGTCACTTTTATTTTGTTCGTGTAATATTTTATTCGGCCAATATTTTTATATGACGGATGAAAGATTGGCACTTGGGAATCAAATATAAACCTAAAGCATTTATCGAACAAGCGGTAGTGTTTCACCGGGTACATTCTCAATTAAGCTAAAGCTGATATCGAGCTGTCTCGGTCCACGGAGCTAATGGAAACTCCCTGGCTTTTGGATAAAAATTCAACTTTTTGGACACACGATGATAAATTGCGAACGTGAACGCCGCCTCTTTAATGAATCGCGATTTAAACTTGCGCCTTGGACTCTTTGAAATAACTACTTTTCTCTGAATAAGTTATATAAACTTTCTTTTTTATTTATTTCTTGTTCTACAATATTAGCAATGCAAAATGGGTGCGTTTTGGTTTTACTGGCATGACCTGATGGGTTGCAGTGAAATTAAGATGGAGTATTTTTAAAAAGTCACCTCTCCGTGGTGTATATAACTATGTGGCTAACCACATAGTTCCATAGGATCTAAATCCTACCACCAATATCTCAAAAAATACCGAAACAACTAGATACGAATAAACATACACAGGAAATATAATTTTCATTGCGTCGGCTACTATTGGCTGATCAAATTCGACACTTTTTTTAAATTTATGACAAAAAGTTAAAATTAATTTCGATCCCAAAAAAATCACACAAAAAAGTTGCCTGTCTGACTGATTTAATTTAAAAGAAAAACATAAAAATCCATCTCCTTAGCCGCTATGCCTGATGCGTCTTCCCCGTCCACTCACCCACAATTACAACTCATGTCAGCCTGGATCAACAGTGGCACACAAAGAATTGGCACCGAGCTCCGGAGGTCGACGAGTCTCTTGAGTCACAATTACACGGAGAGAGTTTCTCGCGGCGAGAATCGTATACGATTATGGCATGACATAACCGTCATAGATTATCGTGTTCTGACAAATGTTTACACGATACAACTTTTTTATGCCCTTACGATTGTCGTATCTTCGGGGCGAGAAACTCTCCCCGTCTCCCGTGTAAATGGGGCTTCAGGGATATTAGCTTGTATTTAACCCGCATCGAAATGAATCAGAAAGAAACAATAAATAAGAGGAGTTGGAAACAAAGCCGCTACGACTACCACACGACATTCTCATAGATCATATACATAGCCGACATAATACGAGTATTAAATGATTTAAATAAATTCTCCCTCTCTTCTAATGTTGCCGTGCCCCGCAGGTTCCATAATTATGTACTACTGTACTTTTTAAATTTGTAAAATCTATGAAAAAATTGTAGAGAACAAAAAAAAAATAAAACTACAAAGTTATTGTTAAAGCGCCATTCACACGGGGAGTTCCTCGCGGCAAGAATCTTATACCATTATCACATGACATAACTGCCATAAGATTATCGTGTTTCAAAAATATTTACAAGGTGTAACTTTTTTATATCCTTACGATAATCGCATTTTCAAGGCGAGAAACTCATCCCGTGAAATGGGGCTTAAGAGGGGCTTATACCGAGACTACCACCTTCCACCGTTAAAGTTAGCAATAATTTAATTGAGTATTGCGTTCGCGAGACCTAACTTTGAATTATCGAGGCATATGATTTGGACTTCGAACTTCGACTTTCGGTTCGTCGCTCAAATTCGCTACTAACAACTCTATATCTCACTCAAATCTAGACTTATTGAACATTATAAATAAATAAAATTAATATTACAGAATATATCTCAAATCTGAAATTTCAACAATATTTCACAATAATAGGCGAGTGTAATTAAAGTACCAATAATTAAGAGACAGTAATTAAGTATATTGTCCATTATTTATGTTGAAAAACAAGATAAATTCCATACTCTGTTGTAATAAAACAAATTGAAATATTATGTTAAGCGGATTCGTGACCGAGGGACATGTTTTGTCCCACAAAGTAATGGTTCGTTAAACTAATTCTTACTCATTCCGTTGATTCAAATGAAACATTTATGTTCCCAGAGTTTACAATGACTGCCTTGGTGGCGCAATTTTACTACGGTATGATTGCAAAGCTGAGGTCTTGGGTTCGAATCCCGGGTCTGGCAAAGTGATATTTAATTTTTCTATTAATTATCAGCCCGGAGTCAGAAAATTGTGCCCGATATGGCGATAGGCTCGCCCCCTATCACATCGTGGGACGGAACATACAAGGCGAAACGTGGGTGTTCTGGTTGCACATCTGCCTACTCATCCTGGCATAAAGGCGAGGTGTTTATGTATTTTATGTTTGTATGGAATGCCAACCGTCGTGAGATATTCTTACTTACTAACTCAAACCAAAGCAGTAGAGATCTCGAACCTTTGACTTTGTAAGCCGGAACGCGTGGTTTGCTTACGAAATGGACAGAATAGATTAATATTGCACGATTTCTCGGTGGTTGTCCGTAGAGCCCGTGAGCCTAAACTACATTAAGCTAGAAGATATCTTCCCGCAATTCGTCTGTAGTATAATTTGATTTGTGTTTAATAAGTCAAGTTTTTTTCCAGTTAAAGAGCCCGTGATAGATTTTTGGAGGCATATGATTGTTTACTCTTTCTGCTTGTTCACATGCAATCACGCATGTAAAAAATAAAAAAATGGATATATGTATTTCATATAGGCAGTAATTGGACACAAAGAGTGCTACTAAAAGATATATTTATTCAAAACAGCTTGTAATAATGCACCCAGAAGAATAACAAAGAAATTCTTTAGAATAGTTTCGCAAAAGTTTCACTACGCGTGGATGCCCTTACGCAGCGGCACTCCTGTGCATTCCGCTAAATAAAAGGTTTATAGGTAGTAGAACAACATGTTAGCCATCTTCGACTACAATAGGAATTACTTTATCGAGGTAGCACACAAAAAAAAACATACAGTCGATTTGAGAACCTCCTTTTTTTGAAGTTGGTTAAAAAATTACGAGTAGCGACAGCTTTACTCCCGTGTTCGGTAAATTACATTTCCCGGCGCCAAACTGCCTTTTGTCCTTTTGGTATATTTTATTTTCCTCTAGCAATTTGAGATGTTACCGCACCTATGAACCAAGTGTTTTGCAAATTATGGTCATCAGTGGCAGTAATCACCTACCACCGTGAGTGAGGACTTTGTGTCAGCAATTGATTTCCTACCAAAAGGTTTCTCAGCTAGATACTTACCTATAGCCTCAAAATATCATACGATCTCGTCTCCTTTTAAATCGACATTCTCTAAAATTCTCTAAAGTTCGCGTACACATAAGTGACGGTTTAATAAAACTTTCACGTTATTACTCTGCGGGTGAGGACATACTTCAATCCCGTGTGGCTTTAGATTAATCGACTTGACTTAGTGGCTTCAAGTCAGTTTATGAAACTTACACCATGTCAGAGACAGATGTGGTGAACCGTAGTAAGACCCTAGTCTTAATCTTAGATTTGTAGCCTTAAGAAACACCGTTCATTGTATAACTTCCAGCAAATCAATAGATTCGAATAATTGTCAATTTGATCCAACGGTCTACATTCATTTTGAGCACATGACACGCCCAGTCCCATTTCAGCCCGGCCGCCTTTTTACCCACGTCAATTATGTAAGTTTTGGAGCGCAACTCGACGTTCTTAACATGATCGATCTGTTTTCAACAGAGAAACCGTGCTCGATTGATTTTTGGCAAAACTCGAGCCTGATTTTTTTAAATTCTGTTAAACATATTTTGGATGCTGTAGAGGGTAGACACATATACAATACAAAAACCATTAGTGAAATAATAATAATATTCATAGTTTATCACTCGCATTAAGATTGAAGGGAACGGAATAGTCAGGGCATGGCCACCACGCTGACTGGTAGGTAGACATCGCATGTTATAAATTATGCCCTTCAAATGCTGCGCAAAGATTTTGAGCATAGTTTTCTTGCGATATTTCCTTAAAACTGTAATGTTCGCGATGATTTACTACAAATATCCAAGAAGTCTTGCAGCTGAACCCGCGACCTCCGTCTCGGCAGCCAAGCGTTTACTTACCAGTAAGTAATTGCACTCGCATAAAGGAATAAAACGTGAAAAAATAAGCATAATGAAGGCCATTTGAAATCTTCATACATATCTTGTGGAGCACTTAATTTGACTGTGATATAAGGCCCGTCTCGCGTAATCGCAGCACATATAGCCAATAAATTGTGGCTACGTGACCATAAGGGCCAGGGTATACTGTTTTCTTCCAGTTTTATCTATTCATTACGTTGGATTATTTGTAGGGATTTCTATATAAGCGGTGGTCCTGTCACATTGAATTTTGAATGATGCATTCGGCGCCGTGTGTTAAAATGGCAAATAGTCTGGTTAGAGAGACAGTTTATTGATGGATCACAGAGGCTCAACATTGCGTTGTGCGACAGACCATCCGTTCTCAACGGAGACGTGCGTCATCTAGACCGCATTTGAATACTTTGTTATGAATTATAAAATAGTATGAACGAGCTCGACCAGGTAAGTGCAGCTTTATCACATAAAAGCGATTTAAAGTAACCGAATGGTTTCTTAGTTTTACGCGAATGTTACACATTGAAATAAAAAGTAAAAGTAAGTTAAAGTAACCGTTTTGATTTGCAGTCTGTTTGTGAGTCAACCGAAGGCCTCAAATTCCTTACTGCTTTCCTCGTTCCTCCATCTATAACTTGTCCGATTTAACGACTGGCAATGAACTATCGACGTGTAGGCATCGTGAATGTCTACGCTTGCTCTTTGGCGGGACTTACATAATGAAATATTCAATTTCAACAAAATAATTTGCTTAGTGTTAGCGAAGAGTAAGCCTGGATTATAACGTGTTGAAAATATATATTCGCTCTTACAAACTTCCTCCTTTAAATTATTGAAAACATCGACTCATGTATTTTCAGAGTCAACACTAAAGTCGAATTATTTTAGTAAGAAGGCGTAACTTTATGAAACATCGACCTAATTCTCAGTACCCTTTATACATTTTTCACGATATCATATGCACGTTTGATAAATGTTAGTCCATCCTTTAAACCCAGAACAGCATCTGCCACTAATGACAATGCAGTTTACGCAAATTGACGTCATTATTGGACCGGGCTAAGTTTCTTACTAGTGTAGGTATTAACTACTATAAGTGACTTTTCTACGTAGTTTTACATACATACATACATAAACGTCACGCTTTTATCCCAGAAGGGGTAAGCAAAAGTGCAACCAAGGGTTGAGACTATCGCCGTATTGGACACATATTCCTGATTCCGGGCGGATAATAAATAGAAAAATCACTTTGCCCGACTTGTAATTATACCGTAGTACCACTACGCCACCTAGGCAGTCTATTTATGGCTAGAGGAAAACTGATATTCTTCTGAAAGTGAGAGAAGTCGACAGGGAGGCTTCTACGAAACACGATATTCGATAAATCGTGCGGTTCTTCGTCTTGAAATCTGCCCCAGTGACTTCGATTTTACTATGTTGTCGATGAATATTCTCTATGCGGTACTTGTCAATACTTTTGAATCGCCAAACAGTCGATATGAGTGAAAACGAAGACGCTAGAATTAGCTTTTAAAGCGCGGAACTTATCCAATATCGTTGTTGGTATTAGCCCCCCTGACTGACAGCAAATTGGCCTTCAGAATTAGGGGAATTGGGTGTTGTGAATTAATCCCAAGATAATGTTGAAATAAAAGTACCAACAGCGAGGTTAGAGACTAATCTGGTGCTTAGTTTTCGTGAGTAGATTAGTGCTTTCGTAAAAAATTAAGGTTACATTAGTTGTTCATATTTAGTTCGAGGATTTGCTAAGTATATATATAAGTGAATATCAGGTAATTTATATGATGCTACCGGCACACATTCGATCGCATTGATTTGGAATTAGTCGACCACGTTGGCCCAGTCGCTTGTTCTAACTAAAAGAACTACAGGAATAATTCTCCAAACTACTAAATATACCTTGCAACGGCTCAGCTCAAGTATTTTATTACGTAGTTAAAAAAGAAAAATGTCAATATGACGTCATTCCCGAGAATAATATCCGCCTCTCGAGCCGGCGAGGTAATTTTTATTAAATGTCTAATATAACAATTTATACACTTTGAAATATTTTCGTAAACATTACCTCGATGCGAGGAACTGGCGCCTACATTACATAGCTGAAATGAGATTAAAAAACTTATTGTATTTGTGAAAGTAATTGTCATCGTCTAATTGATTTGAGTTTAACGCTGTGATCGTAGGGTCTGGGGTTTGTATACGGGGCAAACATTTGTTAAATTTGACTTACTTACTAGACTTAGACTATAGTATGTAAAAGTCCGCCAACCCGCACTAGGTGGATATTTGGCCTAACCACTCTCAATCGTACTCTCGGTTGTAGAGGAGGCCCGTGCCCTGCAGTGGGACGTATATGGGGTGATACAGACTTACCTAGTGGAAAAATTAAATTTTATATTTGTTAAATGAAGTGTGGTGTTGAAATACAATATTTACTATTTGGTAAGTAAATTCGACAACCTACAGCATTTGATTAAATGTTGAACGGGAGGCCGCGGGTTCGATCCCTGAACCCAGACAGATGTTTCTGTGTTTCACGGGTATTTTTTTCCTCTCTGGAAGTTTATGAGACCGCAGTCTTTCTGATGCCCACGACACAAGACTTTAGTGTGAGGTTAGGACTATGTTGTTAAATGTTATTACTCCAAACACTTATAATTTCTGATCTTTCTTCTTTCTTTTTCTTAGCTTAAATAGCATCAAGTAACTCAAACTTTAATTTTAGACTTAAATAAAATAGGGCAATTGCACACATTAACTTTACCCATAACGTCGACTTTGAAAATGTCAATCCCATACATTAGCAATGTTAAACACGTCTCAAAATTATGTCGATGACAGTGTCAAAATTAAAGTTATCGTCAAAGTTAATTTATGCAACTGGGCCTTAGCATGTCAAATGTATGAATTTGACATATTCAAAGATATCCTCAAAGTTATTTGTTGCAACCGAGCCTAATCCCCGGTAAGAAGGCTAGGTGCTCTAAACGCACATACACACTGAATTTACACTTGTCACATGAACTTGGCTGGCACACGACCTTCAACCTTCTACCTTACGTCTATTCTTGCTTAAATCTAGTCAAGTTTTAGACACTGTCTGTGAGCCAGGTAATGTATTTTACTATATGTCTCTTTCTTTCTCTTTCTTGGGCCACAGAAAGTCCAATTAATATAGGCTTGGGGAAGCCCAAGGATGTCCACATCATACTATCACTTAGAAAATGTTATAAATTTATTTATTGAGAAACTTAACAGCTTATACATAAACAGTTATGTCTAATTTTATCTTCATATAACAGTCTAAAGCCAATTACAGAGTTTCACGACATTACAAATAATACAAGGTGGACTATAACACACGGTATGATTACAAAATAGCATATAATACTTACTACAAACGTACTTACACAAAAAAAAACATCTAAAGCAAGGTTTTATTTCAATTAACAGTAATATACCAATTTGTAACAATTAAACTTGTTAATCAGGGTTAGAATTAATAGTTAAAGAAGACTAAATTGTAGCAATAATAACGTCGGGTTAAAAACATAACGCAGTGAGTTTGTCTCCGTCGCTAATTACCCTGTTTACAGCGGTTTATATTACCTTAATAATGTAAATTAAACATTGCTACAGTTTTAAAGGGGGAGAAGATGAAATAATCTCACCCCTTTAAAATACAATAATGGTTATATTAAGAATTCGCAAAACGTATATATACAAATAAAATTCTCATAAACATTAATGTTATGTGAGCGTATGGCATTCTGTAATAAAGGTAGATTATACAAAACAAATTTACGTTGAAAATGTACGATATTATATTATAACTTAATTACATATATTTTTACGGGCGAGGACGCATGATATGTGGAACATCGGATAAATAATGGAATGTCTATATCACCGTAAAATTATAAATACCGTTAGATTATAATCTACCTCGCAAGATTGTGAACTGTCGAAACATTGTGAACCGTAACATACTACATACATAACCACACGCCTTTTTCCCAGAAGGGGTAGGCAGAGGTGCTATTAGAACACCCACGTTTCGCCTTGTATATTCCGTCCCACGATGTGATAGGGGGCGAGAGTCTATCGCCATATCGGGCACAAATTCCTGACTCCGGGCTAATAATGAATAGAAAAATCCAATATCACTTTGCCCGACCCGGGATTCGAACCCGAGACCTCAGCTTTGCAATCATACCGTAGTACCACTACGCCACCGAGGCAGTCCAATACTGCTTACAATTTAACGCATTATTTTCGGTAGGTAGCCTATCGAAGTGAAACTGTTAAATCGGCTTTACAGTAAACCGTTCTGTGTCCATAGAGTTAGGTTAGGATATAATATAAAAGATTACAACGGTGAACAATTTTACGGTGACATCTTTATTTTTTCTAATGACTAACAAAACATTAAATATTTTATTATTTAACCCGGTCGATGGAACTCTACGTCAGAGTCAAGTGCCCAGCAGGGGGTAATAAAAAGGGACTAAGACAATATCTAAACATTTAATCCTTCATAGGTACCTTCAAAAGAAATCAAATAAACTTCGTACTGAAATGGCAGTTATAGCAAAACGATCAGTTTTTATAGAAGGCTGCGACTGTAATCCACCAACAATTCTCGGTTGGCAGACTTCTTATATAATAAAATACTTGTACAGATCTCTATGAAATGCAAGTTTCAGTAAAATATTTTGCTGTACGGTCAAAAGTCCGCCAACCCGGCCTAGGCCAGCGTGGTGGACTTTATAGCCTAACCACTCTCAATTGTAGAGGAGGCTCGTGCCCTGCAGTGGGACGTATATGGGCTGACACAGTACAGTACGGTCAAAATGAGTAATAATACACAAAAAGTCAAAAGTGCGTAACCAGGGATTCAAACTCACTGCCATCGTTTGACCAGTCTAACAAGCCACCATGCCTATGTAATGCGGTTAGTAAAATAACAAGGTTAATGCTTGATTATTATAATAATAACATACAAAAGTTAATGAAAGCAATCTCATTTGCTGCTTATATTTAGGGCTCTTTGAGAGGGCGCGTGAAGTTCAAGCGAAGACGTCCCCAATGTAGATTAGTTTGTATGACTTAGGTTTAATGTATAAACGATGTTTCACAAGATTACTTTGCAGATGGCAGCCCTTTAAAGCATCAATTCACAACATGACCGGGATTTATCTTCTGATGCGTTACTTATGCAATAAGTTAAATATAAGTATGTCATATTAACCAAGTCATGGGGACACTTTTATGAAAACCAAATATGTTAATATCTATCTGAAAATTATGTTGAAATTTGATGTTTTTGGCTGTATACGCAGATAAACTGTTCCAGAAAAGAGAATGTAGAGTAATCATTAAAGAGCCACGGCAAGGCGCAGAAATTACTACTATTTTTCCTATTGTTCATATTGTAGTGCATACATACATACAAAAACTCACGCTTTTTTTTTCCTGAAGGGGTAGGCAGAGGTGGCAACATGACACCCACATTTCGCCTTGTATGTTCCGACTCACGATGTGATAGGGGACGGGCCTATCGCCATCATATCATATCATATTGTAGTAAGCAGTATTTTAAGGTAACTTTTTTCCCACTCGTGTATTGAAGTACACGAACCGCATTATTTGTAACAACACAGTCTCTGACATGACATATTCCATATGTTATTTTAATCTATGTCTTAAAATTTTTTAGAATCTAGTTACAAATATTTTAGGTACGCCATAAATGGACTCACTCTAAAACATATAACGAACTTCAAATAAACAAATCAACGAAAAATGTTTATTCTACTCGCATATTTTAACTTGTATTGTCAAGTCACGGAAATTATAAAATGTAACATGATAGGATTACGGAACCCCTTCTAAAGCCGTTTTAATCAAGGCCCCCTTCAGATGGTAATTTAATGAGAGATACAAGTGGTTTGATTGCTTTTCATTTGTCTCATTGTAATGACGACAGCGGCTTAACTCCCGAGTCTCGACCGACTTACACAGATCTCTTTATCTGAGACTACATTGGACCTTAATGCAATCATCTAGTTCTTTGAATCTTTTTATTTTTATTTATAACTAGATTTTGCTCGCAACTTCGTCTGCGTGGTTTACTTTATTTGAAATTTTAAATAACACACAACAGTCACACATATAGTCCGGAGCCCACACTAAGATTGAGTTATGTGACGTGGGTATCAGCAACTATTCATAGCTAACACAATAGACTTTTTAGTCTAACAAACACTCATACCCGAAACAAACATTTGTGGTTCACACAAACATTTATCGTCCGGGAATCGAACCCGCGGCGTCTCGCTTCACTACCATCATCTAAGCAATACGCCACGGAGGCTTTCACCCCATACCTGGATCAAAATGTTTTTAAAAAGACCAATGGAAATAAATATGGTCAGCTAGTTGGGGCAAATCTTTCATTTTTTTTCACATGTATGCATCTGCGTTGTGCGAGGTATAATTTATCACTAGATAGCCACGTCTGGCCACATAAATCACAGCGTGTTTTTCACGCGCATGCGGGAAACATACCGGCGGGAATTGTGCGCGTGCCCGCTTGGCTAAATTGGAGTATTTATAAAAGCAATTCAAACGAAATCCACAATATATTCTCTGTCGTAAATTAAACTAAATAGAATGAAATTGAATTAAAGTTGTTTAGGAAACTGGCTATTAAAACAGACTTCAATATACCTTTACTTATACGAAGCATACCTTTGAAGAATTAGTATAAAAATACTTCTGATAGCCGGCCCACGTGTTCCCTCCTTTTAAGCCTGGATCCGTCTACCTTAAGTGAAAAAGTAATTACGTAAGCTAGAATAAAATCTTTTGTTAAATGGCAAGAGCTGGTGTCTATGGCCAACTATAAGTCTGGGTTGATATCGTCTTAAGCACCAGGCGCAGTGCAGTAAATTAATCGTGGCAAAAGAAAAAAATATACCACGGATTAAGCAATTATTTTAAACTTATCATTTCGACAAGACAAATATTATAATGCAAATTAATATATATTAACATCATCAAATAAATTAAAATATATTCTCAAGTTTATTTTCGCCTGCCTCAGTGGTGTAGTTGTACTACGGTACGATTACAAAGCTGAGGTCTTGGGTTCAAATCCCGAGTCGGGCAAAGTGGCAAGGCTTTTTCTATTCATTATCACCCCGGAGTCAGGAATTTGTGCCGATATGGCGAAACGCTCGCCCCCTATCACGTCATGGTACGGAACATACAAGGCGAAATGTGTCATGGTGGCGCCTCTGCCTACCCCTTCTGGAAAAAAGGCGTGAGTTTATGCATGTATTTATTTTCTATTAATCGAGAGCGACGTTCGACAACGCAATACACTTCTGTATAACCCGTAAAAACCTTCCGCCGGTCTCTTTGCACCGGCTGACGTACCGTTCTTATAAAAACCTGATGGAAAGGTTTACCACGATTTGTTTAGACGCACACATCCAACGGGGTATAAATAATGTTGTGGTATTTATTTTAACCCGGACAGACTACGGTGTGTACGAGATTACAAAAAAATAACAGATGCGAACGAGGGTTAATAAAAACATTAACATGTCGGAAACAATTTTTAACTTTCATAGCTGCTGCTATGAAGTTTCATGTAGAAAGTAGACGTAAATTATGCAGCTATTTTTAATGTATCTATGAATCTAAGTGATGTAGTTGGTAGTACTTCTTTATAAAATGCTGATAAAGATTAGCTAGTTTAAGCAATTGTCCAACTTTAAGGGTATAATGTGGCGCCTTTGGCACATGAAGTATAAACAACATTTAATTCCGAGGTCGAACATACGGGCGGATAAATTGTAAGCGAAATAATTCTAAAACACACAATCCATTACTCCGACTTCATGTAAATATTTTATATTATTTAAGTCTTCTTTTTTTTCGTGTGATGGTAAACGCGATACCGCCCAGAAAGAGTACCGATTGGCAACTGATAAACATATTCTGCCAATGGTTAATCCTCAGTAGTTCCTTTAAAGAAACTACTTTCTAATCTGGCGGCCTCCTCCGTGGTACTGAAAGAGTACTTTTATAGCTTTTCCTCTTGACACAAAAAACTGCTTCTTCACATTGTGCCAATAGGACCCGAGATTGTAGGAGGGACGAAACACGAAACAATTAAAAAAATAAATAATTTTTGTATGATAAAATGCGTATTTAACCACGCATTAATACGGCTCGATAATATGATAAATGGCCCAGCTAACAGCGTGGAGTTGTCATGACAGATGCGGCTCTATCCGTTCCCGGCGTACCCAGATTCCCGTAAGCCCGCGTGAAATGCAGGATTCTGCGGGATGCAATATTTCAACTGCCTGCGTCTTACCACCCGCTCCCCTTCGGAATAGGATAAAATATTCGACAGCGTACGTGGATCGCAACTTACTTTGAACGCTTGGATTTGCTGTAAGTACTTCTTTTTTATATGACATAGGATAGCCGAAACAGAAGTAGAAACCTTGGTATTTTAAATTTCAAAGATTTGTTGGGCTTGTCAACCCACCCTATGCCAGCGTGGTGGAATAAGGGTTAAATACTTCCCTATACACGTATTATTAAGAAATACGAACGGTACATATCTATAGCAGCTTTGTATATTGAGCTGATTTTTCAATCAACCATATTTTCTTCGAATAAACTACAAAGTAACCCAATTATAAATGACGTTGTATTTATAAGCTTGTTCAGTTATGTCACTTTTATAAGTATATTCAGGTAACAAGTTATAGCTAAGGATAACTTATATCTGGCCATTGAAAATTATGATTTTTATAGTGGTAGAGCCACGCTGTTGTCAGCCATGACTCAGCATGAATGGACAGCCTAGTCCGGGGTGTACCACTGTCTCACAGGAGCCCGACGTGAAACGACACCTTTGCTGTTGCGTTTTGTTCGGTGATTGAGACAGTCGTATGCCCAATACCTCTTTCCTCTTCCCATCCTTTTTCCTTCTCTCCCGATCTGATGGGCAGGCAACACATCCATGATCCAAGCGTTGTGGATGTTTATGGGCGGCAGTGATCACTCACCGTCAGGTGACCTGCTTGCTCGTTTGCCGGACCTCTGCTATAAAAAAAACCATAAACATGTTACGTTAAAAGTTTAATTCGAACTAACTAGCACGTATCTCTGTTTTGTTAAAGTTTTGATGTCCCGTTATATTGTGATATTTCTCTCTGCCCACCAATATTCCACGAATATGAGGAGTCGGCGCCACAATATTTTCAGCCTCGATGTGATGACATAACTTCACGATCGGTTTCCTACCCGACTTAGCCCTTTGGGACTACCACCTAAATCCTATGTCTTTTAGCCCGTTACTCTATCCTACTGCGGTGAGCAGACTTTCCATTCTTTTTAAATTCTCGTGTAAAAATCTCGGTTATGCAATTTTTTCGATATGGTTTTCCTTAGCTGTTCAAGGGTTAATCAAAGAATACACACGTAGCATTGGAAATTCAGTACGTAGTCTGTGCCATGGCACAGCTTGATTGTTCATGAGCTTAACAATCTGTTCCTGACTACAAGACAATAAAAAATATTAAAATTAAATATATAACAGTATTATTTAAAATTAATACACATAACTATGTATTGTATTTTATCCGCCCATAATCCCATTCCTGGGCACGGGATTCCTCTACAAACGCGAGTGAATATTTGTACATTCAATGAAATCTCTGACGCTAGAAGAAATTAAATAGTACCCAATGTCGAAACTGAAAATAAAAACAAGTGCGAAAAAAAACCATTGTTCACTTAGCACAAAGGGACGCCGTTCTTATTTTAAGGTGGAAACATACTGTTGATACGCCACGCGATCCAATGCGACACGACGCGTGTTAAGTCAAATCAAATCTAAATATTTTCTATAACCTGAATGTCACTTCGAAAACCATTAGTAGTTTTGTTGTTCGAAATGTGATTTTGGTCATAGACAATAGTACAGTCGTCTTAATTATATTGGCGTGTGGCGAAATTTAGAACTACAAATAGAATTTTTAAGTTACCTATTTAACTCATTGATTGAGATATGTTTTTACAATATAAAAACAACAGGTATTTACACTCGCAATGTAATAATATTAACATGTCCAATTTAATAACATTTGAAGAGAGTTAAAGTATTCTTATTTTTTGACAACAATGCAACAATGCTTTCGGGTGCCAAAAGATCGTAGACAATCTATACGATTTGATTTGACCTAACACACGTCGCGTCGCATTAAGTCGCGTGGCGCTTCAACAATATGTTTCCGCCTTTACTCTAATATGTTGCCAGACTGACGAGTTTATTCTAGTCTAGCACGCAATATCTACATTTTTAGACTGCACTCTACCACTTTGAACACAGCTTTATACGGTTAACACGTTATTCTGACCGGTAAAAATAAATGTCGGGTGATGCATTTCATTTTGATTAAAAGCGCTTTGGTTTGTGCTAAATATATCATGCACTCGATGTACCTGTGGTCAAAATAACACAATTTTACTCGTACCGAGGCAGAAGAAAATTAATATGGCACTGATTAAAGCTATTATTTTAAACTTATCATTTTCACGAGACAAATATTATAATGCAAATTAACATCGTCAAATAAATTGAAATATATTCTCAAGTATTTATTTTCTATTAATCGAAATCGACGTTCGATCTCTTATGCATAATTTTATGCATAATTGTGACACTTTTTATGCATAATTGTGTCTTTTATGTGTATTTACGCGAATGAATGAATGAATGAATTTATTTCAATGTGTAGACATTGAAATAAATTATTTGTTATGGATTTTATCGGGAATTTGTTTTAATTTCATTTTTTTTTAATTTCCAGACGTTTCGATCACTGTACAGTTTTCGTGGTCGCGGGGCGGTCCGCATTTTATTTCAACACTTTTGATGCAGTTTGTGAACATACTAATTTGAGAAACATACGTAAGGAATTCCCAAAATATTAGTAATTAATGATGAGAGAACATAGCTTTATTTAGAACATAAATTATTGTTCATAAATTAAGATATTTTAATATTTAAAATTGACTGTTCTGTTTAATTTTATTATTTTTAATTCTTTAATTTCACTGTTTTAATTACATTTTTTTCTATTTTAATGTTTTGTATAGGATTACTATCCGTTGCTATTAACATTTTAATTTATATTTTATTCTGTGATGTCATGTCGTTATTGCCTATAATTGTAACGGCAGTTTTACTTGTTTTTGTAGATTTCAATGTACAATTAGCATAATATATTTTAGAATGTAACCTCTGTTGTGGTTGTGTAACAACACGATAAAAATGTTTTGGCTCTATTTCGTTGATATTTTTTGTGTCTCGCTTTAGTTATTTCACTTGGAATAAACACTCATGTCTTGTTAATTCAATGTTTGTCTACAATGCATTTGTATTATTATAAGAGTATCGTTTTTAGAATGTATATATTACCGCAGATGCCTTTTCGTGCAACAGAATACTATAAAGGAGCATCGCGTACATACCACGACGATCGTATAACTGCGCGGCTTTCTTTTATTTGTCTGAGAAGACAATTCCCTGCTAAATACCAAGAGCAAGCCAGATATTCTCTCTGCCCGAGAGAAATAAAAATAAAGAAAGTGACTATCGGCTACAAACAAAACATTAAACGGTTTGTCGATAACCCAAGAGTAATACGCTTCAATTGTGTATGATATAATTTTATAAAATACTATACCAAAATCTTATTGAGATTGAGTCTAAATAAATCGGTTTTCTTTCTTTCTTCGTAGTTCCTACAATTAAGCTTATATTTTTCTGTTTAATAATAGTTCTTCCACCTCCCCTTATCCTTACATGTATGCGAGTAGCACACCATGTTTTTTCAGTCATATTTCAGAATAGTTTGAAAAGCCCGTAACAGACGACCGAACATGGTGCGGCCGCATCATTGCACAGAGCGTTGCCCTCCACGCAACAGGCGAGAAGACAATTATTAACTACTTATCGCATGGTTCTGGTCGAACCAGTCTAAAAAAAAAATGCGATATACTGCCCTACACACTATCGAATTTGGGTCGAAACTCGAATGTTCGGACATCGCAGGGAAAACTGTACGAATGTGCCAAGGTACTCCACAAAATGTTGGAATCCTCTATCGAACGTCCTAACTATAGTCTTAGTTCGGAGTGAATGATAAGTACCATTGAGAAAAGTATTGATTTTTAGAGGTGAAAAACTTATAACTTGCTGCAGACGTCGAAGGTCCGAACATTCGAGTTTCGTTTCTGAACATAGAGTAACCCCCCAGGTCCGAAGCGTACCAAGTGCACAGTACTCTCCGGACCACATTCCGTAATCAGTTAGAGACTTTAGAAATACGCATTTCAAAACAACACACTGATGTTGTGGTTAATTTAAGAATAGATATATTTTTTTCAAAACATAAGCAACTCGCACTAGGCCAGCGTGGTGAACTATACGGCCTAACCCCTCTCAATCGTACTCTTGATTGTAGATGAAACCCGTGCCCTGCCGTGGGACGTATATGAGCTGATACAGGTATAGTTATAATACACCTAATAATTGATACGCTAGAGGACAATACTTTACTATAAATGCCGACATTTCAATACATCTTTACGAATGCGCAAAAAGACTTTTGGCGTGTTTTATTGAAATTGGAATTAAGTTTATCGAGTTCTCACCACGGGGCCAGGGAAGATTCTAGTTTAATACAGTAAGCCGTAGCTCCAATATCTTCACGGTGCTTGCGGGAATTGGATAGTGTCTGTAGAAATGAACCACTTGTGATTCGATTTAAATATATCTGAATTACATGCACGGGAACTATGTTCTTGTGTTGGGTTAATTTCAGTACCAATTTAATGATGTAGAGGGCAGTTTTGAGTGCTCTAATATGAACCTGATGCGACCGTGGCAAAATTTTCTAAGATGTATTTTACATTAATTAGTTTTATTTGGAGTAAAAAATGAAATTATCATTATTACTGTTTGTAGGATAGTATTTGAGACTTACTTTAGGATATGTGGCGGCGATCACGATGGAATCAGTATTACTCTGAAGTATTTTCAAACTGATATAAATTTTTCGTCGTCAATTAAGTGTTTCATCGAATAATTTGTAACCTGACAAAATAGAAAAACGACACAATGCAAAGTTTATTAGAATACAACTATCATTTTTAACTTCCTCACTGCATATTTTATTCTATTGATATTATTTGTTATTGAAAAGTCGAGAGACCATGAATAAAACGAACTACATTTTTATAAAAATCTTAGTATAGCCACGGTTCTTCTTAGATTATGGGTGTTAAAAAACTTGCTCTTAGGCGAACTGCTTGATAGTTTCTACAAAGGAAAATGTGAGCAATACTCTTATCTGCATACACATATTGCTGACATCTGAAACTGCATTATTTAATCAGCCAATACACACGACACAATCAAGCACAGGCTCTTCGAAAAGCTACACTTCAATCCGCCATTCTAACTACCTTAATAAACTTTATATCTTTGAAATTCCTGCTTATATTTTCTATGCTATATTTCATTATGGTGCAATGCCGTCCCTGGGTGCAAAATTTCCTCTCAACGCGGCCGACACACGTTATACCGCGCTAGCTGTCTGCTTTACATGTTTACTCGTTGGATCCTTGTAGACATCGATCTACTCGCTCCTACTAATAATGTAATAAACTTGAAACACCACGCCACCTCGCTGCTTACGTATTACATGTAATAAGTCGCCATGTCACTGATAGAAATCTGTTCTAAGGCAAGCGGATAATTGCAGATTCAATAACTTTTCTTATTGTGCCAGTTACTAGAAATCATTTGTGCTTGTTAAGGGCCATCAGCTATTCATACTTATTATTACTCAAACCCTTTGTAATAAAGAGTATTGATTATGTGTAGTTGGAAAAGTATATCGAATTTTCAATATAAGTAAATACACTAACTCGAAAAAAATATATAGGTGCATGAATAATATATTTTGACCTCAATATATTGTAGACAGTGACATGTAGCGACGACTCAAGGTCGAATAAATAAGCGCAATTTATTTCAAAAATATCTTGTGTTTATTTTATATGCAAAAGAAATTTTCTTTTCGGAGTCAAAGAGATAATAAAATACGCAAGACTTTTTGTCAAAGGAAGCGTTTGTAGAAAACGTGTCGCCCACGGGAACCGCGTGTTGTGCTGTACCAAAATTCGTATTATTATCAAGGTTAAAGGAAAAATATTTTACTATCACAAATAAAAGTTTAAGAGCGATACTACATAGCGAAATCAATTAAGCATGGTCTGGACTATTCAATAGAGGCCACACAAAACTGGCAACTTAAAATTACACAAGTATTTAAAGGCCCGCATTTTCAATCGTCAATTAAAGTTATTCATTTTTTTTTTATTTGCTGAACCGAATAGAAAACGATACAGTTTTATTATTACAATATTAATTTTACATTTTTTTATGTTGTACTTTATTTGTTTTGTTTCTTTTTTACTATTGAAATATCGGGTTGCAGTAAATTATTGCTAACTTTGATAGGAAATCTGCACCTCTACAAGAATTTCGAAAGTATGTGAAATCGTAGAGTTGTTAAACTACTAAAACAAAACACTACTACTAAAAAAACTTCTAAAACTGCTGCTACTACCTACTCCCACAAAACTGAAAGTGATATTTCCCCGACAACATGTTAATGTTATCTCACATAGTAGATAGATAAAAACGACATAATATAATTATTACTGGTGGTAGGTCTCTCGTACATATTTGAGACAACACCTGGATACCACCGCAACGTCTATTTCTTCCGCCAAACGGCAGTGCAAATGCACTGTTGTGTACCGCTTTGAAGGACATTGTAACGTTAAGTCTCATTACGTCGAGTAGTTATCAGAATAACTACTCGACGTTTTATGTCTCAGGTTGGTGAGTACAGTGGAATATCAAGCATTGCTATTTAATTCGTGCCGTTTTTTGGTTTTGCAACTGTCCACAAGTGGTCGTATCGCTTACCACCAGGCGAATGGCATGCTCGTCTCGCCATTCATTGCAATAAAAAAAGGTTGGATTATAGGTAAAAGTGAATTCTGTGCAGAAAACTGCGTGTTTGATGCCATCGAGCATGGGAGCCATCCTTTTATATTTATTAAATACTTCACATTGACCTGATTGCAACTTTTATATTGTTTATTCTGATTTAAAAATACCAAGTTGAAAATACTGATAAAGTTTTGTCTCCTGAGGCTCTTCACGACTAATGCATATGTATTAATTTACCTTAACAATGACATTCGCTGCAAATTACATTTATTATCCTATATCTAGATCCCAGATTTTTTTTAAACTAGGTAACAAGAAACTTTTGAACAAATCTTTGTAATATAAATCTGTTTTAGAATTATTTTTTTGGTTTTCGCAAGCTAGTAGATCAATATTTTATAACTGTTTGTAAAATCTTGTAACTGTACAAGATTTTTATTACTAAGATCAGAATGTTTTTGTATTTCTATAAACTATTTATAAAAATATGTAGTCTGGTTAATTATATGGACTCATTTGCATACCAATTAAGTGACATTTTTATTATTTCTCGTTTATGTAACATTTTTGTTAAAATGTTAGTTCATTGTTTTGAATAAATAATTTTGAATGCCGTATAGAAATTAATGAAATCAGCTCTTAATATTGATGGTGTTACCCCGACATCAAACAAACCAACCAAACTTATGATTTTAGTTAGCATAGATAAAATATACAGGGTGTGCAAACAAATGGCGCACTTGCTAATATACATTTTAGTAAATCGTGATTGCGTCTAAATTAAAATGTGTTTTCATAGCCTAGTCTGATAATAACAAAGGTCCCGAACAATTAACAATTAACAACACACGAGCTTCCCCTTAACGTATTACGCCAAATAGATACTTATGCACCTCTGTAAGAAATGTTAAGGCGAAGTCTATGAAAGTTTTGTTGTTTTTCAAAATGATTTATGCTATTTATTTCGTTAACTATTTAATTAACGACGAAACGAAAAAATACGTACCTATGTTAAAATCTTGTGCTTTACCCATCCCAACCAGTTTTATTCGAAAAGGTGGTGGTAATTCTTAAAACTTTATAAGGTCATAACTCCAAAACGGATAGGTATTTTCCAAATATTATTTCTTTATTATCATATTAATATTACGCCCTTGTATCCAACTGAGCAAGTGCGCCATTTTTCTGCGCTCCCTGTATAATTTTGAATAGTGAAAGATTCTGTATCAGCCCATATACGGCCCACTGCAGGGCACGGGCCTCCTCTACAATCGAGAGTACGATTGATAGTGGTATATTTTATAATTTTGTACCTATACATCTGTTTATAAGTACATGTATAATATCTATAACAGAAATATAATATAGAATCAAAAATACGAATTTATATATCATCATTTACTACATCATCCGACATGACACGTAATCATTTTTAAAATGGTCATTTATTTCACTAAGCACATTGAAAAATGTAGACAAAGTCACGAAAATACCTAGTTCGCAACAAAAGGTATAACGTTTAACATAATAATTCAATTTAAGTCTTAATAGGGTCCATAAAAATTTACGCCGAGGTATTTTAAGAAAGTATTCACCATTCCGGAGCTTCTGTTGGGCCAATTTTTGTGAAATGAAGTGAAAAACTCTGTCCACAATCCTTTTATAGATACTTGAATTTTATTAGCGGCGCTGAGTGCTGCTATACTAAACAGAAAAGTAAGTATTTTAGAGTCACAGTGTAGTACTATATTCTGCCATTAAACATGTATATTAACACTAGAAACGATCATTCAAATACCTCTTGATGAATATTGGCATTAACTAATCAATGTTTTACGACTGCCCTTAGCGTTTACATCGCGAATCTTGTGCTATAAAAATCTCTATCTAATCTATCTAAATCAGCCAACGTCAACCCACTGCTGGGTATAGGCCTCCTCATTTGCACGCCATATTTTTCTGTCCTCTGCCAAGCGAATCCACCGTTTTCCTGCTACTCTTACGATGTCATCTGTCCACCTGGCAGGTGGTCTGCCTCTTAGCCGCCGTGACTCTCTGGACCACCATTCTGTCAGAGTTTTAGTCCATCTGCCATCTGAACGTCTAGCCAGGTGCCCTGCCGAACTCTACTTCAACTTGGTGATGCGTTCTCCCACGTCAACAACCTTTGTTTTTCCTCGAATTTCTGTATTCGGGATGCGATCAAGTAGCATAATCCCAAGCATTGCACGTTCCATTTGTCTTTGGGCTACTTTGATTTTATGCATAGTTGTTTTTGTTAGTGTCCATATCTCTGCTCCATATGTTAAAATGGGTAAGATGCGTTGTTCAAAGGCCTTTGTATTATATAAAAAAACTCAATTAAATTAAACTAACATATAATATACGTGCTTAACTTCAATTTGGTTACATCAGATCGATCACACACTCAACTCGGTAGTAATCAGATAAAGAGCACCCATTCCATTGCGCATCAAGTACCGGTCTCTACTTTCAGCCTAAATCTAAACGATATAAGACAAACACAGAGGCTTTAGTTTGCCTAAAGCGCACTACACACCAAAGGCGCCAGCCCGCCGGCATATGTCGGCGACATTTTGTCGGCGGGCTAGCCAGCGCCTTCAGTCATTGCTAGTCGGAAAACTTGGACGGAGACATGACAGTGGCTTGACATAATAAGGAACATTTTATGACATTGACGAGCAGTGACAATTAAATGCTTTCTTTCTTTCTTTCAGTGCGTTTGCGTTTTAGAAATGTCATGTCGGCAACACGTGCAGGCGCTTGCTGCCGACATGATGCTTTTCTTATGGGCCGCCGGGTTGTGTCGCCGGGCCGGCGGATTTGGTGTGTAGAGCGCACTACACACAACTGTGATTAAATTACATTGGACCTGGAAATGCGACAGAAAGATAATTTGATTTGCTTCCAACGATATGGCTGATCTCGAAGATATTGTTTTTTGAGAATCCTAGCAAATGAAAAAAGTACACTTGTTCTGTCTACAAAGAATTTTGTTAGAAACTTGTTATTACAACGGAATTCAGCGAAATAAGCTATATTTTATTTATTAGTTCTACGATTGTATACCACGCGTACTGAGAAATAATAAATATTTAAGAACAAATTTTTATTGTTGGTATGGGATTAAAATTCTATTGATAACGAAAACTATTTATTGAATCTGTAAAATGTTGCTATATTACATATTTTTTAGATTTTTCGCCACTTTTTTCTCTACCATATGGTTCAAGGCAGTGTTTGCTATAATATTACTAGAGTTTCTGATGGCAGTTTTTGCTTCTCGAGTGATAGCTACATGGTGCCAGGCGTCAGTCCACACCACCACTACTACCTACTACCCTGACTACCCACAAAGTGCCGAAGCTTCTGGATAGAGGAAGCTTCAAACAGGTATCAATTGGAGAGGTATACGTTTAACAGTGCATTTTCGGTGATTACAGACCAGATTAATGTAATGTTATGTATGAATAACACATTATGTATCAAAATTATGAAACAGATATTTTCTTTGTATTGTACCAGCCCATATAAGTCCCACTGTAGGGCACGGGCCTACTCTAAAATCGAGAGTACTATTGAGAGTGGTTAGGCCATATAGTCCACCACGCTGGCCTAGTGCGGGTTAGCGTACTTACATACCATAGTTTTTTTTATTTATTTTTTTTAGATATTTACAACGAACTATTATCACGACTCCAATAACTAATAAAAAATGAGAGAAAAAAAATGAAAAGGTGCAAAAATGCTCCATCTCTCTTTCTCTCTTCAGTAACGGAAGTTCAACTGCTGAACATGACTCCAATGATTTCGATAACGCCAAAAAAGCCTAGTTGTTTGAACAAATAACAAAAAAATTCGCGGATTTCCAAATACGTACGCAATATCCAATAGTTTTTTTTCACGTTCGCTTTTGTACAGCAAACGATTGCGACTATTGGACTATGAGAGGTCAATCGTAAAAGCTAATAGGCGACATGGAAACTAGCGGGCAGTGGACTGTGTCAAAGATTGTAAATGTTAATTTTGATAGCTTGCCCCAAAAACCAATTTAATAAGGCCCCTACTCCATTACTGAAGATGTAGGGCGATTGATTTAAATGCTGCAATTTCAACTCAAGGTTTCTGACTATGATAATATTTTACAACATATTGCTTATTGTTGGTATATTTAGATATTCTGGATTTCTTAGGTTTGTTCGCATATTTAGGTTTTTTAGATTTCTTAGGTATTTTTAGATTTCTTTTATATTGTAATAAGTTTGCGCCATTGCTATTTGCTATTTGCCTTTCAAATGCAGACTTTGAGGTCGTCAATACAATTGCTAGATCTAAAAATGCACTTCAAGCAAGTTGTTCGAGAATGGTTAGAAAAAAATAATTAAGGGCCAATTGCACAAACTAACTTTGCCCAAAACTTTAACTTTGAAAACGTCAATCCCATACATTAGCAATGTCAAATACGTCTCAAATGTATGGCGAAGACATTATCAAAGTTATAGGCAAAGTTAGCTTGTGCAATTGACCCTAAGGATGAAAGATTATATATTGCCATTTTTGTGTAAAAACACACATAAACCGACATGTCCCTAAGTAAAGCACATAAGGAATAACGCCCACACGCAAAACCTCACATAGAAACAGTGGAAGCAAACGATACGATTTTCTAATTTATATTATTGGAATTTGCAACAGTATAACCGTGAAAGCCCCTTAATGAGTTGAAGAGAATGATTGCTTTTCATAAAATTTTCTTGGCTTAACGGTTCCAGGGCGGGAACTTCGCCCATTTCAGCCAAATACGCCGCGCCGTTTGTTAATTTACTGCCAGCAAGTTCCTCGGATTAGTCCATTTGGTATCGATTTTGTTTTTTTTTCAACTGTAGTAATTCAGTTGCTGATTCCAATGGCATTGTATAGCTTAATTCGATTTCCACCATCACATAAGTACACTATATTAAATCAAGCTATACATTATTAGACTGGCTCAGTGGCGTACTTTGACTACGGTACGATTACAAAGTTGACGTCTCGAGTTCGAGTCCTGGGTAGGGCAAAGTGATCTTGTATTTTTCTATTCATTATCAGCTTGGAGTCAGGAATTTGTGCCCGATATGGCGAAAGGCTCGCCCCCTAACCTTATCACATCTTAGGACGGAATACACAAGACGAAACGTGGGTGTCCTGGTTGCACCTCTACCTACCCCTTCTGGGATAAACGCGTGATGTTTATGTGTGTAAAGGTACATTACACTATAGGTATAAGATTATAAACAGCATAATTCTCTTCAATTCCGGTCCTTCTTTAAGGCCGACGTGACAAGATGTGTGATTTGTATACGAGTATACTGCGCTAATCTAAATTCGCTCAAAGGGGAAATTGTGAAAGTGAAATGTATAATTCAGTGGAGAGGTAGTACCGAATATGTTGAGCCATAATTATGATCCCAAAGCAGGACTGTTGCCGCTAACAACAGTGCTAGGAGTATTACACCCACTAAACACGATTTGCCATCACATAGGCCACGATAAACCAATGATGAGCCAATTAGGTGCTAACGCGGCTACCAATATGTTCACGTTGGTCGCGGGTTCAAATCCCAATGCACATCTCTGACTTTTCGAAGTCAAGTGTGTATTGATAGTCAATCACCATGCACTATAACGATGAAGGAAAACATCGTGAGAAAACCTGTACACCAAAGCGATTTGCAAGAATTTCTGTAGCACGTAAAAGTACATACATAAACTCACGCCTTCTTCCCAGAAGGAGGAGGCAGAGGTTCCCCTGGTAGCAATCAGGACACCCATGTTTCGCCTTGTGCGTTCCGTCCCACGATGTGATAGGGGGCGAGCGTGACATTCCTGAAATTCCTGACTGACAGCACGAGACCTCAGCTTTATATTCGTACCATAGTACAATTGCCCCACCGCAGCAGTCAACTGAACAAGTCTGAGACAATTCATCGTGCAATGGCCATTACTTAAAATTCACTTAAAATTAAAAACTATGCCAAAACCTAACGCCGTCGAATGACAAATGCACAAAGTTTCAGATTTACAACATTCCATATTTGCAGGGTCATGTCGAAAATTTGGGAGTGGGCCAATGTTATGCGGTTTATGCTGTCAACAACCAATTACACTTTGGACTACCACCAAGACCTTATTGAGATGTGGACTTGCCTCACTTTTCTAGACACATTTGAGAATGGCCGATTCAGCAGGACTTGCAATAATGCGGGCCTCGATAGAACTCAGTACTGACTGAATGTACGTATATCTCTTTAATCTCTTTAAGAAATTCCTCAATCAAATGACGGATTTTCGACTGAGTTCACCTTTATTACTTCGCTTAAATTAATTCGAAAATTATTTTTACTAACAGAGCTCACAGCTCTCTTTTTGTCTTTGTACGTTTTTCCCTCTTTATCAATTTTTTGCTGTTTATGTAATAAATTAGAAAGCCAGTTGTGTGTGTAAATTGTTGCTAAATTTTCTATTCCCTGCAAATTAATAGAATCTATTATTAGTACTAGCTTTGCAACATCAACTTAATGAAGTAAGCTTAAGGCGCTCTAGCTGGCGTCAAAGCTTTGCGCCTTCTAGTGATCATCCACTGCGATGAGATTCTACGCTTAGTTCCCAGATTTCTAAACTATTACAAATAAGATTCCTTTCCTGTGTGGAGTTACGAAGCTGTTTCCCACTAAGCACCTGCCAAAGACACACAGTAATTTCCCCTAAGAGAAGCATTTTTTTTTATTGTAAAATTCAGAATCTAAGATAGCATTTTTGTTAATAACTAATAAATTGTTGATCGGCATGATCGCCCATATGTGTTTTCACCATATCACCATATCGAAATAAAACTTGCACATTCTGGTGTCACAGTCAGCCTTAAAAAACAAGGGTTTAAAATAATGTACCAAAATGGAAGTTTATTGCAATCCACTTGACAGCCTCTATGGCGCAGGTTAGACACCGGCTGTTAAACGTGAGACTGCGGGTTCGATTCTTGTACAGAGACAAATATCTGTGTGATCCATAGCTATTTGGTTCGGATCCAGACCCGAACACCCAGGTGTTTGTGAGCCTGAGAAGTCGGTCATAATTTATAATATCCACGACAACAGACTCAATCTTAGTGTGGGGTCAGGACTACGATATGTAACTGTTGGGTGTTTTTTTTATTACTTATTTGTTCAAAAACGTACGATAAATTTCGTTTCAAATATTCAGTTAGTAGCTTTCGTTTTCGTGCCAATCCGGATTTATAATTTAAGTGGTTGACCGGGGACACGTCTTCGAAGATTAGTGTCAGCCCGGGCGGGATTCGTTCAAAGTTTTGGGAACAAACAGCCCTGGAACTTGCTACCCGCGTTCTCCCTTGATCCGCCCTGACACAGCACGATGACGAATGGATGTGTCACAGCCGATCATTTTATAAAACTTCAGATTGTCTTGGAAATGTTGCGAGTTTTGGGATGTTTTTTAGAACATTCGTCTTGAGAGGGCCTTACGTCTAAAGATAGCAAGTTGCTTTACTGATAAATTATCTTTTTAGCTTTAAAAACTTTAAAAAAAATGGTTAAATAGAAATCCTTATTATGTAAAATCCGTATTGTTGAAAAACGCAATTAGAACAAAAAAGTACAAATGATGAGAAACATAATATTCTTCCACTTTTGGTAATTACGAAACTATTGACTTTTAGGACATCATTGATATTATAACTAGAACACGTATTATATACAGGGTTATTTTTCAAAGTCAAGCCAATTTTTTTTATTGAACTAAAGAGGATAATACTGATCAACACATTCATTTCCATTTCATAATATGTTAATCAATGTTCAAATTATACTCAACATCTGCTACAAGCACGGTCGCTGGTCATTGATATACATAGACGCGCGCGTGAGTGTGTGTGTGTGTGTAGTTTATCATTGGGCTTATTATGGTTGTAGGTATTGTCTAAGTATTTTGTTTTGTTAGGATAAAAAATATGAAATATTTTGAAAAAAAAAACATTTTATTTTACTAATCGACTATATTCATGATTCTGAACCTCGGGTTAAAATTTGGCTACGTATGTATTTGCATATTTAATCATAATATCATTATGTACAGTTTTTTTTTCCAATTCCTAATAATTTTACTAGATATTTGATCAATTTCGTAGCGAGTTAAAAACTTGACATTCTCAGTAATATCAAAGTAACATGCAAAACCAACACTCTAATTCAAAACATCCAAAATATAATGAAATTTATTTGTAAAATTGGCTCTTTGCAGTTACTCCCTTAAATTAATTACTGAGACGGTCATTTTGCAAAACAAGAATAAGTAGTTAATGGTCCCCGTCCATACACGCCATGTAGGTAGATAATTTGACTCGGATTGTACGTAGAGGCGATACGTAAGCTTTCATGCAGGCAATTTGGTACCGGCTTTCATAGCCGAGCGGACGATGCGACCTAAAAATTCGTTAATCAAAGAGGCAGTAATCGAGTTGCCACTCTCACAATATTTTGCAGAAATTTTGTTTTGAATTTGCTATCGAGATTGTTAATGACCGAACATAATAGTGATGATTAATTAAGTAGGAAACGATGCTACCGCTGTCCGGGATAATCCTAGATATCTCCCTAGTATACTACCTGATGAAATGAGCAAAAAAATATTTTAATTTTAATTTTTTGATAGTTCTCCGGACAGTAATAAGCATAGGTTTTGATTAGCAGGTCCTAACAGTACACTTGTTGGTAAGCACAACGTTGTTCAGAAAGACTGATAGATTAATAAGTTAACTCATAATCATGCTGGTTAGCTAATCTAGTAAGGCAATCGCTATTGAATGATTCATTGTACTGTCATTATGTACTAACCATAACGAACCTGATGAAAAATAGACTAGATAGAATATGAAATTTATGCGAGTAGCCTAGAGTGGTTGTTACAGGTTATTATAGGTGTATTTGTAACGTATTCGAATATGAAACATTAAAAAAAAAATCTAAACGAATAATGTTTACCTCTCGGAAACTGACAAAATAATCCCAACCTGCTCTATCCGTCTGTTCCGCATTTAAGAATAGTGAACTATTAGCAAAGTTTAAAAGATATCGCATTAACGCCCGATGATATTGCGTTGTCAGCGTTGCAAATAAAAATATACTTATACAAACATCCATTTCGAATAAATCTAAACGCAATAAATGACCATGACTGAATGCTAATGGACATTTCAAACTCAATGAAGTGGAACGAGTTGACAGGCTAGATAACATATAGTTACAAATAAAAAGGAGCGTTCTAAAAAATATGAATACACGCTTGTTAAAAACAGCTTCAAATCGATTCTGTTCACAAATATAGAAAAAAACAGCGTATATAGGTAGTTAGACACAAAAAGTGTAAGACAGACACAAATCTAATAAAGTTGGAAAATGATGTCAACTATGTGGTTAGGCTGTCTCGTGACCCTTTAAAATCTTTAATCCCTGACGCGAAAAGGGACGCTGAAATGTTTACCTATTGTACCGTCCGATGGTTCTTAGCTCTTAAAAGGTTGAACAGATTTTGATGATACAACTGTCTACTGTTCGCGAAATCTTCCCCAAATAATTTCAACACGTCACTGAAAACAATAATTAGAAAATTAAAATATGTTCCAATAGAGTATTGCTAAATTTCTCGGAGATTTGTTTGTTTTTCCCTGACATCCCGAGCTAAACCATGGGCAGTTATATTCCGACGGCTACTGGCAATTCATGCAGGGTATTGTTCGATTTGTTTTATTACTGGTTCAATCTGGATAAAACTAGTAAGATCTGAATGCCCGATAAAAATAGCCTTCTATGCTTTTCTATTAGGTTAAATTGAACTTTTTTTTGTTTCGAATGCGGTTTTGTGACACATAAAATAAATGTATTCGTTTATTTTTCTGATAATATTATGTTGATTGTTCGCAAAATGTTTTGAAATAAAGAAAGGTTTGTTTTCGTCTGAATCGTAGAAGTTATTTGCCACTATACTTTCAGCTTTTATGTTTAAACTAGCGGCCCGACTCGGCTTCACCCGAGTGCAGACACTTTGATTTCCAACCACAAGTAAATACTTATGGTTGGAAACCAATAATGTTGAAAACAAATGATTAGGGTCTGAGTGTTTGTGAGACCGAAAAGTCTCTCGTAGTTTCTGATACACACGCACAAGACTCGATCTCAGTGTGGGGTCAGGACTCTGTATGTGACTGTTGGGTGTTAACCGCCACGCTCGCCTAATACGGATTAGCGGAATTTACATACCATAGCAATTCTTACAAATCGCTATGGTATGCAGGTTTCATCACGATGATTTCCTTCACCCTTGTAATGCGTGGTGATGGACTATGATCAATACACACATGACTTCGAAAAATCAGAGGTGTGCCCTGGGATTTAAATCTGCGACCACCGTGAACATGTTGGCAGCCGGGTTTGGTACAACAGATCACCACGCATATGAACTACGCATGTATAAATAAAATCACCGATTGTAAAGTACATAGTTAATATATTATGCTATATTAATATGTATAAATGTGCAAATGAGATAAAGTTATAATGGTATACGTCAACAATTCTGAGAAGCTCTTATGAGTTTCACGACATGGGCTACGTCAATAGTTAAAGTTTCGAGAATATTATTGCTTTTCCTTAAAGATCTATATAAGCATATGTTTGTCTCCTAAGATTGGTTCACAGTAACCATTTTATTCCGAAGTATAAATTAACTGGCATGGTGGCGTAGTTGTACTATGATACAATTACAAAGTTGAGGTCTCGGGTTCGAATCCCGGGTCGAGCAAAGTGATATTTTATTTTTCTATTCATTATCAACTCGTAGTCAGGAATTTTTGCTTGATATGGTGATAGGCTCGCCCCCTATCACATCGTGGAACGGAACATACAAGGCAAAATATGGGTGTGTAGCACGTCTGCCTGCCCCTTCTGGGACAAAGACGTGAGTTCATGTATGTATAAATTAAATCACGGTTATTTGTGCTGATACTTTCGCCGTTAATCACCATTATTTAGGTACATAGACAGATAAACGCAAAGGCAATAGAGCGTCAAGTGCTACGGCTCACACATACGCTTTATCATGTGTCAATAATTATTTAATTGTTGACCCATACATACATAACCACACGCCTTTTTCCCAGAAGGGGTAGGCAGAGGTGCTACTAGAACACCCACGTTTCGCCTTGTATATTCCGTCCCACGATGTGATAGGGGGCGAGCCTATCGCCATATCGGGCACAAATTCCTGACTCCGGGCTAATAATTAATAGAAAAATCCAATATCACTTTGCCCGACCCGGGATTCGAACCCGAGACCTCAGCTTTGCAATCATACCGTAATACCACTACGCCACCGAGTTGACCTAAATAATAATTAATTGCTAACCATGAGCATTGGAAGATAAAAATTAAAAACTCTTTATTACAACAAAAAAAAAACAAACAAAAACAACAGACAAAACGGTGACATCATTGGCGGATTTACCGCTTCAAGCGATCTCTTCCAGACAACCGGGTGAGAGGGAAAGATCCGATTATTGTTCCTGGCAGTCGAAGAATAATATATATTAACGAATAAATAAAACTTCTAAATAAATTAAGAACTACTCGTACTCAACATCGATTAACCCTAAAAGAAATACTGCAAAATGAAGCACAAAACAATTCGCTAGGAAAGGCAATGAGCGAGCCATTAAGTTTGCCATTCTCTGTTCCCTCGCTAATCTCGCCCCGACCACATACATTAGAAGCGCGCGATTTCACTAGGATGTAGGTACCTTAACATTTCGTTTTACATATAAATTATGAGTTAATTTTGTAGCCGTCTCTTATAATTTTATACCCCAATATATTTGAGGGCAATTTTAAATATCAATAATAAACTTGATATTTTTCAAAACAATTTAATTTGCTTTATTCAGAATTTTTTGTACACACTGTCCATAAAAAGTGCTTATGACAACGTACACATAAACATTATTTAGATTCAGTCAATTAAAAATATACTATATCGCAGGTGTTTCTTGAAATTTGAGAGCAAAACAATGCTTTTGTTAGTTATTGGTATATAGAAATGAAAATTTAATAGATATAGACAACATTATTGTACGAACATGTTTGGCAGGACTCCGCACGGCCGCCGAACGGCGTTCTTGTGTGCATCATAGTATTCATTATCTGATATTTAGGATATTTATTTAATTAGAAAACAAAAAAGTCCCCTTGTGTTTATTGCTGCCCATTTGTTCTAATTTATCGAAATTGTATGAAAAGTATTGCCAGCATTCACTTTACGCATATTAAATTTTCAAGATTAAAAAGTACGTCAAATAAACAGACTACGTAAAATAATTTAATTCTATGTAATAGACCTTAGAACGTAAATATCGTTAGGTGGCCGTTTTTTTGCAAATCAGTGTAATAAAACCATGTCAAAATGGAAAAAATAAAAGTATGTGTACCTACTTAATAGTATGTATTAAAAAAACAGTTATTTTCAAATAACATTACCCCGATTCGACAGCGAATCAGGACTAGCTTTCTAATGGTGTATCATTCATACTGATTGGTGCTGGTATCAGAGTCCATGCATTTTGCCCATTCTCCTTTGGAGCCCATACCATACCTCGCAAGTCTCAATATATGAGCAAATTTGACATGTTTATGTAAAATAGTTTTTGTGTTATGAGGCGGCCAAAAGCGGATCCACATGGTTCGTGATGATTTTTTGTCAAAAAATCGTGATTTTAGTTTTCACGACCTTTGGTTAGCCCTATAGATACAAATATTTTTATTGCGTGTCTAAACTAAAATCGCGAAATTGGACAAAACTGTCTGGCAGTTTTTTAAACTTGTTACAGTGATAGGAACATGTCGTTTGAATTCAATACCATATTGCCAATATCATCCTATATACGCAAAGGATATTTCAGTAATGAAGTATGAAATTTATTGCTTCCTTCAAATTCTCTATTTAACATTCTGTGTGATTAGCGTAGAGTATTATCATTGGAATCGTAACAAAACTTCTAACTACTTTCACTGTCACAAAATTCACGAGCAAAAATAAAAAAGGAAATGGGAAAAGACAGGGATCGTTTCAATTGTTCTTTTATCTTCGTACTTTATGCACTTTTGATTCGTATCTCGGTGCGAGGGCATCTCCTAGCAACGCCCTCGGTGGATTTTATTAGTCCCTCCTGTAAAATGTATTTTTGTCGGAAAGGTTTTTTACGAGTTCGCCCCGACGTATATAATCTTTGTGTATATAATATTTGGGAACGTTTTACTGCGCAAATGACACGTTTCATAAACTTATTCTAAGTGTGCAGAAATTTAACGGGTGTTGGGTCGTAAGGTGAACGTTGTGTTTAGTTAATACGTAGCATGCCGCGCGTAAGATAGAAAGTTGTAAACAGCTTTAGGATTGTTTATATGTAATAAAAAATCTGCCTGGTAATGTGTGCACAGGCTGATGACAGGCAGAAGCGGTACCAACAATTTACCTGGCTGATTTTCATCCTTACTCGAGATATTTTCCTGTCAAACAGCGGTGTAAATGCACTGTTGAGCTTCGGTTTGAAGGACATTCTGGCCAGAGTAACTACTGGATATAATGAGACTTAACATTTTATGTCGCAGAATGCCAAGCATTACTTTGTAATTCATGGTCTTGTTTGGTTTTGCTACTGTCTATGAGAGGTCGTATCGCTTACCATAAGGCAAAAGTTATGCTCGTATTGCTATTCATCGCAATATTTTTTTTTTAATAAAATTAATTAGACACTTTTGCGTGGATTTCGATGAAAAAATCTTTAAAATGTTGAGTGGAATATTATAAAGGAAATAAAAACAACTGCAGCCGTTGATGTCTAAATTCAAAAGTTAATTAAAAAATATTATGACATATATCGCGTTTTTGTTCGAAGAGGACAAAACGGATAAAGTTTTATATTAAAAACGCAACTGCTATACATGAACGTAACATGAACCAATAATAAATTATCGCATACATCGTTTTCAATATTTAGCTCTAAATTGGTGAAGTAAGGGAAAATGTCATAGCTGAATTGAAATACAGGAATATATTGATGTTAATTTACGTACATGGCGAACGGATAGATCCACGATCACATAGACGTACGCAAACGAAGTCGCGGGGTCAATATACCCTGCCCTATTATTGAGACATGAAGCTGAGATATGATTCTTGGAACCCTCTTGAATTTCATTTTTCCATTTACGAGTAATATAGCTTGAAACCACAATGTGAGTTTAATATCTAAATTCACTTGAAAATAATATGTACGTAATGAATAAAATCGTGTTCCTGAGAAAACTAAGTAGTTTATCAATTCCCATTGTTGCGTAACTGAATGTGTTGAGAAAAGAGGAACTGTATTGATTCTTGGAGAATACATTGATAGCCGCCACACACGTAACTGCGCAAATCTGAGTTTGCACCAGTATACTGGTACGTGTGGGCAAATAACTGCCCAAACTTCATACTACGACGCTCTTTTTGACAGAAGGATGTATGCACGCCAGACTTGCACAGTTATCGTTATGTGTGTGGCGGTCATAAACGATATTTCGTTTACATTCGTTCATACATACATACATACATAAACTCACGCCTTTTTTCAGAAAGGGTAGGCAAAGGTGCTACCAGGACACCCACATCTCGCCTTGTTTGTTTCGCCCCAGCGAGGCCGCCGAGAGGTTTTAGTTCGTTACTGGCGTAGGAGTTGTTGGGGACCCGGCTCGGCCGCATTAACTACAGCGTGTCAGGCTGGTAGGCCAGTGACGCTAACATACTCCTTTTGGCCTTCTCCGGGGTACCGAAAGAGGAGCTTGAGAAAAAAAGTGGGCGAAGGTACCGCCATATCGGCATCAGCCCGAAATTAGGAGAATTATTTATTATCAAATAAATAGCAAAATTCAATATCACTTTGTCCGACCCGGGATTCGAATCCGAGGCCTTGGCTTTGTAATTGTACCATAGTGCAACTGCGCCACCAAAGCAGTTAATGGTTATATTATGTTCTTAATGAAAATTATGTAAGTTAAAGCATCAATAACCAAGTTCAGCGGTTATATAAACCGTAAAAATCCCCATTAAATTAGTACAATCTTTAACAGACAGCAGCGATCCATCCGCATCGCGACGAGTGAGCTGGCTTAAGTTATTAATACAATAAAGCTTAACCCCTTGACGGATCATCCGACGTGAAGTAATTCAGTTTGCCTTTGTGTCTGTTGTAATCGGATATCTCGTTTTTGAGTGTAATTAAATTTATTTATAAATAAGTAAGACTTTTTACTCTTGTTTTCAGTCTATTTTCTTTTTTGATAAACTATATATGAGTTTACCGTCGTCAGTTAAAAATAATGCTATAACCATTATTTTGACTTTTTTAAGTGATCCGACTTTACCTCATTCAATGTCTAAAGATTTTCTCTTATACTCCAACATTACGGCGCCACGACAGACTGAATCAACTAGTAGTGTCTTACACAAACATTTACCTCGATACGGGAGCGGAACCTGCGTCCTTCCATTTCAAAGCCAGCATTCTAAATAACTACCAAGGAGGCTGCCAATTTAAAAAGACAGATCAAAGCACGTATAGATACTTTCGGAGCTGCAAATCATTGTCTTTAGCACAACAGACCCTGTTAAAATCTTTGGCAAAAAAATCTACTTGATATGACTGATGATAATCGTGAACGATAATATAGTAACCCTCTGTGATCAACTTTAATTTCAAAGTTGGATGTCACCGCTAGGAAATTTCATGCTCCTTCATAATCAAATCGGTCGTCTCCTACAATTAATTTGAATGTAATAATTGATATGAAACCACTACATAGTGTTACAAAATCGCTCCCTACTGTCTGTCTGTCCCTATGTATGTTTAGGTCTTTAAAACTACACAACGGATTTTGATGCGGTTTTTTTTAATAGATAGAGTGATTCAAGAGGAAGGTTTATATGTATAATACATACACACTATGTATCTGGTATGGAGTGGAATCGAAAAATATCTTCACCCAGGCGAAGCTGGGACGAGCCGTTAGTGTTTAATAACCCCGAATCGCACATACACGTGTAATTTAATTTCGACATAAACTTCAAAGCACGAATAAGCAGAACAGTCAGGGCACAATAATTTACCACGCAATCACAAAACATATGCTTAGTTATTAGTTAGTATCTACATACGTTCTCAATGTCTGCAAAGAAAATTCAGAATCAAAACTGCGATTGGTGTTACTTGGAAATATAATTAAATTGTAAGATATCGGCTTTCTAAATTTTATTGATTGATTGTGTTTGAAGTACGGCGTAAAGCTATTCTAGACTAAAGTATATCTATTCATGAAAACCTTTATGATATAATATAACAGTCATTAAGTGGATGACTGTTATATTATATCAAAAATCCTCTGCTCGCCCCGTGACCACGAAAACTGTAAAATAATCGAAACATCGGGAAGTTGAAAAATTTAAAAATGTAATCAAATTCGCAATAAAATTCGTAAGAATTCGTTTTCTTTCAACCTTTATGACATACAGTCTTTCGTAATATACGGAAAATCCTTCATTACATAACTATAAAATAATGTTTAGTCAACTCAAAATATGTGCAATGAGGGCATACAAAAAGGCGACATTATAAAGAGAAAAATTGGCCTGTTAAATAACTAATCTTGTTAATAGTAACTTTTCAGCTCGCATGCACATTTTATTGAACAGTAGTATTATAATCAGTCGTTGCATATGCAGTCAAAGATCTTATACAAACAACAGATTTTTAGCATTTTATGTTTTAGTAATAGTAGTAAGTAATGTCTTATTTGTATACGATGTGTTATAAATAAATGGTTTATTATCATTATCATCAGGCATGCAGCAGAACATTTATGATTTCGTTATCCCTAATAGGTTCTTTCAGTATTATGTAACAAAAACATCGCCACAGAAAATATACAATTTTTCAGATAATATTTATTTTCGTTGTTCGATGGTTCGAGCAACAACCCGGTTTGGTAGTAAAGCTGACTCATCGTAATTTAACTTTGGGGTGAAACCCATTGTTCCCTTCAATTAAGGGTAGAAAAAATATCAAAGTCTGGGCAAAGAACGGAAACGCGCTACATTATGCTTGAGAAATATAGTAAGAAGAAAAGATCGCCTTCAACTTCAACTTCGCACTTAAAAAAAACAAACGCTGTTTAATACCCTATCGAGTTATTTGAAATTTCATTCAATAGAGTTTTTCGTATCACTATTTCTTAGTGTTTCATTGTCTTTTTGTTAAATATTGCCAACGTGAAGATTCCTTGCGTTGTAGCTAAACAAGTTATACAAGAATATACTCGGAAGAATGATACTATTATCTGGTAAATGATAGAGGCAACTTGTTGGTCACTGAAGAAACATAACATAAACTCACGCCTTTTCCTAGAAGGGTAAACAGAAATGCTACCAGGACACCCACGTGTCGCTGTAGTGTGTTCCGTCCCACGATATGATAGGGGCGAGCCTAGCGCCATATCGGGTACAAACACAAGGTGTCACGGGATAAAATTCCAGGGAACACCTCTGACTTTTCGGACTCATGTGTGTGTTGATAGTCAATCACCACGCACTATAACGGTGATGGAAAACATCTCGAGAAAGCCTGCGTATCATAGCGATTTTAAGAATTTCCATGGTAAGTAAAGTCCGTTAACCCTCACTAGGCCAGCGTGGTGGATATGGCCTAAGCCTTCTCAATCATACTCTTGATTGTAAAGAAGGCTCGTGCGCTGCTGTGGGACGTATATGGACTGATAAAGATACTGTAGGGTAAATAATTCAGTTGTTACATAATGAGAAGCGTGGTGAATATAAACGAGACAGGGCTCCGTCCCCGCGCATCAGCCGATGAGAGAACGCACGTCCATAAAATTGTTTAAGTGGGCCCTTGAGCGACATAGGATGAATCACCACTGACGATTTTAAAAGTGGATTTTTTTATCTCTTATTGAAAAAAAAATAGATCTTTTAAATCGGGCGCTAGATAAAAATACATGTAATGTGAAATTAGTGTCGCGTTATACACAGATAATCCGATATGATCAGGCCGCCATAATTGTGTCGATACTTGGTAGCCATTTGACATCAGCGGACACTGTTTGTGCTGCACTGGACTCAGTACTCACCACCACATCCATTGTAGTTATTTCGTTGTGACAATAAAAATAGAGAATGGCATAAACGTGAAATATTTATATACAGGATGATCGTGAAAACTAAAATCAAGATGTTTGACAAAATATCATCTCTGTTTTTTCTCAAATTTTGTTCAATGTCACCTGAGATGATGAGAAGCATGTGGGTTAAATTAAGTAACATGTCTCAATATCACCCTGTATATATAAGATGTAAGGCTGTTTGCACATGAATAAAAGTATATATATATACTAGAAATTTAGTTCAAATCCTAGATTGAGAAGCACGAGGCCTTGTATTGCAAAAAAACCTTTAAACGTAAAGTTTTAGTATAACTGTTTTATAAATTTCGTCACTAGATTAACCGAAAAAAACAAGGCGTATTAATCTATTAATTATCAATCCAATGAAACCTAAGTCAGTTCATGAAAAGTAAAATCGGAATCGTTTAGAAAATACAGAAATGCATGTCCAAAACTCAGACAACTTACAACTAACCAGGAGCTCCACGCGTCGTGTATACCAATCAAACTTTTTCCATACAAACTAAAATTCTATAACACTAACCTGAAAGGGTTAAACTTGGGAAAACGGTAAAGTGTTTAAAGCAAGTTTGGAACAGGAATTGTTTTGGAACGTGGCCTCTCCCGCGGGTGCTGCCCAAAACTTATCGTAATATAACCTTACATAAATCCATATTACATCTGTACTGTATCGGTTCAGAATCACCCTCTGCCTAGCCCATAAATCCTGTAATATCAAGAGTCCGAGACCTCTACAACCGAGACTTTGACAAAGAGAGCTTAGGCCGTAGACAAAATGATATATAAAATCGTACATATATACATAGTTAAACATCACGATTTTTTTCCAGTAGGGGTAGGCAGAGGTGCAACCAAGACACCCACGTTTCGCCTTTTGTGTTAGGGAGCGAGCATATCGCCATATCGGGCACAAATTCCTGCTAATAATGAATAGAAAAATCCAATATCACTTTGCTTCACCTGGGATTCGAACCCAAAATCTCAGCTTTGTAATCATACCGCAGTACAACAACGCGACCAGGCAGTCATTGTATTACTGTACTGTGCTGTATCTGCCCGTATACGTCCCACTGCAGGGCACGGGCCTCCTCTACAGACGAGAGCACGATTGAGAGTGGTTAGGCCACATTGAATTAACGAATATATATTTATATCAAACTTATCTACAATATTAAATAAACGTGTCCAATTTACAAAACAAACCTCGGAGGTGCGGGTAGGGCTCCTCGGACTTCTAAGTGGATCTATGTACTCGTGGTTATATCTTAATTAAACGACGAACTAAAATTTTGTGAAGATACCTGTTCGCTGTAATCTGAGTATTCTAAGCAAGAATTTCAGAACAAGGTTTTCTATACTATGTAATGTCCGCCAAACCGCACTAGGCCAGTGTGGTGGGCATAGGCATAAGCCATCTCCGTGGAATTCTTAATGTTTTGTTTATACCATACGTCCTGCAAACAAGCAAACAGTTCACCTGATGTTTAGTGATCACTGCCGCCCATAAACATCCACAACGCTGGATCATGGATGTGTTGCCGGCCCATCATACCGAGAGGGGAGCGGGAAGGAAAAATGATGGGAATAAGAAAGGGGTATTGGGCAGTCTCACTCACCGAACGAAACGCGAAAACTAAGTTTCACGCATCACGTCGATCTCCCGTGAGACAGCGGTACCACCTCGGACGAGCCTGCCCATTCATGCTGAGTCATGGCTGACAACAGCGTGGCTCTACCACTAGGAAACACTAGTAAGTAGTGGTAGTAAGTGATACAGGAGTTCCTTGCACCGCTGGTCGGCGGTTATGAGCTCGCACAGTAATATTACTGTAATGGTTTCATGAAGCGACGAAAAAGTCGCACGAATATCGCACAGTCTCACCTAAGCCCCTAACTCAAAAAAAAACTGTCATTTCTCACAAAGTAATCGCGAGTATCCCAGTTTATGCAAATAAGTTGAACGTAACACACTTAGTACATAACTGCAACAGAAGGGCGGATTTACCACGAAAATACTTTTAAAACTGGGATTAATATAATACAGGCAGCAACGGTCGGTGGATTATTCCGAGGAACATTTTTCTTTTATTCTCCCTTCTCCGCCGACAGGGGAATTAATGTATGAAAAATATAATTCCGCCTAAAACGATTACTTCTTGCGTATATTTTCAATATTTTTTCCTTTTTTGTACTGGCACAACGTAGGGAATGTAAGGGTACATCCCCACCGAAACATTACTCAACCAAAAGTAACTGTGGTGTGGATGCACTATAATGCGTCTAAGGCCCACGATAGCAACGGCGAGCAGCGTCGAACGAGACGGCAGCGGCAGCACGGGTAGGGGGCACGGTTGACGCCTGAGGACCGCGGCCCCCGGTCCGCGCTGCCGCTGCCGTACCGCTCGCCGCTCGTATCCCGCTGCCATCGTGGGCACATCCTAATGATAAATAAATGCATTCAATTAGAATATCCACTAATGTTTGTCACTCGTACATCGATACAAATATGTCGGTCTAGTCGAAACTGGATACACATAAGTTAAGATGAAACGCAACCTACTTGCGTGCACGTTGTAGGGGATTTTCAACCATTTTATACGGAGATCGCTATCCGAGCGGATAAAAATATCCCACTAGCTTAGCGTTTATTCTCAAATATTATCGTGGTTGTTGGAAGTAAACTTCTTCAACAAAAAATATTTTACAAAACACACAACGTAAACCCTTTTATGAAAAACATTCCGAATAATGAACAATGTAGTCATTTGTAAAAAGTACTTCTGTCCAAACACAGAATAAAATATTTGTAAACTAAATAAAAGCATTTTAAACGCCAAGCGGTCAGATGCGAATACAAATAAATTCAGACGGACAAATGGAGCCCAATATCAAATATTATATTATACGATCGACCATATTCATGAACATATATTAGAGCCAATTGAACATACTGACTTTGCCCATAACTTTAACTTTGAAAACGTCAATCCCATACTTTAACAATGTGAAATACGTCTCAAATGTATGGCGAGGACATTGTCAATGTCAAAGTTATAAGCAATGTTACTTTATGCAATTGAGCCTTAGTATGGAAACGACGCTATGCTGAGTTATGCATTTCTCATGCCGGTCGTTGTGTCTTCTTTAATCACAAAAATATTGAAAAGATATGAAATTCGTTTATTGGTCGTAGGCAATAAAATAGCTCTTATGGCAAGTTAATACAGAGTACATACTTAATCTCTAATTACAATACATATAATATATATATATATATATATATATATATATTGATATAACATGATTGTTTTACGATAGTCTTTTTGTTTCTTATTTGTGATTTTTAATATTTTACGATTTTTTTACCGACTTCAAAAAAAGAGGAGGTTCTCAATTCGTCGGGTTCTTTGTGTTTTTTTAATCTATAAGAAAAATGTGACGGATCCATTAGTATTACTAAAACTATTCAAGTTGCCCTTTGCTCTGAGAACCCACTGCGTTAAATGCAGATCTGTGATTGGTAAAATGTGTTGCCTGTCCCTCAATTGTCGTTTGTGAATTGAAATTGACGAATGAGTGCACTATGCTTAGTGCACTCATTCGTATTTATGATTATTGAAGATATGAAGATTTCCTTATGAAGATTTTAATATTATGTTACTCAATTTTCTGCCAAATGTATTGGGGATTAAGGTTTGAAGATTCTCGGTCCTACGATAAACGAAAGAAATAATTGCATGTCACTCACTACATGAAACGTGGCAGAAAGTTTGATTAATTGGCCCGACATTCTGATCAATGAATCTTAACTTAATGATTACTAGTTACTCGTATATACGTCATTTTATTATAACTACTATTGAACCTATATACAGGGTATATCACCGAAAACGCTACCGAAAACGAAGCCACGTGACTACAGAGTACAGACACGATGTAACTAAAAATTACTATCTTTTTAAATGTTTTAAAAAAGATCATTGTGTTTGGGTTAATGAATATTTCGTAAAACATGTACAAAAAAGTCGCTTCTTTTGCAAAAAAATTGGTTGTATTGTGTCTAAAGTCACTAAAACTACCACCTGGCTTCATTTTCGGTATTAGTCTTTATCTGTTTTAACTAAGATTTTAATGTGTTAGTATTTCATTTTAGACAATTGTTCATAATAATATGTACAATTGAAAATTCTGTTGGTAATACCTGCAATAAACAGGCAAAAGACGCATATTCTCCAACATAAAAATTAATAAAAACAATGGGAATTGTTGTTGGTACAGCAAAATGGTAATTAACGTATATTTTCCTGTTACCTATAATTAATCACGTCATTAATAATACCGAATGAACATCAATTCCCAAATTTAAATTCTATATAAAGAATCTGTAATGTTATTGCTTTATCGTCCTGTTTGTTATGATCAATTTAATAACGCACATTTGATTGGTCAGGCATTGATTTCTACAAGCTTTAGATTTCACTCAGTCAAGCAGATTTTTTAAATTAGTTATTCCTAAATTTGCGATACGACTTGGAGTATTGGGAACAGTACTCTACTTTATCAGCCCATAAACGTCCCACTGCAGAGCATTGGTTTTCTCTACAATCAAGAGTAGGATTGAGAGGGGTTAGGCCAAATAGTCCACCACGCAGGCCTAGTGCGGGATAGCGGATTTTATATACCATAGAAATTCTAACAAATCGCTCTTGTATGCAAGTTTAAAAACATAATATTTTATTTGACGTTTACATAAAAATAAATACACTCAACAATCACATACATAGTCCTAACCCCATAATAAAATAAATTAAGCGTTGTGTCGTGGGTACCAGATACTACTTGAAACTTTTCAGTCTCACAAACACCCAGACCCGAGACAAATATTTTATACTTTTTTTATACTTTACTATCAATAGTAGGTAATATTAATACAAAATCTTAAACTTAAACAATCTTATTCAAAGCGATTTCTACAATTACAAGGAAGTAACGAGGTGCACGAAGTGGTTTGGTGGTAACACAATGATCTCTTCAAGTTCCATACAAATCGCTTCCAGTAACTTCATCAGATGGGCTCATATTACCAATGCTGCTGTCTTTACCGGCCTTGCGGAAGATCAGCATTGGTTTTATTACCAGCACATGCTGAGCTTGAGCCGTTTTGTGACAAGCAATACTTTACATAGTTATTTTATATATGAGTATAACTGTAAACATTGCTTATCACGAATAAATGCTTTCTTCCTTTCTTTCTTTACGCTGGATTTTATTTATTTATTTTTGATTCCTAAATTGTATTTACTCTGCTGGTTTACGCAACTCGATATTAATTAAAATTGAACAATATTGAAATAGAATAAATTCCATCTAATGAAATTGTCCATTCGTTTGTTGTTGTTCGTCGTGAAATTTCCTAGAATATCGAAAAGCCAATCAAATATTTTATCACAATAGAATATGTCCATTGTGAACGTTTCAGCAATAGATCCACAAAAAAATACTAAAAAATAGTTTTTTTTTATTACATAGGTCCGGCAGACGAGGAAATAGGTCACCTGATGGTAAGTGATCACCGCCACCGATGAACATCTACAACGTTAGATCATGGATGTGTGGCCGCTCAATTAGGAAGGGGAGCGGGAAGGAAAAAGGATGGGAAGAGGAAAGGGGTATTGGGCATCCGGCAATCTCACTCACCGAACATAACGCGAGAGCTTAGCTGTCGCTTCACGTCGATTTCCTGTAAGACAGTGGTACCGCCCCGGATGAACCTGCCCATTCATGCTGAATCGTGACTGACAACAGCGTGGCTCTACCAATTAAAGGTGTGGTACCTTTAATTTAAATTAGGTATTTACTAAGAGCTGGGAAATCTGTTAAATATATTTTTAAATAGTATACAGGGAATAACAAGACTGCTACCAAAAACGAAGCCAGGTGGTAGTTTTAGTGACTTTAGACACATTGCAATTAAATTTATACAAAAAAAGAAGCTATAATTTTTTTTTTTGTTTTTTCCGACCATCGTATTTGGTTGGTAAATACATACATTTTCCTAAAAATATAATGTACACCCTTTCATTTTTAAAGATGCTATAGTACGCAAGACTTTAAATTATAGTTTTTGCAAAGACTGGATTTACTACCTAAACACATTGATATTTAAAACATTACAAAAAAACCATCGCGTTTTTTTGCAAAAATTTTGGTTGCATCGTGTTTGTAGTCACTAAAACTACCACCTAGTTTCATTTTCCGTAGCAGTCTTGAAATACCCTGTATAATATTATGTAGATATGTATAAATGTGTTAACCATAGCAAATGCGATTATACAAAGAATATTCTTACTCAATTATTTAACCAAGGTTGTTATATATTCTTTAGAGTGTTAAGTAGTCGGCGTTTGGGCGCGAACGAGTAATTTAAACATGGGAAAGCGCAAGTTATACATTTTAATCACTCGGTCTGAAGCGTTTTAGGCTCATTTCGTGTCGGTGACATTTTGACACGCTTCTGTTAACATAAGGACTGGTGCTCTCATATTGATGACACGATAACACTAATACCCGAAATAATATTTATAAGTATTGCGGGCATGCCAATGTCGCCGAAGGGATAGGCACAAGAGCAACTATTGCCACCAACAGCTGATCTCAATTAATTTAAAACTTAAAAAATAAAACTTGCCACGGTCGATAGTATTCTTTTTTTCAGCGCGACGTCTCATAGTTGACGAATAAATCATTAATGTTCCTCCTATGAGGATATTTTCTTTACAATTCTTCCATCTAATATTTAAAATTGGACTTGTTTTGACATAATATGGCACGTAAAGCGCCATTTACACGGGGAGAGATTCTCGCGGTGAGAATTGAAATTATCACATGACATAAATGTTTACACGATGCAACTTTTTTATAGCCTTACGATAATAGTATCTTCGACGCGAGAAACTCTCCCCGTGTAAATGGGGCTTCATTGTTAAGATTATATATTTGAAATAACTAAACTTCAATTAAAATAATAAACAATAGAAATCACGAGTCACATTGCTACAAAGTGTTGGTCAAGGTACATTTTTAGTGTTCTTAAAATATCTTATACTTATTGTGTGCAGTGTGGTTTCCCATTATAATACCACCTCTTGACAGCAGCCCAACCATGCGGAAAGGACGAAAATCCTTCACATACTACAGATGTTCCATCTATATGCCGCCCCCGCTTTCAAGTTACCAAGTACCAACACACGCATATATTCTTAAGCCCGCAATGCATTTACAGCTACGAATCCTTTAGAAAGCTGCACTAAAATAACCTACATTTAGTTCTGCTTTCTTACTTGGCAATGCCCTTTCGTGTTTATATTTTAAATAATTAAATAAATACACCCAACGGTCACATACGAGTGCATAGTCCTGACCCCACACTAAGATCGAGGCTTTTGTCGTGTGTATCAGGAAGTACGAGAGACTTTTCAGTCTCACAAGCACCCAGACCCGAAACAAATACCAGCGGTTCACACTAATGTTTGTCTCAGTGCGCGGATCTAACCCGCGGCCTCACGTTTCACAGCCAGTGTCTAACCAGCTGCGCCACGAAGGCTGTCGAAAACAAAATTTCAACCCTCGACGATATCATTTTGCTTGACCCCGAGATCCCAGCTTTGTAATCTTAGCGTAAACTCAACCAATCTAGTTCAAATGTTGTTTGTGATCTATGTACCGTCAATAAATATTTCGCATGTGTATTGAGTGTAACTTTATTGAAATTACTATAAGCTAGTAATGACGTAATTAACGCAATAATTATGTTAATTGGACCACAAAATAATTACGCAATTTGGTAACGTATCAAACGTTATAAACTCGTCGATCGAATATTTATCGTTAATAAACTGGGCGTAAATTAACCGAATGCTGGATACTGGGATGAGTCTGGTAGTATAAAGGGATTATACACATCCTCCCAGACTTCACATTTATAATTTTTGTACGATATAATTTATATCGCAAAAATATTACTCTTTCACAGGAAAACGGTTGATCGGTTTTTACTTAAATGCTTTTACTGTTACGTAATTTTTAAGTCGAATAAAATGGGGCGTGTTTATATATCTAAAGTACTTTACGTCTGAAGTACGCATACTTTCTTTAGACTTTAAATCCTCAACATTACAGCCATCAACTATGCTATAATTATTTGGGTCTGCCAGCTCTGGGATCTTCGACCCTTTCCTACGATACCCTTACTTTCAATAATGATCTATATTTATAATTGTATCTTTTTCAAAGCGATTGAGTAGTAGCCGCTTTATCTAATGTGTGATAGGAAGGAAATCGCATTAAAGAATATTTTTTCTTAATTCCCAAGTCCTAAAAGGTGGTCAATGAAGTTAACTGGAAATATCTACCTTGTAGGAGATAGCATCCCTATCTTATATCCTTCAGTCGCCAAGCAACAAAACAATATCATTGATACAACCCTGAATGCCCTCTCTATGGGATTAGTTTTCTGAAATTATGAATAATTCAATAGGCTTTTGGAGTTCCGCAGTCAGGTAAAATACAGACTATTCAAATTTGGACTATATCCGCATATAGATATGAACGTGTGAATTTGGAAATGCCATGGATTCATTTCCTACAATAAGTAGACCGAATTGTCCTGAGGTTTTAAAGTCTTGAATATGGATAACTTATTATTGCATCAATTTCTGATTGGACGTCAGAGAGACGAACGGTGTAAGATTTCAAGCCAAATCTAAGCTATTTAGGTATCTATCTAAGTAATACTCGAGATTAAATTAAGAAACCATCATCATCATCAACGGCCTTTTATTGTCCACTGCTGGACATGAAACATGATGACATGACATGAAACCATGATCGCGCTTAATTGCGTGCAGTTGGGAAAACAATGTCCACAAGCTTATATTTGATTGATTAAAATTTGATTGATATTGGGTTTTTCAAGTTTTTGTCCGTTCGGAGTCAAGAATTTGTACCCGATATGACAACAAGCTCGCCCCGTATCACATCGTGCGACGAAATATACGAGGCGAAATGTGGGTGTCATTGTGGCACCTGTGCCTACCCCTTCTGGGAAAAATGCGTTAGTTGTTGTATCTATGTATATCTTAATATATATAAATCTCGTGTCACAATGTTTGTCCTCAATGGACTCCTAAACTACTTAACCGATTATAATAAAATTTGCACACCATGTGCAGTTCGATCCAACTTGAGAGATAGGATAGTTTAAATCTCAAATTATAGTCGCAATTTTAATTTATTGCTAATTATTTGTCTGTTATTATTTGACAGTCACAATCATCTGTTAACTCCAAATGATTCTAACAGATGTCGATACCTTTCGACTGGGTTGAGTAAGTAATCAATAGATGGCGCTGCTATGGTAAATCTACGAACGTGTCATATAAGCTACATTTTAACAGTATAATTACCACGTGTTGTTGACGCTATAAAATTAATTAAATTTATTTTAAAATTTTAGCAGGAATTTTGCAAAGTATTTGTGTTTGCGTATTTTTTTAATGATATTCGTCGTAGTTTCGTGTTTATATAAGGCCTATCTACAAAATAAAAGCAATTCCAAAAAATTGTCAACATGCCTATTTAGGCATTAAGGGATGAAATGGGATAAAGTGGGACGAACGCGATGAGACCGGTAGATGGGAAATAATGGGACGGGATGTAACAGAAAGAAAAGGAGCCAGATGAGATGGGATGGGATACGATAGGAAAAGGGATAGTAGGTACTTAGGTTGAGTTCAGGAGTACAAAAGTTTGAACGGGAATAAGATATTTCTGGTGTGGAGTGGAGTCTAAACATCTTAGCACCCAGGCGAAGCTGGGCCGGGCCGCTAGTAGAACTATATAATGTTAGGTTTAGATGTCAAAACTTTAAAAATAATATATGACATCGTCAATTTTGACGTTGGATTAGGAAAGGAGAGCATGTTTTCTTGGTTGATAATATAATTACGGATGGAGTGATTTTGATCAGAAGGTATAAAAGGTACGGCACTTTGTATAAGAGTATAAATTGTATTGAACTGTTAAAGAATCCAAAATAAATTGTAAAAGTACATGAAGTCTTTTAGTGGAGTAATTACTTCGTCTGAACCCCTTTTAATAATCAATAGACATAATGAAAAATTTGTAAGTATTTCTATGGTATGTAAAATCCGTCAACACGCACTAAGCCAGCTTGGTGGACTACATTGGCCCAACTCCTCTCAATCGTATTCTTGATTGTAGACCCGTGCCCTGCAGTGGGACGTATATGGGCTGATATAGCATAGTATAGTACGGTCATGGTGAAACATACAGATTATTTAAGTATAGTTATGTGTGAGTCGATAAAGCGCTGGAAGCTAAAAAATTCACGCATAATCGCGACCCTGGTGGCCTATAAGAATAACCGAAAATCACTCGACAGTCATTCTCGACAGAATATGTCGACACATAATCCAATCAGTTGTGTCTAACAGAATAGTATCATTGCGAAGCCGGCACGTGCCTGGCTCATTTTTTATTTTATACCATCGTACATGTAACTTTATGTATCGGATAATGAAATTCTGACAACACTGGCGGTTTCCTAATGAATATCATGAAATACTATATTTGACGTCCATTTTTTATTGTATTATGTTTGTCGTAAATCTTGGGATTTTTGCTTTTTATTTTTTGAAGTAGAATCATATACTTAAATATGATTTCTGTTTCTCTCATCGTATAGTGATGGTATTTCGAAAATACTGTAGTTAATAAAAGTTAATTGCGTTTTACTTAGTGCATGTTTATCTATATTTTCAGAGAATACTCGTATTCTCAGAATGAACTTTGTTATGTATATTATATTAATCCCATCTCGCATCTAAGAAGACATATTTCTGTGCCAGAGCAAACGAAAGCGCGCAATAAAATAAAATGCAATGAAAAATCCGACTGCGTCTTTTTCGTACTAGACAGCAAAAATGCATATCGCATTAATACTTACGAAATAAATTAAAGAATAAAGTGTATTAAGTAAATTATGATTCAACATGCAATATTAAATTAAATAATGCCATGGTCTAACAGCCGGTGAAGATCGACCTTTAACCATCTGGTGACCAGATGAGACATATTTTTTATCAAATATTATTGATTAATAAATATGCCTTTGATAACTTACCTATCGAATAGTGACTCGGTGGGGTAGTTGTACTACACTATGATTACAATGCTGTGGTCCTGGGTTCGAATCCCGTGTGTATTGAAGTGATATTGGATTTTTCTATTCATTATCAGCCCGGAGTCGAATTTGTGCCCGCTATGCCAATAGGATCGCCGCCTTACACATCATGGGACGACACAGATACGGCGAAAGTGTGTGTCCTGGTTGCACCGCTGCCTACCCCTTCTGAGAAAGAGGTGTGACTTTATGTATGTATGAACTTGAAACACTTAACCCTTATATGATTGGATAGGAATATCAGAAGCAATAGCCAGCTAAGTAAAGCCACAGACCGCGAACCCAGTGTATGTTTAAAGCACACACGACTAAATCTTGCGCACGTTTATTAGTCATGATCCTATTAAGGTTACCCACTGTACCTATCGCCTGTAATGTGGTAAATTCACTTACTTACTAATGGTCTGCATCAAATTGCGGTTGCGAATAGTCCGTACATACCATCGTATATACTATGTACTTTAAGAAAATCTTAGAAGAATTTCGGTGTACGCCTGTAACTTTCCTTATCCCGCATCTTTATTGCCGATGAGGCAATTAAGGGATTAAACACGTTTATTGAAATGATTATTAATAAAGGCACCCAACATATACATAGTTCTGACCCCACACTAAGATCGAGTCTTGTGGCGTGGGTGTCAGGAACTACGAGAGACTTTTCGGTCTCACAAACACCCAGACCTGACACAAATACTTGTGGTTTACACAAACATTTGTCTCGGTGCAGGGATCGAACCCGCGGCCTCTCATTTCACAGCCGGCGTCTAACCAACTGCGCCAGGGAGGCTGTCAATACGCCTAGTTTTGGTAAGAAACGTTTAGACCATGTACAAGTTCTGGACAACATCCTTTGAATGGTTAAAATATATTCCTCTTAATACGCCATCTATACCATCACAGCATCGTTTCAAATTGCACTATTATTCGTAATTACTTGATATTAGTAATAAAATCTAGGAGCACACTAGTGCCCCAGCCAAAATGAGAGAAAAAACGCAAGGGCACTACGCTATAATATAATTCGTATATATATGAAAACTATCCAAGACAATATTAGAACTAGCCAAGTCAGAATATAGACTTCAATATCTTCTCCTTTTTCTACCTGGCGTTGTCCCGGCCGGTGCTGATCTACGGCGTCCTCCATAGTAAGGTCATTGACCCTCATATCATTGGCTTCAATATATTATTTATTATTTTATTTTACACTTCGGACAATTTCAATAATACATGCGGATTTAATGTCTAATGGCATTTTCTCCCAGTCGACCTTTGGGTACAAAGAGACAGAGGCAGGTGTATAATAATTATCCTAAGTTATAAGAAGAAGTGATATTTTAAGTTTTTGTCAAATATTTTATGTTGTTATAAATACATTTCAGGACTGACCATTAAACTTGGCACATATTTAGATGTCACTTCTTTTGTCATTGTAGTCAACAACTAAGGCATATACCATAATATTGAACTTGGCTCTCATTTCACATTTATGTTTTTGATGCGATAGATTTTGCTTGCAACATGAAGATAAGCCACAAAGCCTTGTATCATATTATATGTGTAAAGTTACACATCTTCCTATATTTATTCATCTTTCAGTAGCCAGTATTATAACATTATCTGCCAATATCACAGGCATTATCATACTTGAACGGCTTAAAAGCAACTACACTCGTACGATGTCTCCTGCAATCAAAAACAGTCCTTAATTCAAAGCTAATAACGCCAAGCAATGAGCCAAGGCCGTACTCCATTTAACAAGCCGACCCTCAACATAGTTTGGTTTATCAAACAATAACGTTCGATGCATTGGTGACACCCCAGCCTTGATAGTAACGCGACGTGACCACTGGACTACGATACGCTTTACGAGGGGAGAGGGGGGGAGGGGGCCTATTACCTGTCTCACCCAGCGCGGCTTGCACGTGTTACAACATAACTCTATAACGATATACCAGCTTTGTATCAACGCTTACATTGTGAAAATTTGGTACGGTGTATCAAATACAAAATGCGCATGTGATTTAACAAAAACGCGTGTGGATGTGAATAAAAAATCAGTTTAATAATTTGTGGCATTACAAGGCGAGTTTGTAAAGTTTATCAGCTCGTCTGTCTTGTACGTGAATGTCCAGCCCAGAATGTCGATCTACGAGCTAGCAGATATGCTCTAAACCGCCATTTACACGGGGAGAGTTTCTCGCGGCGAGAATAGTATGCGATTATCACATTACATAATCGCCATGGATTATCGTGTTTTGACAAATGTATACACAATGCAACTTTTTTATATCCTTGCGATAATCGTACCTTCGAGGCGATTACCTCTCCCCGTGTAAATGGCTCTTTAATAAGAAAACTCCCACGACTTAAGGTGACATTTTGTGATTCAAATAATTATCTAAAAAAAAAGATTAATTATAAAGGTAACGACTAAATACCACATGCCTATAATGTGTAATCTCGAAGCTCAAATCTTTATCTTTTGCCTACTGCTACTCTAACTTTCTAACCTACTCGGCTATATTGGTAAATGTTGTATTCCTACGGATCTTCATTTCCAATTCAATCTCGTAGGGAAATACCGTGGTTAGACCGTTCTATAGCTAGTTGAGTGATCGTAGGTACATAAGTTCCGAACTGACTTACCGTTTACGTCGCCCTGTGGATATCATCGAGGCATGTGTGCCTTGACAAGGGCCAACTGATACGGTGAACGGGTAAGCTACTCGCTTAAGAGATTTGGCACGGATTTAAATTAAATTGCTACGTGAGCCGACGCACTTAAATTGTGTTTGCACTGTATATACAACGCCGTATTAATCTCCACAGCTATGGATGAATAAGCAGTTTTTTCAGAAGAATATAAAAGCAATTGTCAGAAAACACAAAGGCTGCTTCATTAATTAAAATACTAAAATAGGAAACGAAAAATAAATTGTATTTGTATTTCACTGTCTCCGTGGCGCAGTTGGTTAGACGCCGCCAATGACACGGGTGCTGCGGGTTCGATCTCCGCGCCGAGACAAATATTTGTGACAACCGCAAGTGTTTATTTCGGATCTGGGTGTTTGCGAGACCGAAAAGTCCCTCGTAGATCCTGATGCCCATGATACAAGGCTGGATCTTAGTGTGGGGTCAGGACTATGTATGTGACTGTTGGGTGTATTTATTTCATTTCACGTCTTACGGTGAATTAAGCACATTCAATTCTCGGGGTTGTTAAGGACATGTAATTAAATTATGTCTGAGTTTCATCTAAATCATAAGATTAAGAAAGAAAGAACATTATTTATCTGTAACAAGTAGCAATAACTAAACTAAAATATTTTTGACATAGATATAAATAGTGCTCGTTACGAAAACGGACCGCACCAGCATGTGCTGTTACCGGCGCTGGTCTTCGGTGTGGCCGCGACGTGATGTCACGGGCGTCAAACAAAAATATGCTTTGAGTAACTTATGACAAGTAACAAAAAGAACAGAAAACAATTTAAATTTAACACTTTGGAAAGGCATAAACCCATCTAATTAGCATACTCATGTATATATACATATTATATATCATATCATCATATCATTTTCAAGCAAGCCGGCATAATTGTATCGACTGACGATAGAATGTTGCCTGAAATTGACAACCAATCTTTTTGGACTCATGACTAGATATTTATAAAAAGGTGTGAAATCTATCACAATGCGTCAGATTCACATCAGCTTGGCCAACAAAATTCAGTCTTGCAGTTACTGAGCTCATTAAGCTGTTTCAGCTTTCTTACGGACGGCCTTAAAAGCTCGCACTGGACTGGACACTATATTAATTATAATTAAACTAAAGTATATTACAGAATACTATGTATTTACTTTTGTCTTGAAATAAAACGATTTTGTCGCGAATTTGATTAAATTGTAAATTTTTAACTCACCGGCACGACGGGGCGGTCCGCCCCGTGACCACTTAAGCTGTAAAGTGATGAAAGCGTCGGGAAGTTAAAAAATTTAAAAATTAAATCGAATTTGCGATAAAATCCGTAAGAATTTGTTTTATTTCAATACTTTAATCTTATTTATTTACTGTTTACTATGTATTTTCAACAACAGGTCACGGTGGAAATAATTGGGAGAGGCCCATGTTCAACAGTGGACTTCCTTTGGCTGATGGATTGGATTGGATGCATTTTCACGTCCGTTTTTTTAAATGTTTTTTTATCAGCCCGGCGAGTGGAATTTGTGCCCGATATGACAATAGGTTCGACCCTATCACATCGTGGGGCGGAACACACAACCCCAAAGGTGGGTACCCTGGTAGCACTTTCTGCCTAACCATTTTGGGAAAAAGACTTGATGTGTGTGTTTTTGCAGGGATATGTCAGAGACCACAATTGACTTCATGGTAAGTACAGTCCGATTCAAATAAATTGAAGTAAGTGAGAGATGAAAATCACTATATACACATAGAGGCAAATTACTTGATTTCAGAAATGTCCTAAACTAAAGACATCTTACTTGGACTAATTCAGTTGTAACTTACATATGCAGTATCTTAAGACTTGTAAACTTCAAGAACTACGGCGGAATTTTCCAATATCGATATTGAAAATGTTAAATTATTAATTATCTCCGTCTATGAATCCAAATTCTTAAACTTTCATTTTATAGCCGAAGGTGGAGCACTAATACTTTTTCAAATAAACTCCAAATTTCGTCGTCAATTTACTATGTCCCTTAGCACTAAAAAGACTCTTCCAAACACTGGTGCTAAAAAAATATGTCTCTAATTTTCGCATTACTGTATAGTTTCCATTGCTAATAATTTTGTTAATTTTACCTCTCAAATAATATGAGCTCAGCACTTTTACAAAATAGACGGTATAAATTTCATAAATTAATTCAATTCAGCTGAAGAACGTTTACTGACATAGCCCAGGCCTTAGCACTATTACAAAATAGACGATATAAAATTTAATGAAATTCACTCAATTCAGTTAAAGAATATTTACTAATATAGCCCAGGTTACTAGCAACTTTTAAGTGAACAAATACTGTTTAAATAGCGAAAACTATCAATTGCCATAGATAGCCAATGGGTCCAACAATCTCAAGGAAAACCCATACACCAATTAAATACGATCTCTACTTGTATAGTCAGAGAATTTTATAATGATCACAGAAAATAGATCTGACAGCAACGGCTGTATTTGAATACAGCCGTTACTGTCAGATCGCTTTAAGCCTTGTCAAAGGAATTAGCTCAAAGAATATGTAACTAATGCAATTCGTACTATCTCATCCTGATTTTATTTCCACTTCCAGGAGAAGCAGGAGCAAGTTCACTGCTCTTGGAGCACGCAACATTTTTATTTCTACAATAGCTCACGTTATTCAAGAAATACAAATGTACTAGCGCGGTGTCTGTTTTCATTCTGGATAGTTAGCATATTTGCATCGTCAGAACTGTTATTTGAAACGACTTTCCATCTGAAATATCATGGCATTCTTTCTCGTTCGGTTTCTTATTCCCTTTTTATGAGATAAAATTAAACGTTTTTATTGAAAACATATCAACTATAAAGCTGTATTGAAACTGCTTGGGAAATCATATATTGTCAGCTGACGCGGTGCAGTGCAGCGGTAAAGGATCCAAAATTTGCAATTTTTGTGATCAACTGGGGTATTGGGAACCGAAACATTTCCAGCTGTAGAGTGTAGATTGTAATACCTACTTAGAAAATAAGCATATTCCGAGCACAATCGTGAGGACAGAAATTCACAGGAAAAGGCCTAGAACCTTGCAGTCATACATAAACAGCATACAAATTTCAAAAAATATCAACCTAACCAAAGTACTAATATTCCGAGAGCTTCTCGCGTCATAAATTTTTCCAAAAAAACACATCGTATTTCACATGCAAATCCCAATACATATTCAGAAATAAAATAATTCAATTTTGCAACGCAAATAAATTTTAAGACTGTATAATAAAATTTAAATATAGCGTAATACAGAGCAACGTTTTGTCTGCGATGAGACCGCTCGAGGAATATTCAATGAAATAAAGCGCTCTCCTTTCGTATCGCAGTTTTTCGTTATTGCATAGAATGTATAGGCACTTAATTTTTAAGTCGCAGTTTTGGTATTGTGTCGGGCAATTGCTCTTTAGTCTAACGGGCTAGTAAAGAGTATACGAGTATAAAAATGCATTTCATAGAATAGATGTCATAAATTAAGAAACATACTTTGTGTATGAAATACGTGTACGTTTCATGTAAGAAAAATAACGGCTAGCGTACACTAAAGCGCAAACAGCGTCCGCGCCGGCCTCATAGAAAATACTTGTTTGGGTATCGAAATATCCGAAGCCTCAATAATTTTCACACTTTAACTTTCAACACGTATCCCTTTTCTTCATAACCTTCAATATATCTAGGATTTCACAAGTGTTCTAATAAAATGAGCGGTAATCACTTTAAAGGTAAACCACTCGCTTATTGACTCAGTCTTTATACAAAAGAAATAACCGATTTCTTCCAAAAAAAATAATCCCATATTAACTGTACTGTACCGTACTGTATCAGCCCATAATTACCCCATGCTGAGCACGCGACTCCTTTGTAACCAAGAGCTCGATCGATAAGGCTTAGGCCATATCCCGTCGCACTGGCATAATGCGGGTTGGCAGATTTTACATACCAAAATCTTATTAAGGTGTCTGTAGTATGCAGGGTCCTCCTTCACCGTCAAAGTGCTTTTATTCTATCCTTAAATGCGGGAAAATATTTTTTCAAACTTTCGCTAAAAATCCTGATTCAATAGGACGACTACAACATGAAAATTGCAGATAAAATAGAGCCATTTTTATGCAAAATGCCTTATGACTCTTTTCACGCATAAATGTGAATTTATAATAATTTATACAAAGTCTCGCTGAACTTTAGGATATATTTTTCACTCAGATGCTTACGGGCGAACCTTCGAAAAGATTTTCGAAATAATAACACATGCAAATATTTTCCAAAATAATATCAACAACCAGGGAAGTGCAACCTATTTTCTTGAACTTGTAAATGCATTCAGAAAAATATATGTGTATGATCTGGTCCCCAAACACTATTTTTTTATTAGTACCTATATAATATTTATTTTGTTAAAAACGAATGAAACAGAAACAGCAAATTTTCAATTTATATCAATTGGTGATAAAAATATCTTGATTGAAATTTGGAAAATATCTTGGAAAATTCATGAAAGGTAATTTATTTTTAGAGTGCCTCGTTCAGATAAGATTTTAGTTCAATGACCCATTGCCCTTTCTATTTAAAACACGTGATACTATATATTATATCGTGAAAATAAAAGAAAGTGAAATGCTTAGTGTTTTTTAAAACTTTAATTTTAATTAATCTTTCACTTAGTTTTGAAGTACATCCAGAATTCAAAATACTCTAGCTCATTGGTATTTCATAATATCAATTTAAATAATTTTGACTAGAAGACTCACACCCAAATTACACAAAAGTAATAAACAGCTGAGTGATGTGACAGGTTAATGACCTTAGTTCAGTTACATAATACTATTATACAGGACGATGAACGTGTGTCGCATTTGGTTAACGCCAATATCATATGAATAAATCGAATTTACTAAAGCTTGGGTGCTTCGTACGTACATAGATCGATATTGATAATGCAGCTAACAAGAATAACAGAATTTTTGTAACACATTCTATAGAAAAAGGGTATTTGCACGGGAATAAAAAATACTTGGACTGAAATATATAAACTACATATTTTGTAGTGCGAGTACAAAATAATTTCGCTTTGTCACTCTGTTCATTCAAAATCCCTGTGTAAATCTCTAAGGATCTACATTGCTCAGGTTTATTTTAAAAACATCTTCGCCAACTGTCTCACCGTTTCAAAAATGGACTAAATATGGAATTATTTTCTCTGTATATTTTGCACACGCGCGAGGGTGTGTGAATCAATCTTATAATTACGAATCACCGTTAGCATACTGTAGTAATTTGATATAAACTAAAAAAATGATAATGGAAATGCGTTTTTTTTATTGCAATGAATGGCGGGACGACCACACCATTCGCCTGATGGTACGGTAGGGTACGACCGCTTATGGACAGTTGCAAAACCAATCAACACCATGAATTACAAAGCAATGCTTGGCATTCCACTGCGCTTGCCTTCTTAAAATATAGGTTTATAAGTCTCATTATGTGTCAGTCTCAGTAACTACTGAGTAGTCAGCGTAGTTACGCTGTTATGTCCTTCAAACCGGAACACAATAATGCGTTTACATTGCTGTTTGGCGGGAAAAATAGACATTGCGGTAGCGCTTACCCATGTGGCCTCTCATACACACGAAACCTCCCACCAGTGAAACCAAAAAAAATTTGGTAATGGAAATAAATTGCTTTTCAGTAACATGTATACCTCAAATGAAATGCGAATATCAATATTGGGGGCGTTTTAAAATATGCTTTTGCTACCTACTGGCGCGACAAAGTATATGACACATGGTGATAAGAGATGAACAGCATTGAAAGATTATCTACGAATAAAACAATTATTCAGGCCTGCTGGAAATGGAATAGACATGCTGACAATGTTATCAGAAATATGTAAATCACTGAGAGCTTTAAACTTTTCTGTAAAACTGTCGCTTTCCGAGCGGACACGTATACAACTAATACGTAAATAAATTCCACATAATTTGAAAAAAGTATTAAATCCGAATTCGCTTGTTTCCCTTAATAAGTGAGGGGTTGTAAATAGTAACAATAAGGCGTCGCAAAGCCGTGTAATCTATTGCTAATGCCGTTTTAACTCCAGTACTTAGGCGTTCCAAATATATCAGGATTATATAAATACGCAGATGGTTTTAACTGGAAATGTTCACAGGGTCTTGCATGAATTAGGTTTAAGTAAGATTTCACTTAATAAATACTTTTTGGGTTTTGCACTTGTTTTTTCAGGATAAGCGACTGAACTGATTATAATCCCACATAAAGTATTTTTTTCTGTCATTACCATTCTGCGTAAATGTAGGACAGGTGTTAAGTTCTCTCTCTATTCAGTGACAGAAAGTCCCCTGCTGAGCATAGACCTCCCCCAAGGATCTCAAAATCCACATCGACCTGTTGGAAGCGGGCTACATCCAGCGACTTCCTGCAATTTTACCCTTGTGAGTGGACGTCCGACACATCGCTTGTTACGTCATCATATAGACTACTCGTATAATATACTCGTACTATCGCCAGTGGATAACTGATATAAGCAATATTTTAGGCCTGTACTTACGATGCGATTTATTGTTCTGTGCTAGCGCATAAAACAAAACACCTTTACTCGTGGTAGGTCTGGTATATGTGAGCGGCCGCCTGAGTCGGTACCACCACAATGTCGTATTTCTTCCACCAAACAGCATTGTTGTGTTCCGGTTTGAACGACATTGTAGCCAACGAAACTACTGGACATAATAACACTTAACACTTTATGTCTCAGGATGGCGAGCGCAGTGGAATACCAAGCATTGCGTTGTAATTCATGGTGTTGCTTGATTTTGCTACTGTCCATGAGCGGTCATATCGCTTACCATCACGCGAATGGCTTGCTGGTCTCGCCATTCATCGCAAAAAAAAGGAGACCCGTGTCCTGCAGTGGGAAGTATGGGCTTATACAGAGCGGTGTTGCTCCTGATAAAAAGATCCGACCCCAATACTCTTCACCGCAAACAAAATAAACAATGAACAAAGTACACCTATAAAAATGCCGCACGAAATAATCCGCACTAGAGAGACATTAAATTATGTTGTTGCGTATAAAATGTGCGATGTTTTTTTTTAATGATATCGTCTGTATACGGCCGGTATTTCGCACGTGTTTATAAAATTATTCGTATAAAACTACCGGCTTTAATGCGTATGATCGGCACGTAATATTTTAGGTAAATTAATAAATTCAATTATTCAACTTTGAATCATGGTGTGGCACGAGGAAGTTCAAAAAAAATTAAATCTTGATTTTCGGATAGAGTTTGCTGTCTATTAAAACATTGAGTAAAAAGCTGAAAATTGTATTTGATGTAATTACTTTAGATGACACGTAGAAGCTGCTGACTTATTATTTGTAAGTCATTTGTGATTATCTATAACTTCTATACATCTATACATATAATACATTTGTAACCGATCGATGTCTGTACATGGAATACATACATACATAAACACACGCCTTTTCCCAGAAGGGGTAGGCAGAGGTGTTACCAGAACACCCATGTTTCGCCTTGTATATTCCGTCCCACGATGTGATAGGGGGCGACCCTATCGCCATATCGGGCACAAATTCCTGACTACGAGCTGATAATGAATAGAAAAAACCAGTATCACTTTGCCCGACCCGGGACACATTACCCGATTGTACATCGAATATATTGTAGAAAATTTAAAATGGGGATACTGTATTAATGTAATAGAACCCAAAACAATGATTTTTAGAATGTTTGTTTGTTTGTCTTGTCGATTGTGCGCGATGGACTCAAAAACGGCTCAGCGGATTTCGATGAAATTTGGTACGGAGGTAGCTGACGCCCTGGATTAACACGTAGGCTACTTTTAATCCCGAAAGAATCGTGTTCCCGTGGGATGAGGGCTGAGGCAGGAATTGACAGGGATGAGATAGGACTGGATAATCACGCAGACGAAGTTTGCGGGCAGTAGCTAGTACAAAATATATTTACACGAAGTAAACAACTAAAATTAAAGGTAAATTAAATGTTGTAGTAGTAGATGGTACAGAGCACACAGTAATAACCTGGATTACTATAGAAATATACCGATTTGACAGCGGGAACACCACTGTCACAGAAAACCGATGTGAAGCGACAGCGTCGCTGGCAATCAATGTAACCAACTTTTATAAATTATTATGAAAATAACAGTCTGTTTAAAGCGACGAAAAGCCTCCAGGATTTTTAGTAAATGTGAAATAATAATACACCCAACCGTCACATACATAGTCCTGACCGCACACTTAGATCGAGTCTTGTGTCGTGGGTATCAGGAACTACGAGAGACTTTTCGGTCTCACAAACCCCCACATCCGAAACAAATGCCTGTCACACAATTTTTATTTCGGTGCGGGGATCGAACCCACAGCCTCACGTTTCACAGCAGGTGTCTAACCAACTGCGCCACGGATGCTATCGAATGTTAACCAATTACCCCAAGATTCACTTAACGAAAGAAGAAAGAAATCATAGTAAATCGCCCAATCAACTGCGCGTACAACTCTGGCACAATTCGCAGATATTCGCTAAGCCGCACCCTACTCGAGTCGCAGCCGAACGGATGAATGATTAGGGCTCATTTGGGTGCGCGGACGAATAGCAGTCGAACGCGATTTCGACCTGTCACCCGCCGATTGCGTCCCTTTATCTTCATTCCCAAGTTCTGCCAACTTGTATCCCTTTTACTACATTCTTATTTCGGAGGGATTGTATGCTTTACTTTGTATGATAACTAATTCTGTCAGTTTTGGGTATAGGCGTCTTCAATTGTAGACAAAGAATTAAAGTTACCACATTCGTCTAAATTTGTTAGGATTTTCTATTTTCCCTCGTTTCTTACATACACAACCACCTACACCTTCTGGGAAACACCTGTTTCCCAGAAAGGGTAGGCCAACAGAACACCCACGTTTCGCTTTATGTGTTACGTCCCGAGATATAATAGGGAGCGAGCCTATCGCCATATCGGGCACAAATTCCTGACTCCGTGCTGATAATTAATAAAAAAATCCAATATCACTGTGCCCTTTGCAGATTTATTTCACTTTCACTTAAACAACTTCTCTATACAACATCCTGGAGGCATCGGCAGACTGAATATCTCCGCTGCTGTCACCATAATCATTGACTTACTCATGCAGTCTTACCCATAAAAATAATTATTGTATCGGTATTTTTATCCATCCATCCATCCATCCATCAGCCAAAGGAAGTCCACTGCTGAACATAGGCCTCTCCTAATGATTTCCACAGTGACCTGTTGAAGGCAGCCTGCATCCAGCGACGTCCCGCGACCTTTACCAGGTCGTCTGACCACCTAGTGGGTGGACGTCCCACGCTGCGCTTTCCGCTTCGTGGCCTCCATTCGAGAACTTTTTGGCCCCATCGGCCATCAGTTCTCCGTGCTATGTGCCCCGCCCATTGCCACTTCAACTTGCTAATCCACTGGGCTATGTCGGTTACTTTAGTTCTCTTACGGATCTCCTCATTTCTGATTCGATCACGTAGGGAAACCCCGAGCATAGCCCTCTCCATAGCTCATTTTTATCCGGAGGGTATTAAATATCGATACAATGCATAAATTAAATGTATAACTGTTTTAAATACATTAAATATATCTTGTTAAGTTGCACAATTGTTTAATGACTCTTACACATGTTTATTATATTCCTTTGTATATGTTTTGTGTAAAATAAAATAAAGAATAATTTCTACGGTATGTAAGTCCGCCAACCCGCACTAGGCCAGCGTGGTGGACTATATGGCCTAACCACTCTCAATCGTACTCTCGATTGTAGAGGAGGCCCGTGCCCAGCAGTGGGACGTATATGGGCTGATACAAGACAAGACAAGACAAAATAAAGAATTTATTAATAAAAATAAAGTAAATAAATTCTACAACAGGAGTTTCCCAGGCACTTATACTTAATTTATTACATTAGTTCTCGACATCAGAAATTTAGGCCCATTCATTATTAATTAATCTATGTAAATAAAGTTACAATTTTTCCAAGATTTTGATAATAGACGGAAAGTATTAAGTGGAATAATTATTCCTTCAAATTTCATTGAAATTCTTGTGTATTTTCCTTGATACAAGTAAGATACATCGAGATTTTCTTTCGCGTTAGAAAATCTTGACAATAATGGGTCCACTCGTCCAGAGTGGTATAAAAAGGCAATGAAGTAATAATTTCACCGTCGCGGTTCATTTGGTACATGAGATTAACATTTTGTACGCATATCCATCAATCCGAACAACTTTCTTTCTCTCAATTTTTTTTAGATACTTACGAAATTTACCTCCTAACTATAATAGAACTAGTTATAATAATATTTTTATTTTCCCTTGCTATAGCACAGAGTCGCGTTTTCCATTATGTATTTTCAGGTTTTAAAAAGAATTAGTGTAGGTTCCAAACCCACGTAACTTTTAAATACCAGAAAGACCAAAGTTTTGCAGACACCAGTTATTACACTCGCCAACGCAAAGGAATAAGTGCATGTTAAAATATGTGATTTGAAAAAAGTTTAATTCTCACTCAGACGGTCAGAAAATTATTTGAAAGTACATAAAAATAAATAATAATAAATACACCCGATAGTCACGTATATAATCCCTACCCCACACTAAGATCAAGTCTTGTGTTGTGGCTATCAGAAACTACAAGAGACTTTTTGGTTTCACAAACACCCAGACCCGAAACAAATACCTGTGGTTCACACAAATATTTGTTTCGGTGCCGGGATCGAACCCGTTTCACAGCCGGCGTCTAACCAACTGCGCCACGAAGGCTTTCAAATGTATATACAACGCCATTTATTCAATAAAAATACTCATATAAAATTATCATATTTACCAGATGGACAAGGAAGCGCTAAACTGGAAAGGTAAATCAACAAAACTTTCGTTAAACATCCACAATAACGATCGTGATAACAAGTTCAGGAATTAATATAAAACCAACACATGTTCGCTATCTAGGTAAAAGCAACAAACTGTTGTAGAATTAATTTCCACGTTATTTTAAACTTCATATTGTATTTCCTCTCTTATGCTTGCGCTAAAAACTGTTCTACGCTAATACATGATAAACGGTGCTGGGAGCTGAAATGTTTTCATGAAGCGTTGAGATAAATGTAGTTGGCTACTTTAAACTGTAATATATGTCTAGTGCTTTAGTTTACAGAAGCCCCAGAGGTTCTAGGACTCGAAATATGAATAACATTAAGCGTCGGTTAATGTAAATAATCTGGCTCTAAGGATCATTTCGCTTGAGAAGGTCGAGTCCCAGGTGGGCGGTGGCCATATTTAACACGTAAAATTTAGATTTCCTCAGTGTTTTAGAATTATTTATTTATTTATTTACACTTCCTCGCCTCGGTGGCGCCGTTGTACTACGGTATGATTGCAAAGCTGAGGTCCTGGGTTCGAATCCCGGGTCGGGCAAAGTGATATTGGATTTTTCTATTAAATACCAGCCCGGAGTCAGGAATTCGTGCCTGATATGGCGATAGGCTCGCCCCCTATCACATCGAGGGTCCAAACACACAAGTGTGAACCACAAGTATTTATTCCGAGTCTGGTTGTTTGTGAGACCGAAAAGTCTCTCGTAGTTCCTGATACCCACGGCACAATTTTTTGTACTCAAATGGATGGGATGGGACTGGATTACATATGTTGAATAAGAATGAGACGGGACAAGCCGGGATATAAGGAGACGGGACGGGACGGGATGGGATTTTTTTCATAAAGATAACCACGCAAACGGAGTTGCAGGCAGAAGCTAGTAATTTAATAAGTACCTATGTTTTTAAATACATATATACTCTTCTGTAAGTATACATAGATGGCACAATAGAACAAAAGGCATATAATTATGCATTCAAACAAACATCAACCAAGAAGCCACACAAATATAAATCGGTGTAAACAAGAATCAAGAAAGTCGTACCCAAGTATGAGAATTCGACGAGAGAGGCCAGAATTTGTACAACTTGTGCATATTGTAGTTGGCTGTTAGCGTAAACAGATATCGTTAGTTCCAATGCACATAACTTTGTCCACTCGAGAACTTGGCGGAACTCTGCTAGTGCCGACAAAATATTAGAATGCTTATAACAGCGGCTAAACGGCGCGGCTTGTACAAAAAAGATTTAGGAGTCCTGATAATGAAATTTTACGGTATATTAAAGTTTAAATAAGATTTAAAATATTGTAGTAAAAAAGGAAGGCTACAATATTACGGAGAGTTAAAAAAATTAACTGGCCTGGCTTTTAATGTAATAAAATTAATCCGTTTTTCAGTTTAATTATTTTTCTTTAAATTTCTTTAATCTCAAGCAAATCATTAATTTTGTATAAATATCTTACATATTTTTACATAATTTTCTGGTAAATGAGCCTAAAATGTCACTATTGTCAGCTCATTCACTGTGCTTCTTATCGATTGAAAAATACAAACACAAGATAGCAATATGGTAATGTCTCATACATCACCACCATTCCTATTTGCAAGTGATGATTCGATAGCATACCGTAAGCATTCACCCAAGGGACATCCATTCAGAAAATACGATTCAACCGCTATAACAAAAAACTATAAGCTATTTGTTCGGCGGCAAATCTTTTCTGCCAACCTTTCGATTGTGTTTTGTTATGATAAAATCTTCGCACACAGCTCCTACGTACCGCTTTGAACGTGAATACCTAATGCGCCCCGTATTTTGTGATGCGTGGCCCGTGTTCCATGAATATTGTGATTTTGGGATGATTCCGAATAGCACGACGATGGAAAACAAGCATCGCCAATATTTGTGGCTTTGTACTGAATACCATTTCGTTTTGGCTGGGGTACGTTATTTGGCGGGATTCCCTAATCTATGTTTTCTGGGACAATACGAAGTATATCCTGCCTACCTAACATGCGAACATAGGGATATCTAGGATTCGACTTATCTCAATAGTAGAAATGAAGTGGTAGAGCCATGCTGCACCCACAACTGCAGTACGAATGAGCTGATCCGACTGGGAGGTACGACTGTCTCACAGAACACCTTTAAGCAATGTTATTGCGGTTAATTATTATTGAGTAAGATTGATATCATTGAAAATGAAAATTATACGGGGTGTGTTTTAAAAAGTAATCGTTTACAACACTGTTGTTTATAATGCGGAACTTAACTTAACTTAACTTCTTCTCTACTGTAAGAACAGGTGAGTGTACATTTATGTTTCCTATAAACTTTAAAACATCGGACAAGATGGGAAAGGAAGCAAAAAGGATGGTATGGTACCTAGGTTTAGTTTAAATATACAAAAGCTAACACTGGAAATAAGATGTTTCTGGTATGAAGATCATTCAAGAAATCCCTGCACCTGAGCGATGTCGGCCGGGCCGCTAGTATTATATAGATATCATTGTATGAGACTGACATTCGCCTTCGACATGTAATTTGATTCCGCCGGGTGTTTTATTTCTATATTTTTTTTTTATCAGCCCATATACGTCCCACTGCTGGGCACGGGCCTACTCTACAATCGAGAGAATCGATTGAGAGTGGTTAGGCCATATAGGCAACCACGCTGGCCTAGTGCGGGTTGGCGGACTTACATACCGTAGAAATTCTTTAAAATCGCTACGGAAGTGCGTGGTGGCCTGTTGGTAACGGACCAGACTCGGCTGCCTACATGTTCACAGTGGTCGCGGGCTCAAATCCCAGGGCACACCTCTGACTTTTCGGAGTTATGTGTGTATTGATAGTCAATCACCACGCACTTTAACGGTGAAGGTAAACATCGTGAGGAAACCTGCACACCGTAGCGATTTTCTACATATTATTTATTTATTATCATCTAACATATTTGTAAGTAATTTCTGCCACAACTGATCACCTTTAAGGTGCCCTTCGGGGCCCATATGGGTCTTAAGAGGTCTCCACGCCTAAAACTTATAAAAAACTAAGTATTTAACACATTTAAGTATAGTGTGCCTTGGTGATATCATTGTATTGATTGTAACAAACAATGCTGGGTTATATAATAATATATTGATTTATATAGTATGGATAGGTAATACAATAATGTAATCATAGCTTTACATTACGTCTGTTAGAACAGAAAATTGTTTTGGACTAGCTCATGATCTCGATTCCATTAATAAAACAACAACATAATTAATATGTCATAGTAATATAACAGCGAATTGTAGAGAATAGCAATAAAACAAACAAATAACTGACTCAAAAACTCGTTCTTGGCTGTATTGGAAAAATACTATCTCGTCATAATGCACCTGATATTTTCCAATTGAAAAACTTTAAAAGGTATTTAGTATATGGAATATCTTTTGCACAGAAGAATAATTATGTGTAATATAGACGTTGTCTGCGAAAATTAATAAGAAAAGATAAATGTAACAGTTCTTTAATTATCGTTTGTTCACTAAAATTCAAACAATATTAAATAAATTAGACTTGGAAAAGCCAGATTTGCCCCAGGAGAAAACAATACAGCTAGTGATTAAGTCATACTTCATCGCGCTTTAAGGAGGGATAATTGAAAAAAAAACAAATAATAGTTTGTTTTTATTTCACGCTCACGCCAAATTTCCCGGTAAATATTGCGAACGCTTATGAAAATCAAGCGCCACAGATCCCAAGCTTTTCCGCCTAAAGAAAAGATTAAGACGCGACGTCTCATCTCATAATATTCACCAAACCCCATTCCGACTGAAATAATAATATCTCATCCGCAATCTACAAAAGTTGTTTAATTCTAGATTCAGGTATTCAGCGTTTTTTTCATCTGTAAAAAAATATTCCTTTAATATTGTTATCGAAAAACAAATGGTGCGGAGATAACGCCCGGTGACAGTAACAAGTGGCTTTAATTTAACTTTTGGGAATCTTTACGAGTTTGCGACACCCCGGGATGAATCCAAATGAGGGGCAGGTCCGCTTGTGCCGTCTACAACGAGATTTGCTCGCTGGAAATGATTGTTTTGTATAGTATCGAATAGAGTAGGTATTCGTGCGTGTTGTTTCTCGGATGCTGGTTTCTCCCGTTTAAATGATATTGGCATTTGACTCGCATGTTTTTCATCGCTGCAGGTGACATTGTACATTTGAAAAAAATCCACGATGTTTTTTTTTGTTGTCAAAAATCGTGATTTTATTTTTCACGATTTTTTGCCACCCCGTATAGACACGAGTATTTTACCGCATAGCTAAGCTTCAGTTCGGTTCGGGAAGTTACCTGGGGTGTCAAAACACTCGTACGGCGTACCTATACGTGTTGATATGAAAGGTTTGAGAAAGTTTGAGCCATAGCCACGCTGGCAAATGCGGGTTGGCGGACTTCACAATCCATAGAGAATCTTGTTATAATCTCAATGGTAGACAGGTTAACTCACGATGTGAGTAGCTGATTAAATATCAACACACCTGGAATTCAAACGAGCGATCAACATTTTGGCATCTACGCCCAATCCGTTGCCACACACACACTTCACTACAAAAACAGATTTTCTTTGAATTAAAATATGTAATATAAAAATAATTAGAAAATAAAAAATCGCCTCGGTGGCGTAGTGGTACTACGGTATGCTTGCAAATCTGAGGTCTCGGGTTCGAATCCCGGGTCGGGCAAAGTGATATTGGATTTTTCTATTCATTATCAGCCCGGAGTCAGGAATTTGTGCCCAATATGGCGATAGGCTCGCCCCCTATCACATCGTGGGACGGAATATACAAGGCGAATCGTGGGTGTTCTGGTAGCACCTCTGCCTACCCCTTCTGGGAAAAAGGCGTGTATTTATGTATGTATGTATGTAGAAAATAAAAAAACATTCTGATCATATTAACGTGATCTATTACTATCCGGTCCAGGAATTTAACTCCAGGTAACATAATAGGTGATTATAACAGGTAGTTACCTATGTTCTCGTTGTTACAGCTTAACGTATGAAGTTACGTAGTTAATGATCTTTGTAAAACTATCTAATGTACCGTGATGCTGAGGATTCAATAGACCCTAAAGTTTCACATAAATGACGGAGATTACCTCTTACTTATACAGGGTGATATTTACATAATTATGTTACTTAATTTAACCTACATATTTCTCATTACCCCAAGTGATATTGTAAAAATTTTGAAAAAAATCGAAGACGATGTATTTGTCAAAAATTGTGATTTTAGCTTTTCAATTTTGGCCACCCCGTATAGATACGAGTTTTTTTACCACTTAGCTGAACTTCAGTTCGGTTCGGGAACTTACATTAGCCGTAAAAAGATTTTTACCTGTACGGGTTGATCAAAGGCCTTGGTAACTAAAATCGCGTTTTTCACAAAACTACCAGACAGGCAGTTTTTTTTAAAACTTGGTACAATGTTACCCGGGGTGGCTAGGAACATGTGGTTTAAATTAAATACCATATGGCAATATCAACCTGTATAATATGTCATTATTTACATTATTGAGGTATTGCCAACGAATTTAATAAAAGAACATTTAGCATATTTAATTTGGATTATTTCTATTCTTATTTATTTTACATGATTTTTAATGCATTTTTAAAAGTGATTCTACCAAAAATTTTATCGCCATCAGTGATTTTACCGAATCCCTGATATTCTGATTGCATGATACTCATATCTACTCTAAAACGATCTGCCCTTGTTCGACACGGTTATTTCTCCCTTCTTAAACCTGAAACACTAGCGGAAACAAGAACGCCACACCGCTACGTGTAAACCACCCATTCGGGTTTTCCACTATCATAATTATGTGGCCTATTCTTAATGGACCAGACGCGGTTGCCTACATGTTCACGGTGGTCGTGGTTTCAAATCTCAGGGCACACCTCTGACTTTTTGGAGTCATGTGTGTATTGATAGTCAATCACGCACTATAACGGTGAAGGATAACATCGTGAGGAAACCTGCATACCATAGCGATTTGTTTAAAATTTCTACGGTATGTAAAAGTCCGCCAACCCGCACTAGGTACCGGCAAAAGGCCAGCGTGTAGCACTAGATGGCCTAACCACTCTCAATCGTACTCTTGATTGTAGAGGAGGCCCGTGCCCTGCAGTGGGACGTATATGGGCTGATACAGTACAGTACATATTATACGGTGGCCGCTACATGGGCAGATACAATAATCCTGCAAGCATTCTGATTATACACGGGAATACCTATTTCAACTAATTCTATTAAAAAAAAACAAACATGCCTACGTGACCAACAAACAAAATGCACAACGTTAAAAATACATTCAAAAGTTATAAAAAGATGTTGGCAAATCAAGTTTGTGCGTTGTCAAAGGCAAGCGCCCTCCACGTAAAGTGCAGCGAACTTGCAAGACACGATATTATTTCGACTTGAAAAGCTATTTCGGCAAACGTTGGCCGCTGTCCAGCCCACAGATTAAAGATACAGACTTCAAACGCAATAATAAAACCGGCGTAACGTTGGATTGCTTATGTTGACCTGCTTTTAGTCTTTGACGTAGACTTCAGGGGTCAACTTAGGTTTTCTCTAAATATATTTGTTGGGTAATTTATTTCTATAATTAAATTTGTTTAAAATAACTTTTTTATTTTCTCTTATACAGAAAAAAAGTACAAGAACATGCTTATTATGATATAAATTGAATAGACTGGTGTTTGAAAAGAGCAATACTAGAGCATTTTCCTCGCTCTTCTCCAGTGAAGTAGATCACACCTAAATTCATTCTGCTTTAGGCGTTATCCGGCCAGTGCCAAGGTCCACGTCCTGGCTGTGACTCCTCCATTTCACCCGGTCTTCGGCATCCTCAATAGTGAGGCCATTGACTCTCATATCTTCCTTGATGACATCAAGCCAACGCTTGTTTGGTCTACCTCTCGGTCGAGGCCCGGGAATGTTGAGGCTCAGGCACACATCGCTGACGTATTTCTGCGGCTTTCTTAGGACATAAACATACCATTTCAAGCAACACTCCTGAAGTTTATCTGCCACATCGCGAACATTAAGACTGCCGCGGATGTGCTCGTTACGGATTCTGTCCAAACGCGTAACGTCGCACATCCACCGCAGCATCTTCATCTCCGCGACATGGACCTCCCGCACATGTCGCCTGAGGGCAGGCCACGTCTCAGAACCATACAGGAGCACAGGCCCCACAATGCTTTAATAGATGAGGCCCTTGAGCTCATCGGCATCCGGCGATCGCAAAGTATGCCCGAGTCCTCCCTCCACTTAGACCAAGCAGTGCCTATACGGCCTTTACATGTATTTAGATCACCCCTACAATTTCCTTTTATATAACATCGATAGTCAGTAAAGACAAAGATTTTTGCGAATATTATGCACTCGAAATATTGAAATTCTTGAACGCATATAAATGCCTTGATAATAGATATGAAGCATATTTTTGCGTTTCAAAGACATATTAATTCTGGCAATCCCGCCATCCAGGGAATAAATACTATTGAATGTTTATAAATAATTCCGACATACAGCTTAGATTTATTTTTCACAGTCGCCATTTTATTGAATATGCTTTCAATGATGTATGGAGCTTGTAAATATCTCGCTTTTTGAATTTATAAAACGCAGAGTATAACTACTGTGAAAATATTATTGCAATTTTTATACGTCTGACCGTTTTTAGTCGACGTCCAATTGCCGCAGAGGCTGCACAAGTTCCTGTAAAGTGCCAGCGTTGCGGGTTCCGTAGTCGCATAAATAAATATTTGTATGGCCGAAAAATATTTTACTGGGTTCGATTTTCTCTTTGGTGCATGAAACATTTGTGATTCTAAGCGCACCCGTTCTTGAATAGTCGTAGTATGGGCCAACGTTTTTTATACAAAGCAAAGTTAGTTACATAATTGTTACCAGAATTCAAACCCTTTTTATTCAAATTACGGCGGTTTATTAGAAATACCTGACTGAAGACTGCCTCGGTGGCGTAGTGGTACTACGGTACGATTGCAAAGCTGAGGTCTCGGGTTCGAATCCCGGGTCGGGCAAAGTGATATTGGATTTTTCTATTCATTATCATCCCGGAGTCAGGAATATGTGCCCGATATGGCGATAGGCTCGCCCCCTTTCACATCATGGGACGGAATATACAAGGCGAAACGTGGGTGTTCTGGTAGCACCTCTGCCTACCCCTTCTGGGAAAAAGGCGTGTGTTTATGTATGTATGTATTAGAAATGCCATCTGATGTTTGGTCAGCAGACTAATGCCCCATTTACCCGGGAAGAGTTTCTCGCCTCGAAGACACGATTATCGTAAGGATATAAAAACGATGCATCCCGTAAACGGTTGTCAGAACACGATAATCTATGGCGGTCATGTCATGCGATAATCGCACACGATTCTCGTATAAATGATGATCGCGTGTAAATGACGCTTAAGGTTTTATGAAACGGTAAACAATTCCATTCTCCATGCACATATGGATCTGAATAAAGAGATATGATGTATGGATGAAACCGCGTGCTCAGCTCCCTAGTATGTACGTTTGCGACTTTATAGATCAGTACCTTCTTAAAGTACTATTAAAGTGAATATATCTATAGTGTTTGAAAACTTCATAAATATATAATACTAGCGGCCCGGCCCAGCTTCGCCTGGGTGCTAAGATGTTTAGACTCCACTCCACACCAGAAATATCTTATTCCCGTTTAAACTTATGTACTCCTGAACTCAACCTAAGTACCTACTATCCCTTTTCCTATCGTATCCCATCCCAACTCATCTGGCTCCTTTTCTTTCTGTTACATCCCGTCCCATTATTTCCCATCGAATGCAATCCGGATCCGACCGGTCTCATCGCGTTCGTCCCACTTTATCCCATTTCATCCCTTAATGCCTAAAATAGGCATGTTGACAATTTAATGGAATTGCTTTTATTTTGTAGATAGGTTTTATATAAACACGAAAATACGACGAATATCATTTAAAAAATACGCAAAAACAAATACTTTGCAAAATTCCTGCTAAAACTTTCCGCTCAGCCAAAATTCTGACTACGAAATTGATTTTTTGAAGTATAGTAAACTACTTATTTCTCAAATGTAAACAATCCAATAGTCATAACGTTTTTCCCTTCTTGGTGATTTCCCTTGTTTAATTCCTACCTGAAACAGCGCTAAGAATGTTCGTCAAAACAAACCCCTTTTCGTCGCTTTAAGCTATGCATTACCTATTGACTGCCTCGGTGGCGTAGTGGTACTACGGTACGATTGCAAAGCTGAGGTCTCGGGTTCGAATCCCGGGTCGGGCAAAGTGATATTGGATTTTTCTATTCATTATCAGCCCGGAGTCAGGAATTTGTGCCCGATATATAAGACGAAACGTGGGTGTTCTGGTAGCACCTCTGCCTACCCCTTCTGGGAAAAAGGCATGTGTTTATGTATGCATTGCCTAAGATGTATTTATACATTATTTTTCGTTACTGGTGTCAAAGTATAAGTTTCATATCAATAACTTTAGCGGTTTTGATTTTCCGTACAATATTTCTACCATTATTTTACCCCCGTAATGATGTTTTTCCAAAATTATTGTAAGCCATTATTTTTTGTTTGTAATAAGGAGCTGAAATATATATTTTTATACAAATAGCTTCAGCTGTTTCGATTTTGCCATACATACTTTCATCCCTTATTTAGACCCCTTCAAGCCTTTTCTTCACAAAAAAAGTAGCCTATGTCCGTCTCCTGGCTCTAAGCTACCTCCTCACCAATTTCCAGCCATATCGGTAAAGCCGTTCTTGAGTTATAAATAGGAGCTTGGGGCTTTGTGCCATTTTCTCATTGATATATTAATTATGTATTAGGTATTTCGTTCACTACAAAATAAATTTAATTAATTTTATAGCGTCAACAACACGTGGTAATTATACTGTTAAAATGTAGCTTATATGACACGTTCGTAGATTTACCATAGCAGCGCCATCTATTGATTACTTACTCAACCCAGTCGAAAGGTATCGACATCTGTTAGAATCATTTGGAGTTAACAGATGATTGTGACTGTCAAATAATAACAGACAAATAATTAGCAATAAATTAAAATTGCGACTATAATTTGAGATTTAAACTATCCTATCTCTCAAATTGGATCGAACTGCACATGGTGTGCAAATTTTATTATAATCGGTTAAGTAGTTTAGGAGTCCATTGAGGACAAACATTGTGACACGAGATTTATATATATTAAGATGTATAATAAATGTTGCTAGTTTCTAATTTTGATAGACACGTGATTTGACTAAGGATTTTACAACGACCCGCAAGCGAGACTAAACGAATTTTCGAGGAACTATTAAAATAGGGTAAATATTTGGAATTGCAAAACTTTCACAAGTTGAAGCACTTGACCTAGTAATCAAACCTAAGGCTTCACGGTTGGCAGCCCATGTACGCTGCCATTGGAAATGCCATTAAACTGGTAAGGATTTAACGCGAATGGTTAGGACGTCGCGTCGGTTCTAAAATCTAAGTTCGATTTATGACACATGCTTGTGACGTCCACAATACATTTTGTTTCCGATCTGACGTTGTGAAATTGAAAATTCTCTCAGTTTCTGATACCTATACCACAAGGATTGACTATATGTGTAATTGTTGCGCGATTTCATTGTAATTTTAATATTAATATTGTTATTTTCAATCCAATTCAATCCATCAGCCAAAGGAAGTCCACTGATAAACATAGGCCTCTCCCAATGATTTCCGCAGTGACCTGTTGGGTGCAGCCTGCATCCAGCGACGTCCCGCGACCTTTACCAGGTCGTCTGACCACCTAGTGGGTGGAAGTCCCACGCTGCGCTTTCCGCTTCGTGGAAATTGTTATTTTAATAACAATCAAATTAATGTAGCCCCAACACCATGTTTTATTCAGATAAATTCCAAGCACTCGTAAAAGATTTGCGCGACAAAAATCCGTTAGCACCGAATATTCGATTTCCAGACTGTTCAGAACATGTTAAAATTATTTCAAGCAAATAAGCAAATAAAATGGTTACTTCGCGTGAGGGCAATAAATTAGTTTTATGTGGGCTTCATGTAAAAACAGGGCAATAAAAACGCTTTTCCACGGTGAAGACGTCTCGAGGGTTTACAAATATCTCTTCACTTTACACTCCGCTTGTTAGAGACGTATTGGGTTAGCGTTTTAAACGGTATATTGTCACAAGATATAAACACACGCCTCTTTGTTTTGGTGCGGCATGTTGGGGCTGTGAATCTAGGGCCATATCACTCATGAGTTTATTGATTTTAAAATACTCATTTACTGGATCATGCACACATTTTTATACTCGGCTTGGTAACAAGCTCATGAGCGATAAGACCGCCAATTGTACTTTTTATGTTCTTTTTTTATATCATTTGCCATATCTTTTGATTTTCTTTTTGTTTGTATTTTTTGTGTGTGTGCAATAAAGTGTATATAAATAAAAATAATAAATAAGCTCACCTCACTATGGGCACATCTGTGTTTATGTGTATTAAAAAATATTATCATAGAGGCGTGAGTAATCATGTGAAGTAAATACACCTCTTGAAAACTGTCTTACTTATTGTTATTGTTTACATTCTTATTGTTTACAGTAACTGCCAGACGAAGCACCAGAACTAATCCCTTTAGTTAAGGCTTTAGCGAAGTTCAACAATCTGGCCATTGGTGACTTTTATTGGTGGAATTGAGAATTCTATTGGACTTACGACCAGCTTCCAAACCGTAGTTAAAGGTTGTAATGTGATTTATTTACCATTACCCGTCAATAAACCAAAACAGAGGGGTTACTCTATGATACGAAACGAAACTCGAAACTTCGGACGTTGCACGTGAAACTGTATGAATGTGCCTAGATACTACATAAAATATTCGAATTCTCTATCGTACGTCCTAACTATAGACTTCGTTCGGAGTGAATGATAAGTAACATAAAAAATAGTGTTTATTTTTAGAAGTGGAAAGTTAAAAATATACTCTAGACGTCAAACGTCCGAACATTCGAGTTTCGTTTCGGGTCATAGAGTAACCCCTCAGAAACGGAGGCCTCGAAACCGACGAGCATTTATGAATTGATTAATGCAGTTGACAAAGCGAAACCTACCTATGTACCGAAACCTGCCTATGTAAAAAAGTACCTATGCATGGACCGAAGGCGATCAATAGTTTCTACCTACCCTAATGGGATATGGGCGGAAAATGTTATATGTGTACATAACTTAACATCGAATGCTGATAATTTACCTCACTACTCTGAATTTTAACCGCTATATGGGGCTGATAACCTTTCATAAAACCAAACCGAAACTATTTTACACTACTAATTAAAGCCAAAATTAAACTTAAAGCACAAAATAATATCGAAACACAAACGTGGTTTTACATAGAATGCTTATTATTCAAAAAACATTCAGCTATGAAGCTATTGCGCGGTCACGCAAAAACTGTTGAATTAATCATAACTGCATACGTTTTAATGCAAGTTAAAATTAATAGCTTTTTGTAACAAATGTTGAACGTTCCGCGTAAAGGTAGAATGTGGTCTGGCGAAAATTAATGACAATATTATAACAAACGAACTACAATACAACTTTTAATTGATATCGTGTAATATGCACGATCTTCTGTATCAGCCTATATATAGGTATGTATGTCTCACTGCAGGGCACGGGCCTCATCTACAATCGAGAGTACGATTATCGCACGATATTACAATAAATTATTAATAATTATTAAGCATATAACTATACTGTCTAATCAGTAGTAGGTAAATAAGCACGGAGTAGATAACCAACCACAGACACATGGGTTTACTTGACAGATTAGCCAGACAGACACTGTCTTTTATCTGCCTGCCTGGCGGGCAAAACTACCAATGTATGACGAAAATTGGCACGGATTTTATTTAAAAATGGTACACCAACAGCATAATACATGAGATCGCTTACTTTATAATATACACATATATTAATGTATTTCAATGTAAATGCCCAAGATAGGCGTACACAGCTTTGGCCAAAATAGACAACAACTATATAATAACAAAAACTATAACTATAACTTAATCATGGAGTAATGTAAACATATTATGTATATAACTAGTTATTGTAAGTTTGTCGAAACCAAACGTAAGGATTTGGAAAAAAGTCTTTATTCGTCACGTAGCCTACTAAAAAGTGCGTATGACAAGTCAGTACAAAAACAAAGACACATTACACAAGATATCAACACCTGGATATTAAATTTATTTTGTAAAATATAGTACTATCGAACTAATTTACCTAATTCACCCGATTACCTGAAGTAAGTGTTTGAGCTGACCACGGTTATTTCCGAAACATAATGCAGTATTTTAATGTTAGCGTACCAAACGTGACTAAGCCTGTGAACGCCCGGCGAAACAAACGAAATGGGCTTACTTTAACACTGGAACTGCTGAAACCCAGTACCAAGAAGATCCAGCGAAACAAACATAGTGCGTTTTTTTTTCATGTGTAATTCTAAAACCAAATAAACAGCCACTATGTCGGGATTTCGAGCACTACGATTTGGGCGGATACGAATACCCTACAGCTAGCCAATTGAAACAACAATGGACAACAAAGGATAATATCATGTTTTCTAAACTGGACAGGGACAGACTACTTGCAGAGGTACATGCACTCATCCACCACACACAGGGGTAGGCAGATGTAATACTATAGTCATACATCGTTCGGAGAACGTGTTTTTTGCGAAGGTACGATAGGTGAAGGCCTATTCCCTCGGTAGGCATACATTCCACCTTTGGGCAGCTCAAAAAATAAAAAAAACACTTGAGATCAACTTAAATATTTTTAATAGCTATTCTTATATATTCAAAATACGCAACTGACTATAATAAAAATGTCCCGAATGCAAAATGCCCAGTTTGTATTACACCATCTAGCCCAAGGACATATTTTTCTCGAACAAAAACAAATTAATATGGAAGGTTTGTTCCCATTGTACAGTATTTTAGCATTAAACATGGGAACACAGAAATACTTTCTGATTTATTATTGTAAAAATATTGCAAGAGGGAAACGGAATTGGTTTTCATTTTTACTCGGATATTTTGAAACGCGAGCGTAGCATAAATATTATCATTCTATAGCTTAAGTGGTGGAAGCGAACAACTGGATAGAAATGTCTCATATTGTACTTAACATTTCTTCTTCACTTGCGCCACATTTATTGGAATATAACGTTCATTTTGCAAAATATGTCTTACATTTTTATAACACACCGCCTACCTAAAATCAACTATTTTGGGAGTGAGTTGCTGATTCCCCATTTTCGGCTAATAACATAGAAAGCCTTCATACAACGAAAGAAATTCTCAACGGTGGATACAGTATTTGGATTGAAATTACCATTTAATTATTGCCACTATAAAATATCCCCGAATCCAATGAGATAATATGACTGGATGGTGCTGCATGTATGATACATTTCATGTCTGATTTCAAAACCGCAGAAGTTAAGCCGGAGCTAATAGCTGGCAGTGGCAAAATTTCCAAACCCTCGAGACAATAATATAACCCAATTATCCAACGAAGTCGGCGTGAGTGAGCTTGTGAGATCCGCGAGTGCAGTGTGGAATGAACTAAACTACTTACACCCGACTACCAGTTGAGACGTTCGGAAACTTTGCTGTAATTTGGAACTACACCACTGCAGTGTTCTTGTTATGATCGCGCCGCAAATTATTCACTGGAGTAGAAATATATGGATTTGGTTTAATTACGTGACTCATATATATAATATTAATACGTGAAGGAAGATTTTGTACTCAGTTTTACGAAAATTGCGCGGATGGGGAAGCATGAAACTTGACGCTGATGAAGATTATATGGAGAACAAGTGCAGAAACTTAATATTTAATTAAAATATGTGCTGGAAATTAACAAAATTGAATAAATTAAACAGTTCAAGCCCGGGGGGGCCACCGATATAAGATGGTCTGTCTTTGGTTGACAAGAAACGTACAAGAAATTCAAGCTTGATGGTCATCCAATGTAAAATGACCTTTCTTTCATTGACAGATGACGTAATAAAAGGAGTTCGAAAATGCTTACATTGACCATGTAATATATATATATATATATATATATATGCATAATTTGTATAATTTTAGTAATGTCAGAATGATGGCCATATCTTCTAAAATAGCTCATATTTTTTAGAGATGGTGGCAACACTCCTATATGAGGTACGCTCAAATTGCTCAATGACAAATTCAAATTAAGAATCGGTATTATTTTTAGCAAGCAAAAATAATTAATTAATTCAGATATAAACATAAATGCCGTATCTAGACATAACATAATCAAAGTATTTGCAATGATTTATTTTTAAATGGTGTTCTTTTACATATGTCATCTGTTAAAGCAGCATGAAGGTTTTATTTATTTGTAAACATACTTTTCATAACTAATAGTAGATAGCTTAGAGAAGTGCGTGATGGCCTGTTGGTAAGGGACTAGACGCGACTGTTAACATGTTTAGGGTGGTCGCGGGATGAAATTCTGGGGCAAACATCTGACTTTTGGGACTCATGTGTGCATTGATAGTCAATCACCAAGCACAACAACGGTGAAGAACCTTGCATACCACAATGATTTGTAAGAATTTATATGGTACGTAAAATCCGCGAATCAGCACTAGGCCAAAGTGGTGGACTATATGGCCTAACCCTTCTCAATCGTACTCTAGATTGTAGAGGAGACGCGTGGCTTGCAGTGTGTTGTTTATGGTATGATACAGATACATACAGTATACAGTTAAATTATGGTCCAATTTCGACCCCTGGGCGACACCTAGTTTTAATTACTATTGTAGCAGAGCGTATAGCGTGAAGGATGGCCGATGTGACTGAAAAGTTCTTGAGTGGAGGCCACATATTGGCAAGTGCAGTGTTACACTTCCACACAGAAGTTGATTATAGGACCTAATTAAAGTTGCGGTAAGTCGCTGGAAGCAAGCCGCATTCAACATGGCACTATGGATATTTGTTAAGACCTTTGTTCAGCACTGAACTTCCTGTGACTGAAGGGAGATGTAAATGTGTAACTCCTTGGTGAGAAAATTAAATGAACGATAAAAAATTGCTATTACAGAGCAGGCTAATATAGGTTCTATCGGTTGATAAGAGGTAATTTGCCTCTTGCCAGTCGGTATTATTATTTCGGCGAGTATAATCCACCACGCAGAACCATCGTAATGGAAATTAAATAACGTAAGTAGCTATCTACGGGCTGCAGGTTGCCGTACGAAGTTTTTATTCACAATTAGTGCGCGATAATTTGAATAACAGTAAACACGTAACTTCGATGTCAGAAGCAGTTTTAGCAAAAATAAAAAATAAATGTTTTCTTTCTATCTGATACTTGTGAAGGGCTCGCCCCCTATCACATCGTAGGACGGAACACATAGGGCGAAACGTGGGCGAAACATTGCACCTCTGCCTACCCCCTTTGGGAAAAAGACGTGATGTTTATGTACGTACGTATCTGATGCTTGAATGTCAGTGGAAATTATAATATATCTATATCTTTAAATAATGACAAAAAAAATTTTTTTTTGCTTTTTGGAGGTGTGTATTGGGAATGGAATTCGCAACGACCATCTAGAATCTAGATAGATCAATTATAGTTCGTTACTAACTGTCCATATGCACCGAAGATTTGAAGTCTAGGTACATAAAATACTCTACCATTTTACTCTGCCCGTGCCCCGGTCTTTCTACTCCTACAGATAGAATGAACAATATGTTACTAGTTTTTTTAAATACATGTACATTTGTATCGATAGTCAATCACCACGCACTATAACGGTGAAGGAAAACATCATGATGAAACCTGAATACCATAGCGATTTGCATAAATTTCTATGGCATTTAAAAGTCCGCCAACCCGCACTAGGCCAGCGTGGTGGACTATATGGCCTAATCTGTCTCAGTCGTACTCTCCGTGGGTCGAATATGTGCTGATACAGTTTTTAGGTACACCTCGTGGACCTTTAAGCCCCGCCCTACCCTAGTACCTTCTGAGTAATACCTAATAGGCAGTGTACTGAAGATGGAACTTTTGTACCCCAGCCTTTTCGTTTGAGAAAGTAAGCATGCGCTCGAAATTGTTTATATTTATTTAATAAAGTTTAGGGCTTTAAACAAACTTTTTAAAACGCATGGCTTTGACCCTGCTAAACCGCCACCCGCACTAAGCTAGCGTGGTGGACAATGGCCTAATACCTCTTAATCGCATTCTCGGTTATAGAGGCCCGTGCTCATCAGTGAGCAATTGTGAGCCGATATAATACAAATTATTTTACCAAAATAAGTATTTTGATAAAAATACATAAATTTCATTCTAGACCGCTGCCGCATTTCCGATGTTCTTCGTAACTTAATCTGTACATTAAAGGTTCACAAACAAAGAATTCTCTCAGCGTGCGATAGCTTTTATCTTGGCCTTGTGCTGAGTGAGATTTAGTAACACTACACCCTAGTGCAAACATATTTACAATATGCATAACAACGGAGATTATATTTTACTAGCGTTCGGGCTCGGCTTCACCCGGGTGCAGATAGTTTTTGAGTCCAGTCCACATCAACAACATATTATTTCGCGTACTGTTTTATATTTAAACTAAAAGTGACCGCTGCCGACTATATTGATTTTCCCATCCCATCCCACCCCGTCCCGTCCTGTCCTACTATATTGACAACCTTGGCGGCGCAGTTAGTTAGACGCCGGCTATAAAACGAGAGGCCGCGGGTTCGATCCTTGCATCTAGACAGTTCGATGTAGTTTGGCACAACAGTGAAACGAGAGGGTGTGGGTTCGATTCCAGCGCCGCAAAATTATTTTTTATTTGTTTATACTGGGAAGCTATTTCTCGCCAATACTGCCCTGAATCTGAAACGCATCATACTTTCGTGAGTATCATAACGGGTCCCTAACCTACGTATCGGTGGTAGCGATCCGAGCGGATACGAATATGGTAGGATATTATACCAGCGGATAGGCCATAGTCCATCATGATGGCCTAACTTTTGTATGAAACCAAAGAATCTCGCTATTTTTATGCCTGTTGTGGACCGTTGGGTGGATTTATTTCGTTAGTAATATTTTTACCCCATAAATATGTTGTTTTTAAGACTTCATATATTTTTGGATAGGAAATCGCTCATTTGAGAGTGGATCAGGCGCTCAAGGACTTTGGAAAGGAAAGGGAGAATAGAGATAGGTCGGAATTCAGATAGTATAGAAGCATTGGACTTTTTCGGGATAGGGATAATATGGGCTTCTTTCCAGGCAGTCGGAAAAGTCCCAGTCGTGATGGAATGGTTGAGGATGTGGGAAATTATAGGCAGGATTTTGTCCAGGATAGGCAGAATCATATTACGGCTGACACAGTCGCTACCTATTGCATTAGACGAAATAAGAGTAATTGTTTTCTTAACTCTTTGCTGCGCAGAAAAATATATTATACGAGTATTATGGTGCTTCGGGGTTAAAAATATTTTGTAATGTATCCTCAACTATTATCAAATCTTACATTCCATCCTATTATTACTAATCGTAGAAAGTTTATTATTATGTTTGTTCCTTTGTTATAAATCAACCATTAACGCATAATGTTCATCAGGAATAAGTTTTTTTTTTAGCTCCAACAAAAAATATATTTGTGACAAATAATAACATCAACTTTATTACACAAGTTTGCAGATAAATATAAGAGAAAAGCGTACAAATACATTATTGCATAAGGGTATGTACAAAAATTATTTAACTTTGTAGAGAGTTAAATAAACAACAGTTAAATAAACTCTGTGCAGAGTTAAATAATGTTACTTTTGAAGTTAAGATATACCCACACGAAGTTGCGGGCAAGCTCTAGAAATGAATAAAAGGCTATTCCGATCTTGTAAAACAACTGAGTATGATTTTTCATGACATTGCAGTATGAGAAATTGAATTTTAGTCCACTAAGCTGGCACGGGGCCAAATTAATTACATCCTGATACAAATCGCAACATTACTGGCACCTCTCTGAAATAAACCTGGTGTACCCATATAGACAATACGAACAGGCTATACCGGGATAGAAAGTATCATTCACCAAAAAAACGATGTTAAGTATCATATTCGCTATTATCTCGATCTCACATACACGCTCATTATGGAACCTATGCCTCTCCCAAGAATATTAGTGGCTCGTTGATAACAGCAACCTCCAGCAACCTTATCCTACACCGTTTCCAAGAAAGGGTAGGCAGAGGTGCTACAAGGACACCCACATTTCGCCTTGTATGTTCTCACGATGTGGTAGTGGGCAATCCTATCACTATATCGGGCACAAATTCCTGACTCCTAGCTGATAATGAAAAGAAAAATCCAATATCACTTCGCCCGAACCGGGATTCGAACCCGACAGATTTGTAGTCGTACCGTAACGCAACTACGCCACTGAGGCAGTCATCACACGTCAAATCAGAAGTGAAACAAAGAATATTGCAATAAAGCAAACTGTAAGAACAGTTTTAATACAGAAACTAATTGGAGATATTTCTTACGGTTAGCGGTCTATGTTGCGAGAGACCCAAAAAATTTGCCTCGCCCTCCTTTCTACCACCCTTCTCCCTTCCAATTTTTATGCATCTGTGATCTTCAGATATAGTGCGGTTTTTTATAAACAAATTACATTAAAAAGCGTTCTTGACTGTAAAACCAACAGACAGTTGGATGACACAGACATTCCCCTCTCTCCTCTTAAGTAGTAAAAAGGGAACTTAATTTTTTTAATTTAAAATAAAAAGGAATGAACACGTTGCTTATTTGTATGGTCTTGTACAAAAAACAAACAGTTACATTATCTGCAAATATCATGTAGGAAACGAGGATAATGATAACATTTCTTGGTATAATCTGGTAATTATGGTAAGAAATAGGGATGATACTAAATTGTATAGATTTGTAATTTTATTAATACCGCCCTGCCAAAGAGATAAGAGGCTACTTTTGCCAGTCAACACAATTATGCCGGCCCGTTCGGAACCGTATATGCACAAACTGAACTTGGAAAAATATCTAATTTGTTACTATGGCTTCTTTATGAGTTTGTGATTGTTCTTGACTAGTCAGGTATATAACCCCTACAGCATAAAACATAATAAATAATATTCATGTATTTTACCATCATCCCGATTGGTATCAGAATTCAAAATCCTGTTCAAATCAATGGCCCTATATCGGAATCCGTAGCTCTTATACCGGGCATATGCAGATTGCGACCGAAAAAACGAAACCAGGTATAGACCCTTTTATTTTAAAGACACAGTGGTGGCATTATCATCATCAGCCCGTTGCAGTCCACTGCTGGGCCAAGGTACGCCACAGAGCCCGGTCTGTTGCTTTATGCATCCAATCGCTGTCGGCCCTCTTGTGCAAGTCGTCCCGCCATCTGGACATAGGACGCCAAACTATGTAAACACGATGATACTTAACAATGACATAAAAAATCGTCGTTATATTTGAGAATTTTTTTAGTAACTTCGGAAAACTACCTCCTGGCTACGTTTTCAGTCGCAGTATTGATATAAAGCCAAGGCTAGATTGCCATTAACAATAAATACATAAATAAGTTCACGCTTGACGTTCCCGAGGGGATAGGCCGAAAAGCCAACCATAGATCGCCGACTTTATTTGCGTCCAAAGTTTAATCGATCCCTTTACCGAGACAAATGTTTGTGTGATTCACTGGTATTTGTTTCGAGTCTGGGTGTTGTGAGACCGAGAACTCTCAGTTTCTAATACACACAACACAAAACTCGATCTTAGTTAATACTATACGTGTAATACTATACAATACGTGATGCAATGTGTCAGCTCTATATCTGCGACTGTTGGATTTATTTAAATATTTTTAATTTGTATGAATTTTGACAATATTGACAAAGTGAATTGCTCGACTTTTGAAATCGAAATCCTTAAATATACACAGTGCCACAAAACCAAAAAGGTGCATGTCATACAATTTTAATGAATATCGATAGAATCAACACGCCAGCGGGTGCGGCCCTATTCCAAATTCGTCCAATTACAACAACGTAACGACTAACGAGCTGCCACTCGTTATGCCGGCATGGCCTCGCCCCACCTCATGTTTACATTAACTATGCGTGCTTGGTACACAGAGCTACCCAAATTCAAGGTCAAATTAATTTTCCTAACCTAGAATTATTTCGTAAAACACTAATTTCGGTATTTATGATTTTTGTAATATTCGCAGGTAATGCGAAGCGAAATGAAACGTCTCAACATGGTAATTATAACACAAAATGTATACATAAATACCTTCGGAAAATTCCTACATGAAATCGGTAGATATTTGAAAATTTCAACAAAGACATTGATGTGAAACTTACACAAGTTGCCAGTATAATAAGCCACCAAAATTCTTCACAAAATATAAGAAAACACAAGTGAAATAAACGCTCAATTCACAGTAAAACACACGATTATGAAAACATAAGAAAATAAGGCAGCTTCTAAACGCTGGCGGAGAGCGAATAACACAGTGGAATTAGTTTGATCACGTTGTTATCGCCGCTCCGCCGACCACGAGTCTCTAAACGCTCAAAAAACAACTACGGAGCTGTGTATCGTCTAGTTCTCTTGAGTATGTGGGAAGCTGTGCTGCTTTTTGCTCAGCTCTCGAGTCTTCGCATAAATTACACAGATTTAACCCACCGGAAATTATTTTTTCTAGCTTTATGTGTTGTTTAATAAATGCATAGTATAAAACAAAGTCGCTTCCCGCTGCCTGTTTGTATCTATGTATGCTTAGATCTTTAAAACTACGCAACAGATTGTGATGGTATTTTTAAATAGATAGTGATTTAAGAGGAAGGTTTATTATATAACCAGCGGACTCGACAGACATTGTACTGAACATACGTCTTTAATTCGAAAAATTCAAACTTTTTCAATAAGCTGTAACAGGCTGGATCGTTTTGACGAAAATTATTATTAAAAAATTATTACAATATTTCACGTCAAGAAAGATGGCGCGTAAACGAAAAACGTGACTATGCTGTAAAATTTTACCCTCAACACGCCGAAAGAAGCTTCTTTTCAAAACATGATTAAAAAAACATTTTCCAGTGGACCAAATTGTGAACCTAAAACATTCCCGAATCCCCTTGAACACACAAAAATTTCATCAAAATCGGTCCAGCTGTTTAGGAGGAGTTCAGTGACATACACACCTCCACAAGAAATATATATATTTATGAAGATACATATACAGGGTCTCCCAGTTTGTACGAAAAATAACATGTATATGGTTTGGAGTGGATTAAAAAAACACCTGCACCCAGGCGAAGCAGGGACGGGCGCTAGTGTACAATAAACTAGTGGCACTAGGTATTTTATGGCTTGTATAATTGTTTAATGTACTATTATCGTGACTACTCTATTTGGACTGGATTGTGATACCAAGTGTGATGGTGTGATCACGCAATACAAATTTCCCTGTCCAGTGTAAAAAAATCTTAAGTGTAATTCTAATCAAAAGTTTTAAATGGTCACTTGTGTAATAGGAATCTTAGTTTTATATCAGTTAAAGACTTGTGTTTTATCCAAATAGACAGGGTTAATAATTGTAGTTTCTAGTTATAATTTCTCGCAAATAGAGGGCATGGTATGCGTATGGGTATGCGCCCAAGGTTTTCAAATGTATATACATACATGGACAAACGTGTCACCTTCTATCCAAATCACATAAATAGTTGTCTTACATAAACAACCTTTTGATCTATAAATTCCTAATTATAGGGTTCAGGACGAAAAAAAATCTAAGAAATCAGATAACAACTGCGAAGGCTTAAAATTCCCAGTAAGGCATTTCAGGGGGGCCACTTGACCACATTCCACTCTACTAAGAAAGGTTATATTTATACTATGGTAAGAGGCTGAAATGGGTACCAATGCGTCTGCGAGAATACACAAACCACATTGCGATCACTATGCATAATCCAACCGTTTCTTATCGCAGAAACCGCTTCGAGTTTCTACATATATAACACCCAATCACATGCCACGCTTACGTTCCGTCAATAAATTGCACATCAAAACACCCTTTAATTCCTCTCAATTTTAGCACCTATACAAAGCAAGCTTGCCGAAATCGAGACGCCCTCACGAGATCAGACGCACAAATCATCGAAAACATTTAAAAAACTTACTGCCATTGAAATGAGCTATATTACTTGTTATATTACTTCGCGAATCGAAATACACAGATACGCAATACGAAAGCGTGAAGACTATAACCTAACTGTAAAATACATTATAAAATACGTTAAATCTACTCACAGGAGTCCCGTTCTCGAAGCTGGATGGTCAGCAGCGAAGACTTTGTTAGTCTGTGCACCTACCAAATACCACTTGGCACTAGAAAGTTCAGAAAACGCGAACAAATATCGCGAAAATCTGCCTCAGCAGCGAGACGCGCACCACACGCTGCGAAGCGTACGCGACACTTGTAATATTTATGTCCGCGTACCCAGCCAGCGACAAAACAAAAACTACCCTCCACTGAAATATACTCGCGATGAACACAATTACTAGGAATTATGTTATTGTGAAACTTTAATATGATATACGAATTTAATTTTAATAATATAAATGTTTATTTATAATTATAATTTAATGGTTAGATGTTTCCTAAAAGTCTGTGTTTTTCTTTATTATGCACCGCCAGCTACTTCTGTTACTGATCCATCCAAAACGTATGTGGATGAGATCAATTTAATCAATAATATTTGCAATTGCATTGTTTTTTATATATGTATAAAAATGTAAAAATATTGAATAACAAAATACAGAGGATGAAAAAATCTTGCCATTGTAATAGAATTATAGATAGGAAGTTTTTGTTATTTTTGTGTAAACATTAATAGTATTATACAAAAAAAAATATACGTAACAACGTAAATCCTAATTCGATAATAAAACGTTGAAAACACCGCGTATTGTAGCAAGCGGAACCACAAACATATTCAAATAACAATGAATTGGCAAACACATCAAATTTTCCATTGTGAGTGGAACGAATAATAACGTAGTCAGTGACGCGGCAAACACCAACATGCATTTGTGACGCAAAATTATTATCTTTATTGAGAACAATTAATAATTTATTGTTTATATTAATTGATGTAAAACGTAATTTGATGTTCTCTATATTTAATTTGACTTACGCTCGTTTTTTATCAGGAACCTTCCAGCAATTTTGTTTTTCATACTTGTAACTTTATTACTATATGAGTTGACTCATTCAGAAAATAATTTATTTGTATTCGTCTTCCACGAACTTCCGCGCGTAGTTTAAAAGAGCTCTGAAAATGTAAATAAAATTCAGTTCAGTTTAATTATTATGTTATCGTCATTTTATAAAAGCTGAAATTTTTTCTGCGCATGCCTCTTACATGCGCATCACACAATCAGCTATTATGAAGTTCCGATCGTGGTTGCTTTGGAAGTTATCAGCTTTAATGTATCTGGCAAGATGAAAGAACCATCAAGAGTGTCCGACTGCAAAGGAACCTTTGGATAGATGCCTTAACTACATATTTAAAATTCAGCTTTACTATAAAGCTGGCAAAATACATTACAATGTTTTCAAACTTTAATAAAATGTTTTGTCTACCACAAATCCCCACATCCTACCAGTTAATGTGCGAAGAACGTCGCTGCATCTCGCCTGTGTCCACTACCAGGCATACTGTATCAGCCCATACACGACCCACTGCAGGGCACGAGCCTCCTCTACAATCGAGAGTACGATTAAGAGTGGTTAGGCCATATAGTCCACCACGCTGGCCCAGTGCGGGTTGGCGGACTTTTACATACCATAGAAATTTATAGAAATCGCTATGGTATGCAGGTTTCCTCACGATGTTTTCCTTCGCCGTTATAGTGCGTGGTGATTGACTATCAATACACACATGACTCCGAAAAGTCATAGGTGTGCCCTGGGATTTGAACCCGCGACCACCGTGAACATCTAGGCAGCCGCGTCTAGTCCGTTACCAACAGGCCACCACGCAGGTATGCTTAGACCAATTTATAATTGCAATACAACACAATTATCATAGAACAAATGTTCCACAAAATTCCTCATTCAAATTCTTGTGTAGTACGCCACTCTACAGCTATACCATGTATATTGTAAATAACAAGCAATCGCTTTTACTGTACATCCGTTTAAATGAATAAACGTGGGCTGCCGCGAGAGTTTAACGTGCCCCGACGAATGTTCAGATGTAAGTAGCGCCAGGGGAACGCGCTATATCGCCACCCGAACATAAGGATTCAGACAACGAATAGACAAATATATAGACTAGACATATTTCATAAATTAAGCCTGTCTTACGTTTAAAATGTTGCTTCCTTAATATTCTCAATGGATAGAGCGTCCAAGGTTTGATTTTGAGCAGTATTTAATAGTTCCTAAAAAATATCACTTATAAAAACATAAATTCGAAGACACCATCACATTTGGTTGTAAAATGACTGAGATATTAATATTTTTAATAGTGCGATGGGGACACTCGTTTGTTTTTGCTCGCATGGAACTTATGGAGGATGTCGTCAACTCGTGCATTTTACATCTTTTTCTATTAGTCCTTCGTCTCCCTCCAGGGCTCGAGCCTTTTTTACAATCGAGTGGGGTTAGGCCATATAGTCCACCACGCTGGCCCAGTGCGGCTTGGCGTACTTTCCATACCATTTTTTTTTTTACAAATCTCTATGTTATACAGGTTTCCTCACAAAGTTTTTCTTCACCTTTTAGTGTGTGGTGATTGACCACCAATACACACATGACCCCGAAAAGTCAGAGGCGTACCCTAGTTTTTGAACCTGCGACAATCGTGAACATGTCGGCATCCGCGTCTGATCCGTTTACCAACAGGCCACCACGCACACACACTTGTATACCAATTAATTTTAACCCGTCGCATCTGTGACTCCCTACTCTTTGACGAGCCGGCAGACATTATAACGTGGGTGTACACAGTAGTGAGCCGGAAATATTTATTTCTGCAGCATTCCGTGAGCACTTATCCTTATTTCGGTGTGAATATTGTAGCGGAACGTGCCGGAAGAACACGCACTTCACTCCTATCACGGTACGAGTGCTGATAAACTTAACGGGGTAGCTGACGACTTTACCTCTATTGCCACTATTTGCCAGCTTTTGGGGTATACACGTGTATTTATAGGTATCACTGACGCGGTATTTTTTTGTAGTTAACATGGGCTATGTGAACACGTATTTCAATTTGTATTGCATAATACAAGATTTGAGTAATTCAGTTTGAGTTTGTGGGTTGGTAATTATTGTTTTAATGATTTTTCCTAGATATCTAATCATTAAACGCGGCTTCTTAGAATGCACGTCTGTTGAAGGCTTTTCCTCCGTGCACGGCACGGCGTGCTGATCATTAGAGACCCCGGATTCACGGATACGTTCCTCAGATCAGACCCGATTTGCCAGGGCGGGGATCCGAGGCGATCGCATAATATCAGCTAATTAGCAATTATTTATTATTGTATTAGTAAATACATATTATGTGGGTGTAGGTTACGAATATGCATAAAATTGTTGCAACTATGACTATGGTTTCAGAAATCGATGTGAAGCTACAGCTTCGCTGTCGCGTTTCGTTCGGTAAGTGAGATTGCCGGATGACCAATACCCCTTTCCTCTTCTCATCCTTTTTCCTTCCGACTCCCCTCCTAATTGGGCCGACAACACATCCATGAACCAGCGTTGTGGATGTTCATGAGCGGCATTGATTACTTATCAACAGGCGACCTGTTTGCTCGTTTCCCGGCCCTATGCAAAAAACAGCATTTTTAATACTGCCCTTCTCAAAACCACTATAAAACACAAAATATGCTAATATAATTTAAATGTTACTCGATATAAAGAGCTAAACGATGGAGCCCTACATTTGCGCTACAGAATATTACGCTAAAACATTTCGCACAAAAGGGAACTCAATGCTACTCAAACGATACCATTCATAATGAACAAACGACAAAAGCCTATTATATAAAAATATCACTTTTAAAGTAAAAGCCAGATCATAAATCAAATCGGCTTTGTTCTAAAAGTGGTCGTAACTCAGCCGCGGAGCGGAGAATGTGCACCGAGACCCGGCCGTCCGATGTTTTTATGTTATAAAACTACTCCATAGTTTAATGTGCCCTGTTTGTTTTGACGTCATAATGTTTATTTATTTGAAATTTTCTGTACACTGAACACAGCTTATTAAGTGAATTGACAGCCTCCGTTGCGCAGTTGGTTAGACATCGACAGTGAAACGAAGGACTGTGGGTTCGATGCTCGCTCCGAGAGAAATGTGAGTGTGAACCACAAATTGTTTACGGAATTCGGCTCTGGGTGTTGACGTTGACGTGTTGAGTGATGAGAATACCTTTTCAGCCTTTTAAAAATAAGGCAAAAATAACAAAAGAATTATTTAACTCAAACCGTGGGAATAATTTTGATTTTACTGTGGAATATTTCTACTTTTTGTCCATAATATGAATGATCGGATCTAAAAGTATGTACTGATCGAACCCACGGTCTCTGATTTCATAGCATATTATATATGTATCTGTCTCTCTCTTCAGCCACAGGAAGTCGACTGCTGAAAATAGGCTTTCCCAAGGACCACATCGACCTGTTGGAAGCGGCCTGCATCCAGCGACTCCCTGCGCCTTTAACCAGGTCGTCCATCCACCTTGTAGACTGGCGCCCAACCTTTCGCTTGCCTGTTTCGTGTATTAAATATATATATTTATATAATATAATAGTTGAAAATACTGACTGCATGGGTGGCGTATTTGTATTACGTTATGATTGCAAAGCTGAAGTCTCGGGTTCGAATCCCGGGTTGGGCAGTGATTTTTAGATTTTTCTTGTCATTTTCGGCCCGTAATCAGGAATTTGTGCCCGATATAGCGATAGGCTCGCCCCCTATCATATCGGGGGATGGAAAACACAAGGTAAAATGTGGGTTTCCTAGTTGGTACCAGGAAAACCTATGCTTACCCCTTCTGGGAAAAAGGCGTGAGTTTATGTATGTATGTATTTAGTTGAAAATAACAGCCAGTTAGCTCTGAATACAGCACAGCTAATCTAACAAGTAAAATACAAAAGTTAATTCCGTGGAGTAACAATCACGCTAATTAAATTACAGAGCAAACGGGAAACGGAAAGTTGGCCTAAGTTTCTCCTGTCCGAGTGGATTGCAAGAAAACTACCTCATTGGAAATTATAACCACCTTTAAAAGTTTTGTTTTGTTAATAGTTACTACGCGAGGGGCTTTTTAACTTGTTAATGTGATTTACTTTGCTTTATAGAACTAACCAGCTATACCACATAATGTAGTTTGTATATAATAATAGTGTAATGAGTGGCTATCTGTTATACATATTTGAAGTACAAAATACCAGATGTACTTATATATTCAAGACATAGCCATTCAAATACACAGTTTTCAGTAAATTAATTTTAACATCGTGTTGTACGATTAAAAGTAGTCGGTGATGGAAATTAATCCTTTAATAAGCCTGCTTATATCGCGATTAGTCATGTCAAATTACAAAATCTCAATATCGCACATATTACGAGTATAGCATTAATAAATTTATAGCTATATTTATAGCGTCAGCACATTTATAGCACAAATAAATATATTATGTAAAGGGAAAAAGAAAACAACGTATAATAATGGACTAAAAATTATGTTTACTTAGCTCACCTTAATAAGTCTTCCTGTTTAAAAAAATTACAAGTTACTTATAAAGCCATTGAATTTACACGTGTACCCAACAATTGATCTCCAGTAACCGAACAACAAATCCCTGTTCACTGCCTGTTGCTATGATAACTTTTCCGGTCCCATGTTTCTAAATTGATGGTATAAATTAATTACTTAATAGTCGTCGTATCGTATCAGCCCATATACGTCCCACTGCAGGGCACGGGCCTACTATACAATCGAAAGTACGATTGAGAGTGGTTAGGCCATATAGTCCACCACGCTGGCCTAGTGCGGGTTGGCGGACTTACATACCGTAGAAATTCTTTAAAATCGCTACGGTATGCAAGTTTCCTCATGATGTTTTCCTTCACCGTTATAGCGCGTGGTGATTGACTATCAATACACAAATAACTCCGAAAAGTCAGAGGTATGCCTTGGGATTTGAACCCGCGACCACCGCGAACATGTAGGCAGCCTCATCTGGTCTGTTACCAACAAGCCACCACGCACTAATTACTTAAACTAGTAAACAAAATTCTCTTAAATTATACATCACTTTTCCTAACTAGGGACTATAATTTATGTTTGTGCACGTCTACTTATTATATCATATTACTTTATAAAGTTTTTAAATCATATTGAGTTGCTTTCAATAATTTCTCGTTTAAAGTGTCTTAAACCGCGTCGTGAAACTCTTTCGGCCTTATTCATAGACAGTTTTAACACCTTTAATTATCGAAGGTTTTGTCTTTTTCACTCAAACTGAATTCAAAAATCGTTCCAAAGGGACAAAACACTCGATAACTAAAATAGGTTTCAAAACTGTCTATACATAAGGCCATTTAAATATTATAATGTAATTGCTGATTAACACAGATCAAAAAAATATTTATCGCTAAACAGCCAGGAATTGGGCAAAATTGTATCTATTAATTACTCTTCAAAGGACAAACAGCAATAATTCAAAACGTGATAGAAACTCGTTCAATTGAGAGTGAACGCGCAACTGGCGCGCGACGTGCTTGCTCAAACAATCGTCCTTGATTGTTCCTTTGTATGCGCCCGTTGTAAAAGCATCGCGACAAGACAGCCGACACAATTCTCGACAATTACCATTATCAACTCTGGTACCACAACTGGATGGAATTAAAACAGACAATTTGTCCTTTCAAAAAATCTCTGCGGCGCACAACCCTTTGGAATCCTAACATTAATTCAATTGGTGGCGACACAAAAACGAAAAATAGCATTTCTTGAGAGTTGAGATGAACTGCTTTTTGTGAATATAATTTCATAATTTTCATGTCTTAATAATTTTGTAAGTCCATTGTGGCCGACACAATTAAGGCAGATTGTTTGGAAAAATGTACTGGTCACAAAGAGCAAACCGCGTTGTAGTCATATAAAATTGTTTTAAGAACATCTAATTCTTTATAAATATCCGTAGTAGATCATACAAAGGCACTTGGATGATTGAACAGCGAGAGATCACGCAAGAAACTCGTCAGGGATGTACTGAAAATCATTTACAACAAACTTCGAGGCACTGAAATAATTAATTCGTTTCGTTTTCGTTCCGACATAAAGATGTATACTGTTCAAGAGAAACAGTCTAGATCACTGTCTACTATAAAAAATAAAAAAAACTCTAGAATACAGACCTTGTAAATCTTAAAAGACATAAAAATTACTAGGGTTCGCCCGGCGATAAAATTCGTCCGTGACTCTTATAAATACTTTTATTATTAGTTAAAATCCAATCCAATCCTTCATCCAAAGAAAGTCCACTGCTGAACATAGGCCTCTCCCAATGATTTCCACAGTGAACTGTTGGAGGCAGCCTGCATCCAGCGACGTCCCGCGACCTTTACCAGGTCGTCTGACCACCTAGTGGGTGGACGTCCCACGCTGCGCTTTCTGCTTCGTGGCCTCCATTCGAGGACTTTTTGGCCCCATCGGCCATCAGATAACATATACTCATTGTATATTCGAGGGTGGCAATTTGATCAAAATTCATGTATATTTTGTGTCAAAATGTGAACAAAATAAAAATTAATACACCCAATAGGTACTGAGCTGGTCTGTAGCCCACTATAAGATAACATAAGCCTTGTGTCGTGCGTGTCAGAAACTACGAGAGATTTTTGGCCTCTTAACACTAAGACCCGAAACAAAAAATGTGTCGTTGTTTCACAGTCGACTTTAACCAACAGCACGTACGTAGTACGTAGATGATGATTCATAGCCTAAAATTTGCCAAGGACTATCCTATCACCATTCTGGGCAACTGAACACAAAATAAAGTGCCTGACCTGGGATGTGAACCCAGGTCCTCATTTCATGGCTCAAACACGAACCCACTAGAATAAAGGCGTGGTCTTACTGGACCATCATCATCATTGGCAATTATCATCTACGTGATATGATTAAATAGCTTCTGTTGGAGATGCTGGGATTGGAAAGTACGCCTACGCTGGTGACTAATTAGACTGATTTGTGGGTGGCACGGCCATATTTTGTAAAATTAAACTCTGTGCTTGTATGTAATTTTGAAGGTGGGTGATCGGTTACTGGACACAAAGCCGATAATGGGACGATGCGATAGCCATTGCACATTTGAAATGCGACACTTCACGCATTTGCAATAAATTGACAATTGAATTACACCAATCATCATTAGCGGACACTGGCCATTAGCGATTAGTAACTTTGTTTATACGTTTTAATATTATTATTTTTGTTTTAAATCTATATCGGACGACCTGGTTAGGGTTGCGGGAAGTCGCTGGATGCAGTCCACTTGCAACTGGTAATGTGGAGATCATTGGGGCAGGCTTATGTTCAGCAGGGGCCTTCCTGCAGTTGAAGAGAGAGATAGAATCCTATAACTGATATAATTAATGTCAAAAGCAATTTTGAGAATTTAAAATTCGCCGAACTTATCACTGTCCTAAGACGTAATACGGGATAAACACATCACCATCAATCCATCAGCCAAAGGAAGTCCACTGCTGAACATAGGCCTCCCCCAATGATTTCCACAGTGACCTGTTGGAGGTCATCACACCATTGTACACATCACCATGCTGGGTACAAATTCCGATCCGGTCAACTCATGACATATCCCAAGCTGGACAACTAACACCAACTAGATTTTCCGAACGAAACGAACCTATGAAAACCTCTTTATAGCCGTACACTGGCAGATCAGTGAATAAATAATAAATTGCATTAAGTATATTTTTAACTAAATAAAAGCGATGCGAGAGCGTACGAAACACGATTACTGTCGCCGACACACCGCGCGCTTACAGGATAATTAATACATTTTAACTGAATATTAATTTTTATACTCTTTTTTCAGTAGAATATTTATGTGGCAATATGGAACAGTTTCAGCTTGCAGATGAATAGGACTGTTCGTAGATCACGATTGTCTTTTTGAAATGAATCAGTTGAATACGATTTTAATCGCCCATAGAAGAACTTACTCTTGCAAAAAAATCGCGGTAATTATTTGCTGTTAAACAAAAGTCAAAACAAGATTATTTTTCTAACACAATATTTTTTTATTTCAAATGAAATACTTAATACTTTAATCTTTGGTAATAATTTAATGATAAAAAAATGAAATCATTGTAAACTGTAAGCAACTCAATACAATAGGTATTGCATGGCCTTGTGTTAAATAGTATTTCATAAATATTACGGTCTACCGAAGATATGGTAAAATAGCACACTTTGTCCTTTGTAAAGAAGTGTACAGGTATAAAGATGATGTTTAATGAAACAAAGTGTAAGTAAAAGACAGTGACAAACGGTGAAAATCCACCATAAAAACAAATTATACAGCGTGAAGGTTCCTCATCACCCCAGGTGATAAAAATTTGAAGAAAATCGGAGATTATTTTTATCAAAAATCGTAATTTAGTTTTAGTTTTATAATTTAGTTCGGGTATTTACCTGAGCCGTAAAAAGAATCGTGCCTATACGGGTTGATCAAAGGCCTTGGAAATTTAAGTCGCGATTTTGACAAAACTACCAGACAGTTTTTTTTTGGGGAAACATGTGGGTTACATTAAACACCATATGTCAATATCACACTGTATAAGATTTTAACGGGATATATTTAAGGATTATATCTACAGAGGTGCACTGCAAAATGAACCACTTTATAAACATCACCCCCCGCTTCGCTTTCGTCACCCCACTTCACAAATATACACCACAAAACACAGGCTATTGGCAATTACACTATGAATACTAAAATAGTAGCGTTATAGCGTAATATAGCGTTTCTTGTACAAACACATATGTGTATGGACAAGAAACGCATTCTTTTTAATATAATAATATTATTATATTGTCATATTCAACCACAGAAACACCACACATACATACATAAACTCACGCCTTTTTTCCAAAAGGGATAGGCAGCGGTTCCCTTGGTAGCAACCCAGAAACCCACTTTTCGCCTTGTATGTTTCGTCCCACAATGTGATAGGGAGCGAGCCTATCGCCATATCGCCATCCCTGACTCCGAGCTGATAATGAATACAAAAATCCAATATCACTTTGGCCGTCCCGGGATTCGAACCCTAGACCTCAGCTTTGTAACGTAACATGGTACAACTGCGCCACCGAGGCAGTCATAGTCACAGAAACACCAGTACGGCGAATATGCCGAAATATATTCATGCCGTTTTCACCTTTGTTGTAATTATTGATAACGTTAATATTATATGTATTATGTCTATCATGCTACTGAATTGTGCAAAGTAATCTGAATAATTAAAAGCACTAAATTTTCTTTGTATACATACATTACACAAATGTGTGTGTGTGTGTGTGTTTGCATGCTTGCGTGCGTGCGTGGATTTAGACAACTGCCAATGGACTATTTAGATTGGATATTGCAGATAGAGATCCGTTGCATTATGGTCATTTCTTCGTGCCAGTATCTTACAAACTGATTAGGAATTAGTGTCTACCTCAATATCAGATCCAATCTCTATATCCTTCTAATAGCAACGTAATAGTACGATAACATGATGGTAATTATGATGCTCCTCTCTCTCTCTCTCTTCCGCTCTCGCGCTTCACCCACAAGCCCAAAGCTAAACATAGCCCTCTCCCAATGATTTATTATGAGGCTATTATAATAATGTACTGTACTGTATCAGCCCAAATACGTCCCACTGCAAGGTACGAGCCTCCTCTACAATCGACAGTACGATTGGGAGTGGTTAGGCCGTATAATCCACCACGCTGGCCTAGTGCGGGTTGGCATTATAATATTTTCCTTTTATTAAGGTATACGTGGGATGTAAACAGACCTCCAATTCGCCAAAGAGACGCGCCGTTAAAACGTTATAATGGAATTAAAGTGCCCATACGTAGCCTTATAATGTACAACGCTTTATTTAATGGCCAATGATAGTGATCACCGCAGCTAATAAACACTCGGAACACTGGTTTATGAACGTACCAAGCAATATTTTGTCACCAAAATGTAGGAGTTATAAAGTTGAGCTAGTACGTGTAGATTTTCGGGGCTTAGCTCTTAACTCTGCCTCGGTAGCGTAGTTGTACTACGGTATTGCAAAGCTGAGGTCTCAGGTTCGAATCCCGGGTCGGGCAAAGTGATTGAATTTTTTTATTCATTATCAGTCCGGAATCAGGAATTTGTGCCCGATATGGCGTTAGGCTCTCCCCCTATGACATCGTGGGACGGAACATACAAGGCGAAATGTGGGTGTCCTGGTAGCACCTATGCCTACCCCTTCTGGAAAAAGGTGTGAGTTTATGTATGTATGTAGCTCTTAACTAGATGTATAACTATTCTACAGAACAAACACTAGCGTTTTTTGAGCATTAGCCACCTTCTTTATAAAATATACGACGGGTTTCGCAGTCTTTTTCGCGACTAGATAAAAACGCCCACAATCATTTCCTACGCGCGTAATCGCCAAACGCCTACGGACAGTAAAACCCACCGCAAAGAACACATTCTTTATATTAAAATCAATATGCTGCTTTGAAAGTGTCTAAAAATAACTGAGGTTAAATAATAACGATGTTATTTGTACCTGATACGTTACCCGGTTGCCCTCCCAAGAGGATTATATAAAGGAAATGCTTATAAATAAATACACCCAACAGTTACATAAACGGTGCTGATCCCACATTAATATTAATTAATTATTGTGTCGCGGATATCAAAAACTTTTCTGGTTCACAAAGACCCAGCTCCAGACAAATGTCTCGGTGCGGGGATCGAACCCACAGCCTCTCGATTCACAGCCGGCGTCTAACCAACTACAACACGGAGGCTGTCGAATCGGCTAATAAAAATATTTAATTAAACCGTTCCAAAGACTTTTTTTATTGCATAGGTCCAGCAAACGAGAAAACAAGTCATCTGATGGTAAGTGATCACTGCCGCCCATGACCATCTACAATCATTCATAGATATATTGTAGGCTCTTAAAATCAGGGGGTATTGGGCACCGAACGGAACTCACTCACCAAACGAAACTCACTCACCGAACGAAACGCAACAGCTAAGCTAGAGTAGAAACTCCGGTAACGCTGGTGGTATTAAGTTAGATCAGCCCTAATAGCGACATAAAGGAAATTATTAAAAACAACATGTTTTAAAGGGAGAAAATGTATCAACACAAATAATTGAACGTCATAAAATTGATTAAATTGATGTAATAAAATAGAAACTGCTCTAATTAAAACCAATTTTTAACTTTTGTTATTATCACTATATTGTAAAATGGTTTTGAAAAGAGCAACGCTAGAGTTTCTTGCACGTTCTTCTCTAGTGAAAACCGCTTTCCGAACCGAGTGGTAGATCAAAAACTGAATCTAAATAGTGTTGAACATTTTAATGGATTCAATAAATTATTTTCATTTTCTTTTTCACGGAAAATTATTATTTTCCTCATTCATTTTATATTAAACAACGTTAACTTATTCTATGTTCATTAATCATAATGTAATTGCACTTGGCACTTTATTCTCGTGAAACATATGTATTTTTTATTTACTTTATTTATATAGTAAGAATAAGAATAAGAATCTTTATTTGCTCAAATCTGGTACAGGATAGGTCTTAAATTAATACATATTGGCAAAGCACAACTTTTATCAAATTTTTGACATAATATAATATTATGGTATGGTAATAAAAAGGTTAAACATGAGTAATGAGGTATTTTTTTTATTTTTTTGTAAAGCAAATCTAAAAATTGTTTAAAACGTTTACATAATTAGATACAGTTTAGAACACAAAATATTTAAGAGCAATAATATGTTTCTAGTGTGTAGAGGAGTAAAACACATTCACACCCTTACAATTAATAAATTACATATCAGCCACGCGAGATAACGTCAAATTGTATTTACAACAGTGTTCCGGCATTACAATGGCGGTAGCAGGTCGGTGTTCATTCATTATTTATAATTAGTTAGGAGGAAGCTGTAGGCACGGCGGGAACATAAATCATCTCAATTAGACCGACTCGCCGCCAGACGAATGGCTGATAAAAAAACGACTAATTTATATTCCTCTTCACTTTTTTAACGTCAGTACTCTTCAGTGATGGTAAAGGGTGCGTGGGGAGGCTTTGCGGATTTTTGTAATTATATTTCTATGTTAGCATGGCTAGTTGAGGCAATGTAGTAGGTAATCAATTGAAGAATACACACCCTATTTACTAAAGTATGTGTAGTGTATACGGTGTATCCAGACTGCGACCGAAAACTAAGCCAGGTGGTAGTATTAGTGACTTCAGATACAATGCGTCTAAAAATTTCGCAAAGAAAAAAACGATTTTTTTTGTATTTTTTTACTTATCGTCGTATTTGGGTAGTAAATACATCGTTTCGCCAAAATAATAGTGTACACCTTTTTATTTTTAAGGACACAATTGCATTAAGGGCAAAAACTGCATTGTGTGTGTAATCACTAACACTACCACCTGGCTTCGTTTTCGGTCGTAGTCTTGATTCCTCCTGTATGTATATATGTGTGTATGTTATGTACCTTATGAACGCGTGTATCAGTGCCATCCATTGGCAGCAAGTAGAATTAAATATATTTTGTATTTTTATTGGAATATTATTTATCGGCATATTATGTTAATGTATCAACCCAGAATGGTCCACTAATACGGACTGAGTCACAAAATTGTGGCATGTTGTCGCACATTTTTTGATTTTATTCTATATAATTTCATTCGAAACTAGAACTCATTTGCATTATAAAGTTAACAACTGAAGTGTAATCTTAGGGAATTATAAGCAGCTTTATACCAAAAAGCTCGAGTGTTTGCTCTGGAAATTAAATAGCACAACGGGACGGAAGCTCGCTGAGAGCTTCCCTGAAAGCCGCGCATATTGTTATCGGTTAGTTAGTAGTTTTAGCGGTGTCCCAATTTCTTTTATCCTCCACAATGGACTTTTAAACCCTCTTCTTTAATATTGTTATTTCTTGTGCATTGTATAATACAGTTGTTCTATTTTACGAAGTCCGTTTGTCCTTTATAGTAAGAGAGCACGAAGTATATCAACGCTACTTTCGGTGCGCAGAATGCCAGTAAAATTCATGCCATAGGAGAACCTCGATTTTGGGCCTAATTAATTTTGGTGTACACGAATGAAATATGTTTTATAATAAACTTTACCTTTATGCGGCTACCCAATTTAAATCTCTCCCTCATCGACTAAGGCTAAGTGCAAAAAATATTGTTTAATTTTTTTTCGGGTTCGAATAACTAAACAGGGTATATCAAGACTGCTACCGAAAACGAAGCCAGGTGGTAGTTTTAGTGACTACACACAACACACTTCAAAAAAAAGAACCGAAGATTTTTTTTATGTAAATTTTTTCCTATCAACGTATTTACATACATACATAAACACACGCCTTTTTCCCAGAAGGGGTAGGTAGAGGTGCTACTAGAACACCCACGTTTCGCCTTGTATATTCTGTCCCACGATGTGATAGGGGGCGAGCCTATCGCCATATCGGGCACAAAATCCTGACTCCGGGCTGATAATGAATAGAAAAATCCAATATCACTTTGCCCGACCCGGGAATCGAACCCGAGACCTCAAGCTTTGCAGTCATACCGTAGTACCACTACGCCACCGAGGCAGTATACGTATTTGGGTATTTGGGTAGCAACGTATTTGGGTGGTAAATACATATATTTTCCTAAAAGAATAATGTGCACCCTTATATTTTTAAAGACGCTATAGTACGCAAGGCTTTAAATTATAATTTAATCAAAAGCTATGGATTTACTACCCAAACACAATGACATTTAAAACGTGAAAATATTTAAAAATGGCTTCGTTTTCGGTAGCAGTCTTAATGTACCCTGTATAGATGCTTACGATTAATAATATAATTTAAACTGTCTTCGCAAAATACCTATAGAGAACAATATCCAATAAATTATTTTTGAATTAAGATCCTATATGTGTTACTCTATATTAAACGATCCACAAAAAGTACTTGATTTTGTATTCCGAGTATGTATCTACTTGTAAGTGATGCCGCGTGAATTTGCCAATTGCGTATTCTACAAGAGTAAAGATACTTATAATTATCATTATTTCATGAAATATCACAAAACGTCACGATGGTTTTTTTATATTTACGCGAACGTGACACATTAAATTAAAGCAACTTTAAAAAAGTAGTTTTAATAAAACCGCGAGTAAATCAGTAAAAAATAGTTTTATTTGCACGATTAAACTAATATGGCCAACGGCCATAGGTGATTGTCTCGCAAATGGAGATTTTAAACCGTTTTAAGTGTTGTAATTGGTGACAAAATTCCAGTCTTGTAGCGGTGGAATTTTGTATGGGCCTTAGTTTGTACGGGGATAGAGTTTCTTCTATTATAATTCAATTGACATTGACCACTCATTCAGTGATGAGTATCATTATTTTGTCCATTCTAAAGCCGTAAACAATGAAATTCGACAAAAAAGCAAAAAAAGAGGCTAAATGAAATTTACCGGGACTAACAGTGCCGTGCAATGAATTGACACCGACAAACAAAGCACAATGCAAGCTTGAAGTTCCGTGAAACGTAATTACATTAATCAGAAAGAACAAACAGAAATTGCTAACAAATGATTATACATTTAGCCACAGTAAAACCTATATAGCCAAGCGGCTGACAAAATTATTATCAAAAGAGACATACATATAAAAAAATAGACACAGAACAACACAAAAAATATTTCAATGGCTATAAAATACGAGCTATTAATTTTGGAGCTCAAATAAAATATGGCTTTCATTTTTAAAAAAAATTTACTTTATCTATAAAGTCGTTTTGTTATGGGCTCCTAATAATTCGATTACAAAGTATTCAATAAAAAAATTCCGACTGTAGGGGCTTGTCTTGTCCCAGTACTCTACAATCCGACTTTGATAGTCTGACACTACAAAAGGGTTGTACATACAAACATAAACTCAAGCCTTTTTCCCACAAAGGGTAGGCAGAGGAGCCACCATGACACCCACATTTCGCCTCGTATGTTCCGTCCCATAACATGGTAGGAGGCGAGCCTATCGCCATATTGGGCACAAATTCCGGACTCGGGGCTGACAATAAATTGAAAAATCCATTACCACTTTGCTCGACACGGGATCCGAACCCTAAACCTCAGCTTTACAATCGTACCGTAGTACAACTACGCCACCGAGGCAGTCTTGTTGTCTTCCGTACTTAATACACTTTTTATATAATTTAAATTAACATTTTATCAGTTGTTGCCTATTGGCAAATGTAAGCTCTCGCTTGACAAAGTAATTATCGTTTCAGTCAATCGCAGTAGCTATTGATATAATTTATATAACGGGGAAGTGGGGGGATGAACTGTTTTTCATTGATCGGTGACAAAGGGTGGTATGAAAGAGGGTGGTAAAACAATTTGCGCCCGAGCAAGACCAGGTCGGGCTGATAGTTATCAATACTTCAATAACTTGTGTATCTTTATTTACGTCAGAATTGCTCAAGTTATCCAAGTCAGCTCATCTAAAGACTTTTATCTGTTTATCGCTATATTTGAGAAGTTTTCGCAGGCGATCGCACCCGCCGGTTTCACTTCGAGATCGATAGCGGATTTTGTGAACTTTTCGGGGGCTATAACCCCCTGTCATTCATCAAAATACACATCCACATACAGTATTATTGGATTATCGTGTAATAATGTTTGAACCTATAATTTATCAAATCTTGTTTTTAAAATCCGAATAGTGTTTTTAAAAATATAAAGTATTTACAGTACTATGGATATTTTATTAAAGAAAAGTTTAAATTAACATTTGCAAAATTGTACTTAAAATCTGAATAACATTTAAAAAAATATAAAGTTTATTTATTTATCTTTCGGTAAAAGTTACCTATCATATTAAATTGCATAAGTTCAAGAAATGATTATTTTTCGTCGATAGATTCACAGCGGCTTACCTAATAAAGACTCATATTTCACTTAGGAAAAAAGTAGTCCTTTGAAGGCCGTTAAAGATACAAAATTAAAATTGATAACGGTTTATATAGGAAATAAGATCTTCTCACATAAATACAAAACGAAAGATGAGATCATTGTAACTGTACCTGAATTTGAGACAGCCGTGCTTCTCTGAGACATTCATACTTAAGACTGTTGCAATATTGCTCTAGCAATTATGCAATTAAACGTTTTAAATAAATACGAATTTAATTTGACAAACACAAATACAAAAGGAATAAATAAAGCTATGAATATACAACCAAACCGTGTGGAACCAATTTTCAAGAGCGACATTTCCGTACAAATACGACCTGGCGACCTTCAAAATACGAGCGTATTCCGACCTTAAAGGCCGGCAACGTAGCTCCATACCATAGTATGCTGTTGCAGATGTTCATGGGCGGCGGGGATCACTTACCATCAGGTGCGTCGTATACTCGTTTGCCTTTTATAATATAAAAAAATAATAATAACACATTGCAATGATTATTGACTTTACAACTGGAACACGCTGAGATTTGACCAGTATGGCAACATTCCCTATTTCTTTTAATACTCGAAAGTACTAATACATCTAAACTTATTATCTATGAACCAGATAACCCCAATCCCGATCCATGCCCGGCCGTGTGATCTTAAAGTTTAACTACATACATACATACATAAACGTCACGCCTGTATCCCATAGGGGTAGGCAGAGACTTTGGATCGCCACTTTGCTCGATCCTGACATACTACTTTCGCATCATCTACTTTTATCAATCTCTTCATGCACTCTCGTCGGTTAAGGGTACTTTTAAATAACAATATTGATTACCTACGGGCCGGTATCGGCACCGCTAAACTTCCAACGTGTTTCACCGTAACATTTTTTAGTAAATTGTAGTTCGATTCAATTTTGTACTAAGCTGTAAATGTTTTATCACGACGAAGATTTGCTTGAACAGAATTGAATGAGCAATGATCGGTGAGCTTAAAATGAATTTATCAGAATGAATCAGAGTGCACGCTGGGCACGGACTAAAATCTATATTTGGGATGCTATGTTGATATTAATATATTAATAATGAAGATAGAAGGACATGCTGTGATTTTCAATAAAATTGTGATCATTAAGGTAATTAATAAAATTAATAAACTTATTTTTATTTACACGATATTAATTATCATAGCATATCATCATTAAGCATTAGCTTAGCGCACAAGGTAATCATCATAAAAGGTTAATTAAATGCATCTATCCAACTCATACGATAGTTTTTCAAAATATGCGGAAGATTACGGACAATGAATGAGAAAGAAAGAATAATAAATCACATTCTGCCGCTTCGAGCCTGAGGGTATACTCTATGATCCGAAACGAAACTCGAAACTTGGACGTCGCACGTAAAACTGTACAAATCTGCCCAGGTACTCCACAAAATGTTCGAAATCCATCGTACTTAGTTCGGAGTGAATGATAAGTATCACAGAGAACAATGTTGATTTTTAGAAGTGGAAAATTTAAAACGTACTGCAGACGTCGAACGTCCGAAAATTCGAGTTCCGTTTCGGTTCATAGAGTAACCCCCCTGTTATGGATTGATAAAATCGCCCTAATTGTCAATTTTTCAGCGACTGTCAGAAATCCCACGGTCTCATCCCTGCTCCCGAATCCTGTCAAGTACATTCCACATACTCCAAATCCAAAAGTGTGAGTAAGCATGGACTTTAACCCGTACCACCACCCCCCAGCTACCTTAGCGTTTCATAGCCGGTCCGTTCGAAACATAATATACTGCATCATCAATCACTTCACTACTTTTCCTCCAAGAACCGCATTAAGAAACATGAGATCAAGATTTATCAAGAAATCAAAAACAATTTCCCCATAATTCCGGGACTACGCTACTTAATTAGGTGCTACGGGTAATGAGGACATTTCAGTTGACGACCGTCCTCGGCGAGAATAAAAATATATCCCTAACATTATGTTCGTGTGCCACGTTTGTGCAAACAGCCTAATTAAGCTGGGAACTTGTACAGTGCCTATTCGTAAAGCACGCACGGTGGATGTAAAGCGATTTTCGAAATTGTGGACATTTAAACGTGTATACAATGCGTTCTTTGTTATTGGTTAAACGTATAATTGATAATACTAGAGAATTGTAACTGCAGCGTAGAAATATTGAACCCTAAGTTTGAAAGTTCCGAAAATTCTACATCTTTCTATATCTTGGCAGCCTCCGTGACGCAGTTGGTTAGGCGCGGCTGTGAATCGAGAGGTCGCGCGCTCGATCCCCGCACCAACACAATTGTTTGTGTGAACTACAAGTATTTGTTTCAGGTCTGGGTGATTTTGAGACCAAAAAGTCTCTCGTAGTTTCTGATACCCACGACACAAGACTGTTGGGTGAAATTATTTATTTATATAGTGGAAATCTATACACTGATACGCATTGTCTAGTTGCTAATCGATGTAACCCGAGAAGATAGTATAACATACATAAACTCACGCCTTTTCCAAGAAGGGGTAGGCAGAAGTTCTCATGGTTCCTACCAGGATCACCCACTATAACTGTAGGAATACCAGAAACAGAAACTGTGAACCAACAACCATCTTCTTCTTCCACCTGGTTTTACCCGGCCGGTGCCAGGTTCCACCTCCCGTCTAATGCTCCTCCATTTCGCACTGAAAAGGTTTTAGTTCAACATTTATTTATATTTCCTCTCTGTACCTCATATTAAGAGAAATGTGTATTTCTTATGAGAATAAAGTTCTTTAAACCCAAACCTAAACCTAAAAATCCAGGCAAATACTCTTGAATGTAAATAAAACTACAAGAACTAATAATACAGAGTTTAAGTACACCGCTTGTTTCAAATTTCTTCTCGATAATACTTCAATTGCCGACCACGTTCTGTTCAAAAGAAATATAAAATATAAGCTATTAAATAAAGTAAACGAACTTTCAATTTAATTTAAAGAAGTCTGACGACGTGGAGTATTTAAAGAAGTTGCATAAAATACAATCATACCAGCAAAGTAATAAGGCATAAAATGTGTTGTCAATGTAAATTGTTAAATACTTGTTTCATTTCTATTGGAAAACAGACGTTGAGTAATTAAAACCATTAATTATTTCCATATTCGATGTCAAAACAAAAGTAACACTGCGCAGTGTTGGGACGAGGTGTTTTAGGAATCTGTTTTCAAAAATGTTTTATTAACTTAATGTAAATTTAATCCAGTGCATTTGTGTAATAGCCTGGGGATCTGTGAAGCTAAAATCAATGATTTGACATCGATCAACAAAGGAAACGAGTCTGTAAGATAACTATTCTCAGTTAAAGTTGAAACTTGAAACCCTTATTATTATTTATTGTATTGTATTGTATCAGCCCATACACGTCCCACTGCAGGGCACGTGCCTCCACTACAATCGAGAGTACGATTGAGAGCGGTTATGCCATGACCACCACGCTGGCCTAGTGCGGGTTGGCGGACTTTTACGTACCATAGAAATTTATACAAATCGCTATGGTATGCAGGTTTCCTCACGATGTTTTCCTTCACCGTTATAGTGCGTGGTGATTGACTATCAATACACACATGACTCCGAAAAGTCAGAGGTGTGCCCTGGGATTCGAACCCCCTCGACCAGTATCTCAGCAGCAGTGTCCAGACTATTACTAATAGGCAACGCGCTTTATATGGAATCTAATATACTTATATTCGATGAACATGCCGATATTGTCCCTTAGTATTAGATAATAAAGGAACGGCATCCTTTACAAAACTTTGAAGTTTTCAAGGAGAATTATTAGGAACATTTTTGTACTTTGTAGTTTATACTACCATGATTAAATTACCACAATGCCAATAGTGAAAGCAGTGCAGATAGGAAATGTCTCCCACCGAAGAATAAATTTATGCCGGCCTAGTTGGATACCAAATACACACAGGCTAAAAATAGAACTCATTACACTGTACTGTACTGTATCAGCCCATACACGACCCACTGCAGGGCACGAGCCTCCTCTACAATCGAGAGTACGATTGAGAGTGGTTAGGCCATATAGTCCACCACGCTGGCCCAGTGCGGGTTGGCAGACTTTTACATACCATAGAAATTTATACAAATCGCTATGGTATGCAGGTTTCCTCACGATGTTTTCCTTCACCGTTATAGTCACTCATTACACTACTTGGTACTTATTGATTTATTTCACTACCACATACGTGACGATTAAACTGCACATCAATTAAATACAATCGCTTACAGACACGCCACCACTAGTTTTTAATTTAATAAATAAAATCACAATAACCATCGGCAAAAAGATTAAATCTTTAAATAATTCACACAAATAAGTGAAATTGCGGCGTTGAATGAGAAGATGTTTTATTATAATAAAACGAGCGCCCTCGATTTGAGAAATAAAGCCTGTATCGCGGCGTCCCGTTATAGATCGAGCCATTTTGGGCGTGTTTTATCTGGCGCACCGAATCGCCGCCTTCACACCTGCAGTTTTTATTGACAAGCCGTAAAAAGAAAAATTAGGTATTAATGGCTGCGGATCGTGAGACACTGCGACAGTTTTTACGAGAGCAGCTTTTTTATCACCCACGAGGGTATGAACAGCTGCTTCAGCTGGTGAGTGATTAATGCCTTTGAGGTTTTTTTTGTTTGATGTAAAAAGGATTTTTAATTATATATTACATACATGCACTGTCGTCTTCCGGTTCGAAGGACAATGTAACCAGAGCAACTACTGGATATAATGAGACTTAACATCTTATGTCTCAGGACGGCCAGCGATGTGGAATGCCAAGCTTTGTAATCCATGGTGTTGTTTGGTTTTCCTACTGTCCATGAGTGGTCGTATCGCTTACCATAAGGCGAAAGGCGTGCTCGTCTCGCAATTCAGTGCAATAAAAATAATACATTTGCAACCTTGTAGTGGATGGTGAATACTCTTAGTGACCCACATGGCCACGGAACTCCTTTAAAACTTAGAGTTCAGTCCAGGAAGTGTTAGAGCCATGCTGTTGTCAGTCATGACTCAGCGTGAGTGGGCAGGCTCATCCGAGGCGGTACTATCTCACAGGAAATCGACGTGAAGCGACAGCTTTGCTGTCGTGTTTCGTTCAGTGAGTGAGATTGACGGATGCCCAATACCCCTTTTCTATTCCCATCCTTTTTCCTTCCCGCTCCCTCCTAATTGGGCCGGCAACACATGCATGATCCAGCGTTGTGGATGTTCATGGGCCGCAGTGATCACTAACCATCAGGTGACCTGTTTGCTCGTTTGCCGGACCTAAGCAATAAAAAAAGGGATCGTTTGAAAAGACTTGGCTTGACATATGCTTAGTGCGGATTGACGGACTTCACAAAGAGAATTTTCTTTCTATCTCTATGGTATTCAGGTTTCCTGATGTTTTCCTTCGCCGTTAAGGTAGATGGTAAATTACTGTCAATAAACACAAGACTGCGTAATCACTAATCAGGGAGGGCCCTGGGATTTAAATCCACGAATAACGTCTCGCTTGCCGCATCTGTTCGATTACCCACAAGTTACCACGCACTATCTTTAACATGATTGTTATTATAAAGATATCTAAAAGACACTTGATGTGTGCTCGGTTTTCCATCTGCTCTCCATGGAACAACAAACTTAGATGATAGGTACCATATGTAATGCGAATAAATATATCTGCAATATGTACAAAATTATTGTAGGGTAGTTTAGCCGGTTTGTTGGCCACCCTCGGTTTCCGGCCATTACGCAGTTATATCGTTATAATAAGCAAACTATACTTCGCTTATTTAAGAATCAATGACTGCTTTTTTTTCAATGAGCCCTCCGCTCTCTTAAATTTTTAGCATTAGGTATCCGGTATGAATTGTCTTGTTAGTGGGGCGTCGAAAATGTAGCAATGTACGTGTGTCACAAATTAAAAAATAAAATAATGCGCATGCGATTTCAGCTAGGTAAGTTACAAAGTTGTTTAACGTCTGATAAGTACAAGTACTATATTTTTAATGAAGATAAAAATAAGACTGTTGATTTATACGTTGTGTTTTCAATTACTGGACCTACATAGCAGTCAATAAAATATTTTTTGTAGTTATCCGGTAGTGGCCCTGAACCAGATAATTGTATGGCCGAAAGTTGTAGTTGGGCGCGGAAAAACGGCTAAATCGCTATTTTCACGCATATATTATTTACTTAACTTTTCAATCTTGTTTACAAATACCTGGTTTGCACATATCAAAACTACATTATATTTGACATCCAAAACAAATAAAGTCATAGATCTGCGTCTGAGCAGTTTATGATAAAATTCGTATCGCACTAACAAATTCGCTTCAGTGGCTGAAAACAGGCGAAGTCAACCTATTTAGCCTCGCGGAAAATATATAAGGATAAGAAGAAAACAAGCGACAGCAACTTAAAAACAACTACTAAATAAGAATGAAAATTTACTCTCCTCAGACTTGTTAAATATAACTCGTTTACGCGAACTCTTTAACCGCCAATAAACACAGTAATTACTTTCATTTAAGTTTAAATATTAGAGATTATACTCCGTTGAACATTAATTCAATGAAGTATTTTATTTACTTCTCTGGGATCTATATTTATTTTATGTTTACATGTTCAATCAAGAGGAATTGAATAGTCAATTGTCATGGAGTGAACTGGCTTGTTAAGTGCGTGGTGGCCTGTTGGTCTGTGCCTGTTGGTAACGAACCAGACGCGGGTGCCTACGTGTTGACGGTGGTCGCGGGTTCAAATCTCAGGGCACACTTCTGTCTTTTCGGGTTCATGCGTGTATTGATAGTTAATCACCACTATAACGGTGAAGGAAAACTGCATACCATAGCGATTTGTATACATTTCTATGGTATGTAAAAGTCCACCAACCCGCACTAGGCCAGCGTGGTGGACTATATGGCCTAACCACTCTCAATCGTACTCTCAATTGTAGAGGAGGCCCGTGCCCTGCAGTGGGACGTATATGGGCTGATACAGTACAGTAACTGGTTTGATGCCGCTGATTCGATCATCCTAGCTTGACGGTGTAAACGCGGCAATATCCATCTGTTTTCATTGTATCCCGCAAACGCGAACAATAGATGCATTAGCGACCGAATTTTTTTGTTTCGCTCGATATAATGGCCGTTTCGATTGGAGCCCGAAGCTTCTTGGTGTAAGAAAAATATTTTTAGTGGCTAAGTTATTTGGGTTGGTGGCTGTAAGTTTTGTTTTCATTGCGCGTCGCGTATTGTACTGTTTTAATCTGAAGATTTAGGAGCGATGTTTCTGTTAGATTGAGTTCTGATTGAATCTCTGCTGTTTCTTTGTGCTAAACCGTGGCAGTTTTTTAATAGCTTGTCTTAGAAGATGTTTATAATTGCTGGTGGAAAATTAGACATAATCTAGACATAAAGAAAATCTTACGAACCGGTTTGGAGTTGCAGATTATATAATGAATGAAACTTATTATATATGAAATACATAATCAACCTATGTTTTGCCTAGGCATACAGTTTGTGAATCTATTCATATTCACCCTGGCTTCACACGAGAATTTGACTCTTCTATTCCACAAACCCATATCTACATGTTACTAAGACTCGCCCCTCTATATCAATCCATACTTACTTACAAATAAGTGGACCTAATCAAAACTTATCATTTCCTACGCGTTATTGTCTAGCAAGTCCCTTTTTCTTTTCTGGGTCGGATTATAAATACCAGCGAAATACTGAATAATATCTATTTAATAATAATTTTCGACTAAGATGTTCTAGCGTCTGCAAAGAAAAATACTGTTATAATGCTATCAACGTATCAGGCCAAAAAATGTTTATCTTCAAGCGGCTAAGTTGACGGTGGATAAACCGACCCACCTTGTTTAGGATTTCGACCCGGCATGAAGTGGCAGATATCGCGCCCACGACGTGATTTCTGGGAATCCGATCTCACATTGACGCACACGACTTACTGAGAAAACAAGACAGATAGATACACCAGATTTATTTAATATTGAAAACTAGCGTCCCGAGCCGGCTCTGCCCGTGTACAGGCACTTTTTGATTCCACTCCACATCACACACATTATTTCGCGTACAAACTGTTTTACATTTAAATTCAACGTGACTGCTCTTTATACTGCTTTTCGCGCTCCGTTCCGTCCTGTGCCATCTCAGCCTGTTCCATAACTCAAGGCATGTAGACCTGTCCTCTTATATCCGATTTCATCCGCCCTATATTCTATCCCAAACTATCCCTATGAGATCAAAACAGTAACAACTAAACATATTTGAATTCCTTTCTTATTCCACGGGAAAGCTACATTTGGGTAAAAAGTAGCCTATGTGTTAATCCAGGGTATCAGCTACTTCCATACTAAATTGCATTAAAATTTGTGCAACCGTTTGTTTGGGAAGACTTCTCAATCATCCCACAGGAATACTGTATTCTATCGGGATAAAAAGTAGCATATGTGTTAATCCAGGATATCAGCTACCTCCATACCAACTTTCATCAAAATTGGTCAAAAAATTTGAGCGTGAAGAAGTAACAAACACAGACTTACGCCTTTATAATATTAGTAGGAATGAAAAAAGGGTAGGATAAACAGAATATAAAATGTTAATACATAGCTCTTAGACAATATGTGTTAATGTAAAGGAAATTGAATTTACCAAGGGGGCATCGTCAGATAATACCTATCTTAGAGACGTGGAGAGTTTGCCATTGTAAAACTTTGAAGCCTAGACCTGTTCGTGCTACATCTGAATTTCCCATTTGCTACAGTTAAATGGGAACGGAATACGTCTGCGATTGCCAGCTACTTAGGTGTAAGGAGAATTTAATTTTAATTATCCTGTTGTCTTTTGGCGAGTTGTTCAGTAATATTATGTGTTTTTATTGCGAATAACACTCGTCATTTGAGCTTTATTTATTATCTCTGACTAATTACATAAACCAAAAGTATTTTTATACCATTTTAATCTTGTAATCCTGTAAATAATTGAACAATAAATAAAAAATCTAATTCATCTTGTAAATATTGTTCTTTATCCCATGTATACCCAAGGGCCGTCGTCATTTCTTCGTTTGCGATCTATGTTTGTGTAGAAAATAAAACAGAAAATACGATAAATATTATTAAAATCTGTTATGAATTGCTCGGCATTGTGTCCGACGCAGCGATAAGTTCACTGCACGTCGTCGGGACGGAAATAAGCTAGACGACCTGTGGGTGGCACTAATAGCACCTCTGCCTACGCGTTTAGAGAGGTGGTCGTGATATTATATAATGCCTCGGTCACGCAATTGTACTGTGGTACGATTACGAAGCAAAAGTCTCGAGTTCGAAACCTGCGTCGGACCAAGTGATATTGGATTTTGTTATTCATTAATCTGTGCGTGGTGGCCTGTTGGTAACGGACCAGACGCGGCTGCCTATATGTTCACGGTGGTCGCGGGTTCAAATCCCAGGGTACACCTCTGAATTCTCGGAGTCATGTGTGTATTGATAGTCAATCACCGCGCACTATAACGGTGAAGGAAAACATCGTGAGGAAACCTGCATACCATAGCGATTTGTATAAATTTCTATGGTATGTAAAAGTCCGCCAACCCGCACTAGGCCAGCGAGGTGGACTATATGGCCTAACCACTCTCAATCGTACTCGATTGTAGAGGAGACCCGTGCCCTGCAGTGGGTCGTATATGGGCTGATACAATACAACAAAATATTCATTAATCAGCCCGGAGTCAGGAGTTCATTTCCAATATGAGGATATGCTCCCCCCATATCTCATTTTGGGACGGAACACAAGGCGAAACGTGGGTGTCCGGGTAGCTCCTCTACCTACCCCATCTGATCAAAAGGCCTGATGTTAATGTATGTATCAACACAGATACGTCCCACTGCAAGCACGAGGGGTAAGACCATATAGTTCACCACGCTGGTCTAGTGCGGGTTGGCGGACTTTACATACCATAGAAATTCTTGCAAATCGCTGATATAATATACATTTTAAAATTGTTCAGCGAACAGATTTTACACCATTCCGGACTTGACTTATTATAACAGTATTCTGTCTTCATACAAACGTTCGAAACGTGAGTCATACGTACGCGCCCCGATTTCGGCACACTCTCGGTACACAACCAGTCGCAAAAGCGCCGCGCGCGCCTCTGCGCAGTGCACTGTGACGAATGGACAGTGTGATATTTCATTGACATAAGTACAAGTACTTAGTTAATATGACAGAGAGCAATTATAGACTATATTGTGCTGTTTCTGATTGGTTGAATTCTTCAATAACACATCCAGAAATATTTTTATCATACCTCGTAGTACGTAATTTGTTTTTTTAGTACGCAGGTATTCACTTTTTCCACTGAGTAAAATACCTGGAATCTATGTCTCTCTTTTTCTTCAGCCACAATAAGCACAGTGCTAATCATTAAGTCCCCACATCCTCCAAGATTCTGCAAATTGACAGCCTCCGCGGCACAGTCGGTTAGACGCCGACTATGAAACGTGTGGTCGAGCGTTAGATCCCCGCACCGAGACAAATATTTGTGAAGTTCACAGGTATTTGTCTCGGGTCTGGGTGTTTGTGACACCGAAAAGCCTCTCGTAGTTCCTGATACCTACGACACAAGACTCGATCTTAGTATGGGGTCAGGACTATGTATGAGACTGTTGGGTGTATTTATTTATTTATTAAATCACGGTGGCTATCTAAGTCATTTCAACATCCTACCACCAGCGGTAGCTTTTGTCGCAATGTTCTCACTAAATGACTGCTACACCAATATTTCACAGTATTCCGTAAGGCATTGCTCCATCCAGTCAAAGGCCATTTGTACCGCATTTTAGAGATTGCAGCAAGGTCCTTGGAATATTTTCCCATCTACAAGGTAACTCTTTGACCACGACGCCGTTACTGCATATCTTTAAGAAATTCTCAATACAAAGATGTGGTTCTGAGAACGTACTGCAACTGAAGCGCTCTACGGTATTGACTATTTGAAGGAAACTCAGAAATGTGGATTTATGTGGCTTAATGTATAAAGATCTATTTAGAGTACAGTAATTTAGTAAAGGTGGAAATTATTTAATAGTTGAATAGTATCAAATATTTTATGTAATTTCTACAATAATTTACTAAATTTCTAATTCATTTTATGTCCCCATATCTGTTTCATTGTTTTTATGTTATTACTACATTTAATTCAACTAACCCCTAGGACATGTTGTTTCACATCGAGGCTTCGTCTAATCCACTACAGGCCAGGCTGTCAAAGATTTTACATGTAAACTTACAACTGACCAGCCGACAATACGACGCACGATTATAATTTAATATCTATTTCATCCTGTTTATAACATTAAACAATATTTAAAAAAAAACAAGTATTTAAAGAGTAAAAAATGCGGCATGTTTTTTTAGATACTGGAAAACAGTGCGACCTCATTACATACTTAGTGTGTATTAAAAGTTGAGGCTAACGAAAAAGTTCGGCCGTTTTTAGGTTACTTTTATCGTGTTTGGAAGTTTTTATCAGATCAAAACTATTGTTCCTTTGGAAAAACGGACAATATTCACGTTTAAGCATAAAGAGCTAATCAGTAAATACATAAGCTCACGCCTAAATCCCGAAAGGGTAAGTAGGGGCGACACTTAAACACTAACATTTCTTCGGTCTTACTTGCGTTGGATGTAAGGAAAGATGAGCTGAAACCGTACCAAGCACAAATTTCAGTCCAGACAAACTAATAAGAGATGTTTGGACCAGAAAAATCACCCAAAGTGGAGTGTCCAATCTGGAAATCGAATTTAGGACTTCATGGTACCGACCTCTTCCTTAACACCGCCAATATTTTGTGTAAATCCAACGGTATGTAATACAAAAATATAAACACAAACTTAACCTTATAATCTCTAAGATTTATAATCGAGGTTATATTTTCATTACGTGATACGTAATTCCAAATGGCGGAGTACGCGTTTCGGCTTTCCTTTGACGAAGCTAGCAGGAACCCATTTGTCGGCAACGACGTCGACGAGCGCTGATTGACTTCGAATTGGAAATGAAATGAACTGCGTTTGTACCTCTAACTACTTCGAATGTGGCTGAAAGTGATTTGCGACTGAGCAAATACAAATGTAACACTGCGGGTCTTCGTTGACGAAGCTAGCTCGAAAGGATGAAGACGGGACGTCAAACAGCTCACAAAAAATTAAGGAGACTTTAAAAATTTGTATCTTTGTCGGTGATTTTAACACGCTGGGATCTTTGAGTAAGTTGGTCGATAAAAAAAATACAAGAAATTGGTAGCTTTAAATTTATATTTTTAAGATCTACAGTATATTTCTCTATTGCTTGCCTGTTTATATGTAATCATAATAAAACCAACGAGATAAATTATACGAATTTTTACCCGATTTTAACATGGTGACCTGGTCGATGTATTTTTGGGGAAACTATTAAAAAGCTCTTTCGATAATTGAATTCCTTTAAATATGATAAACTAGCGAGCTCAATATTATTATTTGAAGCAGAGTTATCGTGTATCAAAGCTAAATGCCTTTCTCAATTTGACAATGGGTAACACGGGAAATAGTGATAGTTTAGACTCTAAAAGTTTTTTTGTAAACTTCAAAACATTATTTTAAGATGTTATTAAAATCTTATGATGGAAAAATATTTCCGAGCGAAAATGTTGGCGGAAATGAGAATGGAAAATTGATTCTTTAAGAATATTTCTAAATGGCCTAACCACCCTCAATCGTACTCTCGATTGCAGAGGAGACCCGTGCCCTGCAGTGGGACGTATATGGGCTGTTACAGAATACAGAAGAATATTTGGAAAATTTAGTAAGTTTGGATAGAAAAACGGATAAACTAAGGATATCGTCAGTAGCTTTTCAACCTTAGAGTACTCCGAAGATATCCTGAAATTTGTAAAACTTTACCGATTTGATAATTATTTAAGTGGTCAGAAGGTTTAGATTTACCCAAGAATAATATTGCATACTTTTTTTTATTGCAAAGAATGGCGAGACGAGCATGCCATTCGTCAGTCGGTACGCGATACGGCCGCTTATGGACAGTAGCAAAACCAAACAACACCATGAATTTTTAAGCACTGCTTGGGATTCCACTGCGCTCGTCACCCTGAGGCATAAACTGTCAAGTCTTATTATGTCTAGTAATTACGCTGGCTTCAAATCGGAACACAACAATGAGTTTACACTGCTGTTTGGCGGAAGAAATAAACATTGCAGTGGTAACCACCCACGCGGACTTTCATAATGGAAGACCTACCACCAGTAAAAATACTTGAATAACATTTCCTCATTTAATTTTAACCACGCTTCTTAGCAGTGCAATTGTTTTTATAAACGGTTAATTGGATCGTCTATTAACTGAAAATTGGCAGATAATGTTTATTCCAAACATAAATGTGACCTTACAGGTCGCCAAACTTACCATTAAAATAGACTTAACCGATAGTTTTAATGATCAAATTTTGCCGCACTTAATTGTTATGAGCTCAAAAATCTAATAAACTCATTTAAAATCAGTGTTATTTTGCAAACAAAATACTACCTAAAACTATATTTCCATGATCACGCTTCGTTCACTTACTGAAATTCCCGGAATCCTGCCGTTCGGCTTTTTCTCCTTTAGTTTTGCTACGTTGCGTCCTGAAACGACAGGACCTTCAAATGTCTATATTATCTCAAAATAACGTCAAAATAGTACAATCTCATTGCTCATTACAGTTCCTGCATTATAAACAAATATAAACAAATTATAAACATTTATTTATTACTATTATTTTAAACTAACATGGCGGTAGCGGCTGGATGCATAAACAGCAGACCGGGCTCTGTGGCGTCCCTTGGGAGAGGCCAGTGTCCAACAGTGGACTGCTACAGGCTAACGATAAGACTTAAATTATGAGTGTTGTGGATGTTCATGGACGGCAGTCAGCAGTGTACTTGCTTACATAAATCAGGTAACTTGTTCGCTCGTTTACCGGATCGATTGAATATTTCAGCAACACGATATAAAAGAATCCTCATAACTCAATCAAAACAAGCTTATTTACCAACTATAACATCAGACAAGTAGCAAGTCCCTGAGTGCGTTGTCTGCGATGTAAAATAGTTTAACGAGCTCTTCCGCCCCGGTTCCGGAGCACTCGGCTATTGCACATTCAAGTTTCGCACACTGCGAGTAAAGTATCTAATCGGACATTTCCGAAACCGGTTTAACGTCTCTAGATATTTGAAAGATTTATTTTACGTATTACTCGAGTTAAGCAGTTAAATGTAGATCCCACTGTATCTATATCAGCGTCCTCTACAATCGACAGTACGATTGAGAAGTGCCATAGTATATATTAGAAATTCTTACCAATCGCCATGGTATGCAGGTTTGCTCACGATGTTTTAGTTCACCGTTATAGTGCGCGGTGGTGAACTATAGTCAATACAGAATATGACAGATCAATGTAGACTTCGAAATATCAAGGCTGGGCCTTGGGATTTGATCACAGTTTTATGGATATCGTTGAAAAAAATAATTTTAGTTTAAGTCACTTAAAAATAATATAAATACATGATAAATAAATACACTAAACAGTAACATCAATAGTCCTGACCCCACATTAAGATCAATTAAGTCTTGTGTCGTGGGTATCAGAAACTACGAGAGGCTTTTCGGTCTCACAAACACCCAATTGTATTGTATTGCATTGTATCAGCCCACATACCACCCACTGCAGGGCACGGGCCTCCTCTACAATCGAGAGTACGATTGAGAGTGGTTAGGCCATATAGTCCACCACGCTGGCCTAGTGCGGGTTGGCGGACTTTCACATACCATAGAAATTTGTACAAATCGCTACGGTATGCAGATTTCCTCACGATGTTTTCCTTCACCGTGACCATAACGGGTAATTGGGTGATTCCTTGTATTGGGTGATTGGTAACGGACCAAACACCCAAACATGAGACAAATACTTGTGGCCCTTACAAATATTTGTCTCGGTGCGGGGATCGAACCCGCGGCCTCTCGTTTCACACCCGTCGTCTAACCAACTGCGCTACGGAGGCTATCTTATGTGTTTATATACTTATGTGTTTCTCCCGTAGAGTTAGAAAATAGTCGAAATAAAAGGTCCAGGACTAGTTAATTCAGAAAAATAATTTCCGTTTTTAATCTAAAATAATATTTTTAACCGTTCTGTTTTAACTGTAAACGAAGTTAAGCAAGCCAAACTTCGTGGAAATTATTATCGTTAAAGAGTTACAACATTCGATACCAATGACAACAACCTCTAATGAGTTCCGACAGTCTTAGACTTAAAACTATGACGCTCTAAATCCTGTCACAAAATTAGTAAACAAATAAGCTTTGCACTGTTTTTATTAACTTTAAATAGATTTATTAAAAGTAGGCCTTTGGCCTTTGATTGCCTCGGCGGCGCAGCTGTACTACGTTATGATTGCTGAGGTCTTGGGTTCGAATCCCGAAGTAAATGCTATGTTTTTCCAACTCCTGCTATTTATTTTCTTTCAGATTCATTTCGTGGTGAATTATCCCGGGTCGGGCTAATATTAGATTTTTTTATTAATTACCAAACTGGAGTAAGGAATTTGTGCCCGATATGTCGATAGGCACGCCCCCTATCGGACGTGGGACGGAACATACAAGGTGAAACGTATATTTCCAATTCTCAGACAGCTTGCGTGGCGTAGTTGGTTGGACGCCGGCTGTGAAACGGAAGGCCGCGGGTTCGATCCCCGCATCGAAACAAATGTTTGTGTGAACCACAAGTATTTGTTTCGAGTCTGGATGTTTGTGAGACCGAAAAGCCTCTCGTAGCTCCTGGTACCCACGACACGAGACTCGATCTTAGCGTGGGATCAGGACTATGTTTGTGAATGTTGGCTGTACTTATTTATTTAATCCTATGTTTTATTTTATACTAACACGACAAAGTGACAACGATGCGTCTGCTGATAAGTGCAGTGCAGTTTAGATAGAGTCTCCAACTTCTCGCGTCATTTCTCTCATTGCTGAGGTTATTGAATCCCTGAAAATGGAGTAATCCTCGTTCTTACTATGCTGCGCCACCTGTTCCTGTTTTTGGTATAGTGGAGCGCAACGTGAAGTTTGATTTTAAGTATCGAGCTGATTTGGTCCAATCATCATGTCTATGCTAGATATGTCATGCTAGATAGAGTATTTGTTTATTAATTAAAGCTTTATTGTACACCTGTGACATAGAGAAAGAACACAGCAGGAAGAAGATAACGTACAAAAGTATCAACCAACGTAAGATGTTCATCACTCGCCGATTTTTTTTAAAAATAGGTTTATTTTATTTGAGACAGATTGTTCCAACTCACTGCGATAAATCATTATTTTATGTAAGACTCGTTTGATTTTACGCTTAGGTTTAATTACTTCTTTAAATTTAATACGCCAGCAGTCGCTCCTTGTCTGGGGGCGGATTATATTGCCGTCCATCATACTCCCACTCGACGCTTCAAGTGTGGGTGGATGACGCTATAACTGTCACAAGAATATTACAAATTACCGGTAACTAGCCCTAAAATAACTTAAGAATAATTAACTAATTTTAGTAATTTAGTTTACCTGTATATGAGATTGCACCGATATTTCTTAGAATTCTTTTAAACTTTTATTTAAATATGGTTATGAAGTGAGTAGGAATCTCCACTGAGTGGCATTCTAACTACACAAAAAGCGGCAGACCCAAGCATAGCCGGAGGACGAAATCAAAAGGTTCTCAAGGATTGGCCACAAATCGTGCAAGACCTTAAAATCTAGAACGAAAGTGCCTAACAATGAGATATTAACATCTATAAATAAATAATAATATATTTTTAAGTTCTATCGGCATTTCTTTTATAAGCCCCTTTGTGTCACTCGCTCTATTAGCTCGACCTCCCTAATTATTCATCTACATGTAAACAAACAAGTTTTTATCTAAAATATTTAATTAAAATCATACTTGTCTCACGCTATATAATTTCAATTATTATTTCAATATAATATGCTGCTACTAAAGTAGGTTGCTATAATTAAATTGACGCCACTAAATAATTATAGACCTCATCTGCGTATTTGGTGTTATGGGTGTGGGCGTAGAATTGTTTGCGTATGTAGGGGGAGCTTGAAGAGTCGTGTGGCCTTTAGAATGGAGTGGAGTGGGAGGGAATGTAATAGTGTAGAGGTAGGTGGTAAAACTATTTGTCCCAGGCGAAACCAGGTCATTCATTACATGTGAATTTTGAGTCGGGAAACATACGCGGGAGTGAATACTAACATAGATCGCTTTATTAACCGAGATCCAATTAGTATTAGTGCGTCCCCTCCGCATAAACAATTCCGCTTATAATGCAACAGCTTTGTAGGAGCTCGCAAATCTCCCGACGCGGCGTACTGGATATATCATTATTAGGTTTCAATAATTTGATAACAATGATTACTTCCATGTAATGTGAAGTCCACCAACCTCCACTAATTTAGCGTAGTGCAGGATGTCCTAATCCTAATTTGTTTTGGGTACTAATAAATAAAATAAAAAAGAAATAAAACGGAAAACAAAGCGTGAAAAATAATTAAGGGTTAATATAATGACAAAAAAATACCGGTCAAGTGCGAGCCGATCTGGTGCACAGAGGATTCCGCACTATACAATTATTTTTTCCTTTTCTATATGCAAACATACAATCATACATACATAACAACATAAAACACACGCCTTATTCCCAGAAGGGGTAGGCATAGGTGTTACCAGGACACCCACGTTTCGCCGTATGTGTTCCGTCCCATTATGTGATGTCCATCACCATCTCGGGCACGAATTCCTGACTCCGGGCTATATGAAAACATTGCTTTAAACAATAAGACAGCCACCAGAATTTTTATGTATGTGATTTCCCGTTCTTTTTGTTTTCTTTTTTTGTGCAATAAAGTGCAAATAAATCAATAAATAGTCATGCAACTCTTGTAAACTATTATCTAATTTTACGTTAGAGCAGAAGCAAATAAAACGAAGAGCGAGGGTAATCAGCCCACGCACCCATCACTGCGACTCTCCTAATCCTATTTAATGAAAAAACAAACACAAAATAAACATAACGATTCATTGAGAAAAATGGAATTGTAATTGAAAAAATGTTCCCCCGTACAATAAATATATGACAATACAAATAACTAAAACTTATGTTTTTGTATCGCAACATATTGTGTTTTTTTATATTTTTGGAAACTAGCAAACAGATTAATTAATATGTATTTATTGCAAGATTGTTTTTACATTTATTACCAACGCAAAACTAGTTATATTGCTGCGCTATGAACAAAGAATATCAACGGGGCTACCTTAAACCCACATGTCAACATCAGAGCGGACTATTAGTTTTTCCTATTACGATCTATTAACACGACACTCACAGGTAACTGTCACTTCACAATAAATGAATAAAAACATACGTGACATACATAAGTCTTGACTCTGCACTAAGATCGAGTCTTGTGTCGTGGGTATCAGAAACTAAGTGAAACGTTCGGTCACAAACACCCAGACCCGAAATAAATACCTGTAGATCGCACAAACATTTCTATAATTACGGGTATTGAACTTGCAGCCTCTCCTTTCATACACACTAATGTCAAATACACTACACACTCGGTACTGTGTCAGCCCATATACGTTTCACTGCAGGGCACGTACCTCCTCTGCAATCGAGAATGCGATTGAGAGTGGTTAAGCCATATAGTCCACCACGCTATACACTCATGACTCAATAATATCAAGAGGCAATCAATAACAATAATTGCATATTGCAGTGTTAACAACGGCCTTGATATTCGAGAAGGCACTCAACCTAGCAATAAAAGAGTCGCAAGTGGCAACACATAAACAGTAAAACCAACAAGCAGAACAATTTTGTTCCACATTTCACTAACATTGTTGTTTAATGTTGTTCATCATTTTGCTTTAAGTTAGCAAGGATACCTTTTAGCTAGGTTGAATTAGTAGTAACAGGTCGTTAGTGCGCCTTGCAAGCTCTTTTATTAAGCTTTTAACCTCCCGCTTTGCTATGGAGGAAAGAGTATACTATGTTTTTCCAACTCCTGCTATTTGTTTTCTTTCAGGTTAATTACGTGGTGAATTATCCCGGGTCGGGCAGTGGTATTGGATTTTTCTATTCATTATCAGCCCGGAGTCAGGAATTTGTGCCCGATATGGTGATATAGCGCAGCGTGGGACGTCCACCCACTAGGTGGTCAGACGACCTGGTAAAGGTCGCGGGACGTCGCTGGATGCAGGCTGCCTCCAACAGGTCACTGTGGAAATCATTGGGAGAGGCCTATGTTCAGCAGTGGACTTCCTTTGGCTGATGGATGGATGGATGGATGGTGATAGACTCGCCCAATATCACATCGTGGGATGGAATACACAAGGCGAACGTGGGTGTCCTGGTTGCACCTCTGTCTTCCCGGTCTGGGACAAAGACGTGATGTTTATGTATGCATGAATTATAGACAAAGTAGTATGTGTAAGAAACTCGCCGAGTTTCGGTGTTCGATTTCAACTTTTTTCGTGCAACTGACGTTACCATGGAAGACAGGTATTGCGGATAGTAGATAGGACTACTAAAATGCATTGACATGACTCCGAAAAGTCATAGGTGTGCCCTGTGATTTTGAACCCGCGACCACCGTGAACATGTTGGCAGCTGCGTCTGGTCCGCTACCACACACTGATCAAAAAGTCAACTATAATAAAACCCGAATATAAACTAATTTAGAGATAGTTTATACATATAATCGGAAGCAGACAAACGAAAGCGTCTCGAGTTACACATTGATTGGGAAATTCCCAGTTAGCAGAGCGCGATTGGTATTTGATTAGTTTAGCAGGAGAACGACACTGTCGCTACTCGCTGTTATCAGATTTCCATATATACGATTAGCTCTTTAACAGGCAATCTGTTTTGCTTATTTGGTTTAAATAAAATAAATACACTCAACAGTAACAATATATACTCGTAATTATAGTTTCCTGACTTGATCCCACAGGAAGATCAAGTCTTGTATCGGAGGTATAAGAAAATACGAGAGACTTTTCAGTCTCACAAACATCCAGATATCGAACAAACACTTGTGGATCACACAAATATTTGTCTCGGACTCGCAACCTACCTTTTACAACAAGCGTCTAAACAGCTGCGCCACGGAAGCTGTCGAATCAAACAATCCAAACCAACAAAATCATCAAGGCGCCAGGAGTATCAGTTATATGCATCAAAAAGCGTCGGAAAAAAAATTATTCGTCTGTTGGCGTTCGGTACTCTACCTGGAAGGTAAAAGTACTACTATCAAATGTAATAATAAATTCACTGCTGAACCCAGATAAAAATGTTTAGGTACTGGGCCTGTAATTTTAATGGCCGAGTTAAGGACAAGAGGTCGCCTAAAAAAGCGCTAGCTTGATATAGTTAAGAATAATACGAGAAACAATATTCTTGCCATCAAGGATGCTAGAAACCAGGCGAAATATAGGGAATTGAGTAGGGAGCTGAACATTTGCACCTATGGGGATAATGCTAGAGAAAATAAATGATTACAGCTTTATAAGGGAAGGTAGTAAGCTAAGTTGACTGCCAACCTTCACTAGTTGGAGAGACACTATCAGAAGAAGTGGAAGTAGATATACCGAAAACTGTTGTGTCAATTATTTAATCTAAAATCTTGCAATGGGACAAGATGATTTCCAAAAAATATGCATAACAATCTTGTTGCTTCGATTTGTATGTTGGCAACAGCAGAAAGCCGTTTTTTTGAGTGAATAACGACACAAGTAGCTCGTTTATGTCACACCTGCATAATCATCATCATTATATCAGCCTGAATTTATCCACTGCTGGACATAGGCCTCCTCACCGTCACACAACTTTTTTCACACATACATAAACAGAGCAAAATTACTTCGAACTTATAACTGTGGATTGAATGTACCGGATCTAGAATTTTACGAACTGTAGATTGCAGTGGTGCACCTCTGCCGTATGTTTATTTATTTACGCATGAAACGTTATTTCTATAAATCCACGCATTTCAATCAAAACGTGTTTGGTAAAACAATCGGTAATTAATTAACATGTTTAAGAATTTAATTCTAAGTAGCAATTAACAATTCATTATTCGCTCATTAGTTACAAATTACTGCGTAATCCGATAGAAGTGGATTCTGTGAAAATTGAGTTTAAATAATAAATAAATAAATTTCGGAATTCGGAATGGACCGAATTAATTACCAACTTTTACTGTTTATATCGACCGTTCGGTTTTTGCGCTTTAACGAATTGAATAATATGTTTTGAGCGGGGATGTTTCATGTTACCGAATCATGTAGCTGAAATCTATTGGAAATACGAATAAATCGTAACCAAATGTCACGATTAAGAGTAAGAGGTCACACGTTACGAAATCTTTGAGTATAGTACAGTGCTTTAGTATTATCTAGAACTAACCGAATCGATGTGTTGATCCGAAATATCCAAAACGAATTCGGCGAAATGTCAATTCCACTAGTTATGCCACTACCTGACCGTTCGGAATAAGCTTACGTGTAGCCATATTATTACAAATATCTCCCATTCATAATGCAACCTGTATCGTAATTTTTTGACAGCCTCCGTGGAGCAGTTGGTTAGACGCCGGCTGTGAAACGAGAGGCCGCGGGTTCGATCCCCGCACCAAGACAAATGTTTGTGAGGCCCACAATTCCGTATGGTGGGTGAGATTGCAGAACGTCCAAATGTATGGGAAAAACCGTGAAACGATATTCATATTTTACACAGGCCACCACTTAACACGGCCCACAGTAGCTCCTGCAAGTGTAGGTACTGTATTGCTGACTGCTGTATATTTCCGAATTCGAACAGGATAATATAACTGTCTTATCTGGTAATAGTTCATTCCAATTATGACTGTCAATACTTTACTGGACTGCACTTCACTTACCTTCAAATACCAGTGCTGTCACGCTGGTCATCGTTGAGATCTTCTAAAAAATTGTCTTGAAATAGTTTTACCACAGTTAATAGTACTTAACACTTACACAACGACACTTACCAGTGTACCTACATAATATTAATATTGTTCCGCTTGGTCTGGCTATTTATGATTAAGCGCCATCTATCGCTTAATAGCATAATTAATTTAACAAACATTCTTAGGCTACAAAAAGTGTAAAAAGGTAAGTATAGATGTCGCTTCTCGACATTTCAGGATTTGAATACGGCGAATTTGAAATAAAAAGTAAGATTTTCGCGTGTAATAGGCCTTAGTAACAAGGATTTTGTGTTAATCATTGTTACGTCATCATCATCACCAATTTTACGTAATTCCAGTAACTTCTAACCTTTAACTTTTTAATTAGTTTTAAACATAGTCCTTAACCAACAGCAGCACGCTTGATATCATACCTGTATCTGTATCCGCTCATATACGTCCCACTGCAGGGCACGAGCCTCCTTTACAATCGAGAGTATGATTGAGAAGGGTTAGGCCATATAGTAGAAATAAATTCCAATTTCAATTTTAAATATGTTTTGCATGTCATATAATACTTCTAGCTTAGTAGTAGTTTCAGTGTGCTAAGTGCTCCTGTGGCATTCGTTTCATCAGCTGTTAGTAAGTTTAATGCAAAAACAATAAAGCAGGTTAAAAATCAAACAAAATAATTGCTATAAAAATCACAGTCGTTTATTATTATCAATAATAATAATCATAATAAATACTGGTAATTATGATATACACAGAGATTTACCCAAAAGTTTAGCGCAATCAAATAGTAGATATCATTAAAAACACTAATAACTAGAAAAAATGTTGAAATGGAATACAATTCGTAAATCCTAAGTTTTGTGAACATTAATAAATATAAATGAGAAATCTTATAATCAGTAAGGAACATAAAAACGTCATGGGCCCGATTTCCTATAAAACTTCGAAACCTAACCCTACCCCTATTTTATGTAAAAACGATCTATAATTAAGTCCTGCGCCCTAATAAGCTAATTTATAGAAAACTATCGTGTCTGCTGACGTCACCACCACTTCAGACACACCATACAAAACTACAAGCCATGCTACGTGCTCTCCGTAAACACTAAGATCTCGGGCAGACCTACGTCATTATAGTAAACCAACAGATCAGTAGTCTAACATACATTTAAGACAGAAAAATAAATACCCAACAGCCACTAATATAGTCCCAACATTAAGATACAAGTATTGTGACATGGGCATCAGAAGGACGAGAATTTTCGGTCCCACAACACCCAGACACGACACAAATATATAAGCATACATAAACTCATGCCTTTTTCCCAGAATGGGTAGACAGAGGTGCAAACAAGACACCCATGTTGCGCCTTGTATTTCCCGCCTATCGTCATATCAAACTCATAAGGATTGTGAGAAATTGAACCCCACTTGCAAATTAGCATCTTTAACGTATATTAGACTACTAATCTATTACTGCTAAAGTGACGTAGTTTTGTCTGCTTATGACCTTGGACTATTATAAAATACAACACGCGCATGCGAATCAAACTTTTTTTGTTTTTGATAGATGTGAAATTGTCAGATTATATGTATGGCAGCATCGCTTCACTTCTTTGAACTATTTCTTAATACACAAAGGTATAATCACTATTACTATGGTCTTTTATGATAGACATGCCAAGGTCTATCGCTGGTTTAGTAAACAATAATGTTAACTACAATACTTAAGAGAGCAATTCAAAGTTCGACAAGTCTATGAATTATTACCTGGTTACGAACCACTAGATTATTTTTGTATTTATTACATCAGCGCTCTGGCCAACACCTAATGCTTATTTGAGCATGTTTTACATATCGTAGCAACATATTTTATAATTAGCACAATCGTTTACTGAACCATCGATAATATGACCTATCCGATTAACCATTCATAATTGGAAACTAACTATTGATTTAAAACAATGTTATTCGGTATAAGATCTAACAGATAGCAATTTATTCCTATACACTGTTAACTTTCAAAAACAAAAGAAATTTCACTGCAACATTCTCATTTCATTCACACAGCTAGCAAATTAAATTCTATCTCGCTCTAACTCCGTCTCTACTCAGGACCGGCCGCTGCGGTCTCGCAAGCTCCTCAGGGCACTACCTTCCTTTAACTCAAGCTAAAGAATATATTATCCCTACTTCATTTTAGCCTAAAACCAGCCCTGACACTACTCAATCGCACTTGATTCCTTTACGTCTGGCTACTGAACCAGCATTTCTGGATCCATACATCGGATTTCAAGACCTTGTGATATTCCAGCAACCTTCGACAGCCAAATTAAATTACGATCTTCATACGACACTGGGAACATGCTTATACTTCCCACAAGGTCGCCGCTCCATTTGGGGCAGTCACAGTCATGATAGCAATTGCATTTCCATCCGACATTAGGCCAGTAATTTTTCCGTTGCAATTCCTCTCCTCTTCTGACCAGTTTCATCTCTTAGGATTCACTACCAGATCATAGTTGCCATGCTTGAAGAACTGCAACACGTCGACCGAACCGGTTCTCAAAACTGCCCCATGCTAAACAATCATAAAATCAACCGGGCATCGCACATTGACACTAAAAGCCTCGCAGCCACCGGGCACACCACGAAATATTCGATCGATATGGAAAAAAACACGGCAGTCGCGACTTACGTTTGTGCGTGTATCTACTGCATCATCTTCAGCTTGAACCTTAGCACTAAGTAAGAGATTATTCTTATAAAAACGAACAGAGCGGACAGTGCGCCGACGTCGATCCAGAAATTGGCCTGGTCCATCGTCATCTCTTTGAGGAACATGTTAGGGTTCCTGAAGTGGCAGTAGGCTTCGGAGCAGTGGAGTTTTTCTCTCCCGTACCCGTAGACGGCGAGCATGGCGCCTTCGAACCCGTAGCGGACGTAGCTGAGGTACGTGAGCCATTGGAGGTAGCTGGGGATGGCGTTGAAGTTGACGAAGAAGCCGGAGAAAAGGACGACGGGTATGGTGGTAACTGGGCCGAGGTAGACGCCGGTCTCGATCTTCATGGCCGCGCCGATGAGCAGGCCGAGACTCTGCGACACCAGCGCCGTGAGAATGTTGATGGTGGTGAACATGAGCACGCGGTCCGTCTGCATCGGCTGGCCCGTCATAAAGTACACTATCATCACGTACACGCCACTGAATACTACCTGCAATAATACGTACATATTTTTGTTAAGATAATGTATAAAGATTTTTATGATCCTAAGATCTGGACTTTCTGATGTTGGGTTAAGTTATATTGCTACAAATCTATAAGCTACCACCTACAAGAAATATAATGTTCATTTATAGCACCTAAGAGATGAAAATAACTATATTATTGTTTTTACATCAATCGTAAAAAAAATCGGAAGAAATGTTAAAACATATTGACTATAAAATGTTTAAGGTAATCGAAAATGTATTTATAGTAGTTATTATATTCGCGTTGCATCATGTTCATTTCGAAGGAATGTTCATTTTTTGTTGCAGCGCGAATATAATAACTTCAAGACAATTGTACTGGATGTAAATATTTAATTTCTGCAATTTACAAACAAAGGAAAGTGTTAGCGAGTTAGTTATATAAACATTTACAGAGCGCGTTTCTTTATGAACTCAGACGTGTTAAGTAATTGAGAACAAAACCTTTTGTTTAATAAGTACGTCGCGTTTCACACATCATTGAATGTACGTCTAAGCCATCGTGGTTCTTTTGTCAGCCTAAAATTGCTAGCTTGCGTCATCACGGCGGTTTTGGAACTCATTGTTATATTATGGGACGCCGAAGATTCAATAAAACTTATTCAAAAAGACAAAGAATAGTCGTGGTGTATCTGTATCATATATGCAAATATGCCATGTTGTCAAACTATAGCGGGACTGTGCCAAAAATTGACATTTGGGAGGGTAGATACAATGATGTTCTTTGTATGAAATTGTCTAAATTTCCATTGATCTAAATCCACAGATATTAGCACAAACATTAAAATATTATAAGTAATTTTCTATATTTATTAATTAAATCAGTTACACCATCGGTTCGCCGCTATATTATTCCTAATCATACGTGTCCATACATCAAGCTATATTACATCATATTCAATATTGTAGATACACTTTACCACCGCACCATTGCGGGCCATATTGTAAGGACTTACAATATGCATGGGTGTGAACCCACCACTGCAACTCCTGTAAGTCAGGATCAACAGTGGCACGTAATGACACTAGCATTGAAGCTCAGAGAGTCTCCGGGAGTGTCTAACTTGTCTTAAACCCGCAACGAAATCAATCATAATGTTAAATTAATAGGAGTTGTAAGCATAATAATTATCATCTGAGACAATCCAACTTTTATGTTTAATTTGGATTTTAAGTACAATGCAAAATTTTACCCCATAATATGTTTCCCCCAAAATAAGAAGCTATTAATTTAAATTTCATATTTACCTGGAAAGGCAAATCTGCTATAGTCTTCGCGAAGTAGAATGCTTTCAACGAATACCAATAGTTCAAATGCTCTCTCACAAACACGCTCATCTCGGTTGGGACTGAAAAACAAAACAAAATCATTACTACATACTATCAAAATATATCTATCGATTCTCTCGATTGTAGAGTAGGCTCGTGCCCAGCAGTGGGACGTACATGGGCTAATACATACATACATCAAAATATAAAACTTAAATCTTTATTTCAATATTTTGTTGATGGCGCTGATCTAAAGACCTTGGTTTAATCAAAGTCTTAGAAATATAAAGAAATATCATTAAATATTATATTCCTCGTGGCATGCAATAAGCACAACCTTACCCGTATTTAAAGTTGATAACCTATAAAATATTACCAATCTTTTTTGTATCATACCCAACAGTCTGCGATCAAGCTTCAATGGGTAAAAAAACAAGAAATTATTGACACTTTTGTTGTAATTTTTAATATACTAAATATGTAAGTTAAAAATAGAAAATGTATTGTTGATATACACTCACATGTTAAAATAGTGGGCATCATAGCTGTAAACATTGTGAACATGACTGTAAAGAATATACATCCAGCGTTGCTCATCACTTTAGCAGCGTCCTTTCCTATATCGTAGTACAAGAAGCCTATCAGGAGACCCACAACTGTATGCGAACATAGCCTCAAATGCGTCAGGGTCTGATCTCGAAGAATACTTCGGAAAGTCCTCTTCAACAAGATCCAGAATTGCTTCCACCCAGAGGTCGGAAATCCAGTTCTAATGGGTTTCTTGTTGAAGCTCTCGTTGGAGTCGAGAAGGGAGGTGGTGCAGGTGACAGGAGCGAGGTTGGTAGAGTTAGGCAAGTTCTGTTTTTCTGGATTAAGTACTGGCTCCGACATGTCTATCACAGTGCAAGTTGGTTTATCTGAAAATAAATGGATATGTGTGATATTTGAAGAGAAAGGAATTCAGGAATATAATAACTAAATTAATTGTATCCTTAACTACTGAACTCTTATATAACTAGATTATAATTGTTGAACATATATGTTTTACAGCTATGTATGTAAGTGACTTGTAATAAATCGATTTTAAATGTTAGACATTTAATGCCAGCCATTCTGATGAGTGATGACACTTTGTTCGATCCCTGTTATATTACCTAATAATCATAAAACGTAAAACTATGGCCGGAACACGCCAATGTTCGTCCTCTTGGAGCGCGTAAGTAGAGCGCGGCTTAACTTTATCAAAAAGAAATAGCCAAAAAAATTTTATGTCTAAAATAAAATGCATCCTCACCTATCACAATAGCGAGTGCCTCGGCCTTCTGCGCGTTGTTCTTGCTGGTCTGGTTGTTGTAGTTCATGTTCTGCGGCACCGATGACGTCGATGATGACGATGATGACGACTGGCCACGCCCACAGTTGCCTTTGTTCACCGCCATCACCAGCTTATGCACCCAGTCGCCGTGCTCGCCTGTTGCTACTTCCATCACTGAAAGGAAGAATTCCTTAAATGTCTTAGAGGTCATTTCAATCAATTCATACTTTATAGGGTACTTTTTTATCGTTATATACTTATTAAGCTAAAATTAGGGATCGGAGGCATACACTTCGGACCTTTCGAAGTCACGTAATATGTGTTATTTTCACCGACAGCACTAACAAACATTTTTACACTAGAATGACGTGATGGGCATAAACTTGATGGTAAAGTAAGTCTAGGTGTCCATCTATGAAGTGTTTTCACCTCTCAATATAGACCAAGAGCCCGTGGCCGCCAGACTTTCCTCATTTTATAAAAACTCAGAGTCAGTCTGCGCAAGCTTCTGACATAGGTTCAGCTATTATGAAGTTCCGATTGGAGTGGTATTGGATGTTGTCAGCTTTGATGTGTCTGGCAAGATGAAAGAATCATCAGAAGCCCCGGATACGAAGGAAACATCTTTTGATAGTTGCCTTAACAACATATATAAAATTCAGTTTTTATACTATAAAGCTGGCAAAATTATATATTGGTATAAATTTCGTTGGCACCCGAAAGTATATTTACTTATTATCCGTCTAAAACGAGTTTGAGTGGCATTTAATAGCCCTAAACGAGTTTTCTTTTTCTTTTTCAAATAATTTGTGCATGTTGGATAACCTGTCAAATATCAGCCAATAGGAGGGCGGAAAAAGGTGGCTCGGCACCACCATTTTCATCTACGTTTTTGAAGTACCAGCGCTCACTCTATATTATAAATACTTTAAGATAGCGAGATGCCACTGACACATATAAATTTAGTATTACCGCTACGTTACCATATTAAAGATGTATGTATAGTATCATAGCAGTCCGCCAAACCGCACTAGCCCAGCGTGGTGGACTATATGGCCTAACCACTCTCAATCACACTCTCGATTGCAGAGGAGGCCCGTGCCCTGCAGTGGGACGTATAAGGGCTGATACAGATGATGATAAAGATGTTTTTTGGTTAGAAATGAAAATGTTGTTTTTGTTCATCGTGTTCTTTAATGAATTGACTTCTATTGTAATTGTTAAGTGAACTTCGGATTTTCGGATTCATTTATATGAAATATTAATAATGCGAATAACTTTCATTGCAGCCCATTTGAATGAATGTTAATTAGTAATTACATAGGTTTATATGTGTAGACCAAATAAGCAATCGCGTCTACTATTGTATGAAGGTCTTGTTGATTGTCAAAATGATAAAGGTAATTAAATTTAAAGCAACTTAGATCAGTATCGTTCTACATCGAAGCTGAAAAGTAATGGTCTCCTAACACCAAGTAAGTTTAATATGGGCAAGTAGAAGAAGATAAATTCATGGTGACAATTTTTAGACAATTTCCTATATTTTCATGAATATTTATAATGCACATTAAGGCTCCAGTAAGTACACATTTTATTCGTTCAAGTGTTCAGCAGATTTCAATAACAATGAAATTGTGACGTGTAGTAAAATATCGATTACGTACGCGGAAATTTTACTCAAACTTAGTTTTTACGATAAAGTATCGTTACCATGCGTACTAAGTACATTCACAACAAATCTTTGACCCACAAAACATTATATCAATTGCGATTTTATTTCTTGAAATAAATACATCCAAAAATTGCATACACGGTCTTGAGCTTACATTGACAAAGTAGTGCATCGTGAGAGTCAGACACTAACCTTTTCGTCACATAAACCTTTATCCTATATCAAGCCAAGTTGTGGATGAGACATGCGCTGGATCGAGAAAAGTGGTGTGCTGGAGAATAGGCCTATGTCCAGCAGTGAATAAATTCAGACTGATATGAAACCTATATCCAAATGTGGATCATGCAAATGACTAAGGTTATAGTAGATAAGCCCTGAAACTAGGTCGCATGCTAATCGTACTATTATTGACAGTTGGTCGACACCTAAACCTCATAAAGTAACATATCTGTGGAGCTTCGCTTCGCAAATTTACTAAACCAGGTTAAAATGCTAAAAAGGGAACAGAAAAATCGTCACCAGTTCTATAGTTGAATAGTCGTTAGTCCGAATATGTTAAAACTAGGTACTAGCTTCTGTCCGCAAACTTCATCTGCGTGATTTATTTTATTTGTAATTTTCCCGACCGTCTCATTATCACTCAAGGCAAGTAACCCACTCCCATCCCGTATCTTTGAGACTAAAGACTAAATAGATATATCTGAATTCCTTCCTCATTCCACGGGATGACTTCATTTTCGGGAGAAAAAGTAAGTGTTGATCCAGTGTCAGCTACCTCCATACGAAATTTCATAAAAATCAGTTAAGCCGTTTTTGAGTTCATCGCGCACAACCGCACAAACAAACAGACAAATGTCAAATTGACAAAAATTCTAGCTTGGATTTCTTAGGGCACACACGCTTCTATTAAACCATTGAGGCGATATAGTGTCAATTTTTCATACCCCGAAATTCACACTTTATTCCAGTCAAAAGCTATAAAATAAATTGCTAAGGATTCTCAGTAACTACTACGTTTATTTCATTTGATCTTATCGGTCCAGAGATATTATAAAAAAGAAATAAGGAAATCATGTGATTTCTAATAGTTTCTCTGGTAATATAATTTCAGGCTCACAGCGTCACAGAACGTCATAGATGTAAAATAGTGACCATTTAGAAATAAAAACATAGTGCATTTCGATAAAAATGAAACCATAAACATTGAGCATTGCGGAAACGTCCAAATATATGAACCTGTTTAATTTGAATGAACGATTAGCTACATATTAACTCATCGCAAACCGGTTGTCAAGGTCATATCATTTTATTTCAAGTTATATTCACACGATATTTAACGGCGTCTATTTTAATAATTTACTGTATCTATGAAATGTGTTTATTTTTAGATATTGTAATTAACAAGCCAAAGTCCTGTCTCCGTTCGCTGAAAAATTGCCGTTTTATAAAGTGTTGCTGGTTACATTCTCAAGCGTACTCTGATTGTAAAGGAGGCATGTGTCCTTCAGTAGAACGTATATGGGCTGAGACTGATACATTCTCGATTGGCATAGCATATTCCACAGAAAATATACTATTTTCGGTAGTCGAACGTGATATCAGGAACTATAATTATGTAACGTTTCTACGTCAACTTTTTTAAATGCGTTGCTGCAGTTCACGTTGCTAGTATACACGTGTTCTTAAATATTTACACAAATGAGAGTTCTTAACAGTTTAACAATTTCATGGTCAAATGTGATCATTTACCATCGCCAAATCTCTGCCATAAGAAGTCTACAATAATTAAAAAACGCAATCAAACTCACCATAATCGGCCGGGTTGTGGTAGCTGGGACAATGCAGTCCCATGGACGAGAGGAACGGAACCAGCCCAGTAACCTTGCCCTGGTATATACACTGGCCATCAGTGAGTGTGTACAGGAAGTCGAACATCTCGAACAAACGTGCGGACGGTTGATGTATTGTGCATATTATCGTCCTACCGCCTCTTGCCAGGGACTTCAACAACGATATGCACTGGAAACACGAAGAACTGTCCAACCCGGACGTTGGCTCGTCGAAAAACATCACAGGAGGATTGTTGACTAACTCTAGAGCTATAGACAAACGTTTCTTCTGCCCTCCAGACAAATTAATAGTCCTTGTATCAGCTGCTTCTACGAGGCTCAACATTTCCAGTATCTCGTCAATGACAATTTTCTTGGTTGTTACTGTCATGTCTTTACCCAGTTTAAGATTAGCTGAGACGTACATAGCTTCTCTAACAGTGAGGTGGGGTAACAAACAGTCGTCCTGCATAATGTAGCAAGATAGCTTCCTAAATCTTCTAAGATTCCTCTCCTTTCCGTTGATGAGTATGGAGCCACTGACATTGGACGTTCTGAAAAAAGGTATTTTGTTGTTAAACAGTGTAGAAGAATTTGGCAACGGTCCAGTGGCTTTATTTCAGAAAGCTCTCATCAGTACGCTGGTGTTTTAATACTGTGTTGTCACATATTTCGGTCGTTGAGTTTTAATGAATGAGTAACCTGAACTAGCAAGCTCCGATATTGTAGAATGACGAGGTTGGCAATTTACTGTACACATTGAGGTACCTGAATCATCTCATCTTGATAGACATGACTAGATTGAAAATAGTCTAAATACTTTGATAAATATTCACACTTTTCAAATGTTTCTTTTTTATTATTCCCACGTTACATGATTTCTTATTTTAGGATCTTAACGGATGGAAAACTTTTTCACTGAATAATATAAACAAAATTGTGCTGATCTGTTAAAGAAATGTGAAGCATTAATTTAACAGGTTTTTGTTCCAAGTTCATTAATACATCATTTACAATTTTTCACATAATTTTGTATGTGCTTTTTATCAGGCATATGAATCTGCGTGTCGGTTTAAGCATAACAGGTCAGAATTTAATATTTCGGTACATTCTCGGAAACATAAATTCTAGGTGTAGGTCAATAGGCATCACTCTCGTATCTCCATTACCCCTTATTTAAAGAGCTGTTGAACATCCAGTGGATCCGTCTACATGGAAGATAAAATATATGTAAATAACTTACATTCTACATTTTTATTAACAATTACTAATGTGTGAAAGATGTAATCAATTGTGACATTATCATAATATTATTTTATTTAAAAAAATAAGACAACAAATAATTTGATGGACAAAAAACTTCATTTAATTCGGAAAGCGTTAAAAGATTGTATCATGGACCTAAGAAGTAACAGAAATGAAACGTGATAATCCTTAACCAGTGTGTGTTAAAATATCTGTCGCCTGACAGAACTATAGGGGAACATTCATCGCAAGGCGAAATTAAGAATGACATTAGAAATTGACTGCATCCGCGACGCAGCCGACCGATGAATGGTACGATATGCATATTTGATCCATATCTCAGTATCATTTATTCAAAAAGAACATTAATATAAACTAGAAAAAATGAAAAAAATTAAAACGAAAAACTAATTTCAAATGAGCGATCCATAAATTAAACATTTTTCATATTTTAATTTTAAAAACCTGAATACCAAAAATTGCTTAATCAGGAACGGTTTATTAATAGCTTCTTAAGTTGTTAACCATGAGACTAGTATTTTTTTCTTTTCTCACTGCACAATTAATATAAAGGCAGTATTATTAATAGTTATGGGGTGGTACCACTGTCTAAAAGAAGATCGGCATGAAACGACAGCTTTGTTGTATCGTTCGTTCGGTGAGTGAGATTGCCGGATACCCAATACCTCTTTTCTCTTCCCATCCATTTTCCTTCCCGCTCTCCTACTGATTTAATGGGTCGGCAAAAGATCTATGATCCAAGCGTTGTGGATGTGGGCGGCAGTGATCACTTACTTACACACATCAGGTGGCCTGGTTGCTCGTTTGCCAGAACTATGCAATAAAACAAATATTTATATCTAGTATATATTATGTATGGTCGATTCTCACTTGTATCCAGCTAAAATGTTCATGAGCGTGCTCTTGCCGGCGCCAGAAGGTCCCATAATGGCCGTCAGCTCCCCAGATCTGAAGGTGCCATTGATGCACTTGAGCAAAGCCTTGTAGCCCCTCTTCCGGCCCTCGCTGACAGAGTATGACAGGTCGGAGAACTCGATATCCACAGGAGGCCTCTTCGGGAGGTGCGTGAGAGATGCCATCGGCTTCTTTTGGTCGCCATAGCCGTTGGGTATCTTCGGGACCAGGCCAGTCATGCCAGGAGCGCCGGCGCCACCGTTGCATAAATTCATTTGAGATCCGCTGAAAATAAAAAATTATATTATTTACACAACAGTATATTATCATCGAGTACATGAAACAACTTCTGTCAAACGGCTGTAGCTCAGGATTTCCTATGAGTGCCCCGCTTCCAGCTAGTTCTAGTAATATTTTGCAATTAGTCTGTTTAACCGCGGGCAACCGACCAAACGTTTACCCTCCTCTTTATTTTTCCTGTATAAGCACAGAGGTTCACCTGATAGTCAACGCCCATCGCGAAACATGGACTATTACAATGCCAGAGACACAATAAAACTGCTGCCTAAGGTATAGTGAATATTCCAGACTCCAGTCTACAAATAAACCCAGAATAACATATTAAGGTAACATAAATTACTTTATTGAAAAACTTTGAGCCCATATAGCGATTCGCTGTTGAAAAAAGCTTTCGTTCCAAATTATGCTTGAACCCTAAGATCATAATATATCATAGTCAACTACGTTGCCATATTGAGTGATGTATGAGTTTTATAAGACAAGAGGGGTCAAAATGCTTAGCCGAACCTAAATTGACTTACTGCTAATGCCAACAACAAAGATGTACTGAATAATACAACTGCAGTATTTATAACCATTGTATTTTTTTTCGACTGCCTCGGTGGCGTAGTGGTACGATTGTAAAGCTGAGGTCTCGGGTTCGAATCCCGGGTCGGGCAAAGTGATATTGGATTTTTCTATTCATTATCAGCCCGGAGTCAGGAATTTGTGCCCGATATGGCGATAGGCTCGCACCCTATCACATCGTGGAACGGAATATACAAGGCGAAACGTGGGTGTTCTGGTAGCACCTCTGCCTACCACTTCTGGGAAAAAGGCGTGTGTGTTTGTGTGTGTGTTTATGTAGTTTTCAAATCATCGAATAACAACATGAGTCCGAAGGTTTTGTTCTTTACATCCACAGAAAACATCCCGAGTCAAACTCTAAGGTCAAGGATGCGGTTAACATAAAATCGGATTGAGGAAACGGTTGTATCAAAACATTGCATATGGAACAAACATTTTGCAAAAACAACGACAGATTTACAATTGCCTTGTTTATTCATTCAGGTTATTTTAGTAAACGAGAAGCCTTAAAAATAAGTTGTACGGACAATTACTGCTCCTTGGAATTTATACTTTGAAATTGTGCGCAGTAATGTTGGTATTCAGGTTACAAGCGATCACCCATTAATGAATCGAAATCACGAGAACGTAACAACTGTATCACATTCTCAACAATCCGGTTGGACTCCTATGAAGATTGTCATTCATTCCCAACAACGATTATAGTAAACAAAATATTTAGAACTGCTTTTAGACTTTGTTACTACAAGCTTTAAATCCAATAACTGTCGGATTTCCTCAACACTTTTTTCAGAAAACTCACCCCAAATATTCATTAGAAAAAGCGGAATAAATCTACCTCTTATTCAACGTTACAACACGCTGGCGGACTGCCAACTGGCCCGGTACTGTTGCAGAATTGATCCAACTGTTACCAGTTACCGCAAATACTATCTTAATACCTTAAAACAAGGCACACATTGGAATGGAGAGCTGATGTACTAAGGTTTGGTATGCAAATGAAGGGTTTGCCTATACACAGTGAGGCCGATCGTTAGCAGTAATGTTTCGGGTCTGTTTAATGAATATTAGAATGTTTGTCGTGTAAATTTTATACACTATGCCAAAGGAACCGTGGTTGTAGATAAACACCGAGCTTAAAAAAGTAAGTGAGTGGCCTTCAACCAGTTCAGACTAGCAACAGTTGCAGTACTACAAAAAGTTAAACATAAGACCTTGCCAGACTTTTGTAACTTGCTTGACTAGGAAGTTATACCTTTTGAAGTTGTTGTTATTGTTAATTTTTATATTGATAACATATTATAAAAGGCTCATTAATAATCTCTCTTCAGCCACAGGAAGTCCACTGCTGAACACAGGGCTCCTCCAAAGATCTCCACATCGACCTGTTGGAAGCGGCCTGCATCCAGCGACTTCCTGCAACCTGAACCAGGTCGTCCATTAATAATGGTTGGTATTAATAACACGACGCATTTCAATATTCACTAATAGGCTTCTTGTCCATTCGTGACCTGCTGTCGTTTGTACCTATGAATTTCATATAAGTTCACGGGAATTAGAAATTATGTCCGGTACAACGACAAAGTCCTCTTGTCATATCTTAAAGCTGCGCTCAACGACCTCTTATTAATTTAATAACTATTCAGAACTCTTTAAAATATGCAAAGGGTAGCAGGTTAGAAAATTCAAATTTATTGACTTCTTTATCGTACCAAATACTAATAATATGCCCTTTTAATACAATATATAGATAAACTAGCGACCCGGCCCAGCTTCGCCTGGGTGCTAAGATGTTTAGACTCCACTCCACACCAGAAATATCTTATTCCCGTTCAAACTTTTGTACTCCTGAACTCAACCTAAGTACCTACTATCCCTTTTCCTATCGTATCCCATCCCATCTCATCTGGCTCCTTTTCTTTCTGTTACATCCCGTCCCATTATTTCCCATCGAATGCAATCCGGATCCGACCGGTTTCATCGCGTTCGTCCCACTTTATCCCATTTCATCCCTTAATGCCTAAATAGGCAAGTTGTAAATTTTTTGTAATTGCTTTTATTTTGTAGATAGGCCTTATATAAACACGAAAATACGACGAATGTCATTTAAAAAATACGCAAACACAAATACTTTGCAAAATTCCTGCTAAAACTTTCCGCTCAGCCAAAATTCTGACTACGCAATTGATTTTTTAAAGTATAATGAACTACTTATTTTAAATTTAATTAATTTTATAGCGTCAACAACACGTGGTAATTATACTGTTAAAATGTAGCTTATATGACACGTTCGTAGATTTACCATAGCAGCGCCATCTATTGATTACTTACTCAACCCAGTCGAAAGGTATCGACATCTGTTAGAATCATTTGGAGTTAACAGATGATTGTGACTGTCAAATAATAACAGACAAATAATTAGCAATAAATTAAAATTGCGACTATAATTTGAGATTTAAACTATCCTATCTCTCAAGTTGGATCGAACTGCACATGGTGTGCAAATTTTATTATAATCGGTTAAGTAGTTTAGGAGTCCATTGAGGACAAACATTGTGACACGAGATTTATATATATTAAGATAGCTCCATATTAGAATTTATACATCAATATTTCATTGATCCATTGCTAGACAACCAAGTCCTTGATCTAATTCATTTATGATATTATACATTCGCTCACCTATACGGCATAATATGATGTCTGACCTCAAAACCATTGTGTGTTTGCCAAAAAAGTAAATAATACACTCTCATCTATCCACTTTCACAGTGACGTCAGCTACACAAATATAATCAGACTTATTCATGCTTGTCTAGGAACAGATGAGATTTTAGAAAGTATTTGCCTTTCTTTATTAAATCAGTGTTCTAACAAAATATTAGGATTGTGTAATACTGAAGATTTACGCACTATAACGGCGAAGGAAAACATCGTGTGGAAGCCTGCATACCGTAGCGATTAAAGCCAAGAGTAATCAACCGATGAGAATGCATAAAGAGACGTATGAAGCGAAAGTCGTAAGTTAGAAACGATTGCTAATGTCTATACTGTCTATACTGTATCAGCCCAGATACGTCCCACTTCAGGGCACGAGCCTGCTCTACAAACGAGGGTACGATTGATAGGGATTAGGCCATATAGTCCACCACGCTGGCCTAGTGCGGGTTGGCGGACTTTACATACTATAGAAATTCTTGCAAATCGATCTTTCCTCACGAATTTTTCCTTCACCGTTATAGTGTGGTGATTGACTATCAATACAGACATGACTCCAAAAAGTCAGAGGTGTACGCTGGGATTTGAACCCGCGACCGCCGGGCACATATTGGCAGCCGCGTCTAGTCCGTTTACCATCAGGCCACAAGGCACTTAAAGTCTATAATATCTACCAACATAATGTATACGAGTGTATGTTATGGTCAACTTTGGCGAGTTTTAGAACACAAAATTTAACAATAATTCAATAATACTATGTCTGGAACAAAATGAACCACTTTACGAAAATCAATATACTTTAGTTGAAAACACAAACAACGGCAACCCATTACAAGCGGGTATTAATAACACCACAAGGACACAGTTGCCGCGAACGAACAATCCAATTACATTGACTTTCGGCTTCTGCGCGCCCACGTACACCCGAAGGCACTACTCTGAATACCTTATGAAATTACGCAACCTTCAGGAAGCATGAATTTACATGATAGAACTCAGATGATGTATCAGCCACCTAAATAAATACATCCAATAGTGACGTACACAGTCCTGACCCCGGACTAAGATCGAAACTTGTGTCAGAAACTACGAGAGACTTTTCAGTCTCACAAACACCCATAAGTACTTGTGAAACACACAAATATTTATCTTGGATCGAACCCGCGGCCTCATGTTTTACAGCCAGCGTGGCGTCTAATTGAGCCACGGAAGCTGTCGAAAGCCTTCTAAGGACTGAAGCTAGGGCGTCATTTCCTATAGTCACCTACTAAGCGCCCAGTTTTAAGCAAACCATATTTGTATACGGGTACACCAAAGTGATGGTGTATGCAAAGCGAAGATAGAGTCAATCGACGTGAAATGATTATCTTGCCCGTCGACACAATTATGCCGGCCTGACTGTATACATAAGGAACCCTAAACGCTACCTACTTATGTGCCACTATCACATGTTCTTAACCACTAGGTAAGATGGTTACTATTCAGACGGTTATAAATACTCTTCTATCAGCAAATAGACAATAGTTATTTAAATATTTATTTATTCAATATGTTTAGATATAGCATCGGATGCATTTACATAGTTGTGTGGTTGCACAAACTGCAGACAGTCTAGTATTTGAAGACATGTTATATCACCTATGGGAACTTTGTAAAGCAATGAAGTCATTTACTTGCAAAGATTCTTTCCGGGTAGTAAGCATTCGATCAAAGACGATTTTAGGAAAATAATTGGGAATTAAATAGAATTCAAAAGTAATATTTCAGTATTCTTAATTTAAGTTGTTCAGCCCGTGCCATCTATTGTAAATAAGCATTACAAATATACCTATACGGTATAAAACGTGAAAAGTTAGACCGCCTTGAAAGTTGATCTTGTTATTTACAGGGCCAAGCTAAAAGTTTTGTAAGGACCCAGTATTGATACATCACGTTTTAAACTAACGTGGCCCGGCAGCCCCTGATTGACGTCATCATGCCCGATCTAAAAACCCGGTTCGAATACGGCTCGTGATAATGTGATATTTTCTCAAAGATTACGCTTGACACACTTACATAGTATATGCGAATGTAACGGACCTCGTCTGAATTTCAAACTACTGTAAGTTCAAGGTTTACTGTTATGCACACGTGTTGCTTCATAAATTATAATGACTGAGACTGATGTAATAACTTTTAGTTCTTAATTGTTTTTCATTGTATTGTATTGTATCAGCCCATATCCCACTGCAGGGCACGGGCCTCCTCTACAACCGAGATTACGATTGAGTGATCGCTCTTAATAAATATATCTAAATATTCTACCTATAGCCCGTGACTTGGTATCGAAAAATACGTAATTATAACACCAATTTTAGCATCGGAAGTTAAAAATAGAAAGTTATTCATAAGAGTTTCCGCGATGCGCACTATGATATCTAGCTTAGTGATCGTTTTCTTAGTATACATTAGAATATCCTCCATTTTAGATGCTTAAGTGGATCGTTTTTAATACGGAAATATCGAGTGCATGCCCCAAGCTGTTGTTTCAATAGTGTGCGAGTGTCATTAATTGAAGTCATGAATTAACCGGTGTATATGCTCCCATACACTGACAGCCTCCGTGGGACACTTGATTAGACGCTAGGAATGAAACGAGAAGCTGCGGGTTCGATCCCCGCAGCAAGGCAATTATTGTGTGATCCATAGGTATTTGTTTCGGGTCTGGGGGTTTGTGAGGCCGAAAAATCTGTCATAGTTTCTGATACTCAAGACTCGATCTTAGTGTGAGGTCAGGACTATGTATGTGACTGTTACATAAACACACGCCTTTTTCCCAGAAGGGGTAGGCAGAGGTGCTACCAGAACACTTACGTTTCGCCTTGTATATTCCACGATGGGATAGGGGGCGAGCCTATCGCCATATCGGGCACAAATTCCTGACTCCAGGCTGATAATGAATAGAAAAATCCAATATCACTTTGCCCGACCCGGGATTCGAACCCGTGACCTCAGCTTTGCAATTGTACCGTAGTACCACTACGCCACCGAGGCAGTCGCCATAAATACACCCAAAAGTCGCCATGTATGTGACTGTTGGGTGTATTTATTTATTTTGTTTATTATTCTTATATGGACTTTACGGCACTTACAATCAAATACACTACAACGTAGTGATAAAAATCTTCTGCTTACCCTAATAGCTGTCCATTGTTGAGCTGCTCTGAGTACGGGGGCGATTTGACCTGAGAGAATGTGACTTTGTCGTTGAGCTCTCCACGGCTGCCGCGTCCCATCAGAGGCAAGTGGATCTGGGTGCCTTTCGACTCCATCTTTAGGCCTGACGTCATCGCACCATTACCATCGTGAGATCTGATGCCCTGCAACCAAGGAAAGATAATATTGATTATTGAAATTCGCGTAAATGACCGACTGAGGAACATCGATCTACGGAAGTCCAATGCTGGACGTCTCATCAAGCAGTACCACTGAGCAAGATCGCGCGTGTAAATAAAAAAAAAGGAACGTTTTGACAAGTCTTCGAATGATTTATTATTTATATTAGCTCAAACGTGCAAGACTACATCATCCGGAAGGAACGAGATCTGTTATACTAGCCAGTAACAATGACTACAATGCATGTCATAGTACCGTGTGGCTAGATGTCTGGTGAGAAATTATTGTCTCTCGCCAATCGCCATTCAACTCAGTTATCCCGTTCGATTGCTCCTTTACACTTCGTTGAAACAAACCAATACTGAGGTCACAGGGGTCACAGAGATACTGCAAACATCACCAACATTATTTGTACACTAGTTATGGTTCACTAAAATATTTCTTTACTTGCCGATAAAGTATTATGAGTAAATTAAGAAAATGCACTATGCAATGAATTGCATAGAATACAATGTTGAAGTGGAAAAAGGCGCTTATTTTAGAATCCGCGTCTCCACTATGAAGAACACTAATTCTAGCATAAATTATCATACGTATTCGAAATTGAATATTTAAAAGACAATAAACTTCATATGAATACATATTAAATTAGCTTATTCTTGTAATAGTGAGTCATCTTGGGCGACACATGGGGAGACCGCCCCACCTATTATCCAAATATGACGTAGTACCACCCCACACGACTGACGCATGAAAAAACAATCACTATAACACGTAAATATTGAAAGGAGTGAATGTATATTGCTTGGGGGGCTTGAACGCTTTCCACCAAGCCGTTCCGTCACCGACGGACGATGCCTCATAGTCATTTACAAATCAGATTTTGCTTAATACATACTTACTACGGTCAAGATATGCTACTTATTTATTTATTTTAAAATGGTACACGAACAGCCTAATACATTAGATCGCTTACGTTTTTAATATATATTATGAATATTTAAATGTAAATGCCCATGATAGGCGTACACAGCTTTGGCCAAAATAGACAACAACTACGAGTATATAACAACAAAAACTATAACTATAACTTAATCATGTAGTAATGTTAAACAATAAAAGTTAAATTAAATAAAACTATAATAACAAAACAAGAAACAATGAAATTGCAATTATTACACTTCTATTCTATCAATTTTCATAAATAAGTACTTAAAGCAGAAATTTAACAACTTAAATGTAAATTTTAATTAAAAAAATGCAAAGTATTATAGTATTTAAAACAAAAAACAACGAACTTAATTTATTTTGCTAGAAAATGTCTCAGCATGCTATTATGGAATGTACTTTTGGAGTCAGAGAAAATATCAAAAGCGGGTATTTTAGCGTTGAGGTAATTATAGGTGTTACTCATTCTAGGTATCGGGTGGTGTAATCCAAGATTGGTCCTATGACGCGGCAAGCAGAAAGTTTTGGTTACTGGACGACGGTGATATTTGTAGGCGACACTTACATTAATGGTTTCGAGTATGAAACCAGTAATTCTACTTCACTAGGAACGGAAATGAAGTATCTACACCGCACTTAATGGTTATAGAAGGACCTTGCAGATGCAGTAATTACCGCTCAGATGTGATTACCTCTCGCCAATGTACACAATAATTATACATACATAAACATACATACATAAACACACGCCTTTTTTTGCAGAAGGGGTAGGCAGAGGTGCTACCAGAACACCCACGTTTCGAATTTTATATTCCGTCCCACTATGTGATAGGGGGCGAGCCTATCGCCATATCGGGCACAAATTCCTGACTTCGGGCTGATAATGAATAGAAAAATCCAATATCACTTTGCCCGACCCGGGATTCGAACCCGAGGCCTCGGCTTTGCAATCATACCGTAGTACCACTACGCCACCGAGGCAGTCGGCAATAATTATACAAGCGTAATTAAAACCCATACTCACGAATCTAACACACATTTTCAACGGAAAATTGACGAACAACACAATAACAAATTACGAGCACATGAAGCGAGCAACTGATACTGGTCAGTAAGGTACCGACTATTTATATTTTCGGTTAAGCGTATTCCATCCGAATACCTAACGAAGACTTGTGACGTGGGATGGAATAACTGAAATATTGATCGATATTGTCTTGAATAGGGAATCCAAGAACGCATTTTGCAGGGGAAAATAATGTATTATAATTATCAGAACCAGAATAACAAGAATTCTGATCAGAAAGAAAAATTAAGGAGGCATCAAACATATGTTGATAATGTTAAATCAATCAACAAAAGGCATTGGAGATATTTCGGAATTCCCATCGATTGCGTTTTTTTAGGAGACAACAACTCCAAGATGGTCTACAGTCTACAGTCATGATAAGGCTAACGGTAAACAGAAACCTAATAGTCTTAAAGGTTTCCAATGAATTTTACATGTATTTGTTTGCTAATTCTTTCAGGTCAGCATGATGACCCAGTATCAGGTCATGTATGTCCTGGTATGGTTATAGATACCCAACATGTCTTACTATTGAGAGACTTTCCCGTCCACAAACCCACCACTGCTACTGCTGTCAGCCAGGATCAACAGTGGCACGTAAAGAATTGACACCGAGCTCCGAAACTCGGCCAGTCTCTTAGGGAAACTGGCTTGTCTTTAACCCGCATCGAAATTAATCATAAAGAAAAGAAACAAATAGGAGGAGTTGAAAACAAATAATTGTCCACTCCGCTCCGCAGCAAAACGGGTGACAAAATATTAAGCTGAGAAGTATTATTCTCCTACATCAATACTAATGGAGAAGCCAGATGTTAAGCACCATGGGATAAACAATTACATGGGTCCTATAGTGTGAGCTGCTAAATTTGAGTCCAAAAATTTGTAGGTGTGGCAAAAGCACCGGAAAGCACGAAAATTCTACGAGGCCAATATTATAGTATAATTAAAACATGGTCTTCATCATCGAAATTCCTTTGCTAAACATAGAATTCCCCAAGTATTACACAGTGACTATTTAGACACGGCCAACGTCTTCCTGCAACCTTGTGAATGGACGACCGACGATGCATGAAACGTGACCACCCAGGATGTTTCGCAGAGAGGAAAATATACAAAATTGGGAAGTTATTCGTATTCGCACTGTGCCGGTTCGTCTTATTGTGATATGCAATACGGTCCCTGCACTAGAGTTGTTGACAACAAGACGTGACGTCAATATAAAAATTATTGAGTACTTCTTATTCGTAACATTAAGTCGGTTAAAAATGTTTATGGAATATGAAGACAAAGGGATGGGTTGCAGTATATTCTTAACATCTTAAATTTATTTTAATATGAAGTTATCGTGCAACGAGATAGTTACAACGATTTTAGCACTAGATGCTCTGAGAGCGTAGGGAGGTAGGCAGCGGAGGCAACAAACACAGGCAATTGTTTCCGTTTCAATATGTGATAAGGACATATCACAGATTCTATGGCCACTCCTCAATTCTATAACACCTCGTATGAGATTTCACACACAGAAACACATTCACAAAGAGTGTCCAACTTAAGAACTGTTTCAAGATTGCGGCTTACAACCTAAACATGCTGCCATTCGATGAAGCCTATGAACTACTTGAATGGAGCATAATTGTTCCTTTATTTATTGCTAATAACTAAACACTTACTTCTCGATAACAACTTATTAATGTGTGTATAAACAAGTATCCATTGGGCACGTGCCATTACGCTCCGTCGGCGTATCACTCCGCAGCCGGCGAAAGGTCAGTATTATAATTATTTATTCAACACTAGCTATTTCCTTCGGCTGCTATGCTATTCTGGTATCAATACCACTCAAAATATCACTAACTGATATGTACTGAAAATATATATCTTAAACGGAAAAGCGATTAGAACAAAAGATTGGACAGGATAAGTGAAAGTATATATTCGTTTGATGAGTGAGATTGTCAGGAGCTCAATTCCCCTTTCCTTTTCCCATCCTTTTTCCTTCCCGCTCCCCTCCCAATTTGATGGTCCGGTAACATATCCAAGATCCAAGCGTTGTGGATTATCATGGGCGGCAGTGATCATTTACCATAAGTTGAGCTGTTTGCTCCATTGCTGGGCCTATTGGATAATATAAAAAAAGTAATTAAAAGAAGATTAGACTACACAAAAAAGGGAAAGCTCTACCGCAGTAGCACTTCTAACTGACGTGAAGTATCCGTTTGGTTATCGCGTGTCGTTTGGTAAGATTAGCGAAGATCCGATATTCTTTAGGCCCTCCTCCCCCCTCCCACTATTGTCAATGTTTAATAACGCACCTGCAACCACCAGGTGTTGTAGGTGTTTATAAACGGCAGTGACTATTGATTACAAGCCGATAGCTGGTTTATCAGAGCTACAAAATGTGATAATAAATACATCATTTTAGCTAGTTTTACTTGTACTGTACTGTATCAACCCATATACGTGTCACTGCAGGGCACGGGCCTAATCTAAAATCGAGAAAATGATTGAGAGTGATTAGGCCATATAGGCCACCACGCTGGCGTGGTGCGGATGTGCGGACTTTTACATACCATAGAAATTTATACAAATCGCTATGGTACGCAGGTTTGAGGAAACCTGCGTACCATACAAACATCGTGAGGACGATGTTTTCCTTCGCCGTTGTAGTGCGTAGTGATTGACTATCAATACACACATGACTCCGAAAATTCAGAGGTGTGCCCTGGGAGTTTTGCTTGATAAAATTAGTTTGATATCATTATTGTATATAAAGCAGTGGCTAAAATGCATCAGATAAATGTCCAGCGGGGATAATCGTTTCTCGCCAACAGATTAAATTGGTCTGCTCGAAACCGGATCTCGCAAATGATTCCCAGAACGCGATACTTTTGCGGACTTTACATCCTTTGAGTACATTGAACGCTGCCCAAGAGGATACGAATATCCTTCAACTAGCTACACGGCAATCACGCTGCATATACATTTAACATATTTAACAACGCCCAGTTCCGACATATTTTTGAAGTTTCATGCGTTAGCCCTCCCAATGCGATTTGCGTTTTGCGGCTTCGCACCGCTATTATGTGTGCGGAGCCTTAAACTTTTTAAAGCAACTTGCTGTTGTACATCAGCAACTATAAGTTTGATACTGAACATAATATGTTGAATGGCGTGAAATTAATATCCGTCTTGATTATTTAGAAAACTAGCAACAGTGTGGTCAATTAAATTAATAGCTTGTGTGGCTCTAATGAAAAGACTAAGACTACCAAGACGGTAGGCAGCGGCCTGCCTATGCCCCTGGCATTGCAGAGTCCATGAGCAGCGGAAGCCGCTTACCATCAGGCAGGCAGCTAGCTCGTCTGCCTATCACGGCAATAAAAAAAAACATGAACGTGCTCTCCAAGTCACAAATCTACTACATAATTTTGTATAGTAGTTTTTATTAACAGCATTAAACACGCTCAATCTGACGCAAGGCTGTTTCATCCACAACTCATTTATCTATCCTGGCAAGATAAATTCAGTTATTTATCCAAACAATATTGTTCTGACGCAAGACTTTAATTTACGTTTCAGTCCAATATTAACTGCTTTAATGGATATTTATTAGTTTAATCTCTAAAAATTCTAAGAAGGTCGCACTCATTTTTAATCTGTCTTATACCGCCAGTCTCATATCATTTTGGTATACGGTTAATTTAACATAGACTTTTTTTAAACATCCATTATACACACATAGTTTAGATCCTACATTACATGTGTTAAGGATATCAAAACTAAAGACTTTTCGACTGACACCACTACACTCAAAACAAATATAAGTTGATCAGCGGAACTGATTTTCGCCCGACAGCAAGAACATGTGTTTTGCCCCTTATTGTCCGCGCAACCACATTAAGCTCCAGAATTTAATCAAAAGTTTATAGGAGCATCTGAGTCGTGGGCGGGTCTTAAGTAACAAAGGTAGGTAAGTATGCCAAGGTTGCACGGAGGATGTCCAGACCTTGTATGATACTAATTAAATACTCTTGGAAAATATCCTTGGACTTAAATGCCACCTTGTGTCTCAGGACTTCAAATATTCTTAAGAAAACAAACTAACAAAGAGTTAATATACATTAAAGGGGGGTTGTTTTGGGACCCAGCCCGGCCGTAACATCTGTGAACTCGTCTAAAATTCAATGCCACCTTGCTAACCTACGATTTACAACACACAAACATATTTGATATTTAATGTCAATATTACTACAAACCATTATGTCGCTAGTAAACAAAGATAAGCTGTGGCCCTTTGGTACACAAGTTATGTCAACCGGAGTGTTGATTATACACGTCTCTCTAATTAATTTACTTACTTGTTATTGGTCGAAAATACGATAAAGTGTAATTCGTTGTTCTCTTCTGTTATTCTTCTAAGTTGTTGTAATTCTAATTACAACACATTATACAATGTTTATTGATCGTCGCAACAAAATAATTAATCGATAATCAATGAGTTTTCTACAATATACATATTAGTGTCCTTTTTTTGTTGACGCGGGGAAACCGAGTTACCTCTAACTTCCCACCTCGGAAAAAGTGGAGCGATTATGTTGGGTTCACCGGTCTACGGCATAGCAACCAAAACCCCGCGCGGCCCTCTTCGGCACAATTGGAACAGCCACGGGGACCCCAAGAAAGAGCGCCTTAGCTTCTACCGGAACCGTTCCTTCACACTGCCGCTTAATTTGCTCGTACATGGCGATAGGCTTAGGTACCTTCTATCTTACCCATAGGTTAATATTCGCCATCAACCTCATTCACCAAAGCAAATCTATTACTCCATTCTGGTGTTTTCGTGAGTACTAGTTGATCCACCCATCATTACGGTATCTTTAAACATACCCCTATCAGTTACTTTCTAAAATAACCTTATTTACCAAATTATTTTAGCGTGAATAGTTATAGCTTGTGCCCGAAATATCTGCGCTACAAATCTTTTATATCAATACTAAGAGTAAGGTGAAATGCGGTCTCCTCCCACTCACATAATATATTCTTGGTAATGACATTCCAATAAGTCAATACTCAGTCCCAATGCTAAGGGAATTGGCGAAGGGCTAAGTGTGGGTGGTTGCTGCAATAAAAATCATACAGAGGATAAGAAATTATAACTTTCTTTTTCAATCTAGTAAACTGTTAAGCTTTCATCGAGACGAGAATATTGATAAAGTTCAATCAAAATTTTCTTTTTTTGTGTAGTAAAACTAAATATAGTACTGGATTACTAAGTATAGTAACCCAGCGTTTTTCATTAAACTCAAAATGTCAATAATCTTTATTAAATATAAATAAACAACAGCAATGTATCACAAAGATCCTCCTTGAAGGATCAATTTTTAAAAGTGTTTCGACAAAAGTACAAACTGCTCTCTGAATAAATGATTCAGAGAGTGTACTTACTCTGTTTGTACTTATAAATATAGCAGTTTTAGTTATAAATATAACTTAAAATAAATAATAAGATGAATAATTGTTCGCAGAAATGTACTGCCCACTCTTTAAATTTTTCTTGTATCCTTCACATGATTGTCTGTATGAGATTTCGTAGAATGATAAGACACTTAAGACAGCCCTTTGTATTTTTATTATTTCTGTATATTGATATTTGTTATGTCTTTTATGTACAATAAATAGAAAACATATGCATATAACCTTATTTATCTAATATAAACTTATGTTGTGTATGAATTGAATACTCATTACGCCCATTAGCAATTTACAAATCCTCTTAAGCCCCATTTACACAGGGAGAGTTTCTTTTACTGGTGGTAGGTCTCTCATATGTAAGAGGCCACTTGGGTAGGTACCACCGCATTCACCGCAATGTCTATTTCTCCCGCCAAACAGCAGTGTAAATGCACTGTTCCGGTTTAAAGAACATTGTAGCCAGAGTAACTACTAGACATAATGAGACTTAACATCTGGAATACCAAGCATTGCTTTGTAATTCATAGTGTAATTTGGTTTTGCTATTGATCATGAGCGGTCGTATCAGGCGAATGGCATGCTCGTCTCGCCATTCATCCCAAAAAAATTGTGGGGTCAGAACTATGTACATATGTGACTGTTGGGTGTATATACAGCGTATATCAAGACTGCTACCGAAAACGAAGGCAGGTGGTAGTTTTAGTGTCTTTAGACAAAATGCAACTAAATTTTATGCAAAAAAAGCGACGATATTTTTTTTATCATCGTATTTGGGTGGTGAATACATACATTTTCCTAAAAAATAGTGTACACCCTTTTATTTTTAAAGACGCCATAGTACTCAAGGCTTTAAATTATAATTTAATCGAAAACTATGGATATACCACCCAAACAATGATATTTACAACATTACAAAAAAATCATCGCGTTTTTTTGCAAGATTTTTGGTTGCATCGTGTCTGTAGTCACTAAAACTACCACCTGGATTCGTTTTCGGTAGCAGTCTTTATATATCCTGTATTATTTATGTATACAAACATGTATACAGAAATCTTGTTTTACAACAGAGATTAACACTGTTTGTAGTGATGCCGATAGCTTATCAGACACGGGTTCTTGTACGATACTGCATGACGTCTCTGCCTATACAACGTATTCCTTGTATCAGGAAAAAGTGTATTGCTTTTTTTTATTGCCTTTATAGGCAGACGAGCCAGCGGCCCGCCTGATGGAAAGCGGCTACGGCTGCCCATAGACCTTCGCAGTGCCAGGGGTCCAGCACTTCGCAAGTCGCTGCCTACCTTAAGTGTAGTACTCTCTTTAAACCTCGTTTGAAGGCGAACAGGTCATAGCGCTTAGGATAATCCATACTCGTATGAATTACCATGAAACAGAACTAGAAGACATCATATGATAGTAACTAAACTTTTATGCCGGATGTCTTCGTAGCCATATCATAGTACTTTAAAGTTGGCCGGGATCCTTAATATCAAGGGCATGTAGCTAATTTGGCTCTTAAAAACTATGTGATTTTTTTTAGTTTACAATATTAGTTTTAGAGACACATCATATTTTACTATTTCTTTCTTGTAAAACAGGGAAATTGTGTAGACCCATACAGAATTTATAATATAAGTATATTTATAAAAATACAAGGAACCATGTAAAGGCAGTTCGAGGCCGTCGTTGTAACAACTATCATTTACCGCGCAGCTGAACATACATAATATTATGTCCTCTCGCGGAAGCTTTAATATTCAGTACCGAGCTTGTTTTGATTGAGTCAAGTGTCCTGATCTTAGAGATTTATTTCGGCAGACTACAGCGAGCTTTTCACAGTCCGACATTATGCATGGTTTTATCCCGAACTAACCAAACGCCAGTGGGACATGTGTATGCAAATCCTTGAGGAAAATAGGACGCCTAGATATTTATGAATCAGTACCTACTTGCAATATTTTTTTACAAATGACATAACTCTAACAAGGGGTATTGCTAAAAAATCCTTTTAATTTATGCTTTCTTAAATTTATTGCACTAAAAAAGACGTGAAAAAAAAAGTAAAAGTGCGTGGTGGCCTGTTGGTAAACGGACCAGACGCGGCTGGCTACATGTTCACGGTGGTAGCGGGTTCAAATCCCAGGGCACACCTCTGACTTTTCGGAGTCATGTGTGTATTGATAGTCAATCACCACGCACTATAACGGTGAAGGTAAACATCGTGAGGAAACCTGCATACCATAGCGATTTGTATATTTTTCTATGGTATTTAAAAGTCCGCCAACCCGCATTAGGCCAGCGTGGTGGACTATAGAGCCTAACCACTCTGAATCGTACTCTCGATTGTAGAGGAGGCCCCTGCCCTGTAGTGGGTCGTATATGGGCTGATACCATACAATAAAAAAAAAAAGACGTACAATCAATTTCCGAAAAGATCCCGCACAAAGTAAATAAATAAATACACCCAACAGTCACATACATAGTTCTAACCCCACATCAAGATCGATTAAGTCTTGTGTCGTGGGTATCAGAAACTACAAGAGACTTTTCGGTCTCACAAACACCCAGACCCGACACAAATACCTATGATTCACACAAATATTTGTTTCGGTGCGGGGATAGAACCCGCGGCCTGTCGTTTCACAGTCGGTGTTTAGCCAACTGCGCCACGGAGGCTGTCATAATATACTAAAAATTCATTGATAAACAAACTGGTACTTGCAATTTTTATAGCACATCAATAAAGGCAAACGCATTAATATGAAGTGAATATCATTAATGTCTCTGCATTCAATAAACTAGTTAACCTTCGCGCTATCGTCTTGTGTCCGGACCGGAAAATAATATCAATGAAATCAGACATGTACATATGTATATTATCTCACAACCAATAAAGTTCTTGACAAATGAAGTCTATGTTTATAAATAAAAGTAAATAAGTAAGAATAAGACATTTGCAAGAAACTAGATAATTTCGTGAACGTGTTAATATAGGTAGGTTCTTAAATCATGTTTTTAACTTGTATATTATTTTCCTAAGAACCTAAAAATACCTATTAAATAATAATAAACAAATGATTTACAAAGAGACAGCTATTAGACTTTTTAAATAAAGGCTTAAAAACGCCATAAGATGTTGATGAAGTTAATATTCTTTGTGTCCTTTGTTGCTTGACAATGACCACTACTGACAACTTTAAAATATTATTAGGAATAAAACATAGATTTTAAATACATGAACTACATAAAATAAAAGTATAAATAAAGGAAAAAGGATGATCTTGTTGTGCCTACCCCGCATTCCTGTAAGCAGCTAAGCGGAAGAACAATGTGGTAATCTAGTCGAGTCTCTTACCCCCTAAAAATATTTTTCACGTATTTTCGCCGGCTTAATACCCGTGTCACCCTTTAAACTTGATACTTATAAGCCTGACGCTATTTCTAGGCTTCCTTTAGTTACGTTTACATTGCACGCGTATGTCTTCCTGCTTCTAACATGTTATTCTCACTTGTTACGTGTCTGACATTACGTTGAGATTACTTCTAAAAGGAAGTAAAAATACCAACGCTATTTCAATGCCCTTATTATATTATAACTAATTGTATGACTATTTATCTAACTAACTATTATAGTACACAAAGCAAATTAATAATATGAAAATCACATTTTTGTATTATAAGGACTTATCTTCTACGCAGAATCAAGGTTAGAAAGACTAATATAAACAATTCTTATTATAAAAATAGATATCCTTTTTTGTAACTACGCAATGTAAAGCAAAAAAAAAACAGCCGATACTAAAAATCAACGGCCGTTCGTGTGCGTGTTATATAGTTTATAGTCAATAAATATATAAATAATCTCGCAACTTGTTCCCAGAAGGGATAGGCAGAGGTGCTACCAGGACACCCACGTTTCGCCTTGTCTGTTCCGTGTCCGTCCCACAATATGATACGGGATAGCCTATCACCATATCTGGTACAAATTCCTGACTCCAGGCGGATAATGAAAAATCCAATATCACTTTGCTTGACCCAGCATTCGAACCCGAGACCTTAGCGATGTAATCGTGCCGTAATACAACTACGCCATCAAGGCAGAAAATTTGTGAAATTCAATCATAATTAATTGCTCGCAGTTATATAAATATTTAATATTCAATTTGGGCTACTATTTGGTTTCCCTGTTATATATAAAAGGTTTTTAAAAATAAATAACCTTATGTATAGAAATGTTGTCAACCCATGCAGGCAATAATGACATGAGAAAAATACGGAGTGTAAATTGGAATGTTCGTTCTCAGAAATAAAAGAAAATATCAAAACAAAACGATTTAAAATGCGGTTTATCGCTAGCAACGATGTCTTCCAGACAACCTTCGAAAGGATTGATTTTAAAAAGTACAATATGACATGACGAAAAGCAAGTGGCAAGTTTACCAAGTGGTAGAGCCTCGCTATTGTCAGCCATGACTCGGCATGAATAGGCTGGCTCGTCCGGAGTGGTACCACTGTCTCCCAGGAGATCGACGTGAAGCGACAGCGTTGCTGTCGCGTATCGTTCGGTGAGTGAGACTGCCGGATGCGGGATGCCCAATATCCCTTTCGTCTTCCTATCCTTTTTCCTTCCCGTTCCCCTCTCGATCTGATGGGCCGGCAACACATCCATGATCCAAGCGCTGTGGATGTTCATGGGCAGCAGCGATCACTTACCAACAGGTGACCTGCTTTCTTGCTTACCGGACCTATGGTATACCAAAACAATGTAGGTAAATGTAAATGTAGGTAGAGATGGCTCTACCTACAAATGTAGAGATCGCGCAACGACTACGACCACTTCAGTAGCAAATCGACGATAACAGTAGTAAATGGAGATAGATGGAAGGAGTTTTGCCCAGCAGTGGGACAATTAGGTTAAAAAGATGTCACTTGTTAGACTTATTTACATTACTCCGATCCTTTTAATGACCTTCTTAATGACCTTTTAAATGGTCACTATGCAATCACCAATAGACCTGGAAATGTTTTAGATAAATGGACAAAGAGGATAGATTTGTTTTTATATATGCAGTAGGTACACAAGAAGCCAATTTGGGTCGGAACTTATGGAAACAAATTACGGCTACTTATTAATACTACTATCTCGTGGATTTATTGAGTTTAATTTAACAATTCGATCGGACAAATGCTAAATGTTTGACGTCCCGATTACTCAAGGGATGGCACGATGCGTCTATAGGTGTAATGATGTTACAGGTGTGTTATCAACCAGACAAGACTTTCCCTTTTTAAAAGAAGTTCCTGTACTTTATTAATTTCTTCTGAATTGATATGAGAACCATAAAATAACGTGATAAACGGCTCGCTTCCATGACACAGAAATAAGACGATTAGGGCTTATTCGGCGCTGATAGGCGCAAGAGATAATTTCTGTTATTACAATATGAACAATAAACTTTGTACCAAAACATATGCCGCTGATAAACTCATAAATTACGGTTACCTAAATTACAAATTTCTTCGTAATTATATTTTTATTTTATAGCATAATTACATATCTAATTTCTTCAAAGTTTTTTTCTAAACTAGACTAACTAGAGATTTATAAGGTTCTAACTAAAGATTGAGAAATCATTTGTGTATACTCAATAACGATCAAAAAGGGACCAGTTGATATCACGTAATCTCAAGTCTTACTTCATCCCTAATTAACCGCAATTGGAAACAAAGAAAATACACCAAAATAAGAAGTATACGTTTTAACTTTTAATCAGTATTTAGGATGTGTCATTATAAGACTTAAAACAAAACATTAGAGCAAACACAAAAGAAAATAAGGCGTAAGATTTGTCACTTGCCGACATAAAGCGTGATAGTTTTTATCACCGATACCTAAGTGCCGGATGTAATGGCCCATAGAAGCTGCTGCCGACGGCTTATCAGTAAATCCAATATGTAGACTGATATACAATACACCTCATTACAATAAAAATACATTGTGTATTGCAATCGATACTATAAAAAGGACAATGATTATTAAGCAATTTAATAACCACGTGTTTTTAGTCAGTTGGAAGTTTGTTATTGTAATAGTACTGCCAATTTGAAATGATGTATTAAACAATTATTTAATTATTGAAATAATTTTAGAAGCATGAAATTTCGCGCAAGATTTCCGTGAGTAACGTAGGTGGGTATTTAGGGTTATCCAAAATTCATCCCAATCTTATTAAATAGATACCGCGAGTGTGGGAGTAACATAATCAATTCTGAGGTTATATTGAATATAATGTTTAGACGTCGAACCTCTTCAGGATTTAATTGTAATACTCGTAGTAGTACAAAAACGGTAATAAATAATAAAGAGCTTTATTTTAAGAAACATTTCCATTAAAATTAAAAGTACAACCAAGCATAGCGTTATATATAGCGTTAGTATCCAACTTTCATTCCAGCAATAGATCAAAAGGCAGCCTCGGCAAGAAACATTACATCACCGAAATACCGCGCAGTACAGAACATTTCGCTTCCACGTTCAGAATTATTTGAGCTATAGAAATGAAAATGAAATAACAAGAATATTTTTTCTTTGTACCGGGTTGTACACAACTGTTTTCTTTCAAATCAAGAGCTGAATGAACTGACTGAGACCGCATAATGTTTTCATTCATCGCGAATTCTTAAAAACCTACAAGTATTTAATCAAGATAATAGATTCAGTTATATATTTTACTCTCAATTATTTAAGTATTGCGATTGTTCTAGGTACCAAAAGAAGGGCGTCCAAAATTGTTGTAAGTGGAGATCATCCGGGCCCCACATCATAGAAGGACCAGCAATGGTTTTGCGCGGGGCGGTTACGCGAACGTAAATCGGGGTGCCTTTCACCCTGGGATGTCCGGTGCCGCCCACAATGCGTGTGACGGTAATCGAGAGGTTTTTAGTCAGTATGGTGGCGTAGGCATTGGGACCTAGCTCGGCCACAACATCCGCAATGTGCCGGGCTGGCAGGCCAGAGACACTGACATACCCCTTTCCACCTCCCCCGGGGTAACGAAAGGGGCACTTAATAGCTTTTCATCTTGGACCCAAAAGGTACCAGAAGAAACCAAAATCGAGCCAAATAATGTATTTTGTATTATTCTACATCGCATACACCCCACTTCCGATCGGCCCATTTCGGTTATTAAATAGAATTACTCTTTATTCCAACACTGATATAATGCGGGCTTGCAGTATCCATCCTATCCTATAATTTGGACTTATACGCGAATGCTTGCGAATGCTCGCGAATGCTTCAGACAGAGATAAATATTTGAAATCTATGATGTCATGACAACGAGCTATCGCGTGATCAATGGGTGAGTTTAATCTATTCTGTACAATGTGGAAGGCAATGACCTCAGATAGTTGCATGGACATAATGGCAAAGAGTGCATTTATAAAAGGTACTAATACTGCGTTTTTATCGACCTGAATCGCTGACACAAATACTTGTGGTTCACACAAACATTCGTCTCGGAACGGGGATCGAAACGCGACCTGTCGTTTCACAGCCGGCGTATAACCAACTACGCCACGGAGGCTGCCATTCGTTGCCACCTACTTCTGTTTAATATTGCTTTTAATATATTTAATTAGGGGATTAGATAAACTGTTCACCCTATATATCCGACATATCATTAGTGAAATTCGGTGCTATATGGCATTTTAGTGTGTGCTACAGCATACTACGTATAATTGTACACGAAGTCACTAGGAGTAGATTTCAATACGTGGAATCGCAATATATATCGAAATTCGTGTCACGTGTTACCCAGTAACCCCCCAGGCCCCAACTGTAAGAGGAGGGAGGAGTCACAAATTATAATTTGCGAATTATAATATATTGATGTTACAAAGTATTCATAATGAGTTCAATGTTGTTTGTCAGTGGGTGTATAAAATATCATCTAAGATAAATATTATTTATAAAGAAATATCCAGCCCAGACATATCGATTATGATTCGAGAAAATTAAACTAACTGTGAACGTGTGTTTATTCAATTCCAATACTGTGATTGTTTATAATCTTTAACTAGAATTCCGTGGGTGTGTGAAGTTTGAAGATGTTTAAGTTGATTTCAATTGTTATGGTTTCTGTTATTTTCCTTAAAGTAGGAAAAAACAATCGAACTCTCCATTATACAAGAATGCTGTGGTCTTTCTGTGAGGTGATAGATAATTACATGAATATAAATAAGTAAGTGCCGCACTAGGTCGGCACCATGAATACAGCCTTTCCCATCGTAATGAGATCTCTCCGAAGCACTGACACAGATTAGCCTAGCTCAAAGCACTAACATCACAGACGCAGCGATAGAGTTAATAATATCCAAATTAGTTGTCTGTTCAAGGACGTCTCAGGTGGTCCTATAAAACTCAAAGAACTACTGAAGAAAGGCAAAATACGCAGTCCTCGGAATCGACTAGCGAGTAAAAAGCGACTTATGGAGCAAAAGAGGATATTATATTTAATATCACTTGACGCTCCATGGTCTCTGCCTACCTCAATCGGACATAGGCGGGCGGTTATGTGTGTTATATGTACATGAGTTTTAAAAGATTATATAACCATGTTGTTAAAAGGTTTTCTTTTCAACAACTATGCCAACCTTAACATTTTTGGACGCGTGTATTTGTGTCCACAATGGCGAAAGCCTCCACCCTCCACTCCTATTTGAACCCAAAAAATACCTAGCAAATTAATTGTTTAGTAAATTACAATTTCAACCCAATGTTGCTAGAATACTAGCAGGCTGTTTTAAAATAATAAAAGGAACGGGCGACATTTTAACATTCCTGTATTAATCATCGAGTTTTTATACTTGCACTCCTAAGCAATTGGTGGAACTGCTCATGTTTGAAAAAATATTCAAACATAGAAACATATTGCAAAATGTTTTAAAATAACAATGAAGCTGTACGTACCTTCTAGAAAAAAATGATAATGAATCGATTAAAATAAATACTACACTAAATACAGAAAGATAATTTTAATAACGGGTCATGGACGTTCAATGCCTTTTGCGAATATAATGTTAGATAAAAATGTTATCACACGCATCTTATCCAAATGATAGGGTTAGACGCGTAGCAACTTTTTATTGCTAAGTCGAAAAAGACCCGTATGAACAAGGAACAGTACTTATTTCTATCTTAGCTCTTACCCTTTACACTTTAGACTGCTGTCTGCTAATTCCTTTTCTCAAAATTTTCATCTTAGCTCCTACCCTATACGTTTTAGACTGCCCTATGCTTATTCCTTTCCTCAAATCCATCCCATGGTTGCCTGTAAGACATTGCCTTTTAGCGATAAGAACGCCAATTGTACTTTTATAGTATGATATTACAAATTGTATTTATTTCTCTTTTGTGTGTGCAATAGTGTTTATAGATAAATAAAATAGATAAATATTTCCACAAACATTTTTAAAGCAAATTAAAAAATGCATATTTATGCGGAGTCTAAATGCTTGAAGAGAACGCACTCTAACCGTAATGAAAATGTTGCCAGTGACTCGAGTGCACCCTTGAAACCCGCTGTACATATTTATTTATTTAATCCTTTACTGCGCTTTAAAGAAACAATTACAGCCAAGAAATAGCATAATAATAACAAGAGATGGCCTTACCACACCAGACAATTTCTTCCAGGCAACCTTTGGATGGATATATAAATAGGAAAATGTCCAAAAAGGCGAATGGACAAAAGATATTCCTCAGCTACATTCTAGTTGAGAAAGGAAATAGTCTTCAATCATTTTTTCAAAGATTACATAAGACATGTTCATAGGATAAAGTATTATTAGAAACGGGAGTTCCAACTGTTGTTGGAACCAAGTTTAAACAATGATTGCATTACGTGAAATCAGGACAAGGCCGTCCAGTTTCGAAGAGGCTAATATTGGATATAAATTTTTATCTAGGACAACTGTTGATTTTATTGTTCAAGGAGGATAACCGTATCAGCTGGGATATGAGCCACTGTTCAAGATGGCTGGTACTATTCAAAATCGTAGAAGCATACTCATCGTAGTGGCTTATAATGGGTGGCATCGTTTAGCGTCCGAAAAAAAATGTATGGAAAATACATTAAGTAGAAATCTTTAGCATAATTACTTTTAATTGTTTTTGATCTTTTTTATTTAGTCTAAAATTAATTTACCCCTGTCTGTATCAGTTCATATACGTCGAAATGCAGGGCACGAACCTCCTCTACAATCGAGGGTACGATTGAGTGCCTTATGACTAGTGCGGAATACCGTAGAAATTCTTTAAAATCGCTAACTCACTGCACTACACTAACATTCAAATGCTTTGTAGTGACGTGTGAAAAATGCGACGATCAAACCCACAATATGGACATTGACCCGTCCTAGTGACCACAAACGCGTGACTACAATGATAAAGTTATCATACCATACCATTAATGAATAAAGAGAAGCAAAAGACGACATAACGGTGTTGTACAATCATACTCATTATAATACTCATATTCCATGTTTATCTGTTATCATATAATTACAGAAGGATTCACTAAAACCATGATAACAAAATGCGTAAAGGATTAATTTCGATTGTTTCAAAGTATATAAGTATAATTTATTCTTTAAACCGGAAATTTGTGGCCAAGAACAAGGTTCTAAATTATTTACTTAAAGTTTAACGATGACTGATAAACATTTGATCATTATGTAGGGTCGGGACTATGTATGTACTGTTGGGTGTATTTATTTATCAATTATTCATTTATTTATTTTGTACTTATTTTACTTGCTCGTATTCTACATATTTTTAGCCTGATACGGGAAAGTGTGCAGTAAGTACTGTACGAGATAGCCACGCAACGATCGCCATAAAGATTCCGACCTTTTTGCCGAAAAAAAAAAGTGTATAATTTATATTTAACAGCCTGCATGCCTCTTCCAATAGAAGAATATCCTAGTAGGCCTGCATGATTGTATCGAATAAAGATGAACCGTATCAGCACAGGGGGGTTACTCTATGATCTGAAACAAAACTCGAATAATCGGACGTTCGACGTCTGCAGTACGTTTTTAATTTTCCACTTCTAAACATCAACACTCTATGATACTTATCATTCACTCCGAACTAAATCTATATTTAGGAGGTGCGATAGAAGATTCGAACATTTATGGAGTACCTAGGTACCTAGGCCCATTAGTACAGTTTTACGTGCGACGTCCGAAGTTTTGAGTTTCGTTTCGGTTCATAGAGTAACCCTCCAGATACGTCCCACTGCAGGGCACGAGCCTCCTCTACAATCGAGAGTACGATTGAGAGTGGTTAGGCCATATAGTTCCATATATAATAAAGATGCATCAGTTAGATAATATAGAACAAAGGTGTATCAGTTCTATTTCAACGTGTAATACTAGTGGCCGTGTATAAAAACAAAGTGTAGTATGGAAACATTCACGGTTGCGTTATTCATAACAGGAAGACATCAGTGCAACGGACGCAAATGGTTTCTATTATTCCATTGTGCGGTAGCTTCCTTGCGTAGTCTTCCCTTGTGAATGCAGATTTGTTTCAACGGTACATGCGTACTTGTAAAGATAACATCTTATCAAATACGCAGAACGCAAACGTGTTAAAAATTGTGCTACTAAATCAGTGTAATTTAATCAATCTTGTAATAATTTTATAAGTAGATTATTTTCCTATCACAATAAGTGCTTAGGGGCCCTAATTATTTAATGTTTGTTAATGTAATTAATTTTCAGATTAGTTTACTGTTTGTTTAATTGAAGTCCCATAAATACACAATCTTTAACAAAAGGACGATTAGATTCTGCTAGGATTATTCAAGAGCAATATTTTAGAGCAATCAAATCCAATTACTGTATTTCTATACATACATACATATCACGCCTTTTTTCCAGTAAGGGCAGGCAGAAATGCAACCAGGGCACCCACGTTTCGCCTTATGTGTTCCGTCCCATAATGTGATAGGAAGCGAGCCTATTGCCATATCGGGCGCAAATTCCTAACTCTGGGCTAATAAGGAATAGAAAAATCTTTGTCCGACCCGGGACGCGAACCCGAGACCTCAGCTTTGTAAGCATACCGTAGTACATATACACGACCGAGGCAGTCAGGCAGTGTATATCTAAGTTTCATAAATTTATATTCCATTTCTTTCTTATCCCTTAATGGAATGAATTTTAATAATATTTATTTAGCTATCTAAAGAGATTACAAAATTTAAAAAATAATCACATAAGGCGAAACGTGAGAGTTCTGGTTGCAACTCTGCCTGTTCCTTCTGGGAAAAAGGCGTGATGTTTATGTATGTATGTATTAAAAAATCTTCTCTTATTATATTATCCTTCTAAACCAGATTTGGCCAGTTTTGTCACTCAATTGTTTTTTAGTAATAAAAAGGAAATGAGCAAGTCCGTCGCCTATTGTTGAGCTTCAGTTACTAGGGGCAAAACCACTAAACACTTATTTAAATCGAAAAGATTTAAATGCATGTCCCAGTGAGCCGAAAAATCTAAAAAATATTTTTTTCATATTTTCACCTGCACCCAATATGATAAATCATATGTAAGTCACAACAATGCAAAACTTTTTGGAAAATCGGTAAAAAAATATTCCTAACTGTAAAAATATAAAAAAACCTTTCCAAAACCATCATAATGCCCACAAAAAATATCATAAAAACATCACACACCTGCACCCAAGTCGCAGTGACGTTCGCCAGCATCACTCGGGATGTCACAGTCACTAATTAAAAAAAAACGCGTCCGACAAACACGGACATAAGGACACGATTGACATGCACGATAATATACTAGCACTATCAGCGCCCGGCTAGTAACACTTAATCACTTCAACTCAATGATTATCAGCAAATTCGACAACTCAAGAGGCCACTTGATTGTCGAGTGTTTGGATTTCTCTTCAAATTTATTGCCTGAACATCATCATTTATTGATCGAAGTTCCCAGAAAACTTGGTGAAATTAATTACTTGTTTTAGTTAATTTTGCAACGCAGTAGGGTGGTTGATTCAATTCATTGGTTTTTATTCAAAATGTAACGCAAAAGGAATTTTATAATTTAATCCAGAATTAAGCAAGACAGACACACTTCAAACCAGAAGTGGCATGCAAATGAGGAGGCCTATAATCTCAGCAGTAGTTTGATGTGGGCTGATATATGTACGTACCTACCCATCTAGATGTCCATCTATTTATATATCTATCTATACCTATACACAGCGGCGTGCACAGGATTATGACACTGGGTATGCGGCGGAGTACTCGGTCACACAAACTTTTTCTTTTATATGTTTAGCATAGCCACAGCCACGCGACAGATCTCTTAAGTCGGAAACCATGACAACAGAACAAGTCTTAGATGTACTACTATTCATGTACATTTTCTACGGCAACGCAGACAAAACAGCGATCGATCGTCGCGGCAGAAGAAATTGTAATAAGTAAAATTACTAGAAATTATACTGTACTAGAATTACTAAACAATATGCAAGGAAAACAATATATAATATAATCGTGTGTACACAACCACACAGCCAGTTATACGTTTCATAACTTTTAACATGAAACTTTCGAGTTACATTCCCTTTTTGCTAGTTTAATTGTTGTAACTCGGGTACACACCAACCTTTAGACACAATTTGAATCTTTTCACTGAATGACAATTGTGAGAACTTGTTATTTTAAATTTTTAATAAACACACATTTTCAACACAAACCTCACAATCAAATAACATTTAAAAAAAATCAACAAACGCACTAGTAAAAGCAAATCACTACAATTATTATAAAAACTCAGTAATAAACTGTTAAATGTACACACTTTCAAATGTTAAAATGAAAAATCTTTTAAGAAAACTATAAATATACTGGCGCAAACAAAATAGTAAACAATGCTTATCACATGAAAAAAGGCAAAATGGCCCCCGCGAAACACAAAACATTTCTGCTATTTAAACAAATAAAACCTTACTAAACAAAAATGCATAATGCGCATACGTGATTCATTAGATTTCCGTCTATTATTTTTACTCGGATTATAGGACCCGAACATTTCCGATTACTCCCGACAAGTGACAACTGCCGAACACCCGTAGCCTGCCGCTGGAGTCGCGGCTTTCGGATTCATGGGTGTGTGCGTTTACGCACTGTGCACGGACACTAAAATTACTACGCACACGCGAACAAATCTCCTGCGGGACGCGACGGCAGGAGTTGGTTGATTAGGCACATTATTTTTCGTTTGCGCTTGCAAATAATTGCTATTAATAAAATATTAGGCGTTTTTAAGTTATTATATTTTGTTTATTCATTTATTTACTATTAATTATAGTCATCTAAAACATACGAAAGTTTTATTAAAATATCTGTGAATGGCAAGTAAAGCACTGCATTTCTGCCTATAAGGAGCGCACGCCCCTGCCTATACATAATTATTGATAGTAGGAATAATTGTCATAAGTAAAAGGACACACAATTATTTTGTCACCGACGTTACAGCGCGGGTGAGACTGGGGTTCCCAAGACGGTTCACTTTTACTTATAACTGCCTATAAACATTAATAACCGTTCAAACCATTTTAATTCAGTTTTAACACTATTTTATTCAGGTTTTATGGCGGTCTCTCTGTTGTATAAGATAATATATGAATAAAATCGATCATAGTAAATTATCCTACTATCGGCACAACATGATTATGCATGTTGAATTATATTGATCACGATGATACCGCTGGACGGCAGGTTGAGGTCATTCTTTATGGAAATTGACTAAGACCTTGCTGTAAGTTCTAATTCAAAGTGATTATTTTATGAGTAACCTATCGTATATATGTTTTAATAGGCTATAGTTCATTAAGATCATAGAAGGTTATTATTTAACATATACAGGAAATTTTCAACGAATTATACTGGAAATGTATCGGGTAGATCTCCATCTCCATCCAGACACTCGAAGTAATAATTAAATTATTCATATTAATGTACAATTTCCGTCTTGCACGAATCAGCTGTTCGGGGTTATCGACCCAATGCCGTGGGCGATATGAACAAGGCCGCTCTGCGACATACATAAAATTATTTCAAATCTGTAAATAAAACAATTACGATCTCAAAACGAGCGAAGAATTTGCTTGATTTATGTAATTTTTTCTGTAAAATTTTGTATACAACGTTTATTTTTTATATGAATCACTTTATATGTTCCGAAAAGCGTAGACTACTTCGAACTTATGCTGTGTGGGACAAGTGTGTTCCCGGGTTGATCCTATATACCTGGTTATCGAACAAACAGGCACAATTTTATCGACTTGCGAGAGAACATTGAACGTTAGCGGTTAATATGTGAACAGGAGTGCCCTAATTAGAGGAGAATGTATGAAAAGATAGTTCAAATGTATACAGCAAAAGTGAAACATAAAAGTAGAGTCCAGATTCACCTTCTCTTTCTACCACTAAGGAGTATAAGCACGTGTATAAAGCCCCATTTACACGGGGAGAGTTTCTCGCCTCGAAGATACGATTATAGTAAGGATATAAAAAAGTCGCATCGTGTGAACATAGTCAGAACACGATACTCTATGGCGGTTATGTCATGCAATAATCGCATACGATTCTCGCCCCGAGAAACTCTCTCCGTGTAAATGGGGCTTAAGGGTGACATTATATGTGGATATGAAATGTGTTTATCTAATGGTTTGAAAAATGTGGTAGCCTTCACCGACCTTATTCACGTTAGATGCCTTATTTTAATTTCTAATGCTCGTTGGCCGCCAACGTTTACGAGCCATTAACAAGCGATAATTTCTTCAAATCGATTTGATAAAGTGGTTCCAATCTTGAACGTCTTCTCGAAATACACTCGAAGTTCTCAAGTTATTGTGAAAGTGGCGGTTCTTAAGTTTTTCGACGCGTAGAAAATTCTGGCGATGGAAAATTGCTAGAGCAATTATCGGTTTATTCATTATTGGAATTCAATCTCAGATATTATCCATTAACGAGACAGGCACACAGCTAAGGTATAGTCTAGGCTTGTATCTTGTTAATTAACTGTCAAACAGTACTTATTTGACTGCCTCGGTGGAGTAGTTGTACTACGGTATGATTACAAAGCTGAGGTCTCGGGTTCGAATCCCGTGTCGTGTGTCAATAAGTGATACTGGATTTTTCTATTCATCATCAGTGCCGAGTCAGGAATTTGTGCCCGATATGGCGATAGGCTCGCCCCCTATCACATCACGGGCCGGAACACATACAGCGAAACGTGGGTGTCCTGGTTGTACCGCTGCCTACCCCTTCTGGGAAAAAGACGTGATGTTTATAAATGTATGTAAGTAATAATTTATTTACACAAGAATCACGGGCATTTTAAGTGATCACTTGTCACGAGCATCTTAAAATCTACTCCTGTCTACGGATGTTTCTGTAATACCTTCCATTATGGAAATCTTTGTGATTTGAAAGTTTTCGAGCTCTTAACAATCTTACTTATTCCCCGCCTGTATCTCGTAGGAAGAAGCTATGAATTTCAATTTAACCTATCCTGACTTACCAATTCCGCTTTAACTATTTTAATTAATGTCTTCATGAATTCTCATCAGTTCACCATACTTGCCCTTTGCCATTGTTAGCAATTTCGCTGTTGTAGGTTCGTTGCGGTCAACCCTACCGACTTTCTCAGCGACACTCGCCCCGGGCACTTACGTTTTAGCCCTCCCTCCTCATTTGTCCTCTTTACATGCCCAAACCATCTATGTACATACACAATTTTCTTCAACTCTCGTCACTACGGCTATATTACGTCACGAATACCCTTCAAGCTGTTGTTTTGTAAGAAAAGCAATAAATTAATAAACTAAAATCCTCTAGAATAGTTTCTTGTAATTGAATCAGCATATTGATAAGATACAACACAGATCAAATCTTTGGCAACAAAAGAATTTCTACAATCATATCTGCGTTGGTAAGCCGAAATTAATAAGTTTATCCGTATATACATATATACAAAATCATTGACCAGACACGATTAACACGTCATAAATTAATCCTCCTATCTGTAATTCTATACGCTATCGTGTGTATACAGATTAGTACAATGTAGTTATCACGATGAAGTAATAAATAATCAATTTACAATACTGCGTTGAAATTAATGAAATTGGTGCCATGCAGTAGCCACTAGCCAGTATGAGCATTGTTTTAATAATTCCTGTACTCCTTACCACTTAGACAATAAATAATTTAATGAATTAATTAGTTAACTTAAACGTTAGATGATTCAGAATTGAATTATTTATTATTATTGCTTAAAATATAGTTTAAGGTGACAGTTTACTAAGCATTAATTGGATGCTGCTTCGCCTGTATTCACAAGAGATACGGTATCATGTCCTTACTATAGTAGATATGCATCATCGCTGTATTTTAGTTAAAATTTACAGTAGACAATGAAAAAAACTTTTTATATACAAATTCATATGTAAACATTCCTGTGTTTAGTTATAAATAAGGGAACATTACAAATACCGTGAAATAAACAAATGACAAAACGACTTATGGAATTAGCTGTTCGATGTGGTATTAAGAGTTGAACACAATTATAGTTAATCTAAGGACTGCGAAGTTAAATTGTGGTTAGAGAGGAATGCGGTTAAGTAATATACAATCGATAACCCTTTGAGTCCAAACCGCTACAGGAAAACATAACTTTTGAATGAAACACAATATTATTGTTATAACGAAATTCGAAATCATACAGTTTATATATTGGCGTCAATCGCAGATAAGTGCGTGGTGGCCTGTTAGTAACGGTGAAGGAAAACAGCGTGAGGAAACCTGCATACCATAAAGATTTGTAAAAAAATATTTGGTTTGTAAAGTCCGCCGATTCGCATAAGGCGTGGTTGACTATATGGCCTAACCTCTCTCAATCGTACTTTTGGTTGTAGAGGACCCTCATGCCCTGCAGTGGGACGTATGTTAAAACCAGCAGGAGACTTACATTCCAGATAATATTTCATACACTTCATATTTATAATAATGATAACCAGGAACATGATTGATAAAATTGTTTGTTTTATTATATTAATCCGAAATATAGTAGGTCAATGTATTGTAAGATAAAATTCAGGGTTAGTTCCATAATTAGTGATTGCTCGTCGCTTAAGTCTCTTGAGCATGGTTCAAGGGCCGGTTTATCTGATTATGTAGGGCAATCGAGTTGGATGACATTTTAATGGTTGATTTCATATTGCCTGTATAAAAATATATAAATATACTATGTTATTCAGTCTATCTATATTAGCTTATAGGTCCAACTGTTTCGAGGTGACCTTTACAATGAACAGGGGTAAAGCTATGGCCTGGACCCCTTTGACAAAGGTCCCTGGTTGTGTGTGAATGAAATAATTTTATTACACACACACAATCTAATTGTCATTTGTTAAAAACACCAAACATGTAAGAATACTGTTGTGACTCGTCTTGTTATTTTGTTAATTGTAAAGTGTATTTATGAGTAGAGAACCGTCTAAAAAGGTTACATCAGACTTAAGCCCCATACGAACATAATTCTCTCCATGTAAATGGGGCTTTAGTTCGCAAGTCAAATCGTATATTTGTTCCGAAGGCACATCATTATTGTTTTATATGAGAAAGGTTAATATAAGACTAGCAATTTAGTACGTAATCAGGTTAACCAATAGATGTCAAGTTTGCGTTTGCGAAAGCGACGCTCGGTTACCCAATCCCTTTTACTTTCGTAGAACAATTGTTGTTACCAAGCTGAGTAACATTTCCGTGAATCATTAAATTAATCGAACGATTTAATGCGGTACAATATTATATATCGCTTTTAAGGATACATTTTTAATTTTTATTTTCTTTTATTTAACATCCTTAAAGAAGATACATACTTTGTACTCGTATTTATGTTATCAGAGTTAACAATGAGGTTATTAATAGGCATTAATATAGTGATATTATATTTTGAGGTTAATGTATTTCAATCTGAGACGTTATTTAAATTAACGTCAGCCTCCGTGACGTAGTTGGTTAGACGCCGACTGTGAAACGAGAAGCCGCAGGTCCGATCCCCGCACCAACACAGAAGCTTGTGTGGCCCACAAATATTTGTGTTGGGTCAGGGTGCTTGTGAGACCAAAATAACTGTCATAACTTCTGACACAAATTCGATCTTAGTGTGGGGGTCAGGACTATGTATGTAACTGTTGGGTGTATTTATTTAAGAAGTACGTTTTAAGTTTACCTTTGATATTCTTTGGTGTTAGACTATCGTGGAAATTTGAGATAATATATAAAATGAAACTTTAATTGCATAAGTTTGTGACAGTCGACTAGATCCTGTGATAAACCACGTTGCCAAAACATTATGTTTGCCTCCCTGCCCAACTTCGTTAACATGTTGTACGAAGAACAACGCGAAAATTGTTCTGTTTCAAATTTTAATTAAAAGGACTTAGTCAATCATTTTAGGCTCCTGAAAATATTTGAATACTTACAATAAATTTATTTTAAGGGGCGTTATTAAAAAAAAATAGATATTTTTCGCCTGTCTTGGGTTAACAAACACTTTTATTTTTTTTACCTATAGTTAAATAGTCAATTATAAGAATAAAAGAATATAAATTATTTCGCAAAGAAGTAGACCAAGCATGGGTATTTCGGAAAATATCCAGTACAACAAAACAAATGCTTGGTACCCCTACAAAATACGAAGAAATTGTGTATAAGGGCACAAGACAACTACTTTCATTTGAAATACCGATGGCTCGTATAAATATATCGTGTTTTATTTTAAAATGACAACTTCAATATAAAGGTAAATTCCACCCTTGCCCTTTATTTTATTTTCAGTGACAATTTTTGCCTACATTTCAACAATCGTTTTGCACAATGTATAATTTATTTATTTTCGAATTCATACTAACTCTATATATCAGAGATAATTAACCACGAAACTAAAATATGGGCCTACGCAGACCGGGACGGAATGGCAAGGGTTTAATTTTTATTACATTGATGCCGTGGAATCGGCAGGATTTCGCGGTGCCGCGGCATCAATATAAAACATTGGAATTAATGTCGTATTCATACCAGATAAGTTTGAATATAAAATAATAATAATAATTGGCGTCGTACGTAAAACTGTACGAATGTGCTTAAGGCACTCCACAAAATGTTCGAATTGTCTATCGTGCGTCGTAACCATAGATAAAGTTCGGAGTGAATGATGTAGAGAATAGTGTTGATTTTTAGAAGTGGAAAACTTATAAGTTATACGTTACTTCGAACGTCGAATGTTCGAACATTCAAACATCGTTTTTAATCATAGAGTAACCCCTCTGTTCGCATACACAGGCTGAACCCGAAACACCACACACTTGGAATCAACAGAAATTACACAAAGAACTCTAAATACTTCAGCAGACATAACAGCTGAAAAATAAATTACTTAGCAACCTTAGCTAATTTTGGCTCGCAGTAGTAAGGCTAGGCTTTGTAGACCGCCGACGTGGCTGCTCGGGGATCGATACAGTACCACGACCCGACTCACGCAACACCTTGCATAACCAACATAGAACACTGCCATTTAATATCTATAAACTATTTATGGTATCGGAATTCATATAATCCCTCGTACAGTAGACCCTGGTTAACCGACAAACTTTTTACTGAGCGGTGTCGGAATATCGAATTTGTCGGATTATAAAGACCTCCTTAATACACCTTTTTAACCGACTTAAAAAAATCTGAATCTTTTTTTTTTTCATGTATGTTCATCGATTAATCGAATACACCTGAAATGATTTGGAAAATTATTTTTTGTTTCCAAGCGTATACTTCACAGGTGGCCCCAAAAAAATTGGTAAAGATTTGCCGAATATCTTCGGACCTGAAGAGTAAAACTCCTAAAAATTGAGTAGGATTCCAATAGTTCTTTTTGCATTAGGTTTAATTTAAAGAGCATATTGTAATTCTATAAATAATAATATCGAAGTGGTAACATTCTATCTGAAATATAACATAATACATAATATAGTATATTTTCGAGTCGGGTTATGAGCTATAGGCATGTTGAATTACAAGTGGCGCCCGATTAGACAGAGGCAGGATTATCGGAGGTCTATTGCACATACAAATGACACTCGTAGATGACCAAGAGCTGACGTCTTGTGTAGTGGATATCAGAAATTACTTGAGGCTACACATATAGAACGGAGAACCGAATCAAATATTGTTGTCACACATTTTTAACCATGCGGTAATAATGCCTGCTGGGTCGGGCATTTTATTTCTACTAACCTAACCTAACCAGCAGCACCATCAAGCCTTTTAATTTAAATAATTAATTTGTCCAGAGAATACAAAAATATCACGTAGACAGATTATAATAAATCGTACCATTTATTCAAACTACAAATATAAAATCAGTCGTTATGCAGTTTCAACTTTTCCTATTTATTCAACCCATAATTAATTTTGTTGCGAGTTGGACAGAAGTCAGTTTCCACGGGGATTTGCTGAGCCAGTATATTGTAGCTGTTTCGAAATTGACCTTTTATTGCATACCGTTGTTCATCTAAGTACACTGTAGTTCGAAAAAAAAAATTTAGGCAAAATCCTTGTCATGTTCTTCCAAAAAAACACCGTATTTCGGCATGAATTGATTAAAATGCACGAAGGACAGAAATATAAATCTTTGATATCTCAGATTTAATTCTGACATCTATAGAATATTGCTCGCGCATAACTCGCGAGCAAAATCAAGTAAAAAACTAACACTCGAATTTAGAACCTCCTCCTTTTTTTGAAGTCGGTTAAAAATAAAAACAGTTATATGGTATAGTCGAATACTAATGTAATGGTTCTCAAAGTTACCTTTACTAGTTCTAAGAATTCTGCCTACCGCTCCGAGAATACTTGCGTGAAATAGATGTTATGTAACGCGCATGCAGAGGTGTGCCTTCAAATCAGAACATAATAGATATTCTGATTTTAAGGAGATTTTTACCTAGTGATTGATTACTAGGTAGGCATTATGAGTCTACACCTAATGTCTCGAGGCGACGAGCACGAATTCCTGTGATTACAAATACAAGTCTTGACGGGCATTGCTCCTGTATAAACGCAGGCAAGAACGCATGTCTCAATTTCTTCGCTAACAAAAACATATTAACTGGCTTTTAAGAAAACAGAACAATATATGCGAAAGATTTTTTTTTTAAATAACCATCGAATTCTTACAAGTATTTATAAAACCTCTAAATATAGTCCGAACTTTGGTCAGGTAAAATCGTGACGCCTCGCAAGAATTTTAATTACGAATACTTACATTCGTACATATTTAGATTTGCGTAATTGTTAAAGTTATTTTGATATTTTATACAATTAGGACATTCCTTTGCATTTTCCAACAACCACCGTAGATTAGTTGATACAGACGAGATGTGATATCAGGCGTCTGATTCGAGTATTGGATCCAATAACTCAATTCGGGATTCGATGAATACCTACATATATTACTCGTATGTATACATATCTAAAAATAATATGTCTGGGTGCTGTATGATCGAAAAGTCTCTCGTAGCTTCAGAAAGCTAGGACACGCGACTTATGTGATGTGTTTCACTGTAAGACAGGCTCCTTTGTGCGAATGTTGGGTATAGCAATTATAAATACATTATTGTAAATACAAAAGCGTGCTTGCCATTTTGTATTTATTTCACACAGTAATTACTTGATATATTTTTTTGGTTTTGCATATAGTTTAGAGACCCGAGACTCGAGACTCATAATAATATGCTAATTTTTATCCAAGATACAAAGCTCTAGAGTCGAGAGTCGTAGTGATTTGAATAGCACGAAAACCACGCCCTTCGTAAATATACATATACTGTACACAACTAGAAGAATTATAATCTCCACCACAGTATTAAAGGGATATTTATAAACAGAACCGAAATGTACGAGTATCTGGAAATAAACAACTCGGCCTCTTCTATTTTAATTTTAAACGTTGACGAGTATTTTAGACTGACTGCCTCGGTGGCGTAATTGTACTACGGTACGATTGAAAAGCTAAGAACTTGGGTTCGTATCCCGGGTCGGGGAAGGTGATAATGGATTTTTCAATACAATATCAGCCCGGAGTCAGGAATTTATGCTTGATATGGCGATAGGCTCGCCCCCTATCACATCGTGGGACGGAACATACCGGGCGATCATGGTGGTGTGCATGTACATGTGCCTACCCCTTCTGGAAAAAAGGCGTGAGTTTATGCATGTATATATCTGAATGGTGTTATTGGTTTTAAATTTTTAAAACTTTGAATAAGCGCCGCCTGACCTAATTTGCTGCTCCGGGAAAAATATTCCCTGGTACAAAAATGGTTTGATTTCATGGAAATTGTGTCAACTTTTGCAAATAATTGTGTTACGTGCTTCCCAGAACAGTGCAAGGCCAGTTCACGCAGGTCAATAAAGTACATATTTGAAATCAGGTCAGCCTGGACCTGCCTGGAAACCGGGTCTCTGTAATAATATTATGGTGGAGTACAGGTACCACGATGACCTCAATTTTAACCTACAGTGTCGCCCCAGCATCCGTACTACAAACTCTTAAGAAAGGACAGTCCACGGTTTAGCCACTAAATATAGTTTTAGTGATATATTTATATTCGGTAAGGTATTGTTTTATTTAGTATGCACATTGCACACTTTTTTTATATTTAGGTTATCTTAATTTAACAATTTCAACACACATAAACACACGCCTTTTTCCCAGAACGGGGTAGGCAGAGGTGCTACCAGAACACCCACGTTTCGCCTTGTATATTCCGTCCCACGATGTGATAGGGGGCGAGCCTATCGCCATATCGGGCACAAATTCTTGACTCCGGGCTGATAATGAATAGAAAAATTCAATATCACTTTGCCCGACCTGGGATTCGAACCCGAGACCTTAGCTTTGCAATCATACCGTAGAACCACTACGCCACCGAGGCAGTCACAATTTCAATGTTTTTTTATATATTCAATACGATCATAACATCAAGTTTAAACATAAATAAATAAAGAAGTTTTCACCTGGGATCTGTGCCCGGCTGAGCGGTAGGGATTATCATTTCTTGAGACAAAAACAAGCTCTGAACAGTGAGCAGTGCTCTAGTGAGTAGTAGACCCTCAGCATTTCCTTTGTTGATATAGCCGTTAGCGTACGCAAGGATAACTTTATACACCTCGACTGCACTATATGACCTCATATACGCCCCACTGCAACGCACGGGCCTCGTCTACAATGAAAATACGATTGAAAGGGATTAGGCCATATAGTACACCGCGTTGGTCTAGTGCATAATGGCAGACTTTACATACCATAGAAAAACCATAGTGATTGACTATCAATACACACATGGCTCAGAAAAGTCAGAGTATACTTACAAACTCTCACAGGATTATCGTAATATGTAACTGGGATCGGCCACGACCAATTAGCTAGTTGACGTGTTTGCAAATACAACAATAAGTTTGCCGCCACGCTGTCCATTTGATTAAGATTAATCAAACACGCTTCATACGTATCGGCCTATTCATGCTGATTTATTTGTAACTAGTTTCGGCACGCAATTTTAATTAAATATGTTTTTTTGAGAATCGTTAAAATATAGTTATACAGAGACTAAACCTCTTATTGAGAAAAGAGTTTTGGATCGTGAGAAAACATGAGAATTTTTTTCCCTATACCTTTTTCTATTAAAGGGGACAAAAGCTGTTAAACTAACTTTCTAGTATCCGAGGAAAGTCGAAAGAGTTATGCCAGTCTCATCTGCCTTCCATCCTAACACGCTTGCGTTTGTTGCAAAACAAAAGTATTTCCTAGTTTCTGGTACACACGACAGAAGACTTTTATCTTTCGTATCTTTATGTAGAGTCAGGACATTACGCGCGACTGTTGATATACTTATTATAAATTGTATACATAATATATCACATAGTACTAAGCACATATACCGTTAAGCTATAAAGAACAGAAGCATCGAGTGCACCTATTGGTTTTACGAACGTATTGAAGATACAATTTGATCTATTGAAATATATCGCTTTGGATGAGTGCCAATAAGTACTAAATGCTATAACATAAGAGCGTTTTCATATCGTAAACACGGAAATTTTGGCGTGAATTCTAGCAACCAAACAAACAGTCTTGTGAACTAAGGCCTTAAGATCTGCACACTACAACCTGGCATGACTTGACGGTGCTATAATTATGTCACTCATGGTAAAATGACAGAGACTGTTACGCAAATGCAAATACTATACCCTTATGCCAAATGTTTGATGACTGTAACCCTATTACGCGTGTAGGAGGCCCGTCACAAGTATAAATAGATTCGGCTAATAATTGAAAGTATATAAGGTAGTTTTATAAGGTGCGATCTCATGCGGGGCGGCAGATCCGTGACATAGTAAGAAGTTAGTCATATAAGAAACACTTCAATTTCATTGAATAAGTTGAAATTTCTATTACTAAATAGCTGTTTTTGCAAGGTAGATGATGGAAGCCAGCTAGATTTGATAATCTACTCAGGGTGGCTGGCTGGATATGGATGATTCGGATATTATACTCAGTAACGTACTGCTGGACACCTAGATCCCACTGTGGTTGAAGGTTTTGATCAGCCGTAGTTGTAATAAACATGGACATTGCATTCGTATGTTCTTAAATAAAACCTTGTGTATTTTTGGATTCCGAATAACTTTCAACTACTGGTTTAGTGGCAGATTGCCTTGGCATCCACTGGAAAAAACCTAGCTCCAAACGACATGTCAATAGTAATATAATAATAAATACAGCCAACAGTCACATACACAGTCCTGACCCCACATTAAGACATTACTTGACATACGTAAGGCCTTTTCCATTTTTTTGTATTGTATCATATCAGCCCATATAAGTCCCACTGCAGGGGCCGGGCCTACTGTACAATCGAGAGTACGATTGAGAGTGGTTATGCCATATAGTTCACCACGCTGACTTAGTGCGGGTTGGCGGACTTTACATAACATAGAAATTCTTACAAATCGCTTTTGTATGCAGGTTGCCTCACGATGTTTTCCTTCACCATTATAGACCGTATAGGCTATTTCATTTTTTTTTCTACCACCCGGTTCGGAAAGCGGTTTTCACTAGAGAAGAACGGTCAAGAAACTTTAGTGTTGCTCTTTTCAAAACCAGTTTACAATATCGTGATTATTACAAAAATTACAAGTTGGTCCAAATCAGAGCAGTTCATTGATAATTTGTTATAATTTGCAAGTGACATATATTTTTAATACATTATGTTTACATTCTGTTTAATATGGCTGAGTGAAGTAAAGTAGCCAAGAACGAAGAATCAGTATACCCTGTTTCACCAACGCAGTGAATACTCGTGAAAAACCTTATGTACTATGTGTATGTTACTACGATGGAATTCTAAAAATGGTGTACGATGATCGCCATCCGGGCGCTTACAAATCTTATTACTGAAGCTGATTGAAACAGTAAACTAAACTTTAGTAGAGGAACGACACACGAATCCTACGACCGAAGTTCTTATGTATTGATAAAGTAAACTAGGATTCTAGTAGAGGGCCAATACACGAGCTGCTCAAATGATGATATGTGGCCACTGCTTTACATGAACAATACAACAACTCGTTGGGAAACGAATACGAAAATACATATTGTGTTTTTATTATTTTAACACTTTCAACCGGGACCTTATATTGCAATTATGCAAAATTTAAATTTAAATGCAAAATTATATTGCAAAATAATTATTTACTTATCTTAAACGACGTAATTAACATATTTCTCACTATTTACTTAATGCACCGAAATATTAAAACACCTAATTATGCAAATTAATCTAATCTTCAAACATACATTATAAAGTATCTCAGACAGCGATAACAAGAAACCCTATTTATAGCACTTGTTATTTAGCAAAATTAAGAACTATTTAAGGTTAAAATGAGTAAAATATTTTCGTTTCAGTAATACGAAGTTTTTTTAGTATTGTGGGTCGCACCCAAGTCGACTGGAATTGATCGACTTTCCAAGGTCGAAACAAGTTCAAAAATTCTATATTTGTGTTCACTTGTTAAAAAGAAATAAAAGAATACATTTACCGAAACTGAATAATGATTTTCAATAGATTTAAAAATATCTGTAGAACGTCCAGTATAATAACATCCTGTCGTGGACCTGTCGTGGATTAATCACCAAAATGTTTATTATTTTATAAATGTATAAAAGTTAATGTTAATATATTTAAGTGTTTTTTTTTTAATATAAAGCCGGCTGATAAACATAGCATGACCTACTGTTGGCTGTGTATCTCCGCATTAAGATAAATATGTGTTGTATGTAAACATACCGTCTCGAGCCCGCGTGTTAGGATACCGAAAATGCCTGGTTTCCTGAAGAGAAACGACGATAAGAAAATAACTTACATGCGCACTCAAATACTCCGTTTCAGCGGTACCACGATTTAAAAATCTACCAACCCAATCTTTGTATAATGCAATTCAGTTTAAAATCTACCTTCCATCTGTTTATTTAACCTTTGTTCCGCTTCAAACACTTTAACACAATAAAGGAAGTGTTTTGCATTTCTGTTATTTGCAATTGAAATTCTTTTATAACTAAAATGGAGAGGGTTCTTACGAACAAAGTATCCGGATTGTAATTTAAAATCCTTACGCATAAAATCTTGGAATATGGATTAAGGTACTTTGCTATATCTTAATAATACCAAAGGAGTACGTCTGCAATTTATGATTTACTCGAAATTACGGGTCAAAGCATCAAAGAAAACCAATAACACGTTGGCATAGTATCGTTAAAGAAGATATCAGTCAGTAACAACTGAGCACGTCAAAGATAGAGCTAATTAAAGGAAATCGAGGAGATAGCGGGCCCTGACGCCAGCAAGGATAAAGTCAGGTTCAATGAATGAAACATATCTTAAACACAACGTCTCTTTGTAAGTTTGTGCGTTTGTATCTCGACAATAACGAGTACTATTTGCTTAGTTCTCTTTAAATTGCAGATATAGGTGATCTGGCCAGGTTTTTAGATACATATGGCTACCGTAAGTACCCAATAATACTTTCAGAAATAATTAGGTGTCTAGGTAAGTTTAGCAGGGAAATAAAATAGCTGATAATAGATCTATAGTGTCCGCCTACCCCTTGGCGATACAGGCGTGACGTTTACGTATGTATGTATGTATGATAATAGCTAAAAAGTATATACGTACTATGAAATCATATAAGTTATAATACTTGGATTTATGATGATCGGATAGAGCGCTAAAGCATATAAATGTTAAAAAGTCTATCTGTTTCATAAGTAGGGTCCATAGTGACAGCGTGAAAGGTCGTAAAGAGGAGTTTTAATGGTAAATAAAGAATAGTAAGTCGTCGAAACACGTCACTGTAGTTGTAATTTAGACGTGTTTTATGTACTCTAGGTATATTTCATAGTTTGTTGTTGTTTTACTCCATTCATATGATTTTCCAAAACATTTATCATTCCATCCAACAGCCTTATTGTCCACTGTAAGCCCAAGACTAAGCCATTCAGGTTTCTTCATGAAAGATTCGCCCACGTTCACAAAGCCTAAACTTTCTGATCGCTGGACTAGAGCCATCTTCATGGTGACATTGTTCCTTGGCCGCATTTGTTACTAGCTTGATATATTCGATATAACGCCAAAAGATCAGCCTCAAGATTGGTATGCTGCCTGGTGTAATAACATTGTGAATATCCTCTTATTCTAAGCTTATCTCACACGATTTAAAATGTATATTGTGAAATGCTATGGCTTGCAATTTTACGATCGGTCGCTTGCCCGACGTCAAGTTGCAATAAGGCTAGCTCGTAGGTCATCTAGTGCAAGTTAGTAAACTTCGCATGCATTCAGTTTTTATTGAGAATTCCAAATTTCCTTTATTTTTTTTTATCAGCCCATATACGTCCCACTGCTGGGCACGGGCCTACTCTACAATCGAGAGAATCGATTGAGAGTAGTTAGGCCATATAGTCCACCACGCTGACCTAGTACGGGTTGGCGGACTTACATACCGTAAAAATTTCCTTTATAGTTTAATTAATTTTTCGAGCGATAATTTGATATTTTATACACGTAACTAAGAAAGCAAGGAATAGTTCCATCGAATTCGATCAAAATTGATACTCTTTCATGGCCATCTATTCGTAGACATAAAGCCTAGAAAACAGCTATTTTTTCCCACAATACTGTCTTAGCCTCGGTGCCTTTTGAATTCTTCATTTTTCATTCTTTCATACATGGTCAATCACATGCTAACTCCTTAAAAGATGGTCGTTAGTTCGACATGTCATGTCTGTATGTGCTGGTATTCCATTCTGTTTACGGTTATCTCGAGAACCACTAACAGTATTTCGTTGTGGTTATCGCTAAACCATGGGGGTCCTTCTTGGAGATCATATATTTTCATATATTATGATGTCGTTCATTCTATATTACACATATTTACACAAATTAAACATAGCTCTGTTTGTATCATTATGCCAGTAAAAAAAGACCCAAAGAAATTATAAAACACGGAGACCTACGAAGTTTCTGCATCCCATTTGATTTAAAATATAATATAATTACTTAAACTAATGAATAAATGTAAAATATACAAAACATTTTGGTCCTTTTTGTTTTTTCCTTTTGTTATGTCAGTTAAATTTGTATGGAGTCAAATGATTGCACGTAAAAAATATTGAATAAATATAAAATTAAGTTGGCCCTGTAAATGAAAGTAACTGTAACACAAAACATTTTACAACGGATATACATCTTATTGACAATTTATTTAACAAAAGCATTTATGCTGTTCGAGTTATTTGTTATTTATGAATGTGCAGTATTAGATCTATAGCTTAGAACGATCGAATTTGCTCTTAGTTTACATAAACGTGCTAAAAATTTTGTGGATTGTATTCATAGTTATTATCCTTTTATATGAATGAACAAGTAAGTATAAAGAAATGTAATTAGGGATGTTATCAGTTCTTAATAATAATTTACAAAAATACCCATTAAAAGTTTAGCAACGAGCCAGCGGAGCTATCTGAGGCTTAAGAGGTGGGCTTAAGCCCATATCTGAACCGTAGAGTTGTGCCAAGCAGTGGGATTTGTCATTTAACAGGGCTGTCAATATTATTGTATTTTTTTTTCTGAGTTGATCAGATTTTAATGTATAAAGACACCGTCTATTATATTATCTCCAAATTAGAATACGAACAACTTAAGCAATAAAATTTTGCATAATCTCGATAAAAATAGTTGCTTTTTTAATGGTTTGTTTAATCAGCTGTTAAATACGGGTCGCTAGTTCCCGTGTTCATACAGATCAAATACTTTTTGTTTTGACAAAAATTCGTTGTGCACAACAGAAAGGTCTCAACGTAATCGAGCTGTACGATCAATGAAAAAAATCCGCAATGACCGGCAAGGAACCCGGCGATACCACCAAATAAATTCACATCCTTTCGCGAAAAATAAACAGTTAGGTACCTACTCGAAATTATTTCTTTACAAACAATACCACAATAACATATTTCCGACACATCGACCATTTTATCTCGTATTGTTTAAGAACACAAATGTTTTTACCTGATTAATAATTCGGCAACAATCCGGGTCACGAGTTTTTGTCACTTAACATACGCCTGTCACACACTTCAGCGTTCAAAATTGTCAGAAACAAAATGCACGCACTACAAAGGATTAGTGTAGTTTACTGTCTAGTGCAATGGGCCGGCGACGCGCCCTCTCACTACCACCGCTCGTGTGCCACTGAGACCCGACTGAACTGAATCATCACGCCAACGAACTCGCCGCGCCGTACCAAACATACGTATTCTGTGTACTTGTACTGAGCTCTGAACAAAGCGATGTTGCCCGAACTGGTACAGCTGTTTGATGTTTGTGAACATCGCCAATCGTTTAACAATTCAAACTAGTGACATAACGAATAGCTGTAATTAATGACATTTACCAAATAACATTATTACCTGTCTCGTCGCGACTAATATTTTATGCATTTATTTTGTTTGTTGCCAATATTTTAAAAATTAATCGTGGTATACTATATTCAAACTAATAACATCGCATCCCTTTGAAATGTACGTGATTCGTTTTATCAAAAACAAATCGTTACATCAGACCGCGTGCGAAAGTACATCACGCACTTACAGCGAGGGGACATCGAGTGCGTTTTAAGTACACGCGTACTGACTGAGAGCGAGATGGAGCTATATACGGCGGAGCTTTTTTAACATCGATTTCGCTGAATATCGCTGTCTCAGTCTGTCGCAATGTGCTCGCTCTGGCGGGCCGAACGCGCACTGCGGATACAGGCGTTCTGTTCGGGAAATAACTGTCCTATTTTAGGATAAAAGTTTTGCAGTGCATTTCAGTAACAGTATTTTGTTTCGTTCAACATAGTGTATGTCCATTGAGAATTCTTCATTGGACGCCCAGAATAGGCCAGAACGCGATCGATTTACGTAGTAGAAATAGAGGCCATTATCGCATGACATACACATTCATTCTGAACCGTCTCTCGGTTGTCCATATAATGGGCAATTATTGTCGCGTTCGTAGTCAACTACTGGAATTAATCGATTCGAAAACAGGCGTGTTGGAGTTCCATAGAATAACATGGTAGGTATAAACATTAAACAACCAATGAAAATCAAATTATATAGGTCAAATCTGATCTGTCGCTAAACAGGACTCCTCATTCCTATGTATCAAGCCTAAAATATATTCGTGAAATATTAAAACCATTAAATTACGTACCCAATACCCATTCCATACACAATTTGAATTTTTTTCGAAATTCCACAAGAAATATCCTCTATTTTAGAATCTAAATAGTTGATTCACCTATACAGAGCAATGCAATACTCGTCCTCTACAATCTCTGCTTGAAACCGCAAATAGGAATAATCCATAATTTGACCTTTAGACCAGCAATTGAAATCTAAAATAATATGCAAATCACATCTAGAGTTGCACATTTCACGGATCTTTCCGCACTTGACGACGTTTTTGCTAAACCCAAATACTTAATATTAAAACTGGACTTGAAGGTTACACTCTAAAACCTAAGTATCTTTCTATACTGTATATGTATTTGTGTAGGAAGTACAGTTGTCTTCATATCGGAGAATAAGGCCCCTTTTTACCTCAAGAAAGCTGATCTCTTTCCGATATGCCAGGGGAAATATAAAAGGGTTATGCCGGTATCACTGGCGTTCCAGCCCGGCACGTCTTCGGATATTGCGACCGTTCTGGGCCCTACAAAATTTACGCACACAGGCTAAAACCTAACGATACTGTCTACCTACCTATCTATCTATATATCTATCTGTTTCTCTTCCTCGAGTTCATCCTGTGCATTACTAATCCTCCTTATTGGGACGCATAGATGTTTTCCACTAACAACCTTATTTGGACGACTGTCCACGTTATGGGCCTCCATGACGGATCGACGCACAGTTAAGTTTATTTTCTACTTTGTAGGCGTTGACAGGGAGGATCGTTCAGCCGAAATGAAGAGGATAATTCCTGTTAGCTACCATAATATTTTGTTAGAATTTGATCAGAAAATGACGGCTATAAACTATGAAAGGTAATTCTAGAGCAACGAATTAACATCATGCTATACATATGAAAATGATGTAACAAAACTATCAAATACGGATGACGACATATTGAAATACTTTATCTTAAATTTAACTAGGGTATCTTTTATTTTATCTGGTGCAAGGATATTTCTATCCGCCGGGATAACGACCTTCAGACACGCTGGTAGAAAACCAGGCATAGTGACGCATGCACGTCGCGCACTGAGGTGGGTCAGTTACTCTTTGATCCGAAACGATATTCGAAGGTTCAAACGTTCTTGTCCCCCGGCCGCTGTCTAGGAAAAAGGGGTGCAAAGGGATTTCGCCTTGTATGTCATAAACTAGTAACCCTACAGAAAAATTTAAAAGACATTATTAATAACAAATCAAATTGTCTACTACTTTATTCCTATTCCTATTAGAGCGTGGTGGCCTCGTGGTATCGGACTAGACTCGGCTGCCTACATGTTCACGGTGGTCGCAGGTTCAAATCCCAGGGCACACCTCTGACTTTTCCGAGTTATGTGTGTATTGATAGTCAATCACCACGCACTTTAACGGTGAACAAAAACATCGTGAGGAAACCTGCATACCGTAGCAATTTTAAAGAATTTCTACGGTATGTAAGTCCGCCAACCCGCACTAGGCCAGCGTGTTGGACTATATGGCCTAACCACTCTCAATCGTACTCTCGATTGTAGAGGAGGCCCGTGCCTTGCAGTGGGTCGTATATGGGCTGATACAATACAATACATTACAATTATTCCTATTACTTTTTAGTCTTTATAGTAAAATGGAAAATATAAAAGTTCTAACTAAATTGGAGCACGCTACAGAACATTTGAGACCTACTTTTCAGCAACCACAAAAACTTCCACGTTCCTTCCTTCCATCTACCGAAACTTAATTTGAGAGGTTCGGCGGGTGCTGGAGGCTTCCTTCCTTTCTTGTTGACATTCCACTGCGCTCGCCATCCTGAGACATAAGCTATTAAGTCTCATTATGTCCAATAGTTACACTGAATACAATGTCCTTCATACCGGAACACTACATTGCGTTCACACTGCTGTTTAACAGAAGAAATAGTCACTACGGTGGTACTTACCCAGTCTGCCTCTCACATTTGAAAGACTAAACACCAGCAAAAAGTGTAGAACTTAAACATCAAGTTACGATACCCAGCGATGAGACTGAACGAGACAATTCACAGTGCGTCTGTTCGCTCCCTCCCCAATGCCAATGAACTCCATCGCCAGTTTACAGACTTTTCAGCCAGTTACTGTCCCATTTTCATGGTCATCTACCCGTCTACTATTAAGACACCTTAATGGTAAGGCTTTAGTAACTTCTGGATATAATGAGACTTAACATCTTGTGTCTGAGGATGGCGAGCGCAGTGGAATGCCAAGCATTACTTTGTAATTCATGGTGTTGTTTGGTGTCGCTAATGTCTATGAGCGGTCGTATTGCCTACCATCAGGCGAACGGCATGCTCGTCTCGCTATTTATTGCAATAAAAAAAGGGCCTGATTATTGGTAAACGAGATTTCTTCGCAGAAAACTGCGTGTTGGATGCCATCTAGCATAACAATTGTATATTCTATAGATATTTGTCCAAATATGGGAAACTATCCTTTTAATTTTATAAATACTTCACATTGACCTGATTGCATCTTTTATGTTGTTTATTCTAATACAAAAATACCAGGTTGGAAATACTGATAAAGTTTTGTCTCCTGAGCTTTTGGCTCCTTTTGGCTCTTCGCGACTAATGCATATTAATTTACCTTAACAATGACATTTCGGAAAACCTTACAACAATACTTACAACAGTGGGTTCAGTATGAATTGGCTATCTGACTTGGGACCCATGTCCTAACCCCAAGGATATACTTACACGCTACCACTCAATCATTGAGGCGACTGTGCAAGATAGCAACAAAACATTTTTTTATTATATTACGTCACAACTCAATAAAAAGTATTTACAGACGCGGCCCTGAACCCTGATCTTTGATCCGGTAAACAATACTAATTGTCTAACAAAATACGATGGTAAAGACAGTCTTAGGGTTACATGAACCATCCATTTAGCCCTTTATTAATACTTCATTTTAGAGGAGGCATTTCTCATGGGCGACCGGCGACAGTTACACCGAAAATAAATATAGTTTCTATTGTACAATAAGTAATAGCACTAATTAAGATTTTCTCTAAAATAGGGGTAAAACACAGTAAAGCTATAAAAGTTTGCTACCGGGTGACATTACCACACTAAAAGTAAACTTTCTTTTTAAACTCTTATATAGTTAAAATAACAATGGGAAAGTCCTAAATTATATTCAGGGTTTGAATAGAAATGTTTTTTTTTTAGTGTACTAACAACCCTGTAGCCAATTTTTGTAATATTTAGCTATGCCAAGGCCGATGCATACATTGATAGTGTTTCCACCATTGGTTGAAAAGAAATCAACAAAATTTAGTTTTTATACTAAAAACTTTTTATGATGCCTCATTTATTTTACTACTTTAGATAGATGCTCTATTTTCACAACGGGTGAGATAAAAAGTCTTAATAACCTTTTTATCTATATTCTTTGATATGTAACTCTTTATTAAGTTAACGCCAGGCGAGGTCGCAGGTCGGTGCTCCAGTGTCACGGGACGTCGCAAATTGGTTTATTCAGAATTAAATAAGAAATATTTTCGGAGTACAATCCCCTATAATGGAGATCTATTTACCCAGCCTATCTATTTTATTAGTATTGATCATTTACTCCAGAAATTAATAAGCTATCTTTTTAACTATCTAGGGATACTCAAGGTATTATCAACGCGCCCACAATTGACGACTTTTGATTGGTCTGTTTTCGGAATCGATCCTTAGGTATGGATTGTGATAGCTTATTAATTTCAGCCGTTAGTATGCTTAAATCTAACTATCAATACGGTTTGTTTTACAATCATAATATAGAAAAACCAGTCATGAGTCAAGTCCGAGTTGACTCGCGCATGGAGGGTTCTGTATCAAGTTACAATGTCATGAGTCCGACTCACAATTGCCCGGTTTTAATTATATTTATTCATATTAAAGTACAAAAAATAATGTTATAATTATTCCAAGAGCCGTATGAGAAAATTTACATGTCGATTTATTTATATTTTATATTCGTTTGTTACCTACTCTAATAATATGTATTCTCTGAGCACCTACTACCACTTACAAATTAAAATACCTAAACAAAAACATGAGATATAAAAGATAATTCAGGCTCACCATTGCCTTGTAATTAACATCATAATATCTTACTTTTTGCGTAAATTTTTGGTTACACGTTTTTATTTCCGCATGTAAAACTAGCATAATATGCGATTTTAATACGTCTGTAGTAATAATCATAAACCAATTTATATATTATTTCGAAGAACAATTTTAAACGCTGTGAGAAACATAATAATTAATTAATTAGACGGTATAAACAGTGGTAAGTGTAAATATTGATGGCCCGATCTTGTTGCAGTCCATATTACATCAATACACCTAACATTCACACACAGTCCTGACCCACTTTAAAATATAAATTAATAATGATATTAAGGAGGAGTCCTAAATCTACCACAATATTTTCGTTCGCAGAATAGCCAAACCTAAAAGATACATTTTTGGACTCTTAATCCAAACCGCCATGAAAACTGAGGAATATTTTTTCGTGCGATTTAGTATTGGTCTTCTTTCATTATGTTGATTTATAACTTGAGCTGAAATGCCTGAATAGTTTTCTAGTGAGAGAGTAAGCATAAATTAAAAAGTTGCAGCTTTACAATCTTGCGGCGAATATAAGCTGTACGTAGGATTAGCACCTCTCGTTCAGGCTGTACTATTACGATTTGTATATCATGGTTTCGAAGTTTTGCATCGATAAATGCATATAAGGAACAATATCCTAATGTCCATTACATTTAATTAGTTATTAATCCGAGACAGAAGCAATCTCTGGTTTCTGGAAGACGTGACATCTCAATAATGTTCGGAATTTGACCTTCATAATGGCACGTGAGCTAACACTACCAATGCTGCATTTATCGCGTCGCCCACGCAAGCAAAATGTTGGATGCAACAAATATTATGACGTCAAACTCGTCGACGATACGTAACGTATGGCGTGGTGCGCTCACATTGTTTATGATACAGGCCTAACAATCTATATATTGGGTTATTGATGAGGCATTAGTAACTGGAGTGACCATCGATCGAATACCAACAATACTTGAATTCGCGCAGAAACAATGTAAGATAAAGGAGTAGGGAAGTAGTTAGGGCCCTGGCTTCCATCTTCAATGGCCGCTGCCACATCCAGGTGTGACTAGGTGTTGTTGCAATTAACGGCCATCGTTTCCTTGTCATACATATACATACATAAACACACGCCTTTTTCCCAGAAGGGGTAGGCAGAGGTGCTACCAGAACACCCACGTTTCGCCTTGTATATTCCGTCCCACGATGTGATAGGGGGCGAGCCTATCGCCATATCGGGCACAAATTCCTGACTCCGAGTTGATAATGAATAGAAAAATTCAATATCACTTTGCCCGACCTGGGATTCGAACCCGAGACCTTAGCTTTGCAATCATACCGTAGTACCACTACGCCACCGAGGCAGCCCTTTCCTTGTCATTTGGTTTATTGCTCGATAAATTTGCACTTTCTACGATATTCATTTTTTCACACACACGTAAGATAGTTATTGAAATATATTCCTGTTCCGTCCTATTATATGCCGCCCTGTCCCATCTCCTTCTCACGCAAGGCATGTGATCCAGTCCCATCCCAACCCTTTGAGTATAAAAAAGTACCAAATAAATCTGAACTTTTTCTGAATCTGAACACTACAATTTTCGGGATAAAAAATAGTTAAGTGTTAATCCAAGCTGTTACCTACCTCCATATTCAATTTCATCGAAATCCGTGCAGACATCAATCAGTTACAAAATTATATATATAGATTTGTTGTTAACTTTTGAAGATAGCCATTGATTGAGACTTCAAATTGATAGTTTTAAAGTATCCGTATCGTTATGTATGTTAAAGTATCGTTATGTTGACGACGATTACGAAATTTCAAAAATAAAATCAAATATATTATTAGAATCAAACAGATCGCAGGTGTTAACATTCAAGAGTAAAACAACTATTCACTTAAGAACTATTATAATAATTACGGCATATATCAAAGAATCACATGCATGCGGGTTATCTTTTACATAAGATCTTCATAATTATTATTAATGGATCATTGTGTTGAATGACGACTATTAGTAATGCTTAAGAAGTTACAGCCTTGAACTACGATGTTTAACTATGCCTTAAATACCACGCACATTAATACATAGCTACACTTGCATCTAAATATCGCGATTTTATGTATAAAATATAGAAATTCTCAACCCGAAACGCGAGAGACTAAAGTTTGACTTATGGTTTCGACCCTTAAGTAGAGTTGGGAATAAGAAGCCAAAAGCAAACTTTGAGATGCCAAAGCTTATTTCATCTTTACGCGGAGCACTATAGTAGCCAATGAATAAAGCTCTTTCGACTGAGTGATGACAGACAAACCACAGCAGAAGCCAAGTCAAAAGGTTTTTGAAGGGCTGCATTTACTAACCCATCTACCAAGGACGCCGATTATGGGTACTCTGCCCTCTCCCCCTCAAAATAAGACGACCTTTGGTTTGCGGAAGAATGGCAGCGTATGAAAATGATTTAGTCGCTAACAGAATGGCTACGAATATCCCACCGCCAGGCGCCAGCAAAGAATTAATTATTTAATAATTAATTACAGCTATCACCGCTTCGGAACGTGTTGTAGCTGTGAAGAAGAAACGGCGCAAGAAACTCACTCAGCAACACGAACTATGTTCTTTGTTTTAACATTTTGTTTCTTTTATTTCATCACCATAAAATACTACTCCACCACTGCTACTCCTGTAAGTCAGGATCAATGACAGCAGACATTTTATTTAAGATAAGTAATGAACCTCAGCGAGTCTGTGGACAGGAGCATTGAAAACAAAAATTTACCACTTCCTTCCTTTGTAGCGGGAGACAAAATATGAAATATAGAGGTAAAAGTTCATATCATGAGAAGGGTAACAGTAGAAACGTATTTAGCTTAGAAATATGTGGATAACGTCACGAAACACTCGTCCCCCGTGACGTAAGTTGAAGGGCACTCGTCTGCTCTACAAGTAACAGCTCGTACGGCCCTCCACCGATGTCACCAAATGGACTTTACTCACAAACATATAAAAAACTATTTGTAAGGCTAGACGCAGCTACAATTGACATCATTTAGTAAGATATTCTTTTAGTTTAACTGTTTAGAATATTTATGGCCTGTGCAGATAGGATTTTGATGCCGCGGCATCGAGAAATCCCTTTCGATCAATTTAAAACATAGGAATTTATATCGTATAAGTTTGAATATCTTTTGGTAAAAAAAATTAATCCCTTGCCGTGCCGTCCTGGTCTGCGCTGGCCATATTTCTGTTTACAGCGGTTTAATGATACATAATTAAAAAAGACCCTAAAGCGTAAGAGGATAGACACAGAATGAAAGAATTAATGTTGATATGATCGATTCGGTGAGTGGGATTGCCGGATGCCCAATACCCCTTTCTTCTTCCTATCTTTTTTCTTTCCCTCCTCCCTCCGAACTTGTCACAGATTGTTTCATCAACCGACAATGACTCCATTGTTAACCATTGCGCAGTATTTCGCAGTCAAAACATTCCACCCGTTAAAGCAACACGATTAACCTATGTTAGTGATTCTTTGTTCAATGCAACTGTTTATATTTATAAATATATAAGTATGATCCTATACGTTTATTCTATGCTAAAGAGTTCTTCTGTATTTTGCAAATGAATGTAATGTGAATTGCAATTACGAGTAAATCATAGAATAAATGTGCTATTGACACGCAGCTGCTAAACATCGCTGCCTCATACGCTGGGGAAATAAGGGTAAAGTACATAATTGACAAGATGACGCCATGAAAAGAACATTCACTAATTCGATCATCGCACCGAGAATTTTTTTATGTCGCATCCAGTACTTATTTCCTTCACAAAACGCGTCACGTGTTTACATCTGTTCCCATTTCCAAACAAATATTATAAAACAATTCTTTGTATAGCAGGCGGTGTGACAATTGCTCTACTCAATTAACCCATTTTTCAGTTTTTCAATTAGAGAAACGCAGAGTCGGGTCAATTAGTAAATTCATTGTGCACAACTGTAAAATGAGTTTTGAAGTCATTATTTAAAACGTGGAGGAAGTGGAACCTGAAAGAAGCGTTTGCTAATGGTCTCCTAGGCTTGTTCCTAGGTTATACCCGCCCACTAGCGGTGGAAATAATAGAGCCATGGTATTTCATGTGCCTAAAAGATGATAGAAAAGGTTTGTTGGAGTGTCAGGAAAAAGTTGAAACAGTTTGTTTGAAAATATTTTTGTGAGGTAAAAGCCTGTTGCTGTAAGTGCTGATAACAAATACCAGAAATCTATTTTACTATACTATATTGTCTTACTCTCGGGTTGGCCCGGCTTCGCCTGGGTGCAGAAACTTTTTGAGACTTGAGTCAAGTCCACATAAGCAACATGTTAATTCGCGAACTGTAACTGCCGTACTCGATACTGCTTTTCCCGTTCCGTCCCATTATATTATCCCTTTGCGTTTGAATGCATAACAAAATTTAAGTTCCTTGTTCATCCATCCAATACTACATTTTTCGGGATAAAACGTATCGGGATACTTGTAAATCCAGTGTGGCTGCTACTTCCATACCAACGCAAAATTGGTTCAGCCGTTTCTGAGGTTAGCGCCTACAAAAGCACAGGCAAACAAACATAAAATCGATCAATCATTGTTTTGAGTTCTATTACTTTAATACAGTCCCCCCATCATATGTTTATAGCAAATCTTTCAATCCTGTCGGTTCATCAGTTCCCTGTGTGTGATTCAATTACTATTCCCAAATGCTCCTATTAGACCAGTACTAAAAACCTGTAGAAATAATTATAACGCATTACAGAACAAACAAGGGAGATATTCACGTACATGAGTTCGTACTTCTGGCCCTATTTGGTTTTATTCTACTAAGTTGTATTAAGAATGAATTCCTTCCTGACTTATGACCTAGTTTCTAGGTTAAAGAACTTTACACGTCACGATTTCGTCGTGACTAATGAGAATTCAGTTACAAAAAAAACAGATAATAACCAACGCTGAAATGAACAGACTGAATGAGCAATCTGAAACAAGTAATAATTCATTGTACTGTACATACTGTACTTAACAGTAAATTACTTATGTACTTTAGTATTTATTATAAATTTATAAGAATGTGTTACAGATCTTGCAAGTATGCGCGTAAGGTATATCTCTCTGCCTTGCAAAAAATTGTGTGCATTTATCTTCTAAACAATACTCACTATTGCGATTATCATCAGGTATCAGGTATCAGGTACTCTGCCGCACTGGTATCATTATATATATGTGTATGTACATTTATTGCATAGGTCCGGCAAACGAGCAAACAGTTCACCTGATGGTAAGTGATCACTACCGAGGATTAACATCCACAACGCTTGGTTCATAGATGTATTGCCCCCTAATCTCAATATTTTTCTGGCTATAGAGGTACTAACTCCTATCGATGATGTAAATCTTAATTGAAATAAGAATTGTTGTTTTCATTTTAATTATGAATTATCTCACGCCAAGATCAACTATAAAGATTCAAATTAGTATTTATTAGTCTACTTCATTTTTTATTGTTCATAACATCATTGACGTCTTTCTGAAAAACTACTCGAACTTCTGAATGTAAAAATTAATTTGATTTTTTCATATAGATTAAAATTATGTATGAAAATTAAACATCTATTGATTTCAAATAGGACTTTTTCGTTATAAAAAAAAAAAGTCTACAGGCCACGGTTAATTATAGATTACTGCAATAAGTAGGAGACTATTTTTTTATTCTATTAAACAAAATATATATTTTTTGTTCGTTTAATAGCTTGTATTAGTCGTCAATCAGTAGGTCCCGGGTGTGATTTACAAATTGATCAACCTATTTTATATATATTTTCAGTTTCAAAAATCTCATATCAGTTGCTCTGTATTGGATTTGGCGCCCGGCATGGTTACATACTCGTTTCCTACCACGTGTTGGGACGGCAATGGTCTCGGTAAACTGTGTCATTTCTGCCTACCACTTCTAGGAGACAGCGCAATGTTATGTAAAATTTGTTATGTCTCTTATCGATTCGAGGAAAATATATTTAGGTCAATGTTTACAGCATAGAAAATATTTATACACAACAGAAGCATGTTAAAAGTAATCATAGATATTGATGACGTCAAGGCTATCAGATAATATCATCATTATCTGTAGTAACTTGTAACTACCGATGAGTTATGCAGTAAATCAATGCGATAAGTAATCATCTAGTGATAAACTTTTGAGATCCAAATTCAAGCTGTTGGGATAATTAAGTAATTTGAAAATGCTTTTATTATTATACTCTAGAGCAGGGGTGGCGAACTTTTATCTATCAACGTGCCATGCTTTATAAAGGAATGTATAATAAAGCCATAGAAGTGCCGTCAAATAACTTTGATTTCATTTTTAATGGGAAAAATTACCTATACTACAATAATAAATGAATGCGGAATATGTTTTCTTGTTTTATGAACATTTTTGTTAATAAGTAGATTTTTTTTTCTTACTGCATGAGTTTTGTAATCTGCGTGCCCACAATATTATGTCGGGTGCCATTGGTTCGCCATCCCTGCTATAGAGTAGAGTCTAGACGATTTACTCTTCTACTACTCATGACGATTTATTTTATTTAATACAAGGTAAACAGATTTCTGTGGGATAGGTACATGTTTTTTAAGTTTTTAATAATTTTAAAGTATGTATTTACTTTGATTCACTCTTGTTGTGATAAGAGTGTGTACGATAACATTGCATGTCTGCCGTACTATATGAAATTATTTATCTGCACAACTTTCTGTCAACAAAGCATGTTTATTTGTTTTAAAGATAGATGGGACAATGGACCAGAAAAAATCTGATTATTATCAGTCATAAACTCTGTTCAGAAATGGCACAAATGAAAAGCAAATAAAAATAAGCCGCACCATTGGCTTAAACAAACCTAGAATGTGTTCATACAGTACAAAATAAAAATGTTAAAAAAATATTTGTTTATGACTTCCGTGCATCTTATTGTAAAATTTATTCAGAAACAAAATTAATGAACCTAAAACATATTTACTTTTTTAATACTTGTGTATTAATGCGAAATAAAAAGATAAAAAATACACTTAGAATTAAATATTAAATTTAACATAGAAGAGGGCTTGCGGCCTCTTCGAAGTGCAAATAATATCTGTTTTATGAATCCCAAAACAAACTACGGTAAAAATATAAGGTTTGAAGGTGCGCAGATGTACAATAAACTACTGAAAAAAAACCTCTTTAAGAAAAAACTAAAAAAAATACACTTTCGAAAATGAGTATAATATCTCTGTCACGCTTGTCTATTGAACAAAAAATAAATTCCACACGTTTTTTGCTTCATTTGATTGTCAACTACTGTTTCTTACGCCCAATTTTTTTTTATAACCGTCCACCTATTCTTATTAAATTGTATTTTGTTTCTAATGTAGAATATTTTGTAAATATGTAAGGCACAATAAATAATATAATTTATTTACGCTCTTCCAAAACTACTATACTTATATATTTTTTTTTATGTATAAATTTCTCATTAAGTGAAAGTAAATTTCTTTGGGAAAATAAAGTTTTTTTAACCGCAAACGGTGCCTCACGCCGATAACGTGTTTTTCAACCAACGTATTACAATTTCTTGACATAATTTGAGTAAAAGTATTGTATAGACTTCCGAAGAATAGAGTTGGGTATATATTTTAGTGTAGACCACGAAATGAACTGACCTATTGGAAAAATAACTATAGGCTCTTGGATTTACAGAGTAATCACGTGGTTTCAATTGGTTTCGCAGCTGCATGCAACATTGCTGGATTGAATAAAGAATTAAAATTATTCCAATATTTTATTCGTTTATATTATTATATTTATTATATGTATAGATGTATTTATATTATTTTATTCGGTACAAATACAGTTAAGAAGAAGTAATAAAGGTTTTCAAAACAAACAAAGTCGATTGCTCGACCTGGGAATATAAACCAGGCTATGATGCAAAGACTAGAGTATTTTAGACAAAAGTCTGTAAACTGATTCTATGTAAAAATCTTACGCTGATGTCGTGGCCGTGTCGCGATGAGTAAGTGGCACAACCGTTGTTTCAGGCCAAGAAACCTCGAGGGCAATGACCGCTTACCTGCAAATTCAGTACTCCATCAATGTTAAAAGCTGTAATCATTTCAAGCTTGCCAAAGATCCATGCATAATATGTTTAGTACTGTACTAGGACAAAAGAAAATACACCCATGTCGCATTTATGACCATAAGAATTAAACCCAAAACTAAATATAATACCTACCAGTAACTAACTACTGCACGAAACTCTCTGAATATACTATTTGAACGATAAATTCAAATAAACACAGTAATCCCTGCAATATTCACGTAATACCCAAAAAATCCTGAAATGCCTCGGAATGCTTGAATTCATAATTAGGTACATCATGTTTGTGAACCAAATTACCAGTTAAAAGACTAATGATGTATGTTAAAGGCTTATAACGTATTGTTTTCAAATTTCAAATATCCTTAGAGAGCCAAGGTCGATATTGTGTATGTTGGAAAGGTCTAAGTTCCAACGCTCCGATGACGCACAAAAGATTGTTCCAAACGGCTATCATCTTATTGTGTGGTTCCAACTCACGTAGTTACTTTTTATGAGTTTACATAATAAATTAATATTAATGACAAAGTTTCGAAACTGAAAAATATATTTTTCTTTTTTTAAGTTCCTTTGTACTTTGTTTGTTGTTTCTCACGTAATGGTTAAAAGTCCCGTTGAATTCTTTTTGACAGAGATGTTACATGTTACTTTTTTACTAACTTTAACGAAAGATTAATTCATTTTCATTAATCAGGTGGCTTGAAAATTCATAAGCTTGACTGTCCAATAATCTAATAGGCTACATAACCTTCAGCTTGTATTAAACCAGATAATTTTACCAAAAAACTCTAAACTCATCTTTAGTATCCCCTAATAGTAGCCATGGATAGACATTTAGGACTACCTATATCTAATTTCACTGACTCACCGAACGCCCAATACCACTTTTCTCTTCCCATCCTTTTTCCTTGCCGCTCCCCTGGCAATTGAGCCCAATTGCAACACATCTGCCGGCCATCACATTTGCCGGCTGGCAACACATCCATGATCCAGCGTTGTGGGCGATGTTCATGGGGGGCAGAGATCACGTACAATCAGGTGACTTGTTTGCTCGTTTGCCAGACCCACGCAATAAAAAAACGCACCGTTGCAACTCCTGTAAAACAGGACAAAGAGTGGGTTTCAAAAAATTGATGCCATGCACGTAACCGTTTAGTCCACCTAGAAGGACTACTTAGAAGGCGAAGAGAGGACACAATAAAGAGAGCAGGATGTCGCTATATGCAAGTCGCTCACAACAGGTCGCTTTGAAAGTCCGTGGGCAGGCCTATGTCCAGCAGTTGACGTCTTGTGGTTGAGGACGACGATGACAATGTGTGAAGCTTGGCAAGGGTGCAAGGGACTCTAGCTTCTCTTCAACAAAGAATACAAATAAAGATACCTAGTTGTGGAAGAATACAGCGCTACAAATAAAAGCGGTAGCGTTGAACAAAGAATAACTGAGGTTTATGGTGTTACTTTAACCGGTGGAATGTTTGAACTGCGAAATACTGCGGAAAGGTTAACTACGCGTATGGAGTCATTGTCAGTTGAGGAAACAATTTGTGACAAGTACATAATAATACACTGTTTTGTAATGACTGTAGATAATTGATTTAATTGACAAGAATATACAGGTGAATAGGCCTGTCTTGCTAGCATTATTTTTTTCTAATATAAGACCGGTAACGCGAAATAGGCTTAACTGGCTATAATTAGGATTTATTAGAAGGTTAGAAAGAAGATCGGTTTTACCGAATATGTTTTTGGGCCCAAAAATACTGCTCGATGTAAATTCTTTGCGTGTCACTGTTGGTCTTGGCTGACCGGAGTTGCAGTGATCGGGATACATTTACACTGAGAACCATTAGGTGATTTACTGCTTTGGACGGCAAGATTGTCATTACCAGTGACCTACTTCTTTATAATAGTTGATATTTCTTAATTAAAATGGCCTTAACAGACACATGTGTTTTATTACATTTTATCTTGTAATTTATCGCGTGCATCATGTATAGTAATGATTCATTGCATCTGTTGCATTTTCTTTGTTTTGATCACTACTTATTGTTTCAATACACACAAGACTCCGAAAAGTCAGGGGTATGCCCTGGGATTAGAACCCGCGACCACCGTGAACATGTTGGCAGCCGCGTCTGACATTTCGGAGTCCAGTTAGTATTGACTATCACCACGCACTATAACGGTGAAGCAAAACACCGTGAGGAAACCTGCTTACCATAGCTATTTGTAAGAATTGCTATAGTATATAAAGTCCACCAACCTGGACTAGCCCAGCGTGGCGGAGTATACGACCTAACCCCTCTCAATCGTACCCTCGATTGTAGAAGAAGAGGTCCGTGCTCTGCAGTGGAACGTATATGGGCTAATACAGATGCAATGTTTATTGTTTAATCATTATTAGGCGTACACGTGACGCAGTAAGGCGAAACAAGGACCCACATGTTTAACCCCGCACTGACGTAAATATTTGCCTAGACAACAAAATAAATATTTGTTTCCTGTCTGGGTATTGTGGGAACGAAAAATTGCAGTTCTTACCCAGTATCTAGTCTCTAAGATTCAAGAGGAGACATTTGACAGTAGAGATGTGACAGACTATTTTAGTGTCGCCCTATATTTTAAATACCACGTCGTTTTTGGAGGTTTTAGTTTTTTTTTTTATTTTTGTCGATCATCCTAGTGATTTAATTTCCCATCCCCTTCATCCTGAATAGTTTGCAACGACCTATAAATGCACTTAAGTCGTCTGGTAGTATTTTTGAAAAATGATAATCATTATTAATCGAAAAGACGAATGGAAAGAAGCACGCTAGGTCTGAAACTAAAAGACTAAGTTAGAAGCATAGATAACAAGCGCAAAACAAAATTAACAGATATATCGTTACGTATCAACTTAAATGGAGATAGACTGGACATATTCTTCGATGCAAAAAGGAAAAATGTAGAAACAGCTGACAATTTGGTACCCAAGGGACAACTCTAAGAGCCAAGGTCGTAAAACAAGAAGATGGGAGGATGAACTTAATATGACATTACGATCTCTTTGGTTGAGAGTGGCAGCGGCCAGGGATCAGACGGGAAAAGTCTCTCGTAGTTTCTAATACCCACGACAGAAGACTAGATCTTAGTGTTTGGTTAGGACTATGTATGTGACTGTTGGGAGTATTTATTTATTTGTAAATCTTACCTATAACATGACCTATCTTAACAAATAAGGAAAACAAAGTACCTCGCCTGCCATTTTATGCACTTAGAGTCAAAGAGGTAATAACTTCACTCAACCGCCTTATGTCAGCGAATGAACTAATGGCTCGAGTTGGCACTTACCCTCTGCAAGTTTCCGTGTCTAGGAACGCGATCGATCTGTCTCAATGTGTAATATGACATTAACGCGGTCTAAAACACACTTATAAAAAAGTTTATTGAATTAAACATTGAAAAAAGGCGTACTCATATGAGTTGCAGTCAAAGCCTGATATTGTGATAATGATATATTTAAATACTCCTAAGTCCTACATATTATAATAGTCGGAAACCACATTTCGAACTAGTTATGTAAAAGTCCATTAAGTCGTCAACTGAGTTTGGCAAGGAAAACGGTAACATCCAGCTATTGGAAAAAAATAAAAAAGACATAATTTCCAAATATTATGCATAAAGTTATGACATTTTCCTCGGGAGGGACGCAAACATGTCCTTATTGCAACCAACATTTTGCGGAATTTTCGCAAGATATGGTTCAGGGCGAGTCTATCGCTATGCAGAAAACGAATTCTAGGACCAGACTACTCATGATCATGATAGTTTAAAAAATATATATGACATTATTAGACGAGATTATAAATGAGCTAAAGTGTAAAATAAGGTAACATTATTGGGACATTTATTACTACCATAATATAAAATATAGTAACTATAAAATTTATACAAAACAAAACGTAGCCATTGATGGAACGGCTGTATTCAAATCAATTCCATTTTAGGAGGCTCAGAGCGCTAGTAATCGAATTATCGCTACCATTTGCATTCACCTGTCAATTTATACATCATTCTGCGATACGCTTTGTGCCTCCGCTCACAATCGTTTTTATTCCAGCTCTGAAAATTTACAAAGTCTGACTATTGCTGTCGTCAAGCAACAGTACGTAAGACGTACTGTTGTATTTAAAAGAAATTATAGCGAGTGATAACGGAACATTAAGAGACTTAATACCTAATGTCTCGGGGTGACGAGCGCAGCGCTGTGCTGTTATGCATATTATCAATTATAAGTTCTGAATGTTGCTTCGTAATGCAATCAGGCAGATGACGTATTCGTTTCGTTACTCATCATCATTAGTCCGTTGCAGTTTACTGCTGGACTGCCTCTCCCAAGATACGCCACTGTTCTTAGGTGCAGTTTAGTCTGATACTACTAAAAAAGGAAGTGCACCTGACAGCTAATGCAGTATCGACCGCCGACTCAGGATTATCTGTACCTTTCGATTCAATTACACTGAAAATATATGAAGCTTCAAGCTTCACCTACCACGCTGCCGACATGCGTCCGAGGTGATTATTGGATTTAGCATGTCACATAATACAGACTGACGTGCCTTAACAATAGCTACTGCGAAATACCAACAACCCATACCGAATTAAGGTGGCTTACGTATCTGTCTCAACAAACAGAAGACCAATGATGGCACGGAAATGAGCATGTTATTAACATGATGGAAAATGGTCACCACGGCTGGAGACGACCTAAGACCAATATGTGGTTTCGCAAAAAAAAAATTTCTGAGACCTCAATGTTTGTTTGTTTTTTAAGTCGTAATGACCTAGCAATGCTGGATTTTGCTAGCTGGTGAGGTGTATCACATTAACAAAAAAATCTCTTCTACTGGAATTTGTAAATAGTCTTAGAAAACCAAAAATTAAAATTGAAACGAAGATTACGGATTATGTTGTCTCTGCTATATATCAATAAAGAAATGTAATAGTAAAGCTAGTACTTAACGTCAGTTGTCTATTAAACAGTGATAAAACCCGGTCGATTTCATCAAATCGTGCGGGATGTATCTACTTAACGTCGCTTCAGGACGGCCGCACCAAATCAGTGCAAAACACCAACGACGTTATCGTTCACGTGCACTCAATATAAACAAACCAATTGATAATATTGAAAATTATGCAAACATTATGCAATGTTTCAGTACATGATTCAACAGCTAATGTCATGTGTTGTGTACATAACATGCCGTCACAGCAGTCTGCAGTAGCGTAGCGAGTGTTTAATAATTACATCTGCAACAATCGATGTTTTGTTTCTTCATCGTTTGTCTATTGTCTCCTGAATCCTATTTAACCGGTTTTGGTAGATACATAGACAATATTTCGCTCATCTTGAAGTTAGCACAAATTCCTGACTCCGGGCTGATAATTAATAGAAAAATCCAATTTCACTTTGCCCGACCCGGGATTCGAACCCGAGACGTCAGCTTTGTGATCATACCATAGTACCACTACGCCACCGAGGCAGTCCTCATTCTGCAACTTTTGATATTTAAATTCCTCTCCCCGTGGCATGAATATTTGTATTGACAAACCGTAAATACATTAGCATGTTTGATGTTACTCATGTACTTATATTTGTGTAACTTAAGTATCTCATTTCAAGTTTGATAGACTTTTGTTATGAATGAAATGAAAGCATTATTGATCTTAACATTTTTTTGTTTGTCTACAGGCAGCAGCTAGTTAATGAAAATTAAACGATGAATAGTAACTAATAAAACGAACAATATTGATGGATTTATAATTGCAGATAAATACTGTAAAGGAAAATTATATAGAGTGCCAGTACAAATGATCCTTCACATTCAAACGACAACGAATTTCCTATACATATTTCATTGAAGTTTCTTTACTACGAGTATAATAATTACCCCAGCAATTATTTTCTACTTACCTTTTCACCGTCCCCAAATTTGTTGCCTCCTACCAAAGATTTTTTTTTTATTATCTATTAATCATATATGATATATAAATATAATATATTAATTATAAGTATTGAAATAGATGGATATAAAATTAATATAAGATAATGAAGACATTTCAGATGTATTTATTTATTAGCCTTACTAAACTCACTGAGAAATCATACATATGAAAAACACTTTAAATGTGTCACTCGATTTGGTAGTTTTACCCATAGTAACACAACTCATGTTTTTAAAACGTAAATAAAGAAGCCTTCCGTTATTTTTTGATTAACGCGTAAAATATAACTAAGTATTTATTAAAGTACGCAAATAGGAAAACAAAACTGACATTGAATAGGGGTTAAAGAAAAAATAATTAGATATTTGAGCTCTAATCCTACAATATTAGTGTTCCCAGAAATATTGTCTGCTTCGATTTTTATGCCAAACAAGACATACATAAATAAGTTTTTTTTATTGCAATAAATGTCAAAACTATAGGGTAATTCACGTTATTAAATAAGTTCAGTTGCAGTGCAGTTGCAGTTAAGTTTCGATCAAAACAGACCTTTTCGTATTCTCGTAATTTTGACAACCGCTGTCAGATACGTACGCGTCAAGTCCGCGTCACGCGAGCGGTTTAGCGTATTCTACTGCTGCGTGTTTTATGTGCGTGATTCAGATCGCAACTTGATCGGTATTCACGTGTAAGCTTCTTGCATACGACTGACGTATAGTTGAAGCGCAGCACTCGCGCAGTTTACATATAGCTTAGGTGCAGTTCACGCGCAGCTAAACAATTACAAGAATACCATTTTGCACTAAGACGTAAACTTAATTGCAAATGCACCGCAACTTGATCGGCGCGTCAAAAAATTACGTGAATTACCCTACAGATCCTTGCTGTAGGTCCTTAATTTAATAATAAAAATAGTTGGAATTAATATAATATTTTTTATTGCTGTGAATGGCGAAACGAACATGCCATTCGCCTGATGGTAAGCGATACGACTGCTCATAAACAGTAGCAAAAATAAGCAACACCATGAATTACAAATCAACGCTTGGCATTCCACTGCGCTCGCCATCCTGAGACAAGATGTTAATGATCTAGTAGGTAGTTACTCTAGCTAGTGGCTACAATATCCTTTAACTCAGAATACAGCCTATGACATATGACACATATAACCTATTAGTTATACAAATATTTTGAATGAATCTTCCTCATAGTTTTAGTAAAAATTGGGTGAAACTTGTTTGTGCTTAAGATTAAAATTAGATTATTCTTTTATGTTTAACAAATGTTCTAAGATTCGAAGTTAATTATTTAATCTCTGTCTGTGGGTGTAAATGTCTGTAAATAATAGTAAAAATCAAGAACAGACTGCAGTCCTCTTCGATAGCATTATCCAATGTTCACCTCCACAAAATCATTTAACCTTCAAATCAAAATAGATTATCTGAAACATAGACATTTGGACTTCAATAATTATTTAGGTTATCATTGTTTACATAATTTGTTAAAGTGACGAAGGAAGACGAGGTCAAGCGACCCTTATCTTACGTTGGTTCCTGAAATCCAAGACCTTTGTTAAATATTGATAAGTTTATAAGTATGAGGACCTTGTTGAAGGTCGTTAATTTTATTGTAGTAATCGGTCGGATTAATCGTGATTCAGCCAGTGTTTTATAAAGCACAAACGTAAGTAACTGCTTTGCTCTATTTGAATTGTACTGCACAGTCTGCACTGCATAAAGTTAATCTTTCATGCCGGTAGGACAAAATAGTAGGCCAGTCCAGCGGCGGATGCGAAAGGGCTGATGATTTTGATAATGAGGACAAAATAAAGAGTGTTTGGTAGACATTTAGGGTTTATGAATTGTAGTTAGTGTTGTTGGTCGTGGTCATAGTACATTTTGGTATAAGTTCATACTACGAATTTTAAACAAACACAAAGTATTATTTAATAATAATGAAAGCTCCTAATTAAATAATACGAGTATAGCTTTATGATTACATTTTTCAATTATCCAAATAATTTCTAAGGACTTTCATTTTATTGTTTTTTTATTCCTAGAATCAGTAAAATATTAGTTACACATGCAAAGAATAATCGAATCTATTTGAATGAAACCATATTTCTATCTTGTTGGTTAGGATTAAGTTAAAAGTGTAAAAAATCTGTTACGCAAAATTACCTGAATATTTTAATAAACTGCCTGAATGCAAGTAAAATTCTTACACGATATCTAAAGACTTTACACCGCAGACTGTTCGACGTTCAATGTTTAATATGTACGGGCGTTTCGTGCGTGCTATGTTGACATTACTTTCTGGAACATCTTTTGCTTCTTTGTGAGCGCGAGCAAACTTGACCCCTTTTCAGAGATACAAGTCTTTTAGCTCCGACGCCTAAGTATGCGGAGATTTGGCTTCGGCGCTCGGGGTATCAACGCTTTTTATCGTATTTCTTAAAGACTATATTATTCATTTATTTATTGAACTCTGTAATACGAAATAGGAAAGACACGAAACATACTCAATTAATAATTACGAGTAAGACAATTGGCGGTCAAACAATATCACTTTCGGCTATTTCTTCCAAACAACCTTGAAATGGAGTGGAATGAGCACTTTTATTGACTAGACGGAACGACGAGACGAACAAATCGTTCGCTTGATATAAAGTGATATGCCCATTATCAGGAGCAACCGTTCATAAATTACTATTCCTAATTGATAGAATTGCACTGCGCTCACCCCAAGACATTAGGGGCTTTGTTTCTTAATCCCTATTAATTTCACGTGCTACTTTATACTTTAAGCCGGGACGTAACAACGCTTGTGCACTGCTGTTTGACATAGCACGCAGACAACCTACGTACCTACCCAGACGGCCTCTTGTAAAAGTTGAAAACTATGTGTTCGAAGACCCGAAACAAACATCGGCGGATCTCACAAACATTTGTCCCGTTGCGGAGAATGACTCAAGTCAACTGCGCCATGGAAATTGTAAAATTATAAACATTACTTACAACGTAGATAAATTTAAAGTAAATTGTATTTAGTGATATTTACTTAATGATATTGTTAAAGTTGGCAAATATTTTCGTGGGAACTTTATCTTTGTGAGGTATAATTATAAATTGCTTTGTTTTGTAATCAAAATGTCATGGTTGGTGATATCGTGAAAAACCCGTTATACTGACACGATATGTCGGGTTCCGGGTTCAGCGGGTGTACATTCGATTTCCAACAGGCCGGAATAATTATTTATTTATGAAGATTCATTAACACAAATTATAATAACATTATTGCAAGTAAATGTCCTGAAAATACATGAAAAAAATTACATTCCTTAATGTTTTTTCAGGACGAGGAACACAACATGTACATTAAATTAATTGGTGAAATACAAGCAAAATTAAATTTAAAATTAAAATAACATTAACAATAATTAAAATAAAATTTACAACAAAACAGTGATAAAAACAAAATGTCAAAAACCCTGGATTATTTTGACACCGACAAGAGTGGCCTATCCTATTCTCGATGGCCACGTAACAGGCATACCCTAGTGTGGGATTCACAATTGTTGCCTAATTTTGTAACTAAAACCGTATAATATTTTTTAAATAACATCTCTCATCGGTGATAACCCTAGTTTGTTTGCACTGTAATCAAGTGCGTATGATGACTATGATGTCAGTATTAAAAAAATATCGATGGCTCGCAGTCAACAACTATCACTCGTACAAAGTGGATAGTTTGTAAGGTGAGTGCGTGCGCACCGAGAACGCACTCAAATACCTGCATTTCTACTCGTATTAGCAAGAGACGTGAACAAACTACTTAGATAGCACTTAAGCATTTCCAAGAAAACATTTACTAAAAAAAAGCGCAGCACTTACGATTTCTCTTAGTGCATTTCATGGGAATTGGGATGCAGTGATTACCTCTCGGTCATGACAACAAGTCTTCAAATAGCAGAGCCACATTCTAGCCGATGTAGAACACGCATGGACCGCCGTCAGAAGAAGCTGCCACGATATTACAGCTGCTATTAACTCAGAAGTTTAATATTTTATAATTAAATTGAAGTTTCGCAGTCTAGCTTTTTAACTCTCTGGTTGCATAAATAATAAAATTGCTTGAGACTAGAGTACTCAGGTGCGCGTTTATTGCACCAAATAGTATATTAAGTAACTTTGGATGAAAATACAACAAAATAAATTGAAAAAAATTGACAATTAGTGCCGCTAGACGAAGTTTCTTGCGTCGTTTCTTCCCCACAGTTGTAAAACGTTACGAAGTGGAGACAAGGGTAATTAACAGCTCAAAAGATCTTAAATTATTCGAATAAAGAACATTTTGACGTTACAAGCAGCCGACGTGAATTTTGCCATCGTCTTTAGATTTTAAATATGCTTGTGTGATGTCTGGACCTAATAATCCTCATCCTACTTCCTATTCACTCCAACACGAAGAACCAGGAATAAAACAAATAACCAAATTATGCGCCGTGTTAAGTTGACTTTTTTTTAGAGATAGGTCCGGCAAACGAGCAAACACCGCAAACACCTGATGGTAAGTGATCACTGCCGCCCATAAACATCCACAACGCTGGATCTTGGACGTGTTGCCAGCCCAATTGGAAAGGGAGTGGAAAGGGGTATTGGGCATCCGACAATCTCACTCACCGGACGAAACGCGATAGGTGAGCTGTTGTTTCACGTCGATTGCCTGTGAGACATAGGTACCGCCCCGGATAAACCTGCCCATTCATGCTGAGTCATAACTGACAACAGAATGGCTCTACCACTTCCAAAACTGACTTTGTGAAAAGTCAAATTTAAATATCCTAACGTAATTTTAGGTACATTTGCAAATCATATTCTTTTAGTGTTAATTTTATTAAACACAAAACAGGTTACAATCACGAATGCAGTTTACACATGTTTTTTTTTTTCTGTAATTATAACCCAATAAAAAGTAAATTACAGGTAGAAATTGGTAATAACAATTATCTATATAAGCAAAACAGACAAACTATAAATTGGAAAGAAAAATAATATAAGGTTTAGTAATTTTGTTTCATAAATCATTGTGGATATTTTGGATTCTGCTAGATTGACATTAATCTTCATGCTCTGTCAATTGTGATCGAACATACGTGTTACTATTATTAATTTGTTATTTATTGAGCCCATCAATATCCATAGCTGTTGAAATGGGCAATTTAATAAGTGTAACGATTTATTATTCCTACGTAGTGAATAACCACCGATTTGACGTATATTTTTTTTTATTACTTTCAGAATTGAGCTGAAAATAGTTTTATTAATTTACCTACTTGTATTAACCCATCAATCTCTAGAGACATCTATTTTAATAAGGGCTATTCCTAGGTAAGTAACCGACATAGCCCAGCGGATTAGCAAGTTGAAGTGGCAATGGGCGGGGCACATAGCACGGAGAACTGATGGCCGATGGGGCCAAAAAGTTCTCGAATGGAGGCCACGAAGCGGAAAGCGCAGCGTGGGACGTCCACCCACTAGGTGGTCAGACGACCTGGTAAAGGTCGCGGGACGTCGCTGGATGCAGGCTGCCTCCAACAGGTCACTGTGGAAATCATTAGGAGAGGCCTATGTTCAGCAGTGGACTTCCTTTGGCTGATGGATGGATGGATGGATGGATTCCTAGGTATGCGTATCATAAATCTAATTGGCAGTGTCCATAGTCCGTGAATCTTGAAGCCGTGGATTCGACTACATCGTTGGGAAATTTATTTCGTGTGAATTTCGCTTCGAATTTGAAACGTGAGATATATGGAGTAATTACATATGGGCAAAGCCTTTGTTCAGCAGTGGACTTGTAGAGAATGATGTAGTAATTAAGAGAAATACTGCAGGACTATTGAACCTCGTTTCCTTCTGAACCATTCCTTTAGACTCAAACCTTAAGGTCAACAGGCAACGTTTTTGTCAGTCGCTGTTCGCCTGCTTGCTTTGGGTTAATGTCCATCTCGAATAGTGTTCATGCCTTTAATTATTTGCCTACTTTATACACAAAACGATGCAAACAACTTTAAAAACATAATAACGGTGTTAAAAGGTGAGAAGATAAAACGTAATAAAACAAATGAAATGAGTTTTTAATAGCCGACGTGAACTTCAACAGTGGTATCAATTAATTTACGAAGATAAAGATGTTTTTCTATTTATGCACTAAATTGGAAATAAATAAGAGTGTTTTTAAGTATTGCGATTTCACGGAAACTTATTAAAACTTAATTTATCAGAAATCCTCATTTTTTAATACGTAAGGAATTTATTTGTGCACATAGTAAGATGCTGTCAATTTCATGATTTCTTTTAGATTAAATATTATTATTTAGATTGCTAATGTCCAGTAAGAAAAAAACTGTAACTGCAATCGCAATACGAACAGATTTTACGTGCTTTTTATTCGTTTTTGGTAAAGTTCCACAATCCCGGGATCATCCCGAGGCCCGGGATTGTTTCGATAAACCCGAAATCCTTAATTATAGTGTGTTGTCTTATTTATAAGTTCAATGGATCCAATTAAGAACAAAATCTAAAATATGATATATTTTCGTTGTACGCTTCAAATAAATTCCCTTTATGTCAAAACATCTTACCAATTACATAATACATTAAGTACGGTAATTGGAATTTCCATATTATTATATGTTTACTTATAAACTTATTTATCTTATCCTGTTACAAAGATAAAATTTGGTTTCGGGGTAGCTGACTCCCTGGATTAACACTTAGGCTACTATGTATCCCGAAAAAAAATTGTGTTTCCGTAGGATGAGTAACTACTTAATTCAAATATACATATTTGCTACTCTTTCAACCTCGAATGGATGGCAGGGACAGGAGAGGACAGGATTGAATGCTTTTCTTCATGGGTCAGAATAAGAAGGGACAGAACGGGATACAACGGGACAGGACGGGATAAGCAATAGGTACGACGACGGCGACCAAAGTAATTTTAAATATAAAACAGTACGCGAAATAATATATTGTTGATGTGCACTGTCGCTGGATGCAGGCCGCTTCCAACAGGTCTATGTGGCGGTCCATGGGGGAGGGCTATGTTCAGCAGTGGACTTCCTGTGACTAAAGATAGAGATGTGGACTGGACTCAAAAACAATCTTCATCCGGGCAAAGCCGGGCCGGGCCGCTAGTATAGAATATTACAAGCACGCAATACAAAAAGTATCTCAAACAGAGACGATACAAATCAATTGTCCAGCGGTCGGCAATTGATACCAAATTGCTATTGTTAACATGTTTAACATTTGTTAGCGACAATCAGACGGAATTGAACCGGCAATGTACCCAATGTACATGTTCGAAGTCCACGTGACGACCAGACTGTTGCGCAACCAAATCAACTTAATTACAAAGATTATTATACTGAAATGGAATTCCTTTCTGTTTATTTAAGCCGCGGAGATCGTTATACATTCAATAATTAAATTATCAATCTCCTTGGACATCTTTTAATTACATTATTAATTCATGTCTATCCCGTCCATCTAATACCCCTGAGTGTTATAGACTTTTAGACTCGAAATATTATAGACATTTAGTGTTTTAGAGAGTATCTACACTTTATGTGAATAGACTGCCTCGGTGGCGTAGTGGTACTACGGTACGATTGCAAAGCTGAGGTCTCGGGTTCGAATCCCGGGTCGGGCAAAGTGATATTGGATTTTTCTATTCATTATCAGCTCGGAGTCAGGAATTTGTGCCCGATATGGCGATAGGCTCGCCCCCTATCACATTGTGGGACGGAATATACAAGGCGAAAGGTGGGTGTTCTGGTAGCACCTCTGCCTACCCCTTCTGGGAAAAAGGCGTGTGTTTATGTACGTTTATTTATGTGAACAGCACTCAGCATATATTTTTAATTGAAATTCGGAAAACGTGGCCTTATTGCCTTCTATCTAGCTATATTTTAAATAAGACGCAGACATTACCAATAAACACACAAAATACTGCAAACTAATTCGACGATATATCTTGCGCAGCTCTGAATAACAATAAAAACGTTTATAAATGATGTATTACCAATATACATTATACAAGTACTTCATTAACAGCTCAACAGCGGGTTAAAGTCCATCCTTTGTGTTCACAATATCGCGTAGTTTTTCACAATGCGTTACATTATAACTGATAACTAAGGATGTTGCTGATTCAACAGTCGTGTTAAATACAACACGATAATGGAGTAATCATGTAATGTTTCTGGAACAACAATATTTCTGTACAATATGCGGGTCAAATTAGCCTACGCGTCTAGGTTGAATAGTGAAGACAAGCCACTTTTTGTGGGGCTTCTATTGTGAAAGTCTAATAATATAAAATATTCGTTGCCCAGGTCTGAAATTAAAACTCAGCGTGGTAATAGATCCTAATTGTATCTTAGAACGGAAATAAACTCGGTAAAATGTAGGGTGCCACTAGTGACTTCTACACGTATCTATTCCGGACTTTACAGATTTTTTTTATTTTTATTTAATAGGTCCGGCAAAGAGCAAACACGTCACCTAATGGTAAGTACTCACTGCAACCCATGAACATCCACAACGCTTGGATAAAATAGATGTGTTGCCGGATCATCAAATCAGGAGGGGAGCGGGAGGGGAAAAGGATGGGAGAAGGAAAGGAAGAGGAGGGATATTGGGCATCCGGCAATGTCACACACCGAACGACACGCGATAGTGAAGGTATTGCTTAAGCTAGCTTAATCACTATAGTCGCACGATATACCAGTGTTCAGTGTTCAGTGGACATAATATGTGGTTGATTAATAACCAAAACTACGGTCTGATCTTATGTAGAAAGTTGGAGAAAGAAATCGTTTCTTAATATATTTGGATATGCTAATATTAGTACTGAGAATGTATTTGTCAACATTAAACCTTTCACGCAGTATTTTTTTTTCTATGTGTCTGTGACAAATAAATCGGTTTTCTTTCTTTTCTTTCAGTAACACTGAATTAGTACAATTTACATAGAGACATTATATGACCCCAAGATTTACATAGCGTACTTTTTAGTATGGTAAAATGCACAATTATTATTTGAAATAAGATATGATGTCTAGATGAAACAAAGAAATAAAATTATCTTGATTTATTGGTCATTTGATTGAATAGACGTAATCTTAATCTAGACTATTTTAATATTGTACTCGCTATTTTTAAAATAATATCGCCAATCTTTGATTCAAAATCAAGATAACAATATAGGAAATAAATAACTTTATTGTTTTGTTCATCGTGCGGTATTTTTCTATAGTGATTTAGTCTACAATCACGGCAAATGCAGCGTTAAGAGCCAACCTACATGGTTACGAGAAAATCTGTAAGAATCACAGAATTTCCATTAATGAAGGCCACTTCTTATAGTTTAAAATACAAGGATTAATGGCCTTAAAAAGTAGTTTTTCTTTATTACAAAATATTATTTTTTATTTTATTTATTAAGGAAAACTTACAACTAGCATAAAACATAATAAAAACATAAAGTACAAAAAAAGAAAAGGTCAATTACCACATTTATGAACTGAATAAACATAATATAAAACTTAAATCAAGTGAGGTCATGCTCATGATACACGTATCATTTTTTTACATAAATGTGCAGAAAATAAATTGGGTACCTAATCTGTAGACCTAAGTGTCTAGTACTATTAGACTATACTATAGACCTAAGTACTATTAAAATTTTAATCATAAAATACTTTACCTACTTGATATTACGTAGTTATATGTACAACACGTAAATTCTTTTTACTGTTAGAAATATATTATTATATCGACATCATCGTCATTGGTCACAATTCGCAAAGTCACTACTGAACATAGATCACTCAATGACAGACAAAACGATATTCACAGCGACATACACTCGCCATGAAAATAATAATATATGCAACGTGAAATAGGCACAGAAATATGCTTTTATTAACCGATTTGAAAAAAAAGGAGGAGGTTCAAAATTTTTATGTATTTTCACCGATTACTCGAAGACGCCTGAACCGATTTGGGAAAATCTTTTCTTGTTTCCAAGCGTATACTTCATAATAAAAAAATAATACGTTATGTTATACGCGTTTTGATAATTGTGTGCTTGATGGCGATTCTAAATTAGATAAATAATTGAATAATGTCCATACTTAATATTTTAAAATTAATTAAAATAAATTAATACCAGCTTATATATTTTCCGTAGCATGTATACGTAATTTACGCGGACAAGTATTGAGCACGCAATTAAATGCAATTTTGCAATGTTATTCGCAGAATTTCTACCATCATTATTGCAGTCAAGTGGTCGTAATTGGCTTAAATAGATCACACACGCAATAGTTTGAGCATAAAATAACAAGTTTACATACATTTATATCTATGTGATATTTCTGCTAAGGTTGCAGGAAGTCGCTGGATGCCGGCCACTTTTAACAGGAAATATGAAAATCCTTGGAGGGAGGTCCATCTTCAGTGGACTTCTTGTGGTTCAAGAGAGAATATTTTGTATTCCACTTTAAAAACAAATGGTTATGCGCTAGCTATTTCCAGGACTGATAAAAATGCGTCTCATTGGTAAAGAAGTGCCTACATTCGAACCGGTTCACTTTACTATATATTTATGTATGTGTAAATATTATGTAAGGATAAAGGATAAGAAGGAGGACAGGGTGAAATGGCGCAATTTGGAGGAGGCCTGGATGACAATATAGGCTGACGATAAATAAGTGATCCTAGAACACGACACACATGACTCAGTATAGCAGGTTTTACCCCTGGCATAGTGATCGTAATAAATCTAAAAAAATTAAGACAAATGTGTTTCATTCTAGCTACTTAATGTTCAATTTAGAACCTTAATGTATCTCTGCATTACCTTTTAGTTGATTAGTTAAAAATGTCTTTGGCATTTAGATTGGCCTTATACATATACAGTATATGATGTATAAAATAAATAAAATTCAAATCTTTGTTCAAATAATCTTTACGCGATACTTAAATAAAAAAATGATACTACCACCGCTAACCGCGTTTACAACCGTAAATAAGAAATTAAGAAAAATCCCTTAGCAACACCAAGTTTTTTTCTCTTTATGTTTCTTTTTTACCTCTTTCCTTTTTTAAAAATACCTAAGGCCAAAGAACTGCAATGTCGAGGAAAATATTAAAAAAATATTTATTTAAGCAATCATCACAGTTTGGCCAGGTAAAGCAACGCGCGGCTCGGTCATTGCTCGACCGCTTGTTACAATACGTCGTAACTGTCTTCTGATTGAGCACAAATATTTTAAACAAGAAGTCTCTCGAGAACTTCCATTGCAAAGGCATTTATATCAAATCTGTTGCGCCAATGACTTTTATTGAAATCATGAGTCTGTCGAGTGTCGGGAAACATTTGATTACCTTTTTTGTCAATACAAATCAATACAAGTCATTTTGTCAATACAAGTCGTGTCAATACACGTCATAGTTGAAAGTGATAAGAGTAAACTCACGCTTCTCTCTCTTTCTCTCTTCAGCCACAGGAAGTCCACTGCTGAGAAGAGGCCTCCACAAAGGATCTCCACATCGACCTGCTGGAAGCGTTCTGCTTCCAGTGACTTCCTGCAACCTCCGCCAGGTCGTCCGTCTAACTTGTTGTTACTCTAGTGCAATATTGTTATCTTATGAAACCCCTATAGTCTATACAAAGTGAATTCAAATGTTACAAGCTTACAGTGTTTCAGTTGAATCCAACGTAGGAATGCAGATTACTCCTGACTAATTTTACAGCTAAAATGCAAATAATTTATTGAATCTATAAAAATGTTCAACGTCATTTAGATTCAGTATTTTTTTTTATTCTATCGCCCGGTTCGGAAAAGGGTTTTCACCAGAGAAGAACGGGCAAGAAACTCTAGTGTTACTCTTTTCAAAACCAGTTTACAATACAATGATTATTATCTACAAAATAATATGTTAGAAGTTGGTTTAAATCAGAATAGTTCATTAACAGTTGGTTATAAAAAGCAATAATTTATTTATTTCAGTGTTATTTTTTTTGTAAATTTAAAGTTCTGTTACTTTCAACTGTTCATGAGACCCATGAGCCCCCACAGTTGACTATGGTGTCTCGTGGCAGTGTGTGCTTGTAACAAGCACACATTTATAATGGGATAGAAACGAGTTCGGCGAGATGCAGGAGTACCTGCTAAGTAGCATACAGTGGCCACAAATACCTCTGCCTACCCCTTCGGGAAAACACGCGTGATCTTGTGTATGACACTATGAATTCCCACGATCTTTTTTACATTGATGGAATGTATCTACAAATTTTCAACTAAGCTGAATAAACAATGCATACATTTTTATTGGAAGATTATATTAGCATAAATCATCATAATTATTTTTTTATTATGGAAAATAGTGTAGAATATTTTAACATAATATGAATGGCTTTTATTGAATGCGAGACTCGGTCAAAACTAATTTGCCAATCGGTGCATGCGCACTAAAAATGCACTCCGGTATAAACAATGATCAATGAATAGTAATTTATTTAATTACTCATTGCATTGCGTTGGCACAATTTTTCAGTAATCACTCTGTCACAATAAAATAGTATAAAATCTTAAGGTATCTCTGAATTGCTTATAATATGTAATTTGTTATATGTTTTATGCGGAAATATTTTAAATATCTAGGACATGATGAATTCCTTAGGTATGAGTCAATCCACTGACTAATACAAATACTACAGAATAGAAGGTAATTAAAGATTACCTCCATATTAAAAAAAAAATCTAAATAAGGTAGAATAAATTTAAAATAATGCTAGTTGCTAAAAGTAGGCAAGGTTGCCACATGGCTTACATCAAAGTAGTACAGAGGCCAGTGTACGCGTCCGGTGCGCGTGCACTTAAAATGTACTTGACCGCGAATATCCATTGTTTTGTCTGACAGTAATTTTAACGTACATTTTAAACTCAATTTCATATAAAATTCGTTAATTGATATATTTATGTTTTGTATTACCCAAAATTGCTGAGATGTTATCTAAAATTACGAGCTTAAAACATGTGAATTATATACAATAATAGCTGTTTCACGAACAGTTACCACACGGCCTGATCGGAATGGGTACAAAGGTAGGTGCACGCATCGGTGCATGTGCACTCATAATGCACTTGCAACGGACAATGATTAATTGTATTTCAAATAATTACGCCGAGGATGCTTTATGCGTCCCTGTGTCCTTTGTATGATAATTCAGATGAACGCATATGCTTGGTGACAGATTAATTTGCATTCTTGACTCTTATTACAGTGTGTAATTGTTTTATTTGTAAGTCCAATTGACCAAATTATGAACAAAATCCAGAACCTGATATTTCTGTCTTTGCTTGCTTCACGCAAAATGACCTTTTAGTAAAAGGGACTTAGCAATATTAATAAATACATTAACTAATAATGTTTTTCATTCATGATTACTTTTGCAAACCAAATTGATCTTAGTTTGTACAAAAAAATTAAATGTTTCGGTTACTATAAGATACACAAAGAATATCATTGGCCCGGTGGTATGATGTACATGCAAGGAGCCCTAAGGTTTTGGTTGCATACCAAAGTCGGGCATATCATTCATATAAGGTATTACATACATAAAAATCCTGTTTTTCTAATCTCACCCAACAGTTCTGGCCGAACAGGAAGTCAAATTCAAATGAGTATAATTCACCGCCGTTTTTAACAATAAGATTTCCTTTACTGAACCCCCAAGAATTTCAACAGTGACTTGATGGAAGCGACCTGCATCCAGGAACTTCTTGGGACCATAATTAGGTCGTCTATTCACGTTATAAATTATAATGCACATCCCATGCAGCGCTTATTGAATACGTAATAATAATAATTCATATAGGTTGAAAAATACATCACCAGTATAGATTTGTTTGATCAAGGTATCGGTATTTTTATCGCGTGGGTTAAAATTAACGAACCATTATCATAGTTGTTATTCTTTACGTCGGATATTGCCCTTCTGAGACCTTTACAACGTCATTTTATTTACCGAATATTCAAGTGTGATAAGCACTTTTAATGCCAAGTATAGGTTGATTTTTTTTATTCAATAGGTCTGGCATACGAGCAAACAGGTTACCTGAAGGTAAGTAATTATTGCCGCCCATGGAGATTTACAACGTTAGGATCATATATGCGTTGTCGGCTCATCAAATGGGGAGGCGAGCAGGGAAGAAAACAATTTGAGACGGAAAGGAGTATTGGCCACCCGGATGATTATTGGAATTTCGCAATAATTACGATATCTTTATGCTGTTGAAATTCCAACTTCTTGCAGGGAAAATAATAATACAATCGGTAATTATTATCTATGTGAAAACAAAATCCTATTTTGTGAAAGGACACTTTCCATCTTATAGGAATCGGGAATCATAAGTTTTATTTATTACAATTGATAATGATACTTTGAAGGTCTTATTACAATTGGATTTGCCGAGACAAGTAAATATTGTATTCGAAGTAATCCGCTTTTGTTTGATAATTGAAAGAAAACGACGTTAGACTTGCGTAACTGATTCTCTAGTAATTTCGGGGGTATGTGAAGTCTATTACACGCATTATACCAGCACGGCGAGATAAATTTTGAAGAAATAAACTATGAGTAAATGTTGCATCGAAAAACCAACGTAATATTTTATTTATAGAATAATTTCGTTGTTTAAGTCTTGAATTGTGCGCAATTAAAGAATTTGTTATGTTATTTCCACAACAAAAACCCGATTGTTTTGATTGGAACAAACAGACACTTTTACTTGTTTTGTATAAACGTGACGTTACGTGATAAACATTGTGTGACCTATATACCAAATAATTGCTACATTAAAAAGCGAAAGTAAACTTTATTGTTTATACATATTATGGTTTATTTTACATTGCTTGTATGTTTATCCGCCTTGGTATTGATGTAGTACTTTCAAATTGCGAGGTTATTTGTTCGATCCCTAGTATAGATATTAGTCTAGATAGTTATATATTACTCCTTATGACATATTGATTACATTAAAAAATTACGAGTCCGGAAATCAAAGTAGGTCTGATTTGGCAATAGAGGAATCGCCTCAAACCACACGTTATCACGAAATCGTTTATGTTTACATTTTAACTTAAAGCAAATTAGATAGATGTTATGCTGTTGCGTCCTTGAACGTCTATATCTAATATTGTTTTATAATTTAAATAATTGATTTTGAGAACCATAATTCTGAGTTTATGTTTCGAAACTTCTATGTTTCGTCCGGCAAAACTTGTTGTGAATACAGAACGCACTTATTTATTTATCCTTTTTTGCACCATACAAAGAATTATCAATAATAATGAAGAATTAACATAATACACCTTTCAAATAAAAAAAAACGAAAATGAATAAAAAATCAAACCGTTCCAACTCATAACTAACAAACCGCAGTACAAACTTACGAAACCTTCCTGTTAGTCATGGAAAGGTATCGTTGCGATAGACTGAAGGCCCGCAGTTCGTCGACCAATAGTACCAACCACCGTCAATGTTTTGTAACGCCAGTGCGCGCGCACCGAGAACGCACTCAAACATCTGTAATACTTCGAGTACGGGTTAAGTGATGAGAGATGGAAATAAATAAATAAACTGATATGGTGGTACATATTTTCCATGAACATTTGGCATTAAATTTTATTTTTCAGTAGATCTGCCAGAAATGGTCGATTGATTTTGTAAAATTTTAATCATGTAAAAAAATTAAAACTACCTATTGGAAGGGTAATGGAAATGCCAATTTATCTCTACATAATATTAGCAATTAATTGTTCCTACAACCAATAAAATATTCAGAATAATAGCCAGTAAATCTATTGGCCATAAAACAAGATGGCGATTTGAAGTGCATTATTTTAAACAGTATATTATCATTGATGTAATGCTGTATAATAATCTTTGCTTTTTTCTGCAAAGCATTTACAACTTACAAGCTTGGATAAATATAATGTGATAAATATGTACATGTTTATTTTTCAGCTGGCGTTATGGTATTTCTAACTCTATCTCTCTCTCTTCAGCCAAAGGAAATCCATTGCTGAACATAGGCCTCCCCCATAGATCGCCACATAGACCTGTTGGAAGCGGCCTGCATCCAGCGACTCTCTGCGACTTTAACCAGGTCGTCCGTCAACCTTCTGGCTGGGCGTCAATCTCTTTGAAAATAATATTAATAAAATGCTACTTATCTGACAAAAAAACAATTCAAAGCGAATATAAAATAGATAGAGGTTTACCGAAAAGTACCGTGCGATATAATCTAAATATATCAACTACCGTACAACCGACACAAACCCCCTTCACCACCCACTTCTCACGATACGATATTTTTCATTGATAAAACAAGTACACGTGCACCTAAAATGCACTTACGAACAATAATATGCATATGTTTTCATTAAATGAAGACAGTTGATAGTAGACTGGACTGACAAATTAGAGGTCGAAAATTTGAACTCTCCATTGTCTTCCTTTGAATTTTCGAAATTACGTGTGTATTCGTAGAATTGTTGACAAATATGACGGGTAATGAAAACATCGTGATAGTGTACAGAGGACTTCTGACAAGAATTTATATATTTATGAAATCCACCAATCCTTAGTAGGGTAGCGTGGTAAACTACAGCCTAAACCCTTTTACGAGTAAACCGTGGAGGATGAACTCTTTACTGGGTCATTTAAAGGGTCTGATCCATGAAGTAGGTACTTAAACTGTTGTGATGACTAATGTTGCTGCTAATCAAAAGCGCATTTTGAAATCAAAAGTGGCGATATTTTCATGCCTTTTTACCTACTAATAAGTTTACTAATTAATTATTATTAATTGATATTATTCTCCTGGGTTTGTTAGTGATATGTTTGTGTGTGTATTTTAATTGCCTTTGTCTTTGTAGTCATATCTATTGTTTAATTAATTATCACGTACTTTTACGGAGAAGGAAATCTACATATCATATTATGGATATACAAGATTTTATTGGAATCCTCCCCCCTGCACTAGGCTAGCGTGGTGACCTAGGGCCTAACCAGTACTCCTCTAAATAGTTTAAGAAGACCGTGTTCTGCAGCATGAAGTAAATTTATCATTATTGATTTCATTTTATATTTTATTTATGAATATTTATTTTACGGTTTGAGTGTTTCTGAGACCGAAAAGTCTCTCGTAGTTTCTGATACCCACGACACAAGACTCGATCTTAGCGTAGGGTCAGGACCATCAGGTATATGGGTTGGGCGTATTTATTATTATTTATTTATTACCTACATATATTTGACAACGCGCAACTAAACCACTATTTGTGTGAACCTCAGGTATTTGTTTCGGATCTGATTCTATGAGACCGAAAAATCTCTCGTAGTTTCTTATACCCACGACAAAAGACTCGATCTAAGTGTGAGGTCAGGACTATGTATGCGATTGTTGGGTGTATTTATTTATTATTTTAAAATTGGCTCTTATGACTCACACCGCGCCGTGTTGTCTCGGCCGGTGGGATGTGGTTCAGGCGCGTTTCCATTGTGGACTCGATTGGTGTGATTGCGCGCCCGCGATCCTACCGTGCCGCTTGTGCTTACTGTCAGCACTGTTAATACTTTATACATAATATGATATGCAATTGCAGCCTAATCTTCTCCAATATTGCAATTGTTATATATCCTCATTATTATTCGTTTGCGAATAAACAAGCGAAAACATTGACAAAATGCATGAAATCTGCTGTCATACGCGTCAATCTTCAGTGTGATGCGCATGATTTCATAATCTAGTTGTTTTCATGTTTGCAGACAGATTGGCGACCATGTTTACTGATTGTTCTGCGAGCTACATGATTGACTGAGTACCTACTTTAATATAAATTAATACCAAAAAAGTAAACAATTACATCCAACAGTCACACATGTCCCCCACATCCATTTATATTAATACTTAAACGCGGGAGGTAGCGGGTTCAAACCCTTCAAGCACACACCAATGGCTTCCCATATTTACGCATGTATTATTAATTATCGCTTGCTTCAGTGTTCCCACCTAAGAATCTAGTTAAAAATGTTGAAGGATACCTATATTATGTCTACCAACGGCATCACGAGTATGATAACATGGTAAAATAAAACATCTAGATACTGTCAAAGCATCGATGCCAGGCACAAGGCAGGCAACCGATCGTGAAAATATTATGATAAACCAAAATCGTTCTGCAATATTATGCAAAAAAATTATCATCCATCGATCTCGAATGAGGTTTAAAGAGTGTAGATTGAAGGTTCTCACTACACGGTATGCAGCGACTTGACGACGCCCTTCGTATTGGTGACTGCTTGCTATAAGACAGGTCACCAGCATGTCGGCTTACATATACAAAAAAAAAACACAGATGGACAAGCAGATGGTAAATGATCGGGGGTCGCCCACGTGCTGTCTTGGGCAGCCGTTGTCCTAACGTAAAAAAACCAGAGGAGTGTGAAGTTTAGAATAAAATGTTTTCGTTCATATTATTGTGGAAATCCTTGGGTGAAGTCTTTGTTTAGTACCTAGTGGACTTCTTGTGACCGAAGAAGATCATCACAATAATTTAATACGTGGTGTTAATAACCGTGGGTTTTTAAAACCATTCTAACTTAAAATGCATACTTAATATGGCTAACCAAATTAAACATAAATATCCAAATAATGAGCAATCGATCGTGCATAACAAAGGGAGTCTTTGCGCAGTAGGATTCAAAAGGTATGAGTCAACAAAACATTGAGATATAAATTATTTGTGTTGACTCAAAGCTTTTGCTCCCTCGCTGACCTACTAATAATCACTTTCCTGTTTTCATTTGACGTTATCTACGCAATACTACTCACAACAATCAGCTGTTGTAATACAATCTGAGCAATGACGTCAGCACAGCTGGCCCGTATCGCCCGTAGCTTAGTGATAAACAACCGTAACTTACACCCACATAACATCAGCTGTGTTCTTCGTTGCTCGGCTTATCATTATACCGTACGCATCGGCGAAGAACCCGTCATAGAGACCCACGTGAGTATGGGGATTGGGGGGTTTCGAATCCACGTGTGGTCTCCCGACACTACCAGGCGAGCATATTTGTGCCGACAATATCACGTATGTAAATGCTTTTTCTGGACTGCACTGACGTTACCATGAGATGCAAGCCACATCAATGATAAGTGATAATAGATTCCTAAATACGATGGTAGTTTAGAGCTATTTATTTCCACTCAAATTCGTTTTAAACGGATAATAAATAACTTAAATTTCGGTAGCCCAACGGAATTTGCAAAATTGTTTTTAAATAATTAGTTCAATTTTTAACTAATATACCAAAATTACGAACAAGAAAATATCTACGTTTTTAAAGACGCAAATCTATGACAGCGCTTCTTCTTTAATATAATATGTAAATACTCTAAGGTGGGCATTTATTATAATTCTTAATTCATAATTTCAAGTTTCATACGAAAAGTAGAATATTTTTATTTTTTTTGTTATTTGCGTGCATCAACAGATGGCGTTGATACTAATAAGTTATTATAAAAATATTTATTAATGATAATTGATTTATTATCACTAACTCTTTTTCTTATACTCAAATCTATGTACTCAAATAATTAATCTTTTATTTGAAAATATTTGTAAACGTACTGTGTGTATAATATATTGTTTAAAACAGGCTTCATAAACACTATCGTAATTTTATTGGTTGTGTTGGTAACGTTCAATACTTTTTAAATGTTGGCAGTACACACTGCACGAGTGTTGATATTGTTAATAAAATTCCCAGAACTTATCGATTTTTTTGATTATATGGCTATGCATTTTTATTTGAGTAATTTACTCAATAAAGCTTAGTGACGAGTAAAAAAAAATATTGTACGTTCGAAATAATAAACTATAAATACCTAACAAGTGTTCAATAAAAAAAATAGTAAACGAGGAATATTTTCAAACCCAAACTTGATTTAACCAGAATCGTTAAACATTTGCCACAAAAGCAAGTGGCACAAGATTAATAAAGTCACCCTTATTTCCAGGTAACTTTGCCCCATCATTACTCGTAGTTAACAAAGCAACACGAAAGAAATTAGCAGAAAACTACACGAAATACGTTCACCTCAGCATATTTTTATCCGCCTATTGTGTAGTGAAACTAATCTTAGTTTCACTACACAATTTCTATCTAGAAACACGAACAACAAAATATCTCAGAGCCTGTGGTCTGAGGTAAACATGATCCAGACGATTACAATTGAAAAGGGCACATTTTATCTCCACTTATAGTTACTGTGATATTAATGTACCATTTAACCATACTACCCTATGTTTTTACTTCCAAGTTATATTCGGTAATTTGTGGTTATTATTTTACGGAATGGTGTCGCAAGCCTGGATATTGAACTCTCACTATGGCAACATTTTAAAAAGAAAGTGAAGTGAAAGAAATGAATTTACGAGAATAGGTCGCAAGTCGTATAGATTTTTGGTTGATTTCCTTTTCACTTTGCTTTCGTATTCTCAGTCAGATCTAATAAACTAGAGTTAATTTGTGTTTCCGATTATATTTTGATTCAACATTCGCGACGCCGCTCGGCCGAAAACAGGATAAGTACAAAGCTGAACAGCATCTTATTGATTTTCTTCCCTTGCACTGCATATGCTTTCGTTCAGCCAGACTTGTTATTACAACTAGCGAAGAATCTATGATCTAATTGGAATACATTTTAATTCATATAAAAAGTCGCGTATACAGTGACATTTCACCTAATTTGGTGTAAACATAATAAGTGAAAATGATGGCAAATTCACTCGACACCGTGAACGCGAACCAACCCACGCAAAATGGAAGCAAGGTACAACCGGGTAACAACGAGTCTAAGACTAATCTTATAATAAATTATTTGCCGCAAACGATGACTCAGGAGGAGATACGATCGTTGTTCTCAAGCGTAGGCGAGGTGGAAAGTTGCAAGCTGATCAGGGACAAAGTGACCGTCTTTCCCGACCACATACTCAACGGCCAGAGTCTCGGCTACGCGTTTGTCAACTACCACAAAGCAGAAGACGCCGAGAAGGCGGTGAACACGCTCAACGGCCTTCGTCTGCAGAACAAAATTATAAAGGTGTCGTACGCCCGGCCGAGTTCCGACGCTATCAAAGGCGCTAACCTGTACGTGTCCGGCTTGCCCAAGCACATGTCGCAGCACGAGTTGGAGAAGCTCTTCTGCCCGTATGGGACCATCATCAGTTCGCGCATCCTCCATGAGAACGTCAACGTGGGCCACCTTCTGCAGGTAACTCCCGAGGAAGCAAACATGCAGGGGCCGTCGCGCGGCGTCGCTTTCATACGCTACGATCAACGCTGCGAGGCCGAGAACGCGATACGTGAGTTAAATGGTACTATACCACCTGGAGGCAACAGCCCCATAACAGTCAAATGTGCAAACAATCCCAGCAACCAGAACAAAGTTCTGGCTCCTTTAGCAGCATACTTAGCTCCCACGGCCACCCGTCGCATCATTGGCCCTGCAGGCAAGGCTTTACTTGCCATCAATAAAGGTCTCCAAAGATTTTCTCCCCTCGCTGATCCTCTCATCCAAGGTAATGCTTTAGGTGGTTCGGGCTGGTGCATTTTTGTTTATAATATTGGGTCTGATACAGAGGAAAGTGTTCTTTGGCAACTCTTTGGCCCGTTTGGAGCCGTCCAGAGCGTCAAAATAATTAGAGATCCCACCACCAACAAGTGCAAAGGCTATGGTTTTGTCACAATGACCAACTATGATGAAGCCGTTGTGGCAATACAATCCTTGAATGGATATTCTCTGAATGGCCAAGTCCTTCAGGTCAGCTTCAAAACAAACAAGAGTAAATCTTAAGCCTACTTGAAAATCTAGTCAATAAATTGTAGCTAATGGAAAAATGTTGATCATTACAAGTCATGGTTTGACATCTCTGAATAGTACTGAGTAGCAATATTTAAACAGCATGATGCAAATCATGACACTATGTCATTCACTATGAGTACAAAAATACCGTGAAACTGTAATGATATTCCATCTCAGAATTTATTCAATGTTACTTACTCAGTATACTACTCAATCAATTTACACACTCAGTTCTCAGCCTTTGTTTGGTTGCTTGTTTACCTAACTATCATCAAATGATCAAGGTGATACAGATTATCTTTATTTCTCTCTCCTAAGATAGTTGTGTAGATAATTAATACCTAAAAAGATCTGAAGATAAGCAATAAACCTAACTGTATTGCCAATTTGTACATTTAAAAGTTATGTCCCCAATATTTGTAGCATATAACCCTCTTCAGGATACAATGTGAGTAATGGTATGCTCTCAATATTATATTATGCTCTTATTAAATATAAAATTGCATTTAATATTAGCAGTACAAAGGAGACTTAAAACAGCAAAAATATGCCATTAGAAATAAAACTCAATTTATAAGGATCGTAATATGATTTTATATGAAAAAAATATTTCATAAAACTGTATATTATTACTGAATACATAATATATACAATGACAATTGACAGTGCAATATTTAATATTTTACTTTAAGTAAAATAATATAAAAAGAAGATATATGTATATTGAAACCAGTGCAATTTGTATCCAACAATATTATATTTTGTTTTTTGAAATGACATTTAAATATTATAATTGTAAAACTGACTAATTTGTGTATGACCAAAGATATCAGAAACTAAACTGACTGATAGATGAATTTTATTTAAGAAAATGACATCTTCCATATGTGTTTTTCAAGTTTTGATGTCCCTTATCACAGATTAACTTAGTATTATTACTTGATTAATGTAAAACATTGGATGGTTGATTCATGCACAAATCATAACTTAGTCCTATAATGCAAGGATAACAAATCAAATTCCTGTTGTGTAAGAAAAAATATTTAATTATACAGAAAGCAGAATAAATAGTAAATTAGTGAAAAATATGAGTAATGAATGTTACACTTACAGTTATGTACAATATTAGAGTTTGATTTGGTATTCTGCACAAATTTATTTACATGTTTACATATGTGAAATCATAAAGTTAATTGATTACCAACAAAGTTTGTAAGGTTTGATGTTCACATTTCAGTTAGTATCAATGGTAATCTCCAAATTATGAAGCAAAGGACCATGACATTTCTGTCTCTACAATTATTGATCAACATTTTATTGTAATTGATTTTGATCATTGTGACATTTATGCGTATGTCTAAGTGTATCATAATGTGGGCACATAAACCTATATTAGTATATTAAAGTGGAAGTCAAATGGAAAGTATGTTTGTGAATATTTTTGTGTGAGTCCCAAGAGTGAATAATTGATGGTAAGGAAGTTTTCATACATTTGTAAACTCGCACAAAATTGATTTCGTTTGACTTTCACACATTGATATTGTCTCTCTAATTAATTTCATCATATAATCGTACACCTATTTATTATTACCATTTAAGTAATTTATAAAAATACTTCATTATAAACATAATTTATTGTCATAATTGTAATAGAAATATTAGATTTCATTTTGATTATATTAAAATATATATATTTGATAGTGTAAGTTCAAGATTAGTTCTTCATCACATGTAATAATGTACAACACTCATGATTTGTATTATTCCAGTCCCAATAGTATTTTTAAATTGCAATTAAATTATTTGCTTCTTGATTCTATAAAGAAAATATAGATAATATTAATTGGAATTTAATTATGCTGGATCTAGTGTCGAATATTTGTATGTTCATTAAAATAAATAGTTAAATTAATTCATAGATAAATGCATATCATAATTAACTGAAACACAAGAGGCGAGATATTCCCAATAGACGGCTTGTATACTGCATTTTAAATTAAGTATTTTGTTTAATTAATTTCTACTTTAAGGATAAATGTTTCATTAAGATTTATTTATTTTTATTGTACTTAAAATACGCGAAACTAGTCACTTGTAATTTTGCGCAACATAAAATTTTTAAGTACCTAATACATAAGTAATTTATGTTAGAGTAATGAAAACTGTGTTCTTTAATTTAAAAAAAAAGTATGTGTAGTTTAGGATTTTTGATTTAAATTATGTTCGTGTGGTGTTTGTTTAACTTAAGTATAACATATTATGAAGCACACAATACATAATGTAAATTGATAATGGTGTGTACGAACACTAGTCAAAGGGTAGGTCTTACCTCCGATTTATGTATTTTAAGTATTTTTGGGTTGACACTTTTATCCAAAGTATTCACTAAATGGACTACTATATTTATTTGGCACACATAAGTATTTGTCTCGAGTCTAGATGTTGTGGGGCCGAAAGAACTGATGTTGTCAAATGGGATGAGGCAGTCACAGTAGGTGAAGGTCGGGCGTAGGTACCTACTTATTTCTGATACTTTCTCTTGCACTTAGAATAAATGTTGCATTTAGAACATGATGGTTTGGTTTAACTTCCTTTTACCTGCAAAGTCGTATCGTATACCAAGCTATTTTAACTTGATTTTAATACTAGCTTTTACCCGAATACTTCGTCTGCGTGATTAACTTTATTTGAAATTTCCCGTCCCGTTATATCCAATCCCAACCCATCCCTTTGAATATAAAAAAGTAACATTTATATCGGAATTTGTTCCTCATCCCACGGCAACGCTACATTTTTCGGGATAAAAAAAATAAAGGGTGTCAGTTACCTCCATTCCAAATTTCATGAAAACTCGTTAAGCCGTTTCTGAGACCACCGCGCACAACCGCACAGACAAAACCTCTAAAAGACATTGGTTTCGGTTTTATTACGTTCATACAGTCACCCCATAAAAGTTTTTCTCAAATATCATCGATCAGTTACAAATTTTGTTATATCGTATAATGTTACCGGCCAAACCTGATTTCAGGATAAATTAGTACAGGTAACATACAAGTACATAGATTTCACAAAAACAAATCAATACACCTCTGAGTTAACAAATACTTTAATTCGCTATCATTTTAATTTATAACATGGTAAATCAACCACTATATGTATTTGTAAGTGTCATCCTTTCTTATAATATATCTACCATTTGTAGAAAAATAATTCCTAATTCCGGATCTCGGAATGTACATACGAACATAGCTTTCACTTGTATACATATTTATGCATCATTCAAGCACCTTACCTAATTGTTGAATACGTTTAAAGAATTTGTAGCCAACATTTCTAAGGTGTGACTGCCTCAACAAATGGTACGTAATCTCTCTCTTCGATCTTAGTTAATTAATAAAGGTGCCATTTTGGAACCTAACGCTTATAACATCGTTTAACTTTGATTCCAGGGAAACGTTTGGATTTCACTGAACGCACATCCCATTTGTTCTACGCCCGCTATACTTTTAAGTTTCTTGAATAATTGAGTAGTGTAAGCTGTCGAATCTATCATTAGAAAATATCGTCTAGTAAGAAGCAACTCCAAAAATTCCAAGACTGGCCACTAGTCATGAACGAAATTCCAAGTGCTGTTTAGATGTATGTCATTTTAGAATAACGAATAGGAGTTGTACAAGCAATTTTTTTAAATAGTGAATATTATTTGCATAATTTCCTATTCTACTCCGAATCTCATTAGTTTTAAAGAATGTGAAAAGAACTTGGTGTCAGCAGCATCCGTATTCGGAATCTAGTAGATGTAGTGAATACACGAGATCAAAAGTGTCGACTTCAAATCCTTAATGCAATTAATATAATGTATGTTGTGACGTCCCAAATTGAGGTAATGAAAAAAATGCGCTTGCTTGTCCACCGAAAAATAATAAAATAGTACCACTACACACCTGACCCATTGCCGATTTTTTGTTATGCATTTTGTGTTCTTTGTTTGTGTTCTGTTTAGAATAGATTCTGTTAATTTAAAAAGAAATAACTAAATACTAACATTATATATTTTTTTCTCTATTTAATTGTTAATTTTCCCCTGTGTTCATTTGGTCTCGCTTCGGGCAGGTTGGGGTATTACGGTTATGGCCTAGGATGTAGCTAGTGTTTATAAGACAGAGTACAAATCGCCGATAATGTATGAAATGAAGCGTTTGGCTTACTTACATATAATTTTTGAAATGTCAACGAATATAATCTGACGTAGGAGATACCAATATAGAAATTAAATATTGACCTTAGCAATAATATGTATAAATAATGTTTTATTTTTATCAGTCCCTTTTACACTTTTTAAGTTTATTTCATCATCCAACATCCGCCTTTCCCTAATCCTACTAAGTCCGCACTAATACACTACACGTACCTAGCTTGTAATATTTTACAGTGAAAAAACCGGTAGGTAGGTAGGTACTATACCTACAAATCGTTTTTGCTTTCTTTTCCACTCATAATTACCGTATTATCAGCAAATAAGACTTCTACAAGTTGTGAATAAATTGGTAATATTCTGTATCAGCCTATATACTTACGTCCCACCGCAGGGCACGGGCCTCCTCTACAATCGAGAGTACGACAGAGAGTAATTAGGCCATATAGTCCACCACGCTGGTCTAGTGCGGGTGGGCTTATTCGTTTACTTTTCATGATTATCTAATGTTTTCCTGTATTGTGCAAGTCATAGTTTTATGACTCTCTAATGCAGATCATTATTAAAGTACCTTCGGAAATGTTCATCTTGACACCTACTTTTAAGTACACATTGTTGAGCCTTTTCGAAATTTTCGAATTAAAACTGGGAAATTTACTGTCTGGAGATGAGAAGGAAAAACACCATTATGATATTTTAATATCCCATTCTAGCGATTTCGTGACTTCATCCAACTTATAAAACAATGAAAATCTGAGCGATATGGTAACACCTGCCGCACCCACTTTTCGCATGTATTTTATCCTATTGATATCGGCTTCGGAAGACATTCATCTACCTACCATAAATCAATATGGCAACAATATACAGACTGTAACTCTGTCCAGTGTTCTATGCTGCCAAAAGTTTATTTGTAGTCCACGAATGCAACGCGAAAGGGTCCGTTAAATCCATAGCAGATTGTACGGCATGTAATTGCCATGTAGGTACCTAGTCGACTGTGGAGTCTGTGGAAAGTTCATACTAATAACCTCGTTCAACTGGCTGATAGTTATCAAATTATTATAATCGATTACTTGTAAAATCTCGGAAATGTAACAAAATAAGCTGATATATATTTTTTGTGACTGTAAGAAATTACTTGGTTTTGTCACACACCAATCACTCTAGGTCCCAATTTTTCCCAGCTATAAGTTCTGCATACTTATCATATAATAGCTCATTGATTTTTCCTACTACTATTTAACTTACATACATAAACTCAAGCGTTTTTCCCAGATAGGGTAGGCAGTGGTGCTACCAGGACAACCATATTTCGCCTAGTATGTTCCGGCCGACGATGTGATCGGGGGCGAGCCTGTCGCCATATCTGGCACGAATTCCTTATTCAGTGTTGATAATGAAATTAATAATCCATTATAACTTTGCCCGACGCGGGATTCCAACTAGTTCACTACGCCACCGAGGCAGTCTATTTAATGACTAGGTACTATTTAAGGAACCAATCAATTAGATACCTACTCAATTTGACAATATGTACGTAAAGTGGCTTGGTCACGTAGACAAGATGTATGAAAGGATATTATCAAAGCATGTACACGAAGCAACTGTGGATGGATGAGTAGGTAAGTAGTTGTAGATCTTCTCGAAATACAACAGCCAAATGACACGCTAAACAATCGTCTGATCGACTTTCTCGTCTGAAAAGGGATAGGACGAAAGTGGTGTCAGCACTGGGGAAAAAAATAGAGAGCCACAAGCTATGCCTAATGTCTACTGTTTTAGAATACAGGCGTAACAGTTTAAAAACATGTTTCATGTTTGAATTGATTGAACAGATCTTTTGCAGTTGAAACGTTCATAGAATATAGACATATCATGATTGTAAAAATAACTACCTTTTTTAATTATTTTTAGTGAAATTGATATTAATTTCCCGTTTTTTACACTAACCAGTGACGTTCTTGCGCTAAATGTAATGTTGGAGCTTGGTGTAGTGGTTCTTTATTACTAAACGACGTAGATATATCCTTCCAGAAAGTAGTCTCTCACTGGGTATTACTTAATCATCATCATCAATAGCCTTTTATTGTCCACTGCTGGGTATTAGGTGCTCAGGTAGGCATCTCAAATTTAATTTATTTCTGAAATACCTATCTACATTGTAAATTTTTATGCACAGCTTTTGGGCCGTATGTAAGGTCATACTTAATTATAGGTTATGGTACCCTTCTATGCGATTTTATAAACAGAAATTATACTATCAACACGTTGACCAAACATTATGTTGGTAAAATGTAAATATGGCGTTTGATGCTCATGCATAAATTAAGTAGGTACCCATCCGGCCCAAAAAATCAATAAATTGTACAAGTTGCGACACATTGTCAATCTCTTTATTGTACATGAATTAAGCGCCTGTAGAGGTTGTTTACGCAATATGAGAGGTTATAGGAGTATGTATTGAAGAATTTTGCTTGTATAAATAGTTGGTCTAGATGTAAAAAATGCTTTTATTATTATACGAAGGTAAATCGGTGCAGCGAAATTATTTGTGTTGTAAAAATATATCACAACCTGAGGTCTAATGAAGGTAATCAATATTTAATGTCTAATATAGTGAATATAATTTAAAGCGTAAAATTATAATTCATAACGTTGACTATCATTACGATTGAAAAATGTTTCCATTACAATAACAGAATAACTACCTATGTGACATGTTTAAAAATATATATTAATATATTTTTTAGACTTTCTAGTACCTACTATTTTACACTGAATAAAAAAAATAGATTAATGTATTTCTTTTTTTTTTGCAATGAACAGCAAGACGAGCATGCCATACGCCTGATGGCAAGCGATACGATTGCTCATGGACAGTAGCAAAACCAAACAACACCAAAAATTACAAAGCATTGCTTGGCATACCAATGCACTCGCAATTCTGAGACATAATGGTGTTAAGTCTCATTATATCCAGTAGTTGCGCTGGCTACAATGTTCTTCAAACCGGAACACAACAATGCGTTTACATAATGTACATAGTTTAATTATAATTTTAGTGTCCCTTTTTATTTAGGTACTTACTTACCTAGTTTTTTATAGTCCCTCCGGTGGGGCCCAAAGAATAAACCATTAGGTCGGTGAGGACTACGAAAAGCAAACACTTTTCACATTGGTCAATGTCTTTGTGTCTGTTCTTAACAAACTGTTGCAATAACTATACATATTATTATATTTGATAATAGAGGTTTTGTAATGTGATTGGACTTTAGAGGACCAATGAATAAAATCAAATTTGATCAATATTTTTACGGTAAATTAAACCTCCGGAAAAAGAAGATCATGAATTGGATTTACATTGAGTAAAGACTATATAATGTAGATCTATACCTAGTGCGTTAAAAAAATTGGTGTGGCATTTTCTTATTTTAAGAAGAAAGTTAGTTAAGATTACTTAATTCAGTAACTTTACAAAAAAGAATACTGTAACACTCATTTAATTTGGTAATAATCACGGAAGAGAGAAAACAAGTGGAAGTAACACTGGAAATGCTAACTACAGGATAAATGTGTCATCCTCGGTGCATAAGGACAGGAAAAAATATATAGGTATATTATATATTATATCTTTAGTTTTTGATTACTATAAATAACATGAAAGCGTAATTTGTAAGTTTGGCATAGGTTAGTAGTGGCAGTACAAGACTATATTATCACTTACCTACATACTATGCGGTAATCTATATACTTATTCCTTTCCCTCTTCTGCTAAAAAAACTACATAAAAACGAAGTGGCAACTGCAAAAATGAGTATAACTTAGGCTGTATGGTTCAGACGTTGGCCTTTTCGATGGGATAAATTGAAAAAACAACAAACAAGTATGACGTCTGACATTGACATTTGACTACTGCCGACTGCGGAGTGCTGTCTGAAAAATTGTCAATGTGATGTGAATGTGATGTCAACATGAAAATACGTAACAAACCTGGGAAATAAAGTCTATTTTGTGCATGATTTCTTGTGTTTTTCCGGCATTTTTAATATCACTCGCCAACTGTACATTCTGTAATCAAGCAACAGCTGGATTGCGGTGAATGTTGTGGACGTATATCAATAAAGAAAAGTAGAAATTATGTTGTGAGTGACGAAATCATCTAGAAATGGAATCATTATCAAAACAAGAGTTAATATCTACAATAACTAAACAAGCCGATCAAATTAAGCGATACGAAGCACGCTTACGAGGTAAATATATGTGTTGTAATAGTTTTTTGGTGAGAATGTCACTGAATGTAGGCTGATATGCAAATCCTTGGAGAGGTCCCTATTCCCTTGTTCAATAGTGGTCTGCCTGCGCCTAGAGAGGGAAGTAGTACGAAATTATGCTGTTTTCATGTGTTATTTACAAGGTCAAATATTATTTTGAGTAATAATTTGGTATCAGCTCCCTGGTTGATAAAATATAGTGTAGTGCATTTCTTTTACTAAGAGTAAGAAGTCATTGTTCTTTTTTTCAAATAAAATACATATTATAGCTTTAGAATTTGCCACATGCCTAATTCAGAAATAGGCATAAATCTTGATCAGCTTCAAAATATTGTTTTTTTATGACTTGTCATTACAGATGTTGTTGCTGCTTATAAAGGTCTTGTGAAAGAGAAGGAGGCGTTGGAGATAAGTTTGAAGGCTCTCAATAAGACTGAAAGCCCTGTAGAGGGTAGTGGAGGAGGTAATAATATTTCCTAAATAATACTGACATGAGTATATTTTGTTTAAAGTACTTGCTTTACCAGATTTATTTACCTTCAAGCCCTGGGGGGGTTACTCTATGATACGAAACAAAGTTCAAATGTTCAGATGTCAAATGTCCTGTCCTAAAGTAAATTACAGGTTTTCCATTTCTTAAAATCAATACTATTTTCTATGACACTTATCATTCACTCCAAACTAAGTCTGTGGTTACAACATATGGTAGAGGATTTGAGCATTTTGTGGAGTATCTAGACACGTTCATACAGTTTTATGTGTAATATCCGAACATTTGAAATGTGTTTCGGATCACAGAGTAGCCCCCCTGAGCCCTTAGTCCTGAGCTAATCCTTTATGTGGTTATCAGCAATTTACTGTTAAAGCAAGATTGCATTTGAGGATGCTATACTATGTGTAAATAGCACTAGTTGTCAGCATAGATTTTAGAAAAAATTGCACTAGTAGAACATTACACCGTGTGGTATGGCAAAGTTTCTGCACTGAGAATAGTGACATGTAGTTAAGCCCTGCTCAAATGCTTTCCAGCTTGTACTGTTTTAACTTATTTTATATTTCACACATACCACTTTACTTATGTTATAAATACTAGGGGTTGGCCCCGCTCTGACCGGATGCAGATACTTTTTGAGTCCAGTCAGTTTTTCTAATTTATCTCCCATGTAAAGACATCAATCAGTTACAAATTAATTACATGCACAGATATAGATTGATATAGATGTATAGATATAGATAGAATAGAATAGATACTCAACATCAAAAGTTAAAAAACTTAAACTGAAATTTCAGATGACTCAGTTGCAACACTTACACTGTCTCTATCCACCTTGACAGCAGAAAAAGCGCGAATGGAAGAAGCTTTTCAGGCTGACAAAAAGGTCACAAGGGACAAGGTATGATACAGCTATAGATTTTTTATATTTCAGGCAAGTAATTAGGCAAGAAACTTGATAAGTATTTATTATCATCTTTTTTATAGCCTCCGCGGCGTAGTTGGTTGGACGCCGACTGTGAAACGTGAGGCCGCGGGTTTGATTCCCGCATCGAAACAAGTGTTTGTGTGAACCACAAGTTTTTGTTTCTAGAATCTGAATGTTTGTGAGATAGAAAAGTCTCTCGTAGTTTCTGATACCACACAACACAAGACTCAATCTTATTGTGGGATCAGGACAATGTATGTGACTGTTGGGTGTATTTATTTGTTTATTTTATTTATTTGTACCTACACCTGGTACCCTTCCTTCAAAGAATAGCCACCTATGATTTCCTTTTATGTGGTAGGAGTTATTTTCTACCATGTGACCATAATTTATATGCCTACATCTTCACCTGTTATTTGCCTTGTATTTGATGTTTTTACCAAAATGACTGATCCATTATAATAATGTTCTCAGTAATAAACTGCTAATTAGTAAAACTGACGGTAATTGTTACACTTATTAGTAAGTTTTATTGCATTCTTTTCTTGTTTTCTGTAGTGTACTATGAAGTGTTATCTATAGATCTACATGTACCACGGACTATGACCTAATCAATGTCAATTGTATAGGAGTCCCATACCTTCCATACATGGGCTGGATTATATTTATCTAGTGTTTATATACTTCTTACTTGTTACCAAATGTGTACCTTATATACCTTTTTAAATGGGAATAAGTGAGGTGCTTTGTTCTGTGTTTTCAGTATGAAAATATAATTGCAACAATGCGTGAGGAGACAAAAACCCTTGTGCAGCAGCATTTGGTTGAGGTCAATAATCTTAAGGCAAAGATATCCTATGAGATACAGGAAAGGGAGAAGGAGAGAGCTGATCATGCGGCTATGATGAAGTGAGTAGAGATTTATTTTTATAAATTCATGCATCTAACAGTCATATGTTATTATGAATCAGAAACAACAAGAGCTCTCAGTGTTATGACATATAGACCAGAAACAAATTCTTTTAGATCATAATCTATATTGCAAGCTTATAAGCTTGCATGAGTTTAGGTGAGCGATCTGCTTTGTTTCTTCACTTGGACTAATTAAAATAAAGCTTTGATATAATAATTGTGAGATATTTTGCCCCCTAAAATCGTAGGTTCAGTTATGGTTCTGTGCCATTGGATCTTTTGGAGGAAATAGGGACTGCTACAGATTTTCTGGGAAAAAACATACTTAATAACTGTATTTGTTTATATAGATTTTGCTTCATGAAAACATTTTTAACTGATTCATATATAAAAAATGATTGTTTGTTCAGAGAACTGCATTTAAAACTAAACAGCGAGAGAAAAACTAAAGAAAAATTGGAAGATAAAGTGGTGAATTCTTCGGAAGCTCAGGGTATGTTTTTATTTGACTGTAGATAATTATTTTTTTTCTCACAAATGCGAATTGGCCCAATGTACCTTAAAAACCCCTATTTCAAAGTGATATTATAAAATCTTATTAATTTTACAGAGAAATATGGCTCCTATTTATATGTTTTTTAAAGTAACTATTTATCTTTTGTTTAGAAACAATGTTTTATAATTTATACCATTATGCAAATTAAATTACTATCCATTGTTTATGTAAACACGTTGGTTGCGGCGCACGCATATGTTGTGTTTTACATGTGCAACGGGTGTGCGATTAAAATAATTGTGTATCTTCAGATATAATAAATTGTTTTGAATAACGTAACAGTTGACCAATTTTGTAGGATTATTTTTCTTTAATCACGATTAGATAAGATATATGTTTTGTAAAGTGTATTAGTAAAAGAGTGAAAAACCCCATAGCATCCCAAGCGGAGTTGGAGAAGCGCGTGCGAGACCTGAGCAGTTCCCTGGAGGCCGCCCAGCGGAGGCTGCAGCGGGCCGAGGCCAGGACCGTGGAGACTCCCGCGCTGCTGGTCCGTCTGCAACAGAAACTCGCCTTGTTGGAACAGTCGCACTCTGTTGCCATTAGAGAGGTAACATATTATAACATACTGGCAGATCAACCCTGGTGCAGATATTTTTGACGGCGAAACTATTTGTTATAGTGTGATGTTATATAGCCCGTAGCCTTCTTCGAAAAGTGGGTTATCCATATCCAACACGAAAAAAAAAATTCAATTCCTATCAATAGTTCATAAGGTTAGTGCGTTCAAGCAAAAACTCATCAGCTTTATGTATACTGTATAGCAAAGTTAGAGAGTAGCTTGATGGTAAATTATTATAGTTGGTTGTAAATAATTACACTATAGTATTTCTAATTCAAGAAATCTCATTTGACATTTCATACTTTTATCATAAATAACTTTGTGAAGCGTAACTCACACAATTTCAATAAAACTTTCCGTAAAACCATAGAATTATGAAGCTATTCTTATTTTATTACAGGATTTACAATCCATAATAACTAAATTTAAATATAAATCCTTTAAATAAAGCAAAACAACCATTTTAAACAACATAGGTACTTTTTTACTAGACGTCATTACAAAGTCACGTCGTTAGGTCTTCCATGTGTAGAGTTGAGACTATGCAAACGGATTTGTATACGCATAATCGGTAAAAATATAGAAATAATCAAGGGTTAAACAAAAATGTACAAAGAATAAATATTGTAAGGAATGATAATATCGAACCGTTGGCGTCAAAATACATTGGAAATTCCGAAAAAAATCGTGTCACAAAAAATTGCCATTTCGACTCAGTGGGCCGGGCCGCTAGGAATAAATAAATCATTGCTTTTGTTCCTTAATACTAAAGTGATTTATGCAATTGTGGATGTCTCATTAGGATAAAGATGTACATAAAAAAAAACGAAATAATGTAAACTAAAAATATAAACTGTAATCGATTAAGAAATACAAACAAAAAGTATCGATATCTCGTTAATAATCGGATATTGTACTAACCGATTTATTTGACATCATCCCTATTTCACAATTTTGAGATATGTCAAATTGAACTTTTAAAATTAGATAGATTATAAAGGAGTATTTATGATTGTTGCCTTCAAGGCTCGGAAGAAGCATAGTAATAGCTGGGCACTTGAAGTGACTTCCTTAACATAGTGTTGGTAACAATACAGAATATTATAGTACTTATTGCCATGTGTGTTCATGTCTTATACCTTTATGCAGTTATACTATAATTACACTCTGGTAGCTTTTCTTGTGCGTGTATATTTTACTCGTAATGGCCGTAGTATAATTGTTCAACATTGGTTCACTGACGCAACGGCGTATACATACAGGGTATCCAGACTGCTACCGAAAATGAAGCCAGGTATTAGTGATTTCAGATACAATGCAACAAAAAATCCGTAATTAGAATGTTTTTTTTTTCTTGTGATTTTATTACTTATCGTCCTATTTGGGTAGTAAATATATCTTTTCTAAAAATAATAATTTACATCTTTTTATTTTTAAAGACACATAGTACGCAATTAATTAAATTATAATTTCAGCAAATACTAGGGACTTATCATCCAAACATGATGATATTTAAAAGATTGAAAAAAAAACCTGTCGCTTTTTTTGGGAAATTTTTAGTTGCATTGTATCTGTAATCACTAAAATTACCACCTGGCTTCGTTTTCGGTCGCAATCTTGATATATCCTGTTTGATCTCGGTGATATATATCGATATGCGTATTGTGGTGTGGCTATCGCAGACATGAAGACTACGCTGTGTATATGACTAGTAGTTGTGTCGTGGCAGGAGCAGATAAAGACGCTGCGCGCGGAGGAGAGTGCGCGCAAGGCGTGCGCGCGCGGCGAGGAGCGCGTGTGTGCGCTGGAGGCGCGCGTGTGCGAGCTGTCGCGCACCGTGGCGCAGCACGCGGCGCGCCGCCTCGCCGACCTGCACACCATCCAGGCGCTGCGCCACCAGCTGCGCCACCGCCTGCTCGCCGACATCACCACCGCACCGCGTACGTTCAACAACGCCGTGGACTACATTAAAAAAACATAGTTATGTTTACAAATAAAACAATTTTAAAAAGTACGATTATAAGTACGCTACAACTAGTCTTAGTAGGCGTGCTTCAACAATCCCTTGCATTTCAAAGATTCCTTTGAGTTCTTGAACGCGTCATGATAACAAACCTAGACACTGCTAAAGTTTCTAGGAATGTCGCTGCAATAAATGCCATCAAAGAGTAAAATAAATAAGGGATGTTGGCTATATCCCTCTTTCTCTTCAACCACAAAAAGCATACTACTGAACATAGACCTCTCCCCACATAGACATTAATCAAAGTTAAACTTCTTCCTGTGGAAAACTTCGAAGGTCGCTTATTCATGCTCAGTCTGAGGGCTTCCTGCGGGTGAAAACTTTCTTAGGCACGGTTATTGCATGAAGTCTATAAAATGGTTTTTATGGAAATAAGTAAATCACCCTTTTTTATTATTTCAGAAGAAAACCCAACTGAAGAGTTAAGTGTAAAAAGTGAAACCGACGCCGAGAAATTAGCGGACAGCGAGTACCTGCAAAACTTGATGGACAAAATACACATACTGAAAAAGGAACTAATATCAGAAAACGATAAACTAGGCTGCCCTATAGACATCACAACTGTCTTCAAAGTGGACGGATATGAGAACATCCACGCTAAATGCAAAGAGGAGTATGATAGCCTCAAGGCTGAGTTTGAGGCTTTTAAGGCTAAGGAGTTAAAGAGTGATAGAGAAGGCGATGATGAGGGTGAAATAGAGAGACTTAAGAGTGAGGTAACACTATTGAGAGAGAAACTTGAAACATATGGAACACTTTTGGAAGAGGAAAGGCAGGATAAGTTGGATAGTTTGAAGATTTATGAAGAGGTATGTATTTGGCTTAAAGTGTTTATAATATTGAGAGTGGTTAGGCCATATAGTCCACCACGCTGGCCCAGTGCGGATTGGCGGTCTTTTACATACCATAGAAATTTATACAAATCGCTATGGTATGCAGGTTCCCTCACGATGTTTTCCTTCACCGTTATACTCAATATTACCACTCTCAATCGTACTTTCGATTGTAGAGGAGGCTCGTGCCCTGCAGTGGGTCGTGTATGGGCTGATACAGTACAGTACAGTTTACAATATAGAGAGAGCGCTGTCATACATTTGCGTCTTTAAAAACGTAGATATGCGTTTTTTCGTTATTTTGGTTGCACTGCTATAATAGTGAAATTGAACTAATTATTTAACAAAAAAATTCTACAAATTCCTTTGGTAACCGAAATTAAATTTAATTATTATACGTCTAAAACGAGTTTGAGTGTAATTAAATAGCCCTGGTTTAGTTTTTTCTTTTTCAAATGTCAAATGTTAGCTAATAGAAGGGTAGAAAAAGGCGGTGACTTTACTTCCAAAGATAACACGCTTGAGCCATACTAAGTTATGGTTCGTTGTTTCGCCGCCGCAGTCAAAGTTTTTAAAGATTCTCAACATTACAGAAACTCAGAAACGAGCAAGAGTTTCACAAGGAGGTGACGTCGGAGCTGAAGACCAGAGTTCAAAGTCTGGAGAAGCAGGTCCAGACCCAGCGTGATAGGTATGCGGTGTTGCTGGACGAGACAGACAACTACATACGAGGCAAGAACGAGAGGGCCCGCAGAGTCAGCGCTGAAGAGGGGTGGAGGGACCATGGAGCCCTCGCGGTGAGTTTTGTTTGTCAGAATCGATAGTATTTCATAGAGCATTGAAGCTTAAGGAATCTCTGGAATATCTGACTCGTTTTCAAATTATAACAAAAAAAGAACCCATAGTATATGAAAATTTGACGTTATATATAAATTAAATGAAACAGAAATGCTTAAAATTTGACTTTACCTTTGTATATTAAAATCATTATGAAACAGAATTTATTACAATTCAGCATAGGCTATCTGGGACATGCAGAAACTACCACCAAATAATTCTTAGTCCCACATGCTGGCCTCATAAGTCATATAAGGTGAAACATGAGTGTCCTGGTAGCACCTCTGTCTACCCCTTCTGGGACAAAGGCGTGAGTTAACGTATGTATGTACATACCTATTACATTAATGGGATATTTTATTAAATATATGTTATATACAGGATGTGTCCGGGCCGCCTCACATGCTGCACTATGCACACGAGCTGGCTCGCAAGGACCTCGACATCTCGCACCTCCGCAAAGAGAAACACATACTAGAGGGACAGTACAGGTACTCCATACCTTTATACTTTAACATTGATTATGTCTTACAATATAGATGCATTTAACACGCTATATCATCGAAAAAGAAGAAATCATAAAATAAAAATGTCATTTAAAAAAAGTATATTATAAATGCGTACGGATATTCTAAAATAAAGCGCCACGGGGAATCAATAAGGTTGAACATAATATGTTGATATTTAGCGGTCACGCTATTATGAAATTCTTCTCTTCTCTCTTTCCCAATAATTGATATCCATTGTTTACAGCGTTAAGGATCTAAATATGTAAATTAGATCAACTTTACTCCAGTGTTTTAAAATAGCTAACTTTTGACAGAGGTCGGCGCGTTGTTACAAACATTGGTGAAACAATTAAATTGTTTGTGAATTTATTCACATTTTTTGCTTATTTAATGTTTTAAAAATATGAACAAATAGTCATTGACCTAAAATTATGAAATAATAGATATTCCCTCCGAAATATTGGTATTACGGTGATTATTTTCACAAATATCGAAATCGGTCCAGCCGCTACTGCGTGAGAGAGTAACACATCCATATATATAATCTTTTGCGTTTATAGTATAAGTAAGGATTCAGCAGTAGAGTAGTAATGGCTGAAGATGATGGAAATTTATATCATTAAATTTAATGATTTCAGGGATTGTCAGCGAGAGGCGACCATTGAGAAGGAGCGCTTCAAAGAAGTTATAAGAACATTGAAAGAAGAAATTGACAGGTGATGACATTGTCTGAATTTTTACTATATTTATCCGAAAAATAATATAATTATTTTACATGCCCATTCTTAGTGTATAAGAATATCGAAAGAAACTAACAATTTTGTGTGCATAATGTTGAATCATACGACTAGTCGCACTATCTTTTACTATACAACATGTAACACATTTTAATGTAAAAGCGGAAAGTAGTATGTTCAAAATCAGCTACTGAATCGATATCAATACTTTTTTTTGTAGGTAATTTTTTTTTAAATAATTAATTAAGACTAAGTGAATAACAGACACCCTCTCATTTAATGCACCGAACAAACAAAATTGAAACGTAACTCCAGTACATAAAGTCTTTTCTAAATAAAATTATAAACGAATAATCAAAGATAAACAAATATGAACATTATTTCGATAGTCATAAAGGTTTATTTCAAATACACTAGCAAAATAGCATTAAACAAACGCACACAACGACAGTCCTCAAAAAGCATGATAAGCTACCAAAATTAATAACTATCATATTCTCTTTTCTGCAAATGTAACTACCATTAGACAGAGCAGGACGCAACTATTGTTTAATGAAATTTCAATCATCCGACAAACATAAAAGACGGCGCGCGCGGCGCGGGCGGCACATCAAAGGGTATGTGCAGTCCGCATAGGGATGTACCGCGAAAAAAATCTAATGCGATATTTACAGGACCCGGCATTCTGAATCCCGCGCAATACGGGTAACTAACTATTTCAATGATATGAATTAAATTGTAATAATCAAAAGGAAAAGAAAGATCAAGTATTTCTATGCCGAAGAACAACGCGAAACGTTAAGATAATCATTATTTCATTTGATTCGTAATTTTATTTCAATGTATGCGGAATCCCGGTGTGTCGGATATCCCGGTATTGCAATCTCTAAATATGCACCGAATTTGTCAAAAAATCTAGTCGTGCGCCGCTGTTATCTGTGACTTCTTGTGTTCACTCGTTAAGTAGATATTTCGATAACTTTCGCGATGTCTTTTCGATAAAAACTAGATGCTGACTGAGTACCTAAATAAATAGTAATTTGTTTATGAAACCACCCGGCAATCACTTGCGTTCGTTATTTGTAGTAACGTTTATTGTCGGCGCGGCGTTCAAACGATCCGCGTCGGTACTCGTGTAAGTGTGCGTGTCCGCCGCGAGCATATGTACTATGTCGTAGTACGCTCTTATTTGTGTGGTGACCATGTTGTGCGCCTACAAATAGTATAACTAATTTCATAAATAAAATATATTTGTAGACACCGGAGTACAATTTTAAAGCATATACTATAATTGCAATAATATTTTTAAGTTTGGGTGTCTGAAGTTGTGAGTTATTCATTTTACACGTTGTATATAATACACGACATAGCCCAGCGGATTAGCAAGTTGAAGTGGCAATGGGCGGGGCACATAGCACGGAGAACTGATGGCCGATGGGGCCAAAAAGTTCTCGAATGGAGGCCACGAAGCGGAAAGCGCAGCGTGGGACGTCCACCCACTAGGTGGTCAGACGACCTGGTAAAGGTCGCGGGACGTCGCTGGATGCAGGCTGCCTCCGACAGGTCACTATGGAAATCATTGGGAGAGGCCTATGTTCAGCAGTGGACTTCCTTTGGCTGATGGATGGATGGATGGATATAATACACGATGGCAAGTGACCATTCTCGCCTTTTTTAATATTGCCTCGGTAAATTGCCTGCAATACACTGATGGTAAGTGCAATCTGGTTCGGAATTTACCGCCGGACACAATTTTGCCGGCTTGCTTAACTAATTTAAAAACGGTAGAGCCATGACTCAGTATGAATGGGCAGGCTCGTCCGGGGTGCTACCACTGCCTCACGGGATACCGACGTAAAGTTTCGTTCGGTGAGTGAGATTGCCAGATGCACAATACCCTTTTCCTCTTCCCATCCTTTTTCCTACCCGCTCCCCTTCCAATTAGGCCGGCAACACATCCATAATCTAGCGTTGTGGATATTTATGGGTGGCAGTGATCACACTAAGTGCGTGGTGGCCTCGTGGTATCGGACCAGACTCGGCTGCCTACATGTTCACGGTGGTCGCGGGTTCAAATGCCAGGGCACACCTCTGACTTTTCGGAGTTATGTGTGTATTGATAGTCAATCACCACACACTTTAACGGTGAAGGAAAACATCGTGAGGAAAACTGCATACCGTAGCGATTTAAAAAAAAAATTCTACGGTGTGTAAGTCCGCCAACCCGCACTAGGCCAGCGTGGTGGACTATATGGCCTAACCACTCTCAATCGTACTCTCGATTGTAGAGGAGGCCCGTGCCCTGCAGTGGGTCGTATATGGGCTGATACAATACAATACAATACAATAGTGATCACTTACCATCAGGTGACCTGTTTGCTCGTTTGCCGGACTTATGCATTAAAAAAAAAACTTTGCAGCTACAACTGAAGGATCCGAGATTATATCAAGGAACACGTGGGCAGGCAAACTTTTCCATGGCCTAATTTATAAAGAAAGAATGCACAAGCGACATGCCTGATGCTTTCTTCTGCTGTACTTTTAGACTGCTAAGACCTTCGATAATAGAACCTACACTTTTCTGAAAGGCTGACATCACACTAATCACTAATTTCTCCTATGCTCTTATCACAATTTGTGGTTGACGGTGACTATTCACCATCAGATGGTCGGTCTCATTTATTATTGTACATACATACATAACCACACGCCTTTTTCCCAGGAGGGGTAGGCAGAGGTGCTACTAGAACACCCACGTTTCGCCTTGTATATTCCGTCCCACGATGTGATAGGGGGCAAGCCTATCGCCATATCGGGCACAAATTCCTGACTCCGGGCTAATAATGAATAGAAAAATCCAATATCACTTTGCCCGACCCGGGATTCGAACCCGCGACCTCAGCTTTGCAATCATACCGTAGTACCACTACGCCACCGAGGCAGTCATCGCAGCCATTTATTATTGTCTTATTGCATAATCCATCAGACGAATTTTCTAAGCTATGACTAACAGATAGATTTTAATTTTATTTATTATGTTTCAGGCTTCGCCGTATTCAGTCTCGAGAGGGCGCTAATCTAGAATATCTGAAAAACGTAGTGATGGCGTACCTACTGTCGACAGATTACGCGGGGAGGAAGCACATGCTGAACGCCATAGCCGCGGTGCTACACTTCACTACCAGCGAGAAGAACATGGTTTTATCGACGTTGTGAAAGCGCATCACTAGTTCAGAATTCAGTATCGATAATATCGATGATAATGCTGTGGTGTTTAGTCTGGAATGTCATTATAATATTTAAAACTGTCTTCAGTATGATTTTCGAAGAACGATTTTGGAAGCTGATTAATTGGTTATCAATGATTTGGCTATGAGCTAGTTTATGTAAATTATAGGAAGTAGGAAGTCTAGGGTTCTAATTTGGTGAGCATAATTCATTAGAGGTATATTTTACTGCCTCGGTGGCGCAGTTCTACTACGGTACGATTAGAAAGCTGAGGACTCGGGTTCGAATCCCGGGTCGGGTAGTCGTATTGGATTTTTAAATTAATTATCAGTCGAATATCACAAGGCGAAATGTGGGTGTCCTGCACCTCTGCCTACACACGTTCTTGGAAAAAGGCGTGAGTTTATATATGTAAAAGAGTAACACATCGTGCACTCAATCGTACCTCACGTTACATTTTGTCCAAATGTAATGAATTCCAGGTGGTGCATGTAGTTTAATTTTGCAACTCTTCCGTAGGCTATAAGCGTCGAAAATATATCGATATTTGACTACTATGTAACTGAAACCATAGTAGCGTTTTATCGATTGTCTAGATGTTAACTCTTAGTCTAAGTAGCCTCTTCCTATAATCACGTGGAGTCGGTGCCTTTCGAAAAATTATCAAATTCTATGCAAATTATGTGTGAGTCGTAACACTAAGCAGGCTGCTTAATCTGGGAATGGAATCTGGGACTGCACGGATCGCAGCCCATGTTGAATGTTATGTTTCCGCTGGACCAATAAGACGTTTTAATACTTTAAAAAATTCGAATTTGACAAAACAAAAAAACATAAATTATCTAATGTTTATACTCAATTTTGCCGATTTCGGACTAAACACTACCTACAAATAATAATAATATGAGTCTATAAAATGGCTCAGTTTTGTAAGAGTAACTTGTTAACATTCCCTATAATAATATATTTTCATATTTTAAACGTTTAACGAATAAAGAATTGCACATATAACTGTTTGTATCAATTATATCATTGAATTTGATTATATTGACCCTATTGTTAGAACGGTTGCGGTCGACTCTGTAGACTCGATTTCATTGACCTCCAATTACAGTCACCGCAATTGAAAAACAAGTCAAATTGTGAGCTAATTAAGCTTTCAATGGAACCAAACTCAAGTTTTTGAATCAAGTCTTGAAATTAAAATTAAAATTTTATGTTTATGTAACGAAATTAATGACATAGGGCTCCATGCTATTTATTTTGTCTTAAATTGTCATAGAAAAATTATTACAAATAGACAATACACAGCGAGTAAACATAATCTCGGTAAGCGTTCGTCACTATTAAACACTTAGCGCCATCTATTATAATAAATTAGTACTGTTCCTATACAAGTTAAACCAAGCGTCGGGTTAGCAACGTTTTCCGGAAACAGGTAGGTTTTTGTTTATGGTTCATTCATAACCCGAAAGATGCCCTTTTTATTTTTTTCATAATAGCTATTAATTGTGTAGATAATAGATACATTATTAACTCACTGTTTTTTTACCATTCTGTTTATAACGTTCGAGACAAATATTCGATTATTACTTGAATTTAAATTACAGTTGATAATCTCAACACTAATTTTAATTAACATAATATTGTTATTCCCGTCACTTCACGTCCTAGGGAGCGCAATATTACTAGAGTTAATTACGATAAACAATTACGAGAAATCTTGAAAGTTCTTTAATATTAAAATAAAAGATGATAGTAAGTCCGCAATGTGAAAGAAGATCTTTCTAAGGTTGGCCTCATACATCCGGAATGACTCTCTGAATCTTAAAAATTCAGATTGATCAGTAGTCTCGTGATTCCCGGCTCATGCAAAAGACTTTATGGAAGCAGAATTATTATATTAATACTCAAAATAATACGACGACTGTGTAATCATAATTCTTCTATTCTTTTCTAACATCATGTACATTCATAGAGGGGCTCGCTACACACAACTGGCATATTTTAATGCCTACAACGTTTACTCTTGAACAATCACAGCGTAATACATCTTCCGACTCGGCCGTCCTTCCCACCAGCCGTTGACAACTCCGTTCTGTATTCAAATCCTTTTTCTATTCTTCTTAATGTAATTGCCAGCAACATCTTTGTGCTAAAATAGGTTGCTTTACTCATCGCTTATAAAAATCACCCGTTCCATTGAATTATCTTTTTTTTATAGCATAGGTCCGGCAAACGAGCAAGCAGGTCACCTGATGGTGAGTGATCACTGCCGCCTATGAACATAAACAACACTTGGATCATGGATGTGTTGCCGGCTCATCAGATCGGGAGGGGAGCGGGAAGGATAAAAGATAGGAAGAGGAAAGGGGTAATGATATTGGTATTTTGTAAAAAAATCATTTAGATTTTTTTCTGAAATTTTTCATTACCCGATATTACTCGTCAGTGTCATTCTTACAGATGTATCTGAGATATAAATAATCTGAAAAAATCAGATTGTGTGTTGAGCTTACTGATATTGTGTGGTATTCTGGACATTCGGAATTAATAATATGAATTCAGATTATGAATCCTGAGAGTCCGATGTATGAAGCCGGCCTTAAAAAGCTAACCCAATGAAATTAAAATTCTTTGAATAAATTGCAGAAATTGTCTACGCTTTTTTTTTTCTCGTAACTCATATTAAAGCAGAAAAAAATTGCCCGCAATGACACGTTTAAGCCTTAGAAAGAAATAAAATAATTTTTTTTTTTTTTTGTTTGTGTTGGAGCTTGTCTCTTTTATATTCTAGACTGCCCTGTCTTCTTTTCATTGTGTTAAATCCATCCAAAGGTTGTCTGTAAGAAATCGCCTAGAGCGATAAGACCGCCATCTGTACTTTTTTCTTAATTTTATTATTTTTTTGTATGTTTTTCCTTTCTGTGTGCAGTTAAGAATAAATAAATAAATAAATAAATAAAAGCTGAAACCAAACTAGTTTATACACAAAATTAATTTTCAAATTATGATTTGTTTAAAAAAGCTAATATATTTTTATATTGCAAATATAATCAAACTGAGGGTAGATCCTTCTTCCTTTGCTTTTATACTCAATCTGTCGCGAGTGTCGTGCACGCTTCCGTACGCGCGGCGTCCTCCGCCGTTGCGTAGTATTTTCGCGTAATTTCGGTCGTGTTCGTGGATTATTTAGTCATTAGTGCTTGTAGTGTTTAGTGTCCTTTAGGCTAGCATTCGGATCCTCTTTGGGAGGTGAACTTCGGTAAGTGGCTACCCATTATATTGGCGTTCATCATACTATGGTTTGCTGTAGCATTCGCCCCTTCAGGCAGTTTCTTGAAATGTGTACAAACCATGTTCGGCGTATTCCTACACCAAATTTGAAGGCACGTGTTGTTTTGAAATAAATAGATACTAATTCAAGGTATTCTTCTCAAAGATGTTAACTACAATCACAAACATAATTTTTAATCTGTAGGTACTAATTTCGCGCTTTAAAACATTTCTATTGCATCTTTTTCTGAACATTCACAAGTTATGCATGGTATTTAATGTTACTTAAAGTGAAATTAAATAGGATATCTACCGGCGATAGATTATTTTCTTTCGGAAAAGTTACGCGTGGGTGCCCTGAAATCTGAATCGGATTTAATATCCAATTTATAAACCCACGGAATGTCGAATATACAGTAAAGTATTATTTATACACAGAATCTAATTAGAATAGCTTATTTAGGCAATTAATTTCTATTTTACATATTGGCCACATGAAAATATGTGCATTAAAAACATAAAATGTGCTGAATGACCTGTTAGAAAGACCGCCAAACGATATTTTTTAACAACCTACACATATAGGCAAAGGAACAAACTTGTACAGCCAAAACTGTTGGGCAGTTATGATTAAGTACCAACTATTATAGTGCAAACGTTATCAGCGAGCAAGTTGGGCGCGACATGACCGAAAACCGTCTGAACAATTGTGCAGACGTCACAGACTATCCATCATTGTTCATTTGACGATGACATTAGAGTGGGGTAACGTAGCTTAAAGTGTAAAGGGACTTTTCCTTGTAAAATATATTAAATAGTTTTTATTCTGATTTCCCGATTACTAAGCAAATATACAACATATTATTATTTTGATGTACAATAAACTATATTTTTTAGTTTAATCTTTTTACCCATAACGACCCGCACATTTTCATATTGGTCCGACAGTGACTATATTGCGCCTGATAATAAATGCCAGGCAATCTGTAAACAGCATTTATTGCTAGGAGAAAATCTGTTCACAAAATTACGACAGTCTCTATGACGGATTTTCCATCATCATGTAGGATGGTCGCAATTCAGGTGATTGTACTATTGTACAGCTAGTGGTCAATCTGACCGCATGAAATGCAACGGCAAAGTTGTCACTTCCTGTCGGTTTTCAATGAGGATGGTATCACTATGGTCGAGCAGACTCATTCGTAGTGCAGTTTTAACGAGCTGCAGCAAGGTTTTGTGAATGTGCGTATAATAAGGACAGGCAATACAAGGTATGAAACGGCTACCTTTGCCTCTCACTATATGACGCCGCTTATAGAAAATAGACTGCATTTGCATAAAATACGGTCACCCTACACAAGAGTGGAGCGTTTTGCGGTGTACCGAGCGATTGTATCGATTGTCCCACAACTCTTTTGTCTTGCACAGGATTATTGATGAGCGGAGCTGCTGCGGCTAATTAACTTGCTACTACAGACATTCTTGCTGCATTGTTCCTTGTCTTGTCGCAGACATCTAACAAATAACTATTAGGTATTTAAGTATCTATGTTTATTTAAAATGTGTACTGCAGTATACGGCAAAAGTTGCTAGATATAGATGTTATTTTGTTTAAACGTTTAAAACTTTTATTAATAGTCTGATGTCGTAGGTTTATACCTACGACCTACCTTGAATAAGAGACGATCTGAGATTTTTTTGTTTTATAATGCATGCAGACAAAAAGCAAATATTTTTTGGTGACAGATATTTGTCTCCGTGCCGGAGTCGAATATATGGCCTATCCGCTATCGTGTCGCAGCATTCGTATTAACCAACTGCGGTACGGAGGCTAATTTATTTTGTTTTAAAGCCCTCTCAGCATTACCTATCAATACTATTGATTCGTCGACAAGTGTTTAAAAGATGCCTTAATCATCCTAATACGAGTATGACCACCGGATGATGAATGATGAATTTCTGATGGGCAGAGGATCTCTAACGCAGTTTTTGAACCTGACGGTAATGATACTGCGAAAAACCGGTCTGTTCACCAATTATTACTCCATAATAAAATTCTTCTTCTTCTTCTTATATAATAATATTATAAGACAAAGAAATGTCTTTCGGCAGTGTATGATTAAGTTTTTGGTAAAATTTAGGCCAAGTGGGACGTCGCCGCAGGATGTTTGCGGTGACGTTGGCTGTCACCGAACTGGCAATTAAATCAGCTCTGCCAAGAAAATGTCCCGGCACTGCCGCACACGCGACCGGTAAGTGATTTTTTTGTTGAAACATTACTTTAAAAGTATTGAATGTGTGCCATATTGTGTTCTGTTTGTAAATTTAACTGTCGGAATTTGTTTTAAGTGTTCTTTTTATGAATTACCTACATGCTTATATTATTTTAAATTAAGCTGTTATACAATGGTGTCATAACATATTGATAATGTCGACTGTTGAACAGCGAGTTATTCTTGCGTGATGTGTGGGAGTTTTCAAAGAAGTTTACAGTTTACATGTAAGGTGTTATAAAGCGATCAATGGATTATCGTTAGGTACACGAATTTTGGTCTGGATAAAACGGCTACCTCTTTGAATTAGAGGGTGAATGTGCGACGATTTTATCCACACTATGTCAACAAGAGGCCCATTTGATGACTTGATATGGGCGGAGACTGCTCACCCCAACGCCGCTACTGAATAGATACCAAGTCGAATGTCATACTGCCTGATCTAGCACTAAACTTCTACTAGAATTGCCGTATTCCACTTACAAACACTTCGGCATTATTTATTCCATGGGTCCGATCTAATAATTATTATTCATAACATAACCGTCAACACCAAACTCTTCCACGTCAAACCCCACCCAAATCCACCTTAATACCCTCTGAAAAAATCATCAAAACATGCACAGATTACAAAATCGATAAGTTAGCCGGCCGCAATCAGTCAGGCGAGGTGGGAACGCTGAAAGCACTGCAGGCCACCGTGCCATTTGTCACCTTGTACCTATGACATAACATTCATCCAGCCATTGTGCCGGGCTCTGGCACCGCCGCTGAATATAAAATCCGAAACATTACGCTCCCCGGCTGACAGGTAAAGAATTTTCAACATTAACTTGGCTGTGTTCCGTGTTTTTGGGGTTCGGTAGTTGCGGCGATAAAGTGTGGTTCGTGTACGCTTGTAGCGGTAGGAATTGATGGATGGGCTTGCATTGTACTATAGGCCTGTTAGCATATGTGCATATGTTGCTGAATAATATTGTCGTAGGGTCAAAATCATTTGCGTCTAGCGTTAATTTTCAAAGCATGGCATTCGAGTCTCGGTTGTGTTGATGACTTATTTATGATTCGATTGCTTCTTTGTCCGATTTACATTATAGAAATAATGTTGATATCACAAATGTAAAGCGTAGGAGAGGATTGAACTACCGAAGATTGTTAGATCTTAGAGTGCCTACATACTTATCTGCTTCTGTGTATTCGAAACTACGTGGGTATTGATAGGTAATCGTCGCCTGTTTTAACAGTGAACGGATATGTCAGATTTCTGCATAGGGATTTCGAAAGTATATGAAGTCTTTACCTAAGTCTTCAGGTGGTCAGCGTGTGAAAATAAAATGAATGATCATTTTATTTTCCTGAAACGGTTGACGTCGAGTATGATACGGGTCGCAAAATTAAGTGTTAAATCCAGAACCACAGATTTACATTTCACCTTCATCGCTGAGGCCAATCACCAATGAGGCACTAGGAATTTCTGTAAAAAAAAAACATTGATACTTTATACTTAAAATTGTGGTTGCGGAACCCAATTACCGCGTGTTAGTCTGGTTCTTAGCGAGTTTTATCTTGGCTTGCAAAATACTCTTGTAATGTTTATTAGATAAGTTTCTTGTGCTCTTTGTATTATGGTATTTAGCAACTGCATTCATCTCCTTTTGATGCAGTTATGAATATTTAAGGCTGAGGTTTCATACAATGGAATTGCTGTCTAATTTTCTTGTGTATATTTGCATATGATAAGTTGCGTGTACACTCAATTAAAGCTGTAAGACTGAGGATTATGACTGGCAATAATACATAAAGTAAAGAAATAAAACTATAGGTATATCATATATGTTATATATAAATTTATGGAACTAGGATACGGCCTTCTCTGGAGCGACATGCGTTTTGTCTAACAATGCTGCCTTTAGTATCACAAAAAAATAGTTATTAAACCTGAATGATACGTATAAGGTATAACGAAGGTGATAATTAGGTTCGAACAGCACCCTTTACTTCATTCTTACTCCACCCAACAGCTACTTAAACAAGCAACCTAAAAAATTGCCAAAACATGGCAAATTTTCTAGGCACCGCGTACTTTTGTACCATTATTCCCAACTTCCATTCCGAGGAGATAAGGTAAAAAACAAGCGAACACTGCGAAGCTTAGCGGCGGATGGGAGCGCTTACCTTAAGCGATCCATTGTTCGGCCGACGTGTGGCTCGTCGCCAACCGTCAACACTTGCCCCCGAGACACCGCGGGATTTTTAGGCAACTTACAAGTTACATTTTTAATCAGAAGCCAATATTAGAATCATATTTTTCGTTTTGTCCACGATGAGAGGAATGGTACTACAGCTTTTGAAGTGCGCATTGTTATTATATATTGATTCGTCGAGTAAAATACAACACGAGTAAATAAATTGACAAATGTTTAATGGCATTATCCAATAGACAGCCTCCGTAACGCAGTTGGTTACACGCGGGCTGTGAAACGAGACACCGCGGGTTCGATCCCCGCACCGAGACAAATGTTTGTGTGAACCATAGGTATTTGTTTCGGGTGTTTGTGAGACCGAAAAGTCTATAGTAGTTTCTGATACCCACCACAAAAGACTTGATTTTAGTGTAAGCTCAGGACTATGTATGTGACTGTTGGGTGGTTATTTAATTATTAATTTGGGTCGTTTTATATCCAGAAGATTATAATTCTTAATTTGATGCATAGCTTTTATATTATGGTGATTTAAAACTCGGAACTCAGTGCCTTTAAAAGTGATTGGCGATTGGCGACTGACGGGTAGAATTCGTCAATCTACATTATTATGTCGATTTGCTTAATTGCTTCCCCACGTTTCGTTCACATAAGGCAGGATTTTATGGGGGGGTTTCACAGCACAAATGAAGCGACAGTAAAGAGTCAAACCTCTTGATTTGGTCCGAGATGTTAGTATATTTAACTGTAGTTTTGTAAGTTAGCCCGTAAATGTAAAAAGGAGACCATAAAATGGAATGGATTATTTAATTTACTAGAGAGAGTGTAGAGAAAAGTTTTATACTATTTGCAAAACCATAGCTTGAGTGTACAGCGTATATAAATACTTTTATAATTATATTTTTTTCCATTATTTACACTCCTTTAAAAATACCTTAATTAATTGTAATGAATTAATTAAAATCTTGTTACCTCAGAAAAAATCTGTTATAATGTATACATATTTATTTACATATTCATAGTAAACAACCGCACGCTTTAATGATGTAGGGACACTTAACAATACAAGATATCTACACGAAAATTTCGAAGGTATATAAAGTTTAACAACCCTCATATTGATTTTGCAGTAAGTTTAGTTCCACACAGGGTCATTTCTTTTCAATGTGTTCATACAAATAAATACAATGATATTTTATAACTATAACCACATCCAGAAGGATGATATTCCACTTCTCATTGGGAATTGTATACATTATTTGTATGGTGTATGTAGTCGTAAGACTTGACGCTTATTACATAATATTTTGTATTCTTGGCTCGAATTAAAAACTTCTGGAAGTTGCGAACTCTTGCCGATGTGACTTTGTGTTTACAACGAGCTTGAAGTATTTTTATACGAGTATGATTATGACTCTTTTTTTGCTAGAGACATTAACGTTCCACGACATAATATTATACTGAGTCTTCACCAAGAGAAGTCATATCGTACTTTTTGACTAGTGCTATAACCGGCCAGCCATCATAAAATATTTTAGTAAAATTTTTCATAGCCGTCAAAGTGCAAACTCTTTTAGAAGTAAGTATAAAATAAAGCGATAGCACGTGTAATGTTGGTAATATTACGCTATAAACGCTTATCGTTCAGTAAAATGGCTGACAAAGTTACACGAGCGCTCCAAGCGCTTGGAACGTTGTGAGCGTTGTGAGCGCTGTGAGCGTCGCGCGGAGCGGCGTGAGCCACCGCCCGTATTGTCTGCGATCCTACCAGAATGCACTTTTATGCATATGCTGAGAATAAACCCGAGCGCGGGGCTTTTGGTACACAAAATAACTGGTACAAATGCCTTACATTTTTTTGTATTTTCCAAACATCACTATTGTATAGTCAATCACGTACAGGCTGTTGCGTTAGCTGTTCGTACATCCAATATTGTACAATTATTTTCAACGGGATATTATTAATATATGCCCTTTAATTCCCAATGCTGGGCAAAGGATTCCCTCCTTTCCTTCCATTTACGGGTTCAGATGCTAATTGCCGTCAGTTTGGAAGATATGAATCGAGTTCGTCGCGCCAGTAGTCGGTTTCGGCTACTAGGGAGCCACTGTGTGGTGGCTGTTTGTCACATGTCCGCTATCTTTGTTTTGGAACGCAGCGTTGAGTTCTATACGCGGTCGATGAGTTTAACTCCAAGAATGCTGCGTTTCATCGCTCGTTGGCAAACCCCTAAGGCGCACATAACGGGATAAGCGGTGGATATTTTTACTAGATTAATTACTGTGGAGTTGTTTATTTTGTAATGTATTTTATTTGAAAAGATTGTTCCTTTATGTGTGATGCGACAATTCATTTAATAATTTTAAGGTATGTTGGTGGATAATGGCGTATTTTAGTTTAAAGTCGTCATGTCCACCAATCATAAAATTAAACTCAGTAGTATATAAGTTATTAGGTATTTATGCGCCCAAAAATGTTTTCTTAGTATATGTGAAAAGAGTTGGTTTGATTTATTTCACCGGAAAAGATAAAAAGGAAATCTCCGACAACCTTATTGGTACATCTTTATAATGGCTGTGTCTCCCCAAGATAATATGCTTGTGAATTTAGATTTACCATATTTTTATTTAAAACTGTTTTAGTTCCATTCATATTTATTTTGCTTTTGTTATTTATATGATGAAAACTGTATTCTTTTTGGAAACCCTTTTTATAAGTAAATAAAACATACAAAACAAAAAATATATATATTCACAATACAATTCTGGTTGCTCTTTTGAGAAGTTGCATTTTGGTTTTATATTTTTCTTTTGCATTAAAATAGATCGATAGAGCTACGTCATATATTACGTGGGATATTCCATTAATGACATTCCTAATGTCAATATTAGTTTAGACCTTCTGGAAACACTGCGCTGTGTCTTTCGATCGCCGAAGAGGACAAATATTGCCGAGTACGGAATAGCCGGCCCGTATCCCTGGACGACGCGATGTTTGATTTCTACCTTATGTCGATCCACATATTATCATTATTATGTGTCTTCCGTCTTACATGTTTCTCTCGGCAGATCTATCTATGTTCCAATATTGGTTCTGTTTTCTGTTCGTATATTGGATATTTCATATTTAACATTCAGTTTCTTTCTGAATAATGGGTTATCGGGGTACATACCTATAGTCCTACTAGTACGCCATCATAATAATTGTTCATCGTGATATTCATTAATATTTCTAAAGTTTTGTTTGATTTTCTCATTCGCTAATCTTTAGAAGTGAGGCTTTCGTTTGTCAATTCTAATGCTCCAGCAAAGTTTTAATGACGATAGTAATTTGCGTAAAGAACTCTCATCTATTCTAGCTTCATTGTGCAGTGCAAAAAGCCATGAATCTTGTTTCATGTGAGTAGGTTCTGTCAAATTGTGTGATAAGCATAATATGCTTCTTTTGGAATTAGACGTTGTGGGGCAGGACAAAACCTTTTAGTTTTTTATTATTACGACATAAGACATTCATCTTACCGTGAAGTCGTAAGTGGCTTTGAAATAATATTTTATTGCTATTTGATTACATATAGTTCTGTGTCTCAACCATGGTCAAAGTAGATAAGTTTTTAATTAGTGACTAGAAGTTTTAATTATTCTTGGACATTAAAAAGGCTATGTTCAGCAGTGGACTTCCTTTGGCTGATGGATGGATGGATGATTAAAAAGGCTATTTGATACCAGTCTGAAAACGTCTCTGTCTACTAACATAAATGTTGAAGTTTGATATATCTACGGTAACGGCATACCATCAAGCTTATTGTCCCTCTGTTGATCGATGGTGTAGTTTCAACAATTGTACGAATTAAAAAGAATATTGTCTTTTATGCATTCCATAGCTTATAAAAGTCGTAGTTCAACCCATACTACTGTTACTACTCGTATATTAGTCCATATATGTCCCACTACTGGGCACGGGCCTCCTCTACAATCAAGAGTACGATTGAGAGGGGTTCAACCCATAGATTTATTAAATGTACCGTAAAAAGTAAAATAAATTAATCACGGCATATGTTGCGAAGTTTCTACAAAATTCCGGGTCGTCGCTCCGTCTCTCGATAATGATATCTACGTATGTAAAAGTATCTTATAGGTTGTGTGAATTCTTGTTACACAAGATGTCGCCTGTCTCCAGTTTTATTCGAAACAAAGACTTACTGTCGCGTGGGATATGCTGTTTCAATTTGCCACACTCAGCGAAATTGTATCCTATTTTACATGAATAGAGTACATATTCCAATGCTAGCAGTTGGATAAGACTCAATTCGCTTAATAATATGGTTTGCGATGTGGTGAAAAATGGCTTCGCGTTAGCACTGAAGTCAGTGTAAGTTATAATGTATTTCTTAACACGTTTGGTAGTAAAAACTGGTTTTTGAACTGACTCTGTTGGTTTTGCAGTTCATGGACGGTTAGTAAAGAACTTTGACAACTAACTTGAGGATGGTAAGTCTCAGTTTGGTACAATTCCCATTGCGATATGAGAGGCCATCAATATGTTAACGCTATGAGACAAATATTGGAATCAGTACCTAAATTTTCCACTATGTGTACTGGTTTTTAAAAGGATAAAATAATAATCCGGTATTATTTGAAATTAACCAGGAGAGTGCCGATTCTTGCCGATTACTGAAGAAAACATACATACATACATAAACTCACGCCTTTTTCCCAGAAGGGGTAAGCAGAGATGCTACCAGGACATCCACATTTCGCCTTGTATGTTCCGTCCCACGATGTAATAGGGGGCGAGGCTATCGCCATATCGGGCACAAATTTCTGACTCCGGAATAATATAACGAATAGAAAAATCCAATATCACTTTGCCCGTCCCGGGTTTCGAACCCGAGACCTCAGCTTTGCAGTCTTACCGTAGTACAACTACGCCACCGAGGCAGTCATCGAAGAAAACAGCTTATTCAACGTCTATTGGTTCCGTAGTTACATAAATATTTCCATGAAATTCGACATTACTGAAATAATTATACAGTACCATGTAAACTATATAAAATTGATTGCTGAATAAAGCCCTCCCACAAACAATATCCAAATAGCTACTATAACTACGGATATTAACATATAAGTGTAGTGTAATGAATTGGCTGCGACAGGAACTTTTGGGTCTTCTTTAATTTTCTTCCATGCGTCCAACACACACACGCACATCTCATTGGTATAAAAGCGTCTGAAGATTTCATCCCAGCATCACAACCTTCTGAACGATCAAGGATTCGCACATCAAATCAAAGAACGTAACAAGATGTACAAGTTCACGGTGTTCCTTCTCCTCGTCGCTTTCTTCTGTGTCATCGAGGCTCAGCTGACGTTTACTTCTAGCTGGGGAGGCAAGAGGGCCATCACGGGCTCTTTCTCCTGCAAAAACGACGATGTCTTGGCCACTATCCGCAAGATCATCGAGACAGAAGCGGAAAGGCTCATCCTCTGCCAGAAATCCTGAATAACATATTGTTTTCGTTGACCGAAGCCTGAAGTGTATACCCCGCGCCGTAAGCCATGGATTAAATAATTTATTTCAGTTAACTTAATAAATATATTATCCAAAAGGTTTTTTCATTCCTTGAAGCATTCATTGTTAGTATAAATACATTATTTTCGTAAGATTACAGAAATATTATTATTATAGAAATGTAACGTTATTTGGTGTCTGTGATTTATTGCGTTCTCATAATTAGAATGTGCTTGAATATACGAAATAGAATAGATAGCAGGTTACTGGAAAATGTACCTAGTTTATCATGTACCCTGCTTAAGATTTTTTAGAACAAGCTCAATTATAAACTGAATTCACCCCTCCTTATTCGTGTTCCGTATCTATTTCCTTAGAGTTAGAACACGTGCGTTCCTTATATATTTGCGGCGATGTAAATAAGATACAGAAACGCGAAGTAATACGGAATTTGATCTGTTCGAATCATAATCAGCAGCACAAAAGACACGTGCATTGTAACTAGCGATTGAGTTTCACGAAGCAGTTCCGCAGCGCGCTGAAATCCGTCCCGCGGGTGAGAACTTCCTCTTCAGTATGTAAAGTATACATTTTAGCCGACAGTATAAAAGGCAAAACGGCGGAACACTTCAGGCATCTAGCACTCAACATGCAAACTACACGGCGGTGTGTCTTCTCAAGTCTGGTACACAGTGAAATAACGCTTGCGTAAGATAAGTCCAAGGTCTTTGTGTAGCAGAGCCTTTTTGGTTGTTACACAAGGTACACAACAAATGAGTGCTCGACAGGGGTGGTACCACTATCTCATAGACGAAATCATTGAAATAACAACTTTTGCTGTTGCGCTTCGTTCGATTAGTGGTCTTGCTGATAACAGGGAAAGGTTTACTGGTTTAAAAACAAATAATGTATGGTTTATGCATTTGTCATGCACTGCTCTAGCTGTTGTTTCTGTCTTATGTAAAATACTCTGAATATGAATTTATTAATAAATTATATTTAAGACATATGACACAAAAAAAAAACATATATTATACGTACCCATTTCTTCTACTGTGTTGATTAGTTTTTCTATTGTCTGTGTGTCCAATTATACTTTTGCTATATCATCTTGCACTGTGGCCCATCCTTAACATATTTAGGGATCGTTTGGTACAGATGCGAAGGCAAAAACGAATCTTTGAATTTTTCCACACCAACGCGTTCTCCTGTTTGTGCTTTATGTAAGTTAGACGTTGAATTTACAAGTAAATTGAAACATTATAGCATTCACGTAGTGAAAGGAGATTCGCGACGCTTTCCGCGAGGTTTATTTTACCTTTCACATTTTATAGCGGTGATATTATTTTGTATGCATACGAAATACCTGTTTTAGATTTGTATTAAGGGTCTGAGATGGAGGACTGGGCTTAGAGATTACAGGCAATTTGGCGGGAAGCCATCGTTTTATTTTGATGAATAATTAAACATGCTTATATGACAGTTATATTGATTTAATTTGAATATTTTTTAATTTCCCGACGTTTCGATCACTTTACAGTTTTCGTGGTCACGGGGCGGACTAGGCGGGCTGAGTTTAATATGTTTTATTTAAATGTGTAACATTCGCGTAAATCTAAGAAACCATTATTAAATATCTGTGAATTGTTTGACATGTTTGCGAAACGAATACTTGTGGAGCACATAAACATTTGGTTCGAACCCGTGGCCTTTCGTTTCACCACTGGTGTTTGACCAACTACAACAAGAAGAAAGAATAAATGGTAAATATATTCTTCCCTCGTGTTCTCACTTCCTCCCTCCTCCTTTGAACCCATTGATCCCGTACCGATCACCAGATGCGAAAATAATAAGCGACATCCTTTGTGAATATGAGATTTATTCCTGTATAGTCTTGCTGCGATAATTGATTTATTATGCTGGAAGAAATTTATATTATTCTAGATGAAAAATAACTGTTACTATGTTGGTGAAGATATGTAGATATATTTATATCTATAAGTTAATCTGGTGTCTGTACAATTATATCATTGCAAGTAGTGCACTGTTGCTGGGCATAGAGAGCTCCTTTATTTAGAGTAGTTAGGCAATTTTTTTTATTTTTTCTTGCAGTGGCACCGCATAATGACTCCACTGCAACTGATGGTAAGTGCAAATGCCGTCTAGACAGAGTATCGAATGGCATCAGACGGCGGTCCCATGCCATTTGTTACAATTATGCTGGCCTGCTGAGATGCTTCTTCACACTACGGCCGGAAGGACCCAGGATTATGTGAAAGAGGGAACACGTGTGAAGGCAAACAATTCCATAGCTTTAGTTAATAATGCTGCCAATAGAATTACACGTTGTACAAATGTATAGAAATATAACACACTACTATACGCTATGGGGTTTATTCCTCCATTTAGTGAAAAAATCTACCTGGGTTTCAGTAAAAAAATCAAAACAGATATTGTATAATTTGATTGTGAATTTGAGGTTGAAGCCACAGGTTCAAGGTAATATTATGACGATGATATTGTAACCTATGAAGGTTACAATATCAAGATATGAATAACAAGATATGAATCTTGTTAATAACCGACTAAAATATTGTACTAAGTTTGCACTTGGGTGGTTGTCGGTAAAGGATTTCACATATCATCTTATTTAACATAGTTGTCCACTTCTGTTCAGAATTTATGACGAAAACAACTAGTTGTTAAGTTCAAAACCGATTCTGCTTCAGTAAATACGCATAAAATGGTTTTAAAAGTGGGTTTCAGAGCAGTATGCGTTACATTGTTGTTTAGTACGCGGGGAGGTTGGGCGCGGCTGTGCTTTCCCGGTAATGTATATATTCTGAAGATAAACGTATGAACAACATTGTAAATTTTATATATCACGGTCTGGCTCGCGAAATGGACGATAAAGGTGTGATGGACATACAGACATTGCTGTTAGTCAACATCTATAATTTCTGTCATGTTATTTTTGGGTTTTCAAACCCATAATACGTAGGGCCTCGTTCACCACCCTCAAGTAAAGTTCCAAGTAGGCTAGTCATCAATTAAAGTAACCGGTGATTAAAGTAACACCCCATCACGTGGTGGTTTCACGACGCTCCAGTAACACTAAACCTATGATTACACTAGTACCTTACTGGCCACATCGTCTGGTAATTAGCGTATTTACTTAATGGTTAGATTAAGTTTCAAATCTCCACCTCTTTTCTTATTTTTTAAGAAAAAATACTTTGACACTTCAGCGGGAGGCAGGGCGGGGACATTTGACGTAATATTAAACGAATGATTCGTTTAATTTCTTATCTCATTCTGTGTCATTCACTTAACCAGCACGATGTTACTCAATACTTTGTTTCCGTTTGTGAATTCGAAGGAAGATACTCGGCACTTTTACTTGGCAATTAACGTTAATCAAAATGAAACTAATCAACAGTTTACTCAAAGATGGTCAACGAGGCCCTAAGTCGGTGCTGGTATAATGTAGAAAGGTAGATCTTTGAAATCCTTGGAGCGTATATAAGATGTTATCAAGAACCCAGATATTTACCGTTAAGAGCGATAAATAAATATAAATGCACACTTCGAAACGTTATAGATGTGTGTGTGTCTTTGGCTCATACCTGTTATCGTAATCTTAGGTTTTCAATCTCAGCCCAACTAGGCTCGCTTATATAGTTCTAAAATAAATGTATTTTCTAAGCCTTCTCAAGTTATTGCAGTACCGAGAGAGCAATGTGTCAAAGACAGCGGACACAAAATTCAGAGTCGTAAACATAATAAAACTCGCATCAAGCAGAGTCTCAGCGACTTGGACAAGACGCGACGTGTACACCTCTGAGGCTAACATAAATGAATAGCAAATAGATATCTCTTGATCATTCCAGATATCGCGGCAACATCTGATAATTTCCTTTTTTCTTGTATTTGAAAAACTATAAAAAAACTGGCGTGGTTGACGCCGGCTGTGAGACGTATGCCAGCGGGTTTGATTCCCGCAACGAGACAAACATTTGTGTCATCATCATCAGCATCAGCCCGTTGCAGTCCACTGCTGGATATAAACCTCTCCCAAGGTCCGCCACAGAGGCAGGTCTGCTGCTTTATGCATCCTGTTGCTGCCGGTCTTCTTGTGCGAGTCGTCCCGCCATCTGGCCAGAGAGTTCACATTTGTGTGATCCAAAAAAAAAAAACCAGTCTGGGTGTTTAGAAATCGATTCTTATTTTATTTATAAGATTAATATTTCATTAATGAACGTATATTTCCTTTGCATATCTGAATAAAAAAATAAAATAACTATAAGTAGCAAGGTTAATTCCCAAGATTAATCTTGAAGACAACAATGTGAAGTGAAATTAAAATAAATAATTAACAAACAAGTATAAAGTACGGGTTCATACTGAGACTCATTAGCCATGGCTATCACGTTGCGGATCTCGCAGCCAACTTTAATTAAATATGGTCATTAAAAATATTTATAACGCCTGCCGGCCCTCCTTTGCATTTTTATGGGATTTAAGAGATAGCTCGCCGGACGAATGGAAATAACTGTGATAATTTTATAGGGCGAGGAAGTTTTTTAATTTACACTTAGGCACCTTAGTTTACCTTCATCAAGGCATTTTTTAGGAGAGTTATATTTTGTAATGAACTAGCTTTTATGTCGTCCGCGTTTACAAATTAGTCTTGTAGGAGCGACGTATTTTTTGGAGAGAAATAACCCGCGTGAGTCTCCGACCTATAAACCGTATTCAAAAATCTATAAACCTATTCGTAATATTAGCAAATCAGCAGAATTATAATGCTATCGGATTAATGTAATATAATGTTAGTGTTCTGAATAAAATATAACATGCCAGAAATCAAGCGATTGCAAATGCGCTTTGCAACGAATAATTTTGTGATAAACCCCCAACATGAGGATAATCGGATTTAGTTTTCAATAATTCATAAATTTTGTAAACTCCATTTACATTTTCTGTGTTAGTTAATACGCAAATTAGGTTTTCATATCTCTCATACAGTGTTACGGTATATCAACTGTTGTACTTAGAACATGCATAACCGTCACGCTTGTATTGGGCGTAGGCAGAGACTATGAAGACACAATTTGCTCCATCCTAACACATTAGTTTTGTTATCTCCACCTTCACTAATCTTATAATGCATTAATTTACTCATGTAATGTGTATTACCAACGTTATAACATGTATACCACTAAAAATAAGAGCAACGTTCCTGACAAGGAAACAGTAATTCTTACAGCCACACAATGTACCCATTGCAAACCGCGGCTTGGAAGCGAATTAATCGCAAACTAAACCTATTTATCCTTACAAACCAGAGGCGTATCAATCGTGTAACCAAAACCCCGATACGGGGACCATTACAGTACTCGGACAAGCAATTAATCCGCCTAAAACCAGTTACATCCGGCACGGGCCGAACATCGCCGACGGTAGCCGAGTGCCACCGAACGTTGCCGAACGGCATAGTGTATTTATTGTTGCATCGGGGATTGGTACACGCCGCGAGAGTGTAATGAGACCGCGGGGATCGTGCTGGGGACAACCTGTCACGTGGTCTAGAGATGGGACTGTTAGTCGATTAATTTTGGCCCGTTTGGGACATTCACTGACCACAATAGACGGTTTGGAGCATTCGATGTAGATCTTGCGTCGGGAGGTGTAAAGGCTAAGATAAATACACACTATTTAATAGCAACCAACAGTATTTAATGGACGATTGGGGGAGAGACAGTGTTTTGTTTGTAAATGCCAGCCAAGACGTAAGAGCTATCTATCACTATGAAAATAAATACTTAGTTATCGTGAACATTGCACATAGTCAACGTCAACCAAATAGCAAAGAAGCAGTCTATCAAAGACTAAAGACTTTACATCATGTATGATAAAGTTTTTTTTCTATTGCCGTTATACAAGTTAGACGAGCTAGCGGCCCGCCTGATGGAAAGCGGCTACCGCTGCCCATAGACCTTCGCAGTGCCAGGAGTCCAGCACAACAAAGTCGCTGCCTACCTTAAGGAGAGTACTCTCTTTACTTCAAAGTGCATTTCATAGCATTGTCGAAATACCATATAGAAAATACTAATTCCATCTAGATCTGTAACAGTTGATTTCCTACTTAAAATCACAGAAACCAGTCAGTTTACCAAAATCTTTTGCGTATGAGTTTATTGTCACCAAACACGGCATTCAGACACTACAAAAATTATAATCTATAAATACATAAGTAAGTATTGACATAAATATATATCAATGTTTTGTTACTTATAGATGTGCCGTGACCGATTCAATTTTGTTAACGATTTAAGCAATATTACTATTTGGAACCGAATATGTTTTTTACCTTCAAGTCGAAAATTATTCGAGTACAATCGAATAGAGAGCTCAACACTAACCCTTCACGTACACTGCATTTTATCTGACTATCGTAAAATGTCAAATTGGATGACAATTTTACTCGAGCGCAAAGAAACTTGCAAAACTATTTCTTTTCAATTTCTTAAGAAGGTGTGGTTTAAAAATGAATTGAATTGAAGGTGTGTTTGTTTATAGTACAAGAGTTCTAGTATTACAAATTATAGCACTTTACGGGGTTCGTACGCCAAAACAATTGATTTAACGAGAAAAATTGTTAAGACAAAAATTGTAGGAAATTTTATCTAGTTTAATTTTGTAATTAGCTGAAATAAATTGTAATGCGGCAAAGATACGATGCCAAAAAGTGGATATTCGAAAAGAGCATCTCAAAATCTATGAGCTTACCCATTTCCAAAACTCCACAAAAACTTTGCAGTTAAAACTACTACCAGATGACTATTACTACTTTGATCAATATTTATCGTTTCTCAATCAAACACTGAGTTCAATTTCACTATATGAAACCGCTGTTATTTTTATCAATTATGCGTGAGTTTTTTTATGCGTCACCGGCCAATCCCCAGCACTGCGCAGTGTAAACTACCCTGCAGGATATCGACAGTTTCTTGGCACGCGCAGTTTTTAATTATGGTCCACTTTTTCCGAGCCGCCGCTGTGCGTTGCATCGGCCAAGCTGCGGAACACACGGTACTCAATTTTGTTCTAACTAGGACGGTATTGTTGTGGATTAGGAATTTGTTTAATTTTACACCAGTTTTAAATATATTTATTATTGCGCCTTAGAAAATGTATTGTAGTCCAGATTAAGTAGATATTCGACGATGATTTAATTGCGTGGGTCAATGGGATCGGATGGATTACAATTAGATGTGTTTATTGGCATTGTGTATAGAGGCCGTTGCTAGGGCGGATACGAATATTCTGCCACCAGTAAAATCTTATCGATCTAGGCCTTATCAAAAAGTTCTCCAACTCACATGCGCATAAGCTATGCCACAATTCTCTGACGCACATGTTACTCATTATAATCGTGCGGTTTTCCGTCATAACGTGAAGATGCCATTAAGTAGACTAACATGATTGTGTCGAATGACAAAGGCATGGCTGTTGCCAATTGATACTCTGTCAATGCTTATAGAACAGTTACTACGTCGAGCTGGAATAAAAAATGCTCTATATTAGCGCTTTAAAACCGACCGCATCCACGGACACAATACGCCGCCGTACGTCACGCACGCAAAGCTCACTTACTGGCACGAGCAAATCGCCGCTGTCAACGTATTTATTCTCAGTAATTTATACAATCTATTGTTTCGTATTTGTACAACGTGGAACTGTTCGCAACTGTTGCTGTCGTCAGTTTAATATGCCGTTTTATTGGCAGCCAGTTTACGTGTGCCGTTTCCATTTCAATTTGGCATACAGTGGAGTTTTTAAACTGCCCTTTTTTCAACCACTCTCATTTGATTAAATGTTTGTCCGATTCGCATTAAATGGATATTTGTTTAATTAAACGGATTATGTGTGTTGTTGGTTGGTGCTTTGTTGGAATAAATGATTTCTATTCATCAGTTTTTGTTTGTTTACAAGCAATTTACTTGTGCAATTTCGTGATGGTTTTAATTCACTTTTCAGTGGCAAAGTACAATGACCAAATAATTTAATGTCATTACTACCTCACATAATTTTAATATCATGTTACAGCTTGTTTATTAAGCGACACTGAAGATAGCTAGACTATAATCGCTTTTAGATTGTGTTTGCTCATTTGCAGTGATGTTGGAATATCTTATAAAGCAGAATTTCAGTTAGCCTATGTAACAATTACTTTCATTATGAATTTAATTTTGATATTCGTTTGTGGCGAGTATACCTTGTTTTTTATTTGTGTTTGAACATATTCAGCTCCTCATTCGCATGTTTTAGTTTTAAATCTTCATAAACCATGCCAGCATAGAATCAGTTCTACCGCATTCAAGGACGTGCCTAATTATTCTGACTAGTTGAGAATTGTCGTTAAACAATTTAGTAACACTGCCGTGTGAAACCTAACTATCTTTTGCTACATTACTGCCTAGCAAAAGTTTTCTTACTCAGGAACTCGAGATATATGTAGTTTGAATCAGATTTAATGAATTACTCAAGAAAATGAACTATTAATATTATTTTAATTCGATTCAAGGGCATTGATAAGTATTAAATCAACTATTCTATTTGATACCTTGTGCTAGGATCATGTCAGACGAATGCTGAACTAATGAAAAAAACAAAAAATCGGTACGTTTGGGTTGAGTAAAGTGGAAATCTTTAACCTCTACCTATCCCTGCAGGATTCAGGTACGTTATTTAGTACCTTTGTTTTATACTTTATCATTAAAACTTCTGTGAGAGAATATATTATAGCACGTAATAAACGACAGTTAGGTCTAAGCTCGTTAAGTGTCTAACAACTCTATATTAATTATAAGCTATAATAAAATATTTCAGAAAGAAAATATAGTGAACAAAAAGTTAATTAATTAATATAATTTAAATTTTCCCCGTATATGATTGGAGAGACGTATGTTCAGCATAGGTCCACTTGTTATTGAGGATGAGGATGTTTTTTATTGTCCATCGAGTATGCTTCGAGAGTAGTTGAAACAATTACGAGTTTCAGCAGTAGCGTCCAGCCGAGTTAGGTATACATCGCCGGGGACAGTTTAAGAATTCGTGCCAAGATGAAAATTGCGGACCTTTCAGGTGGGGATTACGTTTGGCCGCCGATCAAACTTCAGTAGGTTTTGCTTTTACCGTTTTTGGTTTTATAAGTGACTGAAAAGCTTTCACGGATTGGCCATTGCGCGAGTGTTGCCAGAACTTTGCGGTTTTAATCGATGGCAGTTTTTAAAATACGTGAGTTTCTTTGCGTGATTTTTTTGTTTAGTTCTTTTGGCAAGGTGGATTTAGGATATGGTCTCTTCTGATAAATTGGATATTTTTGTATCTAGTGATTAGTAATTATAGCTCTTCAACTATCCAGAGAACTGGGGCATGAAGTAGAGAGAGGTGTGCAGGGACATCTGTCAATCAAAGACCAAGTGTAGTAGAGAATTTAAGAATAACATGTAATACAACGCTTAATATTGCAAGACTAAAATCATTATCCATGGGGAGATCTCGGAATAACATCATTTAACAATACGTTGATTAGATTTTGGCCGCGGCTCCGCCCACGTACTATAAAACGAGTCAGTGAAAGTGTTTTTCTAGATATCAGATTTTGGTTCCAGATACATTAAGTCCATAAATATATTTTTTTATTACATTGTAAGATCTTTTAGAAAAAGGTAGGTCCTCTGTGGACCCTTTGAATTACGTAGGTGTAACTTTATTTCTGTAATAATTATTGATCTTCGCAGAAAATGGAAATGCTTTTTGAAACCAGCTTTAAACGGATGGAGGGGTATTCAGATAGAGTGCAGTTTAAAAGCAAAATCAATTAAAAACTAATTGCGTTCCAACAAAGTTTTTTTTTGATACTCAATTTATAGTTATTGGAAAATTATTTACAATAAATATAGTAACTAAATGTTGTGTTTTACGTCTCTGATACTCTTTTAATGTTGTGGGCAATTTCTCATTAGTTTTGGACATAAACCTTCAGATATCTGTCATTTCTGGTATGATATGATTTTATATACTACATATTATAGTAATTTATTTATTTATTATCATAAGACATACCAACAGCAAAATAGACAAAACATGCAAATTAAACTTATATATTCGCAACAGACAACACCGTCACTCTTCTAACTCGGCACTGTGTAGTATTCATGTAGTAGAGCTAAGGCAAGTAGATCAGGGCGTCCTACACACCCAGTGGTAAAAATGCTACAATTTTAGACCTGGTCTACATGCCAATTATAGGCGTGAAACAAAATTCATAATAAAAAATAATGATACAATAAATTAATTCAATAAAGTAATCGCTGATTTGTTAAGAAAAAAAAATCGACGGCTCAATTTTCTTACTATTTCACAATTAGTATGACTGTCTTTCAAATAACGTTATTTAAAGAATCGAAAGGATTCCAAAGTTACCCATATTATTTACTCGCAATACGGCTACATCCACGTTTTAATAATACAGGATGACGTAGAAAGTAATATCGTTCAATAAACATAAAAACCGTTTTACGTACATTGTTATTATCTATCTTATAGGCTGTAAAAAGTTGCTTGCGAGCCGACAATGTGCCGCGATTTTATAACGTCTCGCTGCCTCATGTGTTTTATCAGCTTTTAGTACAGTTATCTGTATTGAAATCTCATGGTTACGTTTTGTGCTCCACCATTATTTTATATCGAAGGTATAGATTCTATTACTGTCTTTTTATGTTATAGGGGGTAGATGAGCTTACGTTTGCATACGAGTTTGGCGACTGAATTCGCTTCTTAAGATGAGTAATCTATTTTGTGAGTTTTCGTATTTTAAAGCATTTTTTGTGTCATTGTTCCAGCGGCAACGTCTACAGGTTGTGCACTGTGAGGTTCTAGGCTCGTTTCCCAGGTCGGGTAATGCGTTTTGTGTGAGACTTTTGGTATGAGAAATTTCTTTGTGTCCCGTATAGCTATAGGCTAATTTGACCCTGGTTTTTTGCAATCGAGAATTGTATTGTATTGTATTGTATCAACCCATATACGACCCACTGCAGGGCACGGGCCTCCTCTACAATCGAGAGTACGATTGAGAGTGGTTAGGCCATATAGTCCACCACGCTGGCCTAGTGCGGGTTGGCGGACTTACACACCGTAGATTTTTTTTAAAATCGCTACGGTATGCAGGTTTCCTCACGATGTTTTCCTTCACCGTTAAAGTGCGTGGTGATTGACTATCAATACACACATAACTCCGAAAAGTCAGAGGTCTGCCCTGGGATTTGAACCCGCGACCACCGTGAACATGTAGGCAAGACAATCGAGAATTGCTGATGGGAAAAAAGAAAAAAGATTATCATTATGTTACAATTCCATGGCAAAATTGTAACTGATATTCATACAATTTCATTAATTTTGTTGCTTAAGACAACTTACTTTCCTAGAGATCGCTGAAATTGTCGTGTTATTAAAATATGAAAGTGTCTGAAAATTTAAAAAAGTAACTTATTATGAGTAAATTAGTTTCAATCAGATCTGACAGCATGTATATTTCAATTGACATATAAGTCTTGATGCGTAAATGGCAATATAATAAATACTGGTATAATTCAGAGAGTGGTACATATCCAGTTTCGTACATAAGCAGATCGCGGGCTTGACATGTTGAAGGATAGTAATAAAAATGCAAATAAATTCATCGTTCATGCGACAGGAGACAGGGCCCGCGGGCAAACGCTAGGACCGTCCGGTTGAGCCACGACAACCACTAACTAACCTTCCAAACTTAAATAATACGAGTATTGTAATATTCTGGACTGTAATTTTCAGCCTTTGTGGCGCAGATGGTAGAGAATGGGCTGTAAAATGAGAAGCCGCAGATTCGATCCCCATACTCCAAGACATGGTAGATTGATCCACAAATATTGGTGGTTCTGGTGTTTCGAAGCCGAAATGTCTTTTAGAAGTCATTATCATCATCAGCCCGTTACACTCCACTGCTGGACATGGGCCTCTCCCATTGTAGGCCACAGAGCCCGGTCAGCTGCTTTATGTATGCAGTCGGTCCGGTCCTCTTGTGCAAGTCCTCCCGCCATCTGGCCTAAGGACGTCCCACGTTTGCCAAGCCGATTATTATCATAGTATTATTACAATAACTAACCTAATGATTACAATTGTTTCGAATGGCGAGAAAAGATATCTTGATATTCTATTTCAATTGTATTACATTTTTCTACAGATGTATTGTTATTTTTTTATTATCTGCTACATCTTGTTACCCTTTGAACCCTCGACTTTCCATTTCGCAGGCAGCTTCTTAAGTACAGCATCATGGAATTTGTTACATCCTTTTTCTATACAGTAATTAAAATAACTTCTATGTATCCTTTGATTAAATTATTGTAGTTGTGGTTTAAATTCAATTAAGAAGTTTCCACTGACGCATCGAGTTTCAGTGTTGAAATTAAAATGCGTGCTACAGAAGTTGCAGGGCTTTATAGTGTATTATAATGGCGTTCCTAGTGGCCACACATACATGTTTTACGACGCAACGCAATAAAAGCGCTTTTAGGCGACTACCTTACAATGTATGCTAATGTTTACAGACAACAAATTTTGTTTTACGACCATCACCGTCACCATTGCGCCATTTTAAATGTAATAATACATTAATTGAAATATCTGCTGTATAAAATAATTCATCACCATCGAAGAGCCTCAGTAACGCCATTAGTTAAGCAACTACATTCTGGATAAAAGTTTGTGTGAGGTATTAATATATTGTTTTTTGAAATAAAACGAATTCTTACGGATTTACAGTTTTCGTGGTCACGGGGCGGATACGGATTACGGATCACGAAAACTGTAAAGTGATCGAAACGTCGGGAAATTAAAAAATGTAAAAACTAAATTAAATTCGCGATAAAATCCGTAAGAATTCGTTTTATTTCAATGTGTAACATTTGCCTAAACCCAAGACTATATTGTTTTTTATTGCATATGTCCGGCAAGCGAGCAAACAGGTCACCTGATCGTAAGTGATCACTGCCCCCCATGACCTTGTAGATGGTCATGGTTACTGTAAAATTGCCTATGTACAATATTTAAGATATTTCCCCTCGATGTGGCATCGCCGTGGGACACCCTGTACAATTATAGTGCTAATATATTTTCTTACAACCTAATTTTAAAGATTTTTTCATTATTCAAGTAACATATTTATCTTGCCTTTAACATCTAAAACCCTTGTGTTAGCGTAAGGTGTTAATATTTATTTCGTACTTAAAATCTATGTAAGTTACCTCAGTACACACAAAGAGCGTTAATTTGGCGAGTTTCACGTTTCGCCCGACGACCGCCTGGCGCAGACTTTAATGAGCGCAACATATTTTTACTTTAATTAAGAAATATAACATCTTTACTTTTGATCATTATCTATATTGTGAGGGGAGATTAGATGCGCGGTCCAGTTTTAGCGAGATCTACACTTTTCAGTGTTTATTTTTATATATCAAAATTGAATTTTTGGTTTTTGAAAAGTGAAAAGAATTATTAGGAAATTTTGTACCAATTATTTCGTCGTCTCTAGATGATAAGAAATCGATATAATAATAAAATTCAAAGTAGCTATAACTTATTTACAATTAATTGAAAAATTATTTACACCAAAATACAGTGCAAATCACTCTCATTGGCAAAATCAAAAGTCTTCTTTTCCTTTTCGTTTGTGGGCCAAAGTTAGCCGGGTTCTAATGTCGATTCAAAAGAGAATTTATCACAATTCTAATCTGCATTCCGTTCGGTGTTCGGCACTCGGTAGTAGGAGCTGTAAACATGCGATAGATCAAGTTTAAGCTGGAAGTGTGAGGATACATTGTAATCGCGTCAGAGTGCCGTTAACAACAATAAGTTATACGCGCGTAAATATTCATTTGCGCCGTCGAGGCCCGCTATTGGCCAGGAGCTGCACACCATGACGAATTCAGTGTAAGTTGCTTATAATTGAAAAGCCACATAAATACATATAGTCACGTAAGTAGTCTTCACGACACACTAAGTTCAAGTCTTGTATGGTGGTAATCGGCAACTACGACTTTTCGGCCCCACAAATACTCAAACCCGAAATAAAGATCTGTATTACGATAAAATTTGTTAGAGTGCGGTGATCGAAACCGCGGCCACGCGTTTCGGAGCCGGCGTCAAATACATCTAATTGGCCCCACATATAACATTGAGATAGCCATCATAGGTCACAATCTGCATAGAGATCCAATATTTTGTGTGCACCCTGTGTTTATTCGTCTACGATGAGGCTGGCTTAATGGTCAACCAGCACAATCAGTGGAATCCAAATAGGGAATTTAGAGAAGGTTATATCTGACTGTATAAGTGCGTGGTGGCCTGTTGGTAACGGACCAGACTCGGCTGCCTACATGTTCACGGTGGTCGCGGGTTCAAATCCCAGGGCACACCTCTGACTTTTCGGAGTTATGTGTGTATTGATAGTCAATCACCACGCACTTTAACGGTGAAGGAAAACATCGTGAGGAAACCTGCATACCGTAGCGATTTTAAAGAATTTCTACGGTATGTAAGTCCGTCAACCCGCACTAGGCCAGCGTGGTGGACTATATGGCCTAACCACTCTCAATCGATTCTCTCGATTGTAGAGTAAGCCCGTGCCCAGCAGTGGGACGTACATGGGCTGATAAAAAAATATCTGACTGGTCGAGACCCTTATGCCGGACCTGTTAAAACCATAGACTCAACTCACAGAGCTCAACTCCAAACACGACATACTCGCGTGGGTCACTATGGCGATTTACAATCGTTTACGGTAGTAACTACTCGGATGAATACGAATATGCTACCATCACCTATCCTAACATCTATTTTCAAATGCCCACATGTATGTGTTGGGAGTCCTTACTTACCCATCATTAGACACAAAAAAATGCGACAAAATACACAGGTAGATAGATAAGGCAGTTCTTTCACACCCGAGCTCTTGGCTCTCCGCACCCACCGGTCGTGCACTATTTCATAATACCAACATTGAACTCTAAAATATTTCCGAAGCCCGCGCGGACTGCTGAGCGGTTTATAAGTATCGCAACTCTTAACCGTTATTTATTGAAAAAGTTCGTGGAAGAAATAGAAGCTAGCAATGAATGCTAGACGTGTCTTCGTGAGGGTTTTTCGGTATTGATATATTACCGTTATTAATTTTATTTATTAAATATATAGAGAGGTTTTAATTACCAAAGTATGTCTGTCGGGTTTTGACGTGCTTGTTTGTATACCGGTTTCGACCAGGCCGGCATAATAAGGAAAACAAATAAGCAGTAAAACGTATATGGACTGAATACAAGTATTTTAGTCCAAATACGGTCAACCGGTGACAATTCAAAAGTGACCCACATAACAAATAAATAATGCATGGAATTTGTTAAAAACTTATTAAATTCATAGCATCCGGCGAGTCCAAGGCAATGGGTGGCACGAGACACAGCTTTGACGTATGACCGGAAGCGCAGTTTGGCAACGGGCGCTGCTGGGCTGCCAACAAAAATGTATCATTAGCTACTTTCTTTCGTTGCGTTATATTCAATTTAGAGGGTTATATTGTGTTTTGTGTGGCTACTTCATGCTCGCGACTTCGTTCATGAATATAATAATTACTTCGTTTTAATATCGGTTTTTTTATTGCATAGGTTCGGCAAACGAGCAAACAGGTCGCCTAATTGTAAGAGATCACTGCCGCCCATGAATATCCACAACGCTGGATCATGGATGTGTTGCCGGCGCAATTAGAAAGGGGAGCGGGAAGGAAAAAGGATTGGAAGAGGATACGAGTATGAATGTAAAATAATATACACACTAAAACAATCTTGAAGCAATGATTTTAGTTAACGCGTTCTGTTGCTATATGCCAAGTGTAACATGTACAAAGTATATAGTTATGCAAAATATTTATATACAATAATATTGTCGCGACTTCACGTAAGTAATATAATAGGAAGATGAAATATAATGTATAATACATACATATATACATAAACTCACTGCTTTTCCTAGAAGGAGTAGGCAGATGTGCTACAAGGACAACCACGTTTCACCTTATGTGTTCCGTCCGACGATGTGATAGGGGGCGACCCTATCAGGTACAAATTCCTGACACCGGGCTGACAGTAAATAGAAAAATCTACGTCACTTTGTTCGACCCAGGATTCGAACCCGAGACCTCAGCGTTATAATCGTACCGTATTACAACTAGGCTACTGAGGCAGAAACAATAGTTACAATAATAGTTTTTATAACGATAACACAATGGAATGTCCGATCTGGAAATCGGATTCAAGATCATATTCTTTAGGTCCCACACACGCTACTACGGGACCCATTAAGCGACACCTATATACATATAATATGCTCGCACGAAATCAATGTCTTGTATTTCACATACTATGAACTATCCTATGTTCAGCTCTTCATATGGCTGAAGAGAGAGAAACAGAACTATCCTAAGTATCGCACATTTTATGTAAACAATGTTTTAATGTGCAAAACACATGATGAGGTTCTTTTTTAAAATAAATAAACTGTTAAAAGTTCAAGTATATTTTATGCCACGGCATCACAATTTCTCAAATGTGCGCGCATTCTTAATAACACGGACTACACAAAATATAAAAGTACTGCGCTCATGAGTCAAATTCTTTACTTTTGTGGAATGTGAGTTAAAAATTTGTCGACATCAACGTTAAGTGTCAAAATTTCGCGTAGTTGTAGATTTCGCTAATAGCCGCCCGGGTTCAACGAATAGTTGGTGGCGTTACAGGTTACGTGAGGTGCTTATCACTAGTACGTATTTAAATCTGCCGACAAATGTCGAATGATTAAGTCAAGTCTAAATGTCGGGTTGTATATTAACGTGAAACAAATGTCCACTGTTTGTAACGCTTATGTTATTTTAAATCGGTCAGTCTATTTTACAGGACTTTAATTTCGAATAAGATTTTTTGTTTTTTTTTCTCAGTTTTCATTTCTGTTTGTTTTCTTTCTACTTTATTTTATTAAAAGTCAAAAGGTTAATGGTTCCTTCTCTGAGGTCGGTGTTTGGTGTCAATTCTTTGCATATCACTGTTGAGGACATTCACACGAGATGCAATGGTGGGTGAATCGGTATGTAATTTCTGAAGGCCAGGTTGATGGAATGAAGCCTAATCTCTCTCGCACTTTAGGTTAGAGGTTTAGGTATATTCAGCAAAAGAACTTATGTAGGTACGCTGAAAGCAATGTCACGTGTCTATCCGTTCTTTATCAAAGCGAATGTTACACATTGAAATAAAACTCAGCATGAATGGGCAGGCTCGTCCAGTGCGGTACCACTGTCTAACAGGAGACGTCTTGAACGGGCAGATTTTCTGTCGAGTTTCGTACGTTGAGATTGCTGGATACTCAATACCCCTTTCCTCTTCCCATCCTTTTTCGTGCCCACTCTCTTTCCAATCTGATGGACCTGCAATACTTCACGTAATCCAGGGTCGTGAATGTTCATATGCTGCAGTGATCAGTTATGACTATGCAAAACTACTTTTTACTAAGTTTATCGCGGATTGTGTTTAATTTTATATTTTCGACTTTTCGAAGACTTGACAGCTATCAGCCCGCCCCGTGACAATGAATACAAGTTAAAATTAAAAATTCAACTAATTCTGCGATAAAATTCGAAAAAGGTAGTTTTATTTCAGTGTCTATTAGACATAATATCGACAGGTTCCCTAATACCGGTTACGCAGCACTCGACGCGTCAGTGTCGGGCGACAAGTCGCGCGAGCTAAGTTTTTGCGACTAGCTAACTGAGTTCCGCCGAAATGTTTAACTTAACTGCAATTTCGCAGTTCCCGACGCGAACGCGAACGCGTCTCGTGACATTTTGTACTTAGTTAAATGGAGTTTGCCAAGTTAAGTTGTGATGTAATGAAATTAGGTAGGCTCTTCGGGCCGCTCCGTTGTTTGTTTTGTTCAATGTATGGTTGGGTATATTGGATTGTTAGAAAGAGTAACTGGACATCTGCGTTAATATCTATATGATTAAAAATATGCAAAAAGACTCTAGACGCGATTACAACATCTGTAAATGTATATTCCAATTATTTTGCTATTCTAACGTTATTTTTTAATTTTCATTGATGTTACGAGTAAGTCAACGAAATCAATTATTTATTATAATCAATAACCAAGACCAGTAAAGAATATATGAAATACAGATATGAAATGTTGTCATCCCCTGCAATTTTATACATCCTAGATATTAAAACTTCAAGGGACTTTAGTCAGCAAAATAAATTACTATTGGTTATTTTACACTTATCCCTAGAGATCCCAAACCACGACCTTGTATATCACATGTAGTTTAACCTTTGCCCAGGGCGATAAGTCTGTTCGAAATTACCCCGGTGGGACGGGCAAGTACACTGTCCGTTCATTTTTTCTCTCACCTCATCCTATTTAATGCAACCTCTTTTACATGAAACGTACACAAAATATCCACAAAATGAACTGAACACGATTTGAATATCTAAATTGGCGATCCATCGGCGTTTCCCCAAGTTTCCTCATTACCTCGCCTTTCACCTGGTGTTTTTTGTGCACCAGTGTTGCGAGCTGTAAAAGTTTTACCAGAATTTCTGGAAAGTATTTAGCGCAGGATGTTAGGCTTGGTTTGTAACTTACAGAATATAATTATTATTATTACTTTGTTTAATGTTATCTCTATTTACTGTTGTGTTTATGGTGTGCAATAAAATTAAAGTAACTAGATATTTTTTTTTCCTTTTTCTTATTAATTGCTCCGATTTATTTCATATTGTATCACGTATAAAAAATAATATCAAAAACACTTAGTCCGTTATAAAAATCTATAAATCTTAGAAATATGTGTGCGTACATATTACCGCTGGAGTAAAATATGTGCTATAAACTAAATAGCTTTGAAACTTAAAAAAGTTTACGATCAATTAGCTTAGTTAAATATAATAAATAAATAAATGATATAAGCTTACAGGGGTTTTACTAATGGTTGTGGGCGGGACGGTCTCTTGTTGGGAATTATTAATACTTTAATACGTAAACTCACGCCCATGTCTCATTAGGGCGGGCCTGTGTGTACTTCATATAGGAGGTCTATAATGTTCACAATAGACCACCAGATGCTACGCCTAAATTATCCCTTTCACTACTTCAACGGCTATTTACTCAAGCTTGTCGGTTACACATACGTCTTATTTGACCTTTTAGCCTTCTCAACAATGCTTTTGTTAGTACATAGGGGATATGTTCCACCGACACCATCAGTTGACTTTCTCCTTCGTAAATTTCCATGCATCTTAATTTAAAAAAAATTAATATTTCAAAGCAGCTTGAATATGTTAGTCGTCGTTGTTTGTAAAACTTAATACATCTAAGGAAATGTTTTCAAGTTCTAACTAATAAAATTATTTAGAGTCTCCGTCAAACATTACAACTTTTCGAAGGTCTGTGGAAGTGAAATTGTTTCTTGTTTTAGATTTTCTATTGAATTAAATTTAATTTAAATTACACAATAGAGTTTTAATGAATGAAACAAATAAAGCAAAAAGGTGAGACGAAATTTATATAACTTCGTACAATATTATTAAAAACACATTACTGTCCACAAAAAAAAAATACAACACAACAATAATTAATATTGGGAATTTTTAATCGTAACGTGGCAACACTAGGCGGGCGGAACTTGGAGATTCTTCCCGTTTCACGGGTAATTCTTATTGTAATTTATCGAAGACGCGTGACTAGGCAATTTAGCCAGTGTACCCCCCCGGCTCGCAAGGTGGCACAAATTATAAGGTCTTCAACACAAGTGACCGATACTTCGTGTGCAAAGTACTTTACTTCACAGGCGTTTAGATTTTTATGACCTAAGTTCCGAACTTTCTGAGTATAATCTACGATAGTGCCTTTTACGTGAAATTGTCTGTCACAATAAGTTACTTTTCCAGAGACCTTATGTGGGGTCAGTACGTGTCTCTCCAACACAAAATTCACAGAGCCGCGTTCTGGACGTCGAATCCAGGACTTTACAGTTCACAGTTTATACATACTGGCACTAGATTAATGAGGATGAAATACAAAAAACATATAATTATAGAACTAAAGAACATAACTAAAGAACAGCATAGCATTGGGTAGTGATAACTTAGTTTGAATGAAACTGCTTATTTATACGGTTTTGCATAATAATGCACTAATTATAATAATTATTTTAACCGTGGTAGGAAAACACTATCGAATAACTTGCGGCCTTGAAAGTAACATGTTGTAGTATTCATTATTAGAGGTACCTGCCCTTATTCGACCTTACGTGGGGTCTGTGCACTATGACTTTTATCATGTTGCATAATTAATTTGCTTATGACTTTACGGATGGCTGATTGCCTAAGCTGAACTGTATTACAAAATCATTCAGTCTCAAAAAATCGTGAGTTATATCTAAAAAAAAATCTTCAAGTAGGTACATTAATCTATCTGGGAATAGAACCTAGGACTTTGCGGTTTACACCCCACACCTATTGCGACTGTTGCATGTCTGATTTTTTTTCTCCTATAAATTGGTATATCCAGCATTGCTATTGTTAACCTTTACAGATAGAAAAGAATGTCGAGTGTTATCAGCCTCCGACCTTGGCCCACAGCAGGCGACATAAACTCGCATATTTTATTAGAGAAAATGCCTACTTTAGTTCAATAGTGGTGCGGCGCGGGTTGATTTCAGATTGAGTGTCAGTAGCGCGCGAGTGGCCGTGGATACGCCACGTGGCGCGGACGTGGCGGGCGCGCGACATGTGTCTGTGATGTTTGTGAATTGTGTGGCGAATGGGACATGCCAACGGTGAGTTGATGTATACGATCTACTGCCACTCAACGCCAAAACGGCGTATGTGCAAAAATACATTTTCTTTGTCAGTAATACTTTGATTTAAATGAATTGAGATATGTAAACAAACCGTATTTTTACTGTAAAATTAACAAATAAACTTAAAGTAGATTATCTACAAAATTATTAGAAATCGACCGTACGTATGAAATTTACATATGGTGTATTTATTTATTATATTTTCTCGTTCTAAAACCAGACAGTGTTCTTAATTGGAAAAATAATATTTATAGTATGCTAATATAGTAGATTGTGATATTTAGTTGGTGCAAAATAAAAATAAAAACATAATTAGTTTTTCTAAATTAGTCTCATGCTCATTGGTCCATTTTGCTTAGCATATACGACTTTTGTACGTAAATGAAATTACAAAAAGTCAATATTATTTTTAGATAGTTGATGATCGTGAATTAGGTTTACTTTATAAGTTCGCATGAACAATATTATAAAAGTCACCGTTATTGTCATATATGTATTTTAACTTTACATTGAATAGAATATTGGGATATTGTTTTTTAAGGGTCACGTGCCAAACAGAATATTGTTTCAAAGTTGGCGTGATGCGAATCTATAAGTGTATCCTTGAAGGGTCCATATAATAAATTAAATAATTAAACTAAGCTTTTTGATGCCGGACTTTCAGCTTAGGTGATCAGCTGTTACTCGGGATAGGTTTTACCAAGTTTCGTTTTAAAGCAATTCCCCTTTTTTTGTATGCACGTGACTTGAACAAAACAGGTGGCCAATAATTATTTTTCTTTTCAGAACAAAGTCAATGTCTGTATATAACTGATTAACAACGACAACTACAAATTACAGTAATAGAATAATATATGGATCACTTATTTATAAGATTTTTCATAGGTTTAAAAATATATGGATATAATTTTTCGATGTGTTACTGAAGTAATTGTTATACCGAATTTTCTATAATAAAAAACACGTCATATATTTAGTGGTGAGTGCTTTCTAATATACAATTATATGTACTTGTATTAAGAAAGTCAATGGCTTGTGTGATAACAATAAATTACTTTTAAAATGTATAATGACAGGATTTTTTTATTATTTAGTGATTGAAGTAATTACATATTGCGCGGTGTTGACTACAATATTACTTTATTGAAACAGTTAGCTGGTAATATAATATCCGTGTTAGTCCGGATAGCTATAAAGCTATGTATCAAATTATCAAATAAAAAAATGTAACAAAACTGTCCAGTTCAAAAATGGAATCTGGGGTTTCAGGTATTACAGCCAACATATCAAGACACAAGGTCAAGGCGATAAATCACCAAGTATTAAATTGAACGAAGTAATTGAAATCTATAAAAAAGGAATAAAATCGACGTATCTAATCTTAAGAGGCGTCTATTTAGACATTAACCTTGACCTTTGAATCTACAAATAATTCATACTGATTCTGACAATACGCTTTTACAGTTCCATTTAAATTATTATATTATTAATAAGAATTGAGCTTGCACCCAGAAAGGTCATAAGCTCTCATCTGTGGATGCTCGATCTTATCTCGTTTGAATCGATTTTTTGTATCACAATGAATCGTAACCCATTGAATCGATTTCGGATCTGAATCGAATACCTGTGAATCGATCTTCTAAATTCGAAAATCATCGTATCGTAAAAATCTTATTCTGTCAAAATCGTATTGGGAACTTTTTCAAAAAATCGAAGATCGTATTGTAAAAGATCGAACTATTTTTTTATGTTTCTTTCTCAAATAGTTTGTGTGTATTCCAACACTGTTAAATGTCAGCCAATAGGAGGGCAGAAAAAGGTGGCTCGGATCAACCATTTTAAAAACGTTTTTGAAGTTTCAACGCTCCCTCTAGACATGATATACTCTAAGTTAGGACTAATGGCACTTCTGCCTACATCTTTTTAAGTGCACGCGTAGACAATAAAGTCACTATATACTTATAGCTTGCTAGGTTTTCCGTCCCAAATAGAATTGTTTGTGAGTCTATCGACACACTGAGAACAAATTCTAGACCCGTGCAATCCATACGAGAACTTTCCAAATATAAAAAAATATGCAAAGTAAATTATCCGATCAGACATTCGAAACTAGGTATTTATGGTTCATACGTATTTGCTGTTACAACTATTGGGTATGTATTAATTTTCGTTGAATATGTTGATCAAATTAAAAACCTTATTCATTTTATATTTTAACTATAACTATGCGTAATTGAAAGTCGCAACAGTTTGTATTCGAATTTGTAATAAACAGTAAATGATTGTGGCGAACGGTTATCACCCGCGGTTAACCGCCTGATTATGAATTAACGATGTTTACCCTTCTTCCGGTACCGATACTCGTGGCGGCGTGAAACTAAACAAACTTTTGGACAATAGTTCTACCTACTTATACCTCTATGCATTTGACAGCTTCCGTGGCGTCGTTGGTGAGAAGGTGAAACGGGAGGCCGCGACTTTGATCCCAAGAGACGAATTTTTGTTTAACCACAAATATTTATTTTAGGTTTGGGTGTTGTGAGGCCAAAAAGTCCCTTGTAGTTTGTGGTACTTATAACACAAAACTTGAAAGGGTCTAGTCAACTCTAGGGTCAGAACTGTCTATAAAATTTATAAGCCATAGATTTACCCTTCTGAGAATAAAATTAGCACCTAAAAACCTAAATTAGCACCTAAAAGTGGACTATATGGCCTAACCACTCTCAATCGATTCTCTCGATTGTAGAGTAGGCCCGTGCCCAGCAGTGGGACGTATATGAGCTGATAAAAAAAAAACCTAAATGGTCTGCAGTAACATGCGGTATAAGATGCAGCATCGATTCGCTGTATCAAACTAGGCTGGTCAACGTGCTCCAGCCGGTCTCGTATATTTTTCCAGTACACAATGTATAATTAATTGTGAAGTTAGTGGGGCTCTGTGGGACGCGCATCTGTCTGTTTCCCACGCCGAACGTGGCTTACTTTCATCTGATATTGTACGGGATATTCCGCTGTAAAAGGTTTTGATGCAGTGATTTTACAGTGAAGTACTGCATGTGATGGTAAGTGCATTGGAATTCTTAGAAAATAACGTCCGGTGAATGATGGAAACTGCACTCCATATAAAGGTTCTACCAGTGGAGGATTATTATGTCTTGCAGTCACATTTGTACTGGCATTTTCATATATTCTTTTCAAAGCTTTTACATTTCGTTCGTTCAGTGAAATTGCCAGACTTCATTTGAGTGACAGGTATCCGTGTCCGCCTGGTTAGCGCCGCCATGTACCTACAAGGTAAAAACCTCTATAGTGAAATATTGTTCCGAATCAGCATAACCCGATTTTGCATAAGCCGGTATTATCGGGTAGTGAGAGATCATTGTAAATGTTCACTACTAGTTTACAGAACAGCAGTTAGATAATATCAAATACCAGCGTGGTCACACTGCCTTGGCAGGAACAAAAATTGGAATGGTTATGTCTATTCTTTGTTAATACTCAATGTGGACTCTTTATTCCCATTAAAATTTACTGCTGTATACAACTGCAAATCCACCTGCCAGCATGTTAATTAACTAAAATCACAACGACGAAGACGTGTCAGCAAACAGCGGCTGTTTGCGCCGAGATAAACACCTGAATAAATATAGCAGCTTATACGCTCCGATTGCATACATCGTACCCGCACTGCATTATAACAGTACAATGAAAGGACCTCTGGCAGCTTCGTGAATGACTTTGCTATCGAATGTGGGAGAATGTTCGAGAATATTCTTATTGCTTTAAGAGTATGCTTCTTGACGGTTTAAATGAATCAATGCAGGATTATGATGTTGGGGAATGCATTACTAGGTCAACCTGAGATCCACTCGCGTTGGCTGACTTTTGAACTTAAAATTTGTTTTAAATTATTTGTTACTTTATGTGCTTCTTCGCGATAAATGCTTAAGAGATTTAGTTGATCATTTTTACGTGTTGAGGATATGGTTGACCATAATATGTTTGATAATTAGAGTGTTTCTGGCATATCTTGGTTTTTGAGGCTTTTTCGCGGGGCTAAAAATCTGCGCGAATGATTGCAGGTTAAAGTGGAGTTGGAAGGTGGAATAATCTGTTAATGGCGTGGTGGCCAAGAGATACACGATATATGATAGGTTGACCACCTGCCACATATTCGTATGATTTTGCGGGAGTCGCAGAAAGATAATGAAATCGTTGGCACAGAACAAAAATGTGGCGTTTGACCGAGAAGACTCTATACCTTGTAGGTTGACGTGGGCTGATTAGTCTGGTATAATTGTGTCGAGTATCAAGAGATACAGTTTCGGTTCCAGTCGCAACTCTTCCTAGATGCATTGTACTTAATTACTTACAATCGGAAGCAGAAGTATAACTTACCAAATTGAAATTGCACTATTGTTAACGTGAAACGTACTCTCGATTGTAGAGGAGATCCGTGCCCTGCAGTGGGACGTATATGGGTTGTTACAGTATCGCGAAAAACAAGAAAAATCTACATTAAGGGGAAACTACAATATAATATGTACCTAGGTATTAGTTTGTTAGTTTGTATAAACGTGCTTAAGCCTGCATTCCCGAAGTGCCACAGTGACACTTACATTACGTTGAGCTTTTTTAGTGCCAAGGCATATTCAGCGAAGTTTTGCAAAACAATAATCAGACACAATGTAGATCTATTTGGGAATCAAATCTAGGATCTCGTTGTTTTGACAAGACCATTGGCTTTCGTATTTTCTTTGACATCTACGCTTTGTCTACGCAATATAGGGTATTATAATAATTGTATAATAATACAAACTTGGAGGTTATCCGCCACATCACATAAAATATAGCAGAATCCAAATCATTAATCATAGCGCAATCTTCAATATTATTATCAATATCGTCAATACTATTAAAAAAATCGTAATTTTGCGTATAAAAATTCGTCTAGGCCGTGCCTTATAGCCTGCGCATACCGGGACGGAATGGCAAAGTTTTTTTTTTACAAAGAATATTCAAACATGTCTGGTAGGAATAAGACATAAATTCTAATGTTTTAAATTGATGCTATGGCATCAAAAGGGATTTCTGGACACGGTAGCGGAGAGCGCGCCAAGGGATCCCTCGGTGCGATGCAGCGGCGCACTGCCGTATGCCATGGCACGCCGAAGAACTCCATGACACGCCACGGGACGAGACAGTCCAGGCAGTGGTACAGGTGGTGCAGGTGCTGCAGATGCATACTTTGGTCGTCGAGTCGCGGGATTTCTTGGTAGGCCGCCGGGATGCCACATTATGTGCTTACATAGTATGGCTGGCCGGTGGCAAAATCCCTTGCCATTCTGTCCCGGTGTATGTAGGCCTTTAGAGTGTAGTTATTTACACAATATGTCGAAGGTAAACAGTATATATAGCGTGACAGCAGATCGTGGTCGAGTGAGAAAATAAAAAAGAATTTGCGTCACATAATGTACGGTTATTTATGTATGGATTTTATATCGGCGTGTCAGAGCGGTGACCCAGTACTTATGACTCGCAAATAGACAATTATGCCGGCCCACTCAATTCCTTCATGCTTGCGTTATTGAAGAAAATTTTAGAAGAATAAGGGTATATGTAGGCATAGCGTAACGGCGCGTGACACGTTTGGATGTCCATGATTTTAACCGCAGTTACTAAAATATATAGTATCGGTAATATTGGAAAATTTTACATTTTTTTTATAACACGAGTAATAATTGCAATACTAGAATACCGCGTTGCAGTTACTAGGCTCTACAAATCTATAGACTTTTTTTCCTCGTGGGAACTAACAATACTGAAGCCTATTACCCCTTTCCTCTTCTATCCTTTTTCCTTTCCGCTCCCCTCCCGATCTGACGGCCCAGCAACACATCCATGATCGAAGCGTTCTGGACGTTCATGGGCAGCAGTGATCACTTACTATCAAGTGACCTACTTAGACCTCCCCCAAGGATCTCCACATATAAGGAGTATCGCCTCGAATAAATTGCGCAATTGAATTAAAGATTGCACAATTTAAATGTATCGTTTTAAATATGATTTCCCTTCGAATTCGTAACACGGAAATAGATTTCTAATTACGTATTTTTTATTCTAATTCGGTTTGGAATCGTGTTCGAAAGTTTTACTTTTCCCAATCACAGTCAGTCATAATTACAATCAAAGAAAAAGAGAAATAATAATAAACTAACATCATACCAGAATTATTCGACCTAAATTTATTCAACAGACAGTCTATCATGTTGTCTACCGAAATAGCTAAAAACAATTTCTATATTTATTATTTCTCAGTCTGTATTATGTCTCCAGCTACACTATTACTAGAAGTTCTTTAATAGTGGAATATTAAACGACTGGAAACAACATGCCATATTCAACAGTGACCCTGAAGGTCATAGGTTCAGTTCACTGGTCAGACAATATATTTTACGTTAGATTTTCGGGTTAAAAAAATCTTATCAGTTGCATGGGGCTGAAATTTGTTTTTCTAACAAATTTTAATCTTCCCTTTTGCATATCAATAAGCTATTTACTACGCAGCTATGCGCTACGGGCTACGCGTCATCAGTTACGCGCTACAGCTTCATATAGGGGTTACGCGTAGCCGTAGCCACGTAGCCCGTAGACAGAGAATAATCTGTCTATGGGCTACGTGTTTTTTGACTATGATGTTTCGTTAGTTAATTAGTTCTTACTCTTATTTTAATAGTAAGATTGGGACGTTGTGTATTTACTTAAATCCCATAGATAATTAAAAAAGACTTACCTTTTACAAAAATACACAGGTAATTATGATGTCTATCAAAAATGACGCAAAAATTGAACACGATTATTCGTGCCGTATCACAACAATCTATTGTAGCCCCGTTTGAAGTCGAGACAAAAACTTCGATTAAGGATATGCCAAAGTCAGAATGAAATAAGACTGCGTGATAGCAGCTAATACAATGTCTATAATAAGTTCGTGTCGGGCCAATCATCGGATCGATGTGATCTGATAATGCTGAGTCAATAAGGTACACCACTTTACCTCCTGCCGTCAATATTATTGGTAGGTCCGTACAAACGATGTCTGGCGCGTTTTTGTTACCTTTTTTATTCGTATTTGTGTACATTAAATACGTTTAGTGACAGTGGTAGTAATGTGTTTGAATGGCATATTGACACTATTCGTTTGAATAAATATCGGTTATTTAGAGTTTCTTTAGAATACTGCCTTCTGGAAATGTTGTACAATTTTTTTAATACGAATGTTTTTTGTACATCTATCGCAACTCGTGTTTATTGGCATCTTAAAATCCATAAATAAATATTTCATGATCTTAGACTAGATCTTGGCGATAGGCTCGCTCCCTATCATATTATGGGACTGAACATACAAGGCGAAACGTGGGTGTCCTGGTAGCATCTCTGCCCACCCCTTCTGGGAAAAAGGCGTGAGTTTATGTATGTATATATGTATGACCTTAGAGTGACCGTCGCTGATCACGAAGGGATGACTTAGAATATCGCTGACTTTTGACTATAAATTTATTAAAGGTTAGATTAGGGGCACTGTAAAGGTTATCGGCGCAACTAATAGAACGGTTGACTCATGTCGGCTATAAGTGTCAATGTACATACTTATTGTTCTTTTAGTTCATTTACTATATCTCTATTGCATAGAACAAACAATTCACATCAACCCCGATGTACTCTCTAATATGGCGATAGGCTCGCCCCCTATCACACCGTGGGACGGAATACACGAGGCGAAACGTAGTTGTACTGGTAGCATCTCTATCTACCCTTTCTGAAAAAGAACGTGAGTTAATGTATGAATGTAAAATATAACGCCATCGTTCAAGCTATCCATATATTTTTAGCTTTACCTAACGCAACATTTGATACACTCTGACACATTTTTGCTGTATTCAACTGACTACCATCATTTAGAACAAAAAAAGTCACTCGAACCCTAATATTCTTGTTATCAACAGATCATAATCGTATCAGTACTAGCAAAAGAAAAAAATGATATAGTTACTCTTTCCCCTATACTAAAAGTGATTTTAACCGGGGGTTAGGCAGCAATAATCGTAGTTCCCAAGTAGTTCCTCCGCCAGGTACCCGGTTGGCACTATTTCCTGATTTGTTTTGGCCGCGAGCCGTCCTCGCAGATTTATAAAGAACACTCACTCGCTAATGGACTAGACGCAGCGCTATTGTATTTTACAGGTTATAATATTTCTACTTGACGGTTAGTTTTATTCCTTCTTTTATCGTGCTTGATGCATTTTTTATGAAAAATAGGCTCTCGCTTATGTACTACAGGTTTTGGGATATGTTAAAGATAGAAAAACCTTATTATTAACATGTTTTGTGTGAAATAAATATGTTGACGAAGGTGACATTAACCAGAAAAATAATAACTCAAAAAAACTTTATTTTTATGGTATGACGAATTATTATTTAATTTTGTACCACAATTCCAATTATCCGCGAGTTACAAACAACCTTTACCTAAGCGATAAATCATTTATTAATTAAATTCCTGGGCAACCCTACACCAAGGATTACCAAGCGGTGATTAAAATTGAACCAGAGATTCATTAAGCCAATCCTATCTATCATAAACCGAAGCGATCAAGTGCGGGCGATGTCAAAAATTGTGATTTTAATAAAATGCAAATCGCGTCTGCTATCCTCGCGGTGGCGGCGACGGGGTGCATTTGTGTTAGAACTAAAAAAATAAGGAGATTTTATCTAGATGAAAGGATTTACACGATAATATTGCACGGCGTACCTGTTTCATAAAAGAGTTTTTCCTGACTCCTGCCAAATACAATGAGTTTCAGAGAAACTGTGTAAGTAAATGTTCACCTTTTTAGGTGTTCGTATCTCGAAAAGAAGAATGAAACTCTTGTAGGATCACTTCAATGTGTATGTGAACACAATTTTCTGGGGAACGGGTGTATGAAATTGAAATTAATTCAAAATACTAAAAGAAACAATATCCTTAGAAATACATTAAATCCATTTTTGTAAGAGGTCATTGATGTAGAATACCGAAATTGGGCAATGAGCCCATGGCAATGATTCCAATATCTGATAAAAAAAAATAAGTATTGTAAAATTTGTCTTTCATATTTTTTTGGATCCTCGTTTACAAGTTGCCGTAGTGGGTGTGTTAATTAGATGGTCTCTAATAATGTGGTAGGGGACGCGACAAAGTGTCAGCAGTTCACCTGATGGGAAAAAAATAGTTGAAATAGTCTATAGAACAGATTTATAAGGACCGGATGAATTCGCATTTCGATCAATACATCTTTTCAATGCATCTTTGATAGTCAATTGGGATATTTTTGTCTCGGAAAAAGAAAGTTAATTATCTCCTCAGTCGATTCGACCTAGACAGAACTGCATCTGCAATTAAATGCATAATAAAATGTAGCGGTGCTTATCAGAGGGTATAAAATCAATTTCCTTTCATAGCAACACAGACAGTAATCCTTCCGTGAGATTCGTCGATTCCGAACACTTTTTATTCAACGACGGGAGATTAAATTCCAAGATATAAAGAAATATTTCCATAAAGGCGCGGCATTTTATTCTGTAGAAAGTCCTTTTGTATCGGCGCATTTCAATTTTTCATAAAACTTTAATCGCAGTCACGGAGTCGGCAACCTTAACACTTTTCTGTCGATTAAACGATATTTTCGATTCGGAGAATGCTTGTTGCAAGCGTTTAGATTTATTACTGCATTTAAATGTTTAGTTGATGTTTGATATTTTTTATTTTCTTGTTTCTTTCGCCGCGTTTGTAGGCGAGTGATTGGTGCAGAAGTAACTAATTTGCGTATGCGTCGTAGATTGATCCGCTCTGATAGTTCAGGTGACTCCTTGGGCGTGGATTTTTGCTTTTTCTATTTACGACATTACATACCTGATGTTTATTATTACCAAAATGTATTATATATAATGTACCCTCAATCCATCTGAAATAAAGTGCCTTTTGATCGGTAAACGAATTTCTAATATAGGTCTAAGGTTAAGGGACTGCTGTCCAAAACCCACAAAAGGTCTCTCTTTATAATCATACTGGAGAATATGACAGACACAACAACTTGAAAATTGCTAGTTGAATCATGGAACCAAACTCACGACAACCATGTGGGTAGTCGAACGCTTAGACAATAAGCACACTCATACACAAAGCCAACGAGGCTACATAATATATAAACACTGTAAAATGTATATAAAGTAAAATGTTATTTCACAAATTTTTCAATTAAAGAATGACGGCGATGAAATTCATTTTAAAAGTGTTTTTTATTATATTCTAAGAGTTAAAGTACTAGTTGTGTTCTTGTTTTGCTCGTTTTCATGTTTAAAGTGTGTTTAATTAAATCGACTTGATTTATACGTTACATTTCACATGTTCACGGCAATTATGCTTTGAAAAAAAGCGCTTTTAATATGCAACTAGGTCTATTATAATTCCTAGATTTATTCTTAGTAGTTATGAGTCGCCTTGATAAAAACGTGAGGGGTTTACAGGCGAGTGAATATGAAAGGCAGCTATTAATATATGTTACATTGAATAGTTTCTTTTGGTTTAAGTTTTGAAACGTTCACTCTCGTAAGACGATGGAAATTATGCGATTTCTTGACATTAATATGACTTAACCTCAATTTTTAAAATTTAAATGTGCAATAAAGTAGGTTGCTTATGTTCGTACACATTATTATTATGTTCTGTAATGTTCTGCTTTATTCTGTGTTATTCTAATCTTCTACCTCTTCTAATTGACTGCCCTGGTGGCGTAGTTGTACAACGGTATGATTATAAAACTGAGGTCTCAGGTTCGAATCCCGGGCCGGCCAAAGTGATATTGGATTTTTTATTAATTATCAGTCCGTAGTCATGAATTTGTGTGCACAAATTCCGATTATGCGTGCGCATAGTAGAATAATTAATCATGATGACTGTGGAGACAATTGAAAATCAGAGCTGTTGTAAAACAGCGTATACTGAGTTTGCATCTCTTCTACGCGCATATTACAGCAAATATTAATATAGCCTTTTTATTTTATATTGTTATTTAGAATTAGGAAGAAATAAATTAGATTTAGGAACAAATAAATGGTTTAAATGCTTTATCTATGAAATAGTTCTAGAGAACGCTCAATAATGCTAGTTTTCTATGCATTTACAGGTACATATAAAACATATCAGATACGACGGGCGATTTATCGAAAGTTAATAGAGTAGGCAAGTGATTTAAGTTAGTTATGGACTTATTATGTCTCGGTACGATTCATATGCGGTAGCGGATAATACCGATAATCCCTTTTTCATTTTGCACTTTTACATTTTGTAAGACTACAATCGTCATAATAGTCCCTTGTCTTTATTTATGTATGTGTTACCGGCCAAACCCGATTTCAAGATAAACTAGTTTCGCCTAGGCCAAGCTAGTTCTCCCTATACGCGGCAGTATAAACCAGCATAGCCTAGGCCACACTAGTACATCCTGTTACCCATAGGAAAACCAGTTAGTCATCCTAAAATACGGGTGTTCTGGATGTCAATGAGTAAGAATACAGAGATCTAGACAGGCGCCACAAAGCGAAACGTGGGTCTCCTGGTTGCACCTTTGCCTACCCCTTCTGGGATAAAGGCGTGATGTTATGTGATGACAAAAAAAATAAGTAAAATGAATCGTGGTAAAATTTCTCACAATAAATCCGGTAGAGATTAGCCCGTCGCTTACGTCACACGTCGGGAGGTTAATATCCCGAAGATTCTCAGGTCGGTGGAAGTTGAGTAAGCCGATAGTTCGACCGAGAACAATCTCGAGATCTCGCTAAGACGGCTCGCAGTTTTAATTAATTACCCCACACGCGCTCTACTTGGATAATTTGGACGCGGTCGCGTGTTCGCGCAGCGGCTTCTTGAAGTGCTGCCAAAACATCCATACTCGGATTTTGGATGCCTACTTGGAGTTTGGATGCATACTTGGGTGTAGGAAGCGTGCTCGTCTGGATTTTGGATTTGAATAATGTAAAGATAATACGTGAGTTTGCTTTGAATTCTAATGAGTGTGTACGTTTGTCAGATCCATCTGTCGTTATTATCTTGCAAGGAGTATGTTTTGTGTTTAGGAAACGAAATGAACTAATTAAGACATGTGATTCATGTAAGTCACGCAATGAATCTGCTGTTATTGCTGCTGACAACCAACTGTATAAACCCGTATAATTGTGCCGAATGGTGAGAGATAATCGGATCGTCGATACTGTATCTGGACGGTATTGTTCTTACCATCAGGTGCAGTGCGTTCACTTAGACAGTCATCATCATCATTGCGTATGGCATTCATTATACATGGATCATACTTCTATGTTTTTTTTTGTATTGCGATGAATGGCGAGACGAGCATGCCATGCCTGATGGTAAGCGATACGACCGCTCATGGGAACTAGCAATACCAAACAACACCATGAATTACAAAGTAATGCTTGGCAATCCACTGCGCTCGTCACCCTGAGACATAAGATGTTAAGTCTCATTATATCCAGTACTTACTCTGGCTACAATGTCTTTCAAACCGAAACACAATAGTGCATTTTCACTGCTCTTTGACGGGAGCAATAGATATTGCGGTGGTACCTACCCTACTTCTATGTCCAGGTTTTTAAAGAATAAAGTACGTACCTACGTTTAGTACTGCCGGTACGAAATGATAAAAGCAGGTTTTGTATTTCCTACACCTGTATATCAGAGGTGATAGAAAGCGATACAATTTGTGCCACCCATGAATTTGCCCTTATGTCCTAAGATGTGATAGAAAGCAGCTTATTGTCATGCTAAGCATACATTCTAGTCACTGCCCTCTTATGAGATTATTCAACGAGAAACACACACATTGAAGTGCACGACTTGGGACTCGCCCCTAGAACTATACGAGCCACAGTGTTACAAGAACAATGTCGCGAGGATAACTTCATCATGTTTTTTTCTTTTAAGTTATGGAGGATTGTTGGTGTAAACTGAGATTTAATTGTTGAAAAAATATGCAAATCGCGTTCCGAGATAAGCCAGTATTCATCCAGTTTCGGGCGTACCGCAATTCCGGTAGTAAAAATTGCCTACTATCTTTGGGCATCTGAATGTGTTGTTATCATGCTGTTGTAAGTGCTTGCTTATAAGTGGCATCCACTCTAGAACCTTTCGGGAACCTGTGGCTGAAGAAAGAGAGAGAGATAAATATAATATTGTTCAATCATTCAATACTGACAGTACTGCATATTTCATCAGGTGTGTTGTTGTCCTTCCACCCACCCAGTATATAGACGCCAGTACATGCAAAAACCGTTCGTAAATAAAAACATTTTTCACCTATCAATAAAATCATACATAAGCGTATTCCGATTGGGAGTTTGATGCCAACTTTACTATATTCCGAGATAACTGTTTTACATGCGGTATAAATCAGCCGGAATGATCTCGGGCGTCCGAACTCATAAACTAACACGAGTTGACCCCTTCTTGTGTTAGGAAAGTTTGGGGACAGCGCGCGGCAAACTCGGTTGCGGCAACATTTTGTAATATACATTTTTTTTGCTCCCACAACTTGAACGCAATTTCGTTGGCGCAGACTGCAGCCTTATTCTGGTCGGGGTCTTTTGTGTGTGATGGTCTGTGTTTGTGTGACGGGACCTGGACGTGGGTTGAGGATTTTTCAATTTTAATATTTCTTCGTATGTCAAAAATATTTATGAAATTGACGCTTGCAATCCTCGTAACAACCTGATATTATTTCGAAGCGGAATCTTATTTATTGATTCGATAATTGATGAAATGAGTCAAATATATTGTCCCAACGTATTTTTATTATTATGAGTTATTAAACATTTATATCATAACTAATTGAAAGTAAACTTATGTTGTGACAGAATCCAAATGAAAAAGAAACAAACTAATATAATGAAAAACATGAAGTAGTTCAACCATGTGCCAATAGATGTCGTTAGAATAAAAATGAAACAATTTAGTTTCTGACAGATTTCGTGAAGACCAAGATACGATGGATCGATGTGTATCTGCTACCATATATCTCTTGACCCAAAGCAAATATACGGCGTATTCGATTTTATAAATGGGTTTACTCAGATTGGACTAAGACCTTTATTTGTCATCATTATTTGGCTTCGGAAAAACATATGTTTTGTAACAGTTATTTAATTCCGTTACTTTAATAGTAATTTTGTCATATTTATTCAATGTATTTTTTATATACTTGATTATCGCTTAGATATCGATGAAAACAACCGTTAATATCCTTTTGAATTTATTTTAAGTGTCGTTTACTATTGTAATGTATATTGTTTAAAATATGTAAACTCTAGATATTGCCAGAAGTTTTATTTTGAAACCGGAGTTACTTTCGTGGGTTACTGTAATGGAAATTTCCATCATTGCGTAATCTAGATGGGTGAGAACATTTTACCATCAGCAATTACCTAATCAAAATCGATATCAACTTTATCTAAATCCCTTTCTAGATTAGACTTCCTAACTTTGAAAAGATGTGCAAAGAATGGCTTAATCGACAGGAAAGCTTAGTTGTGCCCATGGCGTTATAACAATCTAAGGCAAAAGTAACCTCACAGTGCTTAGTATACCGGGTTTTTAGTCCAAGTATCAATAACCACCCGCCAACGCGCACTAGGCCAGCGTGGTGGACTATTTGGTCTAGCCCCTCTCAATCGTACTCTTGATTGTAGAGGAAGCCCGTGCCCTGCAGTGGGACGTACATGGGCTGTTACAGATAAATATGACGGGATATCCTTTATCCCCCAGCCGGCTGCATACACTCAAACTCATATTAAAACCTCATAGACAATCTCAAAGTTTCTATGAAATCTTTGTTCCAAACTTCACAGACGATATTGTGATACGGTTGTCGGAGCAATTTAGAAATCTTAAAGGTGACCTGCGGAATTTGAGATGTTAGAGAAGTTAGGTAATTGTTTGTACGTTTAAATTTAACTATTGTTTCAAATAATTATATATTACTTGTGTGATACATTTACATATTTTGATTGGATTGACATATTTTTTCCATTATTATGGCGTTGATATCTAGGTTTTTTATTGTATATTTTGCTATAATAAATAGGAAGGTCGTTATCATCATTCATCTACCTTATTATGAAGTATAAATTATCTGAAAAATTGTGACTCATCTATATAAAAGAATAAAGTAGAAAACATACTTATTTAGGCAAATGCAGATTATCATTTAACTAAGTAATTCATACAATCCACAGAAGTCTTTCTATTGTATAGATTGAGTAAACGAGCAATCGGCTCATCTTATAAGTGGTCACCGCCACCCATGAATATTGACTACACTTCAGTCCTAGGTGCGTTGCTGATCTCTCAAACGGAGGGGAAAAGCTCCAAATGAAACTCAGCAGAGGGGCGCGTAAATATAATAACGCAGTGATATCACCTGTATCAAGCCGACCGAGAGTTCTAAGGTAAACATAGTGTATATTATATATATTTATATATATTATATATATTTTTCGAATCAGAAATGAGGAGATCCGTAGGAGAACTAAAGTAACCGACATAGCCCAGCGGATTAGCAAGTTGAAGTGGCAATGGGCGGGGCACATAGCACGGAGAACTGATGGCCGATGGGGCCAAAAAGTTCTCGAATGGACGCCACGAAGCGGAAAGCGGAGCGTGGGACGTCCACCCACTAGGGGGTCAGACGACCTGGTAAAGGTCGCGGGACGTCGCTGGATGCAGGCTGCCTCCAGCAGGTCACTGTGGAAATCATTGGGAGAGGCCTATGTTCAGCAGTGGACTTCCTTTGGCTGATGGATGGATGATGGATGATGGATTTATCAGGAACCGATGACAATATAATAATTAAATCTCTCCTCACCGTCAACTCATTAATATTTATTATATACTTTTTACTGGGTCTTTTCCAAAGCATGTTTTTTTATCTTAACTTCCATGAGATCACGTTGGTCTAGAATAGTGTCGCCCCTGCCCGGGCCAGCGGTTATTGGCCGGCCCGCTGCCAAGAAATCGGCCTACACGCTATCTCCGCTCCACACTCCGTATCACCTTCGCTTTTGGAAATATTCAAAGTAAATCACGTTTGAAAATACGTATTAAAGTATTTCAAGTAGCTTCTAGATTTATGTTAGTGAATGAGCACGGTTTACGAACGAATTTGCACGTATTACTTTGATGCTTTGGTATGGATGATGGATAGATTTGTTTTAAGGTAAATGGTCTTTTCGTTTGCTTGGTGGTAAGGTTTATGCGTTGTTAATTTACGTATGTTTTGGCGAATTCAGACATTCTGATCTGTCTTTGGTATTCGATTTTGAAATTGTCTTATAAGTTGTCCCGAATTGGAATTTGTACCCAGTGTGGCGACAATCTCGGTTCTTATCACATCTTGGGAAGAAAATAGGCTAGACGAATTATAGTGAATAACCATGAAAATAATTATGTACATTTATTTTCTTCAATTTAAACATTCCATCTAGTATTTTTTTTTCCTAAGCTCTATTAAATTGAAGCACGCGGCTTACGTGGTGGGCCTCTTTTTCTACTTTGGCTTTTCTACAATAAAGGCCTTTTTTTGAGTTACACCATAGGTTAGTTACAGTTAATGTGTACAATGTACATAAATAGATATGATTATTAAAAATTCGACGCACAAAAAAATTCCCGTGTCGTATCGTGGATGTCAAAAGCTGCAAGACATGCCCTTCTACAACACATAAACCTGACAGCGAAAAAAATATCTTGTTTTTAATTTGATTGAGTTATTGGACGAAATCGTGACAATTAATATCATAACCATACCTCACACATACTAGGCTGTCGTACAAAATGCATTGACATCATTTTCACAACGCAGATACGCAGTTGATAGGCAGTACAGGATGTTGTTTTTTATTAATGCAATATCGGAAGCAACTTTTTCTGTACACTAAAACAGCCTGTATTTTGCATCCATTTTTTCTATGAATATGGAATACGTCAGTATTTTAGTTGTGTGAATATTTAAATGTATGGGTCGATGTTTTTAAGTTACAATTTGGGACATACAGAACATTAAATACTTAGGGATGTGTGTGGGTGGTATTATCATTACATGATGATGATGATGTGGTAGTAATTAGAAATACGACAAATGAATTTACTTCTTCTACTGCGAGTTTCGGAGAAATAGGCAGAGGGAAATAATTGTAACTGACGAGTCATTTTCATTTAATATTCGTCCCAAGAGGAGCATCCAATTCTAGACTTGGACGATAATTGTGCTTTTAAAATTGAAATGCAAAAATTGAAGTGGCTATCCGATGAGTCCAACCCAGGACCCCACAATTCACAAACCCTACACTGATTTATTATGTATTGTTTAATGTTCATAATAAAAGAATGATAAATTAAAAATAATTGTATATTATGAAAACATCATCACGACATCCAATTTAAACTAAGCTATACCATAATATAACTAATGGTTTGAAATCAAAGCAATCTGGCGGCTGGACAACGGGACGCGTCCGAAGATCCCGCGGGAATAATTCATGTGTCGCACAACAGGGATACGACATCCCTGGAATACCCGCTCTGTTGTAATGACGGTTTAGATTCAAACGTTTGTGTTAGTAGATGCAGTTTTATATTGATTACCGCAAAGTTACTTGAAATATTATCCAATTTATTGCTGGATTTTGATCGCCGCTTCGCTCGCGGGGTTAACGTATTTCGAGAACTGTTTTTCTTATCTGATTATTATCCAAAATATTACAAATAGCTTTTTCTCCTATTGAGTATCGCCCAATGTACCGTAACTAGCTATTTCTGTCATCCAGGTATAACGTTTCAATTTATTGATGTCGGTAGGGAGTGTTTTTATGTCGGCCTTCTGTTTTTTTGGAAGACCGTTCGATAATTAGTTTTTGATCGCTCTAGAACAGAAGGTGTATTCTTGATGTAAGGTACTTCGTGTCCTGTTCTGTACCAATGACCATGGGGATTAAACACGTTTTCTAAAAACTTGATTGTATTGCATAAGTAATATCATATGTACAAAATTAGAAAGCTTCGAAAATATGAACCCATCCTCCATCTTTATATTACAAATATAATATTTCACAACGTCGAAATTTAATTTGTATCGTTTTCATTTCGCAATTAAAAATTCGTAGATCGTAGCAGGTGCTACGCAAATGCTACGTCATGCTACGCAACGTGACGCCTCGTTTAATTGCAATAAAGTTCAACAATGTTTTAATTGTTTTAATGTGTATTTTTTTACTTTGAGTCTGATTTTGACATTTAACTGTGTTGAAATTCGATTGTAAGTTATTAAGATTTGAGAATAATTGTCTGGTGGTTAATTTTTTGTGCTTTGATATGGCTTGTAGAAGAAAATACTAATACGCAATGTCACTTCATTAAACCTGTTACTATAGTAACTCAAACACAGTATGTACAATGTATGAAATAACTTTTAATATTGCATCAAAATCCAAAACGATAAATATTATTTCTCAAAATGTAGCAAAACTGAAAAGTATTTTAAAAACCAATCTTTTTAAAATCTAATGCTCCTTACAAAAGGCAATGTGTTTAAATCACAGTCCTATTTATAATACATAAATATGAGGCGGTACAGCGGTGCCAAGAAGTAGTTTTATATCGGCTCAGTGCATGGCGGCTAATACGATCGCAGGTTCGGTTCTCGGTAGGCTTGCCAACAAGTTTCGTTATAAATCGCGGCGAGGGAGTGTGGTGAGCAGATACCAGCGGGATGTCGCGCAGCCGTACATGTTTACATCTCCATTATCTTCTCATTTTTAAGCTTGAATATGATATTAAGGTTGTTTTTAAAACGATGTGATAAATATGCTTTATATAGATTTTTAGTCAAATTAGTCCTGACTTTTTGCGGGTTGGCGATCTTGATATAGTAATAATAATTTAATTATAATAATAATTATTCAGCCGTTAGTCCCCCACCGCTGAGTAAAGGCCTCATCCCTTTCCTTCCAGATTGTGTGGTTTTGCGCGATTTGTGGCCAATCCTTAAGAAACATGTAGATTTCGTCTCTCCACTTACGCCTAGGTATGCCGCATCGACTTTTTGGGTGTTCGGGCCGCCACTCAGTGGATATTCTTGCCCACTGCTGTGGGTGCATGCGGCATACCTGACAGGCTCTCGAAGCTTGATCCTTGATTTAAGTTTATGGGGGCAAGTGGGTGTTGCGGATTTTGTCAGTTAACTTTACCCTAATGCTGCGGTCCATCGCGCGCTGACAAACCTTTAGTTTGGACTTTTGAATGCTTGTCAAAGACCAAGTTTGCGAGCCATATTTCGGAATGGGGAGGATGCATACGTCCATTAATTTTCGTTTGAGTGGTAATTAATTTGGATCTTGCCTTCCCCCATGGACCAATAGCTCCTCCGAGCATTTTCGGTTCGAAGGAACTTGATAGACTGTAGAAATTCTTTTCAATATATATGATATGCAGGTACCTTACGATGTTTTTACTCAGTGGTAAAGTACCAGGTAATAGATTAAGAATACACACGTGACTCCAATAAGAGATGTATGCTCTAATGTTGGAATTTGTGACCAGTAACTTGTCAATTCACGTCCAAAAGACCCAGAGTAGTAAACAGAAATTGAAATTTACAAGACCATTTAATTTTCAAATATATTGAACTTCATTTTGCCACTTTTTATCATTTTACGTCCCTATGAATAAGTCAATTTTTCTATCGTAAATAACAATTTTATTATTTGCATCTTGAGAAGCAGTCTGTGAAATGCAATATCAATTTATTTCAATATTTGACGTTTGATTTTAACGATTGCTTTCTGGCAGTACTTGTGTGCGAGTCTTTTATTGTTTTTTAGTGAGCGATGTACTAGTGAGGAGCGGTCCAGACCGCCAGGATGTCTGTCATGCTTATCCCCCTGTCTAGATTTTTAATTATTATTTACGCTACAACAATTCTTACAATTTACCGTTTGGTAAGCGGACCAGACGCGACTGCCAACATGTTCACCGTGGTCGTGGGTTCAAACCCCAGGGCAAACCTCTGACTATTCGGAGTCATGTGCATATTGATAGTCAGTCACCACGTACTATAACGAAAGGAAAACATCGTATGGAAACCTGCATACCATAGCGATTTGTATGAATTTCTGTTGTATGTATAGTCCGCCATAAGGTCCGAAACAATAGAACATAAATATATTTTTAAAATGAAGAGTGCCGGAACCAAGACGTCTTATTGCAAATTTCGTGATTAACCAGCCCAATTTTTCTATAAATTTTGTGGTATTAAAAGCAGGCTTCTGTGTTACCCGACGTGTGCATCTCCCGGGAGCTAGGCAGAGAAATTTTGGCATCGGTTCTCCAATAAGAGGGTTCCGCGCGAAACAAAGTCGCGGTGCGGCTACAGATCGAGCTACATTGCCACTTTAACGGCTACTAACCACAAAGACATAAACATTGCGTTTATTCTTTGTTCTTTTTATTTGTATTCAGATTGGGGGCAGCAATGGACGTTGAAAATAAATAGAATTATTCAGCTGCGTTTGAAATTTGGATAGTATTTAACGGCGAGCATTATTATGTAATTAAGTTACCGGAGAATCGTAATTTAATGAAAGGGGCTTATGCTAACCCCACTCTTACATTACTTGGGTTCAGCGCAACATTTAATGCAATTAACGGAATGATTTTGTTTAAAATTATGACCCTCTACCTGTCTGACGCCAAATACTCATACGTGTATAAAACTAAAAACTCCTGTATATAAAAATAAAATCTGTTTTTATGAGCGTATATAAGACACAACATGCGATGTAATAAGACATGAAAACATATTGCTTGTACAAGGGATGAGTACTGACAATGTCGGAATGTATTGCCCGGAGGACAGCAAGGGTTGCTACCTGGGCATTTAATCAAGGCCAGGGAAAGCCTAGCTGAATTCGCTATGTTTTACCTCAGGTTTATGGGTACGGCCTATGAGATAGTTTTGGAACTTATTTGTTTAAAATTCTTGGGGAAATTCGGTGCAGGCTAGATAAATAAATAATAACTTTAAATAAATACACCCAAAAGTCACATACATAGTCGTGACACCACATTAAGACCAATTAAATCTTATATCGTGGGTATCAGGAACTACGAGAGTCTTTTTGCTCTCACAAACACCCAGACCCAAAACAAATACCTGTGGATCACACAAATATATCCGGTGCGAGGATCGAACCCGCAGACTCACGTTTCTCAGCCAGCGTTTAACGAACAGCGCCACGGAGGCTGTCAAATAATATTATGTCTTCTCAATTTGACAGGCAACGCACCGACTACAGACATGTTTTTTGTTCTTACTTACTATTAAAAAAGCCACCTACTCTAAAATATTATCAGAATAGTGCATAGACTCAAAACAGCGGACACTAGTCAAATCATTTTACGCGACGTCTGGTAACTTCGTATTGACACTTGAGAATTCTTACTGCAGTTAAAGTGGGATGCACGGGGCACTCGATGAACTTGCTCAACTTGTCCCACAGTTGGGAAGAGTTGAGCAAGGACGGTACGTAGGCGAGGTGTTTCCGTTTCGTGTTCAAGTTTAGATAAAGTTATGTAGCAGTGAAATTTCTTTATCTTTGTTTGTTTTATGAGAGCGACTATTCATTTATGTTAAAGTTTGGTCAAATTGAATTTTTAATAAAGACTGTAATTGTTAAAATAAATTAAAACTTTTTTATGATGTATTCGTATTATGTTGTTACATACTTGGCTAGTAATTTTAGAGCCAGTCGATCTATTTAACTATTTAGCAAAAAAAATATTTTTTTCTTGCTGATTTTCTTATCATTACTTAATAACTGCGCGTGTAATAAATGATACTGTTCCAGATCCAGAAAAAAGAGACAAGTTGAAATTTTATTTTTATTTTTTTTTGTACATCAATTTCCCTGTAACGTGCAGTTTGTTGAAATTCCCAAAAGAAATTAAATTTTTAGAAGCACAGAAACCTGGATTTGAACCAGGGACCACTAGATCTCAATGACCTAATGCTCTAGCACTGAGCTGTTTCGGCTGTACTATACTTGTCGAAGATATGATCCTTCTATTGTAAAGTCAACTGTTATGTAGTTGACTTGATATATTGAATAGCATTTTGTCCAGGACAGTAGTTTCGTCAACAAATATACATAGGTAACGTGCCAGTTGTTAACATCGATGAGATTAAGTACTCCTTACACCTGATATCATTTAAATTTTTAGACTAGAATTAAAAACTGTTTATATGAACATCTAAAATACTTGGATCAAATTACCGATATCTCAAAATGCAAGGGGAAAGGAAAAGTAAAAATATGGGAGTAGGGAATGGTACTCGGCGAGCGACAATTTAATATGATATATCGAAAATAACTCGATATCAGATCCTTCGTTTCTCGGAAATATTTTGTGAGGCAACACGTACCAGCCTGTTTAGCTTATTCCTACCACTGCCCAAGGTGATCCCAGTGTGGCTCTACCTTGAAATTGATGGTTGAAACATTTGTCATGGTTAGAACTCATTCCATTCACAGTTTATATGCTTCTGTATGCCCTTCTGTGTCACTGACACTGACACATTGTGAAACCACGACTTTTAGCAATAAATCAGGTTGTGATAGCTTTTATTGTTTTTTACTCTTTGACTCTTCTCTTATTCATTTTACAGATGGTTTGGTCTTTACATTTTGTCACTATATAAAGTCTATATTTCATGATCATCCAGAGCTTGTAAGTTAACACTGTTGTTCGTACTTCGTTCGTTCTTAGGCCAGGCTTCTTTAATATTCCACTTTTCAAAGTTCTGTCAGTCTCATTCAGGTACGAAAAGCGATGTTTTGACATCATTTATGTAATAGAAATAATGTGCCAGGACTGACGTCATCAAACGCTTAATCAATTCTGCCAAGAATGCAATGAACCTCGATACTAGGCATTAAATGTAAACAATTAACCGGGTGACGTCATCTGACGCCGTACGGGCGCCCCACGCACCGCGTCCATAAAGAAACGTGGCGCCTTCACGCTAATATTTACAACCATCCCACCAGACCTATACGATAGACGCAACCACCCCTCGGAAGCCCTGCGCTGGTAATTGGAAGGGGTCGGGGCGGGTCAAGTTATACTGGCAATGTAAAAATGTTTACGCCTAGAGTTCCTTTGACGCCACTTCAGCACAATGACGCTTCACTAGAGTGTCTCGGCCCTAAAGCCTGGATGGGGCTCTTGGACGTATTATCCACAACTATGTTAATGTATTGGGTTTGCGGAATTTATTGGGATTGCTTAAGTAATTGATCTTGTGTCACTTAATCCGCTTGTTTGGACTTTTTGGGCTTTTATTAGTGGGCACAGAGTTGTGATAGTTCTGCATATGTAACAGCCCATCTACGTCTCATTGCAGAGCGCGGGCCTCCTCTACAATAGAGAGTACGATTGAGAGGGGATAGGCCATATAGTTGTGATAGTTATTTAGGAGTGAATTTTATTGGTGGTAGGATTTTCGTATCCGCCCAGATAGCGACTACACAATTGTGTAAAATGAATCTATATGTGAAATATTGGGAGAAAAAAGAAACCACTACAAGTACGAAACATGCAACCTAATGCAAAAAGAACCATTGGAATCCCACTCAATTTTGAAGAGTTTTTCTCTCCAGGTACAGAGATGTTCGTCAAATCATGATAATTTTTTTATGGGACCGCCAGTGAAGTATACGCTTTGAAACAAAAAAGAATTTTCCAAATCGGTTTAGGCGCCTTCGAGTAATCGGTGAACATACATAAAAAAGATTCCAACGAACTGAGAACCCCTTCTTTTTGATATCGTATAAAAAGGGCACAGCCTTGCCTCTACCTTAGCAATGTCGTGAACTTATGAGTATGTATCAATAAAACAATTATAAAGTATATTGTTGACCCGTCATATTTTTTATTCAGTCCGAGTATAAAATAAGCAATAAATACAGGTTTCGTACGCAATTAAGCGTCCGAGCACGCCTTTTGTCATGAGACTCAAATTAGTTCCACAGTCCAGATACGTAACGTTCATTTTAATTGGTGTTTGTTAATTAATCATTTCAGCAGGCCTGAAGAGATTTTAACGAGTAAAACGAGTGTTATATTTGGATATAATTATATTCGGATGCGGCTTAACATTTTAATAGTGGTTTCGCGCTGGCCGCGTTTGAAAAGTGTTTTTAGTGCTTTCAATTGAACACGTAAATATATATGTTTCATCTGATGACAAATTGGTATAAACTAGCGCTCCTACCTGGCTTTGCCCGAGTGCAGATACATTTTAAGTCCAGTCCACATCAGACATATATTATTTCGCGTACTAACTGTTATATTTTTTAATTTAACGTGACTGTCGTAGTTTATAATTATTTTTCCCTCACGTCCCGTTATATCCCATACTGTCCCGTCTTATTTGTTCCATGACTCGAGGCATGCAGTCCTGTCCTCTTTTATACTATTTCATCCGTCCTATATTCTACCCCATTCGTTCCTTTGAGTTTGGAACAGTAACAAATATACCTATTTGAGTTCCTTGCTCATCCCATGGTGACACTATAATTATTGGGGTAAAAGTAGCCTATTCGTTAATACTGGGTATTCAGCTACATCCATACCAAATTTCATAAAAAATGGTCCAGTTTTATGAACGGGAAAATTCTTTGGTTACCCCACGGGAACACTTCATTTTTCGGGATAAAAAGCGGCCTATGTGGTAATCCAGGATATCAGCCATCTCCAGTCAGAATTTTATTAATATTGGTTCGGCCGTTTGAGCGTGAAGAAGTAACAAAAACACAAACTTTCGCCTTTATAATTAGTAGGACTGCTGTTTTATGGGAAGGAATGATTTGAATTGCACCTTCGGTAATTGAATTGATAACTAATATGTCAACTGTAAATAGTTACATTTTTAAAATAATACGACAAAGTGACTAAATTCACCAGATGATTCAGTGCAATATGAATAGAGGTATTAAATTGCGCAAATACGGATTTCCTGCCAATAGCAAAGTCGGTTTAGGTCAGATATGATATTTAACTCTTTATTTTACAAATTATTCGTTTCAAAGTCGGTTAGACAGTAGATCTAACACTCATACTACATTACATTTGTATTAAAATAGGTAGGAAAAAATGCTTAAGGAAAACGAAAACACCAAACGGCAAAGTAATAGAATTAAGTTTAGCTGGTATAGAATGACCGTCGGATAAATACAATAATTGAGCGCAAGCAGCGTGTGGTAAAAGCCGGCAAATGATATTATTGTGAAGTCACATGGCTGGTTGGCAAAAAGTAAACACGTTTCAGACGTTGGAAATACGTATTATCGGCCGATCCGTGCCTCGCTATTACAGTTTACACTCCACTCCGGAGAGTAAGGTGTAAGCGGTGGCGGGTAATCGCAACAATACTATTGAAACTAGTTGTATTGTATTGTATTGTATCAGCCCATATACGACCCACTGCAGGGCACGGGCCTCCTCTACAATCGAGAGTACGATTGAGAGTGGTTAGGCCATATAGTCCACCACGCTGGCCTAGTGCGGGTTGGCGGACTTACATACCGTAGAAATTCTTTAAAATCGCTACGGTATGCAGGTTTCCTCACGATGTTTTCCTTCACCGTTAAAGTGCGTGGTGATTGATTATCAATACACACATAACTCCGAAAAGTCAGAGGTGTGCCCTGGGATTTGAACCCGCGACCACGGTGAACATGTAGGCAGCCGAGTCTGATCCGATACCACGACTACTACTATTGAAACTAGTTGTATATAAAATAATTTTTTTTTTTCACAATTTAGACCAGGTTGGCGATACATAGCTGTATAATTTTATGTAGGATCTTATGAGTAGTTTAGTATCGCAGTGGGCACGTAATTTTTGACCGACTTCAAAAAAAGAGGCGGTTTTCAATTCGTCGGACTCTTTTGTGAAAGATAGTTAGCTAGTTCGTTTTGTTTAAAATTTGTTCACATGTGAGTGTTGCGATGCTTAAAAGAAACTGCTTCTAACATAAATACGCTATGTTTATCATACTTTTAAATATTTAATATCTATAAACATATTATTATTATCTGCATACGAGTATATTTCGTTCAACTGTTGGGGATATAGCCTCCATACACAGTCCAATACATCTCAAAATACGGATTGAATTTTAGACCGCCGTCCAATTCAATATTTTTAATATATTCAAATTATAATTGGGACTGGCATTGTACTCGTATAGATCGCTTGAGCTTCTGCCCCGTTACATTCAACTGCATCTATCGTGGAGATTGCCAGAGATGTATTCAATTTTGCACCACGCTCTATCCTCTGGCTCTATTAGCGACTTTGATGCCGATACAGATTGCAGGCTCGCTCCAATGGGGCCACCCATAGAAATGCAAGGGTAATTGGTAGTCACGAGTGTTCACCGTTCGCGTATTATACCCTCAATTCAATGTATTATTACATTTATTTAACGAGTTCGCGATTGAATGTGGATTTTATTTCGGGGCACAATATTGGCTTGTCCGCGATGAGCGAAATACTTGAACGAGCAATGCTGTTTTTAGACTAATTGGATACTCCTTCGCGGGATATACGCTACAAATATTTATTTTTTATGGCCGTGTTCGCGACCGTTAGGTTGGTTTGTATCATCGCGCTGAGGAAGGGTATAAGTGCTGCAATCGCGGTGCATCATGGTTTGAAATTGATTATCTTTCGTCATTGGATATTTCAACTGCGCTGCGATGATTATAAGTGCATTGTAGTTTTTGTAGCGCCTGCTTAGAAATAGTATAGAGTGGATAATCAAATAAAATTAATTCAGACTACTCTTATCCATGCCTACAAGGATTCGGCGAAACTTATTTCAAAAACATGCAGTTAAAAAAAATACTAATTATTAGTTCTATATATAATCGGTTTTCAATAAATTACGAAAACGGAACAATGGAAGTATTCTTTGGTTCCAATTTGGTCACGTGACAAAAAACACTTGAGTACTAACGTTGGCAATATTTTCTTTTGCATCAACATATTTGCTCCAAGGGCAGCGAGTAAAGGGAGATTGAGCAAGAAGGCATCAAATTGTATCATCTAAGGTAGAAAGACCGAATCGTAGCTAAATAAAACTGTACCTTTTAAGGTGTATACTTAACCTTATTCAAGCCATTTGCAAGACTACAGCGAGCTTATCTCCCCACGTTCATTGGAATTTAATCTAATAAAAATATATCCTGTAAAGCTGAGATAAATTTAATCTCCTATTCAAAATTGAGAGTGATTTCCCGTTGCTGAATATAATACGGTTGCAAAACATTCCACGTGTAATTCAGTTATTCACTCGATACTCCCAAGTATTCCTTTTCAATGTTCAATGTTACGTTTACTTTCTTCGGCCCGACTTGGTAAACTTCAAACAAGTTGGAAACAAAATGATCAATCTTTTCAAATGTCAATGGGGTTAGTTCAAAAGTTTGAGTGCTTTATTTGCGAACTAACTTTTGCTCGCGACGTTGTTTCTTTTCGATGTACCTCCATGGTTTTCGGGTTGTAAATTTTGTGAATGTAAGTTTCTTTTTTATAATTGTGATATGTTTGGTGGTGGAATTTATTTTAATCTTATCCATATGTTTAAATGGCGACAAATAAATGATTTATTCTGGAAGTATTAATTTCTACAGAGCCATTGTGTAGGAAACATATAGTAATAAATCACTAAAATAAAATTACCAAGAAATCTGTATCTCCCACAAAGACTTATTTCAAACAAACTAAAAACATTTATAAATCAAAGTCCTCAACTGCACTAATTATAGATTTTAAAACTGAGAGTAAGATTTCCTGGCTTACCACCTGTTTAGTTACATAAATTTAGAAATAAAATTTCTGAACTGAACGGATTTAACTTAATTTAACTGTTTCCTCACCAATATTAAAAAAAAACGGTATAAGTTGTCAACTGCTTTTCCCAAAATAATTCGTTAGCCTTTCATTTTAGTGTGTCAACTGCTAAAATTATATCAAAGTTATAATAAACGAAGTGCAATGATTAATATCGCAAAACAATAAATGTTTCGTTTATGATACTGAAATGTGAAATGATAGAATGCAATTTCGCTGCACTATTATCGCAAACGGAGCAATGGAATGACAGTAATTGCTCATCTATAATAGCAAATGACTATCATAATAAAGGGGTGTTTAGGAATTTATATTGAACGTTCTGTCAACCGTTTATTTACTAATCAGTTTGTATTAATGTGCAGTCAGGGCTGAGCGAATGTTATTGTATACATTTAGTCATTTAGGCCGAGAAGAATTATCGAACCACGAATAGTTGTCTGCTTGTAATTGCCTAGAGCGATAAGACCGCCACTTGTACTACTGATTGTTTATTATTTATGTATATTGTTATTTCCTTCTTTGTGTACAATGAAGAATAAATAAGCAAATGCTCTGTCCGCCTTGAATATTAAGTTAAATGCACAGTAAAATGAAAATGTCATTTTACAAATTGTAGCTCAAATTAAGTATTGACAATTCTTGCATTTTTCAAAATACCTTTTAGTGATTTCATTCTAATAATAAAGGTCAAAGGGTCTGCATAAGGCTCAATTGCATCAACTAATTTTGACTATAACTTTGAATATGGCAATATCAGTGTCGTATATTTGTCATCTCAAATATACGGCGTCGACATTGTCAACGTCAAAGTTAATATATGCAGCTGGTCCTAACTGTCCAGCACGAACTATAAATTCTTACACTTCAGTGTTGAATTCGGCAAGCGTTCGTCACGTTGTTAGCAAAACAAACGTCTATTAGAGCGATTGATATTTTTCCGCACCACCTGGCCGTTGTTTAGGATTCCAATTTAGCTGAGTGCAGTGGAGCCGATGGGGTGTTCAACGACGGGTCACATCCTATCGGCAAAAACACGTATTGAAAAATTCACGTGCCACTTCGTCAGAGCATTCATTATGGCCGCGAACGGAGATAGAATTACTGTCTGTTTCAATGCGGATATTTTCGCATATTTATTTAATACGGTTGAGTTTATTCTTGTATTCTCGATTGTAGAGGAGGCTCGTACCCTGCTGCGGGACGTATATGGCCTGATACAGATACAAATACATACAGATTAAATAAGATTTGATAGGTATTCTATGCATAACATTATACATAAATATCACGCCTTTTTGCTACAAGAGGTAGGCAGAGATGCAACCAGGACACCCACGTTTCGCCTTATGTGTTCCGTTCCATGATGTGATAGGGGGCGAACCTACCGCCATATTGGGGACAAATTCCTATGCATTCTATGTATAACAATGTATTTTAATACTAGTTGGTGGATAAACAGTATTTAAATGTGATTTATTTATACACTTTATTGCACACAAAAAAATAAATAAATACAGCCAGAAATCATTAAAAAAAAAGTACAATTGGCGGTCTTATCGCTTAAAGGCGATGTCTTACAGGCAACTATGTGATGGATATTGGAAAAGGATAAACAGAGGGCAGTATAAAGTGTAAAGAATAGAAGACAAGAAGAAGTATAGTATGATTATTTTGCTAATAATTGTAGTGGTCTTGTAAAAGGTCGCAATATAAATATTTGATAATGAAAATGGCCGAAAACAATAAAATATTGATATAGCTACTGCCGGCTCTCTTTTCCATCAATAAAAGTTGGCACTCTATTATTACAGCTTTCTTATAATCATGGGTCCTTTATAAGAATCGCGAAGAAGCATTTAGTAAGCCGGCAAGAATGGGCTAAGGCTTATCGCCACACTTATCTTAGTCCACTCTTTAGGCGGCACTGCACTGACCATCAAACATAACATGGTCACATTACCGTATCAGTTAATAAAAAATAAACACCTCGCTATGAAATTTATAAGAAATCCGCAACTGCAACGGTGAATCTCCAAAGCTTAATGACAAAGGCAGGGATGAAGCCAACTCCAAGTATGATAGGAAAGCATCCCTTTCTGTTGCAAATCTTCCGCAATTCCGGCTGAATTATTCATTGTCCCCGCCGGTGAGATTATCATCGAATCAAAACTCTTTGATAATTCAATACATTGCCAATATCTCGGCTTTCCCGCGAAGTGTATTTTGAATATTCAGCGGGCTGTGTTTTTTGCTATCGTGTGGGGATGTATTTACAGGCAAGTTTGTGACGTTTAACCAGTTTAAGATGTCCTAGATTTCGTTTTTAGTCTTAACTTTGATGAGTCTGTTCCATTTCTGTGTATTATGGTTTTATATTATTATACCTACAGGGATTTGATGTACGTAACCTCTACAGCTGTCATTTTAATCAGATGTTCTGGATTTACCTGCGAGGAGCCTTCGTTTTTATGACGGTCGCAAATCCAACATTTATCTACATAAGTCCCGACCCAAAAGTCAGGTAAGTTAGGTTATTATCTTAGGTTTTTAGTATGTACTTGAAGTAACAGAAAAGTTTGTGGGCTTAGGGAAATCTCCTTGATATATCCGTCCAATCTTTAGACTAGTTTAATATTTTTTTACACAATATACACTAAAGGGCCTGCACAGAACTTCATCCACAAGTCGATAAGATTGAAACTTTTAGTCCTAACTGGTAACAAATAGGTGAAGTCTTGGAGTTGCGAAATGAGTCATCTAAATTCCGCCGCCGGGCGTCAGGTGACAACCTCTACGCCTCCAATTTGAGAGCTCTTCTAAATTACAAAGGTCTCCTCATAAATTGTTCCAATATTCGAAGACGTGAACGGCGTGTTAAGCTGAACGCGACGCCTGTCACACCGTCCTGTCTGATAAATATGCATTTGATTTAGTGTTTTTATATTTTACTATCCAAGTTTTATTTTGGGTAACCATATTCAGGTCTGGACGTAATAAAATATCGATAGATAGATAGATAAAGCGTTTATTTGAGCTACAATATGTACAAAACAATCATAAAAAAATAACATAAACACGAGAAAACATAAGTTTGCGTTATTGTAGCCGCAATCAGGCCCCAGCTCAGCAATATGCAATGCTCCAAGGAGGAAAGCGCTGGTAATTCTGCTGGCACCTGATGGCTATTGATAGCCTTGATGTGTTAAAATAATAAGGATAAAAATTCCTGTGTATAAATTGTCTTAATGTTGGGCATGGATTCATTGATTTCACGGAGTTTTAATTCGTGACAATACACTAACCATTCCTAAAGAAGGCATTGAAATTACTAAATTATTGGGTACTATGTCTAGGCTTATACCTTTACACCTAATTAATATCAGAAATGGTTTCTAGCGTACTTGAGGCTGATTGTAGGCTAGTCGTATTCACATGGCTATCGACTACTGTAGACAATAAAAACCTGTTATATTTACCAGATTTAGCCGGTGTATACCCAGTCTCGAGCGGGATATCCAAATTATATCGTTTGAGAGTTAACCGTTTCACGCTGAAGGATGACCTATCTGAACTGCACTTATAACATTTCCCAGCAGGTGTATTGTATCTTTGAACTCCCAACATAAAGTCCTATATAATGCTGGGACAAAATTTAAAACTGAAAATGACGATATTACACGACGGTGCAATCGCGGCGACCCGAGTCAACTAAATGTCGAAAATGCGTCGACGTGAATCGATAGCGAATACCGAGGTGTGCCCACGTACCGGCGATATAATTGCGGAAAACATTTACATATTACTCGCAGATAGCGCTTAAATAGAACGTGCCTTGTGTGAACACTATTCACATCACTACTTCGTGGGAAATCTTTCTTAAAATGTATCTAATTGAGGAGATGCTTGATACCCCTTTCCACTTCCCATACTGTTTCCTTCCTGTTTCCCTCTCAATTAGATGGGCTAGCAACACATCTATGATCCAAAAGTTATAGATGTTCATGGGCGCCAGTGGTCACTTACCAGGTGACCTGTTTCACCGTTTGCCGCACCTATGTTATAAAATAATATGTAATGCTGTTGCTATTTCCCGCATAATAAGTAAAAAACCTCAGGATTCAGCGTATGAGTTCTGGCAAAAGACCAATTACAATTCTACGTGGGCCAATATGTCATTTACAGTATGTTTATAACCTAATTCTACAATTACACTACAATAAAGGAATAGGTAATTCCATTTGTATACAAAAACTAAGAATTGAGACGCCAGTCACAGTATAATTGTACATCTAAATGCAAATCCCTACTCCACATCTTGTAAATGAATGAAACGGATGGAACATTAGACACGCAGTAGAACTCGGCACACAAGGCATACACCGGATTTTTATAATAAACCGGCACAAAATAATCTTCCGCGGCTTAGAACAGACAAAGGCACAAAGGGGGTTCGTTAAAAACATGGGAATAATCAATGAACGTCCCGGAGGTAAGCGGAACCAACGCGACGGATTTAGATTGAAAATATTTATCATTTACAGTATACGTTTTTATAGTACATCTTTTATTCGGAGCCTCATTCGCTTAATGATGCCCGCGTTCTGGGAATATTTAATTATCTCCAAAATATGGTTTTTGTTCATTCTAGCGTTCAATTTGTATTTGATACGTTGTAATGGTGATTTAGATAATCATTATAAGTAATTGGTACCGCGGTTCGTAACTAATATTGAAACTTGAAAGTGAGATTGTTTGTTGGTTTTAAAGATAAATAATTTTCAGCTCATCATACAATTTTGCATTCATGGTATACGCGGTACAGGAAAGGACTTAGTTTTTTATAAAACAATTACTACTTTAGAAGGATAGAATATTAGTATATGTATCTGTATTAGTCTATATACGTCCCACTGTAGGGCACAGGCCTCCTCTACAATCGAGAGGACGATTGACAGCGGTTAGGCCATACAGTCCACCACGCTGGTCTAGTGCAGGTTGGTGAACTTTACATACCATGGAAATTCTTATAAATCCTTGGGGTATGCAGGTTTTCTTCACGACGTTTTCCTTCACCGTTATAGCGCGTGGTAATTGACTATTAGTACACACATTATTCCGAAAAGTCATAGGTGTGTCGTGAGATTTGAAACTGCGACCACTGTGAAAATCTTGGCAACCGTGTCTGGTCTGTTACCAACAGGCCACCACGTGCTTCAATAACTATTAGAGAGTCTTATAATAAAACGGTATGCCTCCAAAAACGTGGTTCCTAGTACACACGTACATAGTCTGAATAACAACCTAATGCCTGAATGATAGAAAGAAGAATGAGTGGTATCTTAGACGAAAATCTTATATTTAGAAGAAACACGGTTCTTGAGTTATCTTAAAACGAGCGAGCGAAGTCGCAAGCAAAATCTACTCTGCAATAAGTGTTTAGAGCTTACAGGTTGCTGGTGTGATATTAACACTGAACATTATGTGTAAAGTTCAGTAGTTGGTACTTTTGTTTATGTACGAATTTGTATTTAATAACACAGCCATTATGAAGTGAAAATTCTAGTCCAAGGAAAAATAGTCCAAGGTTTACTGGTCTCTCGTTTATGTGAGAGGTAGATACCACCGCAATGTCTATTTCATCCGCCAAACAGGAGTGTAAACGCATTGTTGTATTCCAGTTTGAAGGACATTATAGCCAGCGTAACTACTGGACATAATGAAACTTAACACCGGATGGCGATGGTAGTGGAATGCCAAGCATTGCTTTGTAATTCATGGTGTTGTTTGGTTTTGCTACTGTCCATGAGCGGTCATATCGTTGACCATCAGGCGAATGGCATGCTCGTCTCGCAATTCATTGCAAGAACATGTCTAAATAAAATATTTTAACAATAATGAACGCTGTATTCAGTTTTGATTAATCTAAGATAAGTTCGGCATATCGATTGATGGAAATAAGTGGATTAGCCCATTTGCTGGCGTATTACCGTCTGTTTTCCTGTGGCTTTTTTTGGCCTAAGGCTGTCAAACTATAACAATAAAATTATTATGAAATTTTTTAATTAAATGTCAGATTTAAATGAAAAAAATAAAAGAAACTTAATTAAATTTAATCAACGCATGCCTGCGATGCTAAGGGCTAAGAATTTTTACATTTTACGGATGAATATTGTAGAAGTCGGTTACTTATTCAAGTTTGTTGTTTTGACTCTTCAGCCGCGAAATTATTGAACAATTGATTTAACATCGAGTGTTTTTCTAGTTCTTCTGTTGCCTCAAAAAAAGGAAGTACTACAAGTACTTTTTAACTAAACATATGAATATTAGCATTAGGATATAACACGGACTTTCTTTTAACTTTGTGCTGCAGTAAGACTTAACTGTATCACAAAGCTGAGTTTAATGGGGAGTCACTATGACGACGGGTTGCCGCGCCGGGGCGACTTAGCTCGTACTCACGATTTACAAATACAAACTGAAGATATTTTCAACTAAGTAAACATCTGTAGGGCTCCCGATCAGAGACTTCTGATCCTGGCAATACAAAAATATTTATGAAAATAGGTACTTGATTTTCTTTTTCCGTATATCTCGAGTGCATTGTCACAAGTTTTATACCTCGACTTAGAATAAAAATATGCAGTCCATGTATCCTAGCCTCTCATAGTCTTATTTTAGTCACTGACAATTATCATATCATAATACAACCTTTTAATCCTTCAAATGTCATTATAAGCGTCAGCTCTTTTTAACTGCAATTTTAATCTCTTAGCACGTCTACATTATGACCTCCGTCGGCTGAAGCGTAATAAACCTGCTAAATGACGTTATTAAAGCGCCAGTATTAAATATAGTATGAACAAAAAGTTCAGTACATTTTCAAAGTACTCGCCTTTACAACTGCATTCAGTCATTTCGAGTCCAATTTTGTTTCTGTTGAACTCATAAGCGATAAGAGGCGGCGGAATATTAACAATTTACATTTCGGTTTTTTACTTTTTTAATAGTAGTCGCAAATTGCTGTGTATTTATATTTTTCGGTATAAATTATATTTTACAATTTTCTTCACGTAGAATGTTTTTCGAAATATTACAAAGAATGTACATTGATACGTTCTTCGATGTAAAAAAAATCTTTAAATATGTTTCCGTATTTTTCCGTGGGATGTCAGCTAATTTAGCACTTATTTATATTGTGGAATGACCTGAAATACCAGAAATATTTCTCTTTTACGTAAGCTATCAGCTACATGAATATAAAATATAATTCTTTAGATAACCAAGGTAAAAGATCCCTACTTTAAGACGATCATTACGTGACCTAATCTAACGATATTTGCAATTTCACGCTGCACCGCTTTGCAATCTAATCATGGGAACGTTCTTAGAATCTCGTTTTAAGATGTTAGAACACCTAAAATAGACAGTTTTATGTACGTACATTTTTATCGATTGATAGTCTAGTGGGTACAAATCAGACGTCACGTGTTCGTTACTGGTACATATCACTTTTGCGTCTTTGAAGTAACTTGTCTTTTATTGTGAATAGTATTAAAAAGGAAAAGTAAAATATCGCGTTGAAGTCTGCATGCTTTACTCAAATAATAATTTTGAAGGTGTGTAAGGTTTAAAACTTAAAGAACTAACTTAACTTACATTAAGTCACTCAACGAGCTATGGAGAGGGCTATGCTCGGGGTTTCCCTACGAGATCGAATCAGAAATGAGGAGATCCGTAGGAGAACTAATGTAACCGACAAAGCCCAGCGGATTAGCAAGTTGAAGTGGCAATGGGCGGGGCACATAGCACGGAGAACTGATGGCCGATGGGGCCAAAAAATTCTCGAATGGAGGCCACGAAGCGGAAAGCGCAGCGTAGGACGTCCACCCACTAGGTGGTCAGACGACCTGGTAAAGGTCGCGGGACGTCGCTGGATGCAGGCTGCCTCCAACAGGTCACTGTGGAAATCATTGGGAGAGGCCTATGTTCAGCAGTGGACTTCCTTTGGCTGATGGATGGATGATGGATGATGTAAGGTTTAAAATACGTTAGAGAATTATTACTCAGAACTCCCACAACACCAAGACCTGTTGGAAATATTTGTCGATGACACTAATATTTTGTTTGAGTGTGGATATCAAACATGCTGTCTATCGGTTCATTGTGTTCTTAATACCACAGATTGGCTGGAATATTTTTACCGAATATAGTCCGAATATAAGTCCTATATTCTTGCATTGTAGTTTTATACTATGTTGTCTCCAATTTCCATATATTTTACATTCACGTTTTCATATAGCGATCTACAGCTTTATTCGCTTCGCCGGTCGCTGCGCCACTCTCTATGTCCTGTATCCTGGACAGTTCCCGTGAAAGCCACCGTTAGTTCTTCATCCCTAGGGACTCCTATCGCCGGCGGCCGGGAGCGGCTTAATCTAACGAATGCTAACCTAACACAACTTACTACAAATGGAATTCGATTTTGGATTTAACTAAGAACCGTTCACGGATAATATTTGAAATATATCTGTAGTAAACTAGTTTTGGGATTTAGTGTCCCGAATTTAGATTAAATTTATGTATTCCGTTCAGATAATAGTGTTACGCAGTGATATAATGTATTACTAAGAATTATTTTGATTAAAATTCATGATGTTTGATACAGAGTTTTCAAATTAACGCCTACTACACTGATCATATGCTTAGAATATGAATGACGTTTCATACGAGTATAACAACGATTAGAATATGATATTTCGATTATTCTTAGAAGAACTGGCAACTGGTCTTTGATTCAAGCGTTATGGATGGTCATGGATGAGAGTAATGACTTACTATTAGGTGACCTGATTGCTCGTTTGCCGGAACAAAATACGCAATAAAATAATCCATAGTATTTATTTTTAACCAAACGTGTATTTTAGGGGGAAATCGTTAGAGCATTTTTAAACTGGCCTTTTGGCCGCGCATATCAGTATATCTATATCAATAATTTTGATTCACCTTTGACCACGATCTACCTTTTCCAATTCCTCACATTTCCAATCAAAACCCACGACGACCAAAACAAGAACTCGTACCCCACAAACCCATTATTTTACGTTCTCCATTGACAAAAGGATGTCATAAGGCCGTCAGAGCATCACAGCGTCCCGTTCAATTCTCGCCTGACAACCGGTCTGTACGACCCTCGTCACAGATAGAGTCAGCCTTTAGGACGGGTTGGCTCGCCAAATTATCGCTGAATTAATGTTTCATTTTGATTCTGTTGCTTTTGATCGCTGGTGGGGATAGTCTGTTTTTCACGCTGAACACCTCGGATCGGACAGGTTGGTTCAAGTTTTTATCGCGTTGTTGGATCATGAGAATTAGCTTTAGATTGCATTATCAAGTCTGCAATCATGGTGGCCGAATGACGCCCACAGTTCGCCGAATGATTTTTTGTTGTAAGATGTTATAGAAGGTGAGGTTATTGTGATGACCGGTACAAACTTCAAAAGGAAAAAATATTGTGGAATTATTTTTCCAACTACTTTCAACCTAATTCCCAAAGTATTTAGTAGATAAAACAATATTCTCTACCCCGTATTGCTCTTAAGTGAAGTCCAGCAAAATGGCCTACCGGGATCACGGGCGGCATAAAAGTTTCAGCTAAAAGTTTGACAGCAAGTTAGCTCCGGAATTTATACCGGTACGGTTTATTGCACGATATTTTTTTATTTATACCTAAAGTGCGGACGTGTGCGGATGCCGGTAGGATGGGGATCAGCTGGGGAAGTAGGGGATTGCCGGGAAGTCGCTGTAAGATTATTTGTTGGGAGTTTTGTACAATGCAATTTAACGATACTCGGTTATGTCTCCTATAATGTATTTTACAATAATTGTAAAATATTGAAGTAAAATATATTTAATTTAATAATTGTACATTAAGAGTAGTTAAATTGTAACAGTTACTGAGCGGGTGACTAATATCCCAGTCTGTCCCGTGACTACGAAAGCTATAAAGTGATCAAAACATCGAGAAGTTAAAAAATTAATAAAAACCGCAATAAAATCCGTAAAGACTAGTTTTATTTCAATGTGTAAAGTTCGCTTAAATGTAAGAAAACCATTGCGTAAAATATTTATTATGTCAGCCTACATAACAGCTTCTTCATGGTACAACAGAAGGACCAGGCTAATTGAAAACATGAGACAAATTGATCATGAGCTTAATGTTGCGAAAAAAATTGGCAAATTCCTTGGGTCAGGTCGAGACTATAGTGAACACTAAACTGTGGTTTCGTAAACCAACACGCATGATTCTGTTAAGGAAGGAATGGGAAAGGATAAGGTAGAATGCTTTGGATTGCATTGCACTCATCATCAAATGCATTATGGGACTTAATCGTGGCCGTATATTAATAATTTTGGCATGTATTTCTAAATAAATGAAAAATTAAACTAAAACTTACTTTGCAAGCCATGCCAAGCTATCTTCTATTAAATAAATCAAACCTAAAGATATCAATTGCAAAGAACAAAAGCATATCTATTACTTTGCCGGGCCAAGATCTACCTGTGGGCAAATCCACTCCTTTTTTAAAATGTCCCATGATGTAAACGTTTTTGAAATCCTCGGTAGAGTAGCTCATTCCACAGCCTTATTGTAAGTAGGAAACAAGCTATAGCGGTGATCCAGAATCGCGTAATCGTAATCGGGTGATAGTTATTAGGCGGGGTACATACATACCAGTACAGTGGGCGGCACAGTTAAAGTTCGGACGCGGCGGCCCAACTCCGCTGCTTGTTTGTGTGTTATCGAAAATAATTTAATACTGTTAAATTCGGACCGTGCAGCGTTTCCAAACCACAGCCGCTACCATTTGAATAGCTGGAATTGAAATGGGTTTTCCATACTATCCCGCACTATTAAGCCGGCGGTACTTGCAGATATTCCGTTATTTATAACATAAAGATTTTCGTGGAAGCTGTAGAGTTGGCCGAATTTAATTTGGTAAATGATATTTAGTAGTCGGTATAGTTGACAATTTAATTGTTAGATCATTCGTTATTTATTTCAAAGTGGTCTAAAATGTTTACTTAAAATATGTAACACGATATTATCTACTGCAGTGTCTTTCATGACTCAACCTAATTATTATTATTCAAATAGGCGTCTAAATCTTTTTGATTTTTATTTAATACTGCTGATTGAATCGAAAAAGTATATACAGATTTAATATTCTCTATAACATGATATTGTGTAACACATAATATGTTAAAAAAGATACCAATATTTTGATAAACTTATTATAAAGCAATATCATCTACAAACTGTAAACTGTCGTAACGTACATTATAAATACCCAATTGTTTCAAGCATAATATTAAAAACCTCACTTTCTTCTCATCCGCCTATTTCATAACTCACAAGGTTATCACTTCGCCACACGCCATAGTAGGAGCACTGGGCATCGTCAAGTCCAAGTTAGTGAAACAAGCAAGTGCCAAACTTAGAGTACAAGTTGTAAGATGTATCCACGGGCTTGCCAAGTCACAGCTAACTGAGCGTGTGATGCTAATTGCACCATTGTTTTTGTGTTAAACTGGCTTGATTTGTTGGAGTAAAACTTCTGTAGCGGCTGCGGAAGAAAGTGAAACTTGTAAATTGGACGATTGTATTATTAAGTAGTTAGCAATCGCGTAATTACGGTTAATAATTAGGTACTTAAAATTAAATAGTTAAATTGATTTAAGTCTATTACTAACAGTGCCAAAATATTATTATGTGTACTTGAGAATGTACTAGAAGACTTTCTCAATTCGCTCGAGGGCTAATTGATCATTTAAGGTGTAACCCCTTCAATTGGATCCCTAAGGATTAATTACTCATATAACATGTGTCGACTGGGGCGTGAATATCGGCGAGGAATAACTATCTCACGTTGATGGATGCCCAATCTGGATTGCACTGCACTTATCATGAGGTGTAGGTACTTTGTCTAGCCAGTATAAAATAAAAAATGTATGATTTTGATACCCTCCGTGGCGCACTTAGTTAGACACCGGTTGTGAAATCAAAGGCTGCAGGTTCGATCCTCGGGCTAAAATAAATATTAGTTAGGCCCACAAGAATTTGTCTCGAGTCTGGGTGGTGTGACACCGAAAAATCTCTCTAAGTTTCTGATACCCACGACACAAAACAATTGATCTTAATGTGGGGTCAGGACTATGCATGTGCCCGTTGGGTGAACTTCAAGTAACATAATAATGCATAGATAAGTAGAAAAAGGTAATAAACCGAATAAAGATAGTGATACTAATTCCAAAGTAAACCCAATTCAAAATCCTTACATCGATTATTCAGCCGACGAAAGCGTCGACAAACACAACCACTGCATATTCATGTTCGGTTTTTTTCTTTGCCTCCATTCTAATTGCGAAAGTCTTGGACGAGTCTCTGCGGGTTTTTCCCGCCTTTGATTGGCCCGACATGGAAATATGAATTGGCGATTTCATTAAAGCATTGGTTTTCGTGTTTGTGAAGCTTTTCCTGTTTCTGTTGTTTGTGGGAAGTTTAGTGTTTTGTCTTCTTTGTGTTTCGTGAGTTGGGTGAAACTTTCATTATGACAGTTATTATTTTGTTATAAATAGATTATTTCTGTTGATAGCGTAATCTTGAATAATTAAGATAGACTAATATTATAAAGGTGAAAGTTTGTGTGTTTGTTACTTCTTTACGCTGAAATAGCTGAACCAATTTTAATAAAATGTAGTGCAGAGGTAGCTGATACCCTGGATTAACGCATAGGCTATTTTAATCCCAAAAATGTAGTTTTCCCGTTGGATGAGAAAGGAATTCAAATATGTATATTTGCTACTGTTTACAACTCAACGGTATGATTTGATGATAAAAGATAAAATGAGAGGACATAAGAGGATAGGATGACATGCCTTGAGTCGTGGAACAGGTTGAGATGGGACCGGACGGGACGAGAAAAACAGTATAATGGACGACAGTCACGTTAAGTTTTTATATAAAGCAGTTAATACTCGAAATAATATGTGTCTGATGTGGACTGGCCTCAATGACAATAAGTAATGATTGTAATGTAATTTACTGGTGATAGGTCTCTCACGTAAGAAGCCGCCTGGGTTGGTGCCACCGTAATGTATATTTCTCCCGCCAAACAGCAATGTATATGCACTGTTGTGTTCCGGTTTGAAGCGCATTGTAGCCAGAGCAACTACTGGACATGATGAGACTTAACATCTTATGACTCAGGATGGCGAGCGCAGAGGAATACCAAGCATTGCTTTGTAATTCATGGTGTTGTTTTGTTTGTGTTGCGGTTGTATCGCTTACATCAGGCAAATGGCATGCTCGTCTCGCCATTGATATCAATAAAAAAAATATGTAAAGCAGCTACGAGCTGGTGAAAGAACAGTTTTACGATGATGGCGGGCACGGCACCCAAAACGGTGACGATTGTGTGTATTAATTCAACTTTATTAAGTTTAAAGTTATTAATATCGAGATTAAAATACAAACACATTTAAATAAATTATATCAATTTTTATAATTACTTTACAATGTAATTGTCTTAAATATACTAATAACAATTGATCCTTTACAATTTGGGAACGGGGAAGATGCAGGCAGCATCAATATTCTATGTTTACTAAAAATGTTTGCACTAATTCAATACTTCATTCATAATTAAAATCATTAGAATAAAATAATCATTACGACACAACAAAAGTAAACAATACGTAGAAACATGTAAAATACTTTGATGAACCCGCAATAATTTTCTAATAACAGATTCAAGTGTAATATCTTCATTTTCCCTTGTAATTATGAGGATCCTTCCACGGTTCTATTAAAACAACTATTCGCTTTGATGGCGACGTTTTTGTTCCAACGTACCTTGAATACATTGTATCCAGCGTGTCTGGCGCCTGAGTCTCGTCCCCAGCGGTTACAACTTGCTGCGTTTCTACCTAACTTGAATTTCAGACGTAATTAAAATTATCTCACCGTGGAATTCCATTTTGTATTCTTCGTTTTATTCCGTTTCGAGATTGATGTAGAGCTTTGGGAATTTACTTGGTTTTAATGAAGAAATGGAGTTCACGTTAGAATGGACATGATTTCGTATTGTGTGTTTTTGAGCTGTTTTGTATACTGGCACGGTGGGAATAGTGCAGTACTGAGTTCCAATACATATGGCTGTATCTAGTCTATTACATGGATAATGGGATAATCATGTCGGCTAGCTCAATACTGAATGTACACATGCCACATGCGTCGATCACCATGACGATGTTTCCGCCGCTATGTATACTGGTGCAATAGTTGCCGTTGTGATAAGAGATAAATCACCAAGGCCACACAAATAGATTTAAAGAGTCCGCTGTGTGTGCCTCGTTTTCAGTTACAAGACCAGCGTTTTGTTAGGCTGTCGTTCACCGTAACAAAAGCCGTGAAAGACATCTATCAAGAGCTAAATTGATGCATATACAAAGGTGGTTCTGCAGAGGACGCCGCAGCAAAACTAAAAGCGTAAACAATTCCGCATGTAGGGAGAGAGGAAAAAAACCATAGTTAATCACGCTCCGCGCGTCCAGTGTATAAAATGTGCCGTCACCAGGGCCGGTAGTTTTTAATTGTCAAACAACGTTGTAGCCAGCAGTTTTCATTCAATTAGTCGCGTTGCCGCCCTATAGCCGCGGCTCTCGCGTTTTCATAGATAATTTCAAAATGTTCAATGCAAAATTGTGTACGGCGTTCAGTTTGTTGAATTTAATTGGTGGATCGTTTGGCAAACGTTTTATCTTTTTTATGGAGTTAATGAATTTTCTAATAATCCGGTGTGACTTCGTTAGCCTACAATGTTATGTAATTGTATTAAGAGCTGTAAATGTAGATGTCTAGTAATTTTTGTGTTGCTTTTTTTCTCTTTTTTTTAAAGACCGGGGACATACTTTCAATCTCCAGACGAAGTTGCGTAAGCAGTGCTCACTTATCCCAAGATGCGAATATGTTTGGGTCAGACCTATAGTATAAAACAAGAGCAAATGATGGGTCCAATCACTACGTTAGTGACATCATGATTGTATTTAGATATTGTTGATCGCGACCTATGTGTTGAAGCATGTATTTGATGAGCTGTTATAAAATTCCTCACCAGAGTCATTTAAGTAACTTATGTTTTACATCTACTGTTTCAACATTGTGTTACTTCTTCTTAATGTTCCTACATATGTATATTATTTAAATAATGCAGTGTTATATTTTAATAATTTTCGTATCTATTTTAAGTTCTGTCTTTAAAATCTTGAGAAGGCTGTGCAGCCATCAAAATTTCCAATACTTTACATCTAAAATTCTGTACACCAATATAAATTATTCTGCCTATGAAGGAAATTCAAAGCAACATCGCTTTTACTGCGGAAACTTGCCTGCCTTTGGAATATCAATATCTAGTGCATTTCAGAGTATTTGAGATTCAACGATCCAGTTCGCTTGGTAGTAGCGAGGCTATACGTGAGGCAAAGAGTCTGGCATTCGATTCAATAACATTTTTTTTTGTATAATTGTAAGGATGAAAATCATACAAAAACCTATGAATCTGATGAACCTATGAATGAATCATAATTAGCTTAAACTTATTTCATTCTTTAACGGAATCTACACATAAACTCAAATTTCATGATTAGCATAGAGCCACTCAATACATAAAATTCATTCTTCCACACACACATCAATGCAGAAAGAAATGTTGTGGATACACATCCCATAATCATATCAATCGTATAATTTTCAGAAGTGGTAGACCCACGCAGTTGTCATGACTTAGCATAAATGGGCAGGCTCATCCGGGGCCGTACCACCTGTCTCACAAGGAATGGACGAGAAGCGACTGCTTTGCTGTCGCGTTTCGTACGGGGCAGACAAGAACACAAGTACATGTGGATCACACAAACATTTGTTTCGGTGTGGGGATCGAACCCGCAGCCTCTCGTTTTTCCAGCCAGCGTCCAACCAACTGCGCCACGGAGGCTGTTAAATAGCAGAAGTTATCAATATCAACTTAAAAAAAGGGAAATTAGAGATTTTAGATACATTTCACATTAAAACACTAACTAAACAATATGTGAATCATAGCATGAAATGTCGCTAATAGTGTACAAGCGCATAAGATTGATTGCCGTTAAGTTGGCACTACTCGTACTTCGTTTTAAACCTCAAGTTGGCGGGAGAGCGGCAAAATCGTGACGATCAATCAAAATTATATTACCAATAAATCTACGGAAACTCACGCTGTGTGAGCTCAGATTTTTACACGTCACGATTTAAGATCGTATCGAGCACGTGTTGAAATGATTAGGTGCTTTTTTATTTATTTTACTTTTATTTTTGTTGAAAAATCGTGAGTGAGAAGTTTGTTTATTATTTTTGTATAGATGTAGTATGTTCCTAAATTATATACTTTTAACAATTCGTTTAGTAATTGGCTTAAGCAAGTTCATTAAAGTTAAAATTATAACAGGTTTATATCTATATACCTTTTTTTTCGTATTCCAATACTTTATGAGCGTGGTATAACAATTGATTTTCGGACCGTTAACCTTATTTTCAAATTAAACATGCACAGTACATACATATAATTTTGAAGCATCATATTATGTCAAAAAGAAATATAAATGGATAACACACTTAAACTTTCTGTCTTCTCGTCTGAGGAACTATTGAAATCTGATTATTATTCTTCATTCATAGTTTGACCGTATTTATTTAAATATTGTTAAAAAGTATAACTTTCAGCATTTATCTCATTCGGTTATAATTTATTTAAGGACATCCAGTGGTAGTTACATTATATCTTATATCTAATTTGATAATATATCTCACGATAGTCGTGTCGGCGCGTGTTAGGTGGCCAGAAAACTTTTGCCATACACTGATTGCTTCATAATAATTTATTGAGCGTAATCTGCGAGCCATCGAGCGATGTGCATTACTCAACTCGCTAAACTCGATTATGGACCGTACATTTTGTTTCTGTGTTTTAATTTAGTCAATCAAATATTTTGATGTGTCGACTATTTTTACTTTGAGGTTGAGTTATCAATTTTATACTGTGCTTTTAGTTTTATTTTTCAGTTGCTGTCTGGTTTTTATGGAATTATTTACCGATTATGCGTGTGTGATCTATTGGAAAAAGCTTGGGGTTGATATTATTCATTCATATACGAGTGACATCGAAGTACTTTTTGAATATAGATTCTTGAGTTGAAATTGTGGACGGGCTTATACTAAGTGTAGATTCCTCTATGTTTAGTTGATGAAATCACCACTTTTTGCCCTGGAATGCAAGTTAAGCCGTTAGTGTTGGTTTGCTGGTTATCGATGCCAGCATCGCGAAATAAAAAAAAAAGATAAAATGAAAATAAAAGGAATTAAATAATAAAAAAGTGATAATAATGTGCATGTTAGTCTAATGAGTTAAGTGCTAGTCACATTACCGACGTTGACTTAGGGCTGCAAGACGGTAGACTAGGTCACCAGAAAAGGAAGGGCATCGCGATCTTTGATTTTTATAATTTTTACATGGGTTTAGCAGGCAGTCGGCTAACACTATCATCCAGGGCGCCTTGTAAACTTGAAAACTTCGTTTTTTTAGTCCAGTTTGCTCTAATCTATGCTGACTTACAGAGGTCTCTGCTATATATTCTGCAATATTTTTACTACATTAAGCCTAAAATATAAGATTTTATCTTTTGTAACGCTCCAGATATACATCTTAATTTAAAGCAAAGGAGAATCACAAAAAGAGATCTGACAAGCCTCTCACTACGTTTCCTTGGAATATACTTAAAAGCGAACGCAGCAGTGTTTTTAAAACATAAGTAATAAAATGGCCGGGGAAATTCGTGGGTAAGTTTTCTTGGCGCTTTTTCAGACGTCAGTCGGGGCCTCGGTCGGTTTCATGCAAATTCGCACTGACTACTTGAAAACTGATTTAATTCAGATAAACTCGCTGAAATATATTACGCGATGATGTAGCGTTGTTTGTAACGTGCTCAGAGAAGCTAAGTGGCTGCGTACGAATATATAGGGTTGTCGAATATCGTTGCAGCGTATATAGTATTATACGTGTAATTGTAACGGGTTTTGAGTACTAAAGACGTATATCGACAATTTTCATCTGCGATCTGAATTTTTAACAATAGCCTGGAAAATTTACACGTCAATAAATAAGTAAATTAAATATAATTAAAATTACTAGTGGTATATGAAATGGTTGACGTCATATTCGACAGCGTGGCGCAGTTGGTTAGACGCCGGCTGTGAAACGAGAGTCTGGGTATGAGAGCGAAAAATCTCTCGTAGTTTCTGATACCCCACGACACAAGACTCAATCTTAGTGTGGGGTCAGACTATATATGTGACTGTTGGGTGTATTAATTTAGTATATACATACGTCAGCCTCCAAGCTTCTTCACTGTGCCTTGGAAGGAAGTTAGTTTGCGGAAACACATAGCCCAGCCAACTTTCTACATCATAATGTTGCGGCAGAAACATAGGTTCGAGGATGTTTTGGTTTGGATCAAGTTAGACGAGACAATCTGTAGTTTTGTCTGCGGGCTCGTGGACTTGAGGTGAAAACGAGAAGAGAGGCCTATAAAATTCTCAATGGCAGTTCTCTTTCCGTTCCATCGTCTATCCGCGTCAGTAAAATAACCATCATTCACCAGCGTTAGAGAGTGCGCGTGGGAGATGGAAATCAGTAATTACTTTCTGTGAAGTTAACTTTCTGTTTGTCACTCTTGTGCTATTTCCACTGTTTGATGTGATAGGGACTAAACTTGTTGCCAAGCCGGATATCAATTTTGGTCCTGGATACCAATACACTACATATGGGATTGTTAATACCGAAATACACCCAATGTCTGTGTAATTTATCTAAGGTGTTGTGTACTCCTTTATGCGGTATATACTTCAGAATATAACAGAAGAAAAATAATTTATATACCGTTGGAGAACCTGAATTCTATAAATAAATAAATGCCGGACCAGTAAACAGGATCCAGGGTTTCATGCGACAAAATATATTCATGTGTTCCCTATATTAGTTAATTCCATACGATGTCAATGTCCTCATATATTCTAACAAAGAAGTAGACAGTAGTAGAAAATTTAAACTGCATAAAGATAACTAAAATAGTATACAAAAGTAAATCCACAGACTCACTTAAATAAAAATGTTAAATTAGCATAATTTCCAACGCACACACAACGTCGCGTAATTTCATTTATACTGTTTTATATTCAGCCAAAGTGGTCTTCGCAGGGGCGGCCTAACGAGTGAATTAGAATTTTACATTGTAATGACCGCCGGCGGAAAAGTGCTGAAATACTACAAAAATATAGCGGCGTGCTTACGACGTTTTAATTGCGTGTGGTTCTGTATATAAACATGAGATACATTAGTTTTGTTTTTTTGGCATGTATGCTGCCTTAGGAATCGGATTTAATAATTTTTCCATGTCAATGACTGGTGGAAATCGGGATTTAATAATTTTATAATAATTATACACTATTTGTAATAAAATGCAATATTTTTGTCGGCGCTTTGAATCATTTACATTTAATTTAATAATAATATTATACTCGTGAATGTCCCCAAGGCCTGCTCTACGATTATATACTATTATGGACTATTATTGTTCGGGCATTTTTTATCATTTTATATGTAGGTAGGCTACAAAACTATGGACTCGGGAGGGGCGTTGCGCTGCCCGTCACTTCGGCACTCGGTCGGCCATAAGAAACATCTCGGCGTGTGATATATTTCAATATTGTTTACTGTATCCCTTGGATGTGACATCGAGGCTCCATGTGGTAGTGAATCATCCAGCAAACGGCAGTGGATATCCAGGTTAGTGGTCTCCTCATATGACTTGATGTTAAATGTCCAGACAATAGGAATACCGACCGCGACCACACCAGTTGATTGCGCAAACATAATTTGGTTCCTTCGAGCCGGATAGGTGTTTCACTATAAATAAGTTGTCTGGAGGGGTTTGATTTATTTAAGAATATTCACTATAGCTTAAAATACGACGTGCTAACGGTCTAATATCTGAGATTCCGTAACGGTCGAATTTGAAATGGCGTTGAAGAACTTTGAAAGTAAATTTAAAATCAAGTATGATTGGCTTAGGAACTCAATCGAATTAATTGAGAACAAAACACACAGCACGGGCGTGTTATCAGCGCGGTTTAGAAAATTGGAAGATCAATTTAATTTGTTAACAGACGCATACGAGTCTATCTTGAGTATTTGTACGGATGATACGGTGGTTGCGGGCTATGATTCAAAATATAAAGAAGCCACAGAATGGTATAATCGTTTGGACGCGGTGTCAGCGGCATATCCGAACTTAGAGGGTACACATGTAGTCACAGAAAGTGCCGTTTCCGCACGGTTACCTTTAATTAATATACCCGTTTTTGACGGGGACTTATTTTCTTGGTCAAGCTTCATAAGTTTGTTTTCGTCGTTAGTTTTGTCGAGAAAAGATATTTCTAAAACAGAAAAGTTCCATTACTTATTTTCAAATTTGAACAACGAACCTAGAACCTTAATTAAACATTTGCCGATGGTTGATGATTCATTAGATATAGCTATAGCTATATTAAAGAGTAGATATGAAAATAAAAGGTTGTTGACGGACTTGCATATTTCGTGAATATTGAATTTACCAGTTTTACATAGGGTTGTTAGTCTTAGGGCCAACATATTGAATCCATTACTAGAATCCACCCGTGCATTAAAAAATTTAGGATTACCAATAGACGCGTGGAGTTACATTTTGTTACACATAAGTCTGAATAAGTTACCAATCGACATTAAGACTCGGTTCGAACACAAATACGGCGGTATGAATGAGAATCTACCTACATTTGACCAGTTAATAGATTTCTTATCAAACGAAAGTCGCCTTATGGACACGGCAATCGCAGACTCGGCTATTTCTCCATACAATGAGCGCTCGCGTCGGCAAGGACGCTATGTCCATGTTATTGATAACACTCAATGCGACGACTATGAAAACAATTTTAATAACAAGCGGTGTATTTTTTGTAAAACATCTGGTCATGTCATAAATGATTGTTATCAGTTTAACCATATGTCTACGGACATTCGCAAGAATTGGGTACGGACAAATTATTTATGTTTTAAATGTTTTGGTAAACACTCAGCGGCATCGTGCGATAGCACTGCGCTGTGCAAACGATGTGGTAACTCGGGTCATAATACGTTGATATGTACTATGTACGTTGCGCGCGCGTCATCACCTCCGCATAACAGATCGCGTACACGGCACGCACACATCACATCCCACCGCGAGGTTGTCAATCGCCGTGATCCACTAAATATATTGCAATGTCGAAATACCAGCCCTCGACCGACTGCGCGGTCAGAGCATGGCTCGTTATATGATACGGGTGTTAATGATCAGCGTTGTGAGAACTTCGAGATCGGGCAGCGTAGGAGTAGAATTTCTCAGCCGCTGAGTCCTGCAGAGATACGCACCCCAGGTATGCAACAACAGGACTCGGAATAGCAATTACAGCAGCGAGGTAATGTCGCTTTGTCACCTAAATTGTCGAATAATGTTATCTTACCTACGGCTATTGTTGAAACCAAGCATTCCAATGGCACATTCATATCGGTTAGAGCTTTACTAGATCTCGGCGCACAGTTATCGATAGTTAGGAGTGAATTGGTTTCGGATTTAGGTTTGAAGCGATATTATTCTCACGTTCAATTGTCCGGGGTCGGGGGAAAAAATGCTAATGGGCAACAATCAACCTTATTGCACATTAGACCTGCGAGAACAGGCAAACCTTTAATTACGGTTATTGCGGTTATCTTAAAAAATCCTACTTCTTATTTGGCGACTAGACTCGGTGTTTCGGTTGGGGATTTGCGAATTTCTGATGATGGTTCTCAATCCAACGGTAGTATAGATGTCATTCTCGGAAGTGATATCTTAGGACAAATTTTGCGTGACAAAATAAATTTAGGGTCAAATGGACCCTACGCTTTAGATACAATTTTTGATTTTGTGGTTTTCGGTCCAGTTCCGGAAAATCTACTGGACTCCTCGAAGGCCAATAATGAGATTGAGCAAAAAAATTACTTCACAGGACTGACACTTGTTGAAGCGGTTGAGCGTTTTTGGAGGTCAGAGGAACCCCCCTCTGCTAACATTAAAAATCCAGATGATGTTGAATGTGAAAACCTGTTTATTTCAACTACGATCCGAGGAAAAGATGGTAAATACACTGTGCGGTTGCCTATCAGACCTGATCACAAGCCTTTGGGCGATTCCAAGGAGACTGCCTTACGGCGGTTTCTGGCACTTGAGCGTCGTATGAGGAAACAGCCAGAATTTCGTGACAAATACGTAGCATTTATGCAAGAATATATCCAACTTGGACACATGGCGGTTTTAGATCATGATTTATGTACGGATTCAGAACATTTCTTCCTCGCACACCACGGTGTATTTAAAAGCTCCGGTGACACTAGTAAAATACGGGTCGTGTTTGATGGAAGCGTACAAACCAGTAGTGGGGTTTCGCTTAATGATTGTCTGTATTCGGGCGAAAGATTACAAAATGATATTACCGTTATAATTTTAAACTTTCGATGGCCTCGCATTGTTTTCACTACAGATGTAAAGATGATGTTTCGGCAGACTTGGGTACATCCAAAAGACCGAAGATACCAACTTATCTTATGGCGATCTTCGCCCACGGATCCATTATTAATTTATGAATTAACTACGAATACATATGGCTTGAAATCAAGTCCATTTATTGCTATCCGCTGCCTGCAGCAATTAGCACGGGATGAACAGAATAAATATCCAAGAGCGGCACAGCTTGTGCTTCAAAATTCTTATGTAGATGACTTGAGCGGGGGAGCTGATTCAGTATCAGAAGCTTGTGACCTAAAGGCGGAGTTGATTGCGCTTATGAGTACAGCTGGTTATGAGTTACGTAAATGGTCATCGAATGCTCCGGAATTATTGGGTGATTTGCCATTAGATCATTTAGAAATCCCTCGGGCTTTTAACGACACGGATGGGTTTATTAAGGTATTAGGCATAGAATGGAACCCAAAATTGGATAGTTTCACGTACCGACTGCGGCTACCATCAGAAGGTAGCTCAGTTACTCGTAGACACATATTATCCGTAGTAGCGCGGTTATATGATCCACTCGGCTGGATTAGCCCAGTGGTGTTTAAGATAAAACTATTGCTCCAGTCTCTTATTAGCAGTTCGGCCACTAAGAAAGTGGATTGGGACACATTAGCTCCCGATGACATACAGCGGCAATGGCGGAGTGTTCTCTCGGACTTGCCGTACTTACAAAAGTTATTCCTACCCAGGTGTCTAAGGAATGAGAAGACTGTAGATCACTATACATTACACGGATTCTGTGATGGGTCATCCTTGGGCTTTGCAGCGGCTGTATATCTTAGATCTGAGAGTCTTGACGGTCAGGTCAATGTGCAATTACTGATGGCGAAGTCTAAAATAGCCCCACTAAAAACACAGCAAACTATCCCAAAACTAGAATTAAATGGCGCACTATTATTAACACGGCTCTTGGATCATGTAGTGTCATCGATGATGCAAAAGGTTGAGTTCAAGGAAATTACTGCATGGTGTGACAGTACCATTGTACTTGCTTGGCTACGTACACCACCACATAGGTTACAGGTATTCGAGGGTAATCGAGTTTCTCAAATAATTTCAATTAAGTTACCAATAGAGTGGAGACACGTTCCAAGTGAGATGAATTGTGCGGATGTGTCATCTCGTGGTATTACTGCGCAGGAAATATTGGATCACGAACTTTGGTGGAAACCAGAATGGCTTTGTCAATCTGCGGAACACTGGCCTAAAAACTACCTGACGTTTCCAACGGATTTACTGCCAGGTCTCCGGGCAAAGGTGGTTAATTTAAATATCATCGACTCTAATTTCGATTTAATTCAGCGGTACAGTTCCTATAATACACTTGTAAATGTCACGGCTTATATAATTCGGTTTGGGAAAAATCTCAAAAACAAGATTCAGGTTATCGGAAATATTACGGTCTCGGAACGGAGAAATGCCATTTCTCGGCTGATATGGTTGGTACAGAGAAGTTGTTTTTCGGATGAAATAGCGGCCATGAGTGCGGGTACACCTATTAAAAGCACATTAAAACGTTTAAATTTATTCGTAGATGACGAGAATTTGTTACGCGTTGGAGGACGAATACGGGAATCGGAGTTACCTTATGACGCAAGACATCCGGTTCTGTTACCTGGTAAAAGCCAATTTACAGAATTGTTGGTGACATATTATCATAAGGTTCACTGTCATGTCGGTGCAAATACACTTTCTGCTATATTATCACGGAACTTTTGGATTATTTCCGCCAGAAGAATCACGCGTAAGATAACTTACCGCTGTATTCAGTGCTACCGATCCAAGGCTCGGCCAAAATATCCATTTATGGCCGACTTACCAGCGGATCGTGTCAAAGGTGTGCGACCCTTTCTTGGTGTCGGTACGGATTTTGCGGGACCTTTTTATATAAAGTCTAGCACCTTGCGAAACGCTAAAGTTAAAAAATGTTACTTGTGTATCTTCGTTTGCTTAGCTACTAAGGCCGTACATTTGGAAATCGTGGTGGATTTGTCGGTAGAAGCCTTCATAGCAGCGTTCACTCGGTTTGTTTCCCGTCGAGGGCTTCCTTCACTTGTTAGGTCGGATTGCGGCACAAACTTTTCGGGTTCGGATAAGTACCTTAAGGAATTATACGTATTTTTACGAAATAATAACTCGGCGATTGAAGGCGAGTTATCCAAACAACATGTGAGCTGGCTGTTTAATTCTCCAGCTAGTCCAAATCAAGGTGGCTTGTTCGAAGCGGCAGTGAAATCGGCAAAAACTCATGCCAAACGAGTGTTAGGTGAAGCGAGGTTAACTTTTGACGAGTTGGTAACATTTTTTACTAGGGTGGAAGCAGTAATGAATTCACGACCACTTTGCCCTCTAAGCACGGATCCTTCAGATTTAGAGGTTTTGACCCCGGGACACTTTTTAATTGGTCAACCGTTGGTCGCTCTGCCTGAATATCCGTTGACAGATGTTAAGATATCTCGTTTGTCACGTTACCAACAAATACAGAAAATGTCTCAACACTTTTGGTCGCGTTGGAAGACTGAATATCTTCACACGCTTCAACAACGTTTTAAATGGACCTCTGTTACAGAATCTCCTAACTTAAATGATTTGGTTCTAATAAAAGAAGACAATATCCCTCCACTTCAGTGGAAACGGGGTCGTTTGATAAAACTCTTACCCGGCAAAGATGGAATAATTCGTATCGCGGAAGTTAAAACACAACATGGAGTCCTTTTGAGACCCATGTCTAAGTTATGTCGGTTACCTATAACCTAGTAACCAAGGTAGACCTTGGTTAGGCGGGGGGATGTTCGGGCATTTTTTATCATTTTATATGTAGGTAGGCTACAAAACTATGGACTCGGGAGGGGCGTTGCGCTGCCCGTCACTTCGGCACTCGGTCGGCCATAAGAAACATCTCGGCGTGTGATATATTTCAATATTGTTTACTGTATCCCTTGGATGTGACATCGAGGCTCCATGTGGTAGTGAATCATCCAGCAAACGGCAGTGGATATCCAGGTTAGTGGTCTCCTCATATGACTTGATGTTAAATGTCCAGACAATAGGAATACCGACCGCGACCACACCAGTTGATTGCGCAAACAATTATGGTCTAGTGTATATTGGGACACTGAATAAATCTTACAAAGTCTTGAGAGGTCTCTTAGATAGGTTTCGTCGCGATGTTTTCTTTAGTGTTAAAGTGGGCGACAATTAACAACAAATATACACGTTGGTTCATGCCCGTTGTGCATATTGCGCGGATAACTGATGGCCGAAGTGAATTTTGTTGAATTACAGCCACGCGACGGCAAACTAACCGTCAGACGGCCATCCACTAAATGCACAGAAGAGACAATAACGTATGCAAAACGTCTCGGAGTCGTCCGATCATTTGCTATAAAAATATTCTATCAGCATTTAACTTACTTGTGTTTGAAAACACACGCAACTTCATGAATTCAGAGATGTTTACCAAAGTCTCGAACCCTCAACCATTACCTTATCAGCCCGATCCGCTACTAACAAAGCTATTGTTCAGTCCAGTTAACAATGACTATAGAAAATCTTGAGGCAGTAGAATTCCCAAACAAACATGACTCCAAACCGGCACACTTCGCTCAATATCAGCCATTTTAGCTTTCAAAACCCCTTTCAGTACGTGGCATAAGAAAGCTGGTTCCTTTAATTACGGGCCTCTAAAAACGTATTAGTAGAAAAATGCGCGCCCTAAGTCTCCTTGCTCTCTCCAGACGACATTGAGGTAATTACCTCGCTTTTTGTGTTACGTACGTAATAATACGAACACACAAAAACACACACACACACATGAATGTCTATACACCAGCATTCAGTTGTTGAGTGGCACACTTCTAAGGCTTCGCAATAATGACGAACTTGTATACAGAATTAAATTAACTTGTCATTCATTTGAATGATATAATAGGAATGGGAGAAGTGATTTGGGAAGCGAAGATTCGGTGGTTAGTATTATTGTGATATATTATGTGTATTAAATTAAACATATATAATATATAGAGAGCATTCGTACGGAATAACACATAATGAAGTCAAGTAATATCATTTGTATAACTTAATCCATAGTACATGATTGCGAAGTTATTCCGATGCACAGTAATCGAAATTAAACAGCAAATCTGCGAACAGTAGTAAGTAGCACAACAAACGCATCGGCCCATATCGCGGCCACTTATAAATCTCTTCATTATCCCATGGCCGGTTAAATGAAACTCCATTTATAACGACACACAGGCGCGTGGCGTGGCGTGTGGCGGTGTGTCGCCACGTCCGTGTGGCTGTGGCGTGTGGCGTGTGGCCATCGTACTGTCACTCGTGTTAATTAAACGTTCTCTCGACCAACATACCGCTCTATGGATGCGCCAGTTTAAAGGTTTTTTACACTCAAGCCAAGATACTTTGTAGTATTTGTTTTAATATTTTTCATTAACAAGTATGTGGGGATAGCGATATGTTTTTTATGTTATTACTAATTTTGGTAATAATTATGTTGGTAATTTTTATGCGATTAAGGAGTAATTTGATGACTGATGGTGATTGGTTTGAAGAATGATGCTGACAGCATGTTTATCGCATCTCTTCTGCGATAACTAGCAAAATTATGAGTAAAATTTCTCCAGGACTTCAATATTGAATAAATTATGTTAATTAAATTAAATCCACCAAGCCCAGTCGAAACCAAACTGAAGATTGAACAAGCTAGTAGTTACCACAATGATAATAATAATGGATGGAAGTTCTTAACTTCCGACTATACTCGTGTGATAAAAAATGCAGGATAATGTTGAATGCAGACTTTCAATACACTATCTGTCGTCAGATGAACATATTAAGGGGAGGCTTAATTTTATCAGGAGACTTTCTATGGCTAAAGAAAAAAAAAAACCTTTCAATTATTATAATGCGAATTTAAAAAAAAAAAAAAAATTGAAACACCGGGCAAATTGTTCGTATTCACAGTGGAAATATAAAGAACTCATCAATAACTTGAAGACGAGTTTAAACGACGTTAAACTGTGGACTTGGTGATTTCTATAAATATTCATTTGTCAATCGAAGCAATTCTGTGTCAATTTTAATGAAATAAAACGAGCGAGGGGACGATTTTAATTTGTGACGTCTGACCTTCGTTCTGCCATTTTGATTTTCCTGATCGATAGGAATGTTTTATATTGTTATTATATTTTGTACGTTTTTGGACTTTAATACTTTGAAATTATGATATCATTGTTATGATTTTAGGGAGGCAAAGTATTTATATGAAAAATTATATTATATGAAAAAGGGTGACATAAAAATGCGAGAAGTGTACCGCTTAGTATGTATATTCCGTCAATAGCATTTAGAAGAAATCAATTGATGAAATCACTGGGTAGTAAGGGATTTAACATGTAATTGTCTTGTGGTGAATAGCGCAGTGTAGTGCCATATTAAGCGTAGTATTGATGCATTTGAATATTTATTTATGGTATTAGCGGCCTTGACTGCCCTTTTTGAGATAAAGGCGTGTCTTTACGTTTGTATAATAATAAAGAGCTGGATTGAAATGATGGCGCATCTAGTCGCTAATATCCGTGTAATTTGCAACGTGCGCGTGTGTGCGTGTGGACGCGTGTTCACACACAACAATGCGTGTGTGAATGTGTTTGTGTGTGCAGTTTTTCCATAATTGGTTTTCGATTTAAAGGCATGGCTCGGTTCGTAAATGGAAACGACAGTGGCGATGCTTGTGTTGCTGTAAATGATCGTTGTTTTTATGTAGCAAACTTCATGTTAGTTATGATTAACACTTGCCAGGTCTAATTAGAAATCATATCTCTTTGAAATAAGACCGCCATGATCTATAAATGCCAATATTCAATTTAAGTTGCTTGATAGTCTGAAGTAGTTTTCAGTAACAAGACCACATTAAATTAAGAGTTTTTAACGTGGATTATAGAAACTACATTATATTTTCGGCACTATACTCGTATTGTAAATGTAAAAAAAATAGCAGGTTAGAAAATTGTCTATATTAAAATAGTAAAAGCAAACTCAATTAAATGATTAAAAATTTTAATACGGAACTCTATTTATGTACGTTACGCAACATTTTCTCTTTCACATTATAAATTATAAATCAAAGTTTCCGTTTTACATAAACTGTACAGCGACCGCAAAGCAAGAAGATACCAATGTAAATCAAAATATAATAATTATGTAAAATGTAAAAATACAGAATGTAAGTACAGCAAAGTACACAGCTCAGTTTATCCGCCGTGCCATTCATATTCAAGTTAAATCTTGGAGAGAAATTTTTAAAATCCAAATCCGAGGAGAGGTTCGCGAACCCCTATCATTTCATACGGACTTTCTAAAACTAAAAACTTTGGCTCACACTAAAATTTGTTGCCATTCTTCTACCATTGCAAAGTCAAATGCTATTAAAAGTTTTAATGACTTGGAGCATTCTTTCTGAGCTCTGTTCGAAGTGGTATTAATTAAAAAAGAGAACTCGGATCAGCCGCACCGGCTTGGATAGAGGCAACTGGGCTCGGACATACGGCCTTTGTTAATGGAGGATAAATACTTTATCATTCGTCTTTGATTGACAAAGATGGAAAAATGTGTGACGGCCTGCTGACGAATTAGACGTGAACTGCTGGAAACTTTGTCACGGAGGTCAATCCCACAGCTCTGGTCTTAGTTTTCGGAGTCACGTGTGTATTTTTGGACAAGATATATTAATAATATTATATTGCTATTTGTTACAGCATGACTACCGTGCTTTTCTTTCAAAGATAACACTATGGTTATCAGAGAAATTGTGGTCATACTAATTGATCAATACTCGTATAACTTAATTTCATCTTGACTGTTCATTTGATTTTTATGGTAAATAAATAAATATCTTAATAAGTTCATCGGCTGGACGTGTGAGCCGTATGCCAGATGAAATGTGGGCGAAGACCACCACAGAATGGGTCCCGAAGGGCCGCCAACCACGTGGAAGGCACGCTAATGGCGAGACAAATTAGACGCGTATTGGCAAGATTGATCATATAAAGCCCTTGACCGAGCTGTATAGAAGGCGGGACGAGAGGCCTTTGCCTTGCAGTGGGACGTAATAGGCTCATAAAAAATAAATAGGTTCGCCTCCTACTACATTTTTGGACTAAATAAGCTGGACGAACTGCGGTGGCACTGATAACAAGTCTCCTTATTGCCTCGGAGGTACAATTATGATGTGTATATTATCTGTCTTATCTATCTAAATCAGTCCACGTCAACCCACTCTGGGTTAGGCCTCCTCATTGGCACGCCACATTTTTCTGTCCTGTGCCAATCCACTGTTTTCCTGCGACTCTGACGATGTTATCTGTCCACCTGGTAGGTGATCTGCCTCGTAGCCGCCGTGATTCTTTGGGCCACCATTCTGTCAGAGTCTTATTCCATCTGTCATCTAAACGTCTGGCCAGGTGCCCTGCTCAACTCCACTTCAACTTGGTGATGCGTTCTCCCACGTCAACAACCTTTGTTTTTCGGCGGATTTCCGTATTCGGGATGCGATCAAGGCGTAATCTCAAGTATTGCACGTTCCATTTGTCTTTGGGCTACTTTGATTTTATGCATAGTTGTTTTTGTTAGTGTCCATGTCTCTGCGCCATGTGTTAAAATGGGTAAGATGCATTGATTAAAGGCTTTTGTCTTAAGGCTTTGCGGAATTGTTGATATGAAGAGGTCGTTCAACTTACTAAAAGCAGCCCATGCTAGTTGGATTCTTCGATTGCTTTCCTTAACATGGAGGTTTTGGTCAAAGGATAGGCAGTGCCCAAGGTATATATACTCTTCAACTACCTCTATAGGGCAGCCTCCCACGCTGATATTGGGTGATATAGAGTGGTTTGTCATTACCTTGGTCTTAGACATGTTCATCCGAAGGCCAACCGTCATAGATACCTCGTGGAGTTCTAGCTGTTGTATATTATACAATTAAGTTCTTGTATAATATACAACAGCTTAATTGTATAATACGTCATACCCACGTGTAATTTACGTTAAACATGTATATTTAGTTTGTAATTTATGTATTATAAAGAAAAGATTTTTCATCGTCTTGTCTAGCAGTAAAATGCAACGGATAATGAATTAATACAATTAATATCACATTGTTCAATACGCCACAAACAATGGAAGTATATAAAATAATTGCCATGATATTTGTTGCGCTATAAAAGCTTATATCAGTAATTAATATCCGGTCACTGTTGTTTCAAGCTGAGTTGATAGGATTTCAATATTACTGTTGCAACACTAAATAATACGTTGGTTTACTTGTATTTTAGCAAATTGCTCTAATTAAAATCAATTTGTCTAAAACAATTTGGAGGATTCACACGCCCGAAAACAATATTACGGTTCGTAAACTAGTCTAATTGGCTTAACAGTTTCCACTGTGGCACTTTCGTGTCGAATATCAAAAAATAGTTTCAGAACAAATTTGTACAGTGCATGGTAATTTTCAATTGGTATTTTTATTACGAGATGGTACACCAATTGATATTCTAATGTTTTGATTCACATATACATGTCGATTTATTTATTTACACTTCATACTAATAACATATAATACACATAAATATAATATATTGGTGGGATCAATTTCTAAGCCATTCTCTAACAATCGAATCTAAGGTGATGCAGAGATGAGAAAAGGTAGGTGCAACAAAGAGAAAATAAACAATAAGAATTAAAAGAACATTTTCGATTCTATTTGTTTTATACTGTCACAATAAAGAGACAACTTTAATAAAATCATTATGGTTTAGATAAGATCACTGTTCGTATGAGATAGTTACCTCTAGCTAGCGAACAAAACCCCGGGTCCAAACCAAGAATACGCAGGCTGAATCAGACAATTGATGTACTTGTATATGTCACTATTATGGGTTTTCCACCGTTTTGTGATGGTACGCAGGCTGATACGAATATAATATCACCAGCTAATGTCAGTTGAACGTCTTTTTGATTTATTAAGCTTAAAAATAACTATCGAGAGAGACAGATCTATCTTTTTTTTTTCAAAGCCACTTGCCAAAAATCAAGTTTCTGTAGCCAGAAAAGTTTATAAAACGAAAATGTTGCTTTTTATCGTCTCGATTCACCTTCTAACTCTTGGCACGTGCGGACTGAGAATTTTGGAAAGTGAAGTGAATCATAACTTTTGTACGCGTCTCACGATACTCTTTAAGATACTATTAATGCGGTAATAATTTTAAAAGTTGCTGTTTGTCTGCAACTTTTAAGATATAAACTTCATAAGTTTGGAAGTGGGACTGCCAATTTTAACTTCAGCCTGTGTGAAATGATAATAGCACAAACTCAAAAAAATATTTGATACCGTACTCAAAAGTATGGTTCGTGGGATTTTTGGAGATAATTGAAGTATGTCTAATGTGCCAGTAAAGCTAAGTATTGTATGTATTTGTGCAGTGAAAACGCTTCCAGCAAACCCTCGCTTGCCTATGTGAGAAAGGCATTCAGTGAATCTTAATTATGTAAAATTCAACAATTGCTTTTGTAGAGCCTTATAAATTGCAATGCTGTATTCATTATTCAAATCTTCTATAACAAAATAAAGGAGATTTTGTGTCGAATAAATTTATTTTCTTCTATACGAGTATTCTTGCAATTAGCGGATTACTTCGTTACTAAATATAGTGTAAACAAGCTTTATGTCACTTTCGGGATCTCGATGCTTTAAAAAAACAGAACAATTATTAACCGAGTGACTGATATTTATATACTTTTTCTATTTTTTTTAAATTATTTTAACGCTGTTAGCCGTTGTTGATATAAAAACTGGCCCTTATGTAATAAATATCCACTTTTCAATCACTTATAATTAAAAGGTTTAAGCAAGTTGTCCGACAATCGATGCAGATCCGAGATCCAGCACATAATTTCGAAACTGCAGACGCCCACTGGCCAATACTAAACCAATATCAACAACACATATAAAGCATAGAGTTAAAATGATATCGCAATCGAGACACGGGCTCCAGCGATCGGCGACGCACGACCGGCTTCACAATCGGTTGCATGTGCTACGTGACCGTGTGTCTCGATTACCGCGGTTTCTGCCTGTATTCGATGTAAAACAAGGTGCAACTTGAGAATCATTATGATGTTAATGCGATTCCATTTGTGGTAGTGTTACAGCCTCCGTGGCGTAGTTGGTTAGACGCTGACTGTGAAAAGAGAGGCCGGGGGTTCGATCCCCGCACCAACACAAATGTTTGTGTGGCCCACAAATATTTGTGTCGGGTCTGGGTGTTTGTGAGACCGAAAAGTCTCTCGTAGTTTCTGATACCCACGACACAAGACTTAATTGATCTTAATGTGGGGTTTAGATCTATGTTTTTGACTGTTGGGTGTATTTATTTATTATTGGTTTCATGATGTCCTCTTCAGACTTCATAATTTCTGCGTGGTAAAGTTCTTGAGGTTTTGTTTCAAACGCGTCTAATATGTCGAATACGACAGAGGTCTTCCACGTTTTCGAAATCTATTTGTTGGAATCAAAATCACAGCTGAACCTGGTAAATCATGCAAGTGTGTGCTAGAGTCAACCAGTATCTCTGATTTTGGACTGTTACCTTCATGGATTTTTATTACATACACTTTCCATCTTATTAACATTTCATTTTGTTTGACGGTACATACACGACCTCCACTCGAGAACTACTTCACCGATACCTTATAAAAACTTTACATTGCATTTACATCCATCACTGCTGCGAACCGGTTTTTGACCAATAACAGTCGAGAGCGGCAAAGGAAACTTCCTCAAAAGGCAGTTTTGTGCATAAATAAAACTGTTCGTCCGGTAATTGGGTTTGGCTGTCCAATTCGTACGGCCTGCTGCTGGTCGCAGTGACGCGCGCGGCCTCTCTGGCGTTCGTTTTAAACGCGGGCCGAGGCTTCCGCGATTTTGTTTCAGTTATGATATAGCTTGGTGGATTATAGCCCAACTCTCCCCAATCGAACTCTCGGTTGTAGAGGAGACCTGGGCTAAGCAGTGGATGATTATGAGCTGATAAGTACAGTAAGTTATTCGTTTTGATCTCGGGTTCATTTGTTAAATTACGTTATAATTAAAATAATTTGATTATATTCTAGGCACAATAGCTTAGAGGAGATGGACGGCGGTTTGGGTCCGAATCCAAGGCCAAATCAAAGCTATTTAAGCATTCGTTTTTACTATCCATCACATCATCATTACCATCCAACAGTGATTATTAAGAACGTTGGACTGCCACAAATTATTATAATATTCCATGCGCATCCCAGCTCTGGAAGGGGGCAGTTAAAGTAATTTATATTTTGTCAATAGCCATGTCCAATGTGGTTTGATGACTGCTATGATTTTGGTGTTCTGGTGGTCAATCTGTAAGAATTTTCAGGCCATCCATCGAGTCCATGTAGAAGTTTAACGAGCTCTTAGACATTCGGGGGAATTTGATTTTTTTAGTACATTTCCTGGATCTGAATCCACTTGATTGCATCAAAATGCCTCCACAATCATACTGCAGCCAACCTCGATAAATTTTATTATCTTAAATTAATTAGCGTTTTATAGATACTTCCATTTTTTACATAATGCTATTTGCTTATAAAACAACACCCGCTGATCTCCAAGCCCAACGTTACAGCGAAAAAACTCCCGGTTCGGGCCGCAAGTTGATTTTGTTTGTTCTTTAAAGATGCGAAAAATAAGAACTGGAGATCCCCCGGCCCCGAGGTAATCTTCGTAATGAGTACCTTATGCTGATATTTAGGTAACACAGCTCGCTATTCCGCTGATTAAATTAAATAACAGGTGCTTTGTCTACCTGTGAGAGATTAAGTGTTAGGTGAGTGTTTTAATGTTTTAAATGGGAATAATGGATGGGATTTCCTTGCTGCTTGTTTTTGTGAATTAAGTTTTATTGCAGGGGGCTTAGAGTTTTAATTGGTACGTACGTATCGCCCACACGCCCACTAAGCTAGAGGTATCGTGGGCGCGATTCTCACTTTGAAGATATATTGTTGGAAATGATTTGAATTTTTTAACGAAATAATGCAAGTGTGTTTTTCTTCGCGTTTCATTCTGTATCGTCGACTTTTGTTTGCGTAACCGTTGGGTTGACTAGAAGGGTGTATATTATATGGCTTTATGTTCATGTTTAGTTTACGCAGCAAGAATAACATAAGGAATACAATGGATAGTGATTGCGAAGCCTAAGAAAAAGTACCGCATTTTTCTTTGTTGTGAGGAATTAGTTTGTTGTCTTTTAGGTGTTTTTGCAACGCTATTGCTAGTCATTCAAAGTAATAAATTAGAAACGTTTTCAGCGATAAAATTTAGTGTAATCGTATTCAATGGGTCATGCATTAAATAACTAATAATTATAGGTATACATTCCTAACCTTGGTTATTAAATAGCTTCTTTATCCGTTAGCTAACGTGCTGGCTGCAAAACTCTAAGGTTAAAGAAATCGCAGGTTCGATTCCCGCATCGATACAAAAGTTGGCATAACCTAGAAAGGTTTGTGTTGTGTCCGGCTATTGTGATTTTTTTTTATTTCACTTAACGTAACATGTGACTATTAAAGCTATTGTTTTCTACACTCGGCAATCAATTTACCCTATTGCTAACCGAATTTTGTACAACACAATACTTATACACAAAACAAATTCCCGTATTAATAATAACTCCACAAATGAACAAAAGTTTGTACGCTGTAATAATCTATACGCACATAATACGCAAGACATCATTATATCAAGAGCGCCTCTGGCGAACAAAATCAGTGATCGCATCTGCACGAACTGAGCGGCTACGTTCGTCTCTATAGGTAGATCCAATCTTAACCTACATCCGAGGGAACCCATGTGTAATCACTAGTACGTAATAAAAAGAGAATAAAAGCCCGTCCTGTAATCAGAGCGGGAACAAACGAGAGCCTTTTTATTTCATACTGGTTATGGGACGCTGGGACGGCTGAGTTTTAGACGCTAGTATTATATTGTTACACTTAGAAAAGTAAGAGAAAGTTGTTATTAACTGTTTTCTTGTAGAAAATAAAACGGCTTGTAATGAACTGGGTTTAGTGCCTTATATGCGCTAATGGGGTGTTTATTGTAACCACGATTATTAAAAGGAAAATCAGGAATTAGTGTGAAGTTGCTTTACACGCCAGCAGTCTCCAGAAAAATTTGTAAATACAGCATACTTACACATCAGTCCTTTTTCCTAGAAGGGGTAGGCAGATGGGCAACTAGGACACCCACGTTTCGCCTTATGTGTTCCGTCCCGTGATGTGATAGGGGACGAGAAAAAATATGGGCTAAATAAACAGATTTTTAACCATGTCAAGAAGTTTAAAAATACGATAAAAGTAAGGCTTTGCAGAAAATCGTATTATAGTTTTCTAGTAGTATAGGGAGTTATCATTATTATTTAATTTACAATATTACAATTGGTTTAGCGTTTGATATTATGTTGTGTGATGAATTCCAAATACTGGTTTCGCCCGGTCTGTTACCGGCCTCGCTCTTTATATATGTATAATTAACACGTTAACACTTATTAATTTAAGTTTATTATTTAATTGACTACCTTGGTGGCGCAGTTGTATTACGATATGTTTGCAAACCTGAGGTCTCGGGTTCGAATCCCGGGTCGGGCAAAGTGATATTGGATTTTTCTATTCATTATCAGCCCGGAGTCAGGAATTTGTGGCCGATATGGCGATAGGCTCGCATCGTGGGACGGAAAATACAAGGCGAAATGCGGGTATCCTGGTTGCAACTCTGACTACCCCTTCTGAGAAAAAGGCGTGGGTATATGTAATTTACTTTTATAAAAAAACATTTTAAGTAATTATATTTGAGCTGAGTATGGTCCAGAATTGTATCAGCTGGGTAAACATGGAAGCTAACCGCACGGTTGATCGCGCTTTAACACTGACCTACTATTTCACTGGTCAATTATGTTGACAATGAGGTTACTGCCATGGACTTCCTTTATGCCTCATAATCTATAGACTAAATGTTATAGTGATTGCCCACTGTGCTATTGTGAAGAAAAGGTGGTAGACCGGTGAATTCAGTATGTTTCAAATACTGTTTTTGTAATTGTAATTTTCTGGAAAAACGTGCGTGAGCTGAAAGGCTGTTTGACATCGCATAGAATGGCTCAACTCAGTTATCGATCGGACGTTTCACTTTTTAACAGACTACAATTAAGACTGCCTCGATGGATTAGTTATTTTTCTATTCATTTGATAATTAATAACACATAAGGCGAAAAGTACGTGTTTTAGTTGCACCTCTGCCTACCCCTTCTGGAAAAAGGCTTGATGTTTATTTATGCCTACACACTTACGCTTCAAATGTTGCAGATGCACACGGGCGGTAACGACTTACAGTTAAAAGATTATTTTTAATTTACAAGTTTCTTTAAACCCCTGAGAAAATATAATATTGTAAAGAGAGTGCCACTTTAAATCATCTGTTAATATTCTTAAAGCATCTCCAAGAAACAAAACATCATTTAACAGAATAAAGTTGAACACAAACATTGTTCTGAACATCCAGTTAATTAGAACTGTAGTGAGATTTAACGTCGTCTCTACATCGTGCAGAAATGTCGTTTTTTCAAAGCCACCTTCCAACATTTAATAGAGTACGTTATACATTTCATAATGTAGAGATGTGCCGCACAAAGGGGCATGTAGCCCGTCAGCGAGTTTCCGAGCTAGAGCGCGCTCTACATACAGAGAGCCGGTGTAGACAGACATGTATAATCCAATGGTTTTATTATGATATTGTTTAGCGTATGTTGCTCTTTATGCTCTACATTGTTTCTTACTAACGTTGTGGGGGCCTCGTTGACATTTTCTTCAAGTTATGGTCATAATTGGGTCTTATTGATAAAATGTGTTTTAAGAATTTTCTTTTGTTTACTTTTTTATATATTATTCTTTATTGTCCATCAAGCATTATAAAGATTTTTGTAAAGAGACTTAAAGATTACGATTAAGTTATCGAATGTTTTGTCTTCTTCACTCAAACTGAATTCTGAAGTCGTTCGAAAGGGACAAAACGTTCGATAACTAAAATTGGTTTTAAATTTGTCTATGAATAAGACTGTTAATGTATAAAAGGCAGTCATATCGCTTACGGCGTTTTATTATTTTTTCTATTTGTTGCTGAACCGTGGCATCCTAAGTTAGATTACCAGATCGAGCATGCCATTATGTACGTATGAGTATTTTAACTAAAAAACACCTCATTTGAACTGTTCGGGTTTGGAATGAGTTCTCGGCATGGAGATAGGCTTTGTCGAGCTGATTTTTATCACAGTATATGATTTATCATAGAGTCTACGAGTTTTGCGGTCTATCATATTAACTACATAGGGATAGAAATTAGCTCGAAAAACTGTTTGGGGCACTAGTGGCAACTCTGCATATCCTTTCAGATATGACAATGAGGTTATATGAGACATTACTTTGTATGTAATATAGTCAGTTAATATATATTATAGTCAGCTAATTGTGTGTCCTATATGTCTGTGTGTAGAACAATGCAAGACTGGTATCGCCCCCGGCGTCACGCGGTACACTAAAGCTCGTTTAATAACGTGGACATCGGACTCATAAGTCGATGTCGTTTATTATCCGCCTACGGGTTCGACTCTCCGTTGGGTGACATTGATATTGTTGTTACCCAATTTAAAGATGGTTTCATTTTGTAAAAAAACAGCAGTGGATAAGTTTAAGTGAAAAAAAAGGAAACTAGTAGATGATTCTCTTTGTAGGTACTGTGACTAAACAAATCCAGATTCTAAAATAGAGTGTATATTAATCATCACTTCGAATATTAAACTTATTAACGATAAAGAATAGTGTACTGGTATTTTTTTATTAGTATTCGTTTGAAATTGTTTAATTTGATATTACATTTTTCTCTTGGTGTAATAGTTTATCATTATTTTAATGTTTTGCTTTATGTAAATTTTTATTCAATATTATTTTTCAAAATCAGATGTTATTTTAGTTACTTTTTTTATAACTGTCGTTAACAGGTTTTTGCGATAGTATAATAAAATAAATATGAATTGTTACCAAAACTAAACTAATATGAATTATTTGTTTCATTTCAGGTGCAGAAAAATAATTCAAAATGACAGAATCACTGTTAAGGTTAGTACGTTTTATTTAATTTATATATTAAATGTTATATATATAATGTACCATTATTGAACTGAAAAAATCAGATTACTAATTTTTATGATCATCGCGCAAGTCGTGGCGGCAAAAGAACGCTACATCAATGTATTTATTTTACATTATATTGCACATACAAAAAATATATGAAAATCAAATACATAAGAAATAAAATTGGCGGTCTTATCGCTCAAAGGTAATGTCTTACAGAAAGCACGGGATGGATTTAAGAAAAGGATTAACAGAGATCAATGCAAGACTTCTTCATGTAATTTTGTTAACAGGCGACGTTTTTACTCAGACTGGTGGGAAAAATTGTACTGCATTATTGCTGGTGGTGCGGTATTTATAATGACTATAGCGTTTTGGATAGCGATCGTAGTTATCATTATGAGAAACCCATTATTACGAGCCACGCAACTATGCACAGTCACGAGTTCAGAGTTTGTATCTGGTGTACATGAAGCTGGTATAATTGTGTCGATTGCTATACCCGAAATACTACATATACTACATTGTAATTGCTTAAGCATTGCAGTCACTTTGTCATGATATAAAAAGTTACTACAACCTGGCTCTACAAATTGTAGTGAAAACATTAATTCTCAATTTTAAGAGTAAAGGCGCTCGTAATGTTCCCCTGAACGAAGGAAACTTAATAATTTAAAAAGAGATTAAGCTGTACACAGACTGTCAGTACGGCATAGCGATGATCATTAAAACTGATGTCAGTTGGCGCAACAAGCCCTGGGTTACTGCGCTGCCGTAAACTGCACGTTTATGGCCCCTGGGATGGATGCTTTTTTACTCCTACTTCACGACTGTCACTGTTTTTTTCAGTCACGCCACAGTGTGATTTTGGTCGGTCGTACGCGATCGCCCTTACCTTTTGTTTAGGGGTTTTAAAATTACACACTGGTCGGCTGAATTCTATTGGACAATAGTAAATAATTGATGTAAGCCTGATGGTTATTTATATCACTTCCATCGTAATAAGACGTGAAGAAAGACAGGTTTTAATCCGTCAAAGTGAGGCACACGAATTTTGGAATTACTCTTTGAAATAAGTACCATATTATGTATAGTATGTTCAGCTTCTCCATTATATTTTACTTTTTTTTTAAAGTGATTAATATTGTTATGACTTGCACTGCCTCGGTGGCGTATCTGAATTGGTGGTTTGAATCCGGGGTCGGGCAAAGTGATATTGGATTTTTCTATTCTTTATCAGCTCAGCGTCCGGAATTTGGCTCCGATATGTGGAATGAAACACATAGTGAAACGTGGGTATCTGGATTGCTACCAAGGGAACTTCCTCCTACCCTTTCCGTGAAAAAGGCGTGGGTTTATGTATGTATGTATGAATATTCATTTAACTTAAAATTTATCAAAGGTTCTACCGGGTTCTATCCACCACCCAAGTATCAACAGTCCAGCGTATTCCCAGGTTATCGCTTACTTATTTGAAGAAATACTTTACTTCTAGTGCAGTTAGTAGGCGCCATTTCCAACATTACTCAAAGTCATATACGGGCGAGGTTTTTACGAGCGGCGACGACGATAAGAATTGTTAATTTTATAGCGCTTTGGCCTCGCGTCGCATCCGATTCAATGTCTTCCCGCAGGCCGCAGACTACTACTAGCGAATGTTGTTCTAACAATCTTTAATATATTGTTCATTTACGAGTGTTTATCCGAGATAAATTGCGTAGAAGCGAAAAAAAACTGACCCCTTTTTTTCAGCCATCAAAAAAGTACAAAATCGGTATAAAAATTGCCGCAATCGTAAAGAAATACGAGATATAATAAATTTCAAAAACACGTAAGTTATTGTTTATAGCAAACGTTAAACGTACAGTGCTGTAAGTAACACTGAAACTATCGTGAGAAAACAAAACTCATAAATTTTTGCTGCAACCCGCGCCGGGATAGTTTTGTATCGAGTGTCAATTGTTTTGTACAATGCCCGTAACCGGAGGGGTAGAGCGGTATGCGCTTTTTGTATTTAAGAGAATTATTAGGTGAGGGAATGGGTATTGTTGATAGCAGGATGGATATATAGAAAAATATTCAAAATGAACGAAGTAGGTATGTCAAGTATTTAGTTTCGGAAGGTTTTTTTTATTGCATAGGTCCGGCAAACGAGCAAATAGGTTACCTGATGGTAAGCGATAACTGCCGCCCATGAACATCCACAACGCTGGATCATGAATGTGTTGCCGGCTCAAATGGGAGGGGAGCAGGAAAGAAAAAGGATGAGAAGAGGAAAGGGGCCTTGGACATCCGGCTATGTCACTCACCCAACGAAACGCGACACCTGTGCTGTCGCTTTGCGTCAATTCCCTGTGAGACATTCTGTGATGTGTATATTTTGTGTATTTTTTGTAAATAGGTAGCAAAGTTTAGCAATTTTAGCAGAGTTAATGAGTTTGTATAGCTAATGCGGCACATTTAAACACTGATGTGAGGTAATAACTTATATTTGACAGAATCGCAGTAAAAATATCGATTATAGATTGTGTGTGATATGACACTGTAATGCATAGTATTTTAGCTTCGTATTAGGATACAGCACGTTGAAATGCACTCGTAGGAAAAAGAAAGGAACAAACACATTTATTTTTTGAGAAGTACACTTGAAGGAAATGTTCGTTCTAACCTTCCCGCGTCATAGCATGGAATAGTCCGATTATTAATAGGGGCACAGAGGGGCGAGTGGCGAGAAAGTTTCGCCTGCGTTTCGTATTGTGTCGTTGCCGGTTGCCGCTCTTTGTTTATGCATTATTGTCGCTAACATGTACACGAGTTTTTGATGGCAGAACTAAGTTGGGGCATTTTGTCCCCGCTTTTATTTTATTTGTACAGGATTTCACTGAACTGTGTTAGTATTGTTGATTGCGGTGTTAGGATCGAGTTCCGTGTACACGGAATGTAATAGTTTTGGGAAATATGACTATACCACACAGAAATGGCATACATGAGTGGCGCGCGCTCACCGTACAGTACAAGAAGGTCATTTAACTATCATATTACTCACCAAGACCGATTATTACAATTAAAGGTACAATTTGTTACAGTGTATAATATACGCTAAACGCATTCTACTTATTTACACATTGACTAACTTCAAAATTATAATTAAGAAAAGTCAAAAGATATTCAACGCATTTGACAAAAACTCAGTTGAGATGAAATTCCTTCGGTTATCAAAAGAGTGAAGTGATGACAGAAAATTTATTAAAATTAATTCAATTAAAAATTTCCATGAACACTTTCCGATACGCAAATGATAGGCATGTTTGTTTATCAAATATATTTAGTAAAAAATATGTCTCATCTGGTTATCAGATGGGTGAAGGTCTATCTTCCACGGCTCCTTTACTATTATGACAGTTTGGAATAGAAAGAGAACGCCTAAAACTTTGCAGATGTGTACGTGTCCCATGTCCCATGTGTATCTGCATGATGCCTTCATTGTCAAGCGTAGGGTAGGAAAGATATATAAAAGGGAAAGATATGTACCATGAGAAGGGCGTCGCTCTATTCATATAGTGGAAATAGCATCGTATTTTCGGAATTGAATCACAGCTTTTCACTTGTCTGCTAACTATTTTCCTTTCATTCTCACATTTCTTAGTATTTTGCTTTCGTAAAAACACTCAAACAGAATGCAATATACTACAACATTGAAGAAGCTTTGATATTTTTTAAATTATTCCCAATTAAAATTTTCCCGTGAAATCATGAATAAATATATTTTCCAATAAACTAAAATAGAATAGGATTTAATTGCAACGTTCCTAAATGGGAAATCGGGGTGTTTTTTGCAAAAAGCTCCGTCGGCGGCGGAGACGGCGCGCCGAGTAGAATTTCCTGTATTCCGGGATTGTTAAATTTGCACGTGTGTGCGGGCCAGGTGGGCGAGTGCACGTGTCGACACGTACCCACTGACTGGTTTATGAGCCGCGGCGCTGCGTGCTCAATGCACTATCAATTTTGTATCCTCTAAGAAATTATTGCTCAGTTTCGAAGGTCTTGAACATAATGGCTCAAAGAAGATAAAACAATGTTATTTGACCAGATTGTAACGAAGCAGACGTACTCAAAGAAAATATGCATTATATTACAACTGACTTAAGCGAAAAGTAAAATTACACTGTGGCTATGTAGCTCAGTGTGCATGAAACTAGAGACATAAGGAACCGTGGTTCCATATCGTTAAGATAATCAGTATTACTGTGAACAAAAATATATTTTTTTTCGGGTCTAGATGTTGTTAAAAATGTCTTGTTGGTAATATCAGATACAAGATTGTAATTGCCATCAACTAGATCTTAAAAAACGCACACACACACAACCATCACGCCTTTATCCAAGAAGGAGTTGGCAGAGGTACTACCAGGACACTTAGCGATACGATCGCTCATGAACAGTAGCAAAACCCAACAACACCACGTATTACAAAGCAATGTTGAGACATAAGATGTAATGTCTCAATGACCAGTAGTTACTCTGGCTATAATATTCTTCAAACGAGAATACAACAGTGCATGAGCACTGATGTTTAGCGGGTTAAAAAGTTTTCTGAATTGTTTTTATGAATGTTTTGATTGCAAAATAATAATCTCTTAACCACTCTCAATCGTATTCTGGTTTGTAGGGGAGGTCTCTGCCCTGCAGTGGGACGTATATGGGCTGATACAATACAAAAAAAATGATAATCTATGTCAACGGCTTTATCTATACTGTCACTACGAAGATACGAGTATATGTGAATTTTGGTACTAAAATTAATCTAAGATTAAATTACAGGTTCTTCGTTACGAATTTTAAATGTTTTATTTATTTTTAATTCTCACAACATTTACGCGTGATAGTAAAAAGTTATTTCTTACCTGGGGGTAAAATGTAGACTAACCCTAAAATAATTATTTATGGAACCGTATTTCCCCTTAAAATAAATATTGATGATATTTACACAACAAAGTTTGTAAACCGTTGAACCTTATATTTGCGTCTGAAAAATACAAATTGCTTTCATGTTACGCGAAGTATTTCTCTTTCGGAACTTAATAACTTAATATAGTTGAAGAAAATCCCGTTTGTTCCTTTATGATGTTATGGAAATTATTGTGCGAGCCATTATGGAGTTTTTCCTGTTAAAAACTGGTTTACAACATTATAAAGGAAGCGCGGGAAATGTGTTTTTTGTTCCTTTTTCTTTTCTTAACCTTGTTGGTGTTAGATCGGTATTCTTTTATGTAGTAGCCTTGCTATAGTCGTTAAAATTAAAGTAATAAAGGGTTCACTATGGGTAAGATTCTGTATCTGTATCAGCCCATATAGTATATGAAGAAGAATCATCTCAGCAGGCCGGCATAATTGTGTCAAATGGTATGGGACCGCCGTCTGATGCCATTCGATACTCTGTCTGGACGGCATTTGCGCTTACCATCAGGTGCAGTGCAGTCATCATGCCGTGCCAGAATTAAAATATATATATATATATACCTACCACAGCGAGGTGCGGGCCTCCTCTACAATCGAGAGTGCGATTGAGAGGGGTTAGGCCATATAGTCCACCACGCCGCGCTGGGCTAGTGCGGGTTGGCGGACTTTACATACCGTAGAAATTCTTTAAAATTACGAGGGAATGCATGATGCAATGCAATGGAATGAAAATTACGGTGTTTTTCTTCATCGTTATAGAGCGAGGTGATTGCCTCACAGAAAACCGACGTGAAGTAGCTTTGCTGTTGCGTTTTGTTTGGAGATTGAAATTGTCGGATACCCAAATGCTTGCTGTACACTGTAGGTTGTTAATTTCCGCCCGGATAGCGATAGATACAATCAACAATCGTTGAATTCCCATTATAGTATCCCATGCTAGTGTATTGCGTGTGAAGTTCAGACTATATACCTCCGAATCGGAGCAAGCCGGCATAATTGAGTCGGCGAGAGACTGTTATATAGTGCTGAATACTCTGTCTAGACTTGCATTTACAATATGGTGCATAATGGTAAAATCACGCCAATATTACGTAAGAAACCTTTTTTCATTCTAAGTCATAAGCGGGCAAATTAGCAAGAGGTTTACTTAGATTTCAGCCTCCGTGGCGCAATTGGTTAGACGCCGGCTGTGAAACGGGACGCCGTCGGTTCGATCACAGCACCGAAAAAAATATTTGTGTGAATCACAGATATTCGTTTCGGGTCTGGGTGTTTGTGAGACCGAAAAGTGTCTCATAGCTTCTGATACCCACGATACAATACTCTATCTTAGTGTGGGGTCAGGACTATGTATGTGACTTTTGGGTGTATTTATTTATCTTTATAAACTAGACACATCATATTACGGAGATGCTTACCAAAATTCGTCTTCTAGGTCTAAAGGCTGAGAACCGCGAGGTTGTTCGTATTTCAGGTTGGGCATTCCACTTTGTGCGCATTTTTCGGTTTGGAAAAGTTCATATAGTTTGCTTTGGGCTCTTTATGCGGGGCATGGTGATAGGCCATTACAAAAAGCCTGTATCGATAGTGGACTGCCTTGTGGCTAAATATGGCGGTTTAAACTCTATTATATTATTAACATTGGCCTCATACTTTGAAAAGACGAGTTTCAATTCTCATAACTGCTAACACTGCAAAATGACATAAAAACCATATCCTTTTCAAATTAAAACGAGTTGGAACGACAAAGAGCAATCTTGTGTCCATAAACCGGGACACAAGTTGGGGACATCTTAATAGTTAGTTGGCAAACGTTACAGCCGACACCAGAATGCGAATCTGCGGAGGCTGCGGTCGTAATCTGCTACGTACTGTCCTCTAATTGCGATCCTAATTGTCCCCCTCCCTCCCTCCTTCTTTATTCCCTATGCCTTGGTGTCACACACTGATACTTGGTGTGGGCAGTATAAATAAATACACTGCCTCGGTGGCGTAGTTGTATTACGGTATGAGTACAAAGCTGAGGTCTCGGGTTCGAATCCCGTGTCGGGCAAAGTGGTATTGGCTTTTTCTATTCATTATCAGCCCGGAATCCGGAATTTGTGCCCGATATAGTGCTAGGCTCGCCCATCACATCATGGGATGGAACACATACGGCGAAACGTGGGAGTCCTGGTTGCACCTCGGCCTACCCCTCCTGGGAAAAAAGGTGTGGTGTTTATGTATGTATGTAAATAAATACACCCATCAGTTATAAATAGTTCTGACCCCACATTGAGATCTATTAAGTCTAGTGTCGTGTGTCAGAAACTACGACACTTTTGTGTCACAGAAACACCCAGACCTGAAACATTTATTTTTAGGCCGTACTAACATTTGTCTAGGATTGAACCCGTGGCCTGTTGTTTCACAGCCAGTTTGTAACCTACCGCACCACGGAGGCTTTTAAGGCTGGCTGTATGAGAGCCAAATTAGTATTTGGTTTTATAGTTTTTAGATATTTATTCACCACATTGTACTTTTAGTATATATGTAGATTACGAACGCTATAAAGTCACAATATTAAATTTTTGTGATTGAGATAAGAGACCCATAAATTAAAGATAATTTAATAAGTATGTACATCATTGTCCTCTACTTCTGATATTTCATTATATAATTTTTAACGAGGCGCGGTGCAACAAAGCCACTCCAATTCATCTGTTGGTAAGTCCAGATAGTATATTCACTGGAAAGAGAGCTATATTTTGTGGATGTATGCATTATACAGGCTGAAGCCTAAACGCGACACACTTGCATGAGTCAGTATGTCTGAGTTTACACTTGTGTGTACTGCTGCCGCTGCCCAAGCGGATATAAGTATTCTACCGCAAGTAACTTTATTTATTGTCCTGAAGGCATATTTTTTGCATCGAATAATAATTTCGCTATTTGATGTAATATTTAAGCTCAATACTTGATATCTTTATTTTATTTTATTTATTACGGTTCATCAACAGAGATTACAAAAAATTATATATTGATGAGGAATTACATTTGTGACACTTTCTAATTGTGTCTCCAGGACGATGTACACAACATGTTTTGAAACAATTAGTGAAGAACTTAAGACAGAACTAAAAATTAAAACTATTAACAACTATAAAAGTTTAGAAGATCAATAAATTTATCACTGTAAGCGCTAAAGTAAACGAAATACAATTTAAAAAAAAGCACAAAAAAAATACATAAAACATAGTTACACAAGAATTAATAAAATCTTTACAGTATCAAACAAATTAAATACAAAATTGAACTATAAAATACGACAATAAAAAAACAATAATAACGGAGAAGACATTATAAGTAGAGGCTATGTGCCAATATTGAAATTTATTTTGGAATTTATGTATCTTTATGTCACACCACGTGTTATAAAGCTTCTTGACTTCCTGTGGCTTAAGAGAGAGAAATCTAGTGTTCAGTACTTTGTAATTTTGCTCTCCATCCTTCGAGCCTGTATGTCGCGTTGGCCTTCGCCGGACACATACCATCTGTTGGCTACAGGCCTATGCCAAGCGCGATACACCCTGTTAATGGCTACATTACAAATCGCCGCGTTTATTTACACATCGACCGCGCTAAGTTTTCGTGCAGTTTTGTTGCATGAATGTCTTATTTGTGTGTCCGAGTTTTGTTTCGTTATATTTCGCAACTGGTTTAGATAAGATTTTGTTTAAAGATAGCTGTAAAACAGTTTGTTTCAAAATTAAGCATTAGTCCAGCTTATAATTTCCAACTCCTCCTATTAATTTAACTTTATGATTGATATCGTTGCGGGTTAAAGACAAGTTAGACATTCCCGGAGACTCGCTGAGTTTCAATGCTCGGTGTCATTACAATGCGTGCCACTATTGATCCTGGCTTACAGGAGTTGCAGTGGTGGGTGTGAGGTCGGGACAGTCTCCTAGTCCAGCTTATAAGTACGGTTGATATCTAAGCTGACGTCGAGGGCCCCAATTTGAGTTAATCTATTCCTTCTCCGTGATTTTTATTATGCGGTTATTCTCATAACATTAGGCTCGCTAAAGATCTATTAAAATCTATTTAGTCTCGAAACTGCATTGAGCTGACGTGGTGGATTTTAAATTTGTTTTAAACTATTGAGATTGGTATACGTATATATTTTTTACTATTAATTTCCTTTGCATATTCACATTTCTAGAAACAAATACAATACGGTTTCCCACATGATAGCTATGGGTACAAAATATAAGCAAGCAACGTACCGCAATAACAAAAATCGCCCGATAGAAAGCAAAGCAGGTGCAAACCCCGACGTAAATAAGCTATAGTGACAATTTTGCGGGAATGCCACAGACAGTGCTACCTTCTACGTGGGAATTCTGTGGGAGATCAACTGATCTGGGGTTCCTTAGTTTACTTTATTAAGTTTTTGTTATTTCAACGGCTGTGAAAAGTTCGATCCTCGCGTAGATACAATTGCTTGTGCAGCCCACAAGTATTTGTCTCGGCTCTGGGTGGGTAAACATCAATATGCAGCCGTCTGGTTCGTTACCAACAGACCACCACGCACTACTGGTCACCACGTAACACATATAAGAGTGTTATATTCGATCATTTTTCATTATAATTTTTTGATAGCTCAAGAAACTTTTAATATACCATTCCAAAAACAATATTGCGATTATAATAAAACAATTTTTTTGATAGGTTATTTTTTGTTGACGTGATATTTTGTATAAAAATCGTAAGGTCCGTAATAAAAGGATTTTTCGAACTTAAAATAAACGGAATCCTAAAAAGAGTTCGCCACCCGACTTGGGAGCGAATTAGTTTAACCTCATGCGAACATTGGATTGTCTCGGGATAAAAAAGGCATTGCCTTCAGTATCTGAGTAGACTATGAAATATTCCGCTAAGACTTATTTAGCTAGCTAGTTGCGGTACGTTTTTATGTTGCTGTGCGAAGTTTTCTTATATTACAAACATAATCAAGGCCAGATGGATATCAAGCGAGCATTCTGTGAACTGATTATACTGTGGTGTCCGTCTTTTGAAAAACTTGTAATTTATTCACTGCACACGTCAAGATATGTATTATATATGTATACATTAAGGAGATAATAGTTTATATTGTGTGATTATCGCGCTTTATGTAGCTTACTTCTTAGAACAGTAATATATGGACAGCCTACGTAGCGTGGTTGGTTAGACACCGGCTGTGAAACGAGAGGCCGCGGGTTCGATCCCGCACGGAGACAAATGTATGTGTAAACCACAAGTATTTGTGTCAGGTTTGGTTTTGCGTGTTGGTGAGACCGAAAAGTATCTCGTATTTCCTAATAACCACGACACAAGACTCGATCTAATTTTGGGGTCAGGGCTATGTATGGTGCCTATAGGGTGTATTTGTTATATGTATCTATAGTTCTCCATTTGGCAATGGTACTAAAGGTATGTCAGTAACGATATTGTTAGCTAGTAAATTCAGATCGCAAATTAGTATTTTACTACTACTGAGCTAAATAAATTAAGGCCTTAAAATTATTAACAAAATGTAAGGCTGGAGTGTGTAAAAGTATAGTATAAATTATTTATCTATTTGACGGACCATATGACAGGCGAAAATATTGATATTAATATACAGTTATCTAAAAAAAATAACGAGGATTTCAATATTATGTTTCCCGCAATTCACTACAAAACAAACGGGTAACCTCGCTTTTATTTCGTACTTAATCAGAGCCTAGAGGGCTCGCCTACATAAATACCTTTGGTTGACAATTCGGCAAACGTTAGTGACCCCTAATGCCCTTTATTCGGATCCTTCGTCTGTATTATTGAATTTCCGAATCGGGCCACCGAAACCCCGATATCGAATAATCGGCAAAGGGCTGAATTGTGATTTGGAGAGCACTTGGCGCGAGCACTTTTTGTGGTCCTCGCGTTTGTTTATTTTATGAAGGTAAAGGTGGGTGGTTAATAACGGAATGTTCCGCCAAATTCTGGGGATTGGGTTGCTTTACGACAATTTTGGAATGAGGATGGAAAATAAATCCATATTATTTTTATACCAGTGTGATAAATTTGTCAGCCTCCGAAGCGCAGTTAGTTTTGAAACGACAAACCGTGGGTTCGATCCCCGCGTCGAGACTAATGTTTTTGAGGTGCACAAGTAATTGTCTCGGGTGTTTGTGAGACCGAAAAATCTCGCGTAGTGTACTACGTATGTGATTATGACTGTTGGGTGTATTTATTATTTATTTTATAATTATATACTGTGCTTAATGATCCGTGTAGTACAGTTTGTATTGAGCATTGAAATACTTATGCCCGGTCTATTCCAGAGTGGATACATACATCCTAAACACCGAGCGCGATACATTAGCGCGGGTCTGGATTATTGTACATATCTATCTATATAGGCATGAATAATAACTTCCACCAGTAATTTTACGGAGACTAATAAAAATATCAAACAGTTTTGTAAAAAGTCTGTCCATTTATGTTAATTTTAGATATCTGGGGAGCTATTTTAATTCAATAATTAATTTTCACAAAATTATACTGTGTTATAATTATTATAACACAGCTTTTAAAACTGAAATGTTTAAGGTCTTTAATAACAAATTATATTTTAACGCTTAATTTTTAATTGCAGTAGATACAGCATATTTAAAACCACTGTTTTTATTGGTGAAAAAATACATAATGATTTTTTGTTACTATGATTGCGGATTAAAGCGGATAGAACAATCACTGCAATGAGCTGGATGAGTGGATCCAAACTCGCATACCGTTTTTGTCTCAAAAAACGCACGAACAGACATCACGAGTCAGAGTTTGCTAGATGCAATTTCTGTGTAGGCGGCGGGGATTCTGTGCGCGTCCCCCGAACAAATCCGATAACATGTCACGACTAAACTTGCAGACTCAATTTCAAGTGGAACGCGATTACTTTGCGCCGTGTACAAGAGTTGAATCGAATAGTGAAATCCGGTTTTTTCTTTTCGTTTTTTAACTTTTTCATAATGGTTTTTTACAATATGATTAATATGTTTACATATCTAGATACTTTTTTTGTATTGTCGAACTGAAATAATAGGTGGGTTAAGATTTGTTTTATATTTATTAAATAAATAAATAAATACACCCAACAGTCACATACATACATTACATTCTGACTCCACACTAAGATCGAAACTTGTATCGAAGGTGAAACAAACAATTGTGGTTCACACAAACATTTGTCTCGTTGCGGGAAAAAGTGCCGGGAAACATCTGAATGTTAGCTAATCATTCAAGCTTAATTTATCACCATCAACGTATATTTCTTTAGAAACGATACACTTACGAATAATAACGATCGAACAATCCAATCATCAAAACATTTTTTAACGCTTTTCTGAAATCAATTTCAGTTCTCGCCGCGTATTCTCCTTTATGTTTTCTGCCAAAAGAAAACGTGTGCAACGAAGTGGTAATTTAAGTTTAGGAAAAAGAAAGAAGTCGGCTGGAGCCATATCCGGTGAATGAGGTAGTTGCTCAATAGTATTTGTTGAGATTTTGGTCAATAACATCGTTTACAATGGTGACCTTGTGCCATGCATTATCATGGTGCAAAATCTAAGATTTTTTCCCACATATCTGGCCATTTTCCTCGAATTTGCTCCCTTAAGCGCCACCTGACGCTCAAATCCGAGTAAAATTCTTTATTAACTGTTTGCCCTTCCAGCAAAAATTCCCAATGGACAACACCGCGATAGTTTAAGAAAACAGTCATCATAAAGCGCGCTATACACCAAACCTGCTGATTTTAGATGAACTAAAAACAACAATAATAATAAGAAATTAATTTCGTTGTGTTTAATTTTTCCTTTAAAGAAATATTTTTGCGCGTCATCGCTTTTTAAATAATGTTTGTTTTCAAATTCATACATACTATTATTTTATTCCTAAAAACCGAGCTAAAAACAGCGGCAATTGAGCGCTTTTGTTCACGCCCGAGTGCGATTGGACGCTATTTGTTCAAAAACTAAACCCAATTACGTTGACGGCTAGAAAGTGCGATGTGCAAATCAAACCTAACCCGATAATTAAAAAGTGGTTTAACGTCAGCCAGCTTCGATAGGTCCAATTAAAATGTAAATTGGAGCCACCGCGGCCAACTCTACGTCTTACGGATCTGCGTAGCGTCAAGTGTGTAACTTGTATCGTAGCGTGTTACGTGCAACGATACTAGCAACGTGTTGCACAGGGTTAAAAAAATATAGCATTTAAGTATTTTCTAACTACTTTTGTATAAAATCCATTCGTGTAATTTATTCTTACACTCGTTTTAGAATTTTTGCACAAATGGATCTATGTATATATGAATACAACTGGCATGGCTAAAAATGTAGTTACATTTGTACCTTTATATTTTATATCAAAGGTTTATCTTTACACTAACGTTTATCCTTGACTGAAGGACATCAATTGATTTAGTCATGTGAGATCTTAAAGCTTTATCTAAGCTATGAATGTTACCTACTCCGTGAAAACGATTGATACGCGATTGGTTAGTTTACCGTCTAAATGATCTATCAGTAGTGCCATTTATATTTTTATACCTTCTAGCAGTGGTAAATAATTATAAAAATGAACTACAATAAGCATAATTAAAGTCAAAAATTCCAGAAAATTCTTTGGGAGTGGATTTTGCTCGCTATTTCATCTTGACACGGGAATAAACTTAATGAATTATGTGTGGTACTGATGGGACTTATGTATGTCTACCTCTTTAGTAATTTATAGAGTCTTGATACTCTAAGAGCTTGATATCTTTCGATCACTTGGAGAACTTTGCGGACTTAACCCAACTGTATTGAAAACTGGGTTTGCAGTAATGCAAATGTAATCCTGATGTTTTCGCGACACGAGGCCAATCGATTGCGATGGGCAAGCGATGTTTCAGGAGTTTTCTCGTCACGTCGCTTTTCCTATTTGAGAAGTTTCAACCTTTGATTACTAAAGGTATAATTAACACATACATTTATATTACATCAAACAAATAATGCAATATGAAGGTACAGTTTATATAAAATAGCTGTATTTTTGTGAACGTGGCACAAACTTGTCCCAGAACATTTCAGCTTGAGTGACAACGTTACGTTGCATGTTGCATTACGTGCTACACCCATCTGTATATCACTTTATAATGCCTTTCAAACTTTTATGTCTAACTTTTACTGGAAACCGACTATGAATAATACATGTACTGTCATTTGTTATTTTAAACAGGGGCGTCGTCTTGAGGTTTTAATATCGGTGTTTTAATAAAGAGCATTATATGCTAATGTAGTCTGTCCGCTTGTGTATGTACTGAATAGCTCGAAACGTTTTTGTGTTGAAGCAAAAGGGATATATTATTGTAGGTTAGTATAACAAAAAATATTACGTATGTACTTCTACAGTTTAGCTTTTTAGGATTTTAAACTTAATGGATTGAGATGACTTTGGCTTCAGTCGTGTGCTTGTCTGATCTCACTTCATGGTTTTCCACTACTGTTTACTGTGTTGATTTTTCTTTTTGTGCCTGATATGGCGATTGTCTCGTCCCCTATCACATTGTGGGAATACGCCAGGCGAAACGTGTGTGTCCAGGTAGCACCTCTGCCTACTCTTCCCGGGCAAATGTCTGGAGTTTATGTACGTATGTATGTGCATACAATTAATGTATCGTAATAGTTTCATACAAGTAATAATTTAATAATGCGTGTAGATATTTAGTAAAACTCATTGAGTTCTGGGTATCTGTTTCTGTATAGTATGGTCCGGCAAACAAGCAAGGAGGTCACCTGATGGTAAGTGATCACTGCCGCTTATGAACATACACACACAACGCTTGAATCATGAACGTGTTGCCGGATCATTACATCGGGAGGGGAGTGGGAAGGCAAAAAGGATGGGAAGAGGAGAGGGTATTGGGCATCCGGCAGTCTCACTCACCGAACGAAACGCGATAGCGAAGCTTCACGTCTATTTACTGTGAGGCAGTGGTACCCCAGACAAGCCTGCCCATTCATACTGTGTCATGGATGACAACAGCAAAATCTGTTACTAATTCATATTGCGTATGATTACTAACAGACACAAAACAACAACATTCGGTACATTTAATATTTAATAATTCACACTAAACATTAATTACTAAATTTATATTATACATATAATATAAGTTTAATAAAAATAATGTAATTTATAATTATTATGCACAGTCGATACAATAATAAAATAAAGTATTTATGCCTACATGAATTTAAAAAATCAACTGAATATTTTTATTTTAACATGTTTTATTGTTTCTTTTTTATAAATTGTGGTATAAATAAAAATAAATAAATAATATTTTGATTAGATTTTGCTCACGTAATAAACCTTTTTAAGTCGCGTATGTCTTAACCTGTAAGACCGCGATGATGGTAGTAATACAAAAGGAACAGATAGTAAGAAGACTGCGCACCCTGAGCGGCACCACGCGCCACAGCGTGTAGCTGAAAGGTTGGTTGCTCATGTACTGGACCAGCTTTTGAATCTCATCGCTCTCTCGCTGATCTGTTAGCAAAAACATTGCGTTATATCACTGTCTCTTTCACTCTTCATCCACAGACAATTCACTGCTAAACATAGGGGCCTTCAAGGATTTTCAGCTTTAGGTAAACTTGGTCTTCTCTCTTCTTGTATCCATCTTATGTTATAATATTGGCTTCGAAGTCCTGAAGTATACTATTCTCTCTCTCTCTTTCAGCCACAGGAATTCCACTGCTGAACACAGGCCTCTCCCAAGCATCTCCACATTGATCTGTTGGAAGTGGCCTGCATCCAGCGACTTCCTGCAACCTTTACCAGGTAACCCGTCCATCCGGTAGGCGGGCGTCCGACCGTCCGAAAGGTTCTGGAGTGGAGGCCACTTACTAGCGTACTTTTCATTCGTTTAATAATCCGCACTAGTCCCAAAGAGATGAATAGGATAGTTCTACTTCACATAGGCAGAAATCTGTGCACAGGTATTAAAAATTATGCCAGGAATTTTCTTGAAAAATAATATCTACACGTCAAAAGTCTATGTACGCTTCCACTAGACTAATATACCAGAGCAAACTAGGATTATTATATCATCCATCCATCCATCCATCAGCCAAAGGAAGTCCACTGCTGAACATAGGCCTCTCCCAATGATTTCCACAGTGACCTGTTGGAGGCAGCCTCCATCCAGCGACGTCCCGCGACCTTTACCAGGTCGTCTGACCACCTAGTGGGTGGACGTCCTACGCTGCGCTTTCCGATTCGTGGCCTCCATTCGAGAACTTTTTGGCCCCATTATTATATACATTGTAAAAATGCTCACTTTCACAGGCGATGCGTTTTTCCACCACGATCGCCAACATTTCTTCAACCTCCTCAGAAGTCAGGTCTGCCAGCATAGCGGACAGCAATAACGGAATATACGAGGACATCACACTCATCATTATTGCGGCAAATATTATGATGTTTACATACTGCAATAATAATAATATCTATAAATAATAAGCTTCAGCCACCCATTGCCTAACACAGAAACCACCAATGTATAAATATTGTGAAATAGGTTCATTGGCATTTTGCCCGTTCCTAGGACACTATAAATCCCAGGGTTAAACCTGAGAAAACCTAATGGAGAAGTATAAATAATAATAATAATAAACTCCCTATCAACTTCTATTTATAGATATTACGTAACAGTTATACGTCTAGTTCAGAACTCACATTAACACCCGAATTTTGTATCGTGGGCATCAGAAACTACGAGATACTTTTCAGTCCCAACACCCAGACCCGAAACAAATACTTGTGAATTACACAAACATTTGTGTTGGTGAAGGAGTCAGGCTGCGGCCTCTTATGTCAGCTGGTGTTTAACCAATCTTGCCACGGAGCCAGTCATAGTACCCTTCTCATGTGATCAATTGATAGCAAACTATATACTGTATCAACCCAGATACGTCCCACTGCAGGGCACGAGCCTCCTCTACAATCGACAGTACGATTGAGAGTGGTTAGGCCATATAGTCCACCACGCTGGCCTAATACGGGTTGGCGGACTTTACATACCATAGAAATTCTTGCAAATCGCTATAGTATGCAGGTTTCTTCACGATGTTTTCATTCACCGTTATAGTGCGTGGTGATTGACTATCAATACACATATGACGCCGAAAAGTCAGAGATGTGCTCTTGGATTTGAACCCGAGACCACGGTGAACATGTACATAGGCAGTCGCGTCTGGTCCGTTACCAACAGGCCACCACGCACTTAACAAACTGTATGTGAAACAGAAAATTATTATTCCGAATAAACTGAATCTTCCATGTTTCCTGTGAACATTACGATACGTATCGTTACATTTTTTACCTGCGCTTTAGCATGTAGGAAGGTTTCTATGAGTCTCCAGCACAAATCAAAACCATTCAGAACTAGATGAATGAAAGTCTGTAACAAAAAAGAGTTATAAGAATAAGCATTTTATTTTAAAAAAGCGTTACATTTTTTTCCTTAAAAACTAATCAGAACTATAATGAATAACACTACTACAGTATACATAGCACACTATGGCCCCAAACTAAACATAGGCTTGTATCTTGGGCACCAGAGTTTGATTCCTCTCTCTGCAGCCACAGGAAGTCCACTACTGAACATAGGTCTCCCCCGAGGACCTCCACATTGATCTGTTGAAAGCGTTGTTAGTTGGGCTAGCGTTTATTAATTAAATAGGAAGTATTTTAAAATAAATAACTTAATTTTGGTATAATACACATATAGATTCTCTCTAAGATAATATTTACCAGCAGTTTCACCGGGTCGTCAGTTTTCTCCAAGCTATCCATTATCATCTGATACATGTGTAGGTACCTGCGTGGATGATACTGATTGTGAGATCTGCAGTCAAAGTTGTTGCTCTCAAGCATCTGCCGCATGCTCCTCACGCGGCAGTACAGCAGACCGAATATAAACAGCAAATGAAACCATTCAAACACTTCAGCGTACCACAAAAACAAGCTCATTGTAGAATCTAATATGCGTGTTAATTTAAAGGGCGTATCTTTAAGAATGTTTACATATAAGCAAAACTTCGCCATGAAAAGCAAACATATCACAGTGATCATAGAATTGCGCAACGAGTTGTATGCACTCGCGTTGGTTGTGTCATCGATGAGAGGCATTTTCTTGTAATACCGCACCAAGTAGCCATTATTCTTTATCATAGAAATAATTACGTATAACAGATATTTAAAAAGCTTGATCATTGTCAAACCCCGTAACATGTTGAACGGTTTTGCGATGATGAGCAAAACCACTAGAGAGGCGACAATAAAGAGGCAGTAACATTTTGCTGCCCAACGCGCCCACTTCGTTGTAAACTCATGGTAGAAACCTAAGATTAATCTTATGTAAAAGTAAAAGTTGATGTTGCACACTGTCTGCTCTTCCATGGCGTAGTTCACACAATACCTTCAATATATCTAATGACACTATGAAGCCTCGGATATGACGCATGAAAATTCGGTCACCTCGGTCACCTTGATTGGTTTATTTATAGATGAAATTATGTTTCTATAGATATGCAGTTGATTGCCGATAAGGTAGTGAAATTGTATTATATTTATAATACCGAAAGCTAATATGAGTGTGTGTGTGGTAACTAGAGTCCTGTAGAGCAAATATTATATTAATAACAAAAACATATTATTTTATCATTTCTGGCATGCTGTACAAATATTAGCTTACTCTCTTTTTCTCCCTCTGTCTCCAGTCACAAGAAGTCCCCCGCTAAATATAATATATAGGTCTCTTTCAAAGATTAAACGTATATTAACATACCGTCATGGAATATTTTTATAATTTTAACAGTCTTTGCCAAGTCGTTCTCAGTTTCATTATCATATGCGTAGTAAAGCGAAAGAACCTTATACAATATGAAAGGCAATGGAAATTACAGAAAAAAAAAGAAACTGTGTCCTCAGTTACATTACAAGGTTTATTAATATTAAAACTCAATAGCCGATGAACAATCAAATTAAGTGCCGATTACAAAATGAAATATACCAGATAACACTAATTTATGCACGGTAAATTAGAGTTCTGTTCGATAGTCTGGAGGTTCAGCGCTTATTTTCAAGAGTTGCAGCCTGAATTGTTGCTAGCGTCTTTTCTAGAGTGTTGCCTATTCTGTAACTTCAGGCATCTTCTGCCGAAGTCTTACACGAGAATCCTCAGATCCAAGACGTTATATTTTTTGTTCAGTGTGATCCAAGCTTTGGCTAACCATTATGAAGATTTTCCTTGCTAACCTAATATGAGACTTAGGTATTGTGCCGATGTTAGGTATTTTGTGGTAGTGCAGGAAGAGATTTGACCATTTGTATTGTGTCACTCGCACTGACGATACAGCCACAGCCTAACGTATACTAGAAATCGTACAGCCTGGCAGGAGAAATGCAGTGCCCTCCAAACTATTATAAGAGAAGATCATATGGCTGGCCTAGTTTTGATAGGATAAGAGGAGGCAACTGGTCAATGTTGTCTTGTAGCGAGGAGGCGTACTATCTAACAACGGTGTTCCCCTTGTAGTAAAAGGGCATTAGAGAAATAAAGCTTTGGGTGTCATAGAGCGATACCTTATAAATCTTAATAAATTTTGAATCCTGTATAGGCCATTAAAAACGTCGAGACCTACGAGAGTCGCCATTTGTCGTCAAGGAATATATTTTATAAAAAATATATTTTATATTTAATTGTTCTAATTGAAAACCGTTGTTTTACTACAATGTAGTATCAAACATTATTCATACATTATCTATTATTTTATATTATTACCTAACCAATCCATACATTGTAATATTTTTTTCAACTTTGTGGTTGTCTGAAGGATATCGCTAGCAGCAAAAAGACCACCAATTATTGACTTATTAGTAAGCTTTTGTATTTTTTCCTTTATAAATAGGTGTTTAATGAACTGTATTTATATCTTTGTTTCAGATCGCTCTTCATTCAACCAGAAATGGAAGCGCTGGCGTACGACGCTGGTCCAGCCATAATCATGCTCGGGGAAGGATACTCAAGTAAGGATATGAATAATATTTTTTGTGAAGTTTATTGAAATTTTATGTCTCCATATGAAAAATGTATAGCTCCGATTTTCAATTATATAATAATTGTGTAATGGTTTCTTAGATTTACGCGAATATTACACATTAAAATAAAACTATTTTTTAAGGATTTTTTAACCTCCCGATGTTTCGATCACTTTATAGCTTTTGGGGTCACGGGCCGTGAAAGTGATCAAAACGTCGGGAAGTTAAAAAAAGTAAAATTTTAATAGTTTTATTTCAAGTGTAATTGTTTGACAATAAAAATGGCAATGAATTAAAAACTTCTTATAATGTAATAAGTTATATACTACGTCGCCTTAGACAGCAGGGGGTCCTATATGTTTAAGAAGTTAGGAATTAGTCCAAACCTGGCTTAGTATGATTACATACGTAACTTTGCAACGTCAGTAGCTCAATTTTATTTATTCCGATGATGCTTTCCTCATGTGAAAATTTTAAATAGTGTCTAATACGATTAATTAAAGGAATTTAAATCGTGATGATAAGGAAATGAACATCGCTCTAACCCACATTTTAGTCTCAGGGCAGTGAGATTTATTTCATTTCTTTATTACAGCTAGTAACGACTATTTTGTACCAAACATCTCAAATTGTATTGTTCAATCTGGGTATCTAAGTCTATCTTTAGCCTTTACACGGTGCCACAGTAAAAGTGGATTTACGATTAGTCCGATGGAATGGGACAGTTGCAAACGCGTGGCACGTTTGCGGTGTCCCTGTTAGTCCCGGCGCACACTATCGATTGAATATTCACGGCGGCCACGCGTCCGAACGTCCGGCCTATGCCGACGGCTATTTACCATCTTGTGTTTGGTCATCAAGGAAAGATGGCACGGGCAAGATTGTATTGTATTGGCTTTGCTTGAACATTGTGCTGTAGACAAAATGTGTGCACCACAATGGTTCCAATTACGACAGGAAAATTTACCTCGTGGTTAAAACGCATTCATAGTGAATTTAATCTGTCTAGTTTATACGCATAAATAAACGGCTCCACGTGGGTGGTTAGTATCTTCCAGTGAGGTTGATAGAGTCGAAAAAGCCAAGGGTAGATTAATCGCATCCACCCGAATAGCAACCACCCTGCACGATTGCAGGAAAACCGTCACAGTGACACATGCAAAGGTGTCCTGTTTCGGCTTCAGCCTGTATACATCCAATTTCAATCGGTTGGCATAACTGTGGCGAATGACGAAAAACTTTTAGGCGGGTGTCGGATCAGATCAGCGCTATGACCTGTCCTTCTTCAAATGAGGCTTGAGGAGAGTGTTCACCTCACGGTAGGCAGCGGCCTGTTTGTGCCCCTGGCATTGCAGGCCGTGTACCATCGAGTGGGCCGCTAACTTGTCCGCCTATTACGGCAATAAAAAAAAGTCAGTTTTGGCAGAGTATTCATTAGCGAGATATATCTGTTTCTCGACATTCGATAATTTCTAGATAAGTACAATTATCACATAACGTCAGGCACGGTGAAGGTATTATATCGTATCTGTATAAAATAGATATTCCGCTGCTACTATGAGGCGGTAATGGAAAGTTCGATTGAAAATGTTCGGATGAATAATGTAAGGGTATGCTGTTAGATTGAGGTTGAAAGAGGTCGCTTTATTGAAGGGTCGTGCGTCACTTGTGGCCGGAACAAACATACACTTTTGCCTTTATTTTGTGCTTGGTAATTAAAGGGTTCGTATACCTTAAAAGTGAAATCGTGTCGAATTGCGAGAAATTATCTTTGGTGAGTGAGATTGCCGTCTGCCCAATACACCTTTCTTTTTATTCTTTTTTCTTACCGTTCTCCTTCCGATTTGATGGGCCGGTGACACATCTATGAGCCAAGGGTAGCAGTTGTTTGTGGGCCAGTCCGCCCCGTGAACACAAAAACTGTAAAGTGATCGTAACGTTAGGAAGTTAAGAAAATGTAAAAAAATTTAATCAAATTCGCGATAAAATCCGTAAGAATTCGTTTTATTTCAATCTGATCATTTCTGTTTTAGTTTTGTAGGGCGCAACAACATGGCGCTTTCCGCAGCTAGCTAAGAAACATTTATTAATATTTTTTAAAATCACAAACTATCGTAACTAATACGCATATAAGGTCTAGAATGAGAATTTCATTCTAAGGATTTTAAGGCTCTTAATTTTGGAGGTAGTATAAATGAGTAAACTACGCGGTACATGGTTCGATTTCCAATTAGGATATGCTTGAATTGTAAGCAGCGTTTTCACTAATTATAAGTTTTGTTGACCTGAAAATATGCCCTGATGTTTGTTGAATATGAAAATATGGAAAAATAAACGCCATTTTCTATTACACAAAATGTTGTTTTTTCATTACCGTTCACAAACAAACGACGCGCAGCAACGTTGTGACGTGATCTTAAAGCTAAAATTATCAGATTTTATTAAAAGCTTCTGCCCGCAACTCCGTTTGAGTGGTTATCTTTATAAAAAAAATCCCATCCCGTCCCGTCCCGTTGTATCCCGCATTGTCCCGTCTCATTTTCACTTTAGATATGTAATGCATGGGACTGCATTTCAGTATAAAAAAGTAACAAATATATCGGAATTCCTCCCTCATCACACGGGAACATTACATTTTTTGGGATACAAAGTAGCCTAAGTGTTCCATTCAAGTAATCCAGAATCTCAGCTACCTCCATACTAAATTTCATCGAAATCCATCCACCCAAATTCATTGCGCACAACCGCACAGACAAACAGACAGACAAACATTTTTTTTATAGCATAGGTTCGGCAAACGAGCAAGCAGGTCACCTGATGGTAAGCGATCACTGCCGTCCATGAACATCCACAGCACTTGGATCATGGATGTGTTGCCGGCCCATCAGATCAGGAGAGGAGCGGGAAGGATAAAGGATAGGAAGAGTAAAGGGTATTGGGCATCCGGCAGTCTCACTCACCGAACGAAACGCTACAGCATAGCTGTCGCTTCACGTCGATCTTCTGTGAGACAGTGGTACCACCCCGGACGAGCCTGCCCATTCATGCCGAGTCATGGCCGACAACAGCGTGGCTCTACCACATAAATACATAAACATTCTAAAAATCATTGTTTTGGGCTCTATTACTTTAATATATGAGTAGTCCCCCCATATTATTTTTTCTCATTTATTTGACATGTAAAGACATCGATTAGTTACAAATTTATTGTATGTATAGATATTATACGTCCGTAATGAAGAGAGAATTTGAGTGCTTTCATGATACATTCATTATTTTATCTCTTGTTATACGGTAGTAAAAATTGTATTATTTCATTACTTGTAAATGCTGTTATAAGTAGCTTTGATTAATTTCATCGTTCTACGCATTATATGCATTTATAATAATAAAGTAATAAAGTAGGAAGCGCGTGGTGGCCTGTTGGTAACGGACCAGACTCAGCTGCCTACATGTTCACGGTGGTCGCGGGTTCAAATCCCAGGGCACACCTCTGACTTTTCGGAGTTATGTGTGTATTGATAGTCAATCACCACGCACTTTAACGGTGAAGGAAAACATCGTGAGGAAACCTGTATACCGTAGCGATTTTAAAGACTTTCTACGGTATGTAAGTCCGCCAACTCGCACTAGGCCAGCGTGGTGGACTATATGGCCTAACCACTCTCAATCGATTCTCTCGATTGTAGAGTAGGCCCGTGCCCAGCAGTGGGACGTATATGGGCTGATAAAATAAATAAATAATAAAGTAGTTTTTATGGAATTTTCCGGTTGTTTGAGGGTTATAGCAACAACTTTTAATTCAAATTAAAAGGTATAGTAGCAACTCCGCTCTAGGATAACATTAATTGTTTCTTAAACTAGTTTAAACTTTGCTTTTGGTGTATCAAAGTGGCATGTAGTTTAACGTCCTTAAACCGTGACGAACATAAATGGATTTAGGGGTTCTGTTGGGTGAATGTTTAAATGGCGTTGTTATGTTGCGTGCTTTTGGAGTTGTCTAATAAGGAAAGACTTAGAATCGTCTTGTTAATCAATGGGTATATTTATGTATTTAAAAACAAAGTCAAATAAAAATCGCCCTGTGCTATTTTTTACGGATGACGTCGGGATTACCGTCCAAAAATTTAGTCTGCTAGGGAGTGTACCAACTTTTTTTTGTTAAAAATTGAATGCTCTGGATAGAAGACCTTTAAGGCTTAAGCCTATGCTTAATTATACAAAAATTAACTTCAAAATATATGTATACAACGCAGCATCTAACTATATTTTGAGGAGAACAAGGAGTATGCCTACTGGAATTGTCACAGTGTGGGTCCAATCTGTGGCAAATATCTATGGCTCTTATGGATGAGGTCATTTTACGCGACCACGTTCCGTGGGACGTTCTTTAATTGTATGGGCTGAGATATCTTTAACTAGATGTATGTAGATATTTTTTCTACGGAGGGGTTCTTTAATCGCTCATGAAAATACTGGAACAATACAATGCACGTATTATGTGCAGTCATATAGTAGCTGTAGGAAGTCGGAATTCTAATATTGCACTTAAAACTAAAAGACTCTGGACTAGCTAAAACAAAAGGTGAGCCCGAAATGCAGCACTGAATACTTGGAAATTGCATCAAAGAAGAATGCGATAGAATGCTACAAGAAAGAATTAAAACACTTGTGGCAACAAACAGCTGTCAGGTCGATTTCCTGTGAGACAGTGGTGCCGCCCCGAATGAGTCTGCCCATTCATGACTGACAATAGCGTGGCTCTACCACTTCAATTCAATTCTATGTGAATTTACCCCGCCAAACAGCAGTGTAAATGCACTGTTGTGTTCCAGTTGGAAAGACATTGTAGCCAGAATAACTGCTAGACATAATGAGACTTAATATCTTATGCCTCAGGATGGCGAGCGCAGTGGAATGCCAAGCATTGCTTTGTAATTCATGGTATTGTTTGGTTTTGCCACCGTCTATGAGCGGTCGTATCGTGTACCGTCAGGCGAATGGCATGCTCATCTCACCATTCATTGAAATAATATTTAAAAAAAAACCTTCGTACGATACATTCAGGATATACAATATGCATGTAGCCATTAAGACAATAAGAGAAAACAACCAGTATTAAATAAATAAATCAAGAGCACAATACCCTGAAATTATAAAACATAAAAACCTATTTATAATATGTGAATCAAAAAGTGCATTTTCAATTATACGTTAAAACACGACTTCCTTTTTTAACTCAAATATACGTGTTCATTTTTCATTGAATTGTGTACGCATACACACCTTTCATAATGTATTGTACAATAACTTAACCTTTCATTGAGTTTTTAAACAAAAAGTATTTAGTTTCGAAAAAAAGTAAGTGAGTCTATTGTTTGGCAAGCAGTGTATTTATTCAATACGTTGACAATAAATGTTATAAATAGTTGCCTTTGCATTTGTAATAAGCAGTATAATTGGGGGAGGCCTATGTTCAGCAGTAGACTTCCTGTGGCTGAAGAGAGAAAGAGAAGCAGAATAATTGTGTCGATTGATTAGAGACAAAAAAAAAAATATTTTTATTGCAATAAATGATGAGACGAGCATGTCATTCAGCTGATTATAGGTGTTACGTCCGCTCATGGACAGTATTAAAACCAAACAACACCATGAATTACAAGGCAATGCTTGGTTATTCCACTGCGCTCGCCATCCTGAGACATAAAATGTTAAGCCTTATTATGTCCAGTAGTTACTCATGCTATAATGCCCTTCAAACCAGAACACAACAGTGCATTTAAACTGCTGTTGGGCGAAAGAAATAGATATTGCGGTGGTACTTGCCCAGGCGGCCTCTCACATATTCTTACCGGTAAATCTATCTACACGGGTATTTTGTGTTGGCTTTTGTATTTTATCATTAGTTTGTAATTTTTAATTTTATTTTTTAATAATCAAGTTTAGTGATGATTTTTTTAAATTTATAACAGTTGTGTTCGTCTATAATTGGCATACATAATATTAGTATTTTAATTTTCCTTTGCCACATAATATATCTTGAATACTATTGATGCGTTTGCTCTCGATGTAAATTAATAAATAAATAATCCTTTTGTCTCAACGTTTTCTAAGCCATGAACACAACAATGTTTCCGGCGAAATTCTGCAACAATTACGAAAAAAGTTTCCGAAACTGGTTTCTCGGTTCCGAAACGCCGGCACGGTCACATACGATGCAAGGGGCCTCTAGGAATGATTCACGCGCCATCTAAGCAGGCTGGAGAGCTCTCGGGCGCAGCTGCTCTTGCCCTCACAGACGTCGTTTTCTCTTTCCGAGGAGCTAAAAAGCGCATAAAGCCGGTACATTCGATTGTGTGTATTGTGTTTAAGGTGTGAGCGGTTCGCGGCTGTTGTGTATGTTGACTAGATCATTATCGCCATAGAAATGTAGCTTTCATCTCCACTTTGCTGATTATATCATAACAGTATTAGAAAAAAAATTCATGTAAAAAGTATAAGAATTTACAACAGCCGACATTCAATTATATTGTGTACTTTATTGTATACAGGGGCTGAGTACTAAAAAGTTTCATTAAGTAGCATTTTTAATAGGTTTCGTTTTCTGAGCTATTTCCATTTGAAAATCTCAATGGCCTGAGTCACGTGGTTTTATATCAGTTCACTAGTGAGATATATCTTACTGATTAAAACATATGGGCCATTCCCGCCCCAAAAATTCCTGGTGCTTGATCGCCTGCCTCGTCGAATAAGCAATGTATTTTTAAAATCAAGCAATAGTATCTTTAAAATACGGTGCGTTCTGGGTACTAATTAAATACCAATTGGTTAATTTTAAAAATATTGGTAATTCTGAAACTTCCATACCGCTATCGCTTGTTTCTTGCCCCAGTAGCTAACTCTAGGACAGCACTAAGTATTCTCCAGACAACTAGTGTATTGCACGTGGTAGTGTTCAGATTTACGGGCGTTGTTCTCTCATTTGACGTCATCTGAGAGGATGTTTCATTTGTCTTTATTATCTGCACTCACCTCTCTAATAGAACTGGGGACTGGTGGTAGGATATTCAGAGCCGCCGGGTTAAGATCATCTGATACAATAGTGAATAGCTGATAGTAACCCATGCCAGTAGCTTATGTGTGCTCAAACGGGTAGGTATACTTATGATGATCAGAGAGAGGTACATGTATATGTCCCCCTGGAGAATTATCTGTGCGAAGTGCACTAAACTTACCCATAAATTCTTTGTGGTCATTTTGTCGTGCTAGTTTATAAAAAGTACAATTATTCAACAACACAGAAACGATGAATAGGCGACTTACTTACCAGTGCCAACAATGGTGTGTAAAGATTTGACACTATGTACCCATACCTTGGGGATCCCTTAAACATGCTACATAGTACATACATAATCGCCACGCCTATATCCCATAGAGATAGGCAGCGACTATGGATCAAAAAACAAGCTTAAGTATACTAGCTTAATGGTTTCTTAGATTTACGCTAATGTTACACATTGAAATAAAACTAATTTTCCGGGGCAGTCCGCCGAGTGACCACGTAGGCAGACAAGTGATCGAAACGTCGGGAAGTTAAAAAATATTTTTTTTTATTAAATTCAGGATAAAATCCGGAAAAAAAATATTTTATTTATGATGTATATCTATCCATCTGAATAATTTGACAAAATCCATGGTGCAGTTTTTAAATACGCCAGAGCTATTAAACGAGTAGCTGCGGGTAGGATTCCTGCCTAATTTATGATCCACATAAAAATTTTCTCTATGATTTGAGCCTAAATTCAGACCTGACAAGTCTAAGACTAATACCCCCAACACAAAACATGGGGCTATGAATGTATTTATCACATATACAGTCGCTATTGCCACACACGACACCGTAAAGTATTCTCCACACAATCTCGAGACGTATAGCCCGGTCAGATTTACGGCGCACGCTCCTCCACTTCATTTCACCCGGGCACCGTTCTGCTCCATTCGACACTCTCATTTGACTTTCAATTGTCAATCCCGTTGGTTGTTGGCTTTTACGAGATTAAGGTGGTTAGACGTTGCTCTCTGTTGCTGCAATCCTTTCTTTATTTTACTACGTGTTACACATTGAATCTTTTATTCTGTGTCTTAAGTTCAATTGGGTTTTATATTTACCATTGAACAAATAATAAACTAACTATACCTACATACCAATATTATAAATGTGAAAGTGTGTATGTATGTTCCGTTGTTACGCTAAAACGGCTGAACTAATTTTGATGAAATTTAAGATAGGAATTTATTGGACCATGGAGACGGATATAGGCTACTTTTTACCCAGAAAAATGAAATATTCCCGTGGGATGAGTGATGAATTTAATTCAAATATACATATTTGCTACTCATTTAAATTCCAATGGATGGCATGAGACAGGAGACGACAGGATTGCATGCTTCTCGTCATGGGATAGAATGAGATGGGACAGAACGGGATATAACGGGACGGGAAAAGCATTATAGCTGACGTCGGTCACATTGAGTTTTGATATAAAACAGTTACTACGCGAATTAATATGTTGTTGATGTGGACTGGACTCCAAAAATATCTGCACCTGGACCAAACTGGACCCGACCGCTTGTATATTACACAGCTCTTAAGGTTGGTGATTGTGGTAGGATGATAGTTTTCACTTAAATAGCGATCATTTTGCTCAATTATTGATATCTTCCATAACGATTCATGCAAGCGTGTCGCATTTCGGGTTTAACATGTGCATACCTTGTTTCGAGATGCGCGGTTTTAATTGAAAAATTGCCTACAGAGGTTTTCAGGACATAAGAAATAAAACTTAGATCTTATTGATATTTTAAATACCCATAACATAATCGGAAAAAAGCTCTGTGAACTGTAAAGGCATAAACGGAATGGCCCAATGTCGACAGGAGGCGTTCACAGAGGTTCTTCACAACAACTTCTTAGCATAATATCGCATCCTCTATCCTCATTTAATTTGATATCAAACACGCTTCTGATTCTACATCGATTAACAGTGCATCAAGCATCTAGTGAAATAAAGGCAATTGAAAAAATGAATCTGTTTGTCTGAACAATGAGTAAAATGCCCGCGACGGAACACCCACGAGTGAGAACGAGCTAGTGAAGCCGACGAGTAATTTCCAGTGCAATTTGAGTGAAATTAACGTAGGAGATTGTATCAATGTTTGATTATAAGTCGATTGAACACCAGCCGCGGTTGCGGCCTCATCATCGGCACCGATAACGCTCAACACGCACGGGTACTAATCGTGTCGAATCGTACTACTATTAAATATTTTTTTTATTTGCCAAGAAAGTTTAGTAAAAAATAATTCGGCCGCGGAACGCCATGCTCTGACAAATATCGGCCACGATGGGAACCTCCGTAGCGCAGTTGATTGAAAGCAATGAAAGCAGAGGCTACGGATTCGATCCCTGTGCCGAGAAAAATGTTCTGTGGCCCACAGCAATGGTGGAAGGTCATAACAAGGCGTATAGTTACTAGCTAGTTGCTTACTACAGGGCAGAAATTATTTTGTAATCAAGTTGCCTGATTTATTATCTAGTAAGTCAGAATCAGAAATCAGATATGTATGACCATCTGGTCGTATGTACGACCAGATGGTCGTCTGTGATCTGCACTCTGTTATATTGAAATGGAAATTTGTTAATTTTGGTTTGAGTTTAGTGATAATTTGTACCACGCCATTTGTATCTTAGCATTAACAACAAAATTATTCAAATATAAAGCTACTAAATTATATATAAAACATAAATGTTTGAGACACTTCAAACTAGAATAATAGCAAACGTCCTTATTTCCGTGCATAAAGTTACAAAAGCTACGACAAATAGTTCGGCGCAACAAGGTATCGTATGTTCCGAACGGCAATAGAGCGGGTCATTACATGGCGCATGCAACATGCAAACTGCTACACTTATCAAAGATCAAGGAGCGCCCGACTCCTGACAATGCGCTCGCTGTGCCTTTCAAACTCGGATTTACTAAGTTTACATAAAAAAGGTTCATTGTAGTCAAACATTACGCAAAAAAAGTCATTCTTTAGAAAGTTTTTTTGGTTACACTGCAGTTACTGTAAGGTGCATTGTTTTGCATTGTAGTTATTTTTACGCCAGTATAAAAAGTGACATATGTAAAAGTGTATATGGCCTAACCACTCTCAATCGTACTCTCGATTATAGAGGAGGCCCGTGCCCTGCAGTGGGTCGTATATGGGCTGATACAATACAAAAATAAAAAGTGACATTAATTTCTTATTTCGATTAATAAAATATATATGTATTAAGTTATGACAATCTAAATGTAAGTTATTATTTTCAGTAAACGAGTAAAACTTATTTGTCCACACTGAGGCAGAACAAAACGAAACCTCCTGTTTATCAAACAATCTGTATATTAGTTAATTAAGTCAGTATTTTCTAAGTAGATGAGTACTTAGGCTCGTGTAAATAGCGATTTTGGGAACTAGAGCTGTGTGCACAATTGTCCCGATCTAAACTACATGTCTTAAAATTTTATCAATTTATCAAAATTACGAAACATGTCGCTCAACCTACAACTGTAAGTGAAAAATAACCTATAGGACAGTAATTTGCTCTGAATAGGTGTTGTCGCGAGTTTTAGATCAAATATTACCATTACTAAGTATTTTGATAATTATGGTTTTGTGCTTTTGGATAAAGTTAGTTCAGTAGTATTTGATATGTCAACTGCGTGGCATGTTCGTACATATATTTTTTTGAAAGCAATACAATAAATAAATAATAAATTTATCCTTTGCGTAGAATCAATGGTAAAAATTTTTTTGGCTACATTTTATATTTAGTACTACTTATTATTTTCTTTTTTTTGTCCATGAGGTAAAGCTATTAAGCTCCCCTTTCGGTACCCTGGTGGAGGCCGAAAGGGGTATGTCGCTGGCCTTCCAGCCCGGCAAATTGCGGATGAACGATCCTTCACCTAATAATCTGCATATCCCTCTTCTCCAATTATAACAGAGCAATGTGCGGCAGGCAATGAAATAAAAAACCCTCACCTAAGAGATAGTCAAGTCCAAAACGCGCAGTATCGCGTGGCATCGCGCGCTCAGGTCACACGATGGCCGTAAAAAGTGAATAAACGCGATTTTATAGCAGGACCGTAAAACGCGTGCGCCTCACTTTAAGTACTTAGTACGTTCTCCGCTATGGCTTGCGGTTACGTACTTAAGCCGACGCTACCTACTCATCTTACGATTTATAAGATTGGGTAAATTATTTAGTCATAGTATATCCAGTTGTTTTTTATACTTTGTTTACTTTAAATTTTCTTAATTTTATTTTCAATGCTTTGCTTTTCATGTGCCATTTGTTGGCCTAATGGTAGTTTCGAATTAAAAGTGGGAGACAAAATAAATACACCCAACAGTGACATACATAGTCCTGACCCCACACTAAGACCCAGTCTTGTGTCGTGGAAATCAGAAGCTACGAGAGACTTTTCGGTCTCACAAACACCCAGACCCAACACAAATATTTGTGGGCTACACAAACATTTGTGTTGGTGCGGGGATCGAACCCGCGGTCTCTCGAGTCACAGTCGGCGTCTAACCAACTACGCCACAGAGGCTGTCAATTAATAATTTTTAACTAAGGTAAATCATCTCGGATAAAAAAACTTAAGTACCCAAAGAAGCCAGCTGTAAAGCACTACGGATCAATTAATTATTGCACTGTACTCTTATACAGTAATACAATAAAACCGTAGGTCTGTCATATCTCTGTAAGATCATTGTTTATTTCGAAAACATTGCGTGTTCTTAATGACGATAAATAAACATTAAAGGCTGCCGGACGTCAATACAATAATACAAATATTATGACTGTCGCTATTTATTTTTGTAATTGAGTCATTATCAACCATCCAACCAGCCGGAATTTTATTCGCATCATTGCCGTTTCAATAACAATAATATTATGTGTAATTTGAATTGTGATGTTACTTGCAACGTATTCAGAATCGGAGTCGTTTATTTGTAAAACATTCCATGTTATATATATGGCGTAGTTGTACTACGGTATGATTACAAAACTGATGTCTCGGGTTCCAGTCCCGGGTCGGGCAAAGTGATACTGGATTTTTCTATTCATTATCAGCACGGAGTCAGGAATTTGTGTCCGATATGGCAATAGGCTCGCCCCCTATCACATCATGGGACGGAACACACAAGGCGAAACGTAGGTGCCCTGGTTGCACCTCTGCCTACTGGCCTACCTGGGAAAAGGCGTGATAATTATGTATGTTAATCGATTTTTTTGTTAATTAAATATAATTAAAAGTGCTTTTATGATCGGCTCTTTGAACTCGCCTCTTACACCTCGTTGGTGTTAATGGACGCTTTGATGGTCAACTGGTGATAGTAAAATTTTCGTATCCATCAGGATAGCGACTATCTTACATAGTGGTGAAAACACTTAATAATGACTCTAAATCATCATCATAATACAGAATGACAAATGGGTCGTGTTTCGAGTTAGACTGCCTATACCCAAGATCGCATTAGTGAGCAAAATCGTGTTGAACGATAGGACGTCATCACGCCGCTAGCGGGATCACTGAGATGTCTAAGAAAAAATTGTCTAACAATCCGTAGCCAATATTATGACAGTTTCAACGGCAAGTATTCTATAACATGTGCTATCGTGTTTTTAGCACAATACCGGCATGTATTTCAATTCTAGGTAAAAATAGTTGAAATATCCCGTCCGTAGACACGGCTAAAAATCCAGTAAACCGTTTTCCAGTAAATATAAGTTAAAACCAGCGCTGTGTAATCCCCAAACGAGGTATCCGCGCGTAGTGCGCGTTTTATTGTTGCGAAATCAAAAGTGGGGAGATTAAGGCTTTCCGTTTATAACATGCGTGATAAATCCGCCCGTCAGTCCGTCTGCCCCCTTCCTCCCCCCGCGCCGTGCATTTTTTTTTCCCACAATCGCATCTCGTTCCGCGCAAGGTGCCGCGTTTATTAGACGCTCACGAAACCGCGCCTTTGACTGTTGTTCTACGCCTGAAACGTTTCTGAAGTTATTAAATTTTCCATTCGTTCCTGCCGGTCGGTTGTTTGGTTTTTTGATAGGTACACCTCGGTCACTGCAAAAGCTTTTAAATTTATCAAAACACGCCTGTATTTTCAGCGTTAAACTCTTTTAGTTCCGGCTTAGCCACGACTTTTACAAGCAAAACGATTAATTAATCTTCTTTATTTTTTGGATATTTTGTTATTTGGAATTTTTCATTAAGTGACTAGGCTCAATTCGCCCATAGATTATTGTCATATAATTATTTATTATGTCCATTGCGCAGTTAATTATCGTTTTGTCGTTATCTAAGAAATCGATTAGGAGCAAAAGGCAACGGGTTTCATATCCGCCCGCAAACAAGCGTTGGTGTAATACACAAATATTTGTTTCGGATCTGGGTATTGTAGGGTTGAAAAGTCCCTGGTATTGAAGACTTGTATGTTTATGTGACTGTTGGATTGCTTTATGCATTATTATTTATAGTGATTTAGGGTTGGGTGCAAAACAAGCAATCTCACTGACACGAAGAAATGTAACGGCAAATTTGAACATTTTCCCTGAAAGCGATACTGGTCGGTTAAGTTGTGTCATCTATTTTGTCGAAGTGGAGGACTATATAATAGCTTTAAAAATAAAATTATTTCGTTCAAAAATAGATTTCACTATTTTCCAGCCTTATCAAATCCTTAAAGTTTTCTATATTATTAAAGATTTTAAAGTGCGATATAATAACACTTTCGTCAACTCCCGAAGCGATCTCGCCACGTGATAAACTCCAAATCGACGGCCGTCTCCGATTTTACGACGTCGATAAAGAAAAGAAATCCGGAAGAAAACTCTGAGTACCCTCAGAAAAAAAATCGAGTACTTACTCAACACAAATCTTATTTCATACTGTGTGTTATGCGAAAGTAATATGTCGAGACCGAGCAAAGGCGATCCCTAGTCTCTGCCTACCCCTATGGGATAGGCGTGACGATTAAGTAATTAGTATGTATGTATGTTATGTTATATTTTACTGCTTGGCCTTATCAAACTCTTGTGTGAGATTGCCATAATATTATTTTACTTATATTCTTGTGCTTAGAAGAATACTAAGAAAGATATTGCTAGGTATATTTCAAGTTGTCAACCAATTGTACAAACTATCACTACGGTCAATGACTATTCAAAAGCATTACGCTTCCGGCGCTTCATATATTGTCTCCACTGCATCACATAAGAGCAATGAATGCCAAAGAAAATGTCCCAAGTAAAGGCAAAGTTTCTAGCTCTCAGCGGTCTAATTAGAAACTCATTCAGATAGTAGGTAATATTGATGATTGCATGTTTAGTGCGAAGTATTTTTCTGTGGAAACACAATTTCTAATAACTGGAGTTTCAGATTCATGTGGTACAGTTTATAAAATATAAGTCGTTAAAGAAACATTCAGGTAAAAAAAATACATTTTACACACATCACGCCTTTATCCCAGAAGGGGTAGGCAGAGGTGCAACCAAGACACCCAAGTTGCACCTTGTGAGTTCCGTCCCACGATGTAATAGGGGGCGAGCCTATCGCCACATCGGGCATAAATTCTTGACTCCGGGGTTGTTTTTGAATAGAAAAATCCAATATCACTGCCCGATCCGGGATTCGAACCCGAGACCACATCTTTGCAATCATACTCTAGTACAACTGAACCACTGAGGAAGTCATTTTTTAAAATATGTTTAATTTTCTACCAAAGTTCAAAATTGCGTTCAAAATGGGCTATAATATTTGTAAAACGAACTGGGATAGCATCGAGCTATAGCCCTGTTGTGCAGCCATCGGCGCATTACCATTTCAATGGATTACGGCTCCCAACGCAAAATATCCAAATCCTTCCCATTATATACTCGTAATCGTCGACTCAATTCTAATGCTATTTCACATTGTCGTTTAAATTTGAGAATCCACATTTATGGATGTGGAACTGGGTAGAAACTTCTCTACCAACTAGTTAAAAATAATATTTAGAAAGGATTTTACTGGAAGCGTGTGAGATTATAGGAATGAGAAGCGTAGACGATCTTGAATATGTTTGTGTCGACATTGCTGTTTGGAGTTCTTACTTCAGCAAAGTCATTACAATTGAAATGAAATGAAATTCGTTTATTGGTCACGTAGGCAATTAAAAAGCTCTTATGACAAGTCAATATACACAGCGCTTACTCTCTATTTACAAAATATTTGTTTAATATTGTTTATATTAAATTGATTATATTTCGGTAGTCATAAAGTGTAACTTATTTGTTTCATATGGTGATTTTTTTTCAAGGAAGTACATTATTTACGTTAATCAGTGTCTAAAGAAAGCAATGCAAGGCGTCTTCATTTTACCCAAGTTCTGCTGTTTTGTGATGGAGTTGACTTAAAAGCATTTCGTGTACTGAATGATCAAAATGTGATCCTAGAAAGCGATCCTAGAGAGAGAATAATAAATTAAGAAGTGGAAGTTTTGGAAAAGGTAGAGCCACGCTGTTAGTCACGGCTCAGCATGAATGGCCAGGCTTGTCCGAGGCGGTACCACTGTCCCACAGGAAATCGACGTAAAGCGACAGCTTAGCTATCGTGCTTCGTTCGGTGATCGAGATTGCCGGAAGCCCAATACCCCTTTCCTTTGCCCATCCTTATTCTTTTCCGCTCTCCTCCCAATTCGATTAGTCGGTTAAACATCTGTGATCCAGGGTTGAACATGTTAATTGGCGGCAGTAATCAATAACTATCAACTATGCAATAAAAAAAAAAGAAAAGAAGAGGACAAACAGAGATTTGCTATTCTTTTTTTGGGAAATCGTTGTGTGGTGTTTGCTGTATTATTGAGATCAATTCCGGTAGCTATATTGTCAGAAACCCAATTAGACTTTTCTTCTTCATCATCCTTCACTTCCATTCTCTCAGAGTCGGCAAGATAATTACGATATCCCGGAATGTATCCAGTTTTGTGGGCCTTGGTGGTCACTTTTCGTTTGGTAACTTCCTTATTCTTTTCGACCTGTATTGATAGCCGGGAATACCTAGTCGTTAAGACGCTAAATAGAATACGAGTGCGCGAAAACTACTTATCGAAACAAATGTTTTAATAAATAAATAAAATCGCAACGCACGCTGTGGAACGCAAAAATATTTGTCTCCGTGCAGGAATCGAACCCGCGACCTCTTGTTTCACATAACTAACTGCGCCACGGAGGCTGTTATGCGTCCAAAGTATCTATTTGCTTTATACCTTCGACACAAGATTTGCATTTTACTGTGATAACTTAGGTCCGATTGCTTAGATTATATTATCGTCATTAAATGACATTGTGTTGCTGTATTGCACTGGATAGTACAGGGGTTTCTCGACAAGCGTACATCGTATCATCTTACGCGAGCCCCGCAATGCAGGTGAAGTTGGGTAACTATATCATAGCACGTACTTGTGGTCCAGGGTTGGCAGGCCATTCTGTAAAGTTAACACTTCGTTAATACACGGCTATAATATTACTAAAATTATATTTTATTATTAGTAAAAAAAAAAATCATCACTAACAAACGTTTATACGTCAAAATTCATTAGGTGAAATACTGTTTTTTGTGGGTTATCATGCTTAAGGTCAATTAGAATTACCATTCAGTGCAGCGCAATTTTAGTTTTCCATGCTAATTCGTTTTCTTTGGCAATAATCAGCTTGTGCTCTCAATCGTTTCCTTTTATTTCACTTTTTCCAACAAAGATATTGAAATACAAAGGCTTACTACACCACACTTTTCCAATGTGGCAATCCCGTTTTTTGCTTCACTGCCAACCCCGCCTGCAATTAACATGGTAATAAAGCCAAGCGTTCGCGTATACCGCGTCGCCTCTGAAACGCAGCTGAAGAATTTATTACGAGCACCGCCGCGTTATGATCTGATAGTGTGTGTGATGGAGCACCTTTGTTCAAGTTTCACTTCTAACTAAGAAATTATGATTTTATCTCATTTATGAATAGAGTTGTTGGGAGCGGCTTTTGACATTATATTATTACTTTTTTATATTATAGGGGGAAACGAGTATACGGTTCAACTGATGGTGATCACCGCCTCCGATTATCATATGCAACTCCATAGAGCATGGAGATGCGTTGCCGGCCTTTAAGGTGGAAATACGCTCGTTATTTGAAGGTCGTACTTATCCAGAAATGCCGCTGTTGCCAATTGGTTCCACATGTTTGTAGTGCGTGGAAGAAAATGTCGGGAGAAATTACTGTAGTGGATTTAATCTTCGAGGTGATGTGGGTGACCTCGCTTAGACCCGATTTCTCAACTGTCAGATAAAACTTATCTGCCAAATAGGCTATAAATTGACGGAGTATGAACGTTTTAATAGATTTATAATTTTTAATAAATAAATACACCCAACAGTGACATACAAAGTCCTAACTTCACACCAAGATCGTTCTTGTGTCGTGGGTATTACATACTAGAAGAGACTTTTCGGTCTCACAACACCCAGGCCCGAAACAGATACTTGTGGTACACACAAATATTTCACATCTGGCGTCTAACCAACTGCGCCACGGAGGCTTTTCAATTTGCTCATGAAGTATTTTTTCATCAAACAATTTAACATTACGATTGAAAAATCGTACCTAGTCTACTAGTATTCAGTGTTATTGTTTTACAAAAATATTAATGCCCCCTTTTTTCCTTTCTTTACCAATCATTCTAGATTGCCGACGGTCATCTATCTTACATCTTCATCCAGACAATGTCCATTGTTGATCATGGCCAATTTAAAAATTATTTTTATAACAAAAGTAATCCTGCGTTTATTTCACCATCATAACTTTTGTTTGAAAACGTAAAAAAACTACTTCCAATTACAGTTGTGAATAAAAGGGCGAACTTAATTGAAAGCGGCTGGTCGGCGAGATATTTGTATGGGCCTCAATGGACGAATGACCTCTGCAACCGACTTGACAAAAAAATAACTTACGCCGAATTGTATTCAGATTGCTTAAAAAAGTTTTATCTTCCAATCGAATCGTTTCATATTGGCTTAGCGTACTTAACAGCATACATACACATTGAACTATGTACTCGAAAGATTGGTACACTTCATTACATACATAAGTCCAAGCTATAGTTGTTGGGTAGACAGAATTGTTACAAGAGCTACACGTCGAGTTTATTTCCGTCACAAGATGTAATGAGTACAAACTTGTCCGTATGCTGAGCCTTTTAAACTAAAGTAACTAAATTCTACACTGCATTTCGTCAATGCATTGCCATCCAGATATAGTATCGATGGACTAAACCAAGGTTATATCTCGCCGACAAAAAACTGACATATTTTTGTCGGCTGATCTAATTGTTTCTTGACTAGTTGTTTAGTTAACCCAGGATTATTACAGGAAAGAGCGAATGTGTGGGCCGAAAAAATCTTCAAAGCTCGATGCGATATGGTGCGATAGAGATACATATTACCGAACCAGTTTGCTAAAATACTCTTTCCATCACATTGTTTAATATAATTCTATTAAAATACAGTTTTATAAAAACAAAGGTAACAAATGTACATGCATTTTTTAATTAAGTTACTAAATATTAGATATCTGCAACGCTCTTTATTTTAAGTCCACTTGCATAAAATGTTTTGGTTGTATTAAAACGTTTATTAAGATTTTTAGACACTCACCGATAAATAACAAACATTATTATTTTAATAAAATATTATATGAGTTTTTTCACCTACAAAACAATATTGCGTTCAGTCTTACGTTGTAAAACTGGGCAACTCCGCAAGTTAATAAAAAGTAAAATATACATAATTCTTATTGCACTATAAAATTGGAACCCTTAATATAATGCGACTAAACAAAAACTTTATTTACTCAAGAATCAAAAAAATATTCGTAGTTTTGGGTACCTAAAACACAAGACGCTTAGGAGAAAGTCAGACTATATGCCTAAAAAAAGAAAATCCTCACCAGAACTTCGCGAATTCGCCGTGACAGTATAATTAATACCGATGGCCCTAAATCATAAAGCGGATTTTCAATCATTGTCGGTGACCTGTAGGTACAGAGACAGGTTGAGGTACGCCGCGATTTATGGCTTCAGCTTAATTAGTTCGGTAAGTATTGCGTGATAAATCACTTCGCGCTGTGACGCGGCCGTTGCTTCAAATCCACGAATACGACAGGTGACGTCACGCTATTTATTACCCTAACCTTTCGGCTTTTGATGCAGAATTTAAACCGGGAGAGGTATTTTTATAGTATAATTGGTGATTCTAGATAGGTTGTGTAATATTTTGGAGCATAATTTATATTCATCTGGAAATTAATTGACTGCCTCGGTGGCGTAATGGTACTACGGTACGATTGCAAAGCTGAGGTCTCGGGTTCGAATCCCGGGTCGGGCAAAGTGATATTGGATTTTTCTATTCATTATCAGCACGGAGTCAGGAATTTGTGCCCGATATGGCGATAGGCTCGCCCCCTATCACATCGTGGGGCGGAATATACAAGGCGAAACGTGGGTGTTCTGGTAGCACCTCTGCCAACCCCTTCTGGGAAAAAGGCGTGTGTTTATGTATGTATGTATGTAATTAATTGCGCAATACAATGATAGAATTGTAATGATTAGGTCATTGAACCGAATGAAACAACACCAGGCAGATTCTGGTCTTTATCTTTGGCAATGGCAAAGTCTATGAGTGGCGATGATCACTTACCATCAGGTGCATTGTTACCTCGTCCGCCTTCGTAGGCAATAAAAATCGTCTGAAATTGCAAGAAGGAACTGTGCAAAAAACAATGTTTACTTATTCTTGATGCAGTAAAATAATGGTGCTAATTTAGTGACAAGAAGAATAAAAAAAATATGTAATACGTGCACTTCACAAAGAATCACCAACATTGAACAGTACGATAAACGTTAAAGACAAAGAGAATGGCAAAGATAAAGCGTCTAGAAAACTTAATTACAATGAAGATAACAAAAGACATTACCGAAAATTAGATTTTTATCAGAATAAGCTGTAAAGAGTGATTATCGACGGTTGTTAAGGGTGCGACAGCTCGTGTTAAGGGTTGTATTCCACAGTTAGCCAAAGGAAAAAGTTTATTACGCCCCCGGAGGCGGTTTAGCGGGATGGTATAGGACATCAACGCGTTTCCACTTTTTCTCTTTTACACGCTCACAGCGATTGGCGGAGGTCGTTCCTGTTTTTACACTCATCTCGCAGCTCCATCCGAACCGAAGTGCCAATTCGTCAAGTTGCTTTTTTTAGTAGCGCGTTGCGTTTTATGGGTTTTATGTTAAGTCTTGTAATTTTCGCCGTCGTACGTGAACATTTGTGAAAATGAAATTGTGAGGAGATTGGATTGTTAGGAAGTAGGTTGGAGAGATTTTTATACAAGGTAACGTGTTTAATTATGATTTCCTTGTAGTGATTCGGGATTGTCGTCAATGTTTATCGTTCTTTAGACGTTAAACTCTATCCATTATGAAACTCATGTAGATCATTTTTTAAAATTTTGAATTAATCGATGTACCAGAATTTTACAAACACTTTTGGTTCTTAATAGACATACTAGCATAACTGTCGAATATTTCGAAGATTTTATCAACTCAAAATTATATTTAGAGAAGTATTTGATATACCTGCGGAAGCTGGAAAGTATTAAATCAATCCTGGTTTTAAACTTGCCGTTCACCTTAACCAGGGAATGTACTCTACAGTGGAGCCTCATAAAGGATGGCAAGTTACACCAGTACTCAGTAAAGACCATTTCGAACAATACAAAACATAAACACAGCCGTTCACGCAGCACAAAAGTCCACGCGAGCACCTAAGGGACCGCCAGGCCCGCGCTTCCTATAAATAACTTACTCAACCCTTAGCCTGTATTTTCCACGGCTCGCAGCGACCTTTAATAAATTAAAATTCATCGAGTTATCAGAACAATATGCAAATAGGTTTATATAAAAATGTTAATTACCGTGGCCCTTAAGCCGCTTGCATACGTTACTGTATGAATTATGGCACTTAGGCGGCGTTTAGATTGTCCGCGGCACGCGTGAGCCGAGCCTGTGGAAATGCACGCATACATTTATCTGTGTTGTGCTTGCAATGCAAATTATAGGTACGGTTTGTAGAAAATTATGTACGTTTTTTTTAATGGAAAACGAAAAATGAGTAGATTGTGGTAATGGAAGGACACCGAGGGGTTTTTAGTCAGTATGCTGGCGTAGGTTTTGTTAGGGTCCCAGCCACAATCAGTAATGTGTCCGACTGGAAGGCCAGAGACACTGACATACCCCTTTCAGCCTCCCCTGGGGTACCGAAAGGGGAGCTTAATAGCTCTTCCTGTTGGACACAAAAAAAGGTTGTGGTAGTGGAAGAGTTGAGGGAGACTTGCTCAATAGTGTAACCAAACAAGTTTAAAAAAATAGTTAAAGATTTTGATTGTTTTTATCGACTTTTCTGAAATCACTCGATAATATTTATCGATAGATGATCAATAAAAGTCTCTGATGATGTAAGTAAGATGAAAAGGAAAGGGGGAAAAGTTGGCATTACTGGTTCTTCGAGAGTCTTATTGACAGAATGAAATCCAATGGTAAGTTTCTACATAGGGCCGATATATAGAGCGGCATCTGTGGCTACCTGATCCAGCTTGCTAATTTATGTTACAGACAAGATTAGATACAATATTATAAATCTACCATTTCGGAAATAAAATGCGATATAAATTCAGTTTCCAGCCTGTAATTAAATCTGGCGCCTATGACGAAAATAGGTTGATATTATGTTACAAAATTAGAACTTCACAATACCGAGAAGCTGCTAAAATTAACTTCGACTTCATGTAACTAAACCCGCATCGAAATTAGACATAAAAAAAACAATGAAGAAATTGTTATTTAAAACAAAACTACAGCCGCCGTGTACACCGGATGGTATACTGAAAACCGGGACTACCCGACAGAAAATACATTTTGACAACGGGATCGAATATTTCTATCTACAACATTAGCCATTATAATATGATCTCTGTGTTTGTGTACGCGCGAGCCGGCCCGATGTCTGCCACGAGTGGACACGTAGCTTGACAATGGCCTGTCCAGAGTGGGAATGTTTTGCGCAAATATTCAATGCAAATCCAGTACTGTGGGATTAGGATCGGACGGCACACGGTTTATGTGGATTGTGTTCCAAACGTTTTATACCCGAAAGCGTTATTGATTCTTGATACAAAACGATAGATTAGAACAGTGCTTGTTATTAAATCCGCGTTGCGCACTTGTGTTACGTGAGTGGTCAGGTTTGTTTATTGGACGTTTCATCTTTGGTTTCGCTCGCGTTGTAAACTATTTCACAATTTATCCCACAAGACTCGTGGTTATATTTTGCCGGAAAAAATACCTGCGTTTTTCTCTGAAATAGAAACTATATCTATGCAAAACAGTCATGTCGGTCTGTTGTAACATGAAAAACCATTAACCGTTTGTCCAATTTATGTAATACAAGTATAGAATGAGATTCTATGCCACAGTATGCAGTATCAGTGGGCGATTAGGGCTGATACAGCAAAATGTATCACGTTAGTCCTGAGCACGTGACTCTACAATCGAGAGTACTACCGAGGGGGTTAGGCCACAATCTGCCACGCTGTCCTACTGAAGAATGGTGGACTTAACATACCATAGAAATTCTTCTGAAGATTTTTATAGTGTGAGGGTTTCCTTTCTGGTAGTTTCCTTTATATTTGAAGGAGGGATAGTTCAAAGATATCTTGGACAGTTTCAATAGAGAATACCATACATGCACAGATTTAGCCGTCCGACGCGTCTAAGATCTGATCCGCGATTTCACCACAAACTATCCTGGGCGTTAGATGTAATCGTGATTTACTTATAACCCCTTGGTTAAGATTCTAAACCATATATACATACATAAACTGACTCCTTTTTCTCAGAAGGGGTAGGCAGAGGTGCTAACAAGACACCCACTTATCGCCTTGTATTTTACCTCTTTTGATGTGATAAGGGGCGAGCCTATCGCCATACCGGGCACAAATTCCTTACTCCGGGCTGATAATGAATAGAAAAATCCAATATTACTTTGCTCGACCCGGGATTCGAATCCGAGACCTCAGCTTTGCAAACAGACCGTAGTATAACCTATACAAGAATAAATGTCAAATAATTTCGGTTATGGATGACCATTAAAACATGGTTATTAAATAAATAAATGAAAATCAAGTCAACGTTCATAATGCACTGGTTGAGGAATTGATAGGTAAAAGAAACACCTTAATTAGCTTCGGGTCTTCCTCAATACCTTTATACACGATATCCCACTGCTGGGCTGGGAATCTGTCTCCGGCGTTTGTTTAAACATAATATAGAACACAAAATGTAAAGTTGTTAATAAACTGGTTTAAAGTGGCGGCCGTATGAACTGCGGCCCCTCGTTCCGTAGGCCGGGCGGCGAACTTACGCGCCAAACTTCCACCGACACGTCAAAAACTCCGGACGTGTTCGGATCTCAGGAAATAAAAAATGTAACGAAGTTTCTCTTCAGCATTATGTTTATTTTTAGGAAAAAATATGGTGAAAATCAGACGTTCTTTGTTCTTTACTTGTACTAAAGCGTACCTGAAACTTTGTGACTTAAAACCAATGAATTCAATTTGTTGTAAGCGGACTTTATTTTTCATGCTTAAAAGTACACCTTTACAATATGGTGCAAAAATGTAAAAATTCAGCTGTCACATATCTGCGTAAAATAAACAATAAACCGACTTCTTGTTTGTAAATATACTATAAAAACCCCATAACTATGTAACCATTACCCCATGGTCCGCGTCTGTCCTCTCTCCATATCAAAGTCGTGAAGATAGGCTGTATAAAAAGGCATACAACACAAACAAAGGGCGGCCTAATGAAATGAGAAAGGCCTTAGCTTTATGCGCGCGAAGGGACAGCAATAAAGCCATCATAAGAAAGATTACTTTTTTACATCAGATAAAATGAACGGCCGTAAAGTGAAATAGTTCTTTTTTATCTTCAAGTAATTTTGTACTAAAATAAGATGTCTCGAAAACACGGAACTTTTTCATCAATTTCAAGTCAAAAATTCTTAATTTCAATGGTTTAATAATAAAAGTGTATGATGTTTAGACACTGCATTTCATGGTAAGAATAATAGCGTGACAATCATCACTCAAAAACTAATATAATTACGACGGATTCATTAGCTTTTTCAATTTTCACATTTCTTTCAACACATCCAATGCTTTACAAAAGAGAGGACACTATAGGGCAATACTTCGAAAGCTTGGTACCGTGGGAGACATGAATACTTTCTAGTATATCTTTTGTTTGAATTTCATGATAATCTACTATTATTATGAAATTCATTCTAGTGATCAGCAGTTAAAAGATCACATTCTGAAAATTATAACTGCAGAAACATGAATAAAACTGAGCATCCCGATTGTTTTAATAGTCGCGCAATTAATTCCGACAGTCACTCTCGTACCCTTTGGAACATTAAGCCCTATCTTTCTAAGAAAGCTTTATGACTTAATGCACACAGGCCACATACGTACCCTTATCACGTAACTATCAGTGCGTCTGTCCCGCTCTAACACAGGGCGTTAGACAGAGACGACATGCGATGCAAAGGAAGTTTTGTTACACACAGTAGTTGAACGAGCCGTCAAGGGGACGCACACGGCGCGTGCTACGTGATGTTTTTGTTAAATATTTTGTAATACAATTTATATTGCGTCTAGTTTAGACATTCGCCGTTAGATGGCGCTTAGTAAAAATTAGTTATTGAAATTTTAGGATGTAGGTGATGATTTTATCTGTTTTATTATTTGCTTAATAGACATTCAGCACTCTGTATTGAGGGCGTTCACTGCTAAATATTGAATGGTCAACACGACGACTTATAAGAAAAAGTCTATGCATCACTTGTTATTATAGTAAACAGTATTTTGCTGGGTGCAGGCTCCCTCCAACAGGTCACTGTGGAAATCATTACGAGAGGCCTGTGTTCAGCAGTGGACTTCCTTTGGCTGATGGATTGGATTGATTGGAAACAGTATTTTTGTCTTTAAATAACCTCAGTCATATAATTAACGTATAGCGCTGGTAATGGGTACTCTCTATAATTTTATGCCCAAAAAATGCTCTGTATAATTAATGAATGTGTTGTAAACAAATGTTTGAAATTCTTCGTCAATCTGTAAGGTACCATTGGCATAGATTATAAGGTTTTCTTTAATATTCTCACATGCAACGTATCAGTCCTTGCATGTCTCTTCCCTCTATGAGTGAGTTGAGGGATGCTGCATACAAGATGCACCCTGTTCCCGCGTTCTCGCGTAGTGTAACGTGTTTACTTTGTTCTCGGGAACTAGTGGATTAATGGAAAACAAATATGCGGGGGCTTATACGTTATTTTGCATGAGCTCGATGCCAGTTTAATGTATGGAATCCCTTTGGTGGTCCGATCCGTTGTTATACTGCGGCCAAATCATTTGCCTGTTTTGGTAGGAAAGAAATCTTTGTGTGGAAGTTCCTTATAGATTTTTTACGCGTATGTCAGCTATAAAAAACACTTTCACATAAACTATCGCGTGACAATCTAGTCTCGTTATAATCTAGTAATTTCGATTTGTTTTGTAGATCTCTGATATGACGAGGATTGACTCCCGGGATGATTGCGTTTCTAGTTACAAGCAATTCCGAAATAGCCGGAGGTGATCTCGTCCACACGCCCACCGGCTACCACGCTTGTGGCAGCCAAATTATGTAGGGTCATACCATTGACATCGCGCACTAAAGCAAAACGAGGCTCTCAGCAATACTAGCTTGTCTTCAAAGCGCAACAAATTTAATTAAAAGAAAAAAAAAGGACTTTTAGAAAATAAATCATTATCAGCCTCTTTTCACAGCAATTCGAGAGACATAATTTTGTGATGAAAGTTTTTACCTCCTGATGCAAAAATAGTAACATATAACTTTCTCTCTATCTCGCCTTCTACAGCCGGAGGTAGTCTCATGCTGGATGCCTCCCCCAATGAGTATTAGCAAATACCTACTAAATACACAGAACTAGAGAAAATTAAATATATTGATAACATCTTGGTGTGAATAACAAACTCGCGGCCTCTCGTTTCACAGCTTGTTTTTAACCAAACTGCGCCACGGGGGTTTTAAAAATAAGACATCGTCTCTCCTCAAGAGGCCTATTAAGAGAAGGAGCCAGTGTGACGCATTCAAATCATGTGTAGTTAAACCAAACTACCCACATTATAGTAATGGCTGTACCCCACTTATGAACTCGGATATATTATGTGGGTCCAAGCTTTTTGCCTCTCCCCAATGATGCTAAGGATCATTAAAGTGACCACGCATTATAAGGGTTTGGTGTTTTGGTGTTTGAGGCACTAAATTGTGTTTTACACGGTTTCATTGTATATTTAAAATTGGGTTTATAAAGTAATTTAATAAATTGTAATAATTTATTCTATATTTATAGCCTTCATTAAATTATTCTGTGTCGTTTATTTTTAAACTGTTATTCTGATGAGACCTTGTAATAATTCGTGAAAAAGATAGTTTAAAAATGGCTAGATAACAGGTAATAAGCAAATTTAACATTATTTTGAATATTAGCTTATATTTCAAAAGAATATGATATTTTCTTGTTTAATTGTGATTTCGTATCGTCCTACTTTCCCTAGTTCATCCATACAGTACTGAGCTAGCAACACTGATGTCTCAGCTGCTGTGGATGTTTTTACACTACGGTGGATTTTTTCCTCGCATTGAAAGGAAGGAAAAATTATACATGTTGACTGCCTCCGTGGCGCAGTTGGTTAGACGTCGGCTGTGAAACAAGAGGCCACGGGTTCGATCCCCGTACCAAAACAAATGTTTGTGTGGCCCACAACTATTTGTGTGGGGTGGTGTGTTGAGTGTTTGTGAGACCGAAAAGCCTCTTGTAGTTTCTGATACTCACGACACAAGACTTGATCTTAATGTGGGATCAGGACTCTATGTGTGACTGTTGGTAGTATTTAATTATAACATGTTTAATTCCGCTTACAAAGAAGCTACCAGATTATAAAATAAAATAACAATACAAAAAGGAAAGGCTAATCTATATAAAACATGAAAATAATTACAAAAAAATTTAAATAACGCGTGGCAATGACGCTTCTGACAAGGGCCAGCAAGTTGGAATGTGAACATGAAATTAAATCAATTTGTTTTTATGTTAAAATTGCGTTAAAGCTTAAGATGAAACCTTTGCACTCTTGCGCGACGCCCACAAAAACATGAATATTAAGCAATTATCACAACTCGGGTACAGTTAGTACTCATTGCATCCTGTAACACATGGCTGCGACTTTTTTATGACGCTGCGCCGAATGGCGGCCGGTCCGAGTGGCCGGAAAGCGTGTGTTATTGCCGCCAGCGGTGGATTTTAGCCGGACTTTTAAATTCCATTTCATGGGTTTTTATTTCGGTCGGGCGGTGTTAACATTTTTTTTCAATGGTGCTAAGAGTTATGGCCGGGTGGTAATTGAAATGTGTTGGGAATATATATGTTTAAATATTTCGGCGCGTTTTTAAGTTAGCTGCATGGAATGCGTTAGCGGTAGAATGGGCGTACGGTACAGCTTTTTGAGTTTTTGAGTAGTGGCAATTGGGTAAAGGTTTTATGTAGTTTGCTTGTTAGTTTCAAGTAGCTCTGTTTTACGTATAAATTATATTTGTTTCTGACTTGCCAACTAGCCAATATTGGGTACTTATACCATTGATGGCAAAGCCTAATAAAGGCAGTACCACCTGAATACAGTGCTTAGTAATTATAAATTGCAGTATTGCATTGTCTCTACAATATGACATGAATTGTTGCTCATACTTATGGCAATCTCGACGCTTGCCATCAGTCTAAATTGTCTAGTCATTCTCGCTCATAAATAAATACATACACCCTATAATCATACACAGAGTCCTGACTCCTGGCTCTTCAGTAATAAACTATCCTAGCATCGTTGGTATCAAAAATAAAAGAGCCGAAAGAATTATATATTGGCTTAGAATAAAAAAAATGCCCACATTACATTCTGATTCTTTCAACACGATCGACACACTCCGTATAAAAGAGTACTCGGATACGTCGGCGTAGAGGCAAGACTTACAAGAAGGATAGTTAATAATTTGTTCGAACGACATCTGGGCGCTTCCCCTTTGGTGTCCTCTGAGCGAATTGCGCATCCCTAGGAAATAGCTGAATAAAACGATCACACCCCACACCATGAACCTTGCGACACACGGGACGACGGAATGACCAACTTAATGTTATTTTTGATACACTGTGACTTTAAAATATGATTAAAAAAATCTGCGTGTTTCTAATCACCCCAGAAAAAATTGTATATTGAGAGAAATCTGCCTCGTAGTTTTGTCAAAAACGCTTTAGAACCGCGAACTGGACTGAAGTTCAACTGAATGGTATATGTACGAGTATTTTTATACTCGTACCTGTAAGTCGTGGCCAAAACTCTTGAAATCCGAAGTAGCAATAAAATAAATACACCTAAAATACATGATTTGAAAGATATCCTGTAATGATACCTGGGGTTAATAGAAACACGTGGATTCAATTAATGATCAATATCACACAGTATACTTCTTCAAAAGAGTAACTACATTGCCTTTAACTGACAAGTCCAGTAGAGTGTAGGTATCTTAATGGTGGTATGAGATGGTAATCTTGAATCGGATGATACATTATGACAGGCTGTGCGAAAGTCAATAGTCGGGTTGGATCTGAAACACGCTACACTTGCTTGTGCAATTTTGTTTTCCATTTTTTCATCATTGTGTTCGGTGGAAACCACAGACATCTTTTAAAATAGACGTTCTTCAAAATTTTACACGCATTAAACAGCATAGGTACTTATATAATGAATCCTTAAGAATTAAAGGTTTTAGTTTGCTTAAATAAAAAGAAATGGCATATTAAAGAAAAGAGTCTAAAAATACCATGTATTAAAATACATTTATAATTTAATTTATATTTATTATTTTAATTTTGTATTTTAATACAATAAGTTTTGTGGAATTTGCGGAGAAACAGAATTTTTTGAAAAAGTTTCAATTTTTTTTTGGAAAAAACTCAAAATGTAAAAATTCAATCTGTCAACTTTGCTGGCGTTTGCAAATCGTAAAATTAACTATATTTTTTTATTCTAGATATTATCGCCAATAAAGTAAACTTACATTTATCATATATTTTGTAATACTATAAAGTCCAAATTTACGATCGGGGTCAAAAATGTAACGGTTGCCATTTGGAAAAACGGGTCAAAAATCGTTATTACAAATAAAATACAATCAAATTGATTCATAAAACTATACAAGTTATTTTCTTTTTCTTGCTATGTTTCGATTCACCCTGTTGTTCAATACGTTACGTTTCGTTCCAATTTTCGAATGGAAAAACATCCGGATATTTTTCAATTTTTTCCGTAAATTGACATGAAATTTTTCAATGTTTTGGTAATATTTCATGACCCAACTGTACATACAATACTATAAAGTACATACTGTTCGATAACCGTGTGAATACTTCGTTTAAAATACAAGGCCGTATGTCAGAGACAGCTCAAGCTACCGCCCGCTTTTAAGATAGTGAATATGGATTTAAAAATCATCCACGTATTTGTTTTCAAATGTTATTCAGCAAAATCTGATAACAAAATGTTATTTGTTGTTAATATATGTTGCCGTGTTAGTACATGTTAAATAATGTTGCCTAACATGTGGTACCAATCGATAGCATTGTTGCACAATATTGATCCACAAACGGAAACTGCGGTGTGAATGCACCATTTTGTTCGCGATTGGCAAGTCTCAACTTTTTAGTATAATTTAGTGGCAAGTATAGTCTCCAAGTTTTTAAGCTACATTTGGGGTTTAACTGCCACGGATAAATGGAAAAATCAGGATAGTTAGTTTAACGTGTTTTTCAAAACACGACTTTCATTTTTTTCAGTTTTCAAGTCGGCTGATTCCATCTTTCATTATCTCAAATACGGGACTGATAAAAAATATCGAAAGAAATAATACTTTTGTGATTAAAGAATTTAAAAAAATATCTCAAAATATAAATATTTTATTTTATTCGTAAGCAGTGGTTATCCAAGAATATTTGTTGGAATGAAATGAAAACACATACGCAATTGGAATTTAATCAGAATTACACAAGCTGGCAGATTTAAGGGATACGTAAAATGATGATTATTATAATAAGAGTAAATTTTCTACGTGTTCCTCTAATTCTTCTGGCGTGTGTATATTATGGTAATGTAAACCAATGCTTAATTTTATCTAGTTCCTGTAACGGCAAGTATAAAGATTTATTAGCGCTTTCCATGTACTCTACACCCGGAACGATACTCCTGGTACCAATTGTGATATAATCTACGAAGCTAGTTGAATAATAATCCAATTGTTCATAGAACCCCTCTAGTGGATTTATAACCGTGGGTATTCTAAACATTTTGCACTCAGTATACGTATTAATATCGTAGCAGAACATCAATATCGTAATATTACATAATATCGTAATATTATACGTTTTTTTTCTTATTTTGTGTTCTGTAGGGGAACCGTGAAGTAGTTCGGCAGGCGGCGTAATTGTCCAAACGAGGTATTAGAGATAGAGTAATCTTTGAGATGGATTTATTCATCGAGAAGTTGAGTTAATTGTATCCTCGCGAAGTTTCCTAAGATTTGAACCCAGATTTTTACTGCCTTTTTTATGAGACCAGCATTTTCCTCTGGGGTTGTCAGCGACCACCTGATTCCGAAAAAGAGTGATCAGTCTGACCCTGACAGTTGTCGAAGGCTATAGTAACCCTACTCTACCCTACCGTTATGGAGCGAGTAATTGATACTCGACTCCTGATGAAGTTAGAAGACTATTAGCCATTTAACGGTCACCTGTACAGATTCCTTCACGATCATTCGGAAGAGCTTCTCTATCACATATCATCTGTATCTACACATCGTTGAATCGAGGTTGTGGAAAGTGAAAGTGAAGGGCTTGCTTTCGGTGTTCATATTGCGGTATCGTTCGATCGAATGATGCACAGGGGGACCCTTCGATGTAACTACCAGTTTATGGAATCTAAAAAGGTTTCTGCATTAGGCGGGATGTATACCTACTCATCATCATCAGCCCGTTGCAGTCCATGGCTGGACATAGCCCTCTCCCAAGATACGCCACAGAGCCCGGTATGCTGTTTTATGCACCCAGTCGCTGCCGGCCCTCATCTGGCTAGAGGACGTCCCACGCTGCGTTTGCCAAGACGCCATATGCCTACAGCTGCAAATAAAATAAAGTCAATAAAATTTCGTCGTCATCATAATTTTCAGACAGCATTCACCTACCGCTGGGCACGGGCTTTTTTCGTCTTTGTCCACTTCTTTGTACGTTAAACTAATCTCATCCAAGTATTCAGTATTTAGTCTTCAGTAATTAGTCTAATGATAATATACAAAAGTAGATTTGAAGAATAATAACAAAATGTTTTTAAAAAAATATCTTCGATGAACTCTGTAATAATATTAAAAATAAAGGTTTGACAAGATGATATTTAATTGATGTTTACGTAACAAAACTGAGTTTTCGTGTAAAAGAATCTTCCCAACATTTTATTTTAAAGGAACGTATCCCTAACCGAAACGGATTCCTCAAAAATATCCTTAAAGATTCCCTTTTGATGATTCAAACAAAGGTGGAATAATAACTGAGATTATTTTTTTTCCACTACGTCAATTTTCGTCGTCGCAATTATCAAAGGAAAGTATATTTTCCTTTATGTAAAAAATCTTTTCTCTTTTATTCTAATAGCTTTTATTATTAAAGGACTAATGACTTAGCTTCATTCTTTTGGCAATGTTTAAAGATGTTTCTTAAATGAACAGTTATTTGTGTAGAAGATACTATATTGATCTGATTTCTTTAGCTTTGATTCCACTTGCTTGGAGTATATTGTTACCGTTAGCTTTTAACATAGATTATGTCTGGGATTTTACTTATAATAAGAAATGGGACAATAAAATTGCTATAAGTAAGATATCCGAGCATAACGTTAGAAAGTTACACACTTTATCGCAAAAGGGATAGGTGCTACCAGTACACCCACATTTCGCCTTGTATGTTCGGTCCTACCATGTGATAGGAGGCGAGCATATCGGGCACAAATTCCTGAATCCGGGCTGATAATGAATGATAAAATCCGAAATTACTTTGCTCGACCTGAGATTCGAACTCGAGACCCCAGCGTTGTAGTCGTACAATACTACAACTACGCCACCGAGGCAGTTCTTACTATCAACCGCTATAACTAAGTTAGGATGATTTTTTTAATATACTACCGGTCTTATTCATACCCAGTTCATAAAACTATTTTATTTATTATTTATATATGTTTTGTCCCTTTCGGACGACTTTTGAGTTCAGTTTGAGCGAAGAAGACAAAACATTCGATAACTAAAACAGGTTTATAAACTGTTTATGAATAAAGTCGTATATGTATAGTATAAAAACCGCAGCAGAAATAAAAACTTGTATTGTAAGGAATCGGGCAGGATATTCATCAACGTTTGCAAGCATTTAGTCTCTAGCGCGCCGTGACCAAGAATAATTACTGTTAATAGATATTATATTAATAAATTGTTCATAAATATTTGTGAAGAGAACCGAATAATCAATACCCTTTTATAAATCCCTCGTTTAAAGTAACAAATTGTTTAATAATCCGCATACAATGTCCAATAACAAAAAAATGAATATCTCTTATCTCTGTCCACACCGCTGCGCTGTAATAGAACGTGAAGATCCACATATTTTTTACCTTCCGAAAAGAAAAACGTTGCAATAAATCTTGTGCTGTCAAGTTGAGTACACTTAACTGTAACGATATAAATCAAGAGTGATTTTTGTTTAGATTGCATCAAACTGAACCGTTGAGGGAATATTTGCCGTTTGTAAAAAGTATTTTGCATGGCACGCGAATAAAAAAATCTAATTATGTTCCTCTTTTGATAAAATGATACTACAGATACGAATATTTGTTTATTTTATTTGTTTCTGTGTACAGTCAGTATCTGCATGAAATAAAGTATGGCTAGCGAAAAGTATCGTATCTCTTTTTAGTTAATTATGCTACCTCGATGTTATAAAGGGAGTGATCGCAGAACGCCAGACACTTCCTGAGGCCTCTATGGTGGGTTTTATACTTTGTTTATAACATGTGCTTACAACAGCAGTAGTTGTCATTCCAATACCAATATTATACCGACAACAATAATAATATGAAGTGCGTGGTGGCCTGTTGGTAAACGGACCAGACGCGGCTGCCTACATGTTGATGGTGATCGCGGGTTCAAATCCCAGGGCACACCTCTGACTTTTCGGAGTCATGTGTGTATTGATAGCCAATTACCACGCACTATAACGGTGAAAGAAAACATCGTGAGGAAACCTGCACACCATAGCGATTTGTATAAATTTCTAGGGTATGTAAAAGTCCGCCAACCCGCATTAGGCCAGCGTGGTGGACTATATGGCCTAACCACTCTCAATCGTACTCTCGATTGTAGAGGAGGCCCGTGCCATGCAGTGGGTCGTATATGGGCTGATACAATACAACAAAATAATAATATACAATCTTTAAGCCCCCAATAAGAGGCCTTGTGAAACCCGCATCCGACGGTACCTGCGAAAAATACCCTTATCCAACTATATCTCTTTATTTTATGTTACAAAATTAACTTAACGTGCAATATCGGCAAAGCTCGTCTAACTTCGACACCATTCGTGGAAATTCGGCAAGTTTCGGGCCACGAAAGGGCGGCCATTAATCCATCTTTATTACCGGCAGTTTGATCGCGATGAATTCACAGAAAAGTGTTTATGTGGGAGCGCGATGACTGGGCTCTATGGAATGGGTTATTCTGAGTTAGATTAAATTTTCGGTAAACGATAGCTGATAGCTGAATAGGAAAATTGTGTTATAAGTATTTGACATGTGAGGAGGAAATTATTTTTGGCGGCTCATAAGCTTAGAAGTCAGGATGGTTGGCAATTACTTGAAGATGCTTACGTCCAGCAGTGGAGGGTATAAATCGTGTAAAATGTATGGCATATGGCCTATCGCAATGTCTTATTAAATAATAAATGTAGTTAAATACTTAGATATATTTTAATAATTTTTAAATATGACTGCCTCGGTGGCATAGTTGTACGGTGTAGTTACAAAGCTCTCGGGTTCGAATCCCCTGATATTGGATTTTTCTATTCACCATCAGCCCGGAGTCAGGAATTTGTGCGCGATATGGCGATAGGCTCATCAATACACCATTGCATAAATAGAACCTTGTTTTTTTTATTGTATCAGCTCATATAAATCCCATTGTAGGTCATGGGCCTCCTCTACAATGGAGAGTAATATTGAGGGGAGTTAGGCAATATAGTCCACCATACTTGCCTAGTGCGGGCTGCCGGAGTTTAGATACCATAGAAATTCTTATAAATCGCTATGTTATACGGGTTTCCTCGCCATGTTTTTTTTTCACCGTTATAGAGCGTGGTGACTGACTGTCAATATTGTGTGGTCAATACACACATCACTCCGAAAAGTTAGAGGTGTGCCCTGGGATTTGAACCCGCGATCACTGTAAACATGTTGGCTGCCGCGTCTAAACGCGTTTGTTTATGATTATGTAATATTTAATATTTTTGATTATGATTTTTTTAGCCCCTAGAATTGTTGGTCTCACGGTTTATCTCAGAATAATCCACCAAGAACATATGGTTATTGCGATTCCGCGTGTCAGATAACCATGCGTACCTAAGAGGAAATAAAATCCGCCTCAAATTGCTATTTGTTAAGAAGATCCAAGCACTGGCTGTTAGCGATGGAATTTACGATCCCACTGATAGCAATTCATCAATTTAAATAAATACATTTTATTTCATACTATATTAGCGACCTGGCCCGCCTTCTTACGGTTGCAGATGCTTTTGTAGTGGACCAGATTGAGAAGCTAAACCATTCTCGAATGTACTTGAACACACATATATACATACATAATCTGGATATATCTAGCTTGAATCCACTAGATCTGTTATGGATAATGTCAAGGATGTTATGTTTTTTCCGACAAATCGTTGTACAATCTACATATCCTGATAATGGGGTTGAAATACGACGTATTATTCTTAAATATTTGGAGTGTGAACATTTTCGGCTGATGTATTCTATATTATCTTGTATTGACATCTATAAGACTTATGATACATTTTTTTGCTCCGTCATCACATAGACACCGACCATTGAAGATCAGAATTTATCCCGGAATGTCTTACTTATCTTTTACGCCGAGATTAATCAATAGTAATATATTGGGGCTCCAAAACTTCGAACGCACTGTACAATTATTGTTTGGTCACATTTTTTTCAAACAGTCTCGATACCTTCGATCCCCATCACTGGTGGCATCACAACGCGTTCCACATACAAAGCTACGGATCCTGTTTCTCTGTAACCGAAAAATAAAAACACATTTTTCCCTATCGTGTGCCAAACGCCCACCTCATCCGGCGGCAATCTCAGTCGTCGCAGAGTTTTCCCGAAACTTATTTGTGTAACAATAGACAAAATAAAATTTGACTGCTGATTTCTATTCGTCGGGTCCGAGTACGTAGACAGATAGGTAGAGGAGCCATTCTCTCGCGTAATTTAGCCGCGGGGCTGGATCGTGTCTTCCACTTTTATGTGCTTACGAATACCGACTGTTACACCGTGCTGAATTATTCATCGCGTATTGATGGTTATTGAACTGAAATAATATGGTTTGGAAATGAATCAGTGTATTGCGTAGTTACAAATATGTTGGATCGTTTTTTTTCTATTGAAGAAAATGGTAGTAATGCTTAATACATCTGCTGAGAAATAAAACGTGTTACCAATTGTCTTTCTTTTCTTTTTTTCTAATGGGTTTTGAGTATTAGACAAACTAGCAAACAGAATAAACTGAGGTAATTTATTATGGAAAAATATAGAGATCACAGACAGTAAGAAAAGTCAAAAGCGAGCGCAATGAAGTAAAAAAAAAATAACAACAAAAAAATAACACAGATAACATTTATAACTAATAGACAATATTTGGTAAACAACTATAATACTGGCACTTATTCGATACACTCCAATATTATTAACACTTTCTAATATAATTAATTATTCTATTTATTGTCTGAGAATTTGATATTAGATTGTCATAATTTTTTTTCGTCCGTCAGCTATTTACAAAATTCTATCGTCCAATATCATGATACTCATTTTTGTTCAAAATAACAATGTAAAACATGCCTTTGTCTATTCCTAATTTAATATAAAAGTATATTGCTTCATTGCGATAGGTTGGCCGAGTTTCAGCGAAACAAAAATTAGTTCAAACTTCTGTTTAAATATAAAGGCCATATTAAGGCTTGTGCGACAGAAACTGGAACATCCATCGTTTTGCAATTATAATAATTTTACAGTAGATATTTTTTTACAAGAATGAAAATTGAAAACAACTGATAGCTGTTGCTTGTGAAAGTATGGGCCCTAGATAGAAAGTACGGTTGAGTCAAATTTAAGTGTGAGATATTTTTTAATTCAATATAGTCAATACAGTGTACATTAGTGACGGCGCTACTGAGGATCACACCAAATTTTATGCATTTATATGCACATAGATGTAATTGCGGTACAATCCAATCAGAGCATCCACCGCCGAAAATTGGTTATTTCTTTCGTTCTAAACAATTGCCAGCCTGACTCACAGGCTGAATCCGAGTCGATACAATAGGGATGTGTCCAATGTTTGATTTTTGAGCAGTATTTAATAATTTTTGAAAAATACCGCTTATAAAAAAATTATTCGAAAACAGCATCAAATTTGGATGTAAAATCACTGAGATATTAATATTTTTAATAGTGCGAATGAAAAATGACGTCACATCGTGCATGTTGCATCCTTTTCTATTACTCCTACTACTAAATTGTAAATATTTGTAACTCGATTAGTACTAAACGGATTGAAAAAATCTTCCTTATTACGGCTATGCAGAACGTGCCCTTTAGATTTAAATGCTAATAAATATTGAGGCTAGTTGCCTTGATCCTACTGTATAAGACAACATGACGTGCTTTCGACCATAGTATATGATAGACTTAGCAAACCGACACAAATATCCCCCTTCGGTGTGACAAGCTGCCCACATTCATACACGCGTTTGTTTTGACGAGAGTGCGATACCGCACACCAGATAGGCGAACCCTTTCGCTCCCATTCAGCCACTATCGCCCTTTATTGCCCTCATAGGGAAATCTCACTGGCCTTAATATACGGTGGGGCTTACGTTTCTATACCAGTCGCGTTATATTTTTAAGGCGGTTATCTTATCTCGAAGAATGCCATATTAAAGTTTCTTATTCTTGCTTTTGATGAGATTGGCTTGTTTATGAAACTGCGGGTGAGAATTGAGATTGCTTCGAGATAAGAATTTTTTATGTAACATTATGTAAGCATGTGGAGCGTAAGTTTAGTACTTCGCATAATGTAGGAATTGTGATTATCCTGCTAAAAATATTATATTATTTTTATTCAGTCGAAGTACGTATTTATTTATTTAATTCTATATCACTATAAAAAAGAACAGATTTTAGATAAAATGCAAAAACAACAAAGAATGTATTGCATTCGTTAAAAAAACATTATTAATAGCGGAACAGCCTAAAATGAATTAAATAGAAAATTGAATCGCTCACTGCCAGATTTAACAGAGCTGATTGTAACTAAATGTTTAATTGCCCTAATTTTATAGCACTAATAGTGTGCGCAAAAGTTAATTACTGTAGTCACACTAAAATTAGTCGACGAGCCCTGTTATTTGCACAGCCCTGCACCGTAAAAATGAATTGAACCACACTTCAATGAGTACAAATGACATCTCATTAAGTGCGTTCGATTCAGTCTCCGCTCCCTTCCCGCTATGCTATCTGCCGCTGAATTCGTGTCATCGAACACCAGCCGATTTCACTCCGACACCTTATAAAACGGAGCTTGTACGGGCGGCGCTTTTTCCAACGTCCCTATTGCGGCGAGTGAAATAAGAATGCATTGTTGCTGAAGCGGAAATATTTTATTTAGATAATATTTTTTAATTTCTGTTTTAATGGAAGTAGCGTTGATATTAAAATGTAAATTGTATTGTCTGCTATTAAGTTGGCTGCTGGAGACAAATGGCAATGAGAAAATAATGCCTTTCCGAGAAATTATTTTCATGATTAAGTTTTTGACGCGAAAATTCTGTTTGTATGAATATAATAACGTACGAGTCTTGAGTTTTAATTTACCCTAATAAACACATTATTTAATTACTTTGTCACTCCCTAATACAGTAAAATCCGCCCTGTCCATCCTTAGCACTAACAAGCGTGGAGATAACACAAAGGATGAGACGCGGTAAATGCTCCCAAAAAAAGTATCGACCAACTTATTAACGGAGTCACCCCAGCGCAAATGTTCATTGACCCCCCGTTTCGGGGCCCGTAAGATGAGCGTTCGCCCGGATTAAATATGGGGTGATGAGTTCGGGGTACCTACACGGGGTAAGATGGGGTTACTGTTGCACGTTTTAAGAATGCTTTTGGAATTTGCGTTGTTTTTGGGGTAAATAAAGTTGTTTTTATTAAGTCATTAATTGTCTACTGAATTTTTATTGCATATGTCCGCCAACCCGCACTAGGCCAGCGTGGTGGACTATATGGCCTAACCACTCTCAATCGTATTCTCGATTGTAGAGGAGGCCCGTGCCCTGCAGTGGGTCGTATATGGGCTGATACGATACGATACGATGCCCGGCAAACGAATAAACGGGTCAACCAATGCTTAGGAATTAATACCGTCCGCGAACATCTAAAACATTTGGATAGTAAGTGCATCTCCTTAGTTTCAAAACGGGTAGCAAGAGGAAAGGAAATGCCTGGAGGAGGAAAGGAGTATTGGACCTCCGAAAACCTTACCCGCCGAAGGAAATGTATCTATATTTTTTTATTGCATAGATCCGGTAAACTAGCAAACTAGTCACCTGATGGTAAGTGATCACTGCCGCCCATAAACTTCCACAACGCTGGATCATGGATGTATCGCCGGCCCAATTGGGAGGAAAGGAAAAAGGATGAGAAGAGGAAAGGGGGTATTGGGCATCCGGCAATCTCCTCACCGAACGAAACGCGACAGGAAGCTGTCGTTTCACGTCGATTTCCTGTGAGACAGTGTTACCACCCCGGATGAGTCTGCCCATTCATGCTTAGTCATGACTGACAACAGCGTGGTTTTAAATATGGCAGTAAAGTCACTGTTTTCTATAAGACAAAAGTACCACCCTGATAAAGTCACAATATTAAAGTCTCTACCACTTTAAAAGAAAAAATATTCAGATGTAATTTGAAGACAAGCAAAGTATGGTATAAATAACATATAAATTGCACGCTTTTTTTGATAATGACATGACGGTGACTAAATCTTTAATTACCTTTGTGATCCAAAGTCAAGATGAAGTTAGATTAAACTATACTAAGAATACATGGGTTGGTCTGGGTGTTAGGGGTTTGCCACACACAACGCCTCATGTACGTCAAAGCCTAATTATCTTTGAAATTTCGACCCAATTATCAGTATGGCTGTTTTATTGTTCGGTCAGGATTCACAGCTGTTGTGGACATTCAAGGTTCTTATCATTTTCCACTAGCAAAGCCACTGGATGTATCCTTAATTACTCTCAAGTTTGGTATACTTATGACCTGTTACAATTTTAGACTTATAGTATAATCAAAATGGTTGCAAACCAAGTTAGTGAGTGGTGGTCTGTTGATAAAGGACGCGGCTGCCAACATTTTCACGGTGATCGCGGGTTCTAACCCCAGTGTACCCCTCTGATTTTTCTAAGTCTTGTGAGTATTGATAGTCAGTCACCACGCACTAACGGTGACGAAACCTGAGGAACATCGTGAGGAAACCTACTTGCCGTAACGGTTTGTAAGAATTTCTGTGGTATGTAAAGTCCGCCAATTCGGACTAGGCCACCGTGGTATATGGCCTAACCCCTTTCAATCGTACTGACGATTCTACAATCGAACAGTACGTACACAATCGTACTCCTCTACAGGAGGCCCGTGTCCTGCAGTGGGACGTATATGGACTTATACAGTGCAGTACAGTACAGTTACAAACAGGGACATGAATCGAAGCTGTTCAACTCGCAACCCGGCTTACTCATTAAGCTGTTACGAAGCGCGTTCAACCTTTATGATCCCTCGACACGAAAGGGGTCGACAGTGGCGGAAACCGTATCGTAAAGAAGTATAATTATACATATTCAAGAATCGTAACGCACGGCTGTTATTGCCGCCAGAAGTGTTGTTAATTGCTATATGTTTGAAGGAGTATTTGCTTAAGAAAGATACATATATTTCTTGTCTAATAGTGTACATACACTATTAGACTAAAACACGGGCTATGATGTGGAGGGCAGCCGGGCGTTAAATGCGCGCCGGCAAAGTTGTTAATGAAAAAAACATTCATATTCGTACTTCAAGAGGTATATAATCCGTCCCGAATGTACGAGTCTACACGTAACATCTACTGATCTGCTAAAACCAGACAACTTCAAACTAAAATCGTGAAACTCGTCTCTAGCGGTTCAAAAAGTCCACCAATACTAAGTTTATCACCTGTCTTTCTCTTCCTATGTATACCGCCATCTTGGGAGGGATAAATTTTACACTCTCTTGAGTTACGGCCTCCCTCATCCACATATCATGTCCCCATGCTGAATATAATCATTTCGCTAGTTTTGTGTTTTCGTAAGAGGGGCCGCGCCGGTTGTGCGTCCATTTTATTCGGACATTTCGGTTTGCGGACAAAATTGAATGCTGAGCTGGGCTTTAACTATGTTTATAATTTGTTTAACGTGTCATTTAGGCTTCTGTTTATTTAGGATATTTATTTAGGAGGTAAAGTGAGCTAGCCCAGTTGGCAGTAACTGAAATGATGAGGTCGACGGTTTGAATCCAAGCATCTGACTTTTTACAGTTGAATGAGTAATCTTATTTATCGTTGCCTGTAACTGTGAAGGAAAACATCCATGCTACCTACATATTATCTATGAGATCCCCAAGGGCATTTCAAGGGTAAAGCCAACAAAACCGAACTATCAAAAGATTTTTACGCCACAGCGCGGCTCCGTAATACGCTATATATGTGTCCAAAACCATTGCTAATGAGTTTTTTGCTTTAAAATAATGAACAGTACCAAATTACCTTAAATTTGATAAATTAAATAGCCATAGAAAAAGAGACAAAAGTCTCATCACACATTCCCAGGCAAATTGTGTTAAAATAAGTCGCCTACGGAATCATATCCAGGATGTCAATCTTCACAACTTAATACGTAAGATATTTTCACATAGATTTTTTCTTTTTCACATTTGTTACAGAATAGAGTTATGTCATAGGATAATAGCCTGACGGCCTAATTTTATTTAATACGGTGACAAAAAACTAAAATAGAATTTTTGCTTTGGGGTCTACTTACGTACTAAACAAATTTTTATTAGGTTAATCCTTTATTCTACTAATAAATATTGGATTTAAGCCTAAAACTGTACGATCATAATATGTTTTGGCGCAAAATGTTATTAACTTAATCCCTTTTACAAACTCGCGCTCATCGAATTTGACATTGTAGGCAAATGTAAAATAAGTTTCGTCATTGATATTGCAATTCATTGGTAAGAAGGGTCACTTTGTGTAATAATTTAAGAAATGGGCTTCAACGGTATAGCTGACTTAACAGGAACGTGAAAACCTTTAAAAGTTAATTTTATCATAAAACATGACGTAATCACTTCTATTGAATTTTATTTGGTTAGTGACACGGCTTGAGTTTAAGTATATTCACCATCTGTATAAATCCATTGAGTTACCAAATGAATATGCCGATTTGGTACTAAATATTGTGAGTAACTGTTTAAAGATATTTTAGTGGTACTACTTTGAGTTAATTGATATAATTTTCTGTTCATTTTATTTTATTTTATTTATTTATTTAGTCAACGCTGTGGTAATGGTAATTATCAAACAAAAAGACAATATTGATTCAGACATACTCTCACTAATAATCTGAACATGCTTAGTAGGTTATTTACAGCAAAGCGCCAGTGACCGGCGTGCAAAAGAGATTGATATGAAAGCGGTTCGAGCCAAAATTATTCAATGAGCGAATTTGAAAGTAGGTCGAACCTTTGACCGAGCGACGGACTTCCTAACTGTATGAGTTTTCTCAACCGTTGCGGGTTTGTTCAGAACACTTTCTATATATTAAAGCGAAGAAAAGGGTAGGTCGACGTTTTCGCTCGGCCTGTCTGCTTTAATCAACCACTGGCGGTCGCTGCGAGGGAAAACTTTTGACGCGTTGAAAATCACATAAAATATACGAAATATAACCTGAATTATATTTGTTACACTGTGGGAAGGTTGGTTTGAGAAAGAATTTCATAGCTTTAATGATTTTTTATTTAAGAACATAACACAGCTGATGACTTATAGTGCATTATTGTTCTGAGCTCACATCCACCCACTGCTGAGAATAAGCTTTATTCATGGTCTACTACATTCTAACCTCGTAATCTATTATGATACATTGTGCGTTGCCCATGGAATAAATGGGGAAATTCAGGAAGAAATAAGGGTATGCTCGTTTTCCAAAAATATATTTTTTAATTTTCTATCAATTAGCATATCAACTACACTACAGATAATTATATAGCGCTTGATAATGGCGATAAATCGAGGCTTTAACAGTGTGGTATGTTGTTTACATACAGTAACTACATCACATTATTAGTTTATATTGAAATGCTCAATACCCCTTTCCTGTTCCCATCCTTTTTCCTTCCCGCTCCCCTCCCAATCTGATAGGCCGGCAACACATCCTTGATCCGAGCGTTGTGGATGTTCACGGCCCGCAGTGAACACTTACCATCAAGTGACCTGCTTGCTCGTTTGCCGTACCGATGGTATAAAAAAAAAATCTCCGTAAATTAGTCTACGCTACAACATTAATCCTTGTCTAATTACGTTTATAAACTTAATAATTTCATTAATATCTATAAATTCATATTGTTGTTTATTGTATCAGCCCATATACGACCCACTGCAGGGCACGGGCCTCCTCTACAATCGAGAGTACGATTGAGAGTGGTTAGGCCATATAGTCCACCACGCTGGCCTAGTGCGGGTTGGCACATAAATTCATATACGCCCTCTAAAGATTATGGGTCTTCTTAACTGTCGGGAGGACATTTAAGCGCATAGTGTATCCTGTTAACTTAGCATACATGGTAGATTTCACTTATCTATAAATTTCTTATTAAGAACTTGAAGTACGTAGGGTTCCAACATTTTCCTTCACCGTTAGAGTGACCGATGTAAATTTAAATAACTAAGGAATAGAGTAGCATACCCAAGATTGGAAATTGGAAATTTAGAATCTAACGCCCGAATATTCAACTCAAACGTTACTCAAATATTATGTTGCGGGTAGTTAAGTGGAACTTAATATTTGAATGGCGTTTGAGTATTCAAGCGTAAGGCTCTCAGATTCTTTGAAACTTCTAAATTACGCATATTTTTTACTTGTAATTATTTGTATCTGTATCAGCCCATAAACGTCCCACTGCAGGGCACGGGCCTCTTCTACAGTCGAGAGTACGATTGAGAGTGGTTAGGCCATATAGTCTGTAATTATTTAATTAGCATAAAAACTTCACGTAAGCAATATAACATTTAAGATTATTTTTATTACTTGTGCGTAACCTTCTCTAGATTCAACCAACAAGGATATATTACCATCCATATTACCTGTAGATGACGTAAGCACTATAATAACCCGCTCTACACTTGGCTCGGTAGAGATGACTTATGGACAGACATGTTATTCCTGTTACGTGCCCACACGTCACGAACAATCCTCGCTGAAACCCTGGTGACCGCAACTCTACAGTCAGATGTCTGTGTTTGCGCTGAGCGTTTATGACTCTATTGAAGTAGAGTCGCGGTACAGCGCAAACAGATAACGAAATGCTCTACTTAAACATGTAGAGATAAGGTAGAGATAGTTTTTGCTTTAGGATACTATTTTGCTGGTATTTTTTTGTGAATGATGTTATCATTAAGACATTAGCGAAAGGCTTGCATCACTTAAAATGTGCTTTTTTAGAATGTCATATTTTTGTAATCTCTATCAGGCTTACTATGATGGATATTTCGAAACTTCACTCAGGAAAAACCTTATACTTTAATAAAAGAGCTCATTTCTTAAAGGTCCACTTCGGACCTACGCACCCTCCGGATTCGTGAGTGTTCATGCCCGGTGCCTGGATCTCTCGGTTACACGAGAAAACATATAAATATAGTAAATGAAGCTGTTGTATATATTTCAATTTTAAACACAAAGCGATGTTGAATTATAACACAATTTTTATATTGAACTCATATCAAAAGTATGGGTTCAGAAAAATCGCAATTTATAACTCGGCATAAAAAAATAAAGTACAGTAGGTACAGTACTAGCTAGTTGTTATGTACTACGTTTTATTATGTCCATTCCTGCCTAATGGAAACGATGGAGCAAATAACCCCGCGGGAACGTTTTCATATTTTATTCCATTGGCTCGTTTAATCGTGCAAGAATTATTACTAAATAAAAAACACGCGACGCAAAGTACGAAAAATAAAACAACAATTATGTAACTACCCTTCACGCCTTCCTAAACAAATCACATTTTTTCATTAATAAAATTTAAAAGAGACCCCGTTTTCGATTTCCGAAAATATCGACTGGCGTTTCCCTAATATTTTTTTCTCTCTAAGCAACAATTAGGGATGGTGCGCGAACCGTCATCCCTGAGGTTGGCAGGTTGGGGGCGCGGAGAGGCGCGGCGGGGCGGGGTGGGAGGGGTACGTCCCCCTACATTTTCGCCACTTGAATTATAGCCCGACCAAACATTGAAGATCTTTTACCGAATTCGCTGTAGCTTTTTACGACTGCCCTCTAAGCGTCGGTCGGTTGAATTATTCAGCTCCGAGAGAGATCCTTTTTTCTCCATAACGCTGATGCCGGTTTAAGTTGTGTTTATTAATAATATGTAATGAAATCCGTTTCTTTCTACTCTTGTTTTACGCTTTTTCTTCCATTCGGATTATCGGTAATACAAGCGATTTGCAAATAAATGGATACAATGCTCCCAATTGTGTATTGGCTCTTAGGCTTTGTAAAGCTTATTGGCACGTCTATAAATGTACAGGAAAATAATCGAAATCTATTGTGTATTCTCTACGACCTGTTTTATATAAATAAAGTATGGTTTTTTAATCATATGTACATGAACTTAATTCCGTATTCAGTCTCGATCATATTGTTTTATATTTCGGGCAATATTTACTTTCCATTTACGTAAGGTATCAATTTAAGTCTCAGTAATATATATTTTTGCGACAAAATAAAAATTAGGTATAGGTTTAGAATTACAATTAAAATAACAAGAAAGTAGAGGTGAAATATTGTTTAGCTTTTTAATTACTGAGTATCACAATTGTGTTACTTGAAATAATATCTAATGATAGAAGCTGATTTTGCGTGTTCATTCGTCTTAAATTAAATATTTACCAAGTTACAGTTTCCAATTGCAGGAACGAAACTTTTCGAGAAACCTTATATTCAGGCGAGAGGAAATTTCAGTGTATTAACTAAATAGGGTTAAAATCCGGTAAATGGTTTACGTAACTACGAGACAAAGCGGCATGTCGCCATCACTGCGCGTCAACGACACGACGACACGACGACACAGCGACACAAGAAATTCCAAATAATCAACCAATTCACACAAAGCGAACTCCGTTGCGTATCTAAGTATCTAGAGATGCGTAGAGACTCCATAGTGACGGATGCTCGCGGACAGTCCCATATTTTTGGCAATACAAATATTCTCTGTTTGTATGTTCGGGGTTGTCTATTCAAGAATATAATTAAATTTGTAGACTAAAATTATTTATTTATGTAAAACTTGATTATATATAAAATTATGCAGTATTATTTTTAAGTATTTGACGCTATTGATTTGGTAACAACCACATCGCTGGCGCTTATTAAGTGAAAGTAACAAAACATCGACTATATTTCATCATAACATATAGTTGATATTAATTGTAAAATATAATAAAAATGTATGAGAAACATGAATTGGAAAATATTTCGCACACTACAAATAAATGTTTATTTTTTGCAAGAATACTAATCCACATTGAAATACATCTGCTATTTGCACTATATTTTTACTTTTTAAACTTACCAATTTATTCTTGTACAGATACCTTAAAATATTGAACTGCGCTCTCATTGGCATTTTCGCTAAAACTGCACTATATATTTACTAGCATGTCAATAGTTGTAACAGAAATACTTGGGAATTTTATAGATATATTTTACGCAAATGCTCAGTGGGCACGTCTTTTGAAATACGTAAAGCAGTTTGTAACGAATGGAGTGGTTTGAAATTACGATACTACACCAACTACTAGAAAGTAAATGAGGTAGAGTTAAGGGTGGAAACTGAAACAAGCTTTTAAGAGACTACAAGCTTGTATTTTGTGAAGCTGCTATAAAAGCTACGCTGGTCTTGCAGATCTCTGCATTTTGACAGTGAAAAATAGTATGTCAACTGACGTTGTTTTGACAAAATTGAGTAAACAATATTTCTCCATAAATCTTGATTCTTATTTTTTCATAATTTTTTTATAGAAATATTACGTTTTAAGAAATAAAAAATAAAATACGATCGATTAAGAAATATAATACAAATTAATACTTACATGAAAATAGAAAAAATAATAAGTTAGCAATTGTGTTATCTTTATTTGAGTAATGTTAATATGTTCAAATATGTATGAAAGTTTAAAATTATTCATTTAAGTGGTGATATTATACAAATAATGTGTATCTTACCAAACCTCAGATGTATTTAGCAAGATAATAATATACGTAAAGACCTATATTTGAACTTCATGCTTGTTATAGTCAAGTTATTCCATTCATTGTTTAATCATTTTCAACTTTTTATTTATAGCTGTCAAATAATGCAAAATCATTTTTATTTCCATTCGGCAACAAAATATTATCTTACATTAATTTTTAATAAATTGACTGTTTGATATATCAACCCTTGCGATAATAAACTCTGGTCATTACACCAGATAAATCTTAACGCACAAAATAAACGCACAGTCTGAGATGAAAATTAAAACATTCGCTTATTTATTTAGGCGAAACACCGGTGAATGAACCGGGCCATTTAAAACGCCAATTACGTCCGCGGACCGACGAAATTTTGGCGACCCCAGTGAGGGTGAGTGAAAGGGAGGCACCAAGACTCGAAACTCCCCCATAGCGTACGCTGTAAGGGGAACTCGGAGGAATTTTAGGTTAGTGGTCATGTAGGCATATAGAAAGTAACACGGCAAAATTGTTGTGTAATTTATTTGTCGTCTTGTGATTTTCGTTTGTGCGTCAAGTCATCGTTTAACGTTGTTTCGTGATTAATTAAGTTAGGTTTAAGTCAGTGTTAAGTAAATTTAGCAGAGGCGCGAAAAAAAAGTTCGCGCGCTGACAAATCGTATCGCAACCACCGTGGAAGTGCAAAATACAAGTGCGAGGGAAATAACAGAAAAAAAAACGCTCCGTTTGGTGGTTTGTTTGTAAACAGCGTCGCGTGTGACTAACAGTGTAAACATTGGACACCGCTTTTTGTGGGTAAAATAAAAAAAAAACAGCGCATTTACTGACAAATACTTTGCGAAATAGATTTTAAGTGCTCAAATTGTGTAAAAAATTGCCAAAATAAAATAAGATTTTTTTAGTACAAATATTAAATTAAGTGATAAATAAAACTGCGAATAACGCTCATAATAAAAGCACGTGCGGAATACATTGAATCGCGCGTCAGTGGAGAAAAACGAGGGTCGACACGGTTACTATTACCGATCGATAACATCGCATTATCGAGTCACTGAGAAGAGCACACACGCACGTTGACACCCCGTCCGACCCTCGAATGTAAACAAGCTTTAAAAACGAATTTATAGTTTTAGTAACAAATAGTACAAAATAATTCTGTGATTGTTAGTTAACTGTGATAATGTTAGTCGGTAATTTGACTGTGAACCCGATGTTGTTTGGGTACAACATGGTCCAGAATGGGCCGGGGTCGAGCAGCGGGGCTACCACGGCGTCGTCGACCCCCGTGGACACGAGCGACTCCAAGAGATCTCCAGGGTTGAGTTTGTCGGAGCGAACGGGAGCGCCTCCCGCCGCGGGGAAGGATGCTGTGAAACTGTTCATCGGGCAGATCCCGCGCCATTTGGAAGAGGAGGACCTTAGGCCCATGTTCGAGGAGTTTGGAAAGATTTACGAGTTGACCGTCCTTAAAGATAAGCACACTGGCATGCACAAAGGTACGCGTTGAATTATATCCCTATAAATTACAGACTGAATTTAGTGACATATTGGATATTTCATTTGATTTAGTTATTGATATTTCAGTGATGATAGTGGTTTTATTACATAGTGGGGATCGCCCAGCGGTCGACATTCGACCGTATACTGTATATATTATCTGTATCAGCAAATATACGTTCCACTGCAAGGCACGGGCCTACTCTACAATCGAGACTACGATTATAAGGGGTTAGGATATATAGTCCACCACGCTGGCCTAGTGAAAGAAAGATAAGAGTCAGAGATATGTACTGGGATTTAAACCCGCGACCACCGTAAATATGCTGGCAGGCGCGTCTGGTCTGTTACAACAATGTGGTTTATGAAAACTATAAATAGTAAAACTAAAATTACATTCGTACACTCTGGCAAAAAGCTTCGATAAAGCCATACCTCATACCATATAGAAGTGTTGTCACTGTATCAAAAAATTTACTACTTTAGAATGCTAGGACTGTTGGGTGTATTTATTTACTTGTATTTACATAATCAATGTAATAATGTTTTGAATTTTGTTCTATTACGTCACCTGTCAATGAAAGACAGGTCATTTTACGTTGGTATTGTCCTCAAGCTTGAACTTCGGTTACGGCTCCTGTTAATCAAAGAGTGACCATCCTGTATTGGTTGTTCGCCTTATGCTTGAACGATTTAATTAATTTAATTTAATGCATTTCCGTGAAGTACGTGGTGGCCTGTTGGTAACGGACCAGACTCGGCTGCCTACATGTTCACGGTGGTCGCGGGTTCAAATCACAGGGCACACCTCTGACTTTTCGGAGTTATGTGTGTATTGATAGTCAATCGACACGCACTTTAACGGTGAAGGAAAACATCATGAGGAAACCTGCATACCGTAGCGATTTTGTAAAGAATTTCTACGGTATGTAAGTCCGCCGACCCGCACTAGGCCAGCGTGGTGGACTATATGGCCTAACCACTCTCAATCGATTCTCTCGGTTGCAGAGTAGGCCTAAAAAATTTAGGTTAAAAAAATGGTTATGATCACTCAACTATGATAAAAAAGAAGGTAATGCGTGTATTCTCATGTTTTGTGGGGTGCGAAAATTATATTCTGGATTTTTTTATTAAATATTTTTTTCATGATTCTTATATGAATTGTAATGGCATTAAAGTAATTGTTGGAGAAATATCTTTTTACCATAAAAATGTTGGTGTTTTTTATGGCGAAATAAATTTAAAAGGACTTTTTCATTTTTTTTAGCGTAACAGGGACAAATATGGCATTTTCCGATTCAGAGGATATTTATATACATTCGGGTAGCAATTACCGCACAATGGTAAAAACCCGTCTCGGTGATCCGCGCAAATGTATCGAGTTATTTGGTTTAGTATGTTTCAGCCGGCCGGCATAAATAGGTCGACCGACAAGAGGTAATTATCTCGCTGATACTCTCGATAGACTGCACTGCGGTTAGTTCTTACCTGTTACCATAAGATGGTTTGCTATTTTTTCGAGCTAGTATAAAGTTAGGTTGCCGAAAAAAGATGACTGACTACACAGTACATTTACAACTTCTGTCGGCATCACTTGTAATTGCGTCACCGGTCTTTAAATACATACATAAATTCACGCCTTTTTCCCAGAAGGGATAGGCAGAGGTGCTGCCAGAACATCCACGTTTCGCCTCGTATGTTCCATCACACGATGTGATAGGGAGCGAGTCTATAAAGATTTAACCTGTCTTTATCGATTTAATATACTACTATATTAAATCGTTATCTGTAGGATGGGAAATATTTTCTGTAATGTAAAGTAATTTCGTGTCTCGAAAATTCTCAGAAACGTGTAATTAATTGGAACGAATGAATAAATGAAATCATATTATGATATATGATAATTATTTTAATGGAAACAGTTTTGCTGTAATTTTTGTTAGCTACGTCTTAAGTTTTGAATCATTGCTTCTTGTTTGTTTGGCGCCATTCCAAATCTAAGGTAGACTAGATTTTTGACGACACGTCTTTGTGAAAAGATAAAACAGGCTTTTATATCATGGATTATTTTGTATATTAATTTTGTATTTTAATTCACTACTTTGTCGATTACACTTGGCTAATTTTTAATATATACATATATATCGAATTAATATTTTATTATATAATGCAGAGCTAAGACGTGATTTTTAACCATCAAATAAAAATTAATTGAATAAACGACTTTTTTTTTAAACTGAATATATTAATTTGGTTTGCAATAAAGAATTATTATATTGTAACATGACCGATTTAAACACGACTATTGTAGTCGTAAAGTTGTTCAATTGTAAGAGTTTGATTTTGAATTTGGTTATAACTGATCTGACCGATAGCTTTTATATGAAGTTTAACAAATTTGGCGTAAATAAAATAAAGTTTATTTCTTTATTTATTCCTAATAGCACACAAAAAGGACAAACACATAAATATAATACAAATTAAGCAAAAGCACAGATGGCGTTCTTATCGCTCTAGCCGATTTCTTATTGACAACCTTTGGTTGGATATAAGAAAAGGAAAGGAAGAGAGGGCAGTTAGGACATGAAAGATACAAGCTCCAATAAAAATATATAAAAAAGAGATTAACAAATTGTTTGTAATTAATACATACACAATGTATGACGCATAATTATCTACTCCTAATATACACGCACATTTAAATACCTACATAGATAAATATACATATAAATACATACATACAATATTAATAGTACAATATTTTTTTTAATTTACAGGTAGTCAGGAAGTTAAAAAAATTAAATCAAATTCGCGATAAAATCTGTAAGAATTCGTTTTATTTTTATAAAATAAGTAATTTTAAATAAAGTAAATCGTATAGACAAAGTTGCGGACAAAATCTAGTTACACCATAAAAATAACTGCATAAGTGGCGGCCTTATCACACTAGATAATTTCCCAGTTGCCAGTGATGACATACGGTATCGAGACGTGGCCTCTTACTATGGGCATTATTAGGAGGCTCAAAGTCACTCAACGAGCTATGAAGAGGCCTATGCTAGGGGTTTCCCTACGAGATCGAATCAAAAATGAGGAGATTCGTAGGAGAACTAAAGTAACCGACATAGCGACATACCGAGGCCTATGTTCAGCAGTGGACTTCCTTTGGCTGATGGATTGGATTGGATTGGAACTGTGAGATGGATATAAAAATCGTATTTAATTTAATTTCCCCATTTTAAATAAAACAACATAAAAATAACTATAAAAATATATAGGATATTGGAAAATGTTTCTCATCCAACAATCAACCGTATAGATATTTATTCACAGTATCGACATTCCCTTAATGCGAGCATTAAAAAATATTTTTCCATTACGATATAGATGATCGTAAAAAGTTTTTTTATAATATTAGTTTAACAAATGGACGGAGCGCAACACGACTAACGGTCCGGAATGAATGATGGACGGACGAATAATTTTATTTCGTCTTCATAACAGCCTCACGGTTTATGTTACCGAACAAATTGAAGGAATTTATTATGATATTTTAAGTATAACTATAAAAATATCCGGCCCGTAAAACAGATAACGCCAAATGGGTTTCTATCTGTGCTAAGGTTTGACTCGGTGATTGAGATCTTTATGTTTCGGGGCATAAATCTGGGACCTGCCCATCCGTATTGTTTGTTTTTCTATGTAGATATCGTCTTTATTCGTTTACGATGTTTACTATTCATTTCTTAAACAAAGTTACATTAATACATACTGCTAGTAAATCATAATAATAGTCATCATAGTCAGTTTTTCAGTGCTTAAAATATATTTGATTGGGACTGGTATTTGAGCCCTACATGACGATAAGCTCACTCTTATACTTTGGGGCTGTGGTATGCTCGGCGGTCTAAGGGTGGGACTAGTTGCCGCTGGACAACTAGTGTTATAGGGGGAGGGTAGGCAGTGCCCTTGGGATCAAGCGCGGATCTCAGTAGTTAAAATATCCTACCAATTAGGGCTACTGATTGATGCCTGATGATGTAATGGAATATTAGAATATGATAATCGGTTATAATTTTGATGCTAGATGTGTAAATCTAGCCAGTGGAATTTTTTTTCTACTATACTACCTCGGGCACATCGAAATAATAATAATAATAATAATTTGACCTTACATAGTCAAAGGCCATAGGCCGATAAGGGTATTAAAATGGTTCCAGAATCGATCTAGGTCCATCCAAAATGTAATTAATACGTAACATCTTGGCTCGACAATACCGTGCCTAGAGTAATTATTCCGGTATGTACCCCGATTCTCTCTCTCTCTCTGTTACCCAATTAATGCTATTAAAATTGTCTCGCAAATCCTCTGTAATACTTACAGTACATACTTACAGTTAAAAATACGACTCACCTTACAACAAACCGCAGCGCACGACTGTTCACAAAAACCGCGAAACGTACACGAGCAAAATATGAAAATGTCGTGCTGCAAAATCATTACAGTCCTTCGAATAATGAGGGTAGTTGAGACCGCATACCGAAACAGGCATCGCGAACAATTCGCATTGCTTTCAAAACCGAATGGTTGCGTCGTGACAAATTTTTCACTTGGCGTCAAAACAAGGCTCGCGTGCTAACGTGGTGGAGTAACACTAAAGGATTTTGTAACGCTCTTTGTCGCGTTTTCGACGATTTTATTCAATGGAGTTACTTGGTGCGATGGGAAATTGCGTGTGTTGCAGTTGCTTTCTTCTGTATGTTTCAACATTTCATAGCTTTTCGGTCCTGCTGCTGGGCCAAACCATTATCTTTACTTTATTTTACTCACTGTATGATGTTATTGGAATCAATCTAACTGTGCTGTTTGACAATATTTTTAGTATTAATTTTAACAATTGATAATGAGTATTTTTCAACGTCTATAATTTGGATCAAATAAGTTATCCAGTAAATGAAAGGAAGTGCACAAAAACCGTTTCAAAATTCCTTTAGCTAATTGAGATTTTTGTAAAGATGGCAAACACAAACTTTAAGTAATAAACGACTTATTAATAAACCTAATATTGGTTAAATCCAACAGATTTTAGCCAACCAAAGTGGAAGAGAAAATCTCGTAGCCGAAGTTTGTAAAGCCCATATTATTTTTAATATTTAAACAGGGCAATTACAATAAGTACTGGGGTGAAGTTAGGAGGGACATAAAATTTAATAACGACATTCGAAGAAGGGTCCGCTTATTATCAAGGGGACGACGGGAAAATGGTAGTTTCCTTGAGAGAATAATTGCTATTATTATTATTTTCACGTTTCCACCGATCGATTTAATAATAGCCTTGTAACTTATGTAACATACGACTTGTAATGTTGATACGGTTATCAAAAACTGGTGAGTCATTTGATTCTTTCCGTCAAAATTAATTCGGCTCGCTTTTACGGCGATTATTAATTGAATACTAATCTGATAGTGCTTTATAATGTATGTTACGGTAGCTGTCTCGTTAGCCAATTTAATATTAATTTTTCAAAACACTTTTCACTTAAATTTTTAAAAAAATATTATGAATTGCACATTTTATACGCATTTTTTCACAGTAGGCAGTACAGTTTCAGTAGTGTGAGAACATTCGTGGAGTTGAAAAGCATACTCATTGGCCATTGACCTATAAAACGATTACTAGATGAACCAGCCAAATACAAAAAGGAAATTGTTTATAATAACTGTTATCTGCAAATAACGTCATTATACTAGCAGTAATAACATGTTTAGACTTGTACGGCGACTGCGGCCGGTTTGCGTTCAATCGAGCAGAAAACCCTTGGTTTTTTTTTTGTTTTTTCCACCGTGAGCCGTGTCTTTGAACCGGCTTAATCATACGTTAAGAGTAATTTTTACAGAGTTAAGGTTACGCGTTGCTAACGGCATCGTTTAATCTCAATGACTTCTATTGAACGTTAAGGAATTTGAAGATTATTCTGCCAAAAGATTTTGGTATTTGTATTTCATTTTGTATTATATAAGGGAGTAAAATATTCACCTATGATTATTGCATTCATTTTAGAGGTATTGTATTCGATTCGCTGTGTACAGTGGCGATCTTTTAATTAAAGATACTCATGATCTTAATTTATTTTTTATTAATGTAATATTATAGAATTTATATTTCAATTTTATACTATGTTAATCAATACACACATTGATAGTCAATCACCACGCACTTTAACGGTGAAGGAAAACATCGTGAGGAAACCTGCATACCGTAGCGATTTTAAAAGAATTTCTACGGTATGTAAGTCCGCCAACCCGCACTAGGCCAGCGTGGTGGACTATATGGCCTAACCACTCTCAATCGATTCTCTCGATTGTAGAGTAGGTCCGTGCCCAGCAGTGGGACGTATATGGGCTGATAAAAAAAATACTATGTTAAAATATTAACTCAGAAACATACCACTATTGAGAAAGTCGAATGTCTGATTTTATTTTACGAACCATAAACATAATATGTATTTATAGGTAATATATTGCAAGAGTTATTAAATGCAAAAAATATGCAAAACAAAATAAAATCAGCAGCAGATGTCGACTAAACAAGTTCTGAATAGAAAAGAAACTACATTTATGCCAAATATGAAGGGACTCCTTTGACGACCTTCCCTTTCATGTGTCCAGCCATTCAAATAATCCAGTTTGAGTATAATTGAACCATGTACATACGTAATAAGTTTCGTGTACATATTTACACGTACACTATGGTTGTGTAATTGGGTTCGGCAATGGCATCTTTTTGATATTGAAATACGAGTAATGATGACTCGGCGATCCTTATTGCGTGGCAACGTGTTGGCGTAGATTACTCGAATAAATATTTATGCGTGTTGGATTAGTTTCGTTTGTTTTGCTAATTTGTTATTTAGATGTACATTTTTTTCTTTTAAGAGGAAAATCTATTAAGCTCCCTTTTTGGAACCCCGGGGGAAGCCGAGAGGGTTGTGTCAGTATCACTGGCCTTCCAGCTCAGTACAATGCGAATGTTGTGGCAGAGCTGGGTCCTTAACAATACGTACGCTAGCATACCGACTAAAAACCCCTCGATGTCCGTCACACGCATAGTGCACATATTTTGGGTTCTTACAATAAATTCAGCGATATAATACGTCAGCATCAATGTGATGCAAACGCCTCGGGTCACCGGGTTGATATTCGGTCGTGGGGGTCAAATGAAGTATGAATGTGCAGGGGTGGGCAGAGATCATTGCGGTCCGTGCGTCGGGGAGGCAATCAGGCGACGCCAATCGAACCGACGCCTTAGTTAATTACCGCTCTATGCATGCGCGATACAGCGATGTATGCGTAGTATACGGGACGGGGGTTTTGTCTCCGAGGTTTCTTAGTCGAAAATGCCTGATAAAATATGATTTGCGATATTAAAGACGGCCCACGAACGCAATAAACTATGGCTTCATTCGATTTCGATCTCACCTTCTCTTTTTAAATAAATATCTCTTTTATTTACCTGTACGAGGGAGAAACCACTTATATTAATAATCATTTATTTAGCAAAAGAAAATACAAAACATTATTGCTTAACATTAGTGGTCACTTAAAATTACTTACAGTGTTCACTTTTAAACTAGACTTGTATTAATTTAATTATTATTTAACTTATCTCAGCATCCCCGTGAGGTGCTTTTTTAGATGTGATGTCGTCAAAATAATTAAATATGTATTTATTTGATTACAGGTAAGTCAATTAAGAATGTCACTTGGCGCTATTACAAGGTTCACCTGGATCAGAGTCAAGGAGAAGGTCTGTATAATTAAATGTAAGATGAAGTTTCACCTGAAAGTTATACAAAAAATTATAATTATATTAATAAATCGCTCAATGCAATCTGGCCGCCCATTGTACTATTTTAATTTTATTTGTTATATTTAATCACTATGTAACTTGAAATGTGCAATAAAGAGTATATATATAAATAAATAAATTATACCGCCGTAGTAGCCCGCTCTACTCTGATATAATTATCTCCTACAAAGTGATCGGTTGATCCAATGAAGGTTTCAGGAAACCGCTGGATAGTCACTTTCAGCAGTCGATATGCTTAATATATCTACGTGTCGCTATAATCCTTGGGAAAGGCATTCTTCGGCAGTGGAATTATTGTGGCTAAATATTATTATCATATATTCTACACAATAGTGTGTCGAATTGCCAATATAGGCATCATAAATAAAGACATGAAGTTATATTTCTTTCGGCGCGTTTGGAAAAAATATGGGGGAAAAATTTAACGATGCGCGCGCACACCGACAGCCAAAAGCGACATAATGGAGTTGGCTGTTAACTTCTGTCATATTTCTGTGACGACTCTAAACTATATTCAAAGTAGTTTATGAAATATTCATAAATCTAAAACACGTGTTTTATATCAATGGAATTAATGATATACATTTATTCATAAATATACATGTGTGTACTTGATTTAAATTATACATGGTGTTGAATAAGATGCTTTTGTAAAATTCGGTATAAGTGATTTTTATATTATAAATAGTTTAACTTCTTACGTGCATATTTAAATACACACATACTTTTTAAAATTATTATCCTGACATCCTCATAAATCATGTGTATATTAATAAATCCATTACGCATGCAAATACACATCAATAACTGACAATCAATCACGCGACATAAACAAAATTTTTACTAGAGAGACGAGTTCATTCAACTCTCGTAGTAATGTGCTACGTTGTAGCGACGTAGGGCTGTAGCCGTAGCAGCTGTAGACGTTTTATTAGTACAGTAAGACACTTAACGTGACACGTATATACGTATTGACATTTTTATTCGCTGTTAATATTGATCTCGTCGTTTTCAGTTGTAATATCTTATACTGTGAAAGCTCTATGTGTAAATTTTGGTTTAATTCACGGCTTTCATGATGCAGTTCTTGCCTTGAAATAAGGAAAATATTACAAAATCATTTTTAAAAAAGACAACGAGTTAATTATTTAATATCTAAAACATTAGTCAGGTAATATTTATTGTGATAAAATGTGCACTTACAATAATTAAACATGTATAAAGCATAAATTCATTTATCACAAAAGTGTCCATAAACACTTAAAAAAAAGAGCTTTAGGACAATGTGTATGATTCATCGTTCGTTACTCATTCCTTGAGAGCGTACAGTTTTTAGGAGAACGCATACTCATATCATGATAGTTATTCGATATATACTCTATTTGGATTGAACTGCATTTGTCATCATGTGCAGTTACTTTGCCGTATTACGAGTAGTACAAAAACCCATTCACTGTAGGAAGTACAAATCCAGAATGGATACCTTCGGGTAGGAAGAGTATTGATCTCCCTTGCTTGCTGCTACTTAGCGATGACATTTGTCAGTAACATCCGTCAGTAACATCATTCTAAGACTAGTTCCGAAATTCTAAGACCATCGTTTAATCTTTGAAAATCTCTATTTAACCTGCTATTAGCTGTGGGCGCATACTTAATACAGATGTTAGTTCGCAACTCGTAGCTTGTGTATGAACTGAGACTCTCTTAGGGATACCCCTAAGAGGTAGGCAGAGGACCCACTAGTTTCACATACAGTCCCCTGAAATTATTTACTAGCACGATGTGTGAGGGCCACACTATAGCCATACCGAACACAAATTCTAGTCTGAGACAAACCACATGAGATTTTACAAACACACAATGTGGATTATCCATTTCGGGAACCGAACTCGGGTCCTTACGATACACAAGCTGTGTATCGTAAGAGAATTCCAATGAACCAATTACTTGATAATTCTTATATTTATTAAAAATATTTAGCAATTTTAGTGGAGTATAGTCTGACATGAACAGGTATAAATCTGACAAAAAACCGGAAAATATTCATTATTCGTTATATCTTTATTACTTAAAACTTAACTACAGTTAATGAACATGTTAATAAAGTCCCAAACCAGGTGATACAGGTGAGTTCACGTGTGTTTACTCGGGTTGCGAAATAGAGAGGAGTTTCCACGTGCCTAGTGCCGAGCTCATCAGCGCGGCAAATTTCATTAAAATCGATTCAGCAATTTCGGCGTAAACACGTACCGAAATGAACATACACTCGCTAAATTTCCTTTGTACGAGAAAACTTTGCGTGGAAACAAGGAATATAAGTTATTGGCAACTCTTTTTTCTATTGAGCGTGGATTAAGATAAAAGAAAGAAAATTGGTTATTATATTTTTTTATTGTATATCATTTTTATTTTCAATTTATACATTGAGTATACCAATTCTTCGGATAAACACACTGTAGGCATTTTCATCCAATTACCATTATAACGTACATTTACATTGTTCAGTGAGATTAGTATTACCGTAATAACTAAACATATAAATAATAGTAGTTAGAAATTTCTGTGCCAATTTTTTTATTTTTCACGTCTTTATTATTGGCCGTTTACATACAAACTCTACGGATATCTACCGGAATTCGGATAAATAAATTTGTACTATACAATGCTTTTACCCGAACTGGGAACGAATCATGGTCTTTAAGACTCACAGCCATTATACTTTATTATTCAAATAACACAATAAGACTGACTCAGTAGCGCATTTGTCCTACGGTATGATTACAACAATGAGATCTCCGGTGCGAATCCCTAATCGGGCAAAGTGATATTGGATTTTTCTATTTATTATTATCGGTCTGCAGTCAGGAATTTATGCCCGGTACGGTGATAGGCTTGCCCCCTATCACATTATGGGACCTAAAATCCAAGATGAAACGTGGGTTTTCTGGAAGCTCTTCTGCCTACGAGATCTGGGAAAAAAGCGTGAGTGTATGTATGTATGTAGGTATGTACTATGTAACAGAATAAGACGTCCTCGACAAGGTGGATAGATGACGTAATAAAGGTCAGGACAGGTCCAGCGCTTTATCTATTTTTGCCGCCAAGCAGCAGTGTGTAAGCAGTGTTGTGTTCTGGCTTGAAGGACATTGTAGCCAGTGGTCAGAAAGTATTAAGTCTTGGCGTGACGAAAGCAGTACAGTGAGCTATAAGAAATTCTGTGTAGTGTTCTTATTATATATACAAAGGTATGATTTAATAACAGGCTTACGATCTGCTCCTCTCGTCACTCCCCTTAATAAAAATATGTCAGTCAAATAATATAAAATAGACGAGCAATATATACAGGTCATATACTCTATTTTATACCCATCATTATAATCATCTTTTATTTGTCCACTGCTGGACATAAAGCCCCATTTACACGGGGAGAATTTCTCACGGTGAGAATCGTATACGATTATCGCATGACATAACCGCCATGGATTATCGTGTTCTGACAAATGTTTACACGGTGCATTTTTTTTATATCCTTACGATAATGGCATCTTTAAGGCGAGAAAATCTCCCCGTGTAAATGGGGCCTAAGTCTTCTCCAATTTGCGCCTTTTCATTGAATATATTATATGTATAAATTATATATCCATAAAGCTATCCTCCTTAATTAAAACGCAAGCTACATAAAATAATACTGGTAAACTTGGAATAAAAGGATTAGTTACAAACGGATCTAATTTTCGGTAGCGCGGACAGTGGTATTATTACAACTCTACAAATGTCTATGCATAGAGCCAATTCCGGCGACAATCACGCGGGGCGGAGTTAATGAACTGCTGTGTGCCGTACTTAAAATGCCCTTTGTGACGCAGTTGCTCAACCCCCGAGGTCAAGGTTACAATATATTTTTGTAGGTTTATTAACGTATAACGATAGAGATATAACGTAGTTCACGCTATTACCCTTTTTAGTTTGTATTTTTTTGCCCTTTTCACGATCTTACTATATAGAATGGATTAATTGGGAAAATGCTATACAAATATTGTATTGTAGTGGAACGTTCAAGAAGACAGTGGGGGACGAAAAGTTTTGGGTTCGATCGGCTTGATAAATGTTTGTGTGATCAACAAATAGTTGTTTAGGTTTTGGAGGAAGTTTCTTGATATTACTGACATCTTCTCTGTAATACATAAACACATTAATATCACGCCTTTATCCCAGAAGGGATAGGCAGAGGTGCAACTAGGACACCCACGTTTCGCCTTATGTGTTTCGTTACACGATGTAATAGGGGGCGAGCCTATCGCCATTTCGGGTACAAATTCAGGAATTTGTACCCGAAATGGCGATAGGCTCGCCCGGAGTCAGGACTCCGGGCTGATATTGAATAAAAAAATTGAAATCACTTTGCCCGACCCGGGATACGAACCCGAGACCACAGCTTTCTAATCATACCATAGTACGCCACCGAGGCAGTCTTCTTTACAAGTTACATATTATTTTGTGTATTATTGTTACATGTATAGAGTTGTGGGTTGTTTATATATGTTGTATATTTATTTACAAAAAGAATCGTTTTTATATACGAATACATTCAGAGTACTATTGTCGATGAATACTAAACCAACAATTAGCAAAGTAGAGACAAGGAAAAAAGTCGTACTCGTGAAAGTACCGCGCGAATAATTATGAGTTTGAAACTGACGACAAAAGACTGTTAATTAAGTTTATTACATAAAATTTCACGTGGATGACACTGTGCTACTTTTACATGAAATTTAGTAATATCTATAAGGACTTTAGATATCTTTAGATGGTAAATTTTGTTTGAGAAGAATTTGTACTACGGCCCTTGTCTTCCGTCTCTATGGTACCGGCGCGATATAATTCTTAAAAACATTTAAAAATATTTAAATAAAACCTACAAAAATGTGGGAGTTTGCATCGAACCACGTTACTTATTACTTCCATTCTGTTTAATACGTGCTTCACACTAATTGAAGTATTTTTTAAATAGAGAGTAATGTAGCGATTTTTAAAAAAAATCTACTATATAAAGACCGCCAACCCGCACTAAACTAACGTGGTGGACTATATGGCCTATCCCCTCGCAAACGTGCTCTCAATGTAGAGGAGGCCTGTGGCCGTACCCTGCAGTGGGACGTATATTATGGGTTGATATAGATAGTGACTGCATTAGAACCTAATGGTAAGTGCGATGTGATCCAGACAATGTTGACATCATTTTCCAATCGATACTTTTATTTATGACTGCCCCGGTGTCTCAGTTGAACTATAGTATGATTGCAAAGCTGAGGTCTGGGGTTCGCATCCTGGGTCGGGCATATTAAATGTTTCTATTTATTGTCAGTCCAGAGGCAAGAATTTGTGCCCGATATGGCGATAGGCTCGCCTCCTATCACATCGTGGGATGGAAAATAAAAGGTGAAACGTGGGCGTCCTGGTTGCACCTCTGCCTAACCCTTCTGAGAAAAAGGCGTACATTTATGTATGTGAATGTTTCTATACATTTATGTCGGCTTTCTTTACTTTGCGGATAAGCCTAAAATCATAGGAAAGATACAATATGTTGATAAATGTTAGAATATTACATCCAGCTTCATGTAGGACAGTTTCCGCGTAGTGACCTAAATATTCTATTAGGCGTTGCCCTGATTAGGTACGCGATCCGTATCATCCAATCTGTAGTGACCGATTATTTTACATTTTACCATCATTTTTGTCACATTCATTACTTTACAGCATTTTTTTCTTTCTTAAACGAGCTTGGTCACTGAGTGATCATGTCGCTCAGTAGTATAACAGAAATATAACATATAACAGAAAAAAACAAAACTTAAGTTTTATCAACAAAACATCCTTTCACCTACAGCATAATTTACTATGCAAATTAATATGTGGGCTTACTTACACTTGCATTATATTAAACATATTTTATTAAAAAATATATAGAAATACTCGTTAAATGGAATCCTAAGGTGTAGGTAATTATGTCTTCAGTTACCAAAAATAATATTATTAGCAAATTACGTGCACAACCATTACAGGTTGCTGAAAACTGTATGTTTTACTCGATAATCTCATATATGTAGTTACTTCAAAAATTGGGCATTGGGCTTCAAATATAATATGAAGAGGCATAGGCCAAGTCCATTAAGTAATCTTCATGATAATCACTTTCTTGCGCTAACATAGTGTCATAATAAAAACACAATCATATTCTTACTGACAATATTACGCAAATTGTATCATGATATGGTAACCTTTACTATGTACTGTACGATAACTACAGTTTGGGCGAAAGCGAAGGATCAACAGAAGAATATAGCAAAGTTAGAAAACAAGACGAATAAAATCATTGTTAAGAAGTATTCAAAGTAGGTACAAAATCACAAAAGTATTCGTGATTTTAGTAAAAGTCTTTGTCAAATGTATTCAAGTTCATACATTTTATTCGGCAAGTTTCGCGATACCAACCCATTTACTTAGGAGATATCGTGTTATTTTTGGCCACTGACTCATCGGAGACTTGTGAAGACTTAAATTGATTTGAAATAATAAAATGCGTGTACATTTTATCGTACGTGTTTTACTGTGCGAGAGTGGAAATGTAATTGAATGTCCGTTTCAATTCAATGCTAGAATATATATTTCTATAAATTCGATTTTACAAGTTGTTTACAATTTGAAAAGAATATTCCAGTAAAGAAATAAATAACTTGGTAGTAAGCCTTGTTGAACAAATGATATAATATCTTAAATGAATAGTTGCCTTTAGTTGTGATCCTTTTCGAGATCATCTAATGTACAATTTATTCCGCGTGATGATATCAAAAGTGGACAAATGTGCATTTTGGCATGTTTTATTTATTGGTCCGCTCTCATGTTAAAAACTTATAGCTAGCTAAATAGTCGGTTTAAAAGAGTTCGTAGTTCGTGTTTTTTCTTCTTTTAACCTTTTTTTTGTTTGTTTTTGTATCAGCCCATATACGACCCACTGCAGGGCACGGACCTCCTCTACAATCGAGAGTACGATTGAGTGTGGTTAGGCCATATAGTCCACCACGCTGGCCTAGTGCGGTTTCGCGGACTTTTACATACCATAGAAATTTATACAAATCGCTATGGTATGCAGGTTTCCTCACGATGTTTTCCTTCACCGTTATAGTGCGTGGTGATTGACTATCAATACACACATGACTCCGAAAAGTCAGAGGTGTGCCCTGGGATTTGAACCCGCGACCACCGTGAATATGTAGGCAGCCGCGTCTGGTCCGTTACCAACAGGCCACCACGCACTCACGCGCTCTTTTAACCTTAGATCTTTTAATTACTATTTTGCTGATGCTTGATTTTTTGCCCATAATAGCTTATTGTTGAGCAAGGGACTCCACTATAATTGAATTCGTCTGAGAGGGGATAGGCCATGGTCCACCATCATGTATGTATGTATGTATGTATGTATTGATAGCTAAAGAGCACGCACTTCAACAGTGAAGGAAACATCATTAGGAGACCTGCATACGATGAAGAAGTTAAAAAGATTTTCTATTTAAAGTGAAGTCTGTCAAACAGGCCACCATATGCAATGGCGGAATACCCGTCAACGCAAATGTATGGTTTCGATTTCTATTAACTTAAATCTCGATTCGCCAAGCCACCAGAATTGTGTCGACTGCCGACTATGCCGGAATATAACCATCTATCGTCGGTGGACACACAATTTGTTTTGCACTTTACATATCATGACTTTTCTCATGGCGTAGGTTGAGGTATGAAGCGAGAGGTCGCGGGTTCAATCCCCGCCCCGAGACAAATGATTCTTTAACTGTCAAATATTTTCTTTTGGATCCTGGGTATGGTGACTCCAAAGAGTTTCTCGTACTTTCTGATACCCACGATATAGCACTTCAGATCTTACCGTAGGGTCAATGTATTTATTTATTATGGGTAATGAATTTATTTATTGGTACATAGTAGTCTCTTTGTCGTGCTAGAATAAAAACAAAAACAACTTTAATATTAAAACTGGGCTGTCAACTGTTATATGAAAAACAGAGAGACGCATCATACTAACAAGATACGAAAAGGCTGCGTCATAAAATAAAAAGGTGTCACTTGCTCTGCCACTTCATTGAGACGAAGGCGGGTTGCGCGCGTACGGAATAATACCGCTTCGTAATTTGGCTGATATTTTACTAGGCGTATTAGTAATATTAAGTGCGTGGTATTGGGTTATACGTCACTGCCTACATACTCACGGTAGTTGTGGGTTCAAATCCCAGGGCACACCTGTGACTTTTCGGAGTCATGTGTGTATTGATAGTCAATCACCTTACACTATAACGGTGAAGGAAAACATCCTGAGAAAACCTGCATACGAATTTCTGTCGTATGTGAAGTCCGCCAACCCGCGTTAGGCCAGCGTGGTGGACTATATAGTCCACCACGCCTATAGCTCAACCACTCTCAATCGTACTCTCGATTGTAGAGTAGGCCCGAGCCCTGCAGTGGAACGTATATGGGTTGATACAATACAAAATTAGTATACGAGTATATGTATAAGTAGCACACCAAAAAGCGTATATTGAATTGAAGTATTCTTTTTTCTTTAACACCCAAAACAATTTCAATTTTAAATTTTACACAATGAGTGGTGCAATATTTCATAAATAAAGTACAATATTTATACCTCAAAATATCTAGAATATGAACTTACCAAAAAGTCGTAAAGTATTGCCCTAAAACAAACGAATCACAGCTCGTGTGTACAATAATAACACTTGCTCTATGTGGTTTACTATAAACGCTAAAAAACATGAGTCATAAAACCACGTGACTTGCGATAAAGTTGCGAGTAAGTTGTTGGCGCATACGGCGCGAGTAATGACTGCCAGCTTGTTCACGGTACAGCTTGCTCCACAACGTGATAATGATAAAAAAGATAATTAACGCGTAAAGCTTACTCACCTTGAAAGGTTACATCTGTTGAAATATGCATTTGAGTGGCACATAAGAACACTTGTCAGGCGACACGTGCGTGTCTCGAAAGTGCCGCGACAGCGTACGATGTCGTCGTGGCGCATGCGCGAGTGTCGCGCGGGTGTCGCGTGACGTCACCGCGCCGGCCGCCCGCCAGTCGACATCCACGAACGGCCGCGCCGCACGCCCCGCCCCCAGCCGGCGACATCGCAACACTGACGCGTAAACAAAAATAACACGCCAATATGACCGCGCGTTTATGATAACCGACAGCTACATAAAAAAAATAACAAAAATATATCGCCCGGCATTTTTAATTTCAACAATAAAGTTTGGTGTATTTATTTTACAAAAGAAATTTTTGAATGTATTATAATAATAAGGGGAAAAATAGTCTGTTCGCAACAATACCGGCGACAGTGCTGTGCGTGGACGTGACGCGGCGTTTGTTAAATAAAATATAACAAAAAAGAGAAAAAATATATTGAATATATCGATTGTGAATTGTGTCTTTTTAGTGCCATTTTTTAATAATAAATAAATATAATATAGCCGTAGCGCGTAAACAATTTTTGCCAGTACAAAGTTAAATATCTCATGCCTTCGCCTTTAAACATAGTTATAATATATTAAATTGTAGCTTCGTGTGTACAGTTAGAAGCGCTAGTTAGAGATAAAGTTAGGTACAAAGTTTTTTGGGGTTTTTGTGGGAGTTAGTTGCCGAAATGTCTCTGATCTGTGGAGGTGAGTGAATTTTCTTAACCACCGGTCGTGAAGATTATTTTGAAGATGCATAATATGTTCGCCACAATCTTAAAGCTACGTTCGAAATGTCTCTGGAGTACAGTGGTATAGTGCTATCGTTTCAAATTTTGCGGCAAAAAAATAAATATATTTTCAAAAACTAAATAACAATTGTTTTGGGAATAGAATGCGGGGTGTTGTTTTGGTTATTCTGACAAACGGAGATTTTTGTGTGGATTTCAAGTTGTTTTTATACAATGTTAACGTTTCACAATGAATAAATCTCTTCATCATAAAATCGTATTTCACTCTGATATTTTTTGAGGTTACAGTGAAAACAACTGTGTGATATTATGTTACGAGTACATTTTTTTTTGTTAAATAGTTTGATTCCGTAACTGTTGGTGTTGTTCATTCAAATGAGGGAATTAAATAGCGATAAAAGCTTAAGACTGAGAAAGTGTTAATAATATTCCTCGTATGTGGAATACAGGAGTGATTCAAATTAAATTAATTAAATTATACGGAGAAAATTGCTATCAAAATGGTATATATATCGTGATTGCTATCATGTAAAAAGTTCATAAACCATTACCCGATAAAAATATACAGTGATGGAACATTTTGGAACTCGGCACCAAAAGCAAACAATGTAATTCAATTAATTTGCACCAAAGTGACAAAAATTACGTTTCGTAAAATTACTTTTGAAAGTAAACGGCTTGTAAAAAGACGCCTTTGATAATCTCGCCTCACTCAAATGCTTTGACGTTGAATTAAAACGTGTCCGGAGGTGAATTCAAAGACTTTCCACCGTATCTTAGTTTAGCCCACCAACTTCAAAGTTTCTCCGAGATTTATGACTGCACCAACTATATTTGACCCGGAAATTAATTAGGAACCTCCGGCGAAATTCGAACCCCCCCCCCCACGACCCTCCCCGAAAACTCCGCGGACTGTTAAAATAAACTTTTAAATTGAATTGATACTGTTCTTTGTATAAGATTTTTTGTGAATTCTTGGTTTAATAAAAAAATATTTTTCTAAATTTGTTTTTTCTTTGGTTGTGTTCTAAAATAATATTCGTTTATTAAATACAATAATATATTGACGAGAATCCAACGTAAAAACGTTTTTGACATTTTGAAACTTTCATAGATAGCAATGTTACACATACATACATAAGCACACGCCTTTTTCCCCGAAAGGGGTAGGCAGAGGTGCTACCAGAACACCCACGTTTCGCCTTGTATATTCCGTCCCACGATGTGATAGGGGGCGAGCCTATCGCCATATCGGGCACAAATTCCTGACTCCGGGCTGATAATGAATAGAAAAATCCAATATCACTTTGCCCGACCCGGGATTCGAACCCGAGACCTCAGCTTTGCAATCATACCGTAGTACCACTACGCCACCGAGGCAGTAGATAGCAATGTTAGTTTAGTTTAACTTTCGGTTTATAATATTGTATTTATAAATTTCAACCAGTATTATCTATTAACCAGCAGTGAGTAAAAATGGGTTTAAACTATGAACTTACCACCCAAACACAATGATATTTAAAACATTACAAAAAAAATCGTTGCGTTTTCTTTGTAAAATATTTAGTTGCATCGTGTCTGTAGTCACTAAAACTAACACCTGGCTTCGTTTTCGGCAGCAGTCTGTATCTGTTGATATACCGTGTATAATGCGATGTTGATAGACAAAAAGCCTCCGACTTGGACAAATATAAGACGACGTTAGTAGATATATCTCAAAAGACAACAATGAATCTGTGATAATTTGCAAAATGCCAATGAGTTTGTTGTTAATATTAATAACAATCCATTAATTCAAATATTTTACATTTATCAACATTCGTAAAGATTTTGAATACATTTAATAAAATAGTTCAAATGTCATTCTTACATAATTAAAGTAAATTATTACATTTAATTGATTTGCAACTATTAGCAGTTTGATTGTTAGCTACTTAATAATTCTAGATCATTGAAAGATCGTCTGGAAAAAAATGTGGACAATTATAACACCACCAATAGTAGTGTACATAGACTTTTGTGTTTTGTTTTACATGTGTATGAATGCATTGAATAATGAAGTAAATAAAACAAACTATACAAATAAAATGCCTGGTTGGCTTAGTTGTACTACGGTAGGATTACAAAGCTGAGGTCTAGGGTTCGAATCCCGGGTCGGGCAAAGTGATATTGGATTTTTCCGTTCATAATCAGCCCGGAATCATGAATTTGTGCCCGATATGGCGATAGCCTCGCCCCCTATCACATTGTTTGACGGAACATAAAAAGCGAAATGTGGGTGTCCTGGGAGCACCTCTGCCTACCCCTTCTCGGAAAAAGGCGTGAGTTAATGTATGTACAAATAAAATAAACAATATATTAGACAGCTATCCTCCGCAAACAAAACAAATCCGATCTAAAACCGAGTAGCAACATAAGAATCAGTTTTAAAAGCGTGCCACCGAAACAAAAAGTAAGTTAAACCAAATAATAAGATTTCAATTAAGATAAACCATTTGAATGTGCCGCTTGTAGGAGCAATAATTCGCCGGGTTTCTTGGCAGATGTAGTCTTAGTGTATTAGCTGGGGACAGTGGGCTACCTCCGTCATTGGTGCCAAGTTTCCGGAATGTTTTCGTGTGCTCGAGTGCATGGTTATGCTTATCGAGTTGTTGGTGAATTATTAACACTTTATCGGATACAATTATGTCACGTGAAGTGAGCGGGAACTGTGAAATGAAAGTCTGGTTTCATATCCTTACTGAGATGTAAATATTTAAGATTGTTTGGCATTTCGGTGTTAGCATCAAGGTTTCTTGAAGATTTTAATGCATTTTGGGTTTATATACTCGTAGTGGGAACTGCTATGCTTGTTAGGTATTTCACAGTTCTGAAGAAATAACATTATTAAATTATAGATTCATATTGTGACATTTTACTGGATCGAATTCACGTCCACATTTTTTAGTTTTAGTAAGTTATTGCGTACAAATATTCCATGAGTAACATCAGTAAAAAGCTAAATCGATCAAAAACAAAACATTTTCCCAAACTTCGGAGTAATACAAGGAGCAGCTGCGATAAAAAACGCGTTATTTTTAGCAATATTAAACATTGATATACGATACGATAACACTGTAACCACTCGAGAGATAAATAGTATTTTGTGTACTGATAACAAAAACAATGTGGCTGACATGTTAAAAATTCACGACCGGTGGCCTTTTTACCCGACTGCGCTGGGACGGTTGTTCTAAGACGGGAGACACTGTTGTAACAATGGTCTGGATTGTACATTTTTAAATATGTAATGTGTGTTTGGGATTTCGAGTTTCGCGCACCGTCGCTTAGGGATTGGATTGTATTGAACCTTAAAACTAAGTTTAATGGATTTTACTTTTGTCTTTTTAAAGAGCAGGTTGGATGTATTTATTTAATTGAATCTAAGTATTACAATGTGACTATAAAAATAATAATTCAATTAAATTACAATTGTTGATTAGATTTATGGATAAGCTTGAATTCAAGGTATTATAAATAGGAAAATACTATTATATACACGTGGAAAACCTGTTACAGTGATTCACGCATCTACGTTTCGGGCTGAGTCTTTTTATATCCGGTTTCGAGACAGGCGTTAGGTGGTCGTTGTATCTGTGCGTAGATGTAGTAACTGACTACACTGGGGTTACCATCAAGTAAATCATCACTGGTGTGTCAATTAAAAAAAAAATCACCACGATGACCCATAGACCCTTGCAAAAAATTCGTATTTCGGGATCAGCCAGGGGTTTGGAGTAGCACAACTCCTGAAGTAATCATCTATCCTCGATACCAATCGATCCAGATTACCAAATCTGGCTGGTTGATCCTGCTTACATCTTGTTTACAATGGTCGCTATCTGGGTGGATACTCAGTAGCTAAAAAAATAAATTCATCAACTGGTGTAAACTTATCACCATAACCAAAGGACAGGAAACTCATATTGTTAAATAAATCACTCTCATAAAATGTATACTTAATGGGTTGTTTATTAGTCAAAGACAAGTTTACGTGCTCTTTAAAACGACAAATTAACGAGATACAAAATAATTTATTACAGCCTTCCCTAAAACCAAATATACTATTAATTGGAGGTATATTTTATATGAAAGCGTGATGGATGATAGAGGCAGTCGGGCATAAATTATGATCATATGATGAGCATATGATTTGATATGTGCGCATATTTTACAGAACCGAGCGGCCCGCTGTTGTCGGAGCCTTTGTTGAGTTTGTACAAATCACCTTTAACAGGTATGAACTATTTGTACACGCTAATTTATATCTTAAGTAATTCGTTGTAAGGCGTATAACAGAATATATTTTATTATTGCTTATTTAGAGGTAATTTAGTACATATATGAAACATAATTTATAATTAATTCTGTTATTTTATGACAGTCTCCGTGGCGCAGCTGGTTAGACGCCGGCTGTGAAACGAGAGGCCGTGGGTTCGATTCCCGTACCGAGACTAATGTTTGTGCGAACCGCAGATATTTGTTTGGGGTACCGAAGTCTCTCGTAGTTCCTGATACCCACGACACGACTCGATTTTAGTGTGGGGTCAGGATGTATTTTACTGTTGGGTGAATTATTTTTTAATTTAATTAAGCTCCTTACAGTATGTATACTTTTACTATGAAAATTTACGCACGTTCAAGTATAGGTAAGTAATACTGAGTAGTTCAGCGAAAATAATCAGATTGGTGTGCTTAAAAATATTTACAACAAAATATAATAGTACATTATTCTTCGTTCTATCATTTAGTTTAAGTATATGATTTTTCTTAATTAATGTAAATAAATTGTAATAAATAATTACTTTATGAGAAGTACAGTTATACAGTTATGAAAAGTCTTATTGTTTCATGTGCCATTTTATCAAAGTAAAATGAAACGGCGAAGAAATGTCTGCGGGTAAAATCTGTTCGATTTTGCATGATTCTGGTAATGACGAAATAACACCTCAAGTATTTTTAAATGCGCAACTGCAAGTCCGAACAACATCAAATTTTATCAATAGAAGTCATTTAAATTTTTCTGCACACATTTAACTTTCCCAGTGAAATAATTGTAGGAATGAAATTCCCGCGAACAAATAAAGCGCGAAACCACACATTGCACAAACATTTCAGTACTTCGCAACAAAATCCTTTCAATGTTCAGCTAAAGGGCAAAATGATTTTTTTTAATCTGTGGCGAAAATATCGCGGTGTAAAATGCAGTTATAAAAACTCCGCCGTGGCTTCGTTAAGGAAATGAGTTACATACACACATAGGTAAGCGCTTTGTGTGGCAGTTCTTTGCGATTACCAGCCGTTAGTTCTAACGTCTGGGAATTTTTCATCACCTGATTAGCTTGGGCACGACAATTTTAAAGTAGAACATTTGAAGCCGGGGTTGCTACACAGTCTTATAGAAAATCAGCAGTGGACGTCCTGAGTTAAAAACGAGAGAGAGAGAGTAGAGAGAGAGAGAGAAAGAGAGGTAATTCATAATTAATTGTGACAGACTTGCACGAGTTTTCAACTCTTTGTACAGTGATCGTTATCCGAGCGGATACGATGAACCCACTCGTACCACCAACATGTAAAACCTTGTCAGAAATAAACGTACCTCAACATAGATCATACACATTGTATTATTTAACAACTGGCACCGCAATTCTGGAAACTTACTGCGTAATTAATTCTCCAAGGGAGTGGATGTTAGTTTTAATTCCTTCTCGGATGACATCACCCAATTGTCGACGTCATTAATTGTGTAAGAGACGTTGTTATATTACAGTTGTGAATTGTTAGATTCTGCAGTCGATACGGGTATCACTCGGGTGTGAGCTTTTTTTATTATCACCCGATGGCAAGAATCGTGCCTATAATTGCGTGGTACACTGAGCTCGACATACTGAGACATTAGGTGGTATATCTCTTTATGTTCAGTGAACACAGGTTGTATCGGTTCCTGTGCAAAGTGACAATTGGATTTTCCTATTCATTATCAGTTCGGAGTCAAGAATTTGTGCCCGATATGGCGATAGGCTCACCTCACACATTGTCCACAATGTGTGAGGTGAGCCTCGCTTTATATGTTCATTTCCAAATGAACATATAAAGCGAATCATGGGTGTCCTAGTTGCACCTCTGTCTACCCCTTATTGGAAAAAGGCGTGATGTTTATGCATGTATGTTACACAGGCTACAATGTCCTATAAACAGGAACACAAGAGTGAAATAACTCTATTGTGTTGTGTCTGGGCTTTAGAAATGGACAAAGTAGTGGGCGTTCGAGTACCCAAACGGCTTTTAGCAATCAGCTACTAGCTAGTATCTAGTTTGTGATTGATTTTGACTATACTCTTTAGAATTGGCTTAGCGATGTTAATTAAAGTTGAACCGCCTTTTAATATAATGGATTTTAAAATTGAAATATCGGGGAATTGACTGATTGCACTCTCGTAAGCCAGGGAAAAATTATTTAGTTGTTGGGAAATATAATCACCACTCAAACTGGTTTTCGACTTAAAATAAATCTTTCTCTCCTTTATTTGGGTATGAAAACAGCCTTACACTAATTGAGTTACAAATCCTTCTCATTATAATGTTGTGTAAAATACAACAATGATATTTCTGCTATAACGATATTTTCATTAGGTACTAAGAAAATAAAAGCAAACCATGATTTCAATTAAATTCACGATATTTGTTTCATTATGTACTGTACTGTACTGTATCAGCCCAGATATGTCCCACAGCAGGGCACGGGCCTCCTCTACAATCGAGAGTACGTTTGAGAGTGATTAGGCCATATAGTCTACCAAACTTGGCTAGTATGGGTTGGCGGACATTTACATACCATAGAAATTTATACACATAGCTATGGTATGCAGGTTTCCTCACGGTGTTGTCATTCACCGTGAAACGTCTGGGGATTAACTATCAATACACATTACACATATGACTCCGTAACGTCAGAGATGGCCCTGGGATTTAAACCCGCGACCACCGTGAACATGTTTGCAGCCGCGTCTGGTCCGTTACCCAGGTCACTTCGCACTTATTACGATAATCACTAATTCCTATAAAGGAATCTGAGCTTCAATAAAAACACTTAATTTAGGAGTATATCGAACGGACGAGACGGAGACCATAAGACATAAACTGATTTTTCAAAGCTCCCTGTTTATTCGTTATTAATATTTACCGTTCATTTGAACCGTGAAAGAAAGCAAATAAACTGGCATATACGTGAAAAGTGAGTTTGAGAGAGCTTGTGACGTCCTCCAACCAGCACTAGGTCAGCCTGGTAGACCTACGTCCGACCCATCTTTTTATCCTGACACGGCTAAGCACCTGCACCACCATAATGTACCTGTTTGTAGGTATCTGCAGCTCAACTAGAGTACCACCGACATGAGATGGTTGTCTCTCACCAGCCGACACAATTATGCTTGCCTGATTGTATCTGGATACAGCAAGAACACGAGATCAAATACACATATACGTTACTATGACAGATTCTTTACTGAGTATGGTTGTCGCTATCTGTAGGATTCGAATTACCCACCACCTCGACCGTAGATCTGTGTCTAGCAGGTCATGTGTGGGCTGGTGTTATATCGTCATACAACGCAGACTGGCTGCAACATGTGCTAGTATTCCACACATATAAACACGGCGCGGCGAACGTCGCATCGCAGCCTCCTTGCAATTCAATCCTCTAGACATTTTAATTACGAAGATAAATTCTGCAAACAGCTTGAAAACCTAGAAAAAGTTCTGAATTTGCGAGGGAACACGTAAGCCTGGGTTTGATTGTGGTTTAGTAAAGTGTAAGCGGTTAGGATATCCGTTTCCGCCGGATAGGCGCCGTCCTACACAACCGTGGAAAATCCTTCATAGCAAACCACGCAAGTATTGGCTTTCGGGTTCAGCCTCTTTCAGGTCCAACAAGCCTAGCCGGAATCGAAAAGGCCGTCGTATTTATGTGGACCGACAAGAGATTACCATTTTCGATGTTAAATACTCTATGTGAATTCCACTTCACTTACTTTAACGCGCCAGGTTAAAGAAACAATATCTGTACATCGGAATCAATCTATTCCTATTGCAAGTCGAACTATCTATACGCCGTCTCTCTTTTCTTCCCTCTTTTCCACATTTTAAAAGACTGGCAATGTATTTACGCGGCTTGTGTCACTATATTGATGGACAAGAAGCGTGTATGTGTTGCCAACCGATGTTGTGGGTTCTATTCTCAGGTCAGGCATAATTGTATGTGCGCTAGTGGACCCATAGTGGTTCAACTTGCACCTAACGTCTAATAATAAACTGCATATTTTCATTTTCATTTCATTCATAATGGTCTCGCATATTAACATTATGAAGTTAAACAATTTATGTTTCTTATATTTCTATATATTTCTTATCACCTAAACTTTATCTGTGCCAAATCTCACTCCTCCCAGCAGAAAATATTCCTAAAAACGTATCAAAAGTCTTGGTATCAATATATATTATTTACATAATATGCTACACATCATCTATATAAATAAGTTACCGGGAGCAGCGAAGCAAAATATCTTGAAAATCACAAAATGCACGGTTTACATAATTTTATTGGGTACACACGTCGGCCCGACTGTGTCATCAATCATGTGCCTTTCAATTTATTACAAAGTGCCTAAACGGTTTCGGCAGGGTTTAACATTTTTTTCAATTTTTTTTCACGACCAAAATTTTTCGACGATGCATTTTCAAGATAAATTCTACACGGGCTTTGCATTGTAATTTTGGCAGAACTTTTCCGGCTGGAAGTACAGAGTCGAAGTAATGTGAGTTTGAATTTAAAGTCTATTTTTTATTATAAGCATATATGTAATTGTACATTCTAAAAAAAATTACCATAGAAAGAATAAACATAGCCCCAGCCACGTACTAAAAACAGTGAACCGGAATCAAACAAATATACATACATTATAACATACATTTTTCTAGTCTAGGGATCGAACACAGGTTTCACAGCCAATCTCCCGGTATTTATACTTGTATTATCTAGAAGTTTATTTCAAAAGGGACCCAAAGAGGATAAAAAGCATGCACCTTAAAAGCTATTGCCGACGAGACCGATTGTTCTTCACTTGTCTGAAAGTGGTATAAAAACTGGAATAGTCAGGTAATTTAAAAAAAACACATTTTTTGCGACCTAAATCGGTTTATTTCTATAAGAAAAAATAGGGTGTAAGAGGGCACAGCAAAAAAGAGAGAAGTACAATTTCACATCGGTTACTATTCTAATATCATTATCATCAGCCCGTTGCAGTCCACAGCTGGACATAGGCCTCTCCCAAGGTACGCCAACGAGCCCGGTCTGCTGCTTTATGCATCCAGTCGCTACCGGACCTCTTATGCAAGTCGACCCGCCCTCTGGTCAGAGGATTATTATAGCATTTTGTAACTCATATTTTCAGAAAATATGTATATAGGTTCACTAATATGAATTAGATTACCATTTTTTCCGTTACATTTCACAATTAGATGGTGCCCGACGAAATTATGAGAATGGAAAGAGTGATGATAATTTCTTTCAGGAACAATAATTACACTGTCGGCTCTGTGTGCGTGGGTGGAAGCACTTAAAAGACAGCTGTTTTATGGAATAGGGGACAAACGATTAGTCACACCAGAGATATCAAAGCTTAATTGTTTCTTATGTAATCGTTGGCATCTCCGCTAAACCCCTTTTGATTAACAATATCCAACAACAAACAGCATAAAGATCCCAAAACTAAAGAGATGATTACTGGGACATAATCAGCGCGGTCTACGGCCGACCGCACGCAGATAGCCTCGTTCATTCATTCATCCGTTCATTCGTTCAGCTATTTCGATGACGCGCTCCCACCGATATTTATTGCTTTGTGGCATTCATTAACCGTTCACTTTATGTGTTTCCATGTCGAATGGTCGTATGTCTCGCCAATTTTATTGTAGTTGAATTTTTTATGAGAACGCAGGTCAATACAGATATTGTGCGGAAATAATGTTTTAACCAACGTAATCGTAAGCATGTCGCGTTCTAAACTCATTCGGTGTTGAGAAAGCCGGCAAAATTATGTGGGCCAACAATTGATAACTAACTATTTCTCGTCAGTGAATATTCTGTTGGAACTGCACAGCACTTAGCATCAGATGCATTCACACTTTGTCGTACTAATATAACAAAGATGGATTTTCTATTCATTACTTTTTATTTTCTTACAAAATGTTTCCTTAACCCAGTTGAGTCTCCCTGTTCTACAAAACAATTCACTACACCTTTCTGAGTCAACACTGCGCCTTTTTTACCGTTACTATTTTTGTTACATTCAAATATATATTGTTATCCAAACTCTGGGTTCGATTTTCATTCCGGCCTCTTTCGCATAAGCTGGTTGATTAGGAAAACAGTATATGTTGTGTATTGAATTAATATATAAAATCACGTAGAATTCCACGTGTTATTTAAGAGAACCAGAAGATTACTTAAAAGAAGGCATTCAACAAATCGACAAAAAGATCCGATCGAAAGCTAAACCCGTACTTTTTTCAACAACCGAATAAAAGATATAACAAAAGAGACCGCCGCAGCCCAAATCAAATATTTTAGTTAAAGAAGATCAAATATTGGAATTGAGTCAACATCTCGCTCGGGGCTATAAATAATAGAGGTTATCCGTTGTGAAAATCGGCAAATTTGAGCGGGCCATACAAAAGTTGGACCATTAAGAGACGCTGTGAAGGTACGTTTGCTGATAGGCGAGGAGTTACAATTGATGGAATTCACTTAATGTTTTAATTCTGTGTAACTGAAACTTTGTGTTGGAGAGTTTGAGTTGTCTTTTACAATGCTTTGTTAAGGCTATTGTACAACGTTAATGCTAACGATTAATTAATTAAGATTCAAATGCTTCATGTCGAAGTATTTCCTCTTTTGTTAAAACTTTTAAGAACGGGCTGGTAGAAAATACACAGTATAATTTTTGACGTATTAAATTTTGCACGTGAATTCACTGTACAGGGTCACTTTCAAATATTTACAGGAGATCTAAAATCATGAATATAGTCCATTAGTACTTTCAATTTGTTTTTTCAAATATTTTATATTTGTTATCCTCACTAAATAAAATACTTACAATACGAAAGACCATTATAAGCTCATTCATGATTAAACTACATAGACATAGAAAGGCGCGTGAATCGGTTAAAAAATGTGCAGTCGTTTAAAAAAACCCTAGACAGGTAGGAAATTATATTCATTATTATTTATTTGATATTTATTACAGTCATTGGTTTGCCAGATAAATACCGTGACGAATATATGTGTATAATTAATTGTTATTTCGGATAACAGATTTTTCTGTTGATCGACACAGTGTCACTGGTTTATCCGTCTTAATACTTGTAAATGTCTTTGATATTTAGATGTTGATCCCATATTTTCTATCACTGTTGTGTGGTAATTGATTATAATCAATACACACATGACACAAAAAAGTCAAAGGTGTGCCTAAGCCACCACGCAATTGTTGTAACAATGTCTAGAGAAAAAAATTGCAACTCCGCGACTAGACAGTGCAGCGATATAACAAAGTATTTCCAAGCGAGAGTGCATCTCCTCGCCTGTCATACGATTTTTAACCTTAATGTGAGAGCACAAGAATTCTTTATTGTCAAGCGATTTTTATTTTTATTTTGAAAAGTAAAATAATAATTGCTGGTTCATACACATTATCGTAGAATTCGATTAATAATTGTATTATTTAAGAACATGGGAGAGGGCCGATTAGTCTTAAAAACATTGTCTCATCTAAGATTACTATTATTGGTATGTTTATTGCAATTAATCATAATTTATGTATTCAAACATTTTTTTGTAAATTAATATCTGTCAAAAAATGTATATGATAGGAAATTGTTACCTCTAGCCAAGAAAGCTCAAAAATGTCATACTCAATCGGTTGTTAAAACATTCAATCGGTGCCCCTTTTGTTACAAACAAGCAAAGGAAAGTTTTACGGTGAACTAAGCTCCTGGCATTCCCTAAGTCTATGAGTGGCGGTAGTTATTTTTTCTTAAGTGGGCCGCGAGCTCGCCTGTCTACGTAAATAATTAATAATCTAAATTACAATTTACGTATTGTAATTTTTATTAGTAAAATACAAATAAAAATACATTTTAAAAATGTAATTTGGAGACTGATTTAACATTTTTTATCCTATAAATTGCAAGAGTCTTTGTTGGATATATTAGATGAAGTTAAGGTTTTTTAGAATACATATAAAAACGGAGGATCTATTAAATTCATCACTATTGTACTGTGTTCATAAAAATATCTTTATAAGTCAGCTGATCCAAGTATTCGAACGACGTTATTCGGTCTATTGTTACGAACACAGCAGCCGAAATATAAAAGTCCAAAACAGTCACACAAGTAGAGATCGACTCAAGCCGAGATCTCGAGAAATTTCAATTATCGCCGGCGGGCCGCAGGTCGGCAAGCCACTGAGTTTTATTCCCATCAGAATTAAAGCTCAAATGGAAATAGCATTTTATAATTGTCTCCGATTTGCAGATAGGGCGACGTTTCTCGTTTTATTGCGCGAATCACGCTGGCTGCGGGGAATTAGTTAGATTTTTCGTTTGGACTTCATAATGGATTTTTTTCGTGTGAATAATTCTAACGTTTATTGTCTCACGCCGCAAATGGCAAAGGTCAAGAAAATCTGCTGCAGCACATATTGAAAATAAAGGAAATTCACGGAGAGCGAGTGATTTTGGCTCGGCGGTGCTGCCAAACGTTTTCTTAACGACAATGATAATGTTTTAGTAAATTCCTCCCGAAAGCATTACAATTTCCCACATTGTGTTCTTCGGGGTACATGTTCCAAATAATTGAATGAAGCGAAGCTACATACAATTTTGATATATTTTAATTAAATAAATACGTACGTAGATCAAAGTTTGAATTGTTCAATAGTATTTAATACAAAATATCAAGCGACTATATTTGGTAGATATCTAGGTTGTTGTTTTTGTTAAATATAGCCGCTAAACTATATCAGTATTATTTCTGATCTAGATTAAACTGTTGTTGAAGAATTCTATCTTCAAATTTCACTAAATTAATGTGGCTGAGGTCGAAGTCTATAACATAACCAAGAAAAAGCTTGTGTTTTGACAAATACATAGAAAATGTATGTATATTATGTATTTAACAAATATCCAAACGTACTCGCTGGCAAAATTTAATGTAGATTGGTTGCTTGTTCGAAGCAAATCTAAATAGGTTTTACAATATTAGTATAAAAGCCGCAATGTATTATGTAATGAAGACATTTTTAGAGCTAAAGAAATGAAATGGTAACAGCCGATGCTTCATGGGTTTGGTAACGGTCCAATCATTTGATTCGATATTTTACGACGTTATTGCATGACAAGTGTTCATACTGGCTAATGCCTTCCTTTACTTAGATATTTGCTAATATAAAGATCTAGGTTATAATCATATATATTTCAGTAAAGTGTGTCATACTAGGTATTGTTATCACATTGGACTGGTAGATGAAAATAAATTATAGTCCCTCTGTCTCGTTGTTGATACTTTAATCAGAAGTGGCATAAACTGCTAAGAAAGTTATCTTGGGTGCTATCCCAGATTCAGTAATTTTACTTTACAATACGTATATTTTCATAACAAATTTTCGCATTTTTCATTTCGACTGCCTCGGTGGCGTAGTGGTACTACGGTATGATTGCAAAGCTGAGGTCTCGGTTTCGAATCCCGGGTCGGGCAAAGTGATATTGGATTTTTCTATTCATTATTAGCCCGGAGTCAGGAATTTGTGCCCGATATGGCGATAGGCTCGCCCCCTATCACATCGTGGGACGGAATATACAAGGCGAAACGTGGGTGTTCTAGTAGCACCTCTGCCTACCCCTTCAGGGAAAAAGGCGTGTGGTTATGTATGTATGTATGTAAGTTTTCGCATGAATTATAAGGAGATGAAATTTCTACGGTATGTAAAGTCCGCCATCCCGCACTAGGCCAGCGTGGTAGACTATAATATGACCTAGCCCCTTTCAATCGTACTCTCGCTTCTAGAGGAGGCCAGTGCCATGCAGTGGGACCTATGTGAGCTGATAATATCTTGACAATAATTACATAGGAATATGATGCCTACCAACCCGCACTAGGTCAACGAAGTACACTCCAGCTAAAATTATAGAGAAGGTATGTACCAACCAGTAGTAGAGAGACAATTTAATAGCAGACCTGAAATTACTATAGTATTAAGACCTAGCATTCTTTCCGAGCTACGCGATGATACTCATAAAATACAAAACTAATTAGGCAACCTACATTTTCGTGCGAGCGGAACAGCGTTCAGCCGCTAGTATTTATTAAACATCGGCTGTTTGTAGAGGGCGTTACGTCACCGCCGTAGAGTGATTGGTTCCAGTACATTATATCGTCCAAATTGCTTCTCTCCCGTTTCGGCAACATGTTTATGTGACAGCCATACTATACGTGCGCTCGCGTTTGTTTTTCATATATTTTTCAGTTGTTTTTCAAGCCTACGGCTATCTGGAATTAAGATCTGTTTATTAGGCAACATTCGAGCCAAAAGGTAGAGTTATTGGTTTGTTTTAGTCGTGTTAGTCGCTGAGTGGACTATAACTTTCGATATGTGTCGCCTATGCCATATTATTGTAGTTATATGTAGAAACAATATGAGCTCTCGTTTGTTTCCTGGACTATTAGTGTAGGCAGAGTCTTAAAGCTGCCAAATGATGCTACAGAAATAAACATTTTACTACTTCAACGGTTTTTCAAATACTAATACTAAACTAATACTCGTAATACTTTATGTATATTAGTTTTGTTTCCATTTTTACCTTTTCTCAATAAAATATTATCAGCCGAAAGTGTTATACTGCTAAACGATTGGGAAGGGTTTAGACTTTAGTCCATGGCTTAGTGCAAATTTATGTCGTTTTTGTACATTTCCAATTCTCGTGAAGCATTCATAGGTATGTAGATTTTCCAATATCATTATCCTCGCTCTTGAGCTGATCGATAATTATTTATGAATAAACATTTCAACTTCAAAAATTGGAAGTTGTGGGCCTTAGATTCGAAGCTTTATTTTAGTACATTTGGCATCCAACTACCCTATCACATTTTTTTTAATACAATGAATCGCGAGAAAAACATGTATTTCGCCTGATAGTAAGCGATACAATTGCTCATAGACAGTGGCAAATCCAAATAAAACCATGAATTACAAAGCAATGCTTGGCATTCCACTGCGCTCGCTGAGACATAATATGTTAAGTCGCATTATGTCCAGTAGTTACTCTGGCTATAATATCTTTCAAACCGGAACACAACAGTGCATTAACACCCACTCGATTTATGTATATGTTCTATCTCAAATAATGATCCTAAACAGGTAAAATACCTATATCAGCCAATTTTCTTTAAATAATCACAAATTTTCCTGGCAGATAAAACCATTTAAAATTTCGTTTATCTAAAGATTTTATTAATGAAAAAGGTTACTCAACGAAATTTATTTGACAGAGATACGATTAAAACTGCCCATAGATCAGAGAGTAAGCAATACTTTTGGTGTAGAGTCATTAAAATAACTCTTGGAGTCCGAGTGTAACCGCAGTTCGACGTGATCGCACTGATGTCTTATTTATTTCACTATGGAGAGAGATTCGTGGCAGCGCTATATTTATTGGCTGTCGTCACGAATAGGGCGGTGAAGTTTCGGCTTGGTGGCGCCGAAGGAGAGAATTTTCGGGTGTTACTATGTTTCGGTCATGTTTTTTTTTGCTATAAAAGACCTGACAGACCGAGGAGCCAGCTTTAAGTAAGCATTTGTAAAAATATCGTCAACCTGAAATTAGTTTATTTCTCAAAATTGATATTGTCAGATAAGGAACGCATCGTCAATTGCCAAGAAATACATATATACCATTATTATTATACCCTTTTACAACAATATACATACATAGCGCCGACATTTTTTTAATGTTTCCAGGTGAAGCAAGAGCTAATGTGCTCAGAATATTACGACTTAACTCCTGCTGTTGATAGTCTTTATAACAATAATAATACAAGATTCCTCATAAAGCTGTTGTTATGACTTTAATAGTACACCTAAGAATAGCATTACTACTTGGAAATTCAGATAATTACTCCCACATTTAGCTGAGATAAAGAGCCGTAAGAAAACACCTAATAATTTCTCTCTATTAATAAATAGAACGCGGGTTATTTGCACAAGTATTTTCTTAAATATTCAGCGAGATATTAAGTCAAGTCAGTTTAATAGTTACTTGAACGGTTTCGTGGAACGTAAGATAATTTTGTACGTGCGATATTGTGTAATAGGTTTGATAAGATTGTTTGAAAGAAAAGTAAATAATTTACTTAAGGAAGGTCGCTGTGTCATACTTAAACACTATGTAAAGCTCTCTGTAGTTCACGAAACGTACAAAAAGGAGCAGTTTCTTTCCTTTTTTGAAAAAAAAAGTAGACTCGGCACGTTTTGTAATATGCAATTTTTATGATGATAAATGACGGTTAGGATTATAAGACGTCATATTAACAGATAACGGACATTATTCTTCCCTATCCTTTACCGGTCTAAAATTCCCAATATATTTAGAGTTTACAGTAACAGTGTTAAAATAATCATCGACTGAGTAGATATAAACATGATAGACACGTGACGTAGTTATACAGAACGATGCAAAAATTCGTGCAGCCGAAGCCGAACGGCTCCCATCACTAGTGTCACGTTTGCACGAAGATTTATTCCGACGCGCGGCGGTTATGTTATCGTCGGTTATCGGAAAAAACTCCCGACTGATATCGACGGAACGGTTTTTGCTCAGTTACACTCCAGTAATCATTGTATTAAAACCGTTGAAAACTGTTTCGATCGCTCTTTGTTTATAAAGTATATTTTCGAAATGGTTCTTTTAAGCTCCGATGGCACAGTAAGATATGGATGCATTCTTCATTTAACGTTGTGTAATATAATATGTTTTGTTATATTATATTACATAATACGAGTATAATATTATATGATTGAGCATTATGACGAAATAATCAAAATGTATACACTAATGGTGGTAAATGTAAAAAAAAAACATATATATGAAGATTCTGAAATCATCGAGGATAATAATAAACATTTTAATATATTGAGCAGAAGTCAGTTTATTACCCGTGACGTGCTGCTTGTAATTTATTTTTACAAAAATCTTATTTAAACTCTCACATAAGCGCATTCTTTGTTCATTAATATAATTAAGAAAGTATTCACTGCATTCCTTTAATTTATATTTTTTGTATTATATACGCAATTTTCAAGTTTCAGTATTAAAGGGAAAACATTTTACTAAAGTAACAAATATTTTTTGGATCATCCTTTTTAATGCACAATTTTAGGCAAAGAGCAACATTTCCAAAGAGTTTCAACATTCGACGGGCCCAATAATTATAGTGCACAGTTTGTCGTCTCCGGTTACAAAGAGCCTAATAGGTATGTTAATACAAAGGCTTTCTCCTAGGCACAAACGCAGGAACTAGTGTTTAAAGCTGGCCAATTTTCGTGCTGTTTTTTTGGTTCAATTTGAGTCATTTTTGTTTTCTTGTTGAGTATTTTGCTGCTTGCAATTATTATTTTACGTTGTCGTAACTAACTATACCTTATTTAAATTGTATTGCATTTATATCAAGTAATGTGTTTATTTATATGGACGCTCGTTAAGTTCTTTAAGTATTGTCGGGTTTAAATAACAATAATAAAAAGTATATGTAGAGGTAATTTTTACCTAAGAGTCTGCGTTAAGTTTGATTAAGTAGAAAGGTACGTCCTTAAATATGAATTATGTTGTTGTCAATTTAACGTATGGAATAAAAAAAATCTAACTGAAACCATATTAGTGTTATTATTACTATACATTACAATATCTTTTTGCAAATAAATAAATAAAAAGTCACTTTTTTAATAAAAAGCCAATGTTTTTTTTGTAAAAACACCACTAAAGCCAGTTATGAAACTGATTTAGCTCGTGTCGACCATTTCACCTCAACTCGCCTCCCCGCGATAACATCTGCAAGATAAAGCTTTTTATCTTAATTTTCAAGATAAATAGCATCAATATTTAAAAAGACTTTACCATAAAGTCCAACCGAGCTTACCTTCCCAGAGCTTTAACGCGCACCAACAAAACAATGTAAAGTTTCGCACATAAAAACTCAAAAGTGCTTCTTGTTTTTTACAACAGTTTAAGGGCCAGATCTGCATCTATATGGCTGATACAGTCGGGCAACCTTATCTTTAAGATTTGAGCATCGTGTTTAGTCGAAAGTTAAGGCAATTTATACAAGATATTAAATTAAACCAGTAATCTTTTACCTTTAATCTTATATTAATTGGCAATTTATCGTGCGTTACTACAAATTAAAATGTAGTGAAAGAGAGTGCCAATTTATTTGAAGTTAATTAAGTTCTAAAATTAAAATTATTTTACAAATCCTATAGTATAATCGTTGTACAGACATTATTTCATCATTGTATGAGTAGATTCAAACGCAGCAGATTCCACCGCACATACTGCAGAAAACGATAGGATCGCCGCATAGTTGTCGGTTTGGAGACGGTTTGTATTCCTATTCGCCAGTGTTTTGGACCAGGTGATATTTTCACGTCCATTCAGAGCACGATTGTCACACGCATTTCGATTTTCAGCGAAATTTTCCCTAGAATATGGTTGTACACAAATTATCTGTACTGGTATAAGTACGACCAATATTACTTCCTATATACTTATATCAAGGGCTCCTTGAAGTAAATTTATAAAATTTAGCCAATAAAAAAATATCATCGCAGTCAATATTCAAATGTTTTAAAATAAAGTCTGCCCCGAGAACACCGAATTGTTGGTTTAATAAGTTGCCCAATAATGTAAAAATTTGATGGGGTCCCCAATAAATTTAGATGTAGTCAAAATGGAGTGTACTTTTCAAAGACATAAAGCGGAGATGAGAATGTCGCTTGGGGTAATGCCAGACGTCAATGTATACAAAAACTTTTCCTATTTAGACTTTGTGATCCATTTCTACGTTGCGTCGGTTTGTTTTTACTTGACCCTTGTCTATTATAATTGGGGCACGGCGGACCCTAAAAATTGGTAGGAGTTATTTTATGTCTTAATTTTTATGCTAAATACTGCCTTAAATACTTGTATACTTGTAAACTTCGCGATTTCAACATTCATTGGGTTGTTTGTTTTATAATTTTATCATATATTGTGTATTAAATATTCTCAAATGATTAAAATATCTTCTTCATAGTAGGCTCTGAAATCATCCTGCATACATAATTTCCGTACCTTATGACTATTCAAAATGAAACTTTAAGCTTGATCATTCACGCCCTAAGATAAATACAAGGCATCTACTAGTGCCACTTAGAGTTTGCTAAGCTTATTTCCGATCGAATGACTGATTGGAGGTGAAAAACTTACATAATGGAAACTCCCTAACCTGAGATTCGAATTTAATACCTCAAAACTTACATTCCACAAACACTTGCCAATGAAGCGTTATTTAAACAATAACATCTTAAATATTCATATGCATTAATTCAATAAGTACAACAATTATTAAACACAGACGTGTAATACACTGATTTCAATAAACAGCGTAGTAGAGATGTCTACGTACCGCTACGTAACTCCGTAGCGCGGCGTAGCGGTCCTTATCGAGTGAAGTGGTTCAGGTATTCTCACCATCTGAACGCCACAATTAGGCACGCCGATGGCACTCGATCCCGACTGAGGGACGCAATAATGGGCCGCAAATAATCTGGCTCTAGTGTCTCGACCAGGCGGGGGTACAATGAGGAAGATTTCAAATTGTCACGTGTGGGATAAACAGCATTCACTTGGGATTTTGAGTACTTATGTAGTGACGCAATAGGATTTTATGATTTTTAGAATATTATTAATGAGTATTCATAAGGAAAATAATAACAGATATGTTGGAACATGTAAGTAAAAGCGCACACTTCTCTGCATTTTTTTCGTACTTGCAGTTACTAAGATAAAGTTTCTTTTTATAATTCGTTTTGAATTAAGGATTTTATGTAATTTTTTACGATAGGTTAATTTTTTTACCTTTAATAACATCTTGATTGTCATATTTTAAGACAAACACATTTTAGAAGCAACATCACGTTGTATCATTATCGATGATTCTAACTGAATAAATATATTTCACAGTGGATTGATAAAAATCTAATTGATGATTATTTATTCAGCCAAACTTTTTGAATATTCCAATGAATATTGCTTTCTTTTAATTTTTTTGTATCTGCTTTTATAAAGTACCATGGCCATTAGAGCCAAATAGGGTTTTCGAAAAAAAAATCGAAAAAATTCCACGGGAAAAGTACGTGAAGACATGATAGTTATTATCCACTTTGGGTGTAATTTTGTTCTTCCACAAATTCCGCCGTCACTTAAAAATATTTTAAGCGTACCAACGACGCCATTACGATTAAAATCACGTTGGGTCTCCTCTTGGATTTACACAAACCCGCATTTTACACTGATGTCTTTTCTACCGTCAATTGTTTATGAGACCAGTTACACGTGAAAGAGGTTATCTTTTATTTAGAATTTAAGGGGCATAACGCATTATTTTACTTATTTTCCTGAATATACATATTCATCGTAAAATCATATGTGATTGGGCTCGATCGAGGAACAATGAGAACAGGTATTTAGAAGAAAGTAGTTTAGACTACAAAACGTATTGCAAGAATAGAACGTGACAACAGCATAATTGCTCCGATTTATGATATAATCATCTCAATGTGGCATCAGTCAATGCTCAATCTGAGCTGCACTCAGATTTAATTATAATGAAAACACTTCAAACGATGCAAAATTTCTATACATGGTGCAAACTCGTTAAACCCTATATACTAGAACCTACTATGTACAATAAAGTGTCGTATTAATACAACAAATAGTACACACCGGGCGGCAGTCGAGTCACAATGTTTAAATTTTGAAACAGTGCAATATAGGAGGAGTCCAATCCACTTATCATCGTCTCGGATACTGTTTGCTCTGGCAACATCGGCCCACGTGGAAGAAATAATACTGGAAGCGGTACATACTGTTCCAACCATCTTCCTATTTGCTTTATGCCAAGTCTTGTTCTATTTATTTTTATATCTTCCCTCGTATTTACTGATTTCAACGTCTGTGTGTTTCTATTTCAAAGCGCACGAGTGTTTGATGTTCTTTTATTAGATGTCAATAATTACATTGTTGCGGTTTGTAAATTCTTTGTTGGTTTCGTAGTTTGTAGTCTCATATGAATATCGTCGGGACTTAGTCACAGATGTATTGTTCGTGTCTATGTTTCTAGTTATCTGTTTTACATTCTTACATTATTTTATCTGCACAAAGCAGACATTTACGATTTATTTTTATAACCAAGTTGTCGTTAAAACTTTCTGAAAACCTATCATTCTTATTATTCTGCATCTCTAAAATTTGGTTATATTTTATATTTGTACTCGTATAATATATATTTGGAAAGGTTATGTATTATTTCATAATTAGGTTCCTGAATAACTCTTTAAATAGTAATTGTTTTCTTAAAATTGTTTATTGTTTAAAATTTTACAATTTCCTTATACGTAAACGAAACGCCACGTAGTCGGTACATTGAAAAACATGTTAATTTCTTTTCAATTAATGTTTGCAAAAATAGTAACCTACATCTTATTTTTTATTACCCTATAAAAAACTAACGAAAACATAAAGAAACTTTACTTTCCGTATTACAAGTCAAGGTTTAACCAGGCTCAAAAAACAACCTCGTACTACAGTTTTTACCATACCAACCTATAACACGACGTAAGGCTACGAAAGTAACAATAAAGAACAAAAATAGATTGTGCCGTGGTGACATAATCTGCTTATTCTATGTCATGTGTTGTGGCCAGTTGCCAATTTTTATTGTGAGGACACGCAGAGCGCTCTAATGACAGGTTTGTGCCGTTGACCACTGCGGTGCCTTTAATTTTCCTTTAACTAACCTGCCTTGTGTGCCATGGAGCTCTTGATGGTGAATGCGTCATAGACCAACAGAGATTTTTTTTAATGAGAAGATACGGTTCGTTAGCTCTCCTGTTGGTAAGCGTCATAGCTTTGAACAGGCCTGACACTATTTAAAACTTATTATAAAGCTGAGGATGTGCACCACTCGTGATGCGTTTAAGATGCAAGTTCGAGACTTTTTTGGAGACAGAATAGCAGAATCTACACAGTAGTTTTGTATGATGCATAATGGGTTGTATTTTATTTATATATTTTTTCATAGTTGCTTATATATTTATTATGTCATTTACGCACCTACTTAATATCATCTCTGCTTCACCCTAGGTTCGACTGGGAGGAATTGCCTCAGGCATGAAGTCCACTTATACATCATTTGTATAAAGTGTAAATAAATAAATAAATAAATAAAGCACCGCATGGAATGTTGTCTCTTAATGCCCAGTAATCGCTGGCTACTGGGTTCTTCAAACCGGCACACACTGCTGCTTGGTTGCAGAAATAGAGAAAGCGGTTGTTCCCAGACGGCTACTTACAGACAAGAGTCATAGTACCAACTGGTAAACCTGACCTTAGATTTGAAGTGCCGGTCAATCAATGGGCGATAGTCTCGGTGTGATTGCAGCTAACTGCCGATATATAGGTCGCGGCTTCGAGCCAGACACACCTATAACTTTTTCAATTAGCCCTATAGCCATAGTTAGATGCTCGCTTTGGCTGTGATGAAAAATATCACGAGGCAAACTGTATTATAAAATTTCTTCACAAAACTATCTGAAGTATCCAAAGTACGAGAATATGCAAGAGTATTTTACAAATGAGCCTACATTTTCACGCCCGATTTTGATAATAGCTTAGCTAGCCGTTATGGAATCATAAGCTAAATGATTCGTGTGTATAATACTTAATAAGTTGTTTTGTCGACCTTACGTAAGGATTTGGATAAGAGCAACGAGAACAAAACGTTATTTATTTTAGTGACGAGAGTCGACGAGAGACGAACCATTCAGAGTTCTGTGTAAAATATTATCATGTCAATAAGATATTTGTTTGTTGATATCTTCCAAAATTCGTACAAAAACGGCTCATCCACATTTGTAAAAATGTTAAAATACCTCAGTCGCATCCAGAGACACCAGAGCTTGGAACAGTTGTAAATTTCTAAGATGCCTTAAATTCTGTCGGTCCACTGGAGCGCAGTTCACAAGAAATGACACCTGCGCCGGGCGCACTTCAACAAGTCCCCGAGGGATTGTTGTTATTAGTACTCAGCGCGGATTTAATTGAGAATTCGTACTTTTGCCCGGGACACCCGCTAATTTAATCATCAAAGTTTCTTCTGTGCCCGCTGTGAAGATGAGTTCATGGGCTTTTATAAGTTTTTAGGATTAGTGTGTTGTAGTTCGAATGGAACGGAGTGAGACAGGGGGCGGTTGATAATTCGCTTTCTTCGGTAGGTCGGTATTCGGTCGGTGTTCACTGAGTAACGGTCATTTACAACAATGTGAGGTAACTTGCATGCCAAATAGTTTTTAAAATAGTGGAATTTTATATTTAGCTATGTACTTATTTTAAAATATATACTTTGTAGAAGCTATTAGCCATCCTATAATAAATAAATAAAAAAGAATTACCAGTAACCAGCCCGAGAGAATTGCGACATAAAAATATATACTTCACCGCCAAACTTTCAATGAACTAAATTTTAATACACCAAATTAAGAAGTAAACAAATATAATAAGTTTATAAAAAAGAAATTGAAGATATTAGCCCTTAGCCGGTGTAATAGTGTCATGCATTAAGCCCCGCGCGGGGGAGTAATAAAGGGGTAATCACCCCACACCGGGTGGGGAGAATTACTTAGGGTGAGTTTGGTGGTGCAAAATATAAGCTGAAGCGGGTAGTCATATTATTTAGATTTTATATTATGAATGGTACGCGTTATGATTAAAACGAAGATCAATAATATTAATGAGGTTGTCACTGACTTCTTTTTTTACAGAATATTTTACAAAATTTAATTTATTGACAGGTTGATTTTGTTATATTTCTTGCTATTTAAAATATAAATATATAATCATAATATAATATTTGTTCCAAAGAGAAACAAAAACTCTTTATTAGTATATTTCGTATATTAAGTTACTTAAATTATTCAAATACTGATATGAAAAAAAATGTTTTCATTCTCAAATCATTTTGTTCTCAAAATAACTTTAAGTTTTGGCTTTATGTTGCTAGATAAATGAAATATATAATTCATAAAAGGATAAGTATAGAGCTTTAATATATCCTATTATTTTCTGTCAACTGTTTGATCTCGTGATGACTCTGGTATGTATATGGTACTCAACGATCATACTACTTGTATAACTAAAATAAGAACTTAAGTAAAATAATAGTTTTGTTGTGTCATTTGGTCTATAAGATAACAATGAGACTATCATATCTGTTATAAAGTCTTTCGAGAATTTATACAACAAAACAATATTTGGAATGAGTAAAGTGAAATATATACATATTTAGGAAACATATAATTAAAATATTTGAAATATAAAAAAGGGAGTATTAACTTTATCACACATTGTACTGTACTGTACTGTATCAGCCTTACTTACTCTACAATCGAGAGTATGATTGAGAGGGATTAGGCCATATGGACCTCCACGCTGGCCTAGTGCGGTTTGGCATATATTTTTTTACAAATCGCAAGGGTATGTAGGTTTTGTTGTTTTCCTTTGCCGTTATAGTGCGTGGTGATTACCTTTCAATACACACATGAAAAGTCAGAGATGTGCCCTGGGATTTCAACCCGCGAGCACCGGGAACATGTTGGCAGCCGCGTCTGGTCATTACCATCAGACCACCATGCACTTTTTTATTAATAACATTAATGAAGTTAACTCGCTGTGCGTCTGTTCTGTGTCCCCCACACATCACTGTGACACTGGGCGAGTAATGTTTGACTTCAACCGGAATGGTCCGGTATTTATTATATCTGATGAAACGTATAATTTCTGATTCTTGCCGCAGTTTTGCTAGCGTTTTATTGTTTTGATTAACTTGTCATACCGACACTGTTAATATTTCTCGGAATGCACGACGATTTATCACGCACAGTTTATTATTGTGTTTACTTCGAGTCTCATATATCAGCGGTCGATAAATATTTTCGGGGACGGTTTTGGGGGAAATTAATTATTTTATTTTAATTTAGCTTCACAATAGAAAATGGTAGCTTACGTCACGTAAAATCTGTAAGGCTGTGGTTGTACAAAATGTTTTTTTTTATATCATATTAAATATCCGATTTCTACAATACCAGAGATGTTTAGTAATGTAGACGACAGGTTAACGTCTCGAAATTAAACAAAAAGATCCTACAGCATGCATAGAAATTTTATTGCTTTATTCTCACTCAAAAGTGTAAGAGGTTCTACAATTTTACTTTCGTTTCAAAGCTCATTTGCTATAAAATCACGAGTTCCGAATATAATCAATCATTAAATGCCAGTTCAATCCAGCTGAGCATATAAGTGTGTTTTTAGACATTTAGGGTGACCCCGCGCCCGATAGTTGCACTTGGATCGACCGGAGAAGGTCACGGACAAACTGACCTTTAAGATTAATTGGGTACGACCGGGCGGCGTTAAACACTAAGAGAAAATTAAAATTAAAATTGCATTTCCTCTATATTACATTCGATGGAATTAGTATCATATTGACAATCTCTGTCATTTTGAGGGCCGCTGAGAAACGAGACGCCGCGGATTCGCACCCGCGTTACGATGATCATTTGCGTGGCACAAACGCAGGTTGTTTGAAGACAATCCTATCACACATTTTAATGTGACCCAACAGTTTATGCGTGGTACGGCGAGACAGCTCCCAAATAGGATCTAATTGTTCTTATCGTTTTAATTTAGTCAATTTGCTCAATATATTTATGATTAAAATGATGCAATTATAATTTTTGCCACAAACTTAAAGTATCACTTCACATTTAAAACAATAATAACACTTTTTTAATTCATAATTAATTTATTAACAAATTCAAAACACAATATATTATAAAATTTCGATTTCAAATACATTTCCGGGCCTGTATAAACTGCGCTTTTCATAAGAGGGGATATGTTGTATTTAATCAAAAGGTCCCAAGTGTAATTAGGTGGTACGTGAAAATCTTCCACCCTCGCTGCACTAAATACCTTTTGGGACCGGACGAAGCCGTCACGGCTGCAATCTTGACGACTACACTGGAATACAAACACTTTACACGCACATGCGCAAGGCATAGGGAGTAAGCCTCCAGGGACATTTCCTCTGCCGAAATAATGACCAGATTTTTTTAGTGGCACAATAGAACTTATGATTGAAAAGTGTCATTGAGAAGGGTATGTTAAGGTTTGTCTACAGAGAGAATGGATAAAAAGATACTAATAAAATAACACGAGCGGAATGTCGAGTGAGTCAGTAGGATTCGAACTTATATCAGTCAAATGAGTGACTCACTAAACAAGTTTCTGGTCATAAAGTAGGTACACCGAACCGAACAGGAATTAAGAGTAACGAAAATGGTTGCGGAGAATGATATGTCAGGATTGAGTAAAAGAGATCCATGATCCCCGCCTACCCCTTTGGAATACAAGCGTGACTTTTTGAATACAAGTTATATTGAAAAGTGAGACATAGGAAATCCGCATTAATTAAATATGAGAAAAAACTGTGGGATATCCTTAAACAAATCTCCCTGAGAATGACGTCACAGCCGCGGACTACAATAGGAATAAACACATGAAATGAGATGTCTCATAACAGCGGCGTACGGACTGGTGCGGCTGAGCGCGCCCGTACTAGACGACAGGTTGGATGCTTTAGAATTGAATTTTAAAATTTATAGGGATTGTTTTTGTAGTATTTCCGACTTGGGAACACTGTAGAATTGCGAATAGCGAACAATGAAACACCTCGACCGTGACGTACCACATTTAATGGAGAACTGACAAATGTCATGTTCCGTTATGACTACCTAGTTACTATACATGTTCCATATATACACCACATTTTATATAGTTTTACAAAATATCCCTGGCAAAATATACCTATTTGATAGTGTGTTTATTTTATGACAGATTGGTTTGACAAATATTTAATAATTTGACATACCACCAGTGTATACTAGTATATTATCACATCAAATGAAAATCTATTATTTATATAGCTTCTTGCAATATGTAACAGGGATTTTCTTCCAATTTTAAAGCAATTTTAGTGACAGAACTTACAAGACACTCATAAGTTTCGTCGCCCGGCAACTAGTGGTACCGTTGAATTATAGATAAATCGTACCCTCAGAGGCTTTGAAATGGCATATTGCTAACTTTGTAAACATAAATATTAAATAGTATAATCGACCTCTCGATTATCGAGGAGTCACGTTTTCAGCAGAGCTATTACGGGCTATACATTTACATAAACGGCAAAATACCTAAATCATCTAAAAGATAAAACGGACCGAGGAAATCCTAAATCATACCAAAACAAAAAAAACGCAAAAATATATTTAATTTCCCGATGCTAACGCGCAGCAATTATGCCGCGGGTCGAATCCTGGGCCCGCACCGGGACTCGTCGCGTCTCTGCTCCTGACAGATATTAAATTCGCATCCCGCGATGCCAGCCGGCCACAATATATTACCGCTGTACCAACGTTCATTTCGAATACATTACGTTTTTGATGGTGTCTCAACGTTTTAGATTGTATCGCGATGATTGGATAGACTTGTTTGCTTGCTTTCGCGTGATTACTGTTTTATATTACCAGTTTTAATTAAGTTGTAGTTCAAGTGGAGTTGAACCACTCTCAATCGTATTGTCGATTGTAGAGGATGCCTGTGCCCTGCAGTGGGAAGTATATGGGCTGATACAGTTAAGTAGATTATGAAAAGAAGAGAAATAGAGAAAAGAAAAACTTATATTGTGAGCTATAATATCCTAGCAATATTTAATAATGGGCATCTATGGAAGTATTACATTGTTAATTATTATTCTGTTGGTATTTTATATTAGAGATTGGTGAACCAGCTAGTAATGCGTGCCTTACGCATATAATTTAAATATATGTTAAAACAAAAACGTCAAATCTATTGGAAGTCAGAAGACATTACGTGAGGCGCTATGACGAGATTTCCCCTATTGTGTGCTAGGGTCGCTATTGTTACCTGCAGTTAGATTTTAGTAAAATGTGTTGGCTTAGTCGGATTTTGTTGACTTCACATTCTTTTGAAATTCTTTGGAGCTGTATGCCAGTTTCGTCAGTATGTTTTGAGTTTTATTTTGCTGTTAAAGTGAGGGGTAAATATAAAATTCGGCCCCATTTCTGGCTGTCGTACTCTGCCAAACTAGACATTAGTGCTTTCAAAAAGTATTTCCTATTTATCAATAAAAAAATAAATAATTCTAACGACACAAATCACTAATAATTAGTTCTTATAAATAAGCACAATAATCTCTAACCCTACGCCACACATCATCGACATGAGAAACACGCAACGTTTTAATTCGTAAACACACTCGCAAAACTCCGATCCCCAAGTCGGATAAAGGAAACATTATGTAAATGCGAGTGAGTTTCATGATTAACTCCGGGCCGGGAGTGTGCCGGGACCAGCGATCTTATCTAGCGCCAGTCTTAATACGCGTCGTGTTGGTGTGAACTTTTTTAAAGATTTGCTCTGTTGGAGTATTTTTAGCAAATCTGGATCGTCGGCTCTTGTTCTGTAGACTAAATGAATGTGTCTTTATAATTTATTGTTTACATAAATTAAATACAACTTGAATATAATAATAAATACACCCAACAGTCACATACATAGTCCGGACACCACACTAAGATCGAGTGTTGTGTCGTGAGTATCAGAAACTACGAGAGACTTTTTAGTGTCACAAACACCCAGACCCGAAGCAAATAAATGTGGATCACACAAACATTGTCTTGGTGCGGGGATCGAACCCGCGGCCTCTCGTTTAGCAGCCGGCGTCTAACCTACTGTGCCACGGAGGCTTTCAAGTACACATATAATACGTGAATTTCCCACGTTTCGAATTTACTGACTGCAATCGCGGACGTTTATTTCCAATTTAAAAATTATCTTTGCTAACATAATATTCTTAGATACAGAGTAAGGCAGCAATGGGTGTGGAATTTTAAAAAACAGTCGTAGTTTATATATTTATTTAACACTTTATTTTCACCAGATACATAAAAAGTGGACAATATTACAGAAAAAAAATTGTACAAGTGGCGGTCTTATTGCTCAAAGCAATTTCTGACAGACAACCATGAGAGTATATACCTACTATACATAGTTCTAAGATTTGTTGATATTTTAAGCTTTAGAGATGGCCATATTGTAATTGTATTTTTTTTCTTACAATATTTATCGACAGTTCAAAGATCATAGTCATTTTATTTCGTACCAATTTATATGTTTTTGATTTATAATTTGCATTGCGTTACCATTCAAATAAAATATCGAATAGGTACCTATTATTTCAGGCTGAAGAGTTCTATTAAGCGAAGTCGACGTAGTTATAGCGATAGCAATTTGAGGGGTATTTAATTTACTTTCCAGCAAAGATTTATCCTCTTATTTATTGGATCTGCACTCATTGTAAACTATTCATGTATGCATTTTTATTGAACAAATAATGTTAACCCTCATAACGCTTGATATAGTATGACATCATTGCGAAGGAACTAAGTATAAAATATAACTTAAATATATTTTTCAAAAATGCAAGTCATTTTAGGAAATAGTTGTAAACACATAGATACAAGAACGAAAGACCTATTCTTACAGTTAACTGAAACAAATTGAATTGGTTTACAAAGGTGCAACAACGTGCGCCGTGTGAAGAATTTCCAATCTACTTCTATATTGGACGGCTTAAACGGCCGCCTGTAGATAAAACATGTATAGCCACTGCAAATAGACCGTCTAGCTGCCACGGTAAGTAAGGTCAGTCTGTCAGTCTGTATTATATTGATTTGTGATTCGTATGGAATGCTTTGACTATGGGTTTAGGGAAATCTGGTGAGATATGGTCATAATATGACTGTTATAACGTTATTCCCTAGTGAAATACGCTTTCCGAACCGGGTGGCAGAACAAATAAAAATGACTGAATCTAAACGACGTTGAACATAATATATTTTATGAACATAACAGTTATGGATGATTGTGTATCGTGATAGATACATATACGCAAAAAATCTGGTCGCTCTAGTCTATCACGGATTATTATCCTTGAACGAGTCTTTAATGTATTATAGCTTACTTGCCTTTGTTTGAAAGCTTATTATGGTAGTTAAGATTTTGTTGTAATATAAATTCCTGTGGATTTTATAAATTTTGGTATGTTAGCGCAATAAGTGTTATTGCGCTAACATTATAAAATATACTTTAAGAAAAGTAAATAAACATTGAACAGAAAAGCAAAATAATAAGAAAGTTTTTGTTACTGAAGGAGTTTCTTGTATCTTCTTTACGGCTACACGTTTCAAAGCGTTCGTAATATTAATTAACGGTTCAAAAGATCTTGTAACAGACTACTTGAATAAACAATACTTTCATTTGGATAGTGTTGGAGTGGTTCTATAATTAATGGTATCTCTAAATTTGTCTAAGTCATGAGAACTAATGGCCTATAAAATACCTTAAATATCGGGTTATGTATATCAAGGCTCTAGGATACCGCCAGACAGAAAAAAATAAAAGACTGGCCAATTATTGTTAAGAGCTGATTGTGGACTATATTGCCTAACCACTCTCAACTTTACTCTCGATTGTAGAGAAGGCTTGTGCCCTGCAGTGGGACGCATGTGGGTTGATATAAATACAGAAAGCTGATTAGTAATTTTGTTGAGTATTATAGTAAACATATTTACACAAAATATTGAGAAAAAATAACAGCTGTGTAAGACTTTAAGACTTTGTGCAAATGATGACGCGTATACCCAGCAGTGGGTTGAAGTGGGCTGATATATATCGATAGATAGATAGCGTAAGAGTGTTCCCTTAAAATCCATCGGAGTACCACCCTTCGAGAAAACCACGGGAGGCGGTGGTGTCCAACTACACAGAGTAAAACCATGCTGTGTTTAATGGTGTCTTGGGTTTACGCGAATGTTACACATTGAAATGAAATGAATTCTTAAGGATTCAGTCCGCCCCGTGACCACGAAAACTGCAAAGTGATCGAAACGTGGGGAAATTAAAAAATGTAAAAATTAAATCAAATTCGCGATAAAATCGTTTTATTTTAACATGCTGTGTTTGTTTTTGATATAAACAGTTCTTCGATTCACCTCAAGCCAATATTTTAGAATCAAAGCAAAATAAATAAATAAATAACCTCACCCCTTTGTTTTAGGTTAACTCGTTTTCATTGATACCTGATAGATCTGTGGGCTCATGCTGGTTATGCCATAGTATTTTCCTCCCTAAACTTTTATAGGGGTAAATGCTGTTATTACGAGTATAGATGGGTGGGAATATAATATCGGCCAACATTGTGTTTACAGCTTCATAAGAAAGTTTTCACTACTCAATCCCTAAAATACACCACCCACTGTTTTCTTTTAATATTTTTCTCAATTCCTGACAAAATGCTAACATTCCCCAGAGAACAGGTGAATAGCAATCACTATAGATGTCATGAAGAAACATGTCTTAAAGATATTATACAGATACATTAAAACAATCACGTAACACCAGATGAGCTACTTGTACGTAAAACCGTTAATGACTCAAACACTTATGAGAGACAATATGAAACACACACACACAATTTTCAACCCATATTTCACCTGCCGTCGTGTCGGTATGGTTTTATTTTGCAATCAAAGCATTCTAAAAAAAGATCGCTCGCAGACGTCTGGGTTCATTAATTTCTTAGCATGGCGTGTTTGGTATTACAAATTAGTACGACAAAGTTACTACGATACACGTGTTCAATCTCTCGTTGATCGACCTTTGCCAAAACGGATACAGTATCAGCCCATATAAGTCCCACTGCAGAGCAGGGGCCTCCTCTAAAATTGAGAATACGATTGAGAGTGGTTAGGCCATATATTCCAAAAAATAAACGGATAGACAGGGTGATATTGACATGTCGTATTTAATTTAAATCACATGGTCCTAGCCACCCCAGATGACATTGCACCAAGTTTGAAAAAAAAAACTGATGAGAAACATGTGGGTTAAATCAAATAACATATGTCAATATCACCCTGTATACTGAATCCGAAATGCGCCACATTTTATTGTACGCTCTGAAAAGTTTTTCACCATTATGTTCGTCGATCGCTATCCCAGCCGATAGGAATACCATACCAATGTATAGGGAAAATTAATTGAATAGAGTTTTAATAATTGCTTAGTTAAAACCAATTCAATGTATGACCGCGACAATTTAACTTCACATGTAGAAGGAAAAAGACGAATACTCGCTTTTTAAATGTTAACATTGTATTCCGCCGCAAACTACAAATGAAAGGGACTTTTTTCGTGCGATACCGCGGGTCAGCGGAAAGGTTAGTAATAAGCTCGCAACGAGACTAAAGCATCGTCTACACTCAAATTTGTTCTCGGGGAAGAATTTACTCCTAGATTTTCGTACATATTTAAATTGGTTTTGGTTTAAATATGATTGGCAACGACGTATTGATCTTTTCTTTATCTAGTAACATAAATCCACTGATTTATCCACTTTCTATCGGACGTACCACTGTACGTCCGATAGAAAGTGGCCAATATCAATCTTAGCTAAAGATACTCAAAGAATCGCCCGTAACTGCCATTCTAGTATAAAGCAAGAAAATAAATGTATGAAAAATACCAACGTCACAAAAAGTTAATACTACCCATAGTAAGTGCATTGGTATCCAAATACGATAGCCATTGGCGATATTTTTATTCTTGTATGGACAAACCGAGTATATAATAATAATCCAGCTGTAGAATTTATTACACACATATAGGAGTAGAGAAAACTCACGACACTCATTGCAAGAAATAAGTGAATATTGATTGTTAACAATAGACAAACAAACATGACTACTGCAAGACACGGTTTCCTCTACAATCGAATTCTCGATTCGAAGGGGTTAGACCATGGGAGGGCAAAACTGAATATACATATGCTAAACCCAAAAAATTACAGATTTTTTTACTTGACTTTTGATTACAACGGGACGCCATAATGAACAGAAGCAAATACGAATTTCCTACCTTAACTAGTGGAAATCAATCCCTACGTACAGTTAAATTTTAAATACATAAAAAGCATGAAACGTCCGCCGTGTGCGAGCGCTAACTGAACTATTTCACTCGAACATTCGTACAGTGGATCTTCATTTCCCGACCATTGTTTCATTTTTAAAACTGGCAGTGAGCGCGCCCCGTTTGACCTGAATGGTTAGCGGCATCGATGATTTTGCATAATTAAAACTGTCTACTCTATTATTTTTATAGTTTAAGCTTTGATGTTTTGTTGTGATTACAGTGGCGTGGCTTTGGTTGTGTTTACATGTTTGATGTGGTATGTTTTGTGAACTCTTTTTGATGGATATGTGAAACTACTTTGTTGCCGAGACTGTTACTTTGATGTAATATGCTTAATTAAGTAATAACCTAAATATTGTTTTACACCAGGAAATAAAGTTTCAATTCATTTTCATGATATATTGTGCAGGTAGCAAAAACGACTATGAAACTAGACGCCCACGGGGTTCGAACACATACATAAATGCTTTTGTGAGCCTATGTTAAACTGATAATTGTTTAGTAGTTTCTTATGGGTAGAGTCGTTGAAGTTTGTCGTAGGACCCAAAAACTGATGGTAGAATATTTGTATCCGTTCGGTTAGTAACTGCCGTACCGATGGTACAAAATCTGTCATGTTGACACATAGAAGTTGTGTTGCGATTATAGTCAACCAGGTATTGAATAAGCCGGCGCAAGTATTTCGATAGGCGAGAAGAAATTATCTCTCGCCGCGAAAGACTGTTTGCTGCGCTGGACGTACCATCAGCATTGTTTGCATGACCGTATAGAAAAACTCAACACAAAGCTTGCATCATATAGTTCAAGTTCAGTCAAACATTACTAAAACAACCAAAAATTCCACGTATAATAGAATAACACCACGTGAAGACTGAACAATGTAAACGTTAGCAAACAAAGTTAATTCTCGCCTGTAAACCCGCGGACACATAGAAATCAGTAAAGATTGCTCTGACACCGCAACATATTAAATTTTGTTTAGAAAACACAGATCGTGTCCCAACAGGAATCGACGTTGAAATATGAGCGAGGAGTGTTACCGCCGGGGGTGCGAGAGGGACCGAACCTGCACTTAAACTGGACCGTTTGTTATGTGTTGTCTGCGCCGGGTCGGCTTTGTCGACCGGTCCTCAGCATGATAAATGAATCGGAGACTAATTTTAAATTTACAACACCCACTTGGACTTGACTTGGGGCACCATTTACTTGACATTGAGTCGCTCTTAGAGCCCAAGTAGGGTATCAGGTGCTGGTATCATTATTTTTTCATTTATCAATGTATTTTTATCGTGAGACGTATTACAGTGTAAAAAGATCCGAATTTTTTATACCTAAGACTAGCTTTTCTGTCGTGGTTTTTAAAATTCATTTCTGTGACGTTTTATGCTGTACGAATCGTTAATTTTGTCGAAACTAAAAGTGGGCTTTGCCATTCTCCTGTAATTCTACCCAAAATTGCAAGTACTCTGGTTGATTCATTGTTACCTTAATCAACAATAGAATTACTATATTGAATGTCGCAGGTTTAACACTCATACAGATTTTTTTAAATTCATTTTTTTAAGTTGGACGGACGCTACCCTGGTTAAGGTCGCAGGAAGTCGCTGGATGCAGACTGCTTTCAACAGGTCTATGTGGCAATCCATGGGGGAGGCCTATGTTCAGCAGTCGACTTCCTGTGGCTGAAGAGAGAGAGAGAGATATGATATGTTAATATTTGTAAAGTCACTCACGATAGGGGAAAAAGTTAGGAAATAAACACATATATTTGAAATGATCATGCTTATTATTATCATACATACTCTGATGTCATTTTCATGTATATAAATAAAACTATATTACTTGAGGAGGTCCTACATTTAAAGAGTATTAGAGCTGAATATTTTTGTAATAGTAACATTTAACGTCAACTGGTTTACTGCACAAATATGCTTTTATGCTTTGTACCGCATGTTAACACATCGTACCTTTTACAATTTGAGTAACTAGCAGTAAGGAAAAGAGCTTCATAAAACACTCAACCGATATTGTTATGTTCAGGTGCTTAGGTATTGATGACCAATTTTTGGGTAGGTATTTGATGCAAGCTGAAAACTTGTCCCATGCCACAGATATCATAGATATAATTTTTCACACAAGCAGTACAAAGATGAAAACTGAACGCAAAGCGAACCCAATCAAGACGTCCCAGCCCTTCCTACAACAGAACACAGGCCGTGAACGTACCAAAAACATATTTTAATAATGGCCTAGCATCATGCAATCCTCCATTTATCTATATAAAGCACGTTGCGGGTAGAATCTTGTCCTATATTTTGACAGAAGACGGACGGCGCTGAGGAAATTGCGTCACACGCTTGCGAAATCGCTTAGCCGCTTTGTGTGGGGCTGAGACACTGCACGCAGTATTCTTCGCATGTTTATAAATTGTTCCCTTTTAATTATAGTTTAATATGGACTGTGGTTATTGTCAAGTGTACTGCTCATGCTAAAAGCGTTTTCCATTTGTTTTTGTCGCATAGAAGTTCAGTCCTGGGAAATAGATTTAGACTGTGCAAATGTCTACACAATTCTCTTAATCTTTGCATTATTCGGTCGTCTAATTATTATTTTAGGGGGGTAAATCCATTTTTTTAGTGGACGGTTTTAACTACTACCGGTATATTGACGCTTTTTGGAAAATGTGTCTCTTCCCATTTTATATATTAAATACATACATAACTTACGTCTTTTTCCCAGAATGGGTAGGCAGAGGTGCTGCCAGGACACTCACATTTCGCCTTCGATATATTATTATATTATGTAAGTGCATATCTTGTTTTTAAGGTATGGTATCCCTCCTCTTTTAGAGCTGTAAACAATTTACAGTTAACAAGTTTTTATGTTTGAAATACACTTGTTGGGCAATTTCGAATCTGGGTAAATTTTTCCAACAAAATCAACCCTAAATATCGGGTTGAATAAAACATACACGTGCACTTAACAGCACATAAAGAGTGTTTTTTAAGCTGTTTTTTAAGTTTTTTGTTTGTCTCTTATAACCCTTATTACCGTTACGTTTCTTTACTATATTTAAATATTAGCGTTTCATAATTTATATTTTCTGTAATAGATATATATAGATATATATTCGAAATAGTTTGTTTTTTTTTATTTAATGTATGAGTATGATAAAAAAAAAATATGAGAGGTTTATTTTGTCATCAAGCGAACCATTGTGGCCCAGTTCCCGCATAACACCATAGGGAGACAGGGGTGGCTCAAAATCAGCACTGCTCGGTACTGAGTTGCCTAAAAGCATATTAAGCTGAATCACTTCTTTATGCTCTATAGGCCATCCTTATTTGTTTCGAATTGCAAACGCACACTTTTTTGTAACTGAATTGAAGCAAGAAATTGTTTTTTGTTTGTTTATTTTTATTCTTTAAATACAATCTTCTTTTTAATTTACTTCTAACATGTAATTAAATTTCGAACAAATAATTAATTATAGGTAAATTTTCATTTCTATGCGGCCCAACCCCTCTCGATTCTAGAGGAAGTCCGTGCCCTGAAGTGGGACGTACAAATATGGGCTGATACATTACAAAAAAAAAATCATTTAAACTTTAATTGCATTTTAAAGCTATGCTTTCCAACGGTATTATTGCTATTCCAATAACATAACAAAAGAATATCAAAACAAATCGACTTTAAACCAACAATACAATTACACCATAGAGAGGACGTATCGGGAACCCAGAGGGATGCTCGTGAAACCTATCACATTTGTATACAATGACCTCTAAATATCATTGCGCTATCATCCATATGGGGTGAGGCCATCCCCTTTTATTTTTATTAGTAACAGACAGTAAAAACACTCGCTACCGCCCCCGTCGCATACATAGAAGGTTGACACTTTTACTACGGCCTACCGATTAAACGGCATATACAATGCTGGCACTTCGAAGAAAATTCGGCTCTATAGAAATGTGATAGAGTCTGTATTACAACGTGTCGCGTTGATTGAAAATGGGGTTCAGCTGATTACTGGTCAGCAGTTATTGATTCGCGTTCCATTAGGCCCAGTACATATTGATGTCGAATCAGCGATTTATCTGGTAAGAATGTGGTGAATGTGCGGTACCGGGTCGTGCTACGTCGCCACCGCAATTCCTTTTACGTGAGCTCAGCCTTAATTTTGCCATCTAAGTACAGGGTCACCGTATTTTAGGTCTAATAAGATTTGTATGAACCCTCTCGTTTATCTCGTAAGAATTTCTATTGAATTTACCCAATTCGGCTCGTAGGTAATGTCTCTTGTTCGTTAATAGGGCATGCGTCTGCGTCGAAGTTGACTGTTACGTCGATATTAAAATTGTTACGTTAATTTTTCGGTGACATTGTTCACGTTACTTCCTCCTTATATTTTCATATGAGTTGATGTACATAATGAAGTGAACAAATTTATGGAGTTCAATGTTCTATCAAAAAAGCTACGTCAATAATCGTGGATTTTGAAATCATAACACTGGAATGACGATTCACGATTATTTGTATAAACCCAACAAGCAGGGCTGGGCTCAATTTCCTTCTCATAAAGGAACTCATCCCCAACACAGCAGTTAAATATATAAGTTGTAATATAGTTAAATTTTAGAATTGCAACTATGCGCCAAGCTTGCAACAAGCCCAGAATATTTTTTGGCCATCAGCTCAATTTTTACATCTTCAGACGTTACCTACCTAACATAAAATGAAAATAAATAAACTACGATACGTATTTTAATTCTGGTCCTAGAGTTCATTGTAAATACGGGTCGATTTTTTTTTAATAACGTTCGCAAGTAACATTCTCCGTGGGCACGAATTTGAAATGTTAATTTGGGAGCGTAACAAAGACACAAAGCGAAAGCGAGTGTATCAAAAAAGTCGCAGCCACTAACATAACTCGCATCTGTCCCTTTAGTAATTAGCAAAGCCTTAATCTATAATTAAATCCCGGTTCAAAAGTGGTATTCCGGATATTTATTCCCCCCAATTACGCGCGGCAACTTTCGCGGCATTCCTCGGACAACAATTATAGCGGGATTACGTCCGGGACTCATAACTGTGTCCCGGAATCCCGGGATATCCCGTTAAATAGGTATAATGTTCACTGGCCGGATTAAATATGGCGGATATTATTATCCTTAATTAGAGTTTTAAGCACATCTTTATGACTCGGATTATGTGTTTATTATGTATTTTTATAAAGATATTAACGGAGGTGGGGCTTTGAACGCTAGTGATGTTGTATGAAATTTACACGTAATTTAGGGATCATAGTTTAATATAAGTGGACCCTGTGCGTTAGTTTATCATGCTGACAGTTATGCCGATGGATAAGAGTTAATTATCTGTCACCAGTGAATGCTTTAGTCTGTTTAGAATAATGTGGGTGCAGCTTGGATAAATTTGCGGAGATAGTATAAAAATAATAACCAACTTTAGGTTACTTTAATATTCAGTAGTGGGGGCATACATAGACTTATAATATCGTAATGAAGCATATTTGTGCCCTGTCTATTGTCGTCAGATTTTATTACTGTTTTATTGATTGTAAATACGTTATTTTAAAAATTGTTTTTAAATATGCTTATTAAATTTAAGTGGGCACGTATAAATAATCAAAATTTATTGCGAAAATGTACTGAAATGAAATTGGGTGAACTTTTTACCGTAAACATTTATTGTGATACTTTTAAAAGGTAATTTTGGTAGTCTTTGAAGAGTCCTAGTAGCAAACTTTTTGTTGAGAATGATGGTAATTTTGATGATATTATGATCTTAATGGTAATGACGATGATGACGTTGATATTGAAGACAGACTATGAAGAGATTAATCAACAACTTTCATAATTCAACTGTAGTGTGAATGAGGAAAATAATTTATATTTGAGTACGTGAATGTACCGACCAATTGTACAGAGTCAGCACACAATAGTTACATTACACGTCGGTAACGAATGTAAATAAGCCGGTGCCAACAAACTGCCGGCCGGATAAGTGAGTTCTGAACTGGTATGGAGTCGTAACTTGCGGATTTAAACGTTATTAGACAATAAATTGTAACCGATCCCATCTGAACTAGCTCTGTCCAATGGGTAACTTGTTAATTGTTTTATGTTTTAGTTTAGTTTTAGTGATTTAGTTTTATGAGTCGATAAATATAATTAGCTGTAAAGGATTTCGTAGGTTGTCCTATTGATTTTAGCATGTTTTTGAACATTATTTGGTACCGCGCTCTCAGTTCTCACTATCGACAGCGCTGTTGGTTTAACACTGGCTGTGAAATGAGAGGTCGCGAGTTCGATCCCCGCAGTGAGAGTTTGTGTGGCCTACAAATATTTTTCTCGGGTCTATGTGTTTGTGAGACCAAAAAGTTTCTCGTAGTTTCTTATATCAACGACACAAGACGTAATTGATCTTTGTGTGGGCTCAGGATATTTATTTATTATTATTAATTTATTATCGTCTGCTTATGGCAGTCCGCGTATGACGGCAGACTTATCTTATTCAATGTTAATAAGTATCTTTGGTTTTTCTTATCCATTAATAGATACTCTAGAATAAGGGCTAAAATTAAACTAAGATTGGTAAGATACCTTTGGTATTGTGTGTGTTCATAGATATCTGTGACAATGTGCCTCCTGTTCCAGAAAATAAAACACCTAAAGTAGGATATACGCGCCTAATGATCAAAGAAAAAAGTAATGAAAAATGAAATGAAATGATTTTTTTTGAATCCTGGGTATCAAAACCTTCAAAAAAAATATTAAGCCATGGACTTGCTATGCTTAAGAATAGTGATGACAAACAAAACATTAGTCTCGTTGCGAGCGCTCCGTCTCTTGTTTCACACTCAGCTTCCTACTGCCCCTCAGAAGCTGTAAAATATTTGACAAAATGGTCAATTAGCTTAATTAAGGTATAAAAAGTTCAAAATATTCTGCATAATGCATATATACCCGTAAGAAAACGGTTCGCCCCAATCCGAAATTCGACATTAAAACTCCGTGTACGTACAGAAATCGCAGAGAAAATACAGCGTCATATTCACCTACGACTCATGTCTGGAAATATGCAAGTTTCAAATTTTAAGCTGCGCTTTTTCCGCGCGGCGAGGGGCGAAGAATACTAATTCCCGCGGCGGCCACTGCCGGATTAAGTCCACGCCCGAAATGGCACCGGCGTTTCGCTAGTGCGAACCATGGACACATATTTGGCATTTTTTAATGCCCATTGTTTCACGTTGTCTGCACTTGGGACATATTTATTGGTGCTGCTGTTGTTAATAACATATTATTATGTACGGCAGCCTACGTAGCGCGGTTACTTAAGACGCCGGCAGTGAAACGAGAAACCGCGGATTCTTTCCCCGCACTGTGACAAATGTATATGTAATCCAGATAATTTTATTTGAAAAACATTTAGGGCATCAAATATGTTTTTTAACAAACCTCTCTTGTCGTAATAAGTACTTATCGAATCTAACTACTAACTTCCAAGCAATTAGCCGTATCTAAAAAATGCATGACTGAAAAGACTCAAATGTGGTATACGTTGAATAAAGGAACTAAGTCTGCCTCCGCTGTGTTATTATGTAATTAAACAAGGAAAAATGGCGGTAGGGAAAAAACGGTAACAAATCTGCCGGCAAAGGAAACGTTAGCGGCCAGGTAGCAATGTGCAAATTGCTTAGACTAGAAAGAATTTTTCACAAAAACGGTTCAGTGTCGGTCGTATATCACGTGTTTGTTTCTTATTATTATTTTTATGAGCTTATTTGCATAAATCTATACATATAATAAATTTGTAACTGATGTCTGTACAGAGAAGATAAATGAGAAAAACTAATATACGAGACTGCATTGACGTAATAGAACCCAGAACAATCATAGTTAGAAACGTTGTCAGTTTGTCTGTGCCTTTGTGCTCGCTAATCTCAGAAACGGCTGAACCAATTTCGATAAAATTTGGTATTAAGGAAGTCGATATCCTAAATCAACTCGCAGACTACTTTTAATTTGCTCATCAGCTATTATGAATAAACACTCTCTTGGTAGTAGAAGTGACGGCTGGTGGAAACGAAATGTTTCGCAAAGTTTAATATGGTGCATATTGCCAGTCATAAAATTCTAAATCATTCTGTGAAGTACACCAATTGTTCACTAACCCTTCACTGTATGGTGGGATAAAAACGACACCGATGTGAATTAATATATAGAAGAGTATTTTTTTAATTAAAAAATAAACTCTCAAATACAATCCAATATAGACGATACGAAACGTAATACATGGTCGCTAACCCCCTCTCCCCACCCTGCCTGGCGGCTGCAGGGCTATAAACAAATGAGCGTACGAGCCGCACCGATCGAGCGTACGATTGTGGATTATAGCCACGAAAATATCCTTACATTTTTAACGGAACACAATTAGTTTGGCGATACAGTCAAGGATTTATTGAAGTGGATTTGGTACATACATAAACATCACACCTTTTTTCCAGAAGGGGCAGGCAGAGGTGCAACCAGGAAACCCACATTTCGCCTTGTGTGTATCGTCCCATGATGTGAGCCTATCGTTATATCGAGCACAAATTCCTGATTCCGGGGTGATAAATAATAGAAAAATCCAATATCACTTTACCTCACACGGGATTCGAACCCGAGACCTCAACTTTGTAATCATACCGTAGTACAACTACTCCATTGAGGCAGTCAGGAAGTGGATGTGGTGTAATTTATGATAATTATATTTTTTTATATACACAATTTAAGTTCACGCCGGTATCCGTCAAGGAATAGGTAATCCTGGGTCTCAATTATAGGTAACACATAATTATGAGAGTTTTCTTACCGAAAAACCGAGAGAAATGGATTAATCGACCTGGTAATTAATCATACGTAGGAATTCATGGTTCAGTTATAGAACATGACCGCCGCCGTGGCGCAGTTGTTTCAACGCTGTCTGTGAAATGTGAGGCCGCGGGTTCGATTCCCGCACCGAGATAAATATTTGTGATGCCCACAAGTATTTATCTCGGGTCTGAGTGTTTGTGAGAACTCAAAGTCTCTCGTAGTTTCTGGTTCCCCCGACACAATACTTAATTGATCTTAATGTGACTGTTGAGTGCATTTATTTAGTACATAAATAAAATGAATAAATATATAATCTTACTACAGTCTTTAAGTCATTTGTGAATGTATATTAAAAATTATTTTCTATCAAATACCACTAGCTACTCACCGGCCGCAATGTAGACAACATATGTTTTTAGATATCAGAGCTACTTATTAGTATTACGCGGTATAAAAAAACTATGATATAAATTTATCACAAATCGGCTCACCATACTCAAAAATGTGACCAATATCCCCCGAGATAACTTGATATAACCACAGTTTACATGAAACAGACTTTCAACTTGATCATTCAAAGGAAAATTACATAAGTTAAGTGAATAACCCTCTTAAGCGCGTCTCTTATTGTAAGGGTCAACGGCCGACGCTCCAACAAGTTCTTTTTATGACCAACAATAATCGAGAGAGACTTTTATGTTGAAGCGTAATGAAGCCATAACATGGAGTTGTAGCCTTTGTGGTGCGGTTGGTTGAGAGCCACCTGTGAACGAAAAGGCACGGGTTCACGAAAAAAAAATTGCTAAAAATAATGACAGCGTCTGTGGTGCAGATTGTTAGACGGCGACTGTGAAACGAGTGGCCACGGGTTCGATCCCCGCACCGAGACTAATATTTGTGTGATCCAGAAGTGTTTGTCTCGGGTCTGGGTGTTTATGAGACCCAAAATTATCTCGTATTTTCCGATACCCACGACACAAACCTCGATCTTAGTGTGGGGTCAAGACTATGTATCTGACTATTGGGTGTATTTATTTATTTTCTTTATTTATTAATATAATTGGTAACGTATTGTGGGGCCCGCGTAGCCCCAAACATCTTCGAACTGGTAAGCACTATAGCCAACAGTCTGGCTCAAAGCAGGATCCGACGTAATATGATTTCCTAAAATAGCAGCTTCGCAAGATGCATAAATTCCTAGAAAATCGTAAAAAGACACCGCATGGGGGAAGAGTAACTCCCACGAATCTAGTTATGAGTTAAGAAATGATTTACTTATGAATATTTTGAATCACCCGCTTTAAAATAGAGGTGTTTCGTGACTGGAATTCTTAAAATAGTATCTAAAACAACATAATATATTAAGACTCTCTTTAGGGAGCCAGATTAGTTTGAAACGCCAAAAATCTCTCTCATACGAAAATATCCCCCCGTAAAATATGCACCATTTACAAGTCTATATAAGACTCCATAATATGTCTGGCTTAATCTTACCACCGCTGAATATATGGCGCCCACGGCATTTAGCCATTTCCTGCAACCTTTATGAGGTTGTCTAACACTATTGTATATTTAAATATATTTGCATAATAAATAATAGGTTAAAAAACTAAAAAAACACGCTTTAGCAAAAGACCAAACTAAAAAAGTAAAAATAATTGATATTAAAGGAACGCAGTTGCTTAAAAAATATCTACTTCAAAGATTCCGTTACAGACATTCATATTACAGGTGAAGCTAATAAAATCTAGCTTTGCTAATCACTTTGCATGAAAAATTAGTGCCAGTCATATTTGACATTTAATAAAGTCATACATAAATCATTTAACATTTACCCAATTTTATTTACTTAAAAGTAATATGCTTATGACACTGACTCAAAACCCAAGTCGTGGCCTCTCCACTAGGCAAGTTTTTCGGCTTAAAATATCAAGCATACAAAATATATCCATCGTTTATTTATGTATATAATGTACCTTATTTAAACGAAATGGTATGACAATTACAATGCCAAATACTGTTCAGTGCTAAAATAAAACCATCACTCCATTGGCAAATATCTGTTGTAAAATAAGACTCGGACTAAAAGCCATTATTTCTAATAAGCTATTCCATCGTGAGTTACCAATTAATTCGAAGTGATAATGCAATATAGGGAAAATTATGGAGGGAATGTCGAGCGTCTGCCTTTGACTCGCCGCGCCCAAGACAAGCCCTCTTTAAATATATATCGAGTTACTTTAGCATTCATTTATTTAGAAATTCTTAATGGAATTAATTCGGCCTGTGTGTATTTAATGTTTTGATCGAAGTCGGTATTAACATTTTTTCTGCGCAATTGGTAGAGCTTTTGTACGGCCTAGTTCTCGGTTCTTATCTTGAGATATTTAATAAATGTAAGTAGATAATTGTTAAGAAACATTATACTCAGGAATAATAGGAGATTGTATTAACCAATTTAAAAGTACTATTTTTATTTATTTAATATTATGTGAACAAATGTGAACATGGAGCGTTATTAATTTAAATTCTTACCTCTGTAGTCCAATTAGGCTGTGGTACGGTTGGCGAGCTTTTTATAATCTTAAGACTATTGAGGGGGCCGTGATAAGCAACTGAAAAGTGTGGAATAATTTTGTTGATCGCGAGAGATCCTCGTCCAGCGCCAATCTATACATTATCTGGAGCGCACTGCACTTACCATGATGTGCAGCATAGTCACTATGCTCACCATAAGTAAAATACAAAAATAGTATCAAGAGCATAAGAAGATGCAACTACTTAGAAAGGGGAAGCGGAAATAATCGTGCCAATAGCCAATACGGCTAAGAAAGTCTCGGTCTGGTTAACTCAATACAAATGTTGCTGAAACTAAGTTCAAACGCATAGCAGACAGATGGACCGCCCAGAATACACTTTATATCTCTTCTGACATTCAACTGGAACTAATTTCAGGCAACAATGTAAACCTGAAAGCGAACTTTTCAGGCTGTGTCATAAGATGACTGAACTACAATCAGATTTCAAAGGATTATCTACTTTGATACTTAGCAAATAGAGTGCACTTTGTGTTGTAATGAAAGTGAGTTAAGATATTCGGATTTAGCAGTACTGGCACGGAGCCTGCACCGTTGCATCTTTTCACTAGTTTCTGAAGGAAGGAAACTTTTCCCCGAGTATAGACTTCAGACGGGGTTTCCACAGATTTTTTCTCATTAATGATTCAAAATTCATAAGTTATTCTCATTAAAAATAGTGAAGTTTGTCGGCTTAACCTTTGTTTTTCGTTTCAAATTGTTTGTTTGGGGTAATTAGGTAAGTTTACGAGTTAATGTAAAGTAAGTAAACATTTTTATCCTATTTTACTTTTCTTTAGAGGTATAAAAATTGGTGTCTTAATTTTCCCTCCGATTTAAATTAATCTTTAATCTATTGTTTCCTTATGAAATAATTTTGAAGCAAGGTTATATTTGCGTTTGAGTATACAGCCTTTGTATAGTATATTACCTGGTAATTGACTAACAAGACACATATGACTGAAAAGTACATATACATTCATTTAAAATGCCATATTTCCTTAAACTTTAACGAACCTAATGTTGAAGTTATGAAAAAGTTTCGTATTCAGAAATTTCCTTCACAAAGAGCCCACGCTCTAATTCAATTTCAAGCTATCGCCTCTGCGGGTCGTGTATACAAAACACCGCGAGTAAGAAATTTCCTTCAAAATAGACCACGAAAATGCTAAAATCGAGGGTATCTCGAATGGGCGGGCTGTGGGCGTCGCAGATTGTGAACGGCGAGATAGCACTGGAGCGGAAATAAAAGCGGCTAACTAGTAATTAGCGGGCGCCCAGACGGTAGGTGGTCGACGGTAGCACCGACGTCCGATTTCCCCGTGATTTGTGTTAGAATAAAACTGCTAACAAAATATTTTATACAAAGTTCAAGTGCGCAGGCAGCTATTTCATTAGTGAGGCGAGCGCTTTAGAATGTGAATCATCTCCAGTTGGATCTAGATGGTTGGAAGCGATTGATTGCAGCTGGCTTTTATAAATGACTGGATGATTTGTATCGGTATGCCATACCGACGTTTCAATTGTTTATTCCTTTTCACGTTGAGTATTGTTCATTCCAGTACTCCATTCGTTGTAATTGCATTGCCTTGATGTTGAGCTGATGAGCCAAGTTAATAGGCTCAGTCTATCATTTTAAGTATCGACGAACAAGAGTTTCCAAAAATCCTGTGCCTTAACGTCAACCAATCTATCCTTTAATATTGGTAGCGCTTCCACGGTTCTTCACGTGTTGTTAACTTCTTATGTAACATTTTTTTTATTATGTTCTTTTGCGTGTTTGTCCGTACGTAAAAACTTATCTATTCGCGAAGTTTGTTTTAGATTTCCATCTACATATGAGCTAAAAGCAGCAGCGTATACTGCGGTTGGCTCGCGGCTTACATTAGTTCCATCTAAATTAGAGCCGGTTGATCCGCTAATCGCGTGCTTTTGTGATTATTTCGGCGCGTTGTAATCACTTGGCTATCTGTTGTGCGCTTGTATACCTGAACGCCTATCAGAACGTATTAGTGAGCGGGATAGTAAATATTGCTATCTCTCTTGCCAGTAATGCGAGTTTAAATTGCAATTCATGTATTCAGAATACATGAATAATTATTGAGATTTAAAATGCTCCTTTTTTCCTCCGTAACTTGCATTTTAATGTTCTGACGTGTTTCTTTGTGAAGGTATGGTTTATCATTGGTCTGATGACGACGTGAGATACTGGGCTCTATTCTTAGGCCAACTTGAAATTTTTTGTTTGGGAAAAGAAATTTCTCGTCAATTTAGACAAGCGGCCAGAAGCTAAATCTAAGACAAATCCTTGGTTAGCAAATTCTAAAATTCCGCTCTACATTAAATAACACATTTTCAGATAGTAAAACACTCAAAGGAACGCCATACTTTATCACAAATTAACACCTCCTTAAAAAGGGACGCAAAATTCTACCCACGAATTCATCGCGCGACGAAAATTTATTTTGGCCAAAACAAACGTTTACAATGAAAGCTCAAAAATTATGACTTGGCAGCATCGAATCGGGCGGAAATGTATAGGCGCAGGAAATGAACCCGTTAGCACAATCCAAGATGGCCGCCGGAAGCGACGGACGATTTATTCGCCATGCGACTGGACCCAGATTTTAGATGCATCTAGCTTCGGACTTGCATATGACAGGATAATCGGAACATGATGATTGTCGAGATATCTCGGCTATAGATTGTATGGATCGCTTTATAACCAACATTTGAAGCCATTTGACTGCTTCGGTGGCGCAGTTGTACTACGGTACCATTACAACGCTGAGGTATCGGGTTCGAATCCCGAGTCAGACAAACTGATACTGGATTTTTCTGCTCATTAATTATTAGCCCGAGGTCATGAATTTGTGACCGATATGACGATAGGCTCGCCCCCTACCACGACGTGGCATGGAACATACAAGGCAAAATGTGGGTGTGGGTGTTCTGGTCACACCTCTGCCTACCCCTTCAGGGATAAAGGCGTGACGTTTATGTATGTATGTAACAATAACATCATTTAAATTTATCATCTAGTGTTTATACTCCAGTTGCATTGAATGGTTTCTTGAGTCAACTGAGAAATGAATCATGACTTGAGATTTTTGCATTAAGTCTTGTCCTTGCCATTTATGTGCATAAACATAAAATTATTATCTATAGTTCTCAACCCATATTCATATATAACATGTTGTATGTCTTTAAAATAGTGTCCTGGTCGCATCTGTGCCTACTCCTTCTGGGAAAAAGGCGTGATGTATATGCCTTTTATAACAGAAACTACAAAACAACCATTATTTGCACACACATTTTTCTTGGGGCCAGGATCGAAGAGGCTACCTCTAATCTTACAGTCGGCTTGTTACCTGCTGCTCTACGAGGTTTTTGAATTATATTCAAATAATTATTTACTATGCATTAGCTTTACAATATTAAAGAATCCAAGAAAAACCATATCAAATCAGGCTCTTGTAGTACAAAAAGCGATAGTGAAAATTAACAACCAAAATTAGCAACTAAACCCTAAAAATCCGGAATACGTGGTCTACTTCATCAAGCACATTAAAATTTGTGTCAACGACTATAATTATTCTAAACAGTGAATTTTGAAAGGTTCATAATCTATTTGAGGGACGTTTCACAAGCTATTAAACGGCCTCCCTCAAATTGCAAGCGCCTTAGGAGATTGCCACCGCCATATTGTAATTCTGGATTCGCAGCACCGTGCTTAATCAAACAAAATGGGATCTTGTTTCGTCCAAATGGGTTTGAGCGTGACTCGGGAAACGTTATCACGCCCCTTCTGTACCGTATAATGCACTTAACATACAAGATTGTGTTATTTTGCCTTCTTAACGCATGAAATATATTGTAGTTTGCGGAAATTATTTTGAGATATTGAATTAAATTGTGTAAACGGGAATTTCTATTAAGTCAGAGTAGTGATTAATAACACATTATAGTATAATTTAACAAATAAATAATTAATTTAATCGGCCTCATTCATAGACAGTTATAAAACCTAGTTAACAAATGTTTAGTTTTTTTCGCCCGAACTGAATTCAAAAGTCTTTAGGAAGGGACAAAACGTACGATTACTAAAATAAGTTTTAAAACTGTCAATGAAAATGGCCGTCAATGTTAAAATGATTTCCGCAAACCAATTATACAGGGTATTTTTGATCTGAGTGTTAACATTTTAACAGGAGGTTTAGAATCATGAATAGTCTATTAGTAAAATATATTTTTTTTTTCAAATATTCCATTATTTTTATCCTCACAAAACAAAATAGTAAGACAATACGCACGACCATTATAAACCCATTGATAAACTATACATACACACACACGCGCGCGTTTGTGTATAAAAATGATCGGCGTCCGCGCATAAAGCAGATGTTGAGTATAATTTGAACATGTTATTTGTTATGTATGTATGTCTGTGTATTTATATATTTAATTAGTATTATTTAGCTTCCATTCTTTATTTTTAACACCGCCCTCTTTTTGTACTTATTTTCAATCCATCTCTTGGTTGTCTGTAAAACATTATTGCAGAGCAATAAGACCGCCATTTATACCTTTTTGTTTATGTATGTTATTTTTGAACGTCACTATTCATATGTTAGATGCTTATCTTCACTTCCAAAAATCCAAACACCGATTAATAGACTAGTGGGGAAGACAATGGACGTCATATTGTGTCATATGCCAAGACGATCAGCAAATGAATAATACTTCTCCACAGGAATTGGAAATTATGATTCATACTTTGAGACAAAACTGTCTGTACAATGAGGCTGCCTTCAACTTGGTTGTAGTATTTCAGAATACCCGAGAAATCTCGTAACCACCAGCCCTTTGTTATTTATTTCGTAGAATTGCTTAGTTCCAACTATCTAGTCTAACTATCTAGTTACCAGCGTGTCGTGTAGTTATATTAGATGCAGAAATTACGATGTACACTTAATGATGCTACACAGTTTTCGGAATCATTTGTTTTATATGATATCAAGTTATTTACTAACCATACATACATACATAACCACACGCCTTTTTACCAGAAGGGGTGGGCAGAGGTGCTACTAGAACACCCACGTTTCGCCTTGTATACTCCGTCCCACGATGTGATAGGGGGCGAGCCTATCGCCATATCGGACACAAATTCCTGACTCCGGGCTAATAATGAATAGAAAAATCCAATATCACTTTGCCCGACCCGGGATTCGAACCCGAGACCTCAGCTTTGCAATCATACCGTAGTACCACTACGCCACCGATGCAGTCGTTACTAACCATTTTTATTTTATAAAAATAATAATTGAAAGCTGATTTGTTAGTTATCTTTCTTCGATTGTTAGCTTACCTGTAAATTATTATGCAATTAGTAACGATTTTTATGATTTTATTTTTACTGGTCTCTCATAATATGTGAGAAGTCGCTTGGGTAGGTACCACCGCAATGTTTATTTCTTCCGCCAAACAGTAGTGTCAACGCATTATTGTGTTCCGGTTTGAAGAACATTATTGCCAGCGTAACCACTGGACATAATGAGACTTAACACCTTATGTCTTAGGATGGCGAGCGGAGTGGATAACCAAGCATTGCTTAGTAATTAATGGTGTTGTTTGGTTTTACTACTGTCCATGAGCGGTCGTATCGCTTACCACCAGGCGAATGGCATGCTCGTCTTGATGTTCATTGCGATGAAAAATAGCAGGTACATATCACTAACAAACATTTGTTGATCTATTCTCAATAAACAAAAAAACAGCCTAATCCGATTCAAACAAAGAATTATTAAATCTTCAGTAAATGGTCAGTCATAAAACGATTGGCAACGTATATGAAGTGCAACGCGACAAAAGTGGAAACTCGATAGCGTTTGCTGAACTAACAACGCGTTCATAATGTGATGTTAGCTCATTAACATTCTAGCGCGTCCTGATGACGGTAAATATACACGAATTTATAATGAAACTGTTGTCATGTGTTCAGTTTAGTATTAGAAATATGAAAGAATTTACAGTCCATTAATTGTACACTGTACTGAGACAGGTGGTAGTTTTAGTAACTACGGACAGATGCAACTAAAAATTAAGCAAAAAAACGCGACACTTTTTTTGTAATGTTTTAAATATTATAGTGTTAGGGTGGTAAATCCATAGTTTTTGGTAAAATTATAATTTAAAGCCTTGCTTACTATAGCGTCTTTAAAAGTAAAAGGGTGTACATTATTTTTTAAAGAAAATGTATGTATTTACCTCCCAATTACGATGATAGGAAAAAGAATCTAAAAAAACAGTCGCTTTTTTGCATGAATTTTAGTTACATTATGTCTATAGTCACCAAAACTACCACCTGGTTTCATTTTCGGTAGCATTCTTTATATGCCCTGTATAGAAACCACCGTTGTCTTCAGCCACAAAGAATACAGCCGAACATCGGCTTTCCGCAAGAATATAGAGGTCTTACAAAATAAACAAAGCTCACTATGTAGCTTAAGATTGACGGTTTTCCTTTACTAGAAGCGATGCGATGATTTCTATGGAAATGCAGAATTTAATACTACCGCAAAATGTTGTCGAAACAATAGCAAACTATACAATGGAGTACAAACAAGGCTTGTTTGGTTGCAGGGTGTGCTTTCCTGACTTACTTCAATCCAGAGAGCGCGTCGAACGCTCAATCAGCACTTCACGAAAAACGGACACTACCAGGGGTAAGTCAAGCAAATTTCATACTAAATTTAATTTTTTTTTTATTTATTTAGGATTTCATCATATTATACATTGACGATGAAATACCGTGTCAAAGAATGAGCGATAATTTTTATAAACCGGTCTTAAGACATCTATATTTTAATAGTTTTAAGAATATATTACAGACCAACTAAACTAATTACCTAACCCAGAAAAAATCACAGTTTATTTTTTTTCAATTATCTTTATCACTTAAAATATTACTGATAACCTTGTTATAAAATCTAAATCCATTTGATATAGTTCCTAGTAATAGCAAAAATATATTTTTATAGGCAAGCATTTTATAAAAGACAATCATTATTGCGTGTACCATATTGTAGAAAACAAAAACATGGAAGAAATTGGTTTAGTAGGATTATCTTATCTGCCCGGACCAGCACCATACGCGATGGTGGCGAACCCATATTATAGCCCCAAACACCTACATCCTCGTGTTTAGCCTGTATACAACGGGTCGATCAGACCGGCAAAATTATGGCAACCGACGGAAGATAACTGTCTTTCGCCGATGAAAACAATTATGTCGGCCCCATGCTAGTAAAATTCAATTTGCAATGCACTGAACTTACCGTCAGATACTTAGATATGTGCTTCATCGTGTCTGTAATCTGTATGGTGTAGACCAAACATTAAACTATTGTTTGCATCCCACTGTGCAAAAAGTTTTCTAATCTACTAGTGCAATAGGGGATACCAGAATCTGATACAAACTACAAAACATGTGTTTATACATCGTAATAACTTGCGCAGCTGTTGCACTGCCATTCGAATTCAAACGGAACTACTTCGCCACACTAATGTTCTGTAATATTGTTAACTAACGGGTTAATTAAATTTTACATATAATTACGCTGAGAATTTTAGTTCTACATCTTCGTATGGAGCTAATTTAGTTCGTAGATTTAGCACTTATATACATAAAATATGTATGTACATAAACACACGCCTCTTTCCCAGAAGGGGTAGGCAGAGGTGCTACCAGAACACCCACGTTTCACCTTGTATATTCCGTCCCACGATGTGATAGGGGGCGAGCCTATCGCCATATCGGGCACAAATCCCTGACTCCGGGCTGACAATGAATAGAAAAATCCAATATCACCTTGCCTGACCCGGGACTCGAACCCGAGACCTCAGCTTTGCAATCGTACCGTAGTACCACTACGCCACCGAGGCAGTCACTTATAAACACTTTATGGTATTAGCTTCTAGATGGTAAGAAGTATTCAAACAAATAATTTAACATAGACTCAAAGCCTGACTCGGTGGCGTGGTTGTACTGTGGTATAACTTCAACGCTGAGGTCTCGGGTTCGAATCACGAGTCGGGCAACGTGATATTGGATTTTTCTATTCCATTCGTTATCAGCTAGGAGTTAAGAATTTGTGCCCCATATGGCGGTAGGCTCGCCCCCTTATCACATTGTGTGACGGAACACCCAAGGCGTAACGTAGGTATCTTAGTTGCTACTAGCACCTCTGCCTACCCGTTTTGGGAAAAAGCGTGAGTTTATGTATGCACGTGTAAGACTTACAGTCAAATAATAAAGCCAAATCAACAGCAATAAAAACGCTTCCAAATAAATGAAACAGTTGTATATAGCAAAATTTAATGCCGAAGCGAAATTAAGCGTACTTTATATTCTCAACTCGCCCGTCGAGTTTCGTACGCAGGTAATTTTATTTAAGGGCATAAAACGATTCTCGCATAATGGCTTTATCGCGGTGGCGCGAGCGAGGTCGGGTGATAAGGGTTAGCGCGTCGCGATACGTTCGGAAACTCCGCGTAGGATCAATCCTTTATGGTTTAATGTCGAGACATGTTAGAAGGGTTTGATGGGAAATTTGTGTGTTCAAGACAATAGCTGAGAGCGGAATGGGCTTTTAAAACAAATGTGTTGGAACAAAACATGGAGTTTGGAAGTTAAGCGTGAAATCACAGTTTATTGTCCTTTTATCAGGAGACTTATATTATAATTTTTTTTATATTTCATATAGCTGAATTTAAATTTATGTATAAGGTATGTGAAGCTACGTAACATAGACTCAGAGGAGGGGATTGGACCTAACCTATGCCATCACTGTAGTGGTAGACGCAGAGCTTTGGGAGATTTTAGTTATAGAGCCGAACATTTGATTATTAATTCTCAGGTTTATGACATTGACATTACTTTTCGACAGATATTTTAAATACTATTTCCTTGCTAGTCCGAGAATCGCAACCAAAGTGAGAGAAATGGAGCACTAGAATTGATTTGCTGTTCATCTTTTTTTGATATAAAGCATCCACAGTCTCCTTGTTGTAGGCTCTACTTATGTTTTCCTAGTCCAATATCACAACAAAACTGCTAAGAAAACTAGTAAACTTACTATGGAAATATATTCCGCCCACCATTGTTTGTATAAGTAGGTAAATACCGACCCGAGTTTTATTTTTTCTAGGAAAATCCAGTGCAGATAACATGTTAAAAAAGGTAACAATGGAAGTACATGTGAGGCGGCTGCTGATCGCGGCGAGCATGTTAATGTAACGTTCCACTGTGAACGCACGCGTTTGCGTTACAGCTTTATAATGTACCTTCGTAACGTAAGCCACCTCGTAACTTGGTAAATACTTTTTGACACTTCACTGGATTGTATTATCGCAAGGTGTATTTGGGCTTTTTGTGTTGTGAACGATGTCTTAGTTGAAAGCGGATAGGATTGAAAAACTGAAAGTTGAAGTTTAATCTAAAACCGCACAAGACTTATCGAAGTTGTGCGTGTATTTGTAATTTATTACTATTTGTTACTACGTTAGCACATTCAACGCAAGAATAACCGAATATAGCCTTAAAACGTGTAATACCAATATCACTGATTCCCTACTGCCTACTAACAAAACTGTACTCAAATCAAACAATCACACCGTTTCTAACTCCGTAAATGTTATTTCCAACAATTTTATATTCATATCACTGACATAAAAGTTTATTTAGTAAAATTGGAAAACGTACACCAGCTATGAAACTGAATATACATAAACGTTTACAAAAATATTAATAAAAATCCAAACACGAACGAAAAATATCAATAACTATAACAATAAACGTGGAACCAATACGAACGAATCAGGCGGGGATTAAACGGAAACCGGTGACCGGGGTCACGTGTTTTTAAATTTTTCACAACGCACCCCTAATCTTTTCATAAAGTCACACTCCATAAGGCGCACGTGGTGAATACAAATTGTGTCATTTTACCAAAAAACCCTAATGGAAAAGCGGATTAAATAATTCAGTCGTAAGAAATTTTGTGCCCATAACGTCTTTCATAAATAATGGCTTTTGGAGGCGAGCGGGATCGCATTATGTTTCGTGTGTTCGAAAGTGTGGATTTGAAAGTTTTATTTATCCTGCTAGAGAATCGTGAGGATTGTAGTTCGATTTTCTGGCCGCGCAATCCATTTTCCCAAAGCGTACGTAACACAGTCGATTAAGAAGCAGGCTGTGAAAGGTGAAGTTGCAGGTTCGTCCGCACTAACACAAATGTTTGGGATACACAGCTTTATAGTTTTTGACAGCCACGGCGCCTCGATTCTCTCTTCTGTTGTCTTCTATACATTTCGATTAATTCCTACCGTATTTGATTTGTTACCACGCATGAACGTTTAATTAGTTCCTGTTGTTTTTCTTACCCAAATATAACTAAGTTGATCCTTCGTCATATAAATAAAATATTAAGGACAATCATTTCCAGAAAATAATATCAGTATGTTCTATTATGAAAGTAGTTCCGAAATTACGTTCCCAAGGCATTTTTTTCGATCTTTCGCAAAAATATTCCCCATACACAAGAGTAATATAAATCATGCAGATAATATTTTAACGAGTATTATTTATGCGAGAAAATTTGAGGCTTTTTTGTCGGTGCCACGACGCCTTGTCGCTTTTACTGATTCATTACTTTATTGTGAAATATTTTTTGTAAAATACGGCGCGTGGAAAAACTTGTTACAAATTATACACCCGAACGGTACACTCAGGAAAATAAAATGAGCATGTTTTGTGATTATTTTTATATATTAACATAGTTTTAATTATATCAAGTATCGAAAAGACAATTAGTATTACAACTTATACATTTCTATCATAAAAATGATTGCTTGTGATATTTTTTGACAATCTTGCTTTCGAGTTTCCATAAATTACGGACAAGGTTGTATTTTTCGTGGGATCCTAAATTTCTTTATACACAAGCTCGTTTTTCAGCACATTAAACCGGGCTTGCAAAAATTGATCCTTCGAGCCGGATAAACAAGCCGATGGCGCTCCAAAGCCACAACCGTGTTATTTTAAGAAAAAAGCCCTAAACGAAATCTCACGTATGTAGGTGTTTTGTATAATAATATTTTCGTAAGGGAAACTGGGATGGTTCCCGGCGCCATCCTCGGGGAATTGAACGTGGAAACGCTAACATGTTTACGTATGTTATTTGCGTACGTGATATTTCAAAAAACGTAACGAACTGCGCCTGTAAGATAAAGGATAAATCATTGCTTTTGTATGCGCGTGGTTTGAATCCCAGAACACTTCTGTATCTATAATGGTTTGCTGACTGACTTATGATGTCTACAGAAGTACACACTTAAGTTGCTGTCCTACTGACGCTGGCTTAGCGATACCATCTCTATGGCACTGTTGATAACGATGCCACCAGTTAAATGAAAGACCGCGGGTTCGATCCCCGAACATTGTGTTTATATATACCCAAATATTTGTCTCTTGTTACTGTCTCGCAAATTAATTTTGTGTACCTACAAAATATCTGAGATTTCTGAAAGCACATAGTACACATCAAGAATCACAGATTGTGACTGTTTTTCTTTCTTTATTTATTTTTTACTACATTAAAATATATTGATAAAATATACATTTTATTTGTATTGACTTACGACGTTATTTTTATTTACTACATCCAGCAGCTATATTTCATATTAATAATAAAAACAAGGTATTTCGCTACGCCATAAATAATTAAAATACATATATTTTATAACATATTAATTACTCTACCTTGTCATACAATATGCTACTACCCAATATATTTAACATGAATCCCAAAATGAAATAAACTCGCCACTCCCAAGATAACACGATAAAAAATTACAGCAGGAAATAAAACTATGATAAATATTTTCATGCCATTACTAAACATAATAACATGTAGATACAATTTTATAATTAATTATTAGTTTGGAAATACCAACTCCAATTGCCGTGTCCAGTTACTGGCATGAACGATCTCTTTTATTATTAGTCTGCTATTTCTGGATCGCTGAAAATAGCTGTACAGATGAATAATTACCTATAAAAGTGCGTTCTGCCACTACAACGCTAAGTAACCGCTCGATTTCACTGGATTTGGAATGTATAAATGTTTCGTTGTAGTTACATATCGCCGCCGATATGTTTATTATGCATGTCGCAGAATGATCTAATCAGGTCAGATAATTACATTCGTCACAGATTATACAATTAATCATATACTCGTACTCGTATACATAATTAAATCTCCTTTACAATTAAAACAACACAACTTAAGCCTAATATTTCTCACACCAGCCCTACAATAAAGCAAAGCCAAAACATTCGCTCATTTTCGAACAATAAAATGCCAATTGCTCCAAAGTATGGCCCAATTTCGGCCCTAAAACACGACGCTCGCAATACAAACGTCTGTGGGCGAAATTTACAATCTCGCCGTTAATATTCGCCCGTTCCGCCCATTAGGTGGCGAATAAAAAAATCTAATTCATTTTACACGCGACAAAACATTTTGTTCAACGTATAAACATCATTTAAACGAGCTAAAGTGTGGTTAAAAAATCCGATGGGACGTCGAAAACGCAGTGTTGCGGAAATCCACTGCAAGAAGGATTTTCGACATTTGTCTAGATGCCCATTTAAATTGAAATTGAGATGTGATTTTGATTTTTGTTTGCTAATAAAGAATGATCTATCTACATGATATCATATAATTACCGAATGCTCAGTACACTTAACATTTAATGATTAAATAACATCAAAACATCTAGTATAATTACTAATCTTCCCTTATTTTCGCAATAAATATATATTGTTTAATTCGTGTAGTCGAGAAATGAATGTCAAAAGCCCAAGTTTCGCGATAAAGTTCCAAATTAAGAAATTTTTACTGGTCCCACAAAGCAAGTACCGTTCTGCACTATACGTCTGGCAATAGATGATCAGAAATATGTAATATTATGAATTCTCGTGAGTGAAAATATTTATTACATATATCAAATTTCATTATTTGAGGTCGAGAATATTCAATTATGTCTATATTTAGCAAATTACATATTGTATAAGTACCAAGTTAGTTTAAAAGATTGTCTGGACCATACCTTCTCGACAAATCTACCCTGATCTTGGCTAAGTTGGTTAACCGATGTCCTGATATCCAGACTGCAGATTTATCTCAAATTACCTATATTTTTAACAGTTACGGCAGCATAAAACTGGCTCGACTCGCACTTGGCACGGAATTGTAGTGAATTGAAAAATGTAAATGATAAGTACAGTGGTTTCATTTGACTATATATCATTTAGGCGGCAGTAAGTACCCAGTAGGCAACAGGTCACACATGCAAGAAGTGCATCCGTGTGGGAGCTTATTGGAAAGATTTTAGCTGCCAAGACGCATAGGCATGAAGTAATGTATCTTTGTATATGGGACTTTTATTGGATAAGAAGATACATTGAATTGCATAGTGTCTGCATTGAACTTGATGATAAATGACTCAAAGTTTTTATTTAACGAGAAACGCTTGTCTCATCGACTCAATTATGCCTTTACGAAAGCTTGGTAATTATATGGTCGGATATTGATAGATATCCGATTAATTTAAAAAAAAATGTGTACTACTTTCTTTTGGACAAGTGCAGTAAATTAAGATTTAAAGACACTACCCTAATATGGTGGCTTCCAGTTCTCAGCGACGGGAAATATTATTATTTTAAAAAGCTAATATAAAAAATATATCTTTATTTAACTTTGTTACATTTTACAATTTTTGAAAATACGGGACACCCACAGGTGGCATTGCCTGTTTCATGGGTAATAATATGGCCTAATTAAATGTATATAGTTATTACAATTAATTAGGTCAGTTAATAATGCATAAAAAATCTTAAATATTGGTATTTATATTTTTACATTAGAGTCGTTTAAATAGTGACAGATTATTTCACTTTTCACTTCGATTCGAATGTGAATATTTCAAACGTGCTAATACAGTCAAGTCGGATACAGTCAATTTCATTTCTTAATTGATATGGCAGTAAGTGTAGGTTCTCAAGCCTACGTTGACAAGTCCTTATGTCTATTCCCCGGTTGAAGAAAGTAGTCTATGCGAGTTTTCCATTACGTTAAACATGGTTTTCTCGAAATTGGGTCAATTCCTTAGAGAGTTGACGTCAGGCAGGCAGCCGATCGTAGGATTGTGAGCCAAATCTTTCTGTGTCGTGCATTAAAGTGATGTTATATATTCATACTAAGAAAACGCAGAAAAATATGCTTCAAAACGACAGAGCCACCATAAAAACTACCATGAACGACCGTAAGAATGGGCCGGTTTGGCTGGGAAAAATTCCACTGTCTCACAGAAAACCGTTGTGAAGCCAGGTTTTGCTCACGTGTTATGGTCATTGATTGAAAATGTTGGAGAACCATTATCTCTCTCAGTCTCCCACCTTTTCTCTGCCTCCACCCATTTTGGAAGACGAACTAGTTATGACTTACTATGGGATTGAGAAACAAGAAGAACATACATTCCTGTAAGCTTACTTGAATGAGTATTATTAAAATAACATCACGGAATCTACCGGAGGGATAAGCTGAAAATCGGGGAGTATACAATTTTTCGACATTATTCTGTAGTTGGGAATAATTATCGCTCAAAGCGGAACCTAAGGAAAATCTCCTGAAATACCCTTAATTCTCAGCCGAGAATACTGTCAGAGTTTGAGAGGTTTGTTGGATCCGCTATGCCGAGCTAAATCAAAGTGGTTGTAGCATGTGTTCTGCATTGGGACTACGAGTATATTAGCTGGAAGAAAAGAAGTCACACTTAAATATAATCACAGGACTTTCGAACCAGTTTTATAGTCAAAATCTTCAACTCTACGTTGAGAAATATATTGCAAATCCAGATTTGTTATAAAAAAAAGTCCAATAGTGGAAAGTACATATACATATTAAATGATATCCAAAACGGAAACTTTTTCAATCTTCTGCACTAAATTTAAAAGTCGTAGCTTAACTCCGTGTCGTGTGCGATTGCCAGACCGCGCGTGCGTTTTTTTACGTTCCCAAATTCCCACCACGCTGAGGCTGGTTTCTGTTTTTTATTTCCATCATCTTGGCGTTTTCATTTGGCGCTGAAGTTTTTTTATTACAACATTTGGGCGCGTATTTATATGCACGAAATGCATTAACACTCCGTTTAATTACTAAGATTGGTCGTGTTGTGAATTTACTAGAGGTGGTTTGGGTGCTTTAATAATATTTGCGTTGTTATTCCAAAGTCTAGTAAACAAGCAAGTTGTGGAACGAGAGGCTGCGGGTCGTTCCGCATGCGGAGATAATTTTTTTGGCTTTTAGATATTTTTAGAGAAAATTATTTCGGGGCAATCAAGCTAATCTAACTAAGACTGCGATGTATTAGTATTATTATTTCTTTATTTATTTAGCTTCATATACTGACTACTATACAGGCGGAATTAATGCCTGAGGCATTATAATACATATCATACTTTCTTTTTCCTATTTATGTATCCATCCCATGGTTGCTTGTAAGAAATTACTTAGTGTGGTAAGGCCGCCACTTGTACTAATATTGCTATTGTGTAAATTCTTAATAGTATCTCTGTATAGTGCAAAAAAGGATTAATTTAATAAATATCACATTCTTACACCACTTCAATGTTTAGGTGGCATTTTATATTTTTTACTTGAAAGTTTTCTATAAGACAATACTCATTTATATCCTTTATACACATTGTTAAGTGAATTTTGAAGTGAGACCTTATTACTGTATTAATTGACTCACCATTCGTATGCATATTATGTATTTTTGTCGCACGATCTAGATAAGATAACATCCTAACTAAGATTAGTGTTGATTGGTTGTGTCGTATTCCGATATGCATAAAGTTCGTGACACTACGTTTTTTATTTATTATGACCAAACAATTACAACTCTATTTAAAGTAAGTGCAATCGGTGGCCTTATTGCACTAGGCAATCTCTTACAGGCTACCTTTGTGAAAGGAGTCAGAAAACCTCATGCGATTTATATGAGCGAAATGATGCCTTTTCATATTGGAGCTGCAAAATAATAACCGTGCGCACCTGATGATCAGTGTTTTATCAGATCGCATATTGGTATGGTTAACATAATTCTGCCGGCCTGCTTGGCAGTTTACAAATGACAATTTCAGAAAATGTTACATGGATCAGACTCAACCGCGGTTTTTATAATTTTCGTAATGTGTCTATCGGCACCAATACATTCTTAGTAGCATATACTACAAAAAATCTCATACGTTTAGTTGTTAAAAAATAGTGTATCTATTTGTTTCAATTGGCCGAACGGTGGGTGTTTAGAAATGTTGTGATTCCGGCCGAGTTCTGCATCAATATTTACTTCATCAAGAAATAAATCTTTTTCTGTAATTGCAGTTGGGGAGATGCTTTGCAGACATATAAACGGCGTTGATTAGTGGTGATAGAAGAGAGACGTGCTGTGTTCGATTTCCGTGCTAGAAAATCTAATATATATATTTTGTTTGGTCTAGTACCTAGCTGCCTATGCTGATGTAAATGATGATCCAAAAAATAAAATACCATATAAATAAATAACTATGTTTATTGGACGAAACGCAAGTTTCGAATGAAATGGAAAACTCACACAAAGGTGCACAAATTACCCTCAAATTTTCTTAGATCACTGTCCGTAGCTTTAACACGCCAATCCTATATTTATGCCCTCAAATACGGCCACCTTTTGGGCACTATCCTCCTCTATGATTGACAGTGGTTATGAATTAAACTACAATTTGCGCCAAGCGCAGTAGAAAAGTATCGTTGGAATCAAATTTCCTCTCAGGTATTGAGGTTTCTTTGAGCCGTATTTCTTTCAGGGTAAAACTGTAAATAGACACAAATATTGAATAATTTCTCGGAGTATTAGAATCTGATGAGTATGCATAAGGAAGTTTCATACACTGTTACAAAATTAAACAAGTGCGTTTGGCTTGCGGCGTTTCGTTTGGCATATTGCAAAAATATACTACCACGACTTTATTAATACCTATGTAATGTACAATATATTCAAACTGCTAATTCAACATTCCTAACTCTTACACCTTCAGCTCCCAGCGCTACCATGACTGTTCATGCGTCCGCGCAGATTTCAAGAGATTTTTTATTACTACCGACTTGCGGACACCACACAGAATGAATACATCAAACTTTCAACAAACCAAAATGGCTGATGCTAACTGCATTCCTCAAATATAGTAGAAAGCGGTGACCAATTAAAAATCCGTCAGAGGGCAGTGAGAGGCCCTCTCGTTTCCAATCTCGTAGGGAAAAAATCTGTAGGATTATAAAAACGAACATAGAGTGTACGAAATAACTCGTGGGAAGAGCGGCTGCAATGGTTTGGCTTACTCGTGATATGTAAAGACTTGCTGAATATAGATTTGAAATAGGAAGTTACGGACGTAAATATTAGTAAGCGTGGTTATACGTATAATAAATTAAACGATTAAACGAACAAGTATTTATTACCTTCACAATAAGTTTGCTCAAATTGAATTAAGTATTACTTAGTTAAATTGTTTCAATCCAATTATTATTAATGAGTTTCATACGTTATAAATGTTAACTTTCACCATATACATACATTAAAACTAAATTTATAAGCGAATTGAAGTTGCTTGCAACAACTCCATACACATAGCCGCGGGCATCAAAGATTTGTGTTTAAAATTTGGTCTTATTTTAGCTTTACAGACGGCGTACACGTCACTACACTCTACCCATGCGTCTTACATCGACGCCCAATCGCGCCGCGGTACCGTGATTTCCTTTAAAAAAAATATTTCCTAGTGCTGTGTGTGGATTACTGTGGAAGGTGCAATCATGGATTACGACTCACTCATTTATTCACAAATCGCAAATTACTATGACGAATTGGTGAGTGAATTTGATATAAATAGTATTTGGCGCGTCGGAATTTCCATTTCTAAGTAATTCTTTGTAAGTTCCGCCCAGCTTGCTGAGATTAGTCCGCTGCTGAATCAAGATAGGTAATTCGAAAAAATATCTTGTTAGACCAAAGTTCGCAAGACAATGTGTAGATTCATATTGTTTATTGTTTTTGGCTTATTTTTGTCTTATTCATTATTGCATGAGTTGTTATAATTAACGATTTTTCCACTCAGACAGCATGTTCGATCTCCGTGTGCAACACCGAGATGAAATATATTCAATGTTTGCTTTTGTTTGCTTTTCATTCGGTGAGTGAGATTACCAGAAACTCAGAAGCTTTCTCGGATATTAGCAACCATCCTACACTATGGTGGAAAACGGGCCTCGTTTCAAGCTTAACCTTTATTCAGTTTAGAGCAAGTATAATCATGTCAAATGGACCATAAAGTAATTTTAACTGCATTACAATTATACATGCCATATCCCATAAGGATTAATAAGCTTCTTTTTAAACTCATTATAAACCAAAATATGGCTTCGATAAGCAGAACCACGAACCCAAACATTAACGAAATTAAACCAACATTTTAATACCTTTGTACCTTTATTTTCGTCTCTCTTTCCAAACATTTCGACAACAGTCGCTTAAAGTATCACTTAATTTATAATTAATTATGTCGATATGAAATGTTTTTCTGCGTCGGAAACGTTTTATTAAAATAACTTCATATATTGACCTATATTTCACCGAAATGTATCGGATCATGTCAGTATTGCTTTATTCAATTATGAGTCGATGCAATAAATCTTAAACCTTGTTTGACATTATTCAGTTGAATTATTTGACTTTTTTACCAATTTTGGACTGTATTCAAAGACAGAATCTTCTTTTTATATTGGTTGACTTCTACATATTCTATCCGCGATTTTCTCAAAACTCCAGTTTCAATTTGGATTAGTTTTTCGTGTTTAAAAAACATGACATGTGCAAAAATATGACCTTTCAATTTAATAATAGCGTAGTTGGGTTTGGACAAGTGTAACAAATAAGACGTTAAAAAAAAGACGCTGAAGAATTATGAGGTACACTGTACACTACTTGAAAATTATGAAGAAGAACTTCAAAAGTATTTGTAGTCCTCAAATGCGCATCAAGCGCTTGTAGGAATAAGGCCTTAACCCCTGTAATCGCAAAGGTGGCCCGTGCTCTGCAGTATGACTTATAAGGAATAATTCATTACAATAAAATTGAGCATTTAAGAATATTGTGGCGAATATGGAAATCATTTTGCAGGTTTTATAATAATAAAATAAAATATTAATTGATTTACAATAAAAATTAATGCCAACATTAAATCCTAGGTTCGGTCGTCAAGTACCACAGCCACTAAACATTAAAATAAAGAATAGACCGATTCCAAAAGTTTTATGATTATTTCAAACAAAGGCCGAACATTCAGCAACCACAGCCGCTGGTTTGTAGGCCTCAATGAGTCATTGTTCGTTCGCCGGACCTCGGCAGCCTCTAATTGTTATTGACTCCATCGGCAGTCTAATTGCTCACTAATTGCGTTTACGTGAAATCGTGACCTTCGTATAAAGAAATATCTCACGAACTATCCAAAATTTCCAACGACAGTAATTAATGTACGCATCAGCAGTAGTTTAGGAATACTAAAATTGATACATAAACTCGATCCCTTTTCCCAGGAGGGGTACGCAGAGGTACTTAATCCCAGGGCACCCATGTTTTGCCTTGTGTTCTGTCCTACGATGTGATAGGGGCCGAGCCTATCGCCATACGGGGAACAAATTTCTGACTCCGGCCTGATAATAAAGAGAAAAATCCAATATCACTCTGCCCGACCCGGGATTCGAACCCGAGACCTCAGCTTTACTAAAAATATTTTGCCGTATAGATTTTATTAATACCCGATATCATTTGGTCTCATCAATGAAAAACGTTGCTGCAATTTGGATGAAGCATTTTAAAACAACATATTGTTAAATGAGAGGATTTTAGATCATTACATTACCTTGTATGAAAACGTTCAAATAGCTTTGTATGTCCAATATTTTTTCTCTTCGTATTACCTATCATTTTGGCATTGAGTGATTGAAAAAAATCTGCATAACAGTACTGAAATTTAAGCAAAACATAAAAAAATATTTTATCAAATATCGAACCGGCGTCCATTCACGCCGAAGTCATCTAGCCGACTATAAAACCACGGCGGTCGTAAATCACTTACTTCCTAATTTTAAAATGGAACGGTTGTGGAGTTTCGTTAATCTAAAATGTATAACAAGTTTATGTTACATTGCTCTACATTCGCTCTACATGTTGCCATGCTAGAGACGGTAGAGATGCGCCGGCGCACGTGCCGGTTATAAGGAAAATTGTTGCTTCTGTTTGTATTCAATGTAAACAAATGCCATATACTTTTACAATTTATAACACTTTCTGGATTCAATACTGAGGATATGGAAAAACATAAATATGTTAATCAACTTTGTTTGTATTAAAATATCGAAAGTGACCATTATTTCTTAGCATTGTTGGAAATATGGTAAAAGCTGTAAAAATGGTAGATATTTATAAATAAATTTTATACAAATGATTTAACTAAATGTTCTAGTTTTATGTCAATCACATCCATCCCGTTTAATTACCATTGGTTCGGGACTTCCTCCCACCTAACCTTCCTAACCAGGATGGCCCACTTATTTTTTGTTGGCTTATTATTTGTTTGAATAACGTCGCTCTAAATATAATATGGAGTACTCATTCTTTCACTATGCCAAATGAGCATACGTAAACATCTTCGAAGTTTAGCTGGAAATCTGGAAATTACGAATGATTTAAACTAGACTGGTAGTCATTTCCAATATGACGCCAATCAATTATTTAAATGTCACCATATTGCAATTGTTTCGTGAAACTACGTATGTGGTTCCAAACATAACTCACGCGAGTTAATTCCTAATTCTGTAATCTCAATTAGGCCGCCTTCCCGGACCCCAATCCCGAGGGATACCGAAGCAAATAAGTCCACCATAAAACGACCCGAACCCCTGATTAGGTCAACACGGTAACTTTATTAGTTCCATACATAAGTGAAATTATGTTTGATTAACAATTAAGCTGTTAATTGGCAGAGGCACATCCCTTCCCAATAATTAACTCGTTTTAACTCATTACGCATATTTTGGAGGAATTATCGTACGTTTCAAAGGCATTTCGATTAACATTCCGGGAAATACAGCACTGCGATTATATTTTGCATCAGTAAGTAATTATTGAAAATATTTTGTGGCTGCAATGAGTTGTGGATTTAAAATTTGTTATGGGTTTTAATTATGACATATTTGAAATTAAATTGTTTGTTAAAATTGTAAATTGTTCGATAAATATGTTTAGCGTACTTTTGCTTTTGTTGACTTTGTAAACTTGAATATATTTTGTAACCTGAAAAATATAGACCAATTTAATGAACATTCAATTATTAATAACCGATCGCCCACCGAGAACGGGATTTCTTTACAACCGAAAAATTTATACTTAGGAATAGGACTTACATAAGTACGTATACAATCACATACAACCGAAAATGTTGTTAAGACATCTCTCTAGTTTGTAGGCTTCCTTGCGATATTTTCTTTCACCGGGGAGTATTTGACTTTAATACACACAAGACTCCGAAATATCGAGATGGCCCTGGGATGCGAACCCGCGACCACCGCATCGATAACCACGTCAGATTAATGCTGCCGGTGATTTAGGACGTGTTCTTGTGTACGAAACATCGCACGAAATTCCCTCAGCAAAACCGAAAGAATATACCGACTGTTTGGACCATCATCGACTCTCCCTCTTCACGTATTAATTTTATGGGATACTTTTTATTTTAACTCATACCAGACCAAAACCATCACCATCACCGCTGTATTCCAGCATCTATTTTGATCTCCATGGAACTGAATCGTAAATAACCCGTTCGTTGTGCGTACTGGTTTGCGTTCTGTTTGTATTACGTCTAAAATTAGAAGTTTCAACTACGTGGGCTCAGTGATGTGTATTGCACATTACAATGGGAGTGTGTTTGCTGAACGAACATTTCGCTCGATGATTGTATTAAAAATACATACATGCATAAACTCACGCCTTTTTCCCAGAAGAGGTAGGCAGAGGTTCTCCTGGTGGTAACCAGAAAACCAACATTTCGCCTTGTATGTGCCGTCATATGACGTGATACCCCTATAATCCATCGCCATCGCCATATCGGGCACAAATTCATGGCTCCGGGCTGATAATGAATAGAAAAATCTAGTATCACTTTGCCCGACCCAGAGTTCGAACCCGAGACCTTAGCGTTATAATCAAACCGTAGTACACCTACGCCACTGAGGCAGTCTTGTATTAATAATTGAACCAATTATTATTCGTGTATAGTTAGCTTAGCTTTTTAAGGCTTTATTCGTCATAATTGTTTTTATGTTGTTTAATTTCAGCACAGTGATTTTGTGTTACAATAGAAAGCTACTTTTGTCAATATGCCTCATTTCTACACCCCTTATTTTGTATATCAAGATATTAGACCTATTTTAAACGTTAAGATTTGTTACCAAAAATTCTGTAGTAATCTCAAAAATTATGGCTGTTTTCGTCCCGTAATGATATCATACTTAATTATTGTTACATAATGTTTGTTAATAACTAGAACAGTATACAGTATATCCAGGATATAAAAATATTCTGTCCATACAGCAAGACCATAATGGTCCAATTATGTATTAAATACTTCCGTGTGATGAAGACGCGAACAGGCTAAGTCAAGCCACGCGCTATTATTCAATAAGTATACTTTAGGCGTACCGAGTGTCATTAGATTCACTCGAGCTGCTGAGAGCCCTCGACACATATACATTATACATAGCTGCGTATGTACGGATCTCCACTACTCGCTCCATTTCGACAGTATGTTCTAACCGTATTCATTTCTATAACTGTTATTGTTTAGAGCATTTGAATTCCAATCTTTTGTTATAAGACATACGTACATAAGTATTATTTAACTGCATTTTTAATAAATTTTGCTTTTAATAGGAACGAGAATATAAACAGCAAGTGAAATTAATATTTACCTTAGTAAAATAACGTTTAAAAAATGTACTCGATCAAAAATGTAATGAAAAATACACAAGCTGTATAGCTTTTTATACCGGTAAAATTATTTCAACTCATGGTTATGAACTACAGCAATGCGTGTAATTATCATGAAATGTTTTGTTTACAGATTGATGTATTCAGAAAATAAATAAATTATTACGTGTATAACTCCCAATACAAATCTTAAGTCGGCAAACTTTAAAACATCTTTTAATCAATAAGTCAACCATTGTCGATCACTACAAACTCCGGGCAAACATTACTCCGCTTTATTATCTCCTTAACCGAAGCATCGCGTTCACACAATCCACACGAAGACCTGGCGAGTTTTTAAATTCGACTTAATTAAAAGAAAACAAACCGGTGGTACGTGACCCGAGTGGATGGCTCTTAGATGTAGCTCGTTATTGGCTCGCGCGAGGTGAGGTTGCGAATGTTCGCGAATCGCGGATTGGCGTGATTGTGAATGGTTGGTTCTACATTTGTAGAGGCTATGAGGCGTGTTCTGGTCATTTAGAAGCGTCAGTTTTGCGTTTTTTCGACGGCTTCCGTGGCGTAGTTGGCTAAACGCCGCCTGTGAAACAGCAGGCCGCGGGTTCGATGCTTGCAACGGAACAAATGTTTGTGTGATCCACACTTATTTGTTTCGGGCCTGGGTGTTTGTAAGACCGAAAAGTCTCTTGTAATTTCTGATACCCACGACACAATACTCGATCTTAGTGTGGGTTCAGTTTTATGTAGGTGACTGTTGGGCGCATTTCCTTATGTTGACTGCATTACGCCTGATAGTAAGTGCTGGGAAGGTAGAACTGGCTACAGACAACGGTTTTGACACAATTATGTCCGCTTTTTTTTTTCAAGTGACCATGTCTGTTGCAAAATTCTTAATGCCACCTGCATCACAAGGCTTGTTAAAACAGTTTAATTACTTATGACCTATAGAGGTCAAAAATAATATTCAAAATAAAGTCTTGTGTATATAGTGCGTTATAGTAAAGTTTTTACCACCTCTACTACTTATCAATATAATATTTTACATAATTACAGATGTATCCTGTATTACACTCCATGGTTGACTTCATCCTTTCCCTTAATATATTAAAATCCACCTCTTTAAATTAAAATACCACTCAGCTTAAAAAGGAACTTAATAAAATACCAGATTCAAATTCCCACCGCCTTGCAAGAGTAAAAAAGCATTGTCGAGTATAAAAACGCGAAGATACATTATAAATTGCAGTCACAAACAATAGTTTCGGTGTTTCCCGGCAGGCGGCGCTCCCGGCGCGGTACACTAACATTAATCATTTCATATCTGGGAAAGCGACTTACCTTTGTTACTGTCATTGCACTCTATTATTTGTTCACTCCATTGTTCTACAGACGGTGTCTTTCCTCAATTTTTTCATAAAACTTGTAAATAAAGTATCTAAGCTGAGTGGTTGTTTGTATGTGATTTTGTTAGCTTTATGTTTTTTGTTATTTTAGTTTTGTTTTCTCCTTATCGATTCTCTCGATTGTAGAGTAGGCCCGTGCCCAGCAGTGAGACGTATACTATATGTTTTTTGTCTTTGCTTTTCTATTACGCGGATTGATACCTTTTTATTACTATCATCTTCAGCATTGGGTTCCGTAACTGTAGATAGGCCTGTCCCAAGGATCTGGTTTGCGTCCAGCAGCTTTCTATATTTTCACTAGGTCTGTCCACTTTGTAGGTGTACGTTCGACGCTGCGCTAACCAGTGGCTTTCCTGACGCTACTATTATCGGAATTAGGAGTCGGGTTAGCCAACCATACTTGTCTTACGCTTATTGATATTCACATGCCTTCGGAATTCATGTGTAGAATTCTCAGCTTTTCACACAATTGTCTTCGTTTTTAAAGTTTTATAATTTCGTTTCACGTATCTTAGAGAGAATAGGAGTGTATAACCTCGGCTCCAAATTGCGACCTCCGTCTTAGTGATTCGATTGGTTAAAAATCGAGCTATTGAAGTTTGTTTATTTTTTTTGTTCAATTATTATGACGGCCAGATTAGTTTTATATGGATAATATAATTATTTACACAGGTGGTGGTGTTGTAAGTACCACCCACGTTGCGGGAGTGGATCGCACTGTAGCCCCATCACTTATTCGCTTGCCGTTTTTATACTTTTTGCAGTGGTTAAAACAATATTGACAATGAACACATATATTTATCTTCTCTAGAATAAATAATATTATACGTTGCTCCTTGTTGAATTTCTATGGCATGTAAAGCCCCCCACACTAAGTCAGCGGACTAATGGTGGATTGTGGACTATATGGCCTAACCCCTCTCAATCGTGCTCTCGATTGTAGAGGAGGCTCATGCCTGTTAGTGGGATGTGTATTAGTTGATACAGTCCAGTAAAGTATAGTTGGTCGTAGAATAATGGAATTTAACTTCCAGTAATATTTTTGGAATGTTTGTATATTATGTGTGCTATGTACCTTAACTATTTATTCGAATAGATAAATCGTTGTTTTTTACAAAATACACATGATTATAGTTCTGACTATTTAAATTAAATTGTTTCAGCACAATGCAACTTCACGCGTATCGATATTTAGGCTCTGATCAGTTATTATTTCTCCGATTACAAGCGAATATAAATACGTCTTACATATTTATTAAAAATACCTGATAAATTGTAAGGCACATTTCTTCTTAAATATATTATATTTGAATCTACACTCACGTATAAACTACTATAAATAATATTAAGCGAAGGGTTTATCTCAGATATCTGGTACACAGATAAAGTATGATATTCAATCCTAAGCCCGAGATGGCTTCCCAATGCCTCTAAATATCCGTGATATATACGAAGCTAAGGCATTTAGTTATTATTATAACCTTGCTATTTAAGATAAAGACGAAAGGCATAAGCGGTAGCGGAATTTTTTAATGCGCAATGTTACAGTTGTTAATATAAGAAAGATTTTGTAAAACATAAAGACATTGTGATACATAATGAGTTTCTTCTTGGAACCGGTAGTGACACAAGCTATTTTTTACCTCGGGGAAATATCCCTTTCCTAAAGGAAATCGAAAGTCGGTGTTTCTTTATTGCAATCTATAGATATTCGTTCCACATTCGAAATTGGTTTGATGGTGTAGCCGAACACGGCCGCCATTAATCCATTCTATATTTGAATGAAGTAATGTTTTTTAAATTGTTTCTGTCGCTCGAAACTAAACGGCCAGCTTTATTATGATTTTTTCGCTTTATCTTTTGCAGTCTTATTTACAAAAAGGTTGTTTCACTCTCATTGAGCAAACTTATTATGAAATCAAATGAATGAGTCCACACTTTATTTGAATTAATGTATTAAAGAACAAAAACCCTTATGATTTGTTCTACGGGAGATAAAAAAAATAGTATTCTGTGTGTCTCGATTAATACGTTTAATAATAAGTTTGTAGTTACGTTATTATATTTTCAATCAAGTTTGTATTGAAATATTATTCATAATTTTAATATTAAAACATTTTAAATATCGAAATAAAAAGAAAGCATTATATTTAGATAAGCAAATTATCATTTTTTTAATAAGACAATTATAGGTGGCCTAGTTTCCATCGCCCTTGATTACATTAAATTAAATTTTATTACTGAACGAGATTCAAATCTAGAAAATTTACTTCGTTTATCTGACCCAGAATCTAGTGTGAAAACAGTTTAAATTGCCTGAGGGATGTTACATTGCTTTATTTTAGATCCTATTTAATACCGGGTTAATTTATTTTTTTATGTAATATAAATATTATATAAGATGTGAGTTTTGGACTAAAAATAAATAAGTGATATAACTTCAAAATGGTTAGTGGTTTGTAAAAGGAATTTGTTTTCAGACAAAGTTTAGTTTTTTCTAAGGATTTTACTATGAAAACTCACATCGCCTCAAGATTCCCGTACTGCTTATTTCAAAAACCGTTTTAAAAACAAAACCATTCCGCGTCAGATATTTTTGAACTGTTTTGCTTTTATTGAAGAATTCTAAATGCAAATATGGAACTGACGTGAATTTCCCTTTTGACCTAAAAAGTTTCGAAGCATTCAATGTGTCCACACTTGAACCCCATGAAACTTTACCTCTTCATCTGTTATTTTCGTTTCCATGTTCCGTAGTACATTTTTTACTAATTTGGATGGGGCGAACTTACTCATTACAACTACTTCATTTTGGAAATTGCAGGTTAAATTACAACCATTATATCCCATTAGACGGAGAAGCGTGTGGCTCATAAACTATGTGATATAACTAACGGAGTAACTTATACAAGATTTTTGAAATCGGACAACCTACCCGAAGTGTACTGGACAACTTGGGAATCGAACCTAGGAATTCATGGTTGATAATCCGTGACCACTAGACCAATGGCAAGGCATTAATGGAATTGGTTATAAATACGACCAAAACATCCATTTCATCGTGAAATAATTGAAAACGTCAAACAAAATTTCAATACTCCAATTACGAAACGCAAATAGGTAAATATTATTCTACGGAATACGTACTTACTAGCCGATATCAATTTAGATACCAAAATTACACTTGCAGACTTCATGCATTTTAAGCATGCGAACAGCACATGTGGGCTTTCCACCGAGCCTGTTATTTAAGCCCATACAGCGGATATCAGAATAAAACATAATTGACTTAATCACCTCGCTTAATGACGATTACATTTTACCGTTTTATGAAACGTTGGAGTGTTTTAAAGTTAAAACGTTTATGTGGCATTTAACTGTGACTATTTTATGGATTTATTTATTTCAATATTTTTGCTAAGTTGAACAGTAGGTACGCTATCGACGTTGCTCAGGAAATTCGCGAAATGAGCGACATTCTACATTAGCAGGTAAATAATAACAGTGGTCCATAAGCGCCTGCAACTTAAGAAAATGGGTACGCATGCTATATAGTAAGGTAAAAATTAACAAAACCGCTTGGGAAGAAACGCGTTCTGTGTAGTGGGTGTAAGAAACTATGACTTTATACAATCCATTAACATTTATCGCCGGATGCCCAATACTTCCTCTTCCCATCCTTTTTCCTTCCCGTTCCCCTTCCAATTGGGCCAGCAACACATCCATGAGCCAGCTTTGTGGATGCTTATAGGCGGCAGTGATCATTTACTTTCAGGTTACCTGTTCGCTCGTTTGCCGGACCTATGAATGAAAAAAATTATATCACCAAAACCCACTAAGCTGTCGACTACCGCTTAAATCCCTTTCAATCGTAGATACTCTCTCTTGCAAGAGGACCTTTACGTACTAATATAATCATTAATGCATCATAAACATGTGCCTCAATGAATAGATCAAAGCTGCAGTCTCTCAACAGATTCCGCCCACTTACTTATAAAGAATGTTCAAAATATTTTTAATATTAAAATATTATTGCTAATTCTCCCCACGCCATCGCTCTTCACTTAATACATACTAATACGTTTACATGCCCCAGATCACGGTACATTGCCTCTCTAAGACTCGGCCCCTTTGACTTTAATTGCAATTTTGGTGGAGCCACGCTTCAGAATAAATGGAGCTGAGACGTTGTGCGTTCGTGTTATGATTTTGTCCGCCCCTCGTTGCGACCGTTTGGTTATTACTTCACAATCTACATTCTTAGTGATCACATTTTTGTGCTGCAATTTAAAATGATCTAATTTTACATGGTGAAATTTGAATAAATATGTTTTTTTCATTGTGACGAAGTGACTAAAATACCTAATGGTGAATACAATGCAGTTCAGATGAAATTATTTTAGTGAAAGATAACCATTTTTACAATCTTAACTTAATAATACTTGTGTATTCAATTAATGCTGGCTTATACCATAAATTAATTTTTCTTTCAATTTATATTTTAGCTATACATACGTACATGGATCACACTACACATTCCCGAAATTTTATGCAGAGATCCACTAGTGTCGCTCGCAGTTTGCTAAGCATCAGTTTCAAAACATGCGGAGAGCCTCTACCAATGTCAGGACCAAATTTTACTCACATACTTATATTTAAGAGCTTTTTCAAGCCAAAAATACAAAATGAATAGTCTAATCTGGATATAGAAAGAAGGAGCTCAAGTTTGATAACTTATCGTGTGGACTGAGCCAGTGAGATGACTATTAGTGTATTGCATTATTATTATTATATATATGTTTTATTGAAATATAGACCCAAAGACAAATATATCTGAATATATAATGACTAACAACTCATTATAACATTATATTCTATTCTAGAATCCAGGCCTAAGTCTCAATAGAGTCTATATTTAAATATGAGAACAAACCGATAATTTTCAGGACAATCATTAAAAAAAAAGTGGGCTGACAATGTCACCAGGTAGGCTGTAATCGCAGACAATTTCCACTTTTTATTCTCTGTAGACACGAGGATATTCCCACATAAGGACTTTATTAACATGCGTTTTCACATCCCAGTTCTTCACGCAATGCACAAAACGTCTTATACTCCTTATAACTCCGAAATAGTCCCCTCAACACACAATAGACCCAACTATCCATCAATCACATGCCATAATTATGCGTTCATCCTAGGAATTCCGTAATACAGTGGGAAATTATTAATATAGGCGAAGACGCGCGCGGCGTTGGAGTGGAATTTGGCCCCATTCTTCAGCCCGGAACGCTTCGTCACGGAATGTCCTGCACATGTATTATGACGGAATATAACTTTTCTTTTGTCTTATGCATGGCAGAGATAATTAAAGTGCAGAGCCCAGATTGCAATGCGTCTGGTGAAAAGAGGTAAAGTTTTGCTGTTTATTGTTTTCTCCTAACTTTGAACATAAATTGGCATATAGGTTTAAAAGTTAGATTTTTTGCTGCGTTTGTGAGATAAAAATTGTTGAGCAGTTTTAAAGTGGAAACTATTTATTCCAATATTTGAGTTCCTTCAGAGAAATGTTACTATGTTCTAGAGTTTTCATAATTTTTTGCTGGAAAAAATTGCGCCACAGAAAAAACGCTAATGGATATTCTACATACAGCTTACTCAAATTATGAAAACCTTCGAAGAGACTTATAATTTTCTAGCATTCAAAACTGAAACAATGGTTTTTTGACCATAATATTATATCGAAAACTACACTCACTACACCACAGACTACCAAAGTATATATCTACACAAAAATTGGCAGTCACGTAGGTATTTTGCCCCCAATTTCGCGTGTAATTTTTCAAATAAACAACAGCTCCATTGGTATAAGTCAAGCATGCAAAATGGCGTCCCATGTGAGACAATCCGTCTTATACGTCGCTGGAAAGGTTCTAAGGCGAGAGCTCTAAGGTATTTATTTAATAAAAACGTCGTGTTATCAAACAACACGCGGATATTGATTAGGGTTGCGGGCAATAGATCTTATCGCGGTGCATGTTAGAGACGTAACGCGTGTTGTTAAACCGTCGCTCGTGCTGTTACTATTGACGCGGTAAGATGACTATAGAGCCACCAAGTTATCTGTTCAGTCGGAAGTTCCGAATCGTCGCTAGTGAGTAATTGAGTATTGCCACTTTAGAAAAATCTTGAATTAGATTAGAGTAAATTAGAGAATTATATACACAGTTTTTTTATCTTTTAAAATACGATAGAAACGACACGGTAATATAACATTACCGTTGGCAGTGTTTTGGTAAAAAAAAATAATGTGCATCTGCAGTAATTACCGTATATGTGATAACACTGGTTTAGTTCCAATTATGGCCACCTGAACAGATAAGTTGGTGGCTCTGTACATAGTTGTCAGTGGTGTGCTATACAGAGTATCATCTTGAGATTTTAATGGAGTTGTACAATTTTATACCGGGTATATCCAGACTGCGACCGAAAATGAAGCCGGCTGGTAGTATTAGTGACTTCGGACACAATGCAATTAAAAATTTCGGAACAAAAAGCGACGGTTTTTTGTCGTAAGTTTTTACTTATTTGGGTAGTAAATACATCGTTTTCCTAAAATAATAATGTACACCGTTGTATTTTTAAGACACAATGGTGCGTAAGAGTTTAAATTATATTTTTAGCAGAAACTAGGTTCTTACCACCCATACACGATGATATTTAAAACCCTGTCGCTTTTTTTGAATAATTTTTAATTGCATTGTGTCCTTAATCACTAAGACTACCATTTAGCTTAGTTTTCGGTCGCAGTCTTGATATAACCTGTATAGTAATATACTTAGTTGGTGATTGGATATTCGTTTTTGATCGGATAGCTCCCACAGCACTTCATAGAAAATCCATCATAATGGCCCACGGAATTATTTAGGTTTTAACCGGTGTTTAGGTCTATTTCATTGTGTGGACCTGCGAAAGATAGTCATCCCGCTCTAAGTGTTCTATGGATTTTCATACCCGCCCCGCTGTCTCTCGTCCCTCACTCCCAAGACGGGCGCGCCTCTCTATCTATAGTGTACATCGCCTGAGGCGTCGGCCTCTGTAATTGATTGAATCGTCCACTAGCTAGGCCTTGATGTTTCGTTTTTTACTATAAAACAAATTAAACCACTCGATGGTCAGCGATTTTAATGATACTGCGCAGGATGGTATTTTATGTCGGAAATGCGGTGATGTGTATCCAATCGCCGTTCTAGTTAAATTCGAGTAAACCAACTCACTCTTTAATCGCCTGGATCATCCAAATATCTTTTTTTTATGCTGACACGTCGAGGTTTTGCGGATGTTCATGGACGACGGTGGTATAGAAACATTAGCTGATCCGACATTCTTACGCTTACTATTGCATAAAAAAATCTGCAGATAGCATATGTGTCTCGCTATTCATTGAATGTTGATGTACCCAGTACCCACCATTTCTAAAACGCTTGGATACATGGTACGAATTAAAAGGTTTAAAAATAACAAATCAGCCTATTGCCCATTAATTGAATCATAGAAGATATGTTGTGGACGTCTGGGGTCGGTGAATCACCCGAGCGGACTGATCTCATAAGTCCCCCGCTTCATCCCATCAAACCACTTTATTTTGACCCCGGCGAGTCCTACGGGTAACTAAGCTTTAAATCCATTCAACGTATCGCACATACAAAAGTCGCACAACATCACACACATATTCAAATTCAAAACATATAACTATGTGCACACTAGTACAGCTATCGACGATATGTTCATATAAATAAATACTTAATATTACCCCACCATGAAAGAAAGAAATTTATACAACAAATAAAACACTTATAACTCAATGCATGGACATTATTGGCGTCTTTATCACTACCTGCTATTACTTCTTGCCAACCTTTGGATAGCCTGGATTACTTTTATGTGATATAGAGTTGTTATGTTTAACACAATGAAAAGTAATTTTATACTTTTACAAGTTGTACCATACTATAGCGTACTCCATATACTCGTATTATACTGTATCAGCCTATAATCGCCTTCTGCTTAGCACAACTCCTATAGAACCGAGAGTTCGATTGAGAGGTGTCATAGTTCAGCACGCTGGCCTAATGCGGGTTGGCGGACCCCACATACCATAGAAAATATTGTTAATATCTCTATGGTGTGCAGTTTCCCTCACGATGTTTTCTTTCACCGTTGAAGTGAGTGGTAACTCAATTTCAATACACACATGAATCCGAAATGTATGCCCAGAGGTATTGAGAGGTATGCCTTGCTATAGGAACCCGTGACCACCGCGAACGTGTAAGCCGCCGCGTATATTTACATAATTTATACATAATATATTATTACTGTTAATATATACATATTATTCTGTGAAACACATTAGAAACTAGAATCTTGCTGCAACCCGCGAACGCGAGAGTGCACAGGTACGCCAAAATAACTGTATGTTAAACTAAGTATCAAATAACTCCTCATAACATCGCATTTAAGGGGCTCACGTTAATAAAGCGAAAGTTGGTAGCTGTTAATTTTCTCGCAACGCTCAGTAACTCGATTGTGTTAATTACACGTCAGGTAAACAGAAGGCATAGAGCACGTTCGCATGTCTTGCATAACTCGTCCGTTTCATTCATCGCTCGGTAGATACGCGGCTTTTTGGAAATTTCGGCTATATTCTGCTGTTTTATTTGAAATAGAGTTTGGAGTAGAAAAATATATACATTTTAAAATAAGTCATATTTAAGGATCTACTTTAACTTGAGGATTGTCATAATGGAACTCCGTTACATAATCTATTAATGACGTATGAAATGTATTATTTATGCAATGAAAGATAATAAATTTTAAATCTTAAATATTTTTATTGAATTGCTCTTCGCGTACTACCAGATGCATCTTAATCATCTTTGTTTTGCTAGTATAGAAAAGTCATAAAATTGTTATCAACTATACAACTTGTGAAATATTATCAAATATTCAGTCTCACTGCATTATCCCTACACATGCTACCAATTTTTTTCTTAATATATCAAGCGTTTCTTTTAATTTACAACCAGTACTAAATAAATTAATAATAACACAACACCAGCAACGTACAGAATAAAAAGGTCTGCAACGTTATCGATTTAATCCATGCAAAAACGTCTTTGTTAATGCCAACGACTGTACATTTAAAAATCTGTAACGGAATAAAAAGGTCGGGTGGCCCATTATGGGCTCCAACAAAGGGCCCCAGTGAAAAGTAGCCCGGACGTCTGCAACATTATAATAAAAGGTAACTGCGAATAGGTTTCCGGAATACAATTTTATTGGACGGCCGACAAAGGGCTGGCTCGCGAACAATAGTGCAGATGATCCCAACGATGCTCCGAATGTTCAGTGTAGACTCAAAAGTTTAAGCCAGGTTTTGGCAATATTCGAACAAAGAGGATTCTTAAATGACCGACTCCGCCAGAAGTTAATTTTAGTCGATGAGATCTACAGCTTTTTACGGGATTTTATGATTGAACATTAATTATTTTCAGGGTTTAAAATACTTATTTTCTTTATTTTAATAAATAACAGCAGCATCAAATTTCAACAAGATTTAATACAGTTAAATGTGTAGTTACTAACAAACATTTTAAAATTCATCTTGTAAGGAAATGAAGATGTAGAGAATGAAAATTCGTTCAATATTTTTTTAGATAAAAGATCTCATTGTACATTGACAGGTTCTGTGGCGTAGTTGGTTAGGCCGCGACTGTGATATGCACCGAGACAAATAGTGGTGTGGTCCATAGTTATTTATTTCGGGTCTGCGTGGTTGACTTTAGAATAATACTTAATTGATCTTAATGTGAAGTTAAGGCTTAAAGCGTGGTTGGGTGTATGAATTAATTTACCCGCATTATAAAAAAATACTAAGGTTTCTTAGATATACGCGAATGTTACTCATTGAAATAAAACTAATTCTTGTTAATTTTTTGATATATTTAAAAAAAAAATCATGATAGAATCCGTAAAAAATGCTAAGGTGTGAGTCTAATACCTCAACATGCTGGTTTATAAAATCAGAAATATTAAACACAGGGTGTTTTCTTACAAACCCCCAGCAAAACCTCACAACTGACTCACGGTGATTTATGAAGAACACAATTATCCATATCGGCCCACAACTTCGTTCCATTGTGTATGCTAATATTTCTATTGAATAAACATCACGAATTTCGCCCGCGAGTGGTTCCATCTGACTAACTTATGGCAAACGTTTCGACGTGATAGGGTGATTCAGCTTTTTGTGCTAAATATATTTTTTTGATTGAATAGTCTGCGCTAAGCTGATCATTATGATTTATGGTTTGATGAATTGGTATAATAATATTTTTTTTTAAATAATAATAATATTTATCATTTGTCGCTTTATTTCTTTGGTAGCAGCGTGTATGAGGTGTATGTTGTTGCATTTTGGGTTCGATGCTTATGTCAATCAATGCATTTAATCTGGAATTTTTGTTCAAAAAAATAAGAAACATTTTAATTAAATAATCATTAGTTGTTAAGATGAGTCGTAATATTATTTCTTCAAGTAGTCTTTTATTTTGTTTTGAATAGTCTAGGAGTACTATCGCTTTTACGCATATGTCTAACCAACAGCCAAACTATGGCTATGTTTTGTACAATCAGCTATTGGCCGCCTAAGTAATCCGCCTAGTGTTGGAGATGGAGTAACTACCTACAACCGTACTCAATACTGTTAAATATTTAGTTAGTTTCACGCATAACGGGTGCAAGCCTCCTACCACAGTTACTCGAACGCTTTTTTAAAATTAAATGATATAAAGTGATGTAGATTGATAAGAAAGTAATTTTGATGCATGAAATTTGGACTCGCTTATATCCCAACCAGCAAGTTAAGTATTCAATGTTGGTGCGATTTGACTGGGCAAAAATAAATACTTTTTACAAAAATATATTTCTCGACAATTTCCAAACGTACAGAAATAAACAAAACAGCATAACCAAAACAAAGAAACAAACAATTATTCTAATGCATTAATGTAATTTAAAAAAACAATATTTCGACGTAGCATCCCTTGGGGAGTTGCGACTTAATATATTAAAGGCGGTTAAATGGCTAATAACAAAATGGAAGTTTGTGTCTCCGGGGAATGGGTTTGTCGCAAACGGTGGCCGTAGCGGCCCGCGGTGCACGCGTATTAGTAACACATCAATATAAACTTTGTTCAGGGAGGTGGTATTCAAATATTTATGTGTGTAATGGGACCCCGCGGGAAAGAAATGTCTTACTAATTTAGATCTGATAAAAGAGGTACTGGCCGATTAGGCCCTAGCCTTACAAAATTCGATGATTATTGCTGTGGAGTTTCCTTGTATAGACATGCATACAAGGAAAGTAGAGGCTAGTGATTGTTGATCCTTAGTCTACTGCAATGTCATTCGTAAGACAAACTCCTCACTTTATTTACTACGTTTTTTTAAAGACAGTAGTACCTTTAGTCGAGGTAGTTAATTAATAAAGTAGTACAACATGAAACTGAGTTCATAAAATGACTTCATTCATGAGAATAAACAGCAAAGTAACAGTACCATAGCTTCCATTATTATCGTGTTTCTACTCAATTTGAGAACCCCGTACATCCATAATAACTATAAAGGCTTTAACACTTAGTGACAATTGGGCCATTTGTCACGGAGCCACACCTCCGGGCGATCACTAATTATGTTTAATAAGTCACGCAGCGCTGCGCCATGGAACGTTATTGAAGGAACTAACTTTTTATTACACTAATATTAATTAATAGCTGCAACTAGTTCATTTTATGCTGATGATAGATTAAATGGTTTTTCTATGTATTAGAATCAATTGCAATTTTTATTGAGCTGTTTGAAATGTGACATATTAAACATCCATTAATATGAATGAGAGCCTCGTGGCGCAGCTGGTTAGATGCTGGCTATGAAACGAGTCGCTAAGGATTCGATCCCCGCACCGAGAGAAATGTTTACGTGAATCATAAACATTTGTTACAGGTCTGGGTGTTTTGTGAGACCGAAAAATCTCTCATAGTTTCTTATACCCATGACACAAGACTCGATCTTAATGTGAGGTCAAGACTATGTATGTTACTGTTGGGTGTATTTTATTTTTTAAATTCTAAATTGACTTATTCCACGTTTGCATAGAATAAAATATGCTATTTAATATTTAATTTATGCATGTTACATGAATGATTTGGCTTCCAAAATTTCCGACTAACCTGTCTGACTTCAATGTTTGGGAAATGGGAAAAATTACTCATGGGACGCTGTTATGAAAACACAATGTTAATTCCCCGAAAATACGGGAATTGATCCTAGAACGTGTCGATTCCCAAAACATACACGCTGCATTCCAGTAGGGTAATTCACGTAATTTTTTGACGCACCGATCAAGTTGCGGTGCAGTTGCAATGAAGTTTACGTCTTAGTCCAAATTGGTATTCTTGTAATTGTTTAGCTGCGCGTGAACTGCACCTAAGCTGTGCGTAAACTGCGCGGGTGCTGCGCGTCAACTGTACGTCAGTCGTATGCAAAAAGATTACACGTGAATACCGATCAAGTTGCGATCTGAATCACGCAGATAAAACACGTAGCAGTAGAATACGCTCGCGTGACGCGGACTTGACGCGAGCGTATCTGACAGCGGTTGTCAAAATTACGAGAATACGAAAAGGTCTGTTTCGATCGAAACTTAACTGCAACTGCACTGCAACTGAACTTATTTAATTACGTGAATTACCCTACTGGTGTATTCTATAGGTTAATAACTCGAACAATACAAGATACCTAGCCTATTCATGCCGTAGTCTAAACCGACTGCAACGTAGCACATGTGAGTTTTATATGAACATCCAAATACTCATTTTTATTGTCCTATTCCAATATAATCTATAGCAGAATTTAGGTTTAAGCTCTGGAACGACCTTCTTGTTTCGGTGTTCCTCGGTCGCTATGACTTGTCCAGTTTTAAGCGAGGCTTATTTGAAAAAGCGTAAACCATATATGAGATTTCCATAAAAATTATAATATTCAAGAAAACAATATCAAAAATACTTTAGATAGCTAAATTGGGTATTAAAATATGGCCGAAAATATTAGTAATAACGACGTATTTGAAATCGTAAGCGATATAAGTCGGCCCAGATGCGCGATTCCTTCACAAAAGGATCGGCCCATACATTTGTATGTGCATCGGCTATGCCGTCTTAGTAATAGACTTGAACTGATGCCAAGAATGCAACCAATTGATTATTGATATTGCTACGGTGTATTGGTTTTCGAGAAAATGAGCCTCCACTAGTGACGGGAATTGGACGTCGTTTATAGAATTTAGAAGGTGGTTTCCGAAGCAAAATTTGCATGTTTGTCGAAAGTGGGTGATGTGGTTCTTTGTTTCATAGAAGTATTGATAAAATAATAAATAATCTTCCAATTGAGTAATTACGATCGGCTCTGAAATAGAAAAGCGTTGGTTAAATTTTACAATTGATGCTCTAAATTCTAAATACATTAAGTACATTTCGACCATTTAAAAAAATACAAAATGTCAAAAATTGAAAGCATTTAACCCGCGAATTTCACAATGGTGTTCACATTTCTGTGTTTTATTCGCATTTACATTTCAAAAGTTAAAACGTTGATCGCACACAGCGATCCGACGTTAATTCCCGACTATCGACAGTCGATACCGACATCTGAAAAAACACCACTATGATAAACGTAGCGTATGCAGTACATTACGAAATGCATGAGACGGTTGATTTGTACCAAATGTGTTTTATTTTAACTGCTATTGTTCCTTTGATATTTTCCAGCCTTTGTGATACAGTAATTGATAAAAGAAAGTTGATTAAAGCAAATACAAATTAAAGAAAACATTTCGTACTACTGAGAAAGTTTCATGCGCCATTTTTTCACAGCTCTGATACTTTCAAGGTGAATTTCTTAGTAATACGAAAGATCTCATGAGAAACTATATGAATAAGAAATAATATTCTGATTTACTGTGATATGATGAATACCCATGTTTGATCGAACCATTGTATTAATAATTTGGCTGTTACTTTCGATCCTGACTTACAGGGGTTGAAAATGTGTGTGCGTGGGTCATTTAGAGATAAAAAATCTTTGGTGCACAAGTCAGACTCGCACTTAGCTAATTTTTTAAAAGTTTTTTATTAAATTAGGCAGAGTTATGTTTCGTATGTCTTGGGAATTATTTTCTAGCTTATATTTAAGTCAAACGGCCATGACTATTGTTTCTACGAGTATTTGCTTTCTTTGTTGAGTGGTTATAATTTAGTTTACGTCCATCCCTGAGTGGCCAGGGTTCAATGACTGCTATATGTCTGTGAGCTAGCGTCATTCCATGTTATTTTCGTCGAAAAATATTACTACTATGAATGGCTTATAGGTATTGTTACTTTTCATTAGTGAAGCCGTTTGATCGTTTCTTGATTTTTTTATACTAGCGCGGCAAAATAATGTAGCAGTGAGTACAATTTAGAAAAAAAATAATCTTGTAAGGGGTGATTTCTTACCAGTCGATTATTAGAACACTTCTGTTCGTTGGAGTTACGAGCTGCTGAGTATAGCGAGTCCTGGCTGTAAAAGTCTTTATTCGAGGATATTTACCTTTCACTTCATTGTTTTGTCACCCGCTTTGTTACGGAGGGAAGTAGTCAAAAATAACTGTCTATTGATTGATTTTGTTGCGGGTATGGATGAGTTAGACATTCCCGGAGACTCCCTGAGCTTTAATGCTCAGTGTCATTAAAATGTTTGGTACTGTTGATCCTGGCTTACAGGAGTTGCAGTAGTGGGACTATCAACTAAATCTAGTTACGAGTATATACCATCTTTTACAAAAATTGGCGGAAAAGCATGTAATATATTATTTAAATCCCTATTATTAGGTAAAAAAATTCAATTACTAGCGCCTTGAACGAACATTAGACAATAGGCAAGTGTTACAGGGTAATATCGAAATTACAGATGATTGCTTCGCCAACACGTGTGCTCAGTTCGCTTATGTAAATATAGTGAGACCCCCCCCCCCCCTCGCGTCCCTCGCCCGGAACGCTGCCAAGAGCCACCGTCTACAATCAATTTGCAAATTACCTGCTGAGTATTACCTGTGTGTACGGCTTGTATGCTCAGTGCGAGATGTTTCAATCTTAATGTTAAATCTTAATGTCTGTAGCAATCCAATGATCTTTTTGGTCTTTAACTTAAGACTTCTTGTGTACCGTTTCCTTGGAACTGAGTATCTGTGGTTGTTTGGTATTTTTAGTCTTCTGATCCACAAATTCTTTTTTTTTTCGCTGGTTGCTTTTGTCCAACATTGCAAATGTTATTAATGTTGCGACAATCAAAGATCAAAATTCAATGTCTAGAATGTTTTTTACATTCAAACGGGAAACCGCATACAAAAGGTTTGCTGGCTTAGAAACCGTGCGTAAAACCTTACGGTTCGCTGATCTTGAGCATTACAACTAGCGTATTGGAAGTGCCCATTGTTTTCTACACGAGCAAGATTTTAGACATATGCTTTCTGCTACCGTTTAACTACTACTAAAATTACGAATTCCTGAATTTCTAATACTGAGTACGTTTTAATTCGGTTTGAATCGTTGCAGAATAAGTGTACGAACTTCAAATTGCAATAGGTACCTACCTAATGGACCTCCATTAGTCAGTAATCCTATTTTATAATTTAATTCATCCTCGAAAAATATTTGTATTAATTACAAGCGAAATTTTGGTATTCTCTTTTTGGTATTTTTCTACGAAACCGAGTCAGAAGCAAGAAGATTCGTAGAACTATCAGCCATCGACTAAGCCTATCGGATTACTTGTACTAAGTTAAAGTGGCAGACCAACAGAAAATTTATAGCCGACGAGATCGACAAATTTCAGCTCAGCCCATATAGCGGCAAGTGCAAATTAAAACTACCACCCGAAGATAAACAGATGATCTCATGAAATTTGGAAAAAGTTGTTCAATACACGACATTTCCAATAATTCGTAGGATCATGATAAAAATAATAAAATGCGATGTCTAGTGCATCGATTTATTCAATAATTACCAAATCATTATTTGTATAGCGGCCGACATCATACTGGAATCTTTATCAGATCTTCTTTATTTATAAATAAACACAAATCAAATTGCATTATTGCAAAAGTTTTAAAAGCATGTTGTTATTTATTATTCGAAGAGACTAGCAATTCTTATACCAATGGTCAATACTATTTAGAGACAAAGATAAAGCCGATACAAAGTTGTTCCCTAAGGACTCTGCGTATTCAGTACGTTGCGACCGTCGGGGAGTCTTGAGATCACTTATCTTTTATATTATACTACGTTGTGTTAGTTTTCCTTTTTAGTTTAAAACAAAAGTCTGGTTTAAAAAATACATCTAAAGTATGTTTATATTGCGTTGTGACGAGAAAACCGGAAAACATCGTTTTTTAAATTATATTTCTATGTTACTTCCGTTCTATTTTCTTGTTGATTTTTAAGTGGTGTGCCATAAAGATTGATGAATTATTTTAATGATTTGCATAGCATCGGCATCGTATTGACTTTCCATATGATGGCTATGCTTTAAGGTGTTGATAGATTCGGCTCTTAGATCAAAAAGCAATTTAGAATATTATATACTGAAGTGCTTTATCTGGACAAAAAGCAAACTAGAATATTTATTATGAAAATATACACAAAGACGCAATGGCAGGACAGCATAATAATCTGTCACAGCTCGACACAGTATCTAGTTAGCATTGTACTCAACATCAGGTGCAAGTACACTTTAACGATCCAATAAAAAAGAAAAACTTTGTACCATTTTCTGTTTCACACTGAAGATACTTTCATAATTGAATCACATCGTTTCGGATCCACAATTCGTTTCTTACATTACATTGAATCGAGTCAAAGCCCCAGGCTATCACGTAATGGTTTTCCTTCTACCATGTTGATATATTTGTAATTGATTTTCTATATTTATGTACCGTAATAAAATGAATGGAAATTTCTTATTCAAATATCGTTCCTAATTTATGCTTTTTATTTGGATCGACCCACTGTCACTCGCACAAAAAGGATATGGAGTAACTTCTTCGTTTCATTGTAAGATCGCCGGAGGCTCAACGATCCCTTGCTACCCTTTTTTCTCTCTCGCTTTCTTTACACATGCAAAGGTCGCCAATACAACCCTTCAGTTTTTAGGTTTTTTTTTATTGAAATCGATGGCGAGACGAACATTCGCCTGGTGGGATACGACCGCTCATTATCAGTAGCAAATCAAACAAAACAATGAATTACAAAGCAATGCTTAGCATTCCACTGCGCTCGCCATCCTGAGACGTATGATATTACGTTTCAATATGTCCAGTAGTTCGTCTGGCTACAATGTCCTTCAAACCGGAACACAACAGTGCATTTACACTGCTGTTTGGCGGGAGAAATAGATACTGTGGTGATACCTACTGAGGCGACCTCTCACATATGGGCGACCTACCACCAGTACACATGGGCGGTGGTGATTATTTTCTATCAGTTGCGCTTGTTGTACGGTTGTCACTCTTGGAGTGGATACTACGAGTATTATACTAGCATAAACTGTAGGGTCTCCGGTTATCTCATGCATCCAAAGAAATAAAACGGGAAAACTAATTGTTCGTCGGCTTTCAGTCATTATACAAAATAAGATTATGCTGATTTAGGATACTAAATCTGGACTCAATAGAAATCTGTATAAAATTATCAAAACGTTAGCTACCTAGCAAGGACACAAAGGATTGAATCCACAATAGTACCTTTTATTCCGTATAACGTGTCGGGGTATTAGAGAATAATCTAAAACATTTTCCCCTAAGCAATAAGAATGGGTTCGGAACAAGCCGATCGGAACGAGCCAAGTGAGCGGTCCCAAAGTCCAATTTAGTTTTGCGGGCCCCCGATGGCCTGTACTGTCCCTCTAACGCGAAGTGTGGTTCCGTACGTGAGGCTATTGTTTATACTTGCAGCGATTATTGTGACCAATAATTATTTTATTAGGTTCGAACATAGTTAAGTCGAGCGATGCTTGGAATATATTTTATATTTGAAAAAGCTACATAACCAGATACTTTGCTTGTTGTTAAATAAATGCTCGCTTAAAAGTCTGTGCTTGCGGCGGCGTCGTGTGCCGGGTCGCTCACTTCCCTGTAGCATGGTTGAGGAGGCCGATGGCTGGCACATGCGTCATACTCGTGAACGGGTGCTGCTTGTGTGGACTGGTTTGTCCGATTTGCTTTCATTGTAACTGATTGATAGATTACATAAGGCTTTCACAAGTATTCACTGCTTTGGTGAAACAGAGTACGAGTATACTGATTCTTCGTTCTGGGTTACTTCGCTTCACTCAGCCATATTAAGCAAAATGCAAACATATTTGTATTAAAAATATATGTCACTTGAAAAATTATAACAAATTATCAATGAACTGCTCTGATTTAAACCAATTTGTAACTTCTGTAATAATCACGATATTGTAAACTGGTTTTGAAAAGAGCAACACTAGAATTTCTTGCCCGTTCTTCTCTATTGAAAACCGCTTTCCGAACCGGGTGGTAGAAAAAAAATTACTGAATCTAAATAATGTTGAACATTTTAATGGATTAAATAAATTATTTTCATTTTCAATATGTTTTTATACGAAATTGTAGATGATGCAACGTTTTTAAATACACATAAGTTTTGTTATCGTCCTACATCAAGTATCTTAGTTGCAAGGACCTGTTGTCTCTACGACGTAATTCTGTATTAAACAATAAGAACCAAACCTCACGCTAACCGCTGTCAACAGCACCGCCGCTCACAAATCGCAGGGACCGCACCTTTTTCCTGTCCGTTTAAAAGTATAGGCGGTGTCGCCGGGGACGCCGACCGCGAATTACAGATTAACTACAAAGTAAAATTGGACCGATATCTATGTTTGCGTTTTTCCGAGTGGATCCGCTTATTTTGAATTTAAAATTGTGTTTTTTGTTTTTCAATAGGATTCCACTGAGCCGTATTATGTGCTGGGATATTATGAACTGGCGGGTATTTATCTTCAACTCTTTGTTCATTGGCATTGATCTGTGTGAATATTATTTTGGTATATTTAATGAACCTTTTTGGATGGCTTTAGTGCTTTTATTCTAGGACCAAGAGAGTTGGTTAATATACATACATACATATGTACATAGTACGTTTGTAACTTAAAATAATATGGCCTTGATAGTGTTGTTTGTTAAGACGGTAGTTGTGAAAGGGGAACCGTTGGTTCGATTCTTGCACCCCGATCAAAATTTTAATAAGTGGTAGAGCCATGCTGCTGTCACCCATGACTCAGCTTGAATGGGAAGGCTTGTCCGGGGTGGTTCCACTGTCTCAAAGAAGATCGACGTGAAGTGACAGCTTTGCCGTCGCGTTTCTTTCGGCGAGTGAGACTGCCGGATGCCCAATACTCCTTCCCTGTTGCTATCCTTTTCTGTTCCCCTCTCGATCTGATGGACTGGCGTGACATCTATGATCCAAGCGTTATGGATGTTCATGGGTGGCGGTGATCACTTACTATCAGGTGACCTGCTTGCTCGTTTGCCGGACCTATACCATAAAAAAAATGACGACACAAAAGATATATTGTTTCGGATCGGGATAATTTAAGACAAAATTCTCTTGTATTTTGATGCCTATGACACAAAAAATACATCTCAAAATGGAGTCTGATTTTTAAGTGTATTTGCATTTTTGCTCACAGCTACTAAGCACTGAAAGTTCCCCTTCGTTTTTAACCTTTTTCTGTCAAGTTGAGGTCGTGTAGCATTGTTTTATGAATTTATGTTACACATCATAAGACTTTTTTTTATCAAATAAATAGGCTTAGCAAGGAATTTAAAGTACATCCCAAAATCTGACGAAGGCACGAGAGAGGCGTGAAAATTTCTTAACACAGGGAGGCAGGAGTGGCTCGCTCCATTTGCATACCAAGTGTCATTATGAATTCTCGCCTGAGACTCAAGATGGATCGATTATAAAACGCTGAAACTTCTATTTTTAATATTATCCGAGCACCATCTATACGGAGTGGTTCAATGTAGTGTACGCGTGGAACAATGTTTTAGCGTTTAGCCAGTAATAAAACAAAATTGACTCACTAGATACGAGTCTTGTGTTATTCATATAAGAATACGGGAGACTTTTGATCTGACAACACCCCGAAACAAATGTTTGCGGTCCTTACAAAAACATGTCTCAGTGGGTTATTATATTATGATATTATTGCTCTTTATTTTGTTAATCACTTTTTTATTTTTACATATATATTATAAAAAATATACATACAAAAATATTTAAAAAATAATTAACACTCCAGTGTCGAAGCTTAAAACCCAAGGGACATAATATATTAATATTATGATATATTATTATAATTGGATAATTAATTCTTGAAATCAACGAACTCTCAAACGATTTTACGTATTTGTCAATCGATGCTGTAGACACGTTGAAGCGAATACCTCAGATCATTCGCATTCCACGACAATTAATTACTGTTGAATGGACTAGTTTAGCTTGTATTTAGCTGTGAGTTGCGACACACTGGAATCTTCTCGTGACATGTTAGCTACATACAATAATGTTGTATAATATTTTGATATTAAATGATTAGTTACAGACCTACTTTGACTGGGTACAGTTTAGTTGTTAATGCACACAAATTCATCCTAATAAATGTGGGGCTAAATATTTAATACTTACACACATTAGTATAAATATATATATATAAGATTTTTGCAAATTAGTTTCTTAGTTTTGAAGAATGTCACCTATATACAAATTTGAAACATTACGTTCTATTAATATAATATGTAATTGTAGATAATACGACGTCACTGGTACACGTTACATGTAGGGGCTAGCTACACGTTTTCATATTTGTTACTGAAAAACAAAAAAAGTGCGTGGTGGCCTCGTGGTATCGGACCAGACTCGGCTGCCTACATGTTCACGGTGGTCGCGGGTTCAAATCCCAGGGCACACCTCTGACTTTTCGGAGTTATGTGTGTATTGATAGTCAATCACCACGCACTTTAACGGTGAAGGAAAACATCGTGAGGAAATCTGCATACCGTAGCGATTTTAAAAAAATTCTACGGTGTGTAAGTCCGCCAACCCGCACTAGGCCAGCGTGGTGACTATATGGCCTAACCACTCTCAATCGTACTCGCGATTGTAGAGGAGGCCCGTGCCCTGCAGTGGGTCGTATATGGGCTGATACAATACTGAAAAACATGTTTTCTATAGAAATGCTTACGTTCATTCCTCGCTTATTTAGATATCGCAGCAAATAGGCATATTATGAGGAATGTTATGTTTTATCATACGCATATAAAAAATAATAAAACTAGGAAGCCGTGTATGACATAAGTCAGTCCCTTTCGATTTTTAGATATAGAGCTATTGGAGCCGATATAGCACGCTAAAGTCTAAAATGTTGTACTCGGCTGATCGCAAAGGAACTGTATAAGTATAATCAAAATCAACCAGCGAAACAGGGAATGAGCGAAATATATGTATAATACTTAGTATACTTATTGGGTATAATATTGATTTAATGAAAGAGACAAAAAATAACAAAGAATCTTGCACAATAAGGTCTCTGATTTTAGAGTTATTTTATATGGCGTGGCTATCTGAAACTACGCGCCATTATTTGGTACTAACAAAAATAGTTTCTTGTCACAAACATTTTTACTGGAAACCAAACCTGTGGCCTCTTGTTTTGGAAGGCTAAGACTAAGCTCTCAGGTGCCATAGCCACAATACAAAAGTCACATTAGTTCTATCTCCACAAACGAGCAAAACCTTTTGTATTCGCCTTCTTAGCGTCAAAATTCTTTAAATCCTTCTGAAACCGTACTTAAGTCTTAACAAAGCCTAAATCAACAGCTACCTAATGCGCGGCGGAATCTTTCGAGCAGATGTTCAGCTCTCAGATTTAAGAGTAGGCAGGAGGAAAGGGGGGGGGGATTATGTAATGTTGTCCATTTACATTTGAAAGGAAATGAATTTACACAGCGTATTTTTATACAAAAAAACTGTTATATCGACAGATAGATTGTGATGGGCCTTTGTAATATTGCATCCTACAAAATATTTTCCAAAATATAAGTGCAACATTGGACGTCTACAACATAGACAGTTGAATTGATAGAGATTGAAGAGATTCCATTCGGGCTGATTCTATATAACTGTCTGTATATCTCTCAAAATCTTAATATTTTTTTAATAAAAACATTATGGCTGGTTTCTGACGCCTATTTACCGAACGTAGGACAATTTTTGCTTATCTATTGACCCATTCATCTCATGCAAATGATTCAAAAAAATCATTTGCAATTAACACTTAGCGGTTCCCAAACTACCTTCATACAAACATATATAACTTCATTACTTTACATATAAATAGTTTTCCAAATTTCCTACGCGTGTGTCACGAGAACTAATGTACTGGCGGCGTGAAAGAGTTTCGACGGACTTTATTGAGATTTACGAGCGTGGAAAAATATTTACGAGACATCCGTACGATGTTTCATTACCATTTCATTAGCTTTTACTTCAATTGGTTGACTATTGACCACGTTTTGAAGGAAAATTTCCAACGAAATGAGTTTCTTTGAATTCTCAATCGGAGCAGTTCTGAATAGGGAAATATTGTATGTGCTTTATTAGAGAAAGATAAATAAGAAGAAATATTTTTCTGATTAATGGTATCTCCTGCGATATAATTTACGGCTTACAATGGCGAAAAACCTGTTATAGTCGTCAACACGTGTTTTGCATTTCTGGTTCAGCTTGTGTATATCCGGGTTCAAGCAATCTGTCATTATAACCTCGACCTCCTAATATAAAGACTTTATTATTATTATATTACTATAGCTCGCCAATGGATATTTTATCTAAATTCCGATAAAGCCATCATTGCAACATGCATTGTAGAAAAAAATGTGTTGTCTAATAAAAAATGGCATTAATTTTAAAATGTGCTAAAGAGTAAAAAGAATAGGTGAAAAAACAGCCTTACAAATCAGTGAGAGAAGTTTTGTGACCGACATAAAAATAGATCTAACATTACGCCCCAAAGAAACTTATATCGAACCGTTAAAGCTTAGATTCACGAGCTGCAGACGTGTTTATTTTCCAAAGTTTTTTCTAAAACTAATGCAGTTTTTAGTTTCGCGCTAAGTACACGCGAACCATTAGTCCGTGAACATTTTAGGAGGTAGCATTAGTTGGAACGAACGTCGTTAAAAGTTCCAAGTAGCTTACTCCATTAGCTTGCCTGTCGCACTGGCCGGGCAAGTAATTACAGTTACAACTACACCGGACAGCGGGTTTATGTTTGACGAGCTGCCTGCGTTGTAGTAACGTTTAATTTAACTTTCTTGGCGAGAGGTAAAATTTTGCGGGCTCTCGGACCTCCACGAATGTGTATAATTATTTTAAAGTAAATTTTGTGATAATAATATTATAAAATAAATATTAAATTGCTTTTGAAATTAAGGTGATATACTATTGTTTTTTATTTAGGTACAGAATTAGTAATGATGCATTAAATCTAAATTTATTAATGTCTTGAATATTTTTATGTAGATGTTAACCACGTAGAGTACATCATCCTTTCTCTCACTGAGTAATAGCATAACCAGTGTCAACAATAACGAGCTTGGTGATTGGCTCATTGAAAGCATGGTCATTTTCTAATTTGATTATTTCGCAAAGAGATTGCCAGTAGTTAGGCGATAGTAAAGTTTTAGTCAGAGGTATTCGCAACATTAATAAAAATGATACCCAGACCTCACAAATTTGAGAGTATAGGAAGTAAAAAATATATAATAAATTATACATTTATTCATTTTTGTATGCTATTTAAGTATAATTTAATAATGAAAAAATTGCCAACCGAAATTTATAGCGTAATTTGCCAAACATAATGAGATGCCCGAAATGTAATCTTAATTGTTTTATGAGCGAGTGAGCTTTGTGGTCAAATTAAAGCAACCATTAATTCACTTTACGTCCTTTATATTAAAGGGACTTGAGTCTGTATAGTCAACGGATTTATTAAGTGACTCTACCGACTTTTCCGTTATCGGTCTGGAAAAGTCTATAGAAGCTTGAAAGCTGTGAAATTCTTAGTATGAACCATATTATCTAGCCTACTAATTAATAAACATGAACAACTTCTTGCAATTATTTGTTTCGTAGAAAACACGATCAATACGCACACCTTGCATGATAAAGAAAAAAAAAGGTTTTTAAAGATAACTTGTTAATATAAACCTTTAGTTTGCACTTGGACTTTAACAAATTGAAATTCGTTTGGCACATACAGTACACATAACGTATCCAACTATCAAGCTATTTCGTGTTCCCATATTGTTCTTTATCCCTAGGTCCTGGGGTACCGAAAGGGGAGTTTTACAGCTTACCTCTTGACAATAAAAGGTTGCCTTCTTTAGAAATTACAATGCATCATCATCATTTTTATGAGAAATACACCGCTAAAGATCACAATGCTTCTTGCCATCTATGGATCTCCACAGTAACCTGTGAAGCATACTACATATTAAATGAAGGAATACTAAACCAAGTCACTAAAAATATGATTGCTGAACACTTCATAAAATAACAGTAGGTACATTTCATATTAATACCCGTACATTAATAATATAAACGCCTTATAATACAAAATAAGCAGAAATATACCTCATAAGAGAAGGTCGTAACCGCCGCAAGAAGCGATGCAGATACGCTCTTAAGCCTGTTTAACATAAATATATAATACGGAGGGCTGTTAGCTGTGATTTATAGGTCCCGAAGTAATTTTTGTACCGACTTAATTGAATAGCGAAGTTGAGACCGTCCCAGCGCGGCGTTAGCCTTTAAAAATTACTCAGTGTAATTTTTCATACAAAAAAATTACGTTGTATTTTTGGGTGTTTATTTACGTTAGTTTAGTTTGGTTAATTTTTATTCCTTCAGTGATATACGTCGAAGCTGGTAATAAAAGTAAAGCTATAGTAAAAATTAAAATCAGTTTACGAAAAATAGCTTTAATCTATTTTTGCCATTTTTACCGAATTGGTGTTATTTGACTGTCTCGGTGGCGTAGTTGTAACACGTTTAGGATTACAAAGCTGAGATCCATTCCCGGGTCGGGCAAAGTGATATTGGATTTTTCTATTAATTATAATCAGCCCGGAGTCAGGAATTTGTGCCCGATATGGCGGTGGGCTCGCCCTATCACATCGTGTGACGGAACAAACAAGGTGTAACGTGGGTGTCCTTGTTGTAACTCTGCCTACCCCTTCGGGGAAATTATGGAATGGGAATGGGAATGGAATGGGGAATCGTTTATGTATGTATGTATGTATGGTGTTATTTATCTTTTTTTTGTATCGTGTTTACTAGTACCTGATGATTGGTTAGTAAAATAAGTGATTTTAATACTAGTCACAAGACATGCACTGCTGAATGTAGCCCTTCCTCTAGACTCTAGAGATTTTCCAGTGATCTAGTGAAGGTAGCCTACATTCAGCAACTTCCTGTTATCATTCTTAGTTCGTCTGGCCTTGTAGTTGAATATTGGAATCTGACCTTGATATAATAGCCGATTAAAGTCACTTGCCCAACACCCCTTTCCTCTTCCCATCCTTTTTCCTTCCCGCTAACCTCCCAATTGGGCCAACAACACATCCATGATCCAGCATTGTGGATATTTCTGGTCGGCAGTAATCACTTATCATCAGGTGACCTGTTTGCTCGTTTGCCGGACCCATGCAATAAAAAATAGTAACACGATTTTATGGTAAGATCATACTAATAATCATGGAATAAAAAGGCGAGCATGACGAAAAACGCTATGAGCCCTGCATTAGAAATAGATTTAAACACTTTGCCGTTTCGATTCATACATTTAGTTAGTTCTCGCTTTTCCATTCATGCTAGATAGTCGACGATGCACCTATGTTTTGGTAAGCTTCGTCTTTTATACACAGCGGTTTTCCATCAGGTTCGCACTCGTTAACCTACACACTACAGGAAAAATGAGGTAACTGAACTCCCATCATCTATAAATGATTGCACCACAGCGCCATACCGTCAAACCAATAAACCGAAATATTAATGTTCCCATTAAAATACACATTAAAACGTTGTTAAACAAACAATCCCAATACAAAACGATAACCCTTAATGATGAAGGCACTAAAATGTGTTTTAATATTTTATTAGCCACTTAAAACCCAAATTTTCACGAATTTATACAATCGCGTTGAAAATACAATTCATTTAAGCGGAGTCTGTGGTAGCGCGGGGCTCTCGCGTGACTGTGCTTTATGTAGAGAGTGGCGGCATCTTCTTTCTACTGAATTTCAGAACCAGCGAACATACAAACTAATGTATTCACAATAATAATAGGGGTGATTTTATGCTCTGCATTTTTTTAATATTTGAGTTCTTTGAGAAGAGCATTAATTAAGTGGAAGGTTAAATTAAATTCGTACATACCACGATGAATTCTTTTGTGTAGATGCGTGCATTATTTATTCTATGCTGAAAGCACAAATTAATATTATATTGTGTACAGTGCTTTTGAAAAAATGCAATGAAATATATATATTAAACACGTTTTTTCATAATTCAATGAGTTCAATCTGTTTCCAGTAATTAATTACAACATCAAATACATTTTTAAAATAAATAATATTTTTATATTTAACCAGTGTACAAATTGGATAGGTTTAATTATCCAGAGTAATTATATCAGCTTAATTCCTGGTGTAAAACCATTACTGCGAAAATTTTAATAAATGTGGAAAACATTTATGCGTACACAATGCCATGCCTGTATCCTTCTCAGCGAGGTAGACAGAGCCTATATATCTTCACTTTGCTCAATCATAATATCACTTCCGCGTCATTGAAGTTGGACAACCTCTTTTTTTTCATCGCAATTAATGGCGAGACAAGCATGTCATTCGCCTGATGGTAAACGATGGTAGACAGTAGCAAAACTAAACAACACCACGAATTACAAAACAATGCTTAGCATTCAACTGCGCTCGCCATCTGAGACATAAGATGTTAAATCTCATTATGTCCAGTAGTTAATCTGGCTAAAATTTCCGTCAAACTGACACACAACATTGCATTAGCACTGCTCTTCGGCGAGAGAAATAGACACTGCAGTGGTACCTACCCCGAAGGCCTCTCACATATGACAGAACTACCACCAGTAAAAATCTTTTCTCTACATGCATTTTCGGCCATTTAAGGTTGTCTTAACAATATTGCCTAAATTCAGTTAATTATTTATTATTGCTGTACCTTAGCCGTCATTGCCAATACCAATGCACGTAGAAAAAATATAAAGGAACTGCTACAACATAATAATCTGTTGTAGCTGATTTTTTTAGAACTTTGTAAGAGGAAATACATCGTTTTCATGTATAATTGACGTAGCTGATTAACATAGCGCACGCTTTGGAAAATGTCTCAAGAAACACGTCTTTTTGCGACATAATATTAGCTAATTTGCACAAACTGAATGATACATAGCCTTTGTTTATCTGGGATAATGTGCGGTTCAATTGGTGAAAGAATGTTTCAAATTGGCGCTGGGTGCTTAATGTTATCAAACACATACCATTTATATGTCAGGACTATGTTTGTGACTATTTGGATGTATTTATTTATTATTATTATAAAAATATAAATATTACCCACATACATTTCGAACAGTATATTAACTGAATCACGAGACTCGCAACCAGCCGCTAATAAGAGAAAATTTCGAATTAACATGTGTTTAAACATTCCCAACGATTCAAAGTACCACGATGTTTCATGCTAGCCCATCTACGCTATTTCTGTTGACCCACTGTGCTTGGTAATCAGTGTGGTTGTGTACTCATGTACCTCATAATTTGTAGATAGTATGGTTGGTTTATTGCCTCTATACGTTGTTTTACGACCGACATTAGTCAGTTCATTTGGATTCATGCGATCAATGGTTGGGAGTGGAGTTGCTTACAATGGCATTGTTTGATGTCTTGACTACTGATAGTTATCTATTACGATAACATTATATTGGTACAGATAATACAAATTAAACTGATTGCTAAAACTCTCCTGCCTCGACTGTCGCGGTGGTGTAGTTGTACTATGGTACGATTACAAAGCTGAGGTCTCGGGTTCGAACCCCAGGTCGGGCAAAGTGATATTGGATTTTTCCATTCATTATCAGCCTGGAGTCAAGAATTTATGCCTGATCTGGCGATAGGCTCTCCTATCACATCGTAGGACGGGACACACAAGACTGTCTACCCCTTCTGGGATAAAGGCGTGATGTTTACGTATGTATATTTTTCCCTCTTTTATTTAGCCTATCACTGTCCACTGCTGGACTTCGGCTTCCCAATTAAGTACGGATCATACCTTAACCATACTTTTGCCATGTTCGTAGAATAAATCGTCGACTATTGTCTACAGCACTGTATAGCTGCGAGCGTCCTAACCGCAATGATTTCACGCAATTTGAGTTATCTACTCTCCCACAAGGACCTCTTAGCACCGTACAGTGAACTTCAGTAAGTCACTTTATGGCAGTCTTAATCCTTACATTCACTGTATACGTTTACAACGTGACTCACATATTTCGTTACCAGTGCGATGCGTGTTTTAATAAAAATTTTCCCCAACCTTACGCGATACCGTGCACGTGAAACGAATGTGAACTGAGCAGTTATTTTCACACCATTTTAATGATAGTAATAACAAAACACAGCGTTTCTCACGTACTTAGGTGAGATTCAACACTCGTCCGCCGACAGGCCGATGGACTCAGTATAGTTTCGAATAGTGGGGTAGTATCAAACTTGCAATATTCAATTTATTTATGCCTAACACAATGTTTTTGAATGATATAGCAGTTTTGCATAGTTATTTTATTTATACAAGCTAGTATGTAATAAGAAATTCGGAAGTTTACGGAAAGTAGGAAACTTGCAAGTTTGTTTTAGCATCGGCGTCTTTGTCACTATCGGTGATTTCTTCTATGCTCTAAGGTGTAAGGTGAAATTTACTTGTGGGTTATAAAATCATTTTTTCTTTGTATTGTATCAGCCCATACACGTCCCACTGCAGGGCATGGCCTCCTCTACAATCGAGAGAACGATTGAGTGTGGATAGGCCATATAGTCCACCACGCTGGCCTATTGCGGGTTGGCGGACTTTTACATACCATAGAAATTTATACAAATGGCTACCGTATGTAGGTTTCCTTAAAAGCAATACTTTGTATTATTAACATAAATTTTACTCGTCTTCCGTATGACACCAATCAAAACTTGATTTTAGTATTCGAAATGTGATTCAGTTTGAAGGTCAAATGGATTATAAAAAAATTTAATAATTGTATTTCCGGTACTGAAAATTACTTTTATACTTGCTATACTACATTAAACTATCCTACGTAGGCGGGTACTTAGCAGAGCCTTGAAGGCTATGAATAATTTAGTGTTAGAAATAGGGCGCTTGCCTAACCACCGCGACTGACGGACCGCAAGAACGGAGAGCAAATTGAAAGTGCTACGTAATGAGAAATTTTGTGGCGTAAAATTGACGATCTCTTTGTTGGCTCGCAGTTTATACGGTGGCCGATGCTGTTTATTTTTGTTTTACTTAGTTATACGAATACATTACATTAAATCGTATATAAATGAAACAACCTTTTTTAAAGTAAAGATGTTGTTTTTAATTATGTCCCTGAAGATCTTTCGTCAATTTCAATTAAAAGCATGCCTCTAGCAAATTATAATTTATTGGTGAAGAAAACATATAATCTTACGATAAAATATACAAAAAATATTTCAGAATACAGTATTCTAAACTCTTTGATGTGGTCGTTAAAGGTATTCAATTAAAAAAGTATCGCTATAGATTTATGATTACTACGTCTAGGAATTGGCGTCAACTCGTCGTCCTATGTAAAACCATAAATCAGATCTCACATGCGATATATGTAATTAAAATCCACTAAGACGTGAGTGAAGATCCTTGGAGGAGGCTTATCTTCAGCAGTAGACTTTCTGAGGCTGCAAGGAGAGAGAGACAGAAAACAAGAAGTGAATGTTGCCAAATTTAAAGAACGCGTACAAAATATTTCCGTATATTACTTGCCAAAACTCTTGACCGTATGGCAGCGAATGCTCTGTCACCGGACCAGCGCTGCCATCGCGAAATATCAAAATTTCATTAGTTACGGAAAAAACTTGTTTAACTTGCTGTTTATTTATTCAACGAGCCCCTCCGACGACCATTTAAGGGCGGCTGTGATTTGACGACGGATATTAATTAAATGGGAGTGATTCAAGAAAATATCTTGGGCAATATGACTCGGTGATGTTGTTACGCGGAATAATTGAGTTCCGTGATGTTTAGATGAAGCTGCTTGCGGATTATGAAGGAAGAATTTGCGCAGTAATTTAAAATTCTATAGGTATCTTCAGCCTGATTTGGATTTCTACGGTATAGCGTGTCTTAATACTTTTTGGATTAGAGTGAGGCGTCGCAAACAAGATACGGTTTGGTTGTGGGTTTCTTTATGCATTAGTGATGTTACTATGTGCGAATGTACCTCTGAATGAAGACAATATTGGCATAGAAAAGTGATAAAAACTTTATAGTTTGTAAACTTCATTGAAAGTTAGTCGTCTCTTTGAATCATTAAGTCTTAGATTCCAAGGCTGAGCAATCCATTATGTATGTGCTTTTTTATCTCAAAAACCTCATATGAATTTCCCGAGATGGGAATTTATATAGAGTCGACCACTGTCACATTATGGGTCCCTTATACGCTTCTCAAACAATACGTGGATACTAGCGTGAGTTTACGAATTGATGTTTGCTAAATGTCTAGATGTGAGAAATGGAAAATCTCTCCGGTCAGGAATGCTTAGTGGATGCTATTCATTCCTTTGGTTTTATGAGTATTCACGGGTATTGGACACTTACTTATTTGCCTTCACTGCTACACAATGAAAAAGGTCAGCGTAATCAAATGTTATCTATGCAATTTGTAGCCTCCCATTTCGCAAATTTTAATTAACAAGATTAAGTTACGTAAGATACCGCAGCCGTTGTGAAACCGATTATTTGAGAGAATAAATATTATTTGCAATGCGTATTGTTATTTATACTTATCTAGTTCGAGCTATTCTAAGGCCAGACGTTGTCTGGGTTATCTGGAACAGATAATCCTAGTTTAGGGTCGCTATTTGACTTTATGATTGTATTGTTTCGCTACGTGCTACAGTTACTGGTCTGTTAAATGTTATAGCTATTTTCAATTAAATATTTTAGTGAACTTTATAATAAAAGTTTAAAAGGTTTGTATAACTAGTAGGTTAATCTTAAAAGTTTTAAATTTATATGTATGAGCTTTGTGGGTGCTTTCCATTCAATTACTGCAAAATTTTAGATTGAGATTTTATAATAAAAGCTTTTAATATTCTTTTTAATTTTCTCTTCCAACGTGCGCTCTAAGCAAACACCGTATTTTTTTTTATTTCTCGGAATTATATTGATTGTTAATTTATGAAATCAAATATACGAAACATGTTTTTCCGTTTATTTAATATTTTCACATATCATGATATTTTCGAATTCAGATCACAGAGCGAAAACATCCGTGGGCCAAATTTTTATATTTACATTCTTTTTTTCAAGCGTGGGTCCATGAAACAAAACCCGAAGAAGCAATCAAGCAAGGCGGCAGAATTGTGTCGTATGACAAGAGATAATCGCCTCACTAACCTATTTGGAGGAACTATATGTATTGTATTGTATCAGCCCATATACGACCCGCTGCAGGGCACGGGCCTACTCTACAATCGAGAGTACGATTGAGAATGGTTAGGCCATATAGTCCACCACGCTGGCCTAGTGCGGGTTGGCGGACTTTTACATACCATAGAAATTTATACAAATCGCTATGGTATGTAGGTTTCCTCACGATGTTTTCCTTCACCGTTATAGTGCATGGTGATTGATTATCAATACACACATGACTCCGAAAAGTCAGAGGTGTGCCCTGGGATTTGAACCCGTGACCACTGTGAACATGTAGGCAGCCGCGTCTGGTCTGTTACCAACAGGCCACGACGCACTTGGAGGAACTGAATTTATTAGAAATAAAAAAAAAATATTTATTATATTTGCAATTACGTTTATCACTGTAAGACTTGAAGAAGCATTACATTTTCATCAAAAACCGCTTAATATCACTTAAGAGAGAATAATACAAGGAAACAACGCATTCAAAACTTACGTCCGCGAACAAAAAGGAGAGTAGAAATGCCTACGAATTCTTTAAATTATAAATGATAATGTAACAAAGATTGTTGGCGAAGTTTGGATTAATTTTTATCGTGAAGACTCTCAGCTGCGAACATTATTATTTCTTTGTGTAAAATATTTTTGAATTGCTTTCTGCGATTTGAATTGACGTGTTTTGAAATGTTTTTAAGGTGACTATATCTAGAAATCATAAAAACGAAGCTTTAGGGAAAAATAAATGATAATTTATTTACATTTTTTGTTTACTTGTGCACAACCTCTAGCCTGAAGATAACCGTCAGGTCACCTATAGTGTTATTAGTTATAGTATACTTTACTACACTAGCATAGTATACTATAACACTACAAAATTAAAAAGAAATATGTTTTTAACATTTCTTACCATATATTTGAAAGACGTTAGCTTTTTTTCTCAATCTTCTCGATTTTGCCCGGTGTTCGACGTATTCTGTTTTTTTTAATAAGTGTTTAAAAACTGTAAAGAAGCATTCTCTCGCTGGAGGCACTGGTCTCCAGTAGCACCATTCCGCCCTGTTCTCAAAACAATGCGCACAATATTACACGAAACAAAAGGCTTAACATATTTAATTTAATAATCCAGAGGTAACTAGAAAGTTTGTAATTACACAGAGAGCGTATTAAGTTAAAGAGTTGACAAAGCACCCTAAAGAGACTTTTGGGGTTGGGGGGACCATTGAGTGAATATAAATACATAATGAAGCTGCCATCCCGCTGTTTGCAAGTTTCTGCCGAACACTTACCCTCGGTACTGTGTGTTGGAGATTAACTTTGAAAGCGAGTCTTATCAAGTGTAAAAATATATTTAGAGTCACAAAGAATGAGTAATAACATTTGTCTCTGTGTAGAGTTTTTCTAGTTCCAAGTTTTTACTGAGTTCTCTTAAAGTTACCTTTTACGGTAGGCAGGGGATTGCGTGAAGGATTTATAAAACTCTTATCTAAAAGTGAATGAACGCCAGGTCAATCAAATCACACCGGGCGTCATAAAAAAATATACCACGAAGTGTGATGAAGTTACTGTCATGACATGCTGATAGTACGAGTATTATAATTTAGGCCATTACTCATTGTATTCGTTTATACGCAGACTTTATTACTTTATTTGCAATTCGTTTTGCCAATCCGTAGTTCACGAGGAGTTATTAAAAAAGCAATGCATTCAGTTCCGTCACGCAAATATTTTTATTATAAAACACGCCCTCGATGTACAACAAAAAAAATGGAATTAAAATGATAAATTCGTATACGTTTTAAATCCGATAAATAATTGTCCGGCGGCGCATGCAGCAGCTGTAATTGTTTCCGTAAGTAAAGCGAAATTAATGCACTTTTGCATTGTACCCGCGTAAATCATTCCAATGGGAGAAATTCTGCGCAGTTTTTATGCACATTTCCTTTTGTTTTTGTTTCATCGAATACTAATATTCTGTGAGGATGTGTTGTGCTTGTTTGGATTGTATTACTTATTTATTGGTACCACAATGAATTCGATGGTAAGTGCGCTGACGTCTAGATCGATTGGCGAAATTATGCTCACTTCATACAGGAGAGTCCAAAGTGCATGGGTCGATCTTGTGGTGGGTTATACACCTTATATTACTGATTATAGGCAGGTAGAGGAAGCACAATAAAGCGTCGTTTCAAAACTATAGTGTCTCAAAGAGCCCAACCCGTAGCAAACCGATAAATTCACGTAAAAGCCGATATGACATTTAAATATGAAACTGAAGATAATTTCCAATAAAATAAGAAGGCGGGCTATAAAACCGGTGTCCGTGCGCATATCATCATGCCCGCCGCAGGTGACCTTCCGCGAATAATTTACGTTTCACTGCTGCTATATAACGTGCTGCTGGTACTGTTTCCAGTGTACACCGAGAAATGTATCGTTGGATTTTTTTTTCTAGGATTATTTTATCTCACAGCTGAAGATTCACAAAACTTTTTGTTTCTTCTAATTTCTATTGGTCTAATGCATTGGTCTTTGGATTTTTAGACGAATGGCTTAAGCAATTCTTACAAAGCATATTCACTCGTTAAATAAAGATATTTATAATATTTATAATTGAAAGGTAATTTTAATCGACTGCAACTTAATATCCAACTAACCTATAAATACCGTTTGACGTTTCATACTTTTCAACTTTGCACTTATACAATTGAAATAATATTTTCCGTAATACTATGGAATTATGGAATGGAAAACCATAAGTAGTTTAAAGTAGAAAAGTATGAAAAGTCGAACGGTGGTACCTATTAGTTCAGTTGGTTTATAAGTGCTGTAAAAGAGTTGCTCGCGCGAATCGATTATTATTTGTCGCCATTACACACAATTACACTCCTTTACCCTTTCTCGGTTCGTTGGTTCGAATCTGATTCTACTGTCATTGACTAATATTTGTTTTCTTCTATTTATGTCTGAAGTGTCTTCGTAAGTCACAAACGTAGTGGTATTATTATATCAAAGGATAGTGTTGTTAGCAAGCCTCTATGTGTATATTTTGTATTGTATTGTATCAGCCCATATACGACCCACTGCAGGGCACGGGCCTCCTCTACAATCGAGAGTACGATTGAGAGTGGTTAGGCCATATAGTCCACCACGCTGGCCTAGTGCGGGTTGGCGGACTTACACACCGTAGATTTTCTTTAAAATCGCTACGGTATGCAGGTTTCCTCACGATGTTTTCCTTCACCGTTAAAGTGCGTGGTGATTGATTATCAATACACACATAATTCCGAAAAGTCAGAGGTGTGCCCTGGGATTTGAACCCGCGACCACCGTGAACATGTAGGCAGCCGAGTCTGGTCCGATACCACGAGGCCACTACGCACGCACTATGTGTATATACTGATTCATTATTCGTATATTATTATGCCGATTCAGTCTCGATCCCTTTCATCTTTGATCCTTAAATATCGGCTATAAACCTTCGATTTGACAAGTATTGTGAACGTTGAAGTTTACGAGCTGTATTGATTACTTCCTATTAGTTCAGCCACTTGATTTATTTATCGTTTAAGCGAAAAGAGTGAGTGTGAGTCATCGATAGACATCTCGGACCTTCCGTCAGGTAAGGTAAGGTCCGTCTAAGGTACATATATAATTTATTTTTTTGCATAAAAGCAGCTCGGCTCTATGAAAAATATAAAATAAGAAAGAGTATTTAAATATAATATAAAATGTATCGTTTACCAGAAGGGACGCACTCCACTTAAGGCGCAGCACGGCCGCAATAGCTTTAAGTGGGCCCATTAGAGAATGCAAAATGCATAATAAGAAATAAATAGCGCGATATTTACCGTAGTGCAGTGGAACCGTACCAGCCGTTACATAAGAAATCATAAAAATTTAACTGACCGGCGAAATGCGGCCATGATCTCATTCCTGTAATGTTACATGGCGTTTTAGTTATTAATAGCAATAAAGCAATTCATTCAAAGATAAACAATTCATCCAAATGTATGACCTAAAAAGTTGTATGTTAATTTTTTTGCGAAGTATTTTTGCAGTCAATTTTGAAACATTTAAACTCACTTGGGACATAAAGATGTGCAGTATTTTAGTTTAAATCAGCTTTAAATAGCTGTTTGTATCTTAAACGGGCATTTTAGGAACTTTTATTTTCAGTCTCATAGTATGACAAAAGACAAATAGCAGCGGATACACGATACAGTACATGGATAATGATACATTTCAATACCTAAATTTTTTAATAATATAAGCATTGCATTCGATTTTTTATCAAACGAAGTTTCTAACAACAAATCGACTCAATCGAAAGTACTTTACTAGTGGTAGATCTTCCATATGTGAGAGGCCGCCTAGGTAAGTACCACCGCAATGTCTTATTCTCCCGCCAAACAGCAGTGTGAATGCACTGTTGTATTTAGGTTTGAAGGACATTGTAGACAGAGTAACTACTGGATATAATGATACTTAACATCTTATGTCTCAGGATTCAGGATAATTGTGTATTAAGTCGAGAGATGAATGACTGTCATTAATCTATACTCTATCTGGTTAATCTATACCCTATTTATTTATTTATTTATTTTATTTATTTATTTATTTATAATGCATAAAACATGGATTTGCACGGTATCAGGCATATCATAAGGTTCCTTGCCTTGTCCTATCCGCTGTTGCCAATTGATGATTTTGAAAAGAGGAACACTAGAGTTTCTTGCGCGTTCTTCTCTAGTGAAAACCACTTTCCGAACCGGGTGTTAGAATAAAAAATTACCGAATCTAAATGATTTTAAGCATTTTTACATAGTTAATAAATTATTTTCATTTCATTTCAATGAGCGTGACGGTCATCGAGGTGTTTTAGATGGCGTGCTGATGTAGGATTGATTATAAATTCTGCTTAGCTGTAAAAACCCTAAGGGTGTCGAGCTGGCTAGTTGCCCCAACACACTCTGTTCAGCCTATTCGGGCAAATGGAAAGAGACCTTCACCGCTCCCCAAAATAAGGACTTGTTATAAAATCATAAGTCATCATACTGCTTCATAAAATCATGTTCCGTTGCCTTCCAGTAAGTGCGGGATAGCTTTCAATAAGAAATAATCTAATCGTAGGATTTAATCCATCGACAAATGCGATATTTCCAATATATTACACGTCCCGACAGCACTTAAGTAATTAAAGTTTTATTTAAACACAACTCGTAATTGCGACGACAAATTACACAACAATAAAATTCATGAAATCCGCGCGACGATTACGGTCGGAAATAATGCCTTTACACACGATCGGTGCAACGACGATAATGGGCGAAACGAGGCCTGATAAATTATTTTGTGTTTCTTATTTAACAGGGAATGGTGAGACCTATGCTGTTGTAATTTTCAAATTGAAATGCAAATGTTACTCGCTATGAGAATACAATAATCTTAATATAATATTGTTGGGTGGTCATATGTTGAAATTTTGACATGGACAAGAAACAAAAGATGATTTTGATGACGATCATTTTAAATGTAACTTGTTAAATTGCCGGAAAAATCATCACTACAGAATTCTTCGTTTTTTCCTTAGTTACTTGTCTTTGACTAACGTTCTAATCACCTTTAATTACTAAACATTTGCGGGTAGCGCATGGTGAGTTTACTTTTTACTATAGTTGCTTGTAATATTACTAAAAGGTCCCTTATTCACTTAAATTAGAGTAGGAAACAATCCAATCTTAAATAAATAATAAATGTATTCAAATGAATTGCCCCGGTGGCGCAGTTGTACTACGGTATAATTGCAAAGTTGAGATCTTTTGTTCGAATCCCGGGTCGGGCAAAGCGATATTGGATTTTTCTATTAATTACCAGCCCGGTGTCCGTGGTGCCCGATATGGCGATAGGCTCGCCTACTATCACATTATGGGACAGAACATACAACACGAAACGTGGTTGTCTTGGTTGCACGTCTTCCTACTCCTTCTGGGAAAAAGGCGGGAGTTTATGTATGTGTGTACAAAATATCAGTATCGTTGTGTTTTTAGCCACTATCACTTAGTTTTACATCGTTAGAATTTCAGCAGACTGAAGCGTGCGTGATGGTTTATTTGGAGTTCATTTGACGGGGTGCCATCACTCGTGTCAAACGACCCTGGAATGCATTAACAGTGATAAATGACGTGTCAGCGTAATGAGTTGATAACGCATATCACGCAACACTATATGAATTTAAATGTTTGGCCTGACAGGATTAAAAGAATGGATTCATAAGTTCGGTAAATATTGACGGATAATATTAATATAGATTGTCTACGATCTTTGACGTGCGAATGCGTTATTGTCATGCTGTTGTCAAAATAGGAACAGTTTTTCTCTCCATATTTTATTATATTGGACATGTTATTACGAGTATATATGCTTGTTGTTTGTATTATGAAAACATATCTTTAAAAATGCGTTAGTTATTTTTTTAATTTCAATATTGTAATTCCAGATTTCGCTACACTTGAATAGAATTTAGATAAATTATAGCAGGAAAGTTACTATTGCGTTTCTTTCTTAATAATAATTATGCTCAAATATAATAATTAAGTGTAATAATAATGGCTAATTCCATGGTGTTTAGTTGTAAATTGTATTTGGCAATGAATTAATCAAACTAAATAACGGTTAAAACTTAAAAAAAATATTCATTGTATAATAATAATTAAAAAAAAACAAACACATCCATGAGCGAAAGTTTCTCCTTTCATCATAGAATTAAAGGCCTAAATCCCATATAGGTTAAAATGCTAAACAAAGTTTTGAATTTAAACCGCAGCGCAGTGTTAGCGAGGATTAACTAGGCTCGCCGAGCCACACCAGTCGATAGCTTTATCGCGTATCAGATTCCCGGCACTAAATCACAATTATACGTTATTCGAAAATTTTCGACCAAAACTGAACACTATTCCGGTATGAGCCGCGCTAATGTGGCGTCCGCTGATGTACATTCAGCCTGGATGCGATACCTGTTAAGGTGTTAATCCTATCTACTAAAAACTATCGATATTCAATCTATAGTTCGAAATCGATAGCCAGCGCAGTGCAGTTAGTTAAAAAGCCGACTGTGTTACGAGAGATCGCAGGCTCGATGTTGTAATTTAAATTAAGAAACTGAATTCTCAGTAGTATATATCATGGACGAAATAAATATATGTTTATAGTATTATCATATGTCAACTGTCATTCTTTCCTCTGCTCTTCTTTTAAAGATGGGTTTTCATTCACTTTTATAACTTAAGTATTTTTAAAACAATAGCTGGCCATGTAATAACCCTGGTAAGCTGAGAATGTCAACTGTGAATTTGATACACCTATTTCGTATTCATACATTTTTCGTGCACGTCCGCCGGTAAGGATACACCTGACAAATCGATTCACTCAATAAACATGCCTGAACAACTTCTTGATATCTGATTTATTCTTAGTTGCATCATCCTCCGGTTGTATGTCAATACTGATCATAATCTTTCGCACTATTCCTCGTCCGATCAGCAAAGATAGCGGTATATTCACAAAAGCACAGATATGTCGATTATAGCGTATTTTGTATTCATTTTATTTTGAAGATCCCATATCCCAGGCTTCATCAACTACGACCGTGCCTGTTCCATCACCTTATACCTCAATGAAGCATGAGCTGTTTTCATCGCAGCGCATTAACTAATGCAATTGCGTTCCTCAAAATGTTATTTGGCTCAATCAACACCATGCACGCTATTCTTCGTACGTTTCAACGGGTTTTTCACCCCAAATTATAATGTTTCAGCCGTAAAATACAGCATTATATCACAAGCAATTAGGTTTTTGTAAATTTCTTGTTTTACACGCGTTAATTTGTATTGTATGAATTAACAAGCCTCTGCGATGTAGAATTATTTTTATCGTGGCAAATTTGTTGTTTCGAAATACTGTTACAATGAGAGTAATACAAAAATGAAAGATTCATGAACTGTTTAGAGATGATGTATAATATGTTCTGCATACATACATAAATACACGCCTTTTTCCCAGAAGGGGTAGGCAGAGGTGCTACTAGAACACCCACGTTTCGCCTTGTATATTCCGTCCCACGATGTGATAGGGGGCGAGCCTATCGCCATATCGGGCACAAATTCCTGACTCCGGGCTAATAATGAATAGAAAAATCCAATATCACTTTGCCCGACCCGGGATTCGAACCCGAGACCTCAGCTTTGCAATCATACTATGTTATATGTATAATATGTTCTGTTTGATAACAATACTCAAACGTCAATATCTTTGTTACACACTTTTTATGAGTATTGTAAGATTTTAAAGTAGTAAATATAGAGATCTGAAATAACATTAGCTTGGTTATTAAGAATAATAATTATTATTCGAGAGAAATTGAGGAAATATAATTCCTTCCTATAATCCTGGGTCCTTCTGCCGTAGTGTGAAGAAGCATCACAGCAGGCCGGCATAATTGTAGCGAATAGCATGAGACCGCAGTCTGATGCCATACGATACTCTGTCTGGACGGCATTTGCGCTTACCATCAGGTGCAGTGCAGTCACTATGCCGTGCCAGTGTAAAAAAAATAGACACAATGTCATGCTTTCACAACGTCACGCCTTTGTCCCAGGAGGGGTAGGTAGAGGTGCAATCAGGACTCCCACGTTTCACCTTGTGTGTCCACCAAACAATGCACCCGCCGCAGAAAAATGCACTTTGAATGTTACTTACGAATACATCACGAAGTTACTTTAACACGTTTCACCAATTACAGCAGATGATCTGCAAAGTACGACATAGTACAAAAGTACATACAATGTAGATTGAACTCGGGATAAATGAGTTTCCCGGGACGATTATCATCACACGCTCGCGAGCGCCGTCCACTATAATTTAACTCTACAAATACTTCAATCCAGCAACTCATTTCCACAAGGGACTCAGCGCGGCACTGTGTCGCATAGTTGGAAACACGGAGCCCAAATAAACCCATCACGTGTTGCACTGAAACACGAAATAAATGATTGAAATGAAACGCCATTAACTGATTGATGATTGATAGTCCGAGTTCTGTAATTGTGCCTTTTATTAAGCCAGTAAGTCGTTAAGTTATCGACTATGTGTCGTAAAAAAATGACTCCAATCTGATGGTAAGTGTAGTGCAAACAAAATACAGTATTCATAGACGAAAAAATATTTTACTGCAGCCACTAATATGTCTACTCAAAACCGTATACATTAAAACTGAAACACGACACACTTGCAAAAAGCTGTGTATTAACCTAGCGACCCTTCAAAGAGCTAATAACACCATCCAATTACGGGGCTGCCAAATTTTGTGACTCCCTCCATTCACTTTTATTAATTTACGATCTTTTTATTTCAGGTAAGTGCATCGATATTTCGAGTGTGTCCCGACAACGCTCTGTAAGTAATGGCAAATTAATTAATGCTTAATGCGTCGACATCATACCTTTAGCCTAATAGACTTCTTAGTTATTAAGAGGTTTCAATAAGGCCTCTATAATTTAATTATGTGAAACAACTCAGGGATTTCTATATTTGTTTTTTTTTTATAAGTTGTGAGTGTGTGCGCTGTTCATTTGGGATTCATCTCCATCCCATTTCTTCCCGTAAAAAAATACATTGCGAAAGATTTCTTAAATTTCTTATATTTAGTACATTTCTTTTATATTATTTTTGTAAAACTTAATATCTTTGTCTTTAACCACACGATGTCCATCGCTGAACATAAGCGTAATCAATAACATAACATCAGTGTAAACAATATGTTATTACATACATACATACATAAACACACGCCTTTTTCCCAGAAGGGGTAGGCAGAGGTGCTACCAGAACACCCACGTTTCGCCTTGTATATTCCGTCCCACGATGTGATAGGGGGCGAGCCTATCGCCATATCGGGCACAAATTCCTGACTCCGGGCTGATAATGAACTGAAAAATCCAAAATAACTTTGCCCGACCCGGGATTCGAACCCGAGACCTCAGCTTTGCAATCATACCTTAGTACCACTACGCCACCGAGGCAGTCATAATATGTTATTAATTAAGCATTAAGCAAAGAAACATCTACAGCACACAAACGCTAAGCACAACTAATCCCCGGTAAGACCACTGCAAATCGAAGGAACAGCGAACACAAAAAAGAAAAAAAAAACACTCGCAAACAACTATAAACGAAGCATTTCCATTTAATGCTCTTAACCGTTCGCACATTCACGTGTTCAAAAAGCTACACGTATTGGAACACCGGCGGGCAGTTTTCCTCATAAATAGATTACTCAGTTGTCAGCGCACTTGTGAGCTGAAGCGAATCTATTAAGAGCGTTATTTCCGCTGGCGCTCGACCGTGGATATCTGTGCCGCTGGATGTGCCAACGTATGTCAAGTGAAATAGCGAGCAGTCTTTTGTTTATTAACTGAAGTCAACCTTTTGTGAAATCCAGAGCAATTGTGGACAGTTTGGTGCTATGCTGAATTCATGTTTTTAACTATTAATTGATAGTGTTAGGTGATTAAAAAATATTTATGAAAGCAAACATATTCAAAATACTGCGATTGTATGCAACAAAGTGAATGAAATTTTGATGGCAGTGCAAATTGCTATCCGAATAGAGTATTTAATAACGATATGCAACAGCATATACGTTGATTTTCTGACAGTAGTGCCACACCTGTGAAGCAGAGTCTTTGTGCAATAATTGTAACGAACTAGGCTCTACTAGTTGCCATCTTTACGGTGTCTGGCCATCACAACGTACCACAGCACTATAGTATAGTCCGCTTTTAACGCAATTCATACGCAGTGAGTAAACCTTTGCATAGTAAACCTTTGATCATTCTCAGCGTCGTGAGAGCGCGTCGTCGCCGTCGTATTAAAAATACACCGTGTGTAAAGGACTTTAAATACAGCAACCTATAAACACCGTATCACGTCGGTATAAAATATTATTATCTATTTATAAGAAGCTAAGTGAATTTGTAACTTTTTATAGCTATGTAGGGATGAAGCGTACGACTTGACGACCAAAGGCAGTTTAAAATTGTGTAAATCTGTTTTTTACAGCGTCACAAATGGATAGTTTATTTTAAGTTATTTATTTTTGTAAACACAATGTAAAAATATTCAAAAGTCGATAATTTTTCGTAAATAAACAATAACATATTTCCGTAATTGCAAAGGTCATGCAAATATTTATAACTATCGCGTATGACATAAACTATGATTTGGTTGCTATATTTGGCTGCATTAATATTGTTGAAGTTATCAATCCAGTGTATGAAAATTCATATAGTTTCTGTTAGCCATACCACATATAAAATGTTATATTCCCCGGCATATTTGAAACATAACAGCTTTCAATTCCAATTTCAAACACCAGTCTGGATTACTGAATAATTGACTTGAAATTTCATTTGTCGCTTCCAGAGATTCACATCCGCGACAATTCCCGTACAATTCCAACGTAAAGCTTCCAAAGCAATCGACTTCCGGCCTATTCGACTTTAAACGGGGAATCGAACCAGATATCCGAACGGATTTAGTTGCGGCCCCGATACGTTCTAATGAATAGACTAACTGAGAATTTCCATTGAGTTAACTTTCTCCTTCAAGTTATATCAAAGACGAGACACAGTTCCAACGCTTTCGTGTTTACGATTCCCTTATATTTTTCATTATGAGAAGGTGTATACGACCTATATAAGCGTGTGTGATATTGGTTATTGAGGAAAACAGCCAATTTGCGGTAGCTAGGTTTGTAGGATATGCTTATCCTTTCGAATAATGACCACTGTACATGTTGGCGGAAAACCTTTTTTATTGACTCACGAAATCATATCGCGTTTCGGACTCAGTCTGTGCTTATAAGATTTCGAGCAGGCCGGCTTAATTGTGTCAAGCAGTGGAACACTTATGAGGTGCTAGTATATAAAAAATACTGCGTCTGTTTCAAATCGCAATGAGCGTTATTGGTAATTTTTCCAACAATTTTTTTACGATTTACTTTAATACTATTTTTAAGAAAGGAGTCTATACTCGTAATATCTATATTATATATTTGGAATTCGAAGCGTATATTATATTTAATTGTTGTTTGAACCATTTTCCTATTATGGGTGTTTTATTTTCTCGTCACAAATCATTAATGTAAACTTATTGGGTATTCATTTTTGTTGAATCTAATGTAATCTTAATGTATAAAATTTAATTTCACATAGAATGTCATCGTAATTACTTTTACTTTTGAGTGTTTTTTTATTACCGTTACATGAGAATTAAGTTTGAGTAATCGTTTTTTAACCAATTAACCTGGTACGAGTTGAAAAGAAAAGACAAAGAAATAAACACGATTATTAACTGACATTTTAATGTCGTCCAAAAGTATATTAACACCTCTAATAAATAATGATACCAACCATTATTTTGTTAGATATAATCATTTTAAACACCAAAAAAAATCATACTACTATCCATACCAACTACATTCCGCAGCGAATCTGCGCAGATAACCGCAAACATTCAATCGCATATGAAACACAGCGCTATTGAGTTTATGGGGACATATGTATCAGAATCGAATCTAGACGCTAAAGGTAAATGCCGGGCGTGCACGCGCCAGATAACGGTTCATACTCCCCGGGGCAATAAAAGTGGACGTGGCTTTAGGGGACAATGGGGCCTGGTTGCACAAGGTTAGATTTGAAGGGGGATCAAATGGGACTATTTTAAAGGATATTAATTTTTAATAATTTAAGTCGCTTAATTTGTTAAATGGCGGTGTGTTTGGGCTGTAGACAAGTCAAGTCCTGATTTAAAGGGCCGGCAACACATCTATGAACCAAGTGGATGTTTATGGGCCGCAGTGATCACTTACCATCAGGTGACCTATTTGCTCGTTTACCGTAGCTCTGCTATAAAAAGTGTCCTGGATTTAAGATTCTTGCACTTTGTATAAGTTTTTCTATGTGAGGAATCATCGGATGGAAATAAGCTTCGCGAAATTTGGTGACACCTGTCTAACCCTACGTCCCGTAAGTCCGAAATAATTACAACGTGTCTCAAGTAGTAGCCACAAGTTTCCTGGCGGTGATTTGTTCTGCCGTCAAAGTGAACTAAGAAACTTTCACTAGTTGATAATTACAGAATTACTTTGCGGAATTTATTAATCATATTCTTTATGTTATGTACGTAAAAATAAAGTACAAGAGGGCCGGCAGCGACTGGATGCATAAAGCAGCAGACCGAGCTCTGTGGCGTACCTTTGGAAAGACCTTTGTCCAGCAGTGGATTGCAACGGGATGATGATGAATGATGAAAAAAAAAGTAAGCCTACTAAAAATGCAACGAGAATGTCTGCGTAGCTATGATTTTAAGCACATTCTTCTATCACGAAATTGCTGAAGTTGCAATAGGTACCGAAACGGTTTTGCGAAGAAACATCAGTTTTCAGCAGTATGACATGAACAAATAGATGAAATCAGACAAAACCTACAAATAAATCCTCTCCGCCTCGAACCCATCTCAGAGCACAATCGACGACAATCACGGCCGTCACGAGCATCGTAAAAAACTTTATCTGTATCATATTTTACTGCCCGCATCCTTTCTTCAAATAAACCAATAAATCCATCGGGAACCCTTCACGTTCTTCCATTCAAGAATGGGAGTTAACGCGCGGTCATAAGAATCGAAAGTTATCCTTTCCAGTCTGGCACAATGGGCGTTTGAGCTGGCCGGTGAATAGATTTCTCGATTCCTTCCTTGATTGACTATTGTGGCGATGCTTTAGTGATGTGTCATTTGACGGTATTCTTTACTTTTGATCGTACGACATCTATTCTTCCAATTCTATTTGAAAAAATGTATCGAATTTTGCCCAAGACCCTTTATTTTATATACATATCTGACGTACTGACAGAAACTTCTGGATGCAGGTCACTTCCAACAGCTCGCACCGGAAACTCTTGAAGAAGACGTATACACAGCAGTTGAATTATCGTGGTGGAAGTTGAATATGATTCACATAATTACGGATCTGAAACTTAACAGTACCGCTGATTATTATAAAGAGATCCATTATTTCAGTTATTAACCGAACACGACTAATTCATAATCCGGATTCAATTAGATTGATCGTCAGCGTAATTATAACTAAGTTTGTTGATGATTCTCAAATGATTGAATCAGTTCTATAGATACTGTCGAATAGTTCCACAGATCTGGAGAACGGTTCAGTAAAAGACCGAATCCCCATTCAGACTCATCTGCCCCACTCAATCGGTTTGAATGGCGAGCGCTGATTACGGCTAGCGTTTATCGATCCACTTTTATAGGACCAAATGGTGCCTTTAGCCATAGTAACTTAAGGCCCTTTGTGGTGGTACAATGGAAACAATGCCAATAGTGCTTTGTTCACTGAAATTTAAAAGGTTTTAAAGTCAAATGTAAGTATTGTGAGGTACTTTCTTCTGATACTTTTGTTTTTTTCGTTCTTCAGACCTATGTAATAATGACAAGCTTGGATACAATTATTGTCTTTACGTTAGTTTTGATAGGTGGTGGTTAATGTTGATAAGACTGTTTAAAGACATTTGTAATTATATATGGTATACGCATTAGTGGTCTCGTTGATCTAATGATACAAGCTTAATCAAAACAAGTTACCTAACAATCCTTCTTGCCTTTTTTTCATGGCTGACAAAAGGCATAAATGTGTAACAGGTCCACATAGTTACATCAAATAGCGAGAAGCAATCGTGTATTACGATACATACCATCAAGTACAGTACAGTTTGTCAAAAACAAAAATAAATATAACTTCACCCTCTACATTCGCAATACTTATAAATTGCCGGAGTATACAAACAATAGTTGCCGCTTAACATCAATTCACACGAGCCATTGGATAGGGGGGGAGGCGGTGGAACGTTTTGCACAAACTTCGCCTCTCTGTGTTTAATGATGTGTCCCAAATTGACATTAATTTACAATGTATGGTAGTACTGTGCTGGGAAAAGGGGGACTTTTGAATTTAAGTGCATAACCTTTACCATTCAGGGAGGTTAAGTAAATCTCAGTGATTAGGATCCACATAAATATTTTTCTTTACTGTCAAGCGAAGAACGATATTTATAAATATGTGTGTATTTAGAAAAGTTAATTCCATAGTGATCGAGACAAATAAGTCGCATTTCCGATTCTGTCTGTGTATATTATTTTTGACAAGGCTGACATAATTTTCTCGACCGGTAACTGGTAACCATATAAGGACACCCTAATTGCACCGCATTTAGCAGCAAGTGTACTGTGGTCTCTTTTTTGTGGCTGTACAAAATATCCTAATAAATAGCATCTCGTCTCGTCGGTTTTGGGAAAATATATACACACAGCATACATTGGTGTTGTGTAAATAGTGTAAATATTATTAATTTTAAAAACTACGTAGTAACTAAGTAAACTATGGAAAACTTTACCAAAATTAATATCCACTTAGCGCAAAATACTTTTACAGAACGTGCTACTTAAGCACATCAGATATCCGCATGGTCCCTACATAACCCAGTAACCATTTGCCATCATAGCGGTTCTCGGCTTTTATGACGTCACCACTATACAATAACCGTTAAAAAAAATCACCCACCACTAAGAGTTTTGTATAGACCGTTACAGATTATGGTCTGTATTCTTCGACGGACTTTTTAAAAGCCTCTCTCGTTTTAGACCAGCTGAAGTTAAAGTTTTAGCCTTTGTTAGGCTATTGTTATCTATAATAGTATTTTCATTGTAAAGATAATTTGATGATAGCAGTATAAAGGGTATTTATCAGCATACTCTTTGTAGGCATCATTAGGTAATATGAAAATTTGAAATAAAGTATCGATAGCCGAGAAACATTTTATAACATAAATTTATCGCCAATGTGCTTTTAGGGCTTCGTTCAAGGAAACCGTTGATTAGTTAGTTTTTGATTAACGCAAATTGGCAGTTAAAATGCCGAGTATCTTCCATAAATTTCACAAGCGAAAATAATGTTTTGAGTAACAATTTATTGTCGTGTTTAAACATACGGAGGTCCGTCGCATTGTATTACATACTTTTAAATAGACATTAAGGAAGGAGGTGGAGAATTTAACAACTTTTACCATCAAGTAAATATGATAATGTACAAATAATTTGGCAAGTAAGTTACTGATTAGTTTAATCATAGGAGTGACATTCGTCAGTTGTCAAATTGATGCGATATATTACGTATGTCTTTATCATGATTAGCCAATTTAACACTTTACTTGAGGGGGCATGTACTGTTACAGGCTCACTTGTTAGCTATGCATGAGCCTAGCTATTCAGCCTATGAAACCTGCTCGGTACATAATTACTCTAACTGAAACACTGGTTGTTTGTCCAAGCTTTGAAGGCCGGTGGGAGAAACGTCGAGATTAATATTCAAGTGAATATTTGGAACATTTTATAAAAGCTTCAAGGCGTAGACTTGGCAGCAATTTTAGTATGTAATGAAATTATTTTTACGATCATTTGCCTGAATTACATTGGTTTTGCGATATTATTCATTTAACCTATCTGAAGTAAATTGTAAATTCGTAAATTTTGTACAATTCATTCAGTTTCAAACACTGTCTTTGTATTTTTCTTGCCACATGAGACCGTTTTTTAAATCTCTTAAAATTACGTTACGTCCCCTTTAACACGGTAAGACTTCTGCGGCTTAATATTACCTATTCGTTTATGCAATGGAATAAACGAACGTAGAACGAATAATTTGGAATGTTATTTCACACTGAGTTCACCCTTTGGTATTTTTTCTAATTAATTAGCTGATCATAGAAAAACACTTTTTTTTGTAAATGAATATACTGTATTTCTTATTATACTCATCGTACTATTATTATATGTAAAATTATTCTGTTTGTTGTTTTTATTAAGAAAATGAAATACAAAATCATCTTGTATTATTTTGATGTAAACAGCCGAAGCCCTTATTGCAAAATATTTCTGCGTCATGCCGACAAAACTATAAATTTTTATTTGGTCACTTTAATACTTAACATACAAATGTAACTTGGCACTTGATCAATAGCATACTTTATTAAATTAATTACTTTACGAAACTGGAATTTCAACATCCAAAACGAAAATCGTGTATATATAATATTAATAATTCTCTTTTACCATTCAATTAATATGGCAAAAAGGCAATGCGCGCTAATGTAAACAGTCATAAAACAAACTTCAAAAAACACCACTAACAATTAATTAGGAAGCACTCGTTCATTGAATAGAGCGATGTTATGAAATTCTTTGGCTTTTAATTTCAGCACTGTCGAGCGCGAGGCATAATTATCCTAATTTCCTAATTGGACAACTAATTCGATGTTAATTGAATAGATCATTGTAATAGATGACTAAGCCCTATTACAATTAATTTGTGAATTAATTTGCGTGTTATAATGTCTGGGTAAGCTGTCTTAGTTTTAGTGAAGATTATTGTGGAATTATTTCAAAAATATCCAATGATTATTAAGTTGGGGTGGTCCGTTTATTAGTCATTCTCTGCATGTCCTTTTCCTATTTCACACTATTTTTTGTGAATAAGGCGTTTGGTGACGACGCTGGCTTAGTACGGGTTAGCGATTCTAACGTCCCGACCGCTATAGTGGTTAGTCAATGCAATGTCAACTTAATGCCAATTTAAATAAGGTGTATTTTAACTGTCAATGTAATGATAGCCTTAATGTAAGTGTAAAGAGGGTATGCTTAAAAAACTAACGTCACATTGACAAACCAAAAAAGCGGTCGGATCGTTTCCGTCACAACTTTTAGGTAACCTGATTACCAGCATTGTGGTGAGCTATTAATGCTCATGCACACGGAACTTCGAATAATTTGAGCCCGTGTGTCGAACTTTTCATCCGTCTGTTTAGTCGGCAGCCTAGTAGAACATCTTTTGAAAGGCTACGTGAAGCAGATGGTTAGACACCGGCTGTGAAACGAGACAAATCGCCGCTGCGAGACAAATGTTTGCATGAAAATAACACCTGAGGGTTTTTTCAGGTCTGGGTATTTGTGAGACCGAAAAGTCTCTCGTAGTTTCTGATACCCACGCCACAAGATACGATCTCAGGGTGGGATCAGGGCTATGTATGTGATTATTGGGTGCATTTATTAATTTATCATTAACATCTGAGAACTTATGTAGTATTGTATTGTATTGTATCAGCCTATATACGACCCACTGCAGGGCACGGGCCTCCTCTACAATCGAGAGAACGATTGAGAGTGGTTAGGCCATATAGTCCACCACGCTGGCCTAATGCGGGTTGGCGGACTTTTACATACTATAGAAATTTATACAAATCGCTATGGTATGCAGGTTTCCTCACGATGTTTTCCTTCACCGTCATAGTGCGTGGTGATTGACTATCAATACACACATGACTCCGAAAAGTCAGAGGTGTGCCCTGGGATTTGAACCCGCGACCACCGGGAACATGTAGGCAGCTGCGTCTGGTCCGTTTACCAACAGGCACTTATGTGGTACGAGTAAATATTTGTACACATATAGTTTGTCATCAAACTAATAAAAGTTACTGTTGTAACTAAAACCACTCACAATAATATGATTAAAGATGTACTCACCAACTATATGTGAAGTCAGCTCGTATAAATATTTGTCGCTAGCAATAATTATCCTTGGCGTTTAATTAAAACGTCCAGACATTATTTATGTTTGCATTATCTATTTAATTGGGTGTGTCATAGTGCCTGCACGCAGTTGGAAAGTAAAGCATTTAATTAAAAACTGTAGGAAGTAGAGCTTTATATTGCGAACCTTGTCAATATTTTTAATATACGGACTCGACTGAGTCCATTGTAATTGGCAAGATATGGCCTCTTACTGGTAGTATGAGCATCTTAGAAGCGTCTTTGTCATTCATCGAGGTGAAGAGGGCTTAAGCTCGCTTGAGGTTGATTCAAAAATAAGATAATGCGAACAAAAATAGCCGACTTAGCACATCGAATTACCAAGAGAAATGGCAGTTGGCTAGATACGAAACTGATGACCGATGGGCTCATATAGATTTCAAGTAGGTGCTACGCACCGGCTAGCTTTCATTCGTACGTCTTCATACAAGGAGAATAAATGACCTAATAAAAACCTCTCAAAGCCGCTTCCAACAGGTACATTTTATGTAAAGATTGGTTAGGTAATAAAGATAGATCTGTGTGTCTACAATGATATCCATAAAGTATGGTGGGAAACCCATAATACGCCGTTCCGTCTGTGTATATGATTTTAAGAAGGCCGGATAAATTATTTCAACTTACATAAAGGCAAACAGTTCTAAACTCTATCTTACCTGCAGTAACATGTAGATAGTAATCACTTTTCTTGCTTGTAAATCTATTACTTGGTTACGGTTTTCTGCTAAAGATAATATTATAATCTATGCACTACGATATTTAATGTAAAATTACTTTAGGGCCCACAACACCCAGGTCCGAAATACACATATGCTCACATAAATGTGTAATCGAAAAATCAAACTCACGGTGTATTTTTGCCCAGTCGGCTACTCCGTATACATTGTCGTCATAAAATAACCAAATACACTAGACGTTTGCACAAAAACAGATCAAATATAACTTCACGCCACACATATTTGTGTAAAAACAACGTCATATTTTTATTGCGAATTGTGTCGGCTAAAACGCGGTGTTTCGCTGTTATTTTTTTACAATGCCTTATGATAACACAGGTGGACAAAAACTCAGGAACACGCTGCGAGCGTTCCCAAATGTGAATTATGAACACGGAAAAACTACATTCGTAAACATACTGGAGTAATGTCCTTTGATATGTATTGCTTTTAGCACGCGACACTGTCTGCTTTTTGCCAATACACTTGCCATAATAATGTTTGGTCTAAGGACATAAAAAGCCATTTAGGTGACCATGGATAAGACGAAAAATGTTATCAATTGATTAAAAAAGTAATTAATAATTAGTGTTATTAATTGATTTAAAAAGTTTATCAGGAAAGAAAATAAACATAAATAAAAACTTTCGATCAACAAAAACTGGAAGAATATAGTTTTTTCGCATTTCAAGAACCAGAATCTACTGAAAATAACGTCAATTGTTGAAAATTTTAATATTAAAATTAAATTCGCGCCATTAAAGGGAACATTATCTTAAACATGTTCAAAGATTTAATTGAATCACCAAGATTAAATGGTGTGCGGCGCCTGGAACATTTAACTATTTTGTGGGATAATCATTTATTGAACGAAAAATATTTTTTGTTCTGCGATTATTTATTAAAATTTGTGATGCATATTTTATACTTTATCCTTGTGTGTAAAAACGTAGAGAACTAAGTTTGTATGCAAAAATACCGGGTAATTCTGTACCCAAGAAAAAACGCGAGGCAATGGTTGGGTATGTTTCTATTAAGAATTGGACATTCTCGCTAAGCCACTGTAGAGAATAAACGGTTATAAAAATAAACGTTATGATACACAGTGGGGTAATTCACGTAATTAAATAAGTTCAGTTGCAGTGCAATTGCAGTTAAGTTTCGATCAAAACAGACCTTTTCGTATTCTCGTAATTTTGACAACCGCTGTCAGATACGCTCGCGCCAAGTCCACGTCACGCGAGCGGTTTAGCGTATTCTATTGCTGCGTGTTTTATGTGCGTGATTCAGATCGCAACTTGATCGGTATTCACGTGTAAGCTTCTTGCATACGACTGACGTATAGTTGACGCGCAGCACACGCGCAGTTTACGCATAGCCTAGGTGCAGTTCCCGCGAAGCTAAACAATTACAAGAATACGATTTGGCACTAAAACGTAAACTTAATTGCAACTGCACCGCAACTTGATCGGCACGTCAAAAAATTACGTGAATTAGCCAGCTGGGCTTATATCATCGTTTAAAGTAGGCCATATCGAGAAAAAACAGACGTCTTTTCACTTGTGTCCTATATGAGTTCATAATACTATCCGCCTGCTCACAACGGAATGAAACTAAAACCGATAGTTTGATATTACTACTGTGATTGTGATTTGCCAGATTTCACATAGCATAGAAAATCTTGTTAGGTTCTCTATGATATGCAGGTTTTCTCGATACGTTTTCCTTTAAGCCCCATTTACACGGAGAAAGTTTCTCGCGGCGAGAATCGTATGCGATTATCGCATCACATAACCACCATAGATTATCGTGTTCTGACAATTTTTTACACAATTAAACTTTTTTATATCCTTAAGATAATCGTATCTTCGAGGCGAGAAACTCTCCCTTGTAAATAGGGTTTTAATGCCAAAATGATTTCTTATAATAGAGTTGCGCGAGTATTTAGAGAATTGAAGGAGATTGTTGAGAAAGGCAGACCTTGAAACATCAGAAACAACGCCAGCTAAAAATAAATAATGCAATCATATTTAATTATTTCATTCTCATATAGATAAAAGCACGTAATAACAATGATTCAAGTAGCTCATTAAATTATGAACTGCTGGCTAATTCACGTAATTTTTTAACGCGCCGATCAAGTTGCGGTGCAGTTGCAATTAAGTTTACGTCTTAGTGCAAAAAGGTATTTTTGTAATTGTTTAGCTGCGCGTGAACTGCACCTAAGCTATGCGTAAACTGCGCGCGTGCTGCGCGTCAACTATATGTCAATCGTATGCAAGAAGCTTACACGTGAATGCCGATCAAGTTGCGATCTGAATCACGCACATAAAACACACAGCAGAAGAATACGCTAAACCGCTCGCGTGACGCGGACTTGACGCGAGCGTATCTGACAGCGGTTGTCAAAATTACGAGGATACGAAAAGGTCTGTTTTGATCGAAACTTAACTGCAACTGCACTGCAACTGAACTTATTTAATTACGTGAATTACCCTACTGAATATAATTCGTGCTTCTTTTGTATTTTATTCCACAAGTGGCGGACACTATTTGAAGGTGTGTGGAGCTATGATTGGGTTATACATTGTTTAATATGTTTGAAACCGGACGCAGGTATAAAGGAAGAGCGCTCGGTTGCTCGGCCACTGGAAACTGTTCCAGCTGGGCCACTTGGCAAGCGTTTCAACTAAATGCCTACCGTAGAATTAGTATTATAATACCGAGTTCAATATAAGTAATGATTAAGGGTGTAAGAATCTTCTATGGGCATAAAATGTCGTGATAATACTCATATGATTAATATGTAATATTATTTTTAGTGTTATGACAGTACGATAAGTTAAATACCACGTGCCTAATAGTATAAAGAGCAGTACAAAGTCAAGAACGGTAAGTCTTAATGATCAACACAATTATATCGCCTTGTTCGAAACCAGATGCGGGAGCCTAGGAGTACGAATTATTGAGCGTACACAAACATCTTGGCTTTCAAATTTCCAAATATAATTTTATTATCAAACAGTCAATTATACTTTGATTGTTGTAACTTCGCAATTGCATTCGCAAACACCAGACCACGCCGTCACATACCAAAAAAAAATAGGTCTGATCTAACCTATAGTCTGTCGTTTCACAGCGTCTACCCAACTGCATCACGTAGGCTGTCTAATGACATAACATTGATTACCAACATTTTAATCTGTACTTTACAAACTCATAGAACAGTATTTTCGAAATATAATTTAATTATTATATTATAAATATAATAATAAATACGTTTATTCGTTCCCAAATCGCGAGTTTCCTGGCTGCACATCCACCTGAAATGACGTCGCCGACCACAAAGTTGACTAACAAGACAATAAAGCATAACCCACCGGCCAGAGGAAGTGTTTGTTAGCATATCACGCGGGAGACTGCCGCGGCCGCCGGAACGAGAACTTGCAGCCTCCAACCTTTGTTGCCTGTTTTCTTTATTCATACAAAAATTATACAATGTATGTAAAGTTGCTTTGACAACTCATAGAATGTTTTATTTGTAATCACAGTTTTAATTGTGGAGAGGTAAATAAACAGTGGATTTATTCCTAGACAGTTTATTACGACAGGTGTTTTCGAAGAGCTGTATTGAGCCTTTTGAGCCGTTAACGCACTGGGATTCGTGCTTAATAGTTTTAGTGAGATGGCCTGAATCGAGACAGCTTGGATTTGATGATCTTAAATTAATAAATATTGTGTGAGCTACGAATTTATTTGGATTGAGGTAGCATTTTCGAATATTTAGATGACTAGTTTCTTTTTCACTCTTTTAGAAATATGTGTTATGCACCTTGTATATTATATCTTGGTGTCCTGAACATAGAACAGCTTCTCGATCTCACTATAGTAAGGTTTGTTACAATTTTGTTAAATATGTATTCAACATTTGTCCAAATGTACTTTGCGTATATGTTGTGTTTATTTACTTATCTAATCATTTACAAAAAATCATGTAGGCAGACCTACTTTCGTATGCGGCCTCAGCAACTGTTTCTTACATTGATTTTCAATAAATTTAATGACTTAACGACAAAAACAGTAACTGAATAATATATAACAACTCAAGATGGGAGATAATAATTAACTGATAATGCACAATCGTATTTACAAAATTTAATTATAACAAATAAGTATAGCTAATATGGGGAGAATGATAAAAACGCACGATAGCTCACAGTATTTATTTACGGCTAAAAGGAAATTATATTTATTCTAGCGAAGGCAGTCGCGTCTAAGTCGTGCACTCATCGCGCTATTGCATTCCGACACACCATTCCATAATGTATCCTCACATGAAGTTTGCAAATAAATCGATGCGGTTATTAACTCAGACAGATTCGTTGAAAAAGTCTGCATTCAAGTCATAGAATTGTACAACACAATAAATCCAGTACACTCTCTAGTCCACAACTGATCCATAAATCCAGGAAAATAACAAACAACACTTGGGTCGTAGGTCGACGCACCTGAAAAGCTAGCCTCTTAAAACAGGAAAGAAGAAATGGTGAGAAGAAACGGATATTGGTATTCTGGTAGCAAAGCTTTCGCATCACGTCGGTTTTATATAAGAGAGGAGTCCCATCCAGTCGAGCTCATTCTTACTACATACATACATACATAAACACACGCCTTTTTCCCAGAAGGGGTAGGCAGAGGTGCTACCAGAACACCCACGTTTCGCCTTGTATATTCCGTCTCACGATGTGATAGGGGGCGAGCCTATCGCCATATCGGGCACAAATTCCTGACTCCGGGCTGATAATGAATAGAAAAATTCAATATCACTTTGCCCGGCCCGGGATTCGAACCCGAGACCTCAGCTTTGCAATCATACCCTAATACCACTACGCCACCGAGGCAGTCATTCTTACTAGCTCAAGGTAAATGTGTCGTGAGTCTACCAATTCATAAATATATTATTATACTATTATCGTAGCGGTGTTACATTTGAAACATTAGCCACAGCGTCAAGCAGACTGTCCTGACTGAAGATTGAACTCGTGCGTAATTTCCACACATGTAGATGGTAAACGCATAAGAGCTGAATTGCAAATCCATTGAGCACGCACGTAATCCACCGGCCCGCCGCCCAGCCAACATCTGTCACGGCGCGCTCCCCGTGCTTCACGTCACACACGCCGTCCGCGTCATTTGTCACGCTGCTATTGATTTACAGCGTGACATCGTGTAGAGATTGCTGCTGTGATTGCTTGCCTCGATGTGGGTTTGAATGAGAAAAACTCCGATTAGATGCTTTAGTTTACACATGCAAAATGATAGGACTGGAGTGCTGTGTTCAGCATAGTTTGAATTAACTATATCGTTTGTGATTAATTGTCGCACTGAAATTATTTATCACGTGTTTTATTCTGTTTAAACAAAGTCACTGCACTCCACCTAACAGTAAATGCAAGGTTTAAACAGCCTCGGTGGCGCAGTTGGTAGGACGCCGACTGTGAAACGAGAAGCTATGGGTACGATCCTCGCACCGAAACAAATGTTTGTATGAACCACGAATACCTATTTGTTTCGAGTCTGGGTGTTTGTAAGACTGAAAAGTCTCTCGTAGTTTTTGATCTCACGACACAGGACTAGATCTTAGTGTGGGGTCAGGGCTATGTATGTGATTATTAGGTGTATTTATTATTTATTTATCTATTTAGATTGAATATTGGTTGACTTACCCAAACCTGACAAACGGTTATGTTACGGCATTCGACACAATTACGTCAGCCTACTTACTCGTAACTGCTTCTTCAAGTTGTGACGAAAAAGCCCAGTACTCTAGTGACCACCGAGTCTCCCACGCCAACAATAATATAATTCTAAAAACTTTAAAAATGGAAGTACAATATAAAAAAATAGTTAAAAAATATATATTAGCCTAACGACTGCTGATCCAGATAATAATGTTACGCTACACATACTCGTATAAGCAAAGGCGCAATCTCGTATCAAGATAATTAGTACATTTACACCCGCATATTGCTGGTATATGTATCCTGCAATATGGTAGTTATAACACAGTCGCAATATCTATTGAATTAAATCTATTTTCTGATAAATTTTACATCGGAAATAATTCTCTCTCTGTCTTGAGCTACAAAAAGTCCACTGCAGAAAATAGCCATTCCCCAAAGATTTTCCTAGGAGCCTCTTGGGCAGAAGCATAAATTAATAAAAATAGTAAAATAAGCGAACTTGTAAACAAAACTAAAATCCTCACAGTTGAATCGGTATAAGTACTTTTTGTTTGTTTTAGCCGCACGAACAGAGATACGGGGCAAGCTAGTAAGAAATAATTTAAATACGCATTTGCCAAAGCTCTTCAGAGCGTAGTGAACGGATGAGTGTACATGACACGGAACAAGCTTGAATTAATACGGAAAAGAAATATTCTCCGTTTCTTGTTTCATGCGGCTCATGACAAGTGAATTGTTATGGTACGGAAGTAAATAAATTGAATTTTGCGGACCCATTCTATTTAGCATGTGGAAGTGTAAATAATAGCCTAGTTATTTTGCAGTTATGTGCGTATTAAACATGAATTATCGTTTATTTTATTTGTGGGAAACATCAAAGTAAGGAAAGGTGCAAACAGGTTGTCTGAAGAATTTCGAATGTATGTAAAGCAGACTATGTCAGTATGGTGGACTGTAGCCTTAATCCCTCTCGCCTCATCGGGAAACCCGTGACCGGCAGTGGGAGGAATTCTCAAAATTCATAAAATTATTAGATATCGCTATTATGTTTACCAGTTGGGTGTCAGGTATAATGTGCGTTTGATCAATAATCCAGTTGTTTACATACATTATTTGAAATTATAGTGTTGATGCCTTCTCTCTCTCTCTTCAGCCACAGGAAGTCCGCTGCTGAACACTGGCCTTATGCGGCCTGTGTTGATGTCTTGCTGACTCATAATTCTAGAGACAGTGAATATAGGTTGCTGATTATTAGTTCTTGGATTAAAGCCCCATTAACACGGGAAGAGTTTCTCGCCTCGAATATACGATTATCGTATGGATATAAAAAAGTTGCATCGTGTAAACATTTGTTAGAAGACGATAATCTAGGGCGGTTATGTCATGCGATAATCGCATACTATTCTCGTCTCAAAAAACTCTCCTCGTGTAAATGGCGCTTTACTTTATCGATCAAGCTACATGAATTGTTAGTTAAAAAAATATTAGTTAACCAGAGCCGGAGAATTTCACGAAGGGTTTGACGTAAAAGGTAAGAGGTTTTTCAACACGTCAAATTTGCTAGAGCTCAGGCATATCAATTGTGCTAAAATAATTAACACGAATTCGTCGATTTTAATAATCCATATTCAAGGGTATAGGATGCTAAGTTTTCTAATTGATTGCAACTTACCACTACCTGTACGAATAGCAGCGAGCGCGGGTGTCATATTCGTCCGTTGTCAGTTGTCTGTCAGCGGCATCACGTCCGATAGGCCCACATCGATATCGCATTAGTCGCGTTCGGCATTATCAGAAATATCACACGTTTCACAATAGCCAAGTGTTATTGTTTACTTCGTTATATCATTTTTTTCGATTATCTTTACTTGGTTTGTTTGATTCCTGTCCTGGACAATACAAATACTATACAAATTTCTTAATCCGTAAGGTTTATATATTGTATAGAATAGTACCTTTATTTACATCAATACAGCGTTTGAACAAATACTACAACAATAGGTTAAATTGAATCCAATCCATCAGCCTAAGGAAGTCCACGGCTGAACATAGGCCTATCTCAATGATTTCCCCAGTCACACTGTGGAAATAGATTAAAATTTGCTTATATTCACTTTGTGGTATTTGATATATACATTGAATGGAAGATAAAAGTCCGTATTCATGGCGTATTCCGTATGAGTAATGTGAAAATGTAAAGAATAAGCAATCATCTCACCACTTAGGAAACTAGGTAGATCAAAACGCCACATCAAGCTTGTAACTACACGTAGATTTGTATGGAACAGAGGTATCGCCAAATAAAGACATGACCAAAACTCACCACGGCTTGGACCATGCCTACATAAATTTTAAGAGTTTGATAAAAAAAATAGAAGGTAAAGCACCACATGATCCATCCTATTTCCGAATACAGCGTATTGATTCCACATCTAAAGGTCAATGATTTATTTATAAGTTCCGATGCTTATGATAATTCAGCACCGCTAGAATTTTCCTCGCGATGTCTCATTATTTTCAAACTCGCGAAAGTTTTCACAAGTCCTCATCTCAGTAGGAGTTTACGTAGACAGAAAATATTCTTGCAATATTCGAACTTGTAGTTTCAACATTTTACTTTGTTTTTTTATTTTATGCACCGCAAATAATGGATTATTTTCCTTTGCGCTTTCGTTGGTTTATTGAAATATTATATTATGTAATGTATATATTATGAAAATAATAGTTTTAGGCTGAGTCTGATCTATTAAAATTCTTCTTCTAGACACCCGTCCCCAATATTCTATTGTCGGCGCCAAAAGGTCAGCAAATATTGATCAGATATTTAAAGATAAGTAGTTGATATCTAATGAAATAGATCAAATTCGATGAAATCGCATAACAGAACCTTCTCTCCTTAAATACGAATAACGTAACTACTCATGATTCTGGACTTGGAGATACTCCCTAAAAGCACGATATTTTTTCTTACAATTTGATCGATATATCCTTAAGATGTCTTTATATGAATTTAACCATATCCCACACGGAATTTTTTTGCACAACAAGGTTTCTCGTCCATATCTAGCGCGACAGCTTAACATCCTCATCCAAATTACTGCTAAGTACCCTAAAGCCTAATTGGCCACATAGTGGTAGCCTGTCAGCAGATAGCACGACGTCGCGTCAATTAGACATTAATTAGGTCGGCTATCAGTCACTAATCCGATACTCATCGCGTCCCCGATCAACCGTTGTTTAATTTCAATCAGTCGCGCCAGTGGATAGGTAATTGCTTGTAACTACGTCGTATGTACAGCAATACGCTTTCACGGCGAGCTGGTAAACTTGCGAGGTAATACGAGCTTATCCAAGATAAGAAAGGTCTTTGATTTGGCAGCGTAGGTTCTGGTAATTAGAGTTTTATGTTTTACGCCAGGTTGTTTCAGTCTCGGTCATTGATATATTTATGATTTTTTTGGGTGTTTGTATACGATATAGATGTATCAGGCCCTAATGAGGTATCTAAGTTGTTTTGAAGTCATTATATTTTCAGAATTCAATCATAAGACAATTTTGTTTATAGTATACAATCATTATAATTTACGAGTCTCTAAATCATATACATCCTATGTATAGTTGTGGCAACGTAAAAATAGTTGTTAATGTGGAAATAAAAAAAACACATTCTAAAACATTATATTTAATACCGGATTAATAGTAAATAAATTAAATTATTGAAAACCTGTCAAGTTCATCAATTACAATGACCAGATGAAAAGTTCATTCCTTTGCTGAAAACAATCACGCCTGTCCGTCGAGATGCATTGTCCTTACAACCAGAACTCTATATTAAGTACATATTCAGTAAGTATAGAAAGCGGTGCTTTGTACCCAGAAAACTCCTTGCACATTAAGGAATATGACTCTATGATTAACCTTTATAATTTTTATAACGATATTCATAAATTGTGAATACACCACAACATTTGATAACAACCTAAACACCGCTCCATTTTTCCAACAAAACAAAATAATAAATAGTACAGGATGTGAAATTCAAAATCGTAAACGATAAATGTTAACATTCCAACTACAAAAATATACCAGTTGTGAAGCTTAATGAACGGAATCGACTGGAAATATCTATGCACTAACGGCTCATGTTTCTATTTTATACTGAACTATAGATTTATGTTTAGTGTATAAGTTTGGTGATCGGTTTGGGTGTTATGGTTTTTCACAGGGAAGTCGTGTGAACTATTGGCTTTATTATTGATTTTTCGGTCATTATAATTCTTTCGCCTCAATTTTATTAAACATCAAAAATTTGAAACCTCCGGGATTCTGTGGATCTTAATTATGGAGCGGAGCACTGACCATTAGATGAACCGGTTTCTTAATATAGTAGGAACTAGGCTATAAAAAGTAAAACCCACCATAAAAACACATCAATAAACGAATGTATCATACTGATAGATATTGTACTACCAACGTTTAAAACTGATTTTTCTTTATATTGCTGGTGGTAGGATATTCTTACTCTTTAGATTGCGTCCACAAAACCCAATGCATAGGGCTCTCTGGTAATTCTCTCATACCAGTAAAAAATAATATATACGTACCCAATAAGTATACAAGTACATTGGATCTACATACTTATAAAGCCGCATTATATTCCTCGAAATAATTTACGAAAATGTCAGCAGAAAAAGTAAGTTTTTACGTTTTGGTGATATCTTGGAAAAGGAAGACCGTAAAAACAAGCCTCTTCTGAAATATACAAAAGGACACTTTTATGGGTACCTCGTTCTGGCGAAAAGAAGCTGTTACATTTTTGCGCCCCTTAAAATGTTTTAAAATATTTTCATGCTATTTTATATTTCGTGGTAAGTAGACCAACACCGTTTTAATAATGTAATATTATTCACAGACTGTCTTTATGTAGATGTGAGTTGCAAAAATGAGTTCAACATCCTTTATGTTAAATACAGACCAATACTATACATTTAATGTATTTTTTCTGTAGGTATTTCAAGCAGGGACGTTTTGCATACTTGAACCCCGAAGAGTTTAATTTTGGGCAAATATATCTTTATACGATACCAATAAAATATTATCAATATAAATAAAATAAACACAAATCTCCTCCGTGGCGCAGTTGGTTAGACACCACTTGTGAAACGTGAGGCCGCGGGTTCGATCTCCGCATCGAGACAAATGTTTGTGAGGCCCACAAATATTTGTCTCGGGTCTGGGTGTGTGTGAGACCGAAGAGTCTTTCGTAGCTTCTGATAGCCACGACACAAGACTTAATTGATCTTAATGTGGGGTCTGTAGGGTAATTCACGTAATTTTTTGACGCGCCGATCAAGTTGCGGTGCAGTTGCAATTAAGTTTACGTCTTAGTGCAAAATGGTATTCTTGTAATTGTTTAGCTACGCGTGAACTGCATCTAAGCTATGCGTAAACTGCGCGGGTGCTGCGCGTCAACTATACGTCAGTCGTATGCAAGAAGCTTACACGTGAATACCGATCAAGTTGCGAACTGAATCACGCACATAAAACACGTAGCAGTAGAATACGCTAAACCGCTCGCGTGACGCGGACTTGACGCGAGCGTATCTGACAGCGGTTGTCAAAATTAAGAGAATACAAAAAGGTCTGTTTTGATCGAAACTTAATTGCAACTGCACTGCAACTGAACTTATATAATTACATGAATTGCCCTACAGGACTATGTATGTGACTGCTGGGTATATATATTTATTTATTAATATAAAATATTTTTTATTTCCGAATATTTCAAATATTTAACTACATTTGGCTCGACAAATTCACTATAAAAGATCTGATTTTTGGGTGTGGTATAAAGAGAAAATTTTCTATTGACTGGTAATTTATACTTTCTTATTAGTAGCGGCTTTCAATCATTTTCTCGCACCTATGAGCACTTTTTAGATCACTATAGTTAGTTTAAGACCTCACATACTGTTGTAGCTATGTCAACCAGATGGGAATATCTTACTAAATAGTTTATGAATACAAACACATACACATTACAATCCAAATTTACTTTCATTTCTAGAACGTGTCAACAAACTAACAATCCTACTCGTATATACTAATCCTATAATAGTAATTAACAATGCAGAGGTTAGACGTTTGTTTGTAATGACGAGAGACGGCAACACAGAAGTTTATGCATTGTAATGGGGACGTTGTCTTGAATACAGATTGGCGTTTGCAGCTTAGATTGTGTTGCACTAATTATATACGCCTTGATCACTCTACATAAGCACTATGTTGTAGGTTACTATAAGCTGGGTTGAGGACATAAATGAATAGTTTAATAGACACTTACGCCTCATTGGTATATTCCATTCTTGGAAATCTGAGGTTGTGTAGAATTGTATGGATATTGATGTACCTTACGGTAATCGAGCGTGGAAGTAAATAAATGAAGTTAGTGGCAAAATATTTGTATCATAAGAACCCATGCCAAATCGTCCCCTGGATGCAGTTTGAGTATCACCAGTTTTAAGCAAACCTGCCTAATTGTGTCGACAGGCCAAATATGATTACCAATTGCTAGTACCTTATCTCTCTTATAAATTATATGTATCACCACTTACATTGTACTTCGTCATGCTAGTTTGGATGTATAAAATTATATTTGTCACTCAAAATTGCCTAAAATTCGGACCTTACAACGCGCCTATTTCACTTACAAGTCGGAATCCGTGCATACCGTCGTTTGTCTTGTCACAGCAGGCTAAGATTCAGGCTGTCTTCTTCACGTCATGCCTTCCTGTATGACACGCGCGTCCAGGTCTCCGAGTGCATGTGCACTTGACAGTCGTTTGTCATGTCGCAATAGGACGTCAACGGACGACGTCTCGTGCTGTCACGGCCATGTGCGCTCGGCCTTTGTGTCACCGTAGTTGTGCTTTCATTCGGCGTATTCAAAGTGGGACTATTAAATGGCCTCCGTGATGTACATTTTATTTTATTTTGGCTTTATGTCCCTGTATTTTACTTGGCTTCTAAACTGATCAGGTTCCAACATTCTGCTAAATCCCTTTCAATTATTTCAATTTTCATCTTCAGATATAGGAGTAATGGAGTATGCATATTTTTTATTAGTTGTATTTTGCCTGACTGCCTCGGTGGCGTGGTTATACTATGGGTACGATTGCAAAGCCAAGGTCTCGGGTTCGAATCCCAAGTCGGGCAAAGTGATAATGGATTTTTTAATTCATTATGACGCCGGACACAGGAATTTGTGGGCGATGGGTTCCCCCCGTGTCACATACAAGGCGAAATGTGGATGTTATGGTGGCGGCTCTGCCTACCCCGTCTGAGAAAAAAGGCGCGAGTTTACGTATGTATAGATGTATATTGAATTTTGCCTTGTTATCGCAATGAAACGTAACACCACACGTTCGTTTTTCTTCGCGTTCAATATGCTCAATCCTATTTCGCATCTTGTTACGTAGCTTCTAAAGAATATGATATTATTATGTGGGTACATCAGCTTAGAGAATTTATCGACAATGAATAAGTCATATTTGGTTAAGTTCAAAACAAGAAAAAAATCCTTGGGTCGCTATGACGGAGGACTACCTTCATCAAAATTGTACTGAATTTAAGTCAACCCATCCTTAATTCAGGATATCATGCAGCTAATTTCCACTGTTCGTGTCGGTGTGAGTCGAGGCGCGGCGGATATGCGGCGCGGCAGGTTCGGTGTACTAAGAGATTTATTGCCGTCTACCTCGCGGTCGCCTGCCGCATCTCACGCCCCCTGTAATGAGACGTACGGATTTATACGACGTTCATGTGACAAATTATAACTGGCTGACGATACAATTGCGTTGGAAGTAGATTGGCTTCACGAAGTACTGTGATACTTTTACCATCCTTATTTCATTTAAAAGATGATTTTGTCTCAAACACATTGTAAGACTAGGTACCCTAATATCTGCTGGTGAAAAATCTGACACATATTTTCCACCTGTAGGCGATAGGCTCGCCTCCTATCTCGTCATGAGACGGAACATATGTATAACACGACACGTGTGTGATCTAGTAGCACCTTTGCCGACCCTTTTTGGGAAAAAGGCGTGAGTTTATGTACGTACATAACCACACGCCTTTTTCCCAGAAGGGGTAGGCAGAGGTGCTACTAGAACACCCACGTTTCGCCTTGTATATTCCGTCCCACGATGTGATAGGGGGCGAGCCTATCGCCATATCGGGCACAAATTCCTGACTCCGGGCTAATAATGAATAGAAAAATACGTTTATGTACGTATGTATTTAGTATATACCTAAATCCTAAATATAGTAAAATAGACGCCTTGTATCATTTATATTCCAAACTGGAACAGAATTTTCGTCTTCACAATACCTATCATCCATCCATCAGCCAAAGGAAGTCCACTGCTGAACATAGGCCTCCCCCAATAATTTACACAGTGACCTGTTGGAGGTAGTCTGCATCCAGCGACGTCCCGCGACCTTTACTTTTTAATACCTAAGCTCTAAAGAAATATTTATTGATCATATATTAATTAGTGTGCATAATATATACAATTTTTTACATGTTAGCTTTTCTTTTTGCATGTGCAATATTTTTAAAAACTAATAAATAATACAATGCTTCGTATTGCCTAAAACATCCCTTTGCAATCGACCGACATGTCAAATCCATTAACAGCCTTTAACATATTATCGAGTTGCATACAGATGCTTCAGGGCTTGTTGTTTATACCGTAGTAATTATTGTATCTAACGAAGTAGAAGCAAATCGGAAATGGATTATATTCGCTCATTGGCTTCTGATGTAATAAACACTCACACATTTTTTTTCTATCCGTGGGGAACAGGTCTTTTTTCAGGACGAAAGGAACCACGTGTCCCTTTTCTATGTGTTGCTTTTGTGTTTCTAAAATTTCATAATGATGGTTTGAATATAACAAGGCGTACAACCATAATAAACAAAGTCACATTCGCATTGATTATATTTGTGAATATTTAACCTATGACAAAATTCATTAAAACGGATATTTGCATAAAAAATTTCCACGTCAGCCTACCATTAAATAATGTATGAAATAAATCCTGATTGATATACCATTATGTATTATTACATATAACCGTAAGATAACTACATACATACATAAACTATTGGTTCAATTACTTAGCGGTCATTACATGCTCCATCACGCCCAATTCGGCGAAAATTAACACCACAGCAAGAAAGTTCAGGAGCATTCATCAATGTCTGCGTGTGCCAGAAAAACCCTAAAATAGAGCTGTTAGTTTGAAAGATGTGGTAGTGGTAGACGCACAGCAAAAAGGGCACCCAACTAAATAAACTAGGAGCCGTTGATGTTGTTCATTACAGGACAACTAAGTGGTGCTTTGTCTAATGTTTGACTGAATAAAACAATACTTAATAACTTGGAAGTCAGGTGTTAAAAGGTTGCAATAAAAGACTTCATGATAAAGTGGGTTTAAATAGTGTATGAATCTAAGAAAACACAATTTTAGTTAGCATCTTCATATTTAATTGGCAGAGGGTACTGACAATTTTAAATGTGATCCTCGGGAATTGTGATTATTTGTTGAATTTATAGCATGAACAAATAGCCTAATTTTTATCACAGCTTCAAATGAATAAAGAAGTAATCTGAACGAATCTTATTTCATTAAGGTGACATGCGAAAGACAAATATAAAATCATACAAACATTTAAAACAGCGCAATTCACGTATTATAAAAGGAATTACGAAAATAAAATATTTAAAAGGCAGACGTATAATTTAAGAGTTCAAATGTAGTTTTAAACTAAGCTCAAGCTAATAGAATATGTCCAGTGAAATGTCAAGTGATGTAATGCTTTACAAGACACGCCAGCGCAATTACATGTATTGACGAGGGAGTCAATGCCGTGTGCACGCAACTTAAATGGAAAATGTTAAATCACTACAAACCAGGTTTTCAATTATACCAATTTACCTAACTCGAATTTCTAGGCATTCTGAAATATGTAACACAAGTTTTCGTTTCTTAGAACATTCTACTTATCTTTTGTGACTGAAATTTTTGTTTAATATCGTTTACTTTAACGACAAATACAGTTATGTTCAGTCGCCTCTTTAGATTTATGGCACCAAAGACTGTGACCAGTTACGTCCTGGTATTGAACTAATGCCAGGTCAGGAACCTGGTTATATTGTGTGGTGCGCTAGTTTAGGGGGAAATATTCTACAATATAAGTTGTCCGTTATTGCACTAAGTTTATCCTCCATCACACAAGACGGTGATAGGCTCGACGAAAAGCAGGCACTGTAAGTAATTGGATAGAGACACGAAGGTACGTGCATATTATATGTCCATCCTGTTAAATTTTGACTCTAAACCAATCCGCCTTCGCTTTGCACACTTTTGTCTTAGATATATATGTAATTACGAGATCAAATATAAAAAGGGAACTACCATGTACCCTATCGTAACTGGTCTTAGGCTAGTGTATTACTGAGTACATTCACAATGGCGTAGTCACTTTCAACTGAAAAAGAGGCCCGCACCCTGCATTATGACTTATATGGGCTGACTCATTTATTATACCACGTATTCATCTCTATATCAACTCCTTTGTAGTATTCCCATTGTTATTTTAAATAACTTCTAGATATCTTCGAATGTGAAGTATCCAGTAACCTATCGTGTTTGCAACTCCGAGCCAACCCGCCAGCACCTGTGGAGATGTTCCCGTTTTCACACGATATTTTCTTGCACGAGTGCAGACGCTCGCGCTAAACTATTATATACTATATAGATTTATTCCGTGCAAGTTTTCGAGCGTGACTCGAATCCACAGCGCTGAAACAATTCATTGTACTCTATATGGCATTACGTTGCAACATTTGATTGTGGAGCTGAGAACTCAAGTTTGTTTTTGTTTCATCCTACCAGGTGTAGAAGTTGTGTAGGTTTTGTTTTGAGATTTTGAATTATAATTATGTTTGGATTTTTGTTTCGATGTTTTACATTAATTATTATTATTTTTACAAAAAATAAATTTGATTATGAATCAGTATTACTCGCTGCAAGTAGAAAGTTAGACAAGAAACACGTCTTATCAGTTGCACATGAACAGAAGAATTATTGATACATTTTGAATCTCTTTGTATCCCTATCGTTTGTTGCTTCGAAATTACCACAAAACTGGGTTTTTAAAGGCTCATCGTACGTTACAATCTATCTACCACGCTACAAACCAAATTGAACATAATGAAACACCAACACCAAGGGATAAACGCTAATTCAAGCCCCTCATATCAATCCATTCAAGACATGCACAATTCATTCCAATCAGCGTGGAACACAAGTGGCCAATCACGCAGTGTGTTTGCAAAGGAATTATTGAAAAGACGGGCGTTTGTTAAACGCGCCAGCGGCCTGCAGTTGACATCCGTCTGAATTATAGATCGCTCCGGATGAGCTCCGCGCTGTAATAACTCTGTGCTGATTTAGTTTGGCTATAGATTTAGGTTTCCGTTTATGGTGATTATTTGTTGGTTCAGTAGTGAAATAGCCTCGGGTTTTATCAGGCTTCTCTTGTTTGCTGACAGTTGCGGTCGTTGTTAATTATATCCCAATGGATTTTATGATATCATGAGTTTTGATAATTGGCAGAGCGTGCATTCTTATATTTGCTAATAGCGTACTTGAGTGTTACAAAATATCTCCTAATTTAGTAAACACTCTTTGAAACAAATAAACACAACAACAATAAACTTAATGTATAAATAAGCAACAATATCCAGTACAAGGATAGGCTCACTGGACAGTTTCATGACAATGCCATTAAAAATTCCGCACAGCCCACGCGGTGTCTACGTCTGGCAAACACACAGATACGTAACAGATCTTAATTCGAGTTAATCCGAGGAAGAAAGCGAACTACTCGCGATGTGGACACGCGACGTACACCAACATACGTGTTTCGAATGCCGGCCGAGTTCGGTGCCATTGTTACAGCGAGATTAGTTTTTACAGTACGAGTCATCAATTTCGTATCATTTTACACTAAGCCTCTGGTCACATCGGTGTCGGAGGCTTTGAGGTTTTTACTGTTTTATATGTTTTATATTTTTATATTATTCTGACTCGGGAACCGATTTTTGTGTAGACTACTATGGGAGATTTGTTTCGTCAATGGTAGCTATCCTGGCTTTGATTTTGTCAGTCACTTACTACAGGGAAATTTATAACGTTACCCAACACTCCCATGATTCGAGGTCATTGCTATCGAAAAATGGTAACTTGTCAACTCGGGTTGACTTCCACATTATTCCAGAACACTGGTTTTTAAAAAACGCACTACCTAGGACATAGGATTATTCCTACTAATTTTAAAATACAAAATACATTTATAAAATTATCCTTTACACTTAACATTCATTACAATCAGAACGATGAAATGTAATTGTAAGTACCTCGACCACCCAAACTATCGTCCCAAGGTACGTCTACTTCACTAACTCCAAACCCGAACCCCACACAACGGCTAGAATATTCAATGCGCCACAAACTCCGAGACAAGTTTGAAAGACATTTAAACATCCAAAACCCATTTGAAAGTTGGACAAATTAACGGAACAAAAACTGTAGGGAAAAATGTCCAAAGTAAATTTAAATTCAATTGTCACAACGGAGTCCCGAGTAGATCCAAATTAATCGCTTTAAATAGGTTTAAAAACGACTTAGAAAAGTTGGGCTCGAAGACGAAAACAAAATTTCAACTGTTAAGCAACGGGGGTGTATTCGACTTGTACAAAAAGACAGCTCAAGAAAGCTGACGCTAAGTGAATAATTGAATAGTTAAACTCTCATAATATTTACATAAACTGAACATTAACGTTTCGGCGCAAGCGAAGCGATGTAGCAAGCCAAGTCGGTTGTAATTATATTGAAGCACGAGATCGCAAAAATAGTTTGCAAATTCTTGTCCATTTTTTAAAAATCAATTAATTAGGAACTCGGCTATAACAATAATTTTACTTCACTTCAAAGCTGCTTTGAAAACGAAATTTAGGGTGAAGTAATTACAAATTCATTCGTTTTTCTGTAGATCTCCAGATTTGTGATTAGTTTTGTGCGAATTTTCGCACAAAGTATTTACTAAACAGCGTATAGTATTTACTAACCACTATCTGTAAGTTTTTATTCGATTAATTTAGAAACAAGACTATATTCATCTGCTTCGTCGATCTCTTGAAAACAATTATTTAGCTTTCACGTTGAACTTCGAAAATGTAACATAGACTTTTCAACAACCGCTCTAAAAATTAAGTTGCAATACCTATCCATAAGTAAATATCAAATTAACAGATTTCTGTCGTATTATTTACAAAATGTACGAGTAGGAGCAATGTATATAGGAGAAGTGTTAATCCGATGACAGCAAACTTAAATACTTACGCACGCCTTTTTCCCGGAAGGGGTAGAGAGAAGTTCCCATGGTAGCAACCATGACTAGGTGTCATCGTTTCGCCTTATGTATTTCGTCCCACAATGTGATAGGGGCGAGCTCATCACCATATCGGGCATAAATTCCTGACTCCTAGCTGATAGTGAAGAAAAAAATCCAATATCACTTTGCCCTAACCGGGATTCGATTACAAGACCATAGCTTTGTAACCGTACCGTGGTAAAAATACGCCACCGAGGCAGTCAACTTATTAAAATCATTAATTGGTTTCCATAATTGCAAGTTATAATAGATTGATTTCCTCCACAGTTTCCCAGTGGAGAATATTAATTTTAATAAATTAGAACACGCTCAGCTCAAGACTTGCGCCAAAACGCAACACGAACCGAAGCGTATGCTCGCGGTAAATGAACCAAGGAAAAAAATACGCGTGCTGCGCTGATCGAATACCGCCTTTGATGTAACGCCGCATGCCTTGCTATACTTGCGTCGCACTTTGAATATGTAATGCTGGCGGTATTGTTCGCTAAACGCTCAGTAATTGGAGACCGGTTGCTCTTTGTTGGTTGTTGTGATTGACTATCTGTTTCGTCAGTTTGAAGATTGACTATGATCTGCCGAGCTTGCTCGCGATTTTGTCGAGTAGTTTTGAACTGTGGCTCAGCTCTGACTTTTAAAGGAGTCAAAACGAGGTAAAGAGTCTAAAATCATAAATATCAGCAGTTGATGTATAGTAAGTATTAAATTCTGTAGAATGAAGTGGTTTTGGTGTAAATGGCGAATGTTCAGAATAAACCCTTTTTAAAATTAATTTAGAGGGTTTGATCAAAATAAACCCTTGCTTGATATATTTAGAAAAGTGCAACGCCCAGTAACCAAACCAAATTGAAATGAGCACCTATTATTTTAATCCACAATATAGCATTTGTTGCTTCAGAGAGTACATTATGTAGTACTTAGTTAGGTCTTCGAAAAAGTAAATTGTTTACATGCATATATCCTAAAACTGGATTTCTGTATGTAAAATTTCTATTTGTAAACGCATCCATAGGAAAAAAAAAAGTATAACACAATATTTAATCCATCCATCAAATTATTGCTTGGGATCCGGAAGCGCTGTCGTGTTCCAATTTGTGCTAGTTATATCAAAATATAAACACGTCATTGTAATAAACAACGCCAAAGTTATGAGCCCTCATAATGACTGGCAACTTGGTAAAATTTCCTAAGGGAGTATGAAGTGGCTTTGAAATTAATTAAGCCATTTACTGCTTAATCTTGGATATTTAACTGAACAGTATCAAGGTTACTTCTTTAGCCGTGGAGCGCATAAATTATGCATTACAATTAGAATAAAATGTGACACTTTTACTCTTCAACATATATTTGTTATTTCCTATGAAAAAAAATTAATATGTTGTTGGGAAATGCTTTCGGTATCTATGATACGCATTGAAACACACCAAAACTGACAATTTAAAATTATTGTATTGTCAGAATTTAAAACTTTATATTGATACATACTAAATTATTAGTAACAATGTTTTACGTTTTCCTTTATTATAATATAATATCGTTAAAGACGGTAATTGGGATACCCAAATACGTGTCTTGGATTGGACAGGTTATTTTTGTCATACTGTATAATAGATTATTGGTGATGCATGTGTACTCAAGGTAATACGACATAATTTGACTCTGATTTTTAGGTTACTGTAGTTTCTATCTATATCTGTATGCCTTTAAGAGGGCTAAGATTGATCATAATCATAGCTCGCTTTAGTAGTGTAGTGTGTTGTCGTTTTTGGAAGTGGTAGAGACACGCTGTTGACAGTCATGACTCAGCATGAATTGGCAGGCTTATCCGTTACGGTACCACTGCCCCAGAGAAAATCGACGTGAAGCGAAAGCTTTGCTGTCGCGTTTCGTTTAGTGAATGGGATTGCCGGATGCCCCATACCCCTTTTTTCTATCCATCCTTTTTCCTTCCATGATCCAGCGTTGTAAATGTTCATGGGCGGCAGTGATCACTTACCATCAGGTGACCTGTTTGCTCGTTTGCCGGGCCTCTGCAATAAAAAAGTAGGTTTTCCAAGGCAGATGCTTTTTTATTATTTTTCAACCCTAGCATGAGGGGAGGCCTTTGCAGAGGGACGCATATAGTCTCATTACGCAATCTGACATATATTATGTTAATATATTAATATTATACGTAATGTAAATATTATAAATATTTTCTGCTTCAAAGTAACAGCTTTCCTTTTTAGAGTGGTTGCCCTTATTACGTAAGGTGTAACGGTACTGCGGGTAGACGGAAAATAGACGTTAATTTAGCAGCAAAATTCTTATGCTAAACTAAAAAAATATCTTTTCTTGAAGTAAATGGTAATACATCGTTTAGTTAAGTAAATATTTTGATGATTTTGTAATACAAATAACACAATATAATGTCGTGCATTTTATAAGACCAGTGTTTGAAATACTAAATTAACCGGTGAGAAATGATTATCCCTTCCCTGTGAACGCAATTAATCCGAGCCGCTCGGAAATTCAAGTTTTATTTTTATCCTATCACGAGAAAGTTGGAACAATGCACCTTGTAGTGATATTATCAAACACCAGTGATATCTATATTTTATTTTTTTATTTAACGCGATTCTGCCAGATTGTTTGAAAGGGGATAAATAGTGATTGATCTCGGATCATCTCCATTAACCAAGGTAGTGAGGCTTTTAACGAATTAAAGTTAAGCTGTGTAAAAAAGCATATTATAGAATCCCTGACAATATGGAAGATAAAACTGCTTGGGAATAAATTGCGTAATTTCTACCAATTTGCAACAATTCACGCATTAATATTATAGACTGACATTATATTGTGACATTTATAACTATAAATGACTTTAAAAAAAAGGAATAAAAGAAAACAGTTCGTGTTAGTAAGAGAGTTTCTTGCGCCGTTTCTTCTTCACAACCACAACACGGTCCGAAGCGGTGGTAGCTTAGCGAAAGACTATTTGAATAAAGAATATTTTGATTTCATTTTACTTAACCTTCTATGCCATAATTGTCAGCTAAGATTTTTTTTTTCTAAATACAAAATCATCATTCAAGTAAGTTACAAATTGAATTGATAAATGCTCTCCACACTTATTTAAATTTTCCATGTTATTTTGGGTTACAGCGCTTTTGGATTTATAAGTAGATTTCTATACCAAGTTGACTTCTGCACTTAATTTATTTCTGCCACATACGACCCTAAAATAGGATTCAGTCGAGACAGGTCCCTCGTCCATTTGTTAATTAAGATACATTATACGTTTTAACTGTGGTGCTTTCACAAAAATCTGTTAGCTATGCAAATGAAATTCGAGTGAATGCCAACTGAAAGTAGTACTTACCGTCGCCTGCTAACGCCGACTCAAAAGAGACGGTCCCATTGAATTTCTTATGAGCGCGTGATTAGAATCTAAAATTTTATTTTTTCTGTCCCCATTTAAAAATTCTCTAATTTATTACGAGACTCGCTTTAGCAAAGTTTTTGTATTTGGGTTATAAATATGTTTTTTTTAATTGTCGTAGATTTAGAGTTTGATACAATGCAATAAAATATTGAGTAAAATTCACTTTAGGTATTTCATGTTTTTTTATGACATGTATGTATTTATAACTACTAAAGCGCTCCTATTATGTAATCATCAGTTCCAAATAGTGGAAATACGTAAGCGTGTTCTGCAGTGGAGACCGCGTCTTGGCAAACGTACCGTGGGACGTCCATTGGCCAGATGGCGGGGCGAATTGCACAAAAGGGCCGGCAACGACTGGATGCATAAAGCAGCAGCCCGGGCTCTGTGGCGTGCCTTGGGAGAAGCCTATGTCCAGAAGTGGTCTGCAACGGGCTGATGATGATGATGTATTTCTAACTACTAAAGAGCTCCTATTATGAAATCATCAGTTCCAACAAGTGGAAGTAACTAATTCTGGGTAGGCTAATATTCTGTAATGGACTTCTTATGACTAAGGATAATAAATGGTGGTGAGTCATAAAGATAACATCTTTAAAGCATAGACGTTTAAAACAAGCACAAAAAATACGTTAAATTTTTTTGTTGGAATCATGTTTTATGCATAGGTGACTTTGAGACGTCGGCCAGCCGCAACGTCCGTCCGGCGGTCGCCTTTGCCTTTTAAAATGAGTTACAATGAATTTAAAGAGGGTTGGAGAATGTGTTATGGGGCACTGGTCCTAAATAAAATTGTAAACATATATAAATCACCTCTTGACATTATTTTTAAACGCAAATTTTATAAAGTAAATATTGTATCTAAGCGCATGAACAGGGTAGGAATGAAAGAGAATAATCTTGGTTAGTGATGCATGCTATAAACAAAATGGATCTTGTCACTTGTTGAGCCTTTAGGAGGCGAAAGACAATGGTATATCCGGGAGTCCTTATTTATTCTAGACACTAATTCACAATTAAAGCCCTAACATCCCGGGTCGGGCAAAGTGATATTGGATTTTTCTATTCATTATTAGCCCGGAGTCAGAAATTTGTGCCCGATATGGCGATAGGCTCGCCCCCTATCACATCGTGGGACGGAATATTCAAGGCGAAACGTGGGTGTTCTAGTAGCACCTCTGCCTACCCCTTCTGGGAAAAAGGCGTGTGGTTATGTATGTAAAGCCCTGACAATAAAAAATACTTTATGAAACTGAGCCAAACGTTTTATCAAAACTTATTGAAACAATTTTTAATATTGGTGCAATATTTTCGAACCTTATGATATACAAGGCCGGCTGTGCATAGCTGAGAAACAATGTTGCCGAACCAAACTCGGGCATGCACATTCAAAGTTTAATCCGAACTGGCTTCCCTTCTTGCCAGGTTTTAGCCCGCGACAGTCGCGGCGCTAAGTCGTGCGACTCACGACCATCGAGACTGGCCAAACAAATATTGGATTTATTTAATTGTTATCATAGTGTAATACTAAATATACCGAGAATCCAATAGAAAGGATCTACTTGCGTATGATTCATATAGACGGCTCTGAAGTATTTACTTTGACTTGAGATGTAATATAATTCAGATGTTAAATGAAATTAATTTAATTAACTACACTTAATATGAAATAAATTTCACATCAGAACTAATATTCAGTAATTAACAGTATTCAATATAGGCTTAAAAAATAATTAAATATAATTCTATAAGGAATTTACCTTGCATCCTCTGTCTAGGGCCCACAACATACACAGTGATCAAGATCCGTCACAGTTTAGATAACTGTTTGTGTAACAAGTTCCGGGTGAATTCTGAGATCACATTGTGCTTTCGAACAGGCTGGCGTAAATGGCAATCACTTGCAGGTGTCACACTATCTATGTGAACCGCAATGTATTTTACCATCAAGTGCGTTGCAACTTGCAATCATGTTGTGTTTGTGTACGAACTGTTTGCTGCATTCCTGACAAAACTATATGAATTGGATCATTTTTTATAAAGCACATCCTTAAGCGATTACAGTTTGAATGTCTGCACTATCTTTCCTATTCCGCATTTACCTTGATACTAAGGTCTATGCATGAAGTGTCTTGAGCCAATGAATTATTTCTTTTAATTTTTGCGGCCAGCTGCTTGCCTGACATCAATTCTTACGTTGATTCTCTTCGTCGACCCAGCTGGTCTAATGAGATTGGCAGACTTCACATATGTCTGAGATTCTTGTAGAGAACGCTCAGGTAGGCAGGTTTCGTCATGCTTTTTTTCATCGATAAAACAAATTTACATCAACTGGGAACACTCACATACAGGCATCTTTGAACCTGCGACCTCTGGTTTTTTGGTTCCGTATTCATTTCATTGGACTATTACCCACTGAATTTGAAATGTATTAAACGAAATTGCTACCCACAGATTAGCATAAGACAAGATACAGTTCCTACTGTTTTTTATACATGGTCGGTAAAACGTTTGGGGATTAGATTGTGTTTAATGCCTTTTACTCCCGAAGGCAATGACTCCAAGCAAATATCTTGTTGCATTTTATTTAGATTTAAATCAGATTTCTGCTTATTTTCAACGGGAACCAACCACTTGGGGCGCCAGTAGAAGATAAGAATGATATTCAAACTTGTAAGTCAAACAAGTCAAAGCGTTGTTAACATTCAATTTACTGTCTTTGAGTAGAAATACTATTATTACATGCAATTGAAGTTAGTTTTGCATTTGCGTATTGTTAACTATTTCTTTTTCAAATGTGAAATGAGGATGTAGTTTATTTCTTATTTAGAATCAAATTGAATCTTATTTAAATTGAAATACACAAAATTATAATTTTTATGATAGAGAGTTTACTTCTAAATGTAGCGCAATTCAATAAAAGGTCAATCAACTGAGAACGACCTTCACTTTGCATCATCTATTCAAAGCTAACCAATTTATAATTATTGTAGTTCTTAGAATAATAATAAGGGCCTCTGTAAGATAAGAAAAAGTATGGCACGCACTGAAATGTCATCGAACACTAAAGCTCAACGAGAGTCTCTCGAGAACAATCTACACCGTAATTAATCCAAAAATTAACGATACAAAGAATTGTCAATTTAAAAACTTTGTTACTTAACGATACCCAACAAATTCCCCAACTGAGTGGCTGGTCGAACGTTCCTCGCGTATGTCTCCGCCAACTAAGTCCCTCATCATCAACCTTAGCGTAGATAAACTTGTGCTAATTAACACTCGCGACTCATCACCACGCGCAGCATTCCAGTTTAATGCGACTTTGTATTGTTGCTGAGGTACTTGAAAATAATTACGAGCCGGTGCTGCTGGCTTTCCGAAACGCGCGCTGGGACATGCTAATGTTGTACAACTTTTATTTTGAGCATAGTTTTGTGCGTGCATTTTATCTTTTAGATTTTGGATGGCACATATTATGTTTGGGGGTCTTTTTCGGTATTATGTATCCTTATTTCATAGAAATTTACGTCCTACCGATGAGTGTGGTTTGATGAATTTTCAAACAAGATTTTTGTACATTTTGACTTAAGCATGTACGGATGAGCAAGTATTTTACTCATATGAAAGTGAACGTAATCGATATTTTTGGTGGATTTTCGAGCCTCTGGTTATCTCTCATTTAAGCCACAAACATACGTATTGTGCTGCATGAGCCTGTATTCGTCATAGCCATAAGATTTTTATGGTGCAGGACGTATGCAGGTTTCTACTAGACGTTTGCGATCACCTTCAAAGTGTGTGTAAATTGATTATCAGTACTCAAATGAGTTTGAAAAGTCAAAAGTGAGGTTCAATCCACGACGACCGTGTCAGTAGTTCGTATGCGGTTTGTACAGCAAATAATCAATATTTTGTAACGAAGGAAAATTTTTAAAATTAAATTTATTTTGCCTGTCATAACCGTTTGCTGTTGGGTGGATATTATATCAAATTCTCATTACTTATGAAATTGTAATCATTGTATAAACGCTTCATAGTGTGTGGTTATTATTGTTTACTGGTGGTTTCCAAATCTCATTACTAGTTAATGCCAACGGGTATTTATTATCTATGTATTTGTATTAAGCCAAATAATTTCGTGTGCTAAAATCGGTCCACTTCTATAATCGTGAAAGTGTAAATGTTGACCACCACACTTCCTTAAGCTTAAAGGTCTTAGCATTGCTACGACATTCTTGTGGAAGCTTTCCCACACTATTATAACAAAGGCTTACCTATTATTTAAATAGACAGATTCCGTGGCGCAGTTGGTTAAACACTGGCTATGAAACGAGATGCGGCGGGTTCGATACCTGCACGGAGACAAATATGTGTATTGTACATAAGTGTTTATGTCGACTCCAGACTTGACAGAATTCTCTCGTATTTTCTAATACCCACGCCACAAGAATCGATCTTACTGTTGGGTAATGACTATGTATGTAGCTGTTGGGTGTATTAAATAAAAATACACACGTAGCATTTGAGTACAAGGTTTCTTGATTTTCGGCCTACTATCTCCATGGAGGCAGTCCAAAGTACTAAAGAGGAAAAGACTCACAACTGCGCGTGACAGGCTCTGAATACTTTATAAGTTAAAAAGTTACGTTAGTTACTATAACGGTGAAGGAAAACATCGTGAGGAAACCTGCAAACCATAGCGATTTGTATAAATTTCTATGGTATGTAAAAGTCCGCCAACCCGCATTAGGCCAGCGTGGTGGACTATATGGCCTAACCACTCTCAATCGTACTCGCGATTGTAGAGGAGGCTCGTGCCCTGCAGTGGGTCGTATATGGGCTGATACAATACAATACAATAAAAAGTTACTATCTATAGCTACAATTGGTTTCTTTTATATCTACAACCACAATTTAAAAAATCTGTGTGAGATGCTCCTTTACCTTTGTTTACTCGCAACGTCAATTTAACATTTTTTGTTTATCTGTTTTTATATAAAACTCTATAATGTATTGAAAATAATTTTGAATAATAATTTCCGGGTACCTTGCTGGTGGTAAGAAATTCGTTTGCACCAGATAGCTATTGCCTATTTCCTAGTAAAACAAAACTGTGCATGGGTCTGTAACGCAACACTCAATAAAATTTTGTTAGTGCAGATTCAAAAAATATAGGAAATGCTGAAACAGGAAGAAAATGCTAAGTTCTCTGCCATTCCCGCGAGACATGAAGCTTGCAGTTAGGTTAGGTTACAATAACACGTTTAAGTTGGTATAAAACAAAAAACTCCGAACCTATTTTCACGTAAAAAGTATTGTAGAAACTTTCCTTACATTTCAGGCGAAAGGTTTTTCCTGAAAGTACGTGTCGTGAATTCGTGTAAAATGGCTGAAACGTTATTGGCAAAATGTACGATAAAAGAATTATTTGTTACTTAAAATATTTGCAAAATTTCTAGTTACGTCGCGTAGTGTTTGATTATTACTAGGAGTGACTTGGTTATTTGGTCAATTTCAAATACTTAATGGAATATGATTTTGGGTTTTATTTTTGGTCCGAGGCTACCGAAGGCCTTACCATCGTGATTTCTTTCTTTCTCTTTTTAATAGGTGGCAAATCAAAATTATACCATAAACATCAATTTTCACTCACCACCAACCAGCAATAATACCACATAAAATTTAAATCATGTCAGTCATGTCAAACATTACCATTTACAACCAAAAAAATTGCAAATGAAGCGAAGTTTCCTCACAAAGGTAATCTATATTTTTACAAGAGAACATATTTTATTATGAAAGCCGTGTGTTGATGTAATTTGCATTCATTAGCCGGAGTGTGCTGACTGGAGGTATAATGCTAACTCGTTTTTTACCTTCTGCAACCTTCATAATAATACGAGTTTATTTTCCTTCATTAAACGTATGTGTTTTTAAATTTATGACTGTTGGTTTACTAAAAAAGCCTAGTATATTTACACTACTCAACTTGTGAACGTTCTGGTTCGCGTTTGGAATGTTAGAAACGTTTGAGGGAATATTTTTCGTTCCCCTTGCAGTTCGTGATATGAAGCGATTTTAACTAAAGATTTTAAAAGTACTTCATCTTCACGGTTCGTTTCATGTATCTGTATCGTTTTTACGTTTCTGATTTATTTCATCTTGAATGTTAGGTTTTTAATATTCAATTGTTTAGTTCATCATTTTCCAGCGTAGTGCATCCACCATTAAATATATTATATAAGTCCTCTTCACTTCTTTTACAAGTATCTATTGCCCACGAAATGCATCAACATATTTCTAAATATATATATATATAATAAATACACCCAAAAATCACATTCATAGCCCTGACCTCACATTGTTGTGGGTATCAACTTCTTGCGTGCTTTATAAAATCTTCTATATATTCAGTGTTTTATACGTCTTCATACGTTGAAAAGTCATTGTTATTTTTTTGCGTTTTAATTTAACCAATAGGCTCTGTGGCCACAGATGCATAATAAGTCATTGTTTAATTTTATACCAAAACGAATTATCTTCTGACTTTTCAAGATTAAATATATTTTAGTCAATTAGTATAAACTGACTTCATCCACAATAAAATATTCAAAAATTGACACTTGAATGTTAAGCTTGTTGCCAACTGGGAGAGGACCTACCAACTCTAAAATGCTAACCTTCTAAACGATGTAATAATACTTTAAGAACAAAATAACAATATTCAAATTCACAGACAATTGCTTGTAACAAAGTACATAAGATCTTTGCATTGTACGTGGCCCCTGGCGCCCTCGGCCCCTTAATAATCAAGTTTCGGAGTTGGCCGTCCAAGATGTCACTGTGCGAGTGAATATTCTCCCGGTTCCCAGCTGAATAACTAAAGCTACTGTCTGAGAAAATTAACAATTTCTTAGAACAGTTTCTTTGGTATGTGTTTTTGAGGACAACCTGGGGAGTGGCAATTTCGAAACTTAAATCCATTGCCACTTGGATGGATTTTTTTACATTAACTCTTGGACTTGGACTTTAGTTAAACAATGTAAATCATATTAAAATTTGACTGGATAGTCATCCGTATTGACAACCTCCCAAAATGTAATATAGTACAAAATATTTTTTTTTTATTATAAGCGTACAATTTCGCCTCATATCCCCATCATACTAATACCCTAATCCCACTTTAGCTGAACAAACTTTTTACCGAAAATTTGAACGCAGCATACGTTGCCAAACAATGTAGCTACCAAGTAAGCAGTTCGAGAATAAATACGAAGGAATCAAACAGAAAAGAGAGCTTTTGTTCTGTACAAAGGCACGCCGCAGCTCCTTAAGTGGCGATTAAATTGAAACGTCTCTTGTGACGCGGCCATCCATCAGAGCGGGGCGGCAGCGCCAGACGCGCGGCAACACTCATCAATTAACTTACAAATAAAAGTACAGACGAAAACTTTGATAAAAACTATTCGAACAAATACAAGTGATGAATCGATCCGTGCGGAACTACTCGCGCTGGATGTGGCGGTGCATACGTGCTCTTTCTTGGACTAATATGAAATTGTAGATTAATTTGTAGTTACCGTTTTATTAGTGAGAGAGATGATATTTTGGTTTAACGTTTTTATTGTTTAACGAATGGTTATCAACCATTTTGATGATTAATATTACTAAGAGTTTTACTATTAAATCTTGCGTAGATTTTGTTGTTTTGAATATAATTTTTATATTTTTAAGGGATAGATAAGAAGTTCAAGCCCAATTGCAAATAACATGGATGGACGAGGATCAAAATATATGAATGTAGCAGTAAATATGTGAAATAAAATTTCGACAGTTTAGTGCTGTCAGTAGTTAATAACATAAAAAAAACTGGATTAAATTAATTACGTTTTTGGGTCTTATTTAATTGTAAACTAATATGTATTTTTTTTTGTATTGTATCAGCCCATATACGACCTACTGTAGGGCACGGGCCTCCTCTACAATCGAGAGTACCATTGAGAGTGGTTAGGCCATATAGTCCACCACGCTGGCCTAATGCGGGTTGGCGGACTTTTACATACCATAGAAATTTATACAAATCGCTATGGTATGCAGGTTTCCTCACGATGTTTTCCTTCACCGTTATAGTGCGTGGTGATTGACTATCAATACACACATGACTCCGAAAAGTCAGAAGTGTGCCCTGGGATTTGAACCCGCGACCACCGCGAACATGTAGGCAGCCGCGTCTGGTCCGTTACTAACAGGCTACCACGCACACAACTAATATGTACCTACAATTATTGGATAAGAAAACGTAAAAGCTTTTATTCTAATCTATTTAAATATCTCGATCATAGTTTGAATTTCAATTTATTTTCTTAAAATGTTCTTGTTCAAAACTTCAAACCTCTTTACATTTGTTAATAACTCCTAAAACAATAAAGCAGTCAACTTCAGCAACATTATCTTCAATTGCTTCAAACTATACATCAGGAAAGTTGTAACTAGATTCGTGGCGGGAAACAAGCTCAACTATGTTCCGAACTAATCTTCGACAATACGATTATTGATCGTACAAGGTGGATGTTTGCACCTTCGCATCGGTTCAGGACACATCTATCAAGCGTACATCTTTATCGCACGACACAAAGAGTTCTACTCCAGTGTGCCCGTGCCAACAAATGAAATTTTCGATCGAGACGAATGACTGTGCATTTACTCTTTTTGTATGCTCCGACAACAATAACGCTTTTCACTTGACGCTCATTGTATGAACGGGTAAGCGATTTGGCAGTAAGGAATTTTGCATGGATTATTGGTTGGTTATTATAATCGGAGTGTTAGTCAGTTTGGGATCAACTAGAAATTTATCTAACAGTAGGGGACGACCTGCTTAGGGTTGCAGGTAGTCGCAGGATGCAGGCCGCTTCTAACAGGTCGATGTGGAGATCCTTGGGGGACGCCTATGTTCAGCAGTGGACTTACTGTGGCTGAACAGAGAGAGGGGAAACGGACTGCGTATTAGAAATATCTTAATAATATAAAATAAAACTGTTGAAGAACATGCATAAATATAACAGAAAGGAAACGCTTTGGAATTGTCATTATTGATATTTAATCAGCAGACAGTCGAATTACCAAAATTGAATGTTATAATTAATTAATTAATGTTTTAGTTAATATCTGTTTTCAAAACTTTGTTAGTAGTAATTTTTAAAGTGTGCCTTAGTCACGTTCATTCAGCGTATTTCATTCAGCTAAAATGAAATTTAAACCTATTGTCAATTTCAGCTTTTGTTTTATATAATTTTGCTTTTCAAATGGTTTTTAGAATATTAATTTATAATTATAAAAGATTATAATGTTTGTTGCTGCCATGATATTTTGTTGTTAACATTCACACACGTCTAACATATTTTTCTGCTGTTCCCCCAGCTATTTAAAAAAAATAAGTAAGATTTTAACATTGTTCCTTTTAATGTTTATCCCAATATCATGATTACAATATAAAACTAATCGTAATTATGTGTAATAAATATTGTTTGACTCTGCTCGAATGAAGAGTTGTAAACCTATAAAGTTAGTAACTCCACATGACAGCAGTAGACCCTTGTTTACATGCGCGTGATTTATTGTCAAAGTTTATTAATTGTACCGCTGTCTCTTATAGTTTATCTTTGGTGATGTATTTAATGGATTCCGGAGCGCGATACCTAATAAGTTACTGTCTCTGTGATATATAGAGTTATAGTTGTTTTTATACCGAATACATTATTTAATGTTGCCAAACACGACTTTCATGGATTAGATGATTAATTAAAAGGCTAATTCTGTCCTGGCAAGCTATTAAAATTTTAAGCTTTGTTTCCTAGTTAATAAAGAAATAAATGTCATTACTTCTGTATTTGTAGAACAAGAGCATGGAGAAGATGAAATATATATTATTTTTAAAATACAATATACAAGATGATATTTTCATCTGTAGGGTAATTCACGTAATCAAATAAGTTTAGTTGCAGTGCAGTTGCGGTTAAGCTTCGATCAAAACAGACCTTTTTGTATTCTCGTAATTTTGACAACCGCTGTCAGATACGCTCGCGTCAAGTTCGCGTCACGCGAGCGGTTTAGTGTATTCTACTGCTGCGTGTTTTATGTGCGTGATCCAGATCGCAACTTGATCGGTATTCACGTATAAGCTTCTTGTATACGACTGACGTACAGTTGACGCGCAGCACACGCGCAGTTTACGCATAGCTTAGGTGCAGTTCACGCGCAGCTAAACAATTACAAGAATACCATTTTGCACTAAGACGTAAACTTCATTGCAACTGCACCGCAACTTGATCGGCGCGTCAAAAAATTACGTGAATTAGCCAGCTGGTCTTTAATTTAACCCACATATCTTTCTTCACCTCAAATGACATTGTACTAAGTAAAAAAACCGAGATGATTTTTTGTCAAAAATCGTGATTTTAGCTATCACGAATTTTGGCCGCCCCGTATAGATTCCAGTATTTTTACCGCTTAGCTGAACTTCAGTTCGGTTTGGGAACTTACCTGAGCCGTTAAAAGACTCGTATCTATAGGGGTTGATTAACTATATATGTATATAGGACTATATATGTATGTGTAATTTTATCGGTGGCGCACCGATGATGTAACAACGTTATATATAAAAAAATATGTTAAACGATGTTATAAGTAATAAGATTGAGTCATGTGTCGTGTGACTACGAGTTCGCTCTCACTGAGACAAATGTTTGTAGATGAAACATTTGTCTCGATTTTCGATTGTGTGGACGCTCGTTTCACAGCTGGAATGATTTCTAAGTACGCAGTAAAGCCCTTGAAAACTAAATTGCGATAATGGACAATACTATCAGACAGATTTTTTTCAAACTTGGTACAATGTGACCTGGTGTGGTTAGGAATATGCGGTTTAAATTAAATACAATATTTCAATATCACCCTGTATATTTTAATTCCTAAAATAAATTTTGCTTTGCTTCGTAATCAACTTTATATTCATAGATTTATTATGAAGAGTCAGATCGGCTTAGGAATCACTTAATTGTCATCTTTGTTATATGCAGATATCACATCATATCAATCACCGCTACGTAATAATAATTAAGTATACGCAGTGATATATGTAATTTTCATTTCACATTAATTTATTAAGAACTCCCGCTTTCCAAAAACGAATTCTAATTGTCTCAAACTCATCTGCAACTTGGACTTAAGTCTATCAACAGTTCCATCTTCAACCGTTTAAACTAAATCAATGATAAAATCTCCATCCACTTGTATTTTGGCAAGCGTGCATACTTTCTCAATTACAGCATTAGCCCAGACAGTAAGACTAGTTGAGATTAATAGCCCCCCACCTGATAATATCCAAACTGTGGAGTGAACATGCCATTTGGCAACGTTACACTTACTACTGCGAACTTTGGTGAATCATTAAAATAAAATATGAATTTATCACACACTTTGCGGCGAATAAAAACGTCGTCAGGAAACGGAATATCAGCAGATTTGGCAGACAATGTGACATTAACAGTAAGGACTTGTTGTACTGGAATTGTAACATGATTGATGGATAAACACGAAGTAATGAAAATAGGTAGTAAGTATTAGTATTATTTGTATCGTCTTGTATCAGCCCATATACGTCCCACTGCTGGGCACGGGCCTCCTCTACAATCGAGAGTACGATTGAGAATGGTTAGGCCATAGAGTCCACCACGCTGGCCTAGTGCGGGTTGGCGGACTTACATACCGTAGAAATTCTTTAAAATCGCTACGGTATGCAGGTTTCCTCACGATGTTTTCCTTCACCGTTAAAGTGCGTGGTGATTGACTATCAATACACATATAACTCCGAAAAGTCAGAGGTGTGCCCTGGGATTTGAACCCGTAACCACCGTGAACATGTAGGCAGCCGAGTCTGGTCCATTACCAACAGGCCACAACGCACTTCTATATTCTAGTATTATTATATTATAATATTATTTGACGGCCTCCGAGGCGCAGGTGGTTAGACGCCGGCTGCAAAACGAGAGGCCCCGGGTTCGATCCCCGCACCGAGACAAATGTTTGTGAGACTGAAAAGCCTCTCGTAGTGTATAAAACACACGATAATGTGGGGTCAGGACTATGTACTCGTATGTCGGACTGTTGGGTGTATTCATTATATTATTGCTATTATTTTGTAGACCATAATTCTTACATACTGACTTTATCAATCTAAATTATTATACTATTACAATTAATTGCTATAATGAAGTCATTATAATATAATTGATCGAGCTTTACGTCTGTACTGTATCGGTCCACTTAATAATCTTAAGCCGAGAAGCAGACGATGCAAAACACTCTACCAAACAATTTCTAGAGGTTATAGTTTATTACTTCCTGCAACCCTAGCTAGATTGTGTCTTCACCTTGTAGGTAAGCGTCCAATTATGTTCAAAAATATAATATATCGTAATAATAATAATGATTTATCGTCAATTCAGCTCGTAGACACGGTCGTATAAGATATTGACCTAAAATAAAAACTTAGCGTTTCAGATGGCACTTGTGATTAATTATTAAAAGCACTACTCCAAATGGCGATAACGCATGTTCAATATATTTCGTGGATATTTCTGGCATCGAGTGTAATCGAGTTACACAATGCCTTATTTGCCGGTTTGAAGCTATTTTTTTTTTTATTTTAGAGAAGCTTACAGACAAATAACAAATACAAATAACTAATCTTACATATAAATATAGCTAATTACAAGCCTCCACCGATTTATAAACACGATTGTTACCTCTAATAATTCTTCTTATTAACTATGTAGTACCTAATATAATATATTAATATTGAAATATAAATACTGACTTGAATTTACACTTTCAAACATTATATGTTCAGCCATAATTATAACTTGAGAAATATTAATCAATGATATTTATTCGCGTTCAACCATATAATGCAATATAGTAAATTGCAGTTTGTTAAAAGATTTTCCACATCACTGGTGTAACTTTCACTGGCAAACTTTTATGTATTTTAGCTAAAAAACATGAAATAAGAATGTAATAATAAATTCTTCAGATCCTCTAATAAGAAGTGAGGCGAAATTTAATCTTGCAGCAAAAAGCTTAGATGTCGTCAGCGCTCCGACATCCCGGGTTCGTCGTCCGGCTAGTCACTTTCGCCGACACAATTTGGAGATGCCGTTGTCTGTGAATTTATAGCATTTGTCTCCATTCTTGACTCAGTCACTTTTAACACGGGTTCGAGGGAGAGGAAACATGCAATTGGAGTTCCTTAGTCACGTAATACGAAAGATTTTCTAACTATTATTTTTTATACTGACATGGGGAAATTACTGCACTAAAATTGATGCTAAGTAATGTTGTCTAATAGCTATACATATAACTTGACGCTTTGTTTAGCGATTGTGGACTATGAGAAAGCCCCTTTGATTCGATCGAGACCTGGGCTGTGCTACAGTCTCTTCAGCGGTGCCACATTGACTATCGGTACATCGAAGTGTTGAAGTGTATATACAAGAACGCCACCATGTCGGTCCGAGTACAAGATCAGAGCACGAAGGCTATTCCACTACAGAGAGGCGTAAACAGGGAGATGTCATATCTCCGAAACTGTTTACTGCCGCGCTGGAAAACGCCTTCAAGCTCTTGCAGTGGAAAGGATTCGGCATCAACATCACCGGCGAGTATATTACTCACCTTCGATTTGCCGACGATATTGTAGTCTTGGCAGAATCGCTGGAAGACCTTAGCACTATGCTCGAAGACCTCAATCGAGTCTCCCAACAGGTGGGTCTTAAAATGAACATGGACAAAACGAAGATCATGTCGAATGTCCATGTTGTGCCCACCCCCATCGGAGTTGGGGGCTCGACTCTCGAAGTTGTAGACGAATATGTCTATTTAGGACAAGTGGTCCGGTTAGGCAGGTCCAACTTCGAGAGAGAGGTCAATCGTCGAATCCAACTCGGTTGGGCAGCGTTCGGGAAACTACGCGACGTCTTCTCGTCCAATATACCTCAGTGCCTTAAATCGAAAGTCTTCGATAGTTGTGTGTTACTAGTGATGACATACGGCACCGAGACGTGGCCTCTTACTATGGGCCTTATCAGGAGACTCAAAGTCACTCAACGAGCTATGGAGAGGGCTATGCTCGGGGTTTCCCTACGAGATCGAATCAGAAATGAGGAGATCCGTAGGAGAACTAAAGTAACCGACATAGCCCAGCGGATTAGCAAGTTGAAGTGACAATGGGCGGGGCACATAGCACGGAGAACTGATGGCCGATGGGGCCAAAAAGTTCTCGAATGGAGGCCACGAAGCGGAAAGCGCAGCGTGGGACGTCCACCCACTAGGTGGTCAGACGACCTGGTGAAGGTCGCGGGACGTCGCTGGATGCAGGCTGCCTCCAACAAGTCGCTGTGGAAATCATTGGGAGAGGCCTATGTTCAGCAGAGGACTTCCTTTGGCTGATGGATGGATGATGGATATACATCTAATATTGTACTGGGGTAAATCTAGTATCTATCAACTGTCATAATATTTTTACACCATATTTTTACCATTACCATAATTTTTTTACATTTTTATTATGTTTTATAATAGTTAATTACGCGAAGCTTCATTTACAACATAAGTACTAGTATAAAACTGGCAATAGATAAATCATTCCCTTTTTCACTGAAACGGAAAAACGTTGTAAAGTTAACAACCCGGGGTACGGAACACAACAAACAAGCCGCGAGTCGCGCTTCACCGTTTGTATTTTTTAATAATAAATCCGCCAGCACGAGAAACTTGCCAAAGTTTAATGAAGGATGGTTGGACGACAATATTTTTTCTTTTCAGTACATATCTTATCCTGTTTTTGGATTATCGTCTTTCATCATTATAATTACCTAGAAGAAACTCAGTGTATACGAATTTATGTACAAACAAGAAGAAAATTGTGACTGATATTTTGTAAGGAAAATGTTTCACTTTACAAGATGGTTTCATTTTGCCTGGGGAATCTTCTTCCCATTTTATGTAATAGACATAATTATATTTATTTTAATGAGGATTTTAGTCACGTTATTTGTACCAGCATTTATATTTCATTTTCATGTAAATGCTGTAAATCAGCTCAACTACTTGACGATCTAAACCGTACAATCTTTATCAATTACTATATAGGGCAGGTCAAATGACTGAATACACATCAGATCACAAAGAAGACAAAACAGCAGCCCCAACAGCAGTTCCGACAGCAAGGCGTTCAATTAAAAATTAGACTTGTTCAAACAATAGAGTGGGGGGAGAAAGTGGAACGAGTGCTCTCCGCGTTTGGAACGCGTTTCAGTACCGTTTTCGCAACGTCTCTACGTGCAGGAAAACAATTAAACCCTTCGCTTGTTCCGGAGAAACTTTGCGGGGGATGCATCTCTCCTTTGTAACTACAAATCGGTTTGAGGGATAAGAGACTAGCGAGGTCAATGTTAAGCCTATTGGTTATATGAGTTATAGTCGCATATAGGCAGTTCTATCTAGTTATATATCTACATATGCTGTACAAACTGGGTACCTCTCTTTACTGGGAAGGCACCTTCTTCTGCTTTAAGGAGGTCGGCTTCTACGTTTACGTCGCATCATTAAGATATAAACATTTGATAAGAATTAATAGATTGGAATTATCTATTCGATTTTTATTTGTGTTACCATTTTCATCACTTATAAATGAAACCGATGAAACAAGGCAGATTTTGCATATTGCGTATCAGGCTTTTATTATTGGCCGTCTGTCGGCGTTCATATTTTCAGGAATAACCTTTATAAATTTTAATCTACTACGCCAGTGCTTTGTAATTTAGCGGACTTACACATACCGTTGAAATTCTTTCAGGTTTCCTCATAATAATTTCCTGCACTGTCACAGTGTCTTACAATTATATATTTTTTTTTGTATTGTATCAGCCCATATACGACCCACTGCAGGGCACGGGCCTCCTCTACAATCGCGAGTACGATTGAGAGTGGTTAGGCCATATAGTCCACCACGCTGGTCTAATGCGGGTTGGCGGACTTTTACATATCATAGAAATTTATACAAATCGCTATGGTATGCAGGTTTCCTCACGATGTTTTCCTTCACCGTTATAATGCGTGGTGATTGACTATCAATTATAATTACCGTACTCAATTTATATACTACTTATCCACGTCATAGTAAATCTCCTATGACTTAATGATTGTTGTAGAGAGCAGATAGTCCGTACGTCAGAACGTTAAACGCAACTCCTACATCACCTGTTTAACCATTGTCGTCCTGTCATTGCTTATATACTTCTCTGCTCTTAGTTACTAGGTTTTATCCGCGACTTTATCCGTAGAGATGCACTCCAGATGTTTTCCACAGGAGCCAGTGAAAGTTTTATGTATAATCCCCACTCTTACACAGAAGCAACATGATTTTGTTGCGTTATGCAAAAAGTTTTCCCTTGTAATTTAACTGTTCGTCGTAAGTTTTTTCAACGAAATGTTTACTCCCGTGCAGCCTAGTTCGTAAATCAAACAAATATATTGGAATTTTGGTGAGTACTCTAACCCTACTAAAATTCCTGGGACCTCGCGATTCACAATCCGTGATGTAGACACTACATCAATCTCACACCTGTCTAGAATAACGTATTTAATGAGCCTTGCAGTAATTTCTTGAGTATAATTGATTAAAATTATATTTATGAGTCTTAAATATATTTTAAATATAATTTTATTTCAAAGTTTAATTGTGAAATGAAAGGCACGCTGTGGAGCAGTACAGTTGTCAGCGGACTATTTTTATGTCGTTAAAATTCCCTTTCGCGGGAATGACTGTCTAGACCCGATTTAAACTTCAATTTCGTTTCTCATTACACAGCTGTAACTAATTTGTGGCGGTGTGGTTTGTGAGCTGGAAGCTTTGGATTTGAGGCTTAGTAAGACTCAATGCGTTTATAATTAATTATACATAGTGAGCTGTTTAGACAATCTGGAATGGGTTTAATTTGAGAATAATATGATGTATTAAATTATGTATATCTTGCAAAACTTTTCATGTCAGATCCGATGTACCAAGAAATTATATCTCAAGCTATATCTAATGATATAACCTATATAAATAATTATGCCTTCAAAAATCTCGTTCACTGGTCAAAATATGGTAAGAAAGTTGTTATTCCAAATTGGTTTTCTATGAGATAACTATGCCAGATCTTTTAGAACATCCAAAGGCAATATAAAATAGTACATTAACCTAACAAATGTAAAAGGCAATAAAAACCTTAATCACAATCGTACATATCGCCATTGTTGGAAAACCAATCAAATCGTTTACACACAGACCGTCTATAAAAATTCAAATGTTCTAACACGAGTCAAATGGAAAAAATCAACATTCTATTTGGAGCATGGAACAGTGAACCGCCCTTAGTGACGTCATCGCTCCGTAACGACCACCAGGTTTTCAATCACACCGCAATTGTGACTAAAGCTACTCGTATAATAACATCGGATACCGGCAATTTTCCACGGCCGTCAGTAAATTGCATTTGTTTTCTACTGGTAATGTACGGGTTCATACACTGTTATTTACTGGCGTTTAATAGCCATTTGATAACTTGAGAATACATTTTTAACCGACTCCAAAAAAGGAGGAGGTTTTCAATTCGACGGAATCTTTTTTTTTTTTTAATAAGAACAGTGAATGAGTGGGCGGATCTTCGAAGCACACCAGTACTTGTAGACACTCACATCATAACAATATATTTTTATTTATTGATGGTAGACTACTATAATAAAATTGACGCCGAAATGGTTAAGAAATGAATTCTAAAATTGAAATGGATTAATAATTGAAACAAGTTTAAACTGTAGTCCACTACATCAGCGGAGTATAGTTTGGTGGATTTTATCTACTTTTCAAATTCTTGGAGGGTTATCTCAGATGTGAATGAATCATGATATTTGTTTTCTTAAACTAGAGTAAGCTATAAAAAAATAATACTCCATACTGTGAACTCAAACCTTCAACTTCGGATAAGTCACTACTACTAAATATAATCATTTAACGTAATTTTCAAGAAAAAGCTTAATATGCTGTTATATTCGAACACTTAATACTACCGTTTACAAAGAGTGCATTAACTGCTAATAATCCAGTATATCCGTGTACAACGCGATTACTTTTCTGATTATAATCATCATCATAAGCCCATTGCAGTCCACTGCTGGGTATAGGCCTCTCCTATGGTACGCCACATAGCCCGGTCTGCTGCTTTATTCATCCTGTCACTTTATGGTTTCTTATTATAAGCCACTGAAATTATACAGTAAAGAAAGATACCCCTACTAATTAAAATGATGCTAATGATCATCCATAAAACATGTAATTCGAGTAATATATTAGGTATTCTATCCACAAAATATCCACGACGTTCATTTCTGATTTGTATAAGCACGAATTGTTACTACAAACGTTGAGCTAGAAACATTGTAATAACATGCAACGACATTCCGCTCGCATTCGTAATTTTAAATGTACACAACTCATTTCTCCGCATTAATTGCAAGTTTTTAATTAATTATGTTATTGTTGCAGGTAAGTAGCGGGATGCGGGATTGAAGCACTGAACCCGGTAACATAAACTCTTTTCAGAGGGACTTACAAAAATTAAGTTCTCCATTTACGGCTCGAACGCCGTGTGAATTGCAAACGTTTGTGCTAGGGCCGGTGGAAATTGTGTTATTTTTATTTATATGCATTTGGGTTCATTATGAATCTCGACGTTTTGATTGAGGAGATTTTGACGTGTCATTGATGCAGTAGCAATGTATGGGCAATAAATAGTAAGATTCTGGGCTTGTAACGTAGGTCACGAAATTTGTTGAATACTTCGTTTTAAAAAATCTCAATATATGTATTTTCCGATTTTGGAATTCGTGACTGCCTCGGTGGCGTAGTATGGTACGATTACAAAGCTGAGGTCCCGGGTTCGAATCCCGGGTCGGGATTGGATTTTTCATTATCAGAACGGAGTCAGGAATTTGTGCCCGAAAGGCTTGTCGCATATCACATCGTGGAACAGAACATACAGGGCGAAATGTGGGTGTCATGGTGGGCCCTCTGCTTACCATTCTGGGAAAAGGTGTGAGTTTATGTATGTATGGATATTTGTGACCGATATAGAAATCGAATCCTATCACCTCTTGAATTGTATCACTAATGATCTTAGTTACCGTTTCGGGGATCCAATCATGATATTAGTTTTTGGGCTATTTAATAGTTGGAAACGTATCTCAATAAATCTGCATTTTTTTGTTCTACTGTATACAATTTCAAGGAGACTTAGAGGTGAATTTTAGTCGCCAAAGTGTATTTATTGGTGACATTTATTATTACTGGTGAAATTTTGGATTCAATTTTAGTAGGTGGCAGGTAAACTTATTTTTTTTAGGTAGCAGGAACATAAGAGAAAATATAGATAGAGAGTACGAGTAGTAATTAATTAAATGAACACCTTAAAATAATTATTAAGTACGATACGGAACTCATGAGCTAAACAAATACAAACCGAGACACCAGTTACTAATATTTAATAAATTGTATTTGTATTCACACCAGGAACTCCATTAAAGTAAATTTTTGAGTTAGTCCAAACTTGGCGTCGTGGCAGCGAACTAGTTAGCCCGTAAGTTATTACACCGTGGAGCGTATTTACCCAAAGTGGTCTAAAAATTATTAAAACTAAAACCGATGCAAAGTTTACCCTGAATTGTGACTTATTTTGTACACCAGACAAAATAGGAAGTACCAGTATGAAGCTGTGAAGTTTCGATTATGACATTAGAAATTCCATATGTAATATTACGTATCTGTTTAATATTTCCTTACTATACTCACAAATACGATGTCTATATACTCTTGCCTAACTTCTGTTATTCGTTTATGAGTTCGTAATATTCAGTTTTATTTCGTGTTGTAAAATGATTTGCCTAATACTGGTCGCATGTGCGAAGTCAGCCATTTCAATAAAACGCGTAAGCGTTAGTCCACCGCGACCCATTTCGTTTGATATTTAAAAACAAATGCATGCAATCAGTGAAATAAAATAATTTAATATCGTATATTTTCTCACGAAATACTTCATATATTAAGTGATGGCATTACGATTTAAACAATAGGAAAAATCGCACTTTTTTTTTCATTCGTATAAAATTAACAGATCGCAGGAAGTGGCTGGATGCAGGTCGCTTCCAACAGGTCTATGTTGCGATCCACGGAGCAGTAGACTACCTGTGGTTAGAAAGATATACTGTATAATGTGTTGTAATTACACAATAAAAAGGTGGGCTAATGAAGAGTGGATCAATGAAGAGGAGGCCTACGTCCCGCAGTGGGTTAATATGGACTGAAATGAAATGGAAGAATATGAAATATTTTACTTTGATACCTTACGTTACAAATTTTAGTCACTACCTCTCACTTAGAGACGCCGGGCCTGAGACCGCGGGGAGACAATAAATTCTTTAATTTGGCCTGTCAGCCACCTGGAGTAATGGTCTAAGTGCAAGACCTTGTACGTTAAAGAGTTTCTTAGTGCTTTGGCCCCGGTTGGACTTTTGGGAAACGTTTATTTATAAAATGAAGACTAACGACATAGTCGTATATTTATAAATTAGTAATTGTGAGCTACGTGGTGTCCGTGAAAATATTTTAAAAGGCGGGTTGTGATTGATATTTCGAATAAATGGAAGTAAATAATATTAAGCTCGAAAATTACCTTCTTTTGCTGCAGTTTTAGAATTGATGAGTTTGAAACTCCACACCCACATGTTACATAAATGCTGTTTAATATATAGTTGAGTAAGAGTTTTTGATTAACAGTTTGTTAATTAAAGTTTTAGTATATAAGATTTTCTTCTTATCATCAGCCCGTTGCAGTCCACTGCTGGACATAGGCCTCTCCCAAGGTACACCACAGAGCCCGGTCTACTGCTTCATGCATGCAGTCGCTGCCGGCCCTCTGCTTTCTTCTATTTAAGAAGTACCATAATAAATTGGAAATTAGATACGGTGTACCGTTTGAGTTATTATGTATACTTTTCTCAAACAACTCTGTTTAAACTACTAACCAAACTTCATAATGGTTCTTTAGTCTTTGTTTAAACCGCCTTCGTTCTCAAAACAGCAATTTGTGCCGTATTCAAATAACGAAGGTAAATTTTAAATTTGTGCACTGGAGTAATTTGCATAAAGGTACTTAATGACTCAATTCGTTCTTCCGGCCCTTCGTTTGTAGAGGTTTTCGCGAGCATGGCGATGGGCGGACATGTGCCTGCATAATAAGTCCTGGTGGTTTTTGGGAGCGTCCGTTGCTTATCTGTGACTCTTAGATTTCTATACGTTTTTGCTTTTTGTGGCTCCGGATTTTTGTGGTTAAATTTTATTTCAGATTATACTTGAAAGGCTCAAAGTAATCGATATCTTCTCTTATATATAAAACTCATTATTAAATAATCAATGTATTTTCGTGTGCTACAGTTTTACATACATTTTACATACCTTACAGTTTTTATGTGTTAAATTGATGATTAATCATGAAATTAGATTAATCGTGTTAAGCACAACACAAATTCGGGAATAACAGGATCATTAATTATCCAATATTCACTTTAAAGCATTGAATATGAAACAATAATCAAATTGGCATCGTTCATTGAATAGAAACGAGACAAATTATAAATTGATATGTCGCTAATAGATCAAACCTCGCGTTGGGGCTGACAGCACCGCCGGCACTAATATGTTTACCTTGCATTACGCCTAATGTGACATTAGTTAGTTTACACACACATCGATCTGAAAATAGATAAAAGTGCTTACATATTGTTGTTGTAGTTGTGTCGGAGAGTTTTTTGAGCTTGTATTTTTGCAATTTTAATAATGAATGAACTTGCTAATATATGGCGTGGTTTATTATTTCTCGCTTCCTTCTTTTTTTAGGCATAATATTAAGAATAAGAAATTAGTTGGTATATCATATTTAAAATCTGAGGAGATAGATAATATTACGTGAATGTTTTAAGAATGTTATAAAATATATTATAATTATTGATACTACGTGTTAAATAAATAAATGTAGGGTAATTAAAAACTATAAATTCCTCAAATGGAAGTCCGGCGAATTCAAACGAATTGGACCTAAACTATTCTCTCCGCTCATTCAATTGCAACATGGCTCGGATCATCCATTTAATTTTAAACCGCGTCCACTCATTCACTCCGCATACGGGTCGTAAAACAAAACTGAAATCAGTTCACATCAATCTTGAAACTAAAATACTCGGAGCAATAATATCCACCACGTGCAACCCAAATAAATCACGTTTAGAAGAATTGCTCTCCGATTTGTATAATGACGGAGCTGAAATTTTAACAACCACGGAAAGTATTGTTTGCAAAAATAAATTGATTTATTTCTTATGTAAAATACATTTTTGTTTAAACCGGTAATGGGCCTGTGGAGGTAGAACGTGGAAATAACAAAAGACAAAAATATTTTCGATACTTGCAATTGGTAAGTCAGGATATAATTTAATGAATAATGACTGACCATCAAAACATAGGCCGCTTGTAACAGTTCGCTGTAACAAATACTTGGGTTAAACATAAAAAATCTGGCCCACCGAAAAAAAACACAGTTTACTTTCACTGCTACAGATGCTGCGCCGGTTGCCACATTTCGTTCTATGATCTCTTAATGAATGAAAAAATTAACGCCTTTTCATCTTTAATCTTTCGCGGCTAAACTCAATAATGCCTAGTCGAAGCTGGTTATACGTAGATTGAACCCAGGCCACGACATACTTACTACAGCCCATCCACCATTACTGACGAAGGTGCTATCCAGACGAATACGAATATTCAACTACTAGCAACATTTCGAATGACAACGACCAAGTACTTATCTTTCCAAGTAATTGAGATATTAGTATAGCTAGTATAGGTATAGCAAATATTTCCAAAGCGGCGTTACCCTAAAAAAAGCTAACACGAAAATGCCTACTTTTAAGTTTGTTTAAAAATCTATTTTGAACTTATATAGTTTATATCAACTCCATCGTCTGGTTATTGGACGTTTTACGTAAAGAACCATAGTTACAAAAGCGGACCAACTGAAGCCTGTTCATATTACGTAATATAGAAGAGTGGAATCAGACTTTCCGATCAGAGCAGATCAGCCGCAGTGCTCGTTAACCTTGGGCCGACAACAGGCATTGGCAAAAAGGATAAAAAGTCGGCTGAGTCGCCGTGGGGCACTTTTAATAACTAATTTTCATGGTCTGCTGAACATCGCGTTGGTGCCAATTTAAAGAGTTCGTTCACATCTACAGCGACAATTTTGAAATCGATTTGGACTAACTATATAAATCTGACAAAATAGTTAGTGTAAATTAATTTTTAAAAGTATTGACCATAAATAATAAATTCAGTTCTAAAAAAACAAGGCTCACTCCTTTTTAGTTTTACTAATATAAAAATTTAATTAATCTATTGTCACTATTCCGTCATGTTTGAACGCACCTCACATCGGCAATCGACCTTGAGACCTGACCCTTATTCGAGAACTTGAAAGTAATAGTACTTTAGGTAGCAGATTTGGAATGGCGAGCAGCCAACTATCTTGTAATACGCCTGTACCGGCCAATAACCCAAATTGATTAGACGTAAAAGGGTGCTACTTATGTCTTCCATTAGGTGATCGGGCGATGCATCTTCTCGAGAAGGAATGAATATCATTAACCAGTGATTTTATTCGTGTGGAAATAGTTTTATATGTGAATTATCTGTAAGATTGTAAAACCATAACGTAATGCGTTTAGATTGTAAATTGATGAATACATCAATTTCCCATAACTATTCATGTCAATGTTTTCTTGGTAATCGGTGACTGCCTCGGTGGTGCAGGTGTACTACGGCACGATTGCAACGCTGAGATCTAGGGTTCGAATCCCGGGTCGGGCAAAGTGATATTGGATTTTTCTATTCATCACCAGCCAGGAGTCAAGATTGTACCTGATGTGGCGATAGGCTCACCCCCTATCACATGGGGGGACGAAACATTCAAGGAAAAATGTGGGTGTCCTGATAGCACCTCTGTCTACCCTCATTCCTTTTCCCAGAAAGGTAAAAGGTCCCCTTTTACCCTTCTGGGAAAAGGCATGAGTTTATGTATGTATGTTTCTTAATAATAATGTAAAACGGCATATTAGAACAATCTCTTTGCTATGTCAATACACACATATAACCGATGGAACCTGTTCATGGTTATAGACATTTCAACTTATTATCATAAAATATTATTCTAGTATTTATTAAGTATAAAGTATGGTACATTTTGTAAAGATAGTTTATTAATACCTACTTTGTTTGTAGTTAAAACATAACTCTTTTGAAAATAGTAAAACTGAACTGAACAATGTAAAAGATATTTTATCTACCCGTACATTTACTGTGCTTCGCAGTGTATTTTTTTAGACCTCCACCTAAAAATCCTGCATTATAAATATTAAGTCAGGCGTTTTTAAAATCGGCGCACTATTCCAGACACAAATTAAACGGCCAATTGACACTATTCACTTACAAGTGCATTAAAGTCAAACGCTAAATTAACAGCTTAAACAGCTCTAAGACTTACATTCAGCCAATAATTCGTTAATAAAGCCGGTATCCGACACTGGGCGGACTTAATCAATTACCTACCAGGTGATTGGCTAATTTGTCGTTGGAAGATCCTACCGGCTTCCGTACATATTAAATGAATTATCTAAGGTAACCTACGTCGCGTCGGCTTAATCGCTTCCAGGGACGTGTATAGCCTTTTTTATCAACTAGCTTCGGTATAAATTACCTCGGATTTTTGTGAAGGATTTCAGGATCTGGTCGTATTTAGTGGCTTGCACCTAGTATCAGCTGCTTCTGTCTCTCTGCACTACCCTAAGGTTAACTGGGAGTAAATGCCCTTAGGAATTAAGTCCGCCTATACTATTTAAATTGTGTACAAAGTCTTAAATAAATAAATACATAAATATTAGGTAATACTTACATTACATTCAAATGAAGGATGATATTAAAGATTAGATATTAGTATAAGAATAACAATCCACTCATAAATATTGTAGAAAAGTTTAAGTAAAGGTCAAGAATTTGTAATGGTTAACACAATGCTATCTGTTTTTGTCCGGAAACAAAACCGCCGGTAAACTACTGGCCACAGGTTTGTCATAGAGACGAATTGTTATTTGATCAACAAATATTTGTACCTGGGTATGTATGTTGTGGAAACAAAGAGTCCTTCGTACTTTTGCCGCAACCCACATGTTTTTCAAGTCAGGAGTGTTGCAGCATTTATTTTGACAACCACTGTAGCGCAACTGGTTAGACGCCGAGCCGGCTGTGAAATGTGACGCCGCGGGTTCGATCCCCGCACCGAGACAAATATTTGTGTGATCCACAGACATTTGCTTCGGTTCTGGGTGTTTGTGAAACTGAAAAGTCTCTCGTAGTTTCTGATACCCACAATACAAGACTCGATCTTAGTATGAAATATTTGACTGTTGGGTGTATTTATTATTATTTATTTGATTAAACATTCAACCGCAGCTACCAGTCTCATCAAAACTTTTTAATATCGCCAACTTCCTCCGACATGATATTAATTCCTAGGTTAGTTTAGGTTCCTTAGAAACTATCTCAAATGTTGATGAAGTTTCTTGTCGCAGCTTTGGGACTTGATGCATAAGATTGCATTGAAATCTCTCTGGTTAAACTAAACCAGTAATATTCTCAGAAACCATATTGTTAGAATATGTTATATTCATGTGTTTTTATAACGTGTTCTATACGAGTTATTGAACTTTGAATCTTCTTTATGATGCTATACGAAGGTTATCATAATTGTTAAGCTGTCATAAAATGTAATGTTTGTTCGGGTTGCCTTAATAATTTTAGTTCTTGACTAAGTGTTGTTAGACCTTTACATATTTATTACTCCAGGATCTAGTTTTGGGCATGATTAATATCAGTCGGAATTCAAATTACTTTGTCAGTTAACCCCCCTAACCACTAAAGCAAATCATTATGAACGATGAAGTACAAATGGGTTCGAAAAGGATGTGAATTCAATCCTGACCTCGAAAACATGACCTCACCTCCTCGAGAGATTACGAGACAAGTAGACGTAGTACATAAGATCTGCATTGCGTCTAAAGGTACGCCGGTTCAAGGTCGCACAGCCCTTAAGGAAGGAGCTCCCGTTTGATAACCAATAAACCCTCCCCACTACCGTCATTATATGATACGGGGTTTCACTAGGAATGTTTTTCTGGTTTTGTTAATTTAATTATTTTATTTATTTCAGAAATTTGAATTTGCGTTTATAAACCATTTTAAATACAAATACATAATTGTACCAAGAACGATTCTAGCGTTATTTTTATCCGAATGAAATAAAATAAATAAAAATGGTCACTATCGTACACCAATCGAATCTCTATAAGATTATTTTGTTTTTCAAAAGATGAAAAAGCGTACTCAACTACTAATAGATAGGTTCAAGTAGATCAAGGTTTTCGTTCAAGTATATCAAAAACTTTTCAATTTAGAATAGAGTAATAAATTGTTATATTCTACGAAAAAATCTTTTGATTGTTTTTATTAGACAATAGCATACGGTTCTGAATTCGTTTATTTTACACTTGCCGCCGACATCAAAGACGACACACTATATAGATCGCCAAATACTTCCCATGAAAAAGACGAAACGAAATTTCAAATTCGACGCCGCAGTTACAGAAAATTCTAGAGCCAATAAAAAGATTCTCAAAAATATTTCCTTTGTGCATGCATTCGGTATTCACCAATGGTAAAGATACAAATATCGCAGAAGCGAACGAAATTTAGTTTTTAATATACAAATAATATACCAAATAAAAGGTTCATGATAAATATAGATTATTTTATATTTTCTGTCTTTGAAATCAACAATAGGTAAGGTGTAGAGAATACGGAATAAAATCGTAGATTTGACTCTGGGTAGGATACCTATGATCTTTCGAAACATAAACTATAATATTAAACATCGCTCAATTTAACTGTTTAATCAATTTAATCTTTTTTTATTGTGATGAATGGCAACATGAGCATGCCATTCTGATGGCAAGCGATGCGACTCTTCATGGACAGTAGCAAAACCAAATATCACCATGTATTACAAAGCAATGTTTGGCATTCCACTGCGCTCGTCATCCTGAGACATAAGGGGTTAAGTCTCTCCAAGTCCAGTAGTTACTCTGGCTACAATGCCCTTCAAACTGGAATATAACAGTGCATTTACACTGCTGTTTGGCAGGAGAAATAAACACTACGGTGGTATCTACCCAGGCGGCTTCTCACATATGAGGGACCTACCACCAATAGATGTATGTAAGTATATAATATGTAAGTATCTTGAAGAAATCGGCATATTTGAGAGTCTGTGTATTAGGATAAGAACCAACTCCTCCCTGTTATTAAAACTCTATTGCAATTTGATGTAAATAGTTAGTCAAGAACATTGGTGTATACTAGTAGATATCTGAAGATAGATGGTGTAACTAGGATTAGTTACACCATCGGCAACGAATCTTTATCTCTCCGGAATTCAGATATTCTGAATAATATTATCTATAGTATAGAAGCAGTTATTATTTCTCAGCAAAAAACACTAGTTTAAAGAAACGCTATTTCAGTTAAAATAATAATGACATGCAAAACCAATCTCATATAGCTATGTACACTGTAATATCATACATCCAAAACGCTCGACAAATTGAAATACAATAAGAACCACTCAAAGCAAACGAAATTAATATGTTTGAAAGAGCCCGCTCGATTTTACATCTCATTTCTCTGTTTAAATGAAGTCGCTTCTGCATATTTTACGTTAATCTACGTCCCATCTGGTATATAACAAAAGTCATGAAGCCGATCTCAGTCTTTTTCGACGGAGCGGGAATAGGGAAAAAGTGTTCCGAAAACGGTTAGCTTCGGTGTTCGTAGCCGTTCGGGATATACTTTCGGTTCTATACTTTGTGCAAACGAGCATTTGATAGGGGCACGCGGATATCCAGCAGTACTGGATGTGGTCTGGATATGTTTCAATTTATATCAAAACGTCTACCATTTGACATGTTGTTGAGTTGAGCTGCTAAGTTCAAATCGGTTATAACCTTATATCTAAATTTATGAATTCAAATACTTATATGTATTCAATAACACGTTTATTTTACATTGCCACCAGTTGTATCAGACTACATGAACTACAGAGTCACTGAAACTTAAGAGCAAGTCTTAAGTTTCAGTGGTTGCTACTAACAGTTTTAGTTTGAATGCCTTTTAGCTCTAATCGTGTGCGTGAATATGAATTTACCGCAACCAAACTGTGAGAGATAGATTCGTAATTTAACTATAATAAAAAGAATCACTGGAATTATAAAAGCCCTAAACCTTATCCTATGAAAAAACCTACGTCTGGCAAAATCAATAAATAAAGTAGGTACGCGGTCACTTCCATCAATTCTATACCATCGATATCCACATAAATATATCTGAGGATATCGCTATCCGTAAGCGGGATTACTGAGACGCAGGATTATATATTTTATGACTAAAAGGGCGGCGGCGTTGTCCGTAATAACTCTGATATTAATTAATCTTTCTTTTCCTCGTTACTTTTCTTTCTTTCTTAATGCGTTGTGGTTTCGTATAAATCATGATTCTAGGCCCGCTTTGTGCTATAGATTTTGATTTATTTTGGTATCGAACATTTTTCAATTAGCTCTGTTTTCCGCTGTGCTGTTTATTACGATGTCGTGTTGTTTCTAGGTTTCAAACGCAGGTTAACCCCGTTCTGGTACCAAACACACTTTCAATACTTCTTTTGTGTTTAGTGATTTTTAATACATGACTAAAACATTTTTTTACCTAGACTAAATTAATAATAACATGACGAAACTATCTTTAGCATTATACTTTGGTCCTCTTCAGATGTTTTTTTTTTGTGTGCTTACAAATTAACTAAGTAGCACTAGGTACAAAATTTTTGTTAGCTGTAAAATAAAAACGTAGTCTAGTGTGAAAGCATATTATCCATTCACGGCAGACCGTAAATATTCTAAGTCCTATCTGGATTGTGAGCTAAATCTGCCATAAAATAGATGCGTCGCGTCATTCCGCCTGCTTTACAAAAAGGAAATATGTTCGACGAAAATTCGAGCGATGAACATTTTATGTTAGCGATGGGGATATATTGGCTAGGGATATATTTTTAGGGCAGAAACTTAATATTTGATCATTTAGACTTTGACATTTTAAATAATTAAGAGACGAGCAGGTCTTTTGTCTGATGGTCTGCGTCACGGTTGCCATAAAGAGAAGCAACACCACAGAACGTATCAAGCACTGCATGACACAGTTCTGCGCTCGTCACGCCGAGACATTAGGTGTCAAGTCTCGTAATGCTTAGTAATCATGCTCTACACAGTCCTCGAAACCGGAACTGTAACAATGTTTACGCAGTCTGCTTGCCAACAGATATGTAAAGCGGAGCTATGGACAGCCCTCTGCATATGAGTGACCTATCAACTAGTGAATTTATTACTTATGTTTTACTTTTTGTGCCTCTCATCAATAAATTAAACATTGGGTATATGTATTTATTTATATTTATTAAAAAACATTAAATTAATAAAAAGTATAAAAATCCGTATATTCACTTCAACACAATTGGAAAACATTGACAACGGAGAGTATTTGATGCTCTGAGCTTTGTGACATGTCCAAATTTCGCCGCAGTACTGTGTTAGGAGACACAACAACATTTTAACACGAAAAAATGCATATCCAAAACAAACATACGCCAATCCAATCCTTTCACGTGACAAACGGATGCACAACAAAAGGAAAATTCCATACGAACAGTCTTCCATATCTGTTGGTGCTAGGTATCAAAAAATCTTTTCAGTTTTATTGTATCTACGTGAGAAGATTGGCCGCGTGTGAGTAATACGTTTTATGGATCATTGGCAATTGGCATTGTATACTATTATTGTGCGCGAGTAAGCGTTTGTACCAATGGCGGTTGAACGAGACGTTTAAACTCTTGCCTGACACTTTACAAATAATTCTAAGGCATATAAAAATTTAGTCTTGAAGGTACTGGATGTGTTCTTTTTTTAATTCTTTTGTGAAATGGTAGACCCAATTGTCGTATTTTTTTTTAAATTTGAAATAAGAGCACTTAGATAAATCAATTATATTTCGATGTTGTAAGCAAGACAAACAACCTATTTAATTCTTAAATTTATTATTGTTTCCTGGCCTCAATTGCGCAAAATTGTAATTTATCAATTTGTAGGCAAAAGTTTTACTTATGTTCTAATTTCGCAGAATTAATTTCACTTCAGTTTTGGTTATGCCATGACAAACTCAAACTCATTAACTATTTAATTAAAATCAGTCAGTGAAATCCACTCGGTTTGCATTTAAGACAAGATGTGGGACAGCGCGGGTATATTACACCGATCAATTCCCGACAGACCCCGGGAGATTTGCACCCGTTGCAATCTTCAACTTGTCACTGGCTTCGTTTGATGAGGTCCGCAGTGGGGCCGATCTGATTGACCGAATTGAACGAATGATATGTCAGCCCGTCGATTGGATAGTCGCGAGATAAATAGGTGGATATTGGGAGGAATTCGTTAACGTAGCGTTCGGGATGAGTGTAACTTTGACATCAAAATTTAATACCGAACTGAATTCACTAGTCAGTGCTCGTTAAGCATTCGAAAAGGAAAGTTAAAACTAGTGACAATCATCAGTCTACTATTTAATTCCTTATAATGTCTTATATATATATATATATATATATATATATATATATATATATATATATATATATATATATATATATATATATATATATATATTTCTTGTGTGCGTGTGTATGTCACTGAACTCCTCCAAAACGGCTGGACCGATTTTGATCAAATCGAGAACAGTTTAGATTCACAAATTGGTCCACGGGAAAATGTATTATTTAATTTTAATTTTCATCATAACGGTCCAGATTGTTACAGCTTATTTAAAAAATATGAAATTTTCTAATTAAAGACGTGTGTACAGGACTACATCTGTCGGGTCCGCTAGTACTCTATAAATGGGATTGGTAAAATGCAAAATCTGAGTTTGTTTTTTTTGTAAATAATATCAAATGACAAGACCCACCTTCTATTACGAAACCATAATATAACGTTCCACAAGTCGTATTTCTCGAGCATTCTATGTTTATTTCCAAATATCTTTATATATCGGAAGCGATCAAACCACAGCCCAACGACAACAGATGGGGCACGTACACTTGAGAATGCAAAACTGCGATGCAACAATAACTCGTTCTCTCCTCACGTATGTGCGACGCGGCGTCGCGCCGTATCGCATGGCATTCTAATAAATTTCTAAATCGACGCTTGTTATGCATTCACGGCGTCTCGGCGGATTCTCGTGCACAATAAGATCATGTTACAAAAGACCGAGTTTTGCATATCTGCGAAGATCGGTGCGAGTGCCGTGTTTGCCGTTGACGTTTTGCGACGGTGCGGCTCGTTGCAGATTTTTTGCCTTCTGTATCTTTGCGGTGTTGTGTGAGTGTGCGCGGGTTGGCTCATCAATTAGGTATATCCCAATTAAGTAATATGAGTTTATATTTTATTTGTTAAAACAATGTCTGCCTCGGTGGCGCAGCTGTACTACAGTATGATTGCAAAGCTGAGGTCTCGGGTTCAAATCCCGTGTCGGGCTAAGTGATATCGGATTTTTATATTAATTATCAGCCCGGAGTCAGGAAATTGTGCCCGATATGGCGATAGGCTCGCCCCCTATCACATCGTGGGACGGAACACACAAGGCGAAACGTGGGTGTCCTGGTAGCACCTCTTAAAGATAAGGCGTGAATTCATGTATATATGTACGTATGTTATAAGAATAATCTTACGACGGAGTAATAAGGAATTATTAGGATAATTAAACTTACCAACTTATAATATGGCTATAAAATTACTTCAGGTCTTCTAATACTAGTTGGAAAGTGATTTCACATTATTTATATTAATAAGGGTCCAAACGGCTGATTCATTTCGAATTTAAAAGATTCAAATAGTCTTGTAGCTAAAATTTAATAATCTGGTGACTCGCTCTTCGAATTAATTATTTAATGCCACTTATAAATATAAATGCCTACTAATTATTTTTCTGCTATTTTTTAGATTTACAAACAAAGCCTCCAGTCTACAACGTGATACATGTATTTTATCATAAATTTCATAAAATACCTTCCCTCCTTTCATAACTTATGGGTCCCCTCGCATACTAGACCACAATGGTTACTGATACTAATACAAAAAACATTTTATCTACTCAGTAAACAATATACTCAAAAAAAGAACCGTTTATGAATCAACAGGAGCTGTTAATTCACTCTATTCTCTTTCGCCGCTGTAATTGGCACCCCACCCCCACCTACCTAGTAAACGACACTGTGCGCCAAAGTTGTTCCATAAAAGCTCTTTTGCCTCTCCACCTTTCCTTTGACATTTTGTACATGGTCACATTTTTTTCTCATATTATTTTTAACGCTAGTTATTCTGAAAACGCGGTTATGAATATTGTTCTGTTTTTATTTTCACAATTGTGTTAGTTTCAGGTTTTGTGTGGTTTTAATGGGAACGCTGTGGTTTTCGTATCATTTTATGCTGCCGGGCTTGGAGTATCATTTTTCGTGTTATAGTATTATGTATCTCATATGTGCCTATATTATTTCGTGGCAAAATTTAACGGAACAAAAGCTGAAATTTTATATCTGCTTATTAGCTACAAAGAGATGTTTATTATTGTGTATCAATTAAATTGATATGCTTACATAATTTAAAGTGCGTGGTGGCCTGTTGGTAACGGACCAGACGCGGCTGCCTACATGTTCACGGTGGTCGCGGGTTCAAATCCCAGGGCACACCTCTGACTTTTCGGAGTCATGTGTGTATTGATAGTCAATCACCACGCACTATAACGTTGAAGGAAAACATCGTGAGGAAACCTGCATACCATAGCGATTTGTATAAAATTCTATGTTATGTAAAAAGTTCGCCAACCCGCATTAGGCCAGCGTGATGGACTATATGGCCTAACCACTCTCAATCGTACTCTCGATTGTAGAGGAGGCCCGTGCCATGCAGTGGGTCGTATATGGGCTGATACAGTACAGTGCAGTACAATACATAATTTAAAAAGATAATTCATTTTTTAATACATTTTCTGGGTGCAATTTTCTGAACAAGCAATCTATTTCGTATGAATTTTTAGATTGAAATAATTCTTACCAGGGACTAGAATCTTGTCCAGCATGGCTATAGGCTTGCTACATAATATGATAGCGTGGAAAGGAAAAGAACTTGATAAACTATGGATGGTACCAGCGCCTACTGTGCTTATCCTACTTCTCCGGAGATACTGCGCGCGTTTGCTTTACTTTCCAAAGCAGCCGCTGCACCTAATTTTCTTTAGTATTAATTCTTGGCATAATATAGGCAACCGCGATGACTAACCATGTGAACAGCGCGTGTGTTATGGGACAGTAAAATAAACATTAAACAAACCAAGAAATACATTTTAAAAATCCGAACCGCCGTGCCATCTGTAAGTTCACATTGTACGCGAGGCGCGAAGCATCTCCGAAACGGTGTTTACACGACAATAATATATTAGATGCAAATTCCCGTTGCCTCGGACAGGACAACGCGAATGATTTAAGAGTGCGCGGTATTCGCCATATTTTCTCCAATATAGGAAATGTGGAAAATGGCGTGCGCAACCCTTGTCAAGTGTTTCCAAAATATTCTATTGTTTGTAATGTGTTCTGTTCACGTTAAGGTAAGATTTTTTTGTTTCAATTTAAGAGACGCCTTTTGCGTTGTTTTATCGATAAAATGTGAACATTATTATTTTAAAATATCAGAATTTTTATATTAATAGGTAAAAAACCCCACTATAATATAAATAGAGAACAGGTAATTACCAAATTACCAAACCTCAAATACTGATAACGTTTTGATATTTTTTTATTGCATAGGTCCGGCAACGAGCAAACAGGTCACCTGATGGTAAGTGATCACTGCTGCCCATTAGCATCCACAAAGCTGTGATGTGTTGCCGGCCCAATTGGGAGGGGACCGGGAAGGAAAAAGGATGGGAAGAGGAAAGGGGAATTGGACACCCGATAATCTCACTCACCGAACGAAACGCAACAGCGAAACTGTCACTTCACGCTTATTTCCTGTGAGTGAACCTATTCCATATTCACGAAATTACAACGAAGAACAAATCTGATAAAACAATTCATTACCAACGGGGACGATCGAATAACGCAATGTATTCGCCAGTAAGCTTTACGATTGTTTTATGATACAACTGGAGTTTACGGTGAACGGAACGTGTTAGAATGTTTACGGGGTGCCATGTCACGATGCCGGATTGTATTGTATTGTATCAGCCCATATACGACCCACTGCAGGGCACGGGCCTCCTCTACAATCGAGAGTACGATTGAGAGTAGTTAGGCCATATAGTCCACCACGCTGGCCTAGCGCGGGTTGTACGACGCCGGATACTGTTTTAAATATATACATATAGATACACTCACGCCTGTGTTTCAATGAGATAGGCAAAGATTATAGAACGGAAAGTACTATCAAGATATCCTCCTTCATGCCTTTTAATATCTCTCATAATCATTCTCGCCGGCGATTAGAGTTTCATATTTGAACCTTGTTTTAATGAGCAAACTTTATCGATCTTAATTCAGACCCTGCATGTGGTAAACGAATGCCCTCTTCGCTATTTTCCCGACGGAATGTCGGAACTACATAAATACACCTGCTGCAGCAAGCTGGCTAAAAAACCTGGACATGGAATTTTGATCCACGCAGGATGATTGCCATACGCAATGATGATGATCGAACTTAATGCGAGCCGGTGTTGACCAAAACTGGCTAAAAGGTATACCGGTCGCCAGCAAGAGACAACCATATTGCAATAAGGCCTGTATAAGTGGAAACTTGAAAACCTCAGAGTTCTGGACAATAATCTGAAAGTTATGTGAAATCATCCATACCACACTAGACCATGGTGGTAGATTCTGTATCTGTATCAGCCCATATACGTCCATTGTAGGGCACCGGCCTCCTCTCTAATCGAGAGTAGGATTGAGAGGCCATAGTGACCCCACTGTCCTAGTGCTAGTTGGGGGACTTTATATACCGCGGAAATTTTATAAAATCGCTACGGTATGCAGATATTATCAAGATGTTTTCCTTAAACCTTATAATTCGTGGTGATTGACTATCAATACACACATAACTGCAACCACCTCAAAGATCTTGCATGTGGATTATGGAGAAAGATTAATCGATCCTTAAGTTAAGAATGCGTGAGATAATTAAACGAAGTATTGTCGAGGAGTGAAAGAATATAAGTAATGCCGACGCATTTATGCCGGCCCGTTCAAATTTGGATATACAGTTTGAGAAGTTAAATTACATAATATAAAGTTGTTTCTAAATTAATTCTGTAATCAATTCGTTTTAAAACACCCGCTCATTCAATGACGCTATTCATAAATATTACGCCCATTCATTCCGTATTCGATCACTCGCGTACTTTATTCGCGCAATCACAATTTTATTCAATTGGCACCCTATTCACACGTCCTCCTATTAAATATTTCAAGTTGTTCTAACATATGTGTAACAAAGAGTAAATTATTTTATGAAATAATATATCGATAAAACGAGAATTTCATAAGCGTACTATGGGCATTCTTTCTTTTTGAAGGCGTCAGAAACTATTGTTTGGGATATCAGCTCAGTCATGCCCACTTTCGTTACAAAAGCTCTAACAAAAGGGCCTCGCAGCGTGTGTTGGGCCCCGCTGCGTCTGGCATTTCCCGAAACGGCTTTTGGCATTTTCGTACCATCAGTTCCGAAGGTGACATACTCTTGGGGCAAACGTATGTGAACTAATTCCGACCGGAGTTACCACGTGTTTTGTTTTTTGTCGATTTTAAATAGGTTTCGAGTTGCGTTCGAAGATTTTTTTATATCATACCTGTAATAAATAATTTATTTATGGATAGCGTTTTATTTTATAATGAAAAGGTTAAATATTTAGATTACCCTGCAATAATAAAAAGGAGTTTTTTTTCATAAGCATCTTTCAACAATGGTCGATGGTTTTATTAACATCATCAAGTTTGGCCTGCAGCATTCCAAAAGCCGCCCAAGCCTGTTCTGAAATACAAATATACTTTTTCCACGTGTAGTCCGAATGTGTACAAAGTGAGGCTTTAAGACGTTACTCAAGGATCTTAGATAGTTGTAATATAGGAACGTGTAACAGCATCCTGACAACCCCTCTATCTGAGGACGCCATGGTGTTGATAAAATTATACTTATTTTGACAATGTAACTTATGTTTTTGTATGTATAATATTATGTTGTTCTGCACCAATGGGGGTGACATAATCACTCTGTGACTAAACCCCTTTTAAATAAAGATTTAAAAAATACACTTTTTGAGAGATCTATTTTTATCACGCAAAAATAATTCTATAGTTCGGTAGTGTCAGTTACGAGTACATAAACAACTGTTGTATTTATTTTTGTATAATATATAAATAAATTTTAATTATTGAATACGTTACGTACTCGCTGCCTTTGGCTTATGTTTTTGTGAAGATAATTATTCGTTTTAAAGTATTTTATGGCGTTTATTTAATTATTTATTTATAAATGTGATAAATGTACCAGAAGGTAAATAATAAATTGATCATAATATTATGGTGAAATATGAAGCATATATTTACATATTGCTCGGCCACCACGCGCGCTCATTGCTCAAATCAAATAGAGCGCGCTTCCCTGGCGTTCTATAAAACATTTTCGTCCCTTTTCATGGAATCACTCCCAGAAAAAATATCCAGAATTTCAGAGGAAATATGTTACAAACCAAAAACACTCACAAAAACCTCGCTCAAAAACTCGAACCAATAGTAATACAGGCAAGGTAGACGCGATCGCGAATTGGTTCAGTGCCTCGGCGAGTACCTTCAAGTGGGAAGCTTTCAAATGCTCTGTTTGCTGAGAATTTAGGGTACAATGGCGGGCACATATTGCGTGCAAATATTGCCATTCCCATGGGCCGCTGTTTACTTCCGTTGAGGAAAATGCTAACGCGGGGCGCGTGTGACGTTTTATATGGTCTAATTAATTTAATTAAAAAATATATTAAAAATGATCTATTAGAATATAGTTTATGAAGACCATTTGTTTTTATGTGTTTACAATTGTTAAGTGGTAGGTTTAATAATTGTGCTGGTAAACAGGGTCAATATAAAATGATAAAGGTAAGCAAGTATACTACCAACTCCGCGTGGATTGTTTAAGTGAGTGAAGATACTGTTCAATCAAATTACAAAAAAACATTAATATAAAATTATTTAATGCTTAAAACTTAATCACACAGCGACCACTTTTGTTATTAAAATTGTTTGATGCCATAAAACCAATATTACGAGTTAGCAATTTACTTATAAAATGATCAAATATTTACAAAACATCGTCTGATACAACACCGTTCAATTACAGACACCCAGCCGTGTTTATGATGGAAATTTAATTAAGAAATATCAGTGGGGCAATTTAGCAAAGGAAATTATATTCTCCTCGTGCTATTCTGTAATAACAGTTTATTTTATGTGATCTTTGTACATTCATTTTTATTTATATTGGTGGAGGCGATTACAAGAAGTACTGGTATAACACTTCATTATTATTACGTAATAAAATGACGTGTATTGAATTCTTGATAGAGATTAATAGTTGGGGGTGATAATAATAATAATAAATCCTGACATGTGGGATGTGGATTCAACAATTATTGTCTCGATTGTTTTTTCTGCACATGGACTGATACCAAAGAGCCTCGACCAACATCTCCAGAGGCTCTTAATTGGTCGCTGTGACAAGAGTCGGATCCAAAAGGCAGTGTTGCTGGAATCGGCTCGCATAGTGAGGAAGTTTCTCACTTTGGATCCGTGACCACCGATGGCTTGGGTCTTGAGCCTCGCCACTCAAGGGTTATATATTTTTTATATGTATGTGTATTTTTTTATATAAAATATATAATATAATAAAATATATAAAGAAACATATTTACAAAATAAAAAGAAATAATAAACACTCCAACAGTCACATACAAAGTCCTGACCTTGACCATGTCGTAGGTATCAGAAATTACGAGAGACTTTTCGGTCTCACAAACTTTCAGACCCGAGACAAATACTCTTGGGACACGCAAGCATTTGTCTTAGTGCAGGGATTGATCCCGCGGCCTCTCGTTTCACAAGACACACACGTTATTATACCAGCCTGGTCGAAACTGGATATATACAGGCTAACACTCGACGCTTTAGTGTGGTTTACTATGAAAGGTTTTGGTTCATTGTGTACGGCGAACGCTATTTGGATAAATTCGAATATTCCATCACTAGCTTCGATAGGATTTCTGAAAGGATTGACAAATAAGCTACTGACCATTAAATAATATTGAATATCATACATCGAATGTATGTAGCGTTAATCCCGTGTGTAAATAAATAACAAAAATATGTCCTTTTAGATGTCAAGCTTCTCTCCAGTAATTATTTCGCAGAATGTTGGCAGCGAATGATAGAATAAAAGTTAAAACAGGTCTAATGCACGATATAGAATGCAAATGAATTTTAACGAAAGTAATTGAATAACCAAGTACCCCACTAAACCTTCTAACACTTTAAGCACACAATAAGGTGTCAGACTGAACTTTGTTTAAATACTAATAGTTGAATGTCAGACGTTAATAATGCATGACGACATTCATAAGCCAAAGGTCCGATCATTGTCCGTGAACCGATCGCAATTTATTATTGAGATTAATTGCTGACGATTAACGATGAGAAATGTGGTTTGCGAAGGGTTTGAGCTGTAATAACCCGTCGATTGTTCGAGGTTAGAGCCAGTTGTAGCTTGGTAATGAGCGTTCAATTTAATTGATAAGTGGGCGATGGTAGGCTATTCGAAACATGGGTATGAATTTAAGGGATCGATAACCTCTTATTCAATTTATTTTACCGATCGAAAAATTGAGCATATAAATGCGGTATTTTTTTTCTCTGCTACTCCAAGGTGCATTCTAGGAAAAGCCCAGAGACAGAAAACAGATAAAGAAAATGAAGTAGAAAGTATGTCCAGAATATTGTATTGAAAATAAACGAGTACGATATTCGGTATTTTAGATTTAATATCCATGGTACTATATAGCCATAAATCTAGTTAATTGTTTAGTAGAACAGTGCTGGCTACGGAATATTATAATTCCAATAGACGATTTTTTCAAATCTGTGGTTTTATTGGTGTAGTTTATTTTATGACGATTATTAATGACAAATGTGTTGAATCTGTGATAGGAAATGTCGATTGTTTGAGGTTAGAGGCGCCTGTAGTTTGGTAATAACTCATTACTAATGAGTGTTCCATGGAAATTAATCATTCAAAGTAAACCGCAGAGGTTCCACTTGCATTACTAACATTTGTAATTTAGGATCTATAAGAACCGGAAGAGTACTCAGCGACTTAAGGTTTTAATATGAATTCAATGTAGCTGTTAGATTAAGGCACAGATCATTCCCAGGAATGTTTCAGATAAATAAATAAATAAATAAATAAACTTCATAAATGTATTTTTAAATTTATAATTCATAGTGCCATTTTCCTTTCCATTTTTTATTTCGAATCACTTCAGCAAATATTATCTAACAGTGATGTTGATAATAATATTATGTTATGTAGAAAACGTAGTGAGGCGATGCCTCGGCTACATTACCCGGCTTATTTTGATTAAATGGCTTGTTATAAAACTATCAATTTATGTGGCCGTTCTTGACGTATGAAGAAAATATCCACATAGCCGTCTGATATATTACTATGAACACAAAGAAACGACACAGCACTGCCTCAAACACGAAATATTAACCGCTATCAAATTCAAACTTCCCATGTCACGAACCCATAAACAAGAGACGAAAAACTCCAACCGAACCTTATGCAAAGCAGCGGGTTCCGTGGCGAGTTTATCGCGAGGTTTTTGGCAGTGTCCGGCGCGGCCGAAATTCCGGGCGTGGACGGTGCACGTAAATCTGGGGACAAATGACTGGGCCATCGCGAGCCGTTGTTTCGATTAGTTTTTCTATTCGCTTTTCTTTTTGTGGTGTGGGGTTTGGTGTAATCACCGCTGGACACGTTACTGGCATTAATTAATGCGAGGGAGCTGAGCATATTCCCAGCCTTTTAAGTCCTGCTTGGGCGGAATTTTTATTCAGGGGGCTATAAGTTAGTAGTTTGACCATATCTGATTGAAGAGCATTTTATAAATGTTTGAAATGCAAGACAATTATGTTTTATAGTGGATAAGCAACAGAAAAATTAAGTGTATATAGATAGTCAATGGTAAAAAAATATATTAGATAAATTAATTTTATATGAGCAGTAGAGCCACGCAAGCTCATAGAACAGTAGGAATGGGTCGGTTCGACAGGGGTAATACCGTCAGTAGTAGGTAGTATTGTATCATAGAAAAATGATGTGAAGCAATTCGATGTGAACACGCATTCGTGTATTTCGTAAAATGTGCCACATTCTGGTATCCAATCCAATCCATCAGCCAAAGGAAGTCCACTGCTGAACATAGGCCTCTTCCAATTATTTTCACAGTGACCTATTGTTTATTCTGGCATCAATTAGTGTTTGTTCAATTTAAAAATATATATGTTATGTAATTGTTACGCACCAATCGTTTTTCTATTTGGACTGCACAGCATATTTCATCAGAAATCCGTGACGTCAGATTGCAGTGCCAGTGTAAAATTAAAAAAGAAGATTGTCATATTTGAATGTTCTTATTGTGTATTTAATAGGTGCTTGGTCGGTCGAGTATTTTACAAACATGTTAAACGTTATCAACATACTTATTACTACCAGTGTATTATAAGTTATTGCCAAAGAATCCTCGAAGTTCTTATATAATTATGTACCTCAATTATATAAATTACAATAAATCCTCGTAAACGTCCATACAATTTGGTACAAACTTAATGTATCAGTTGATATCACAATTCAATCATTTTTTAGATTGACTTGCAAATAAAACGAAAACACCGACACCGAAAATTTGACCGCCGAATTTCGCCAAAAAACATTTGGCAAATTCATTTTGTTTTACATAGAGAGGCGGGAAATACATTCAAATATACACGTCCAGTAACCTAATAGCAGAGAACAAAATAAACAGTGCGAAAGTGTCGTGAAACAGTGTCGGACACCGCTCACAGCCCGTGAAATCGCACGGCCGACGGCGCGTACTGTCCGCCGACAAGGCCTGAAGCTGGCAGATGCACAATATATGTCATCAGGTTTGTTTTATTCCGAAATATAATATTTTTATAGAAAAATCATCGCATTAGGAAATTAAAGAGATTCCAGTTGCTCAATTTATTCCAAATGATACTAGTTATAAATTCCTCCAACATCCAATAGACGCACGGAAAATCCTGATTCAATATTGAGAGTTGAGATACAAGCCTTATGTCATAGGTATTGTTACATATTGTCTCATTTTATTGCGCTACGGAGCTTATACTTGAATATCGTAGAAATTCCTCTAAACTTCTCAATATAGCTCCCATTCATTCTACTTCCTAACTTCGATGCCCAATACCCATTTCCGCTTCCCATCCATGATCCAACACATCTATGATCCAAGCGTTGTGGATGTTCACGGGCGGCAGTGATCATTTACCATCAGCTGACCTGTTTGCTCGTTTGCCGGACCTATGCAATAAAAAAGTGCGACAAAAACAGCGTTACATAGTCAAATCTCTTCTTTTCTTTCTATTACAACACACCTGCGGCCTATACTGCTGTACTCTTTTTTATGTATGTAATTTTATATTCAATTTTTCGCATGCGTTTCAGTATTTATTTTTTTATTTAAGAAGACAGAAGAGTTTATTGTTTGCTATTTTTTACCTATTTTAATCAAAGTGTAAGCCGTACTGTGGTGTCGTTTAAATCGTGTATTGTTCAGAATTTTTAAATGTATATTTTGAAAAAAAAAAATTAAATTGTATACAATTTCAAACTAAAGCCAAAAATGGACAAAAATATCACCTGTATCAAAAGTATTCTTGGTAAGAAATGTCTGTTGCGGTCTGATTACCTACGTTTTAAGCACAAAGTACATAGTATTCGTTTTATAGCTACGAGTTCGAAGACAAAATTATGACTCAAGGCTGCCAACTATTTTACGAGCATAACTTTATTTTTGGCCAGCCCTTCTTTATTTTTTCGTTTTTATGTCTTACTTTATACAGCTATGACCAACTAAACATGACTTAACTTGACATGTCATTGTAAAAGAAATAAAAATGTGCATTGATCTTTGTAGTACTACTATTTCTCAATTCCTATTAACGTTTTATCCTATAATAGGTAGTGATTTTCCAAAGTTTAATACAGCTACAATGTAACTGAAATTTGTCGTTCCGGTATAATAAAAATATCAACCCATATTGACTATTAACTAGCTATTAACTTTGCTAGACACGGCCCACTTCTACGGTTAAGAAAAGCAAAGCCTTGTTTCATCTTGATTATCAATATCACATTTAAAATTCTTTTGGAGAACTTTGCGACATGCGTGTTTTTGCATATTGAAATTAAAACCCAAAGGTTATAAGACTACATTTTGTAAAGCTTGTAATGTTTGGCGCATTTTTGGGTAGGCTTACATGCAGCAGTAGATGATACTCGACTATCAATTTAACTTTTCTTTCACTTTAAAAGACGATACTTGTTTTACCCTTGTAACGCGCCATACAATTATTACACAAATCGAATCTCCAAGCTTATGCATAAGGCAATTTGTTAGCCGATGTACCAATCAAAAATCTAAATTAAACACGTAGACAAGTAGATATGTAACATTTGTGCGCTATCCAAAAGCTTGAAATGTAAATTCTGTCTAGTTAAACGGAGCCAACAATGTAATCGCATGCAAGACAATGCAGACACGAATGTGTGCGACTCTTGAACATAGTCGATAGTAGGCGACACCGCAGACGGCGCGGTGCAGTGTCGTGCATCGCACTACAAATTGTCACAGCCCTGGGCCACACGTGTCGCCCCATATTTATGTTTGCACGACGCTTGCGGTTTGTTTACATTCATTATCAACCTGTATTCCCACTATAACGCTCGTCAATTCATTCAATTTAATTTCGTTCATTCATTAATTTCTGCATCCATTCAGTCGCATTCATTCATTTGTAATTGCTGATGCTTGTGTTCAGACCTTGTGACACGTCCTGCAGCTTGTAACAGAGTTTTATAAGTTTACCTATTCTTACTATCCGTATGTTGCGTGGGGCTTTTGGGGTACAACTCAAAAAACTCAAAACCAATTTTTATTTTACAAATATAAAATATTATGAACATTCATACAAATTTTCAAAGCCTATTTATGGCCCCGTTAAATTACATTAAAAATGCCTGACAAAAAAAACTCGTAATTTTTTTTCTATTTTAGTTAGCAATGTTTCGTCTTCTTCGCTCAAACTGAATTCAAAAGCCGTTTGAATGGAACAAAACAAACAATAACTACAGTAGGTTTTAAAAGTGTTTATGAACAAGGCCGTTAGTGTTTCAGTTCAGGCTGTGCTTCGTCTAATTTGCAATACTATACTTTGTGGTAAACGAAATGCAATACAATTTAAAATATTGAAAAGGAAAGACGATAATCACTTGCGGATCGACACAATCACACCGCCCTGTTCAAAATCATATATAAAGTGGTCGTGTGGGCGAATCCAGTAATGCGACATACTAAATAACCTTCCTATAGAAAATTAATTAAATAAAAGTGACTTTTAGAAACTGAAGTTCCATCATTACAAAGTTATAAACTTAAATATGGGCGAGTAGATTCATCAGTTCGCTATTGAAATCCTTGGGAGAGGACTATGTTCAGCAGTGGACTTTTTGTGACTGAAAAGAGAGTTAATATTTAAGAGAAGTTAAGAAAAGGGAGTTAAGTTAATATTACCAATAAGTCCGGTAAGGAATAAATTGAAATTTAGGGATATTGTTTAGTCCGACAACCTTTTCTAAATCTTTTTCAGTTGTTCATAATTTCTTACAGTGGAATACGCCTTGTGTTTAAGGATGGAACATAAATCACCCCTATCAGTATTTAAAATATAAAATCATGCTTCAAGTCTAAAGAGCGGTACTATTATAATAAAAATAACTTAAAGGAGTCAGCGATGCCTTACTTCACTTAAAGAATCCTTTTAGCTCCTCGTTCTTTTAAGGCGTTTTTTTTGTACACAAAACATTCTTCGCTTCCAGTATACCCACAGCCGCTGTCTTGTAAAACAGAGAAGTAAGCCCGACACTGCTCCGGAAAATCGTGTTCGTTTGCGATTTTTGTACAACAATGATAGGTCATATATTTAACATATTTTATTAAATAAAACAGTAGACATGATTTTTTTTATTTTACCTTTATTTTTAATAATTTGTGTTCCTTTTTAATACAAAAATGTGGATTATACATGTAAACTTATTTTGATTGTCATATTCTAATTTATAAAAAAAGATATAAATAAGGATAATGATAACTTTGGAAATAAAAAAATCATCGAAACTTTTGGAAACATGAATCGAGGCGCCATCTGTTTAAAATGTTTGTCTACGTTTGGTCTGGTGGCGTGCACGCGATAGTAGCGACACCTATCTATTTCAGACAGGACACATTCCTTGGAGTCCCGCCGGCACGGTACAATGATACACTATGCAAAATACAGATGGCGCGGTTTGCAAAATTTTATGTCGCTAGCAAACAACCATGAGTTAGTTTGTTTAAAATTAAAATTAGGTGGCGCAAATAGATTTTTTTTTTTTCCAAGTTTACACATACATAAACTCACGCCTTTTTTCAGAAGAGGTAGAAAGAGGTTTTACCAGGACACCCTCTTTAGCCATATTATGTGTTGCGTTCCACGATGTGATAGGAGGCCATATTGCCACATAGGGCACAAATCCTGGCTCCGGGCTGATAATTAATAGAAAAATCCAAAATCGCCTTGCGCGATCCGGGATTCGATCCCCAGACCTCAGCGATGTAACCGTACCGTAGTACAACTACGCCACCGAGGTAGTCAAAAATAACGATAATTATAATATTAGTGTTACCGCTACTTATAACTTTTATTCAAAGCTTCAAGAGCAGCATCGCAAGTCGGTTAACTAGTGATAATCAAGCCGAAGACAGGTCGAAATGGCGCCATTTTGGAAAAGTCCAGCTGTGCAGTGGTCATTAAAAGGCTGATGATTATGATTTTTTATTGCGATGAATGGCGAGACGAGCATGTCATTCGCCTGATGTGAAACGACCGCTCATGACCAGTGGCAAAACCAAACAACACCATGAATTACAAAGCAACGATTGGCATTTCACTCCGCTCGCCATCCTAAAACATAAGATGTTAAATCTCATCATGTCCAGTAGCTACTCTCGCTATTATGTCCTTCAAATCAGAACACAATAGTGCATTTATACTGCTGTTTGGCAAGATAAATAGACGTGGTACCTATCTAGGCGGCCTATTACCTATGATGAATAGTCAGTTACAAATGGTGGTTCTGTATACATGCTAAACATCAAAGCAATTACTCTAGGGATTTTTAATACCTACAAGGTGCGCTCGCTAGACATTTTTGATTCCGACGTGCGCCACCCCAGAGCAATTGTATTATTTCCGTTTTTTAATTGAGCAGCGGGCCCTCCGTTTACAAATCATAGTAAAAAATATTATGATGCGAGGGTCACAATTTCCGCAGAATTTTTAACCAAAAATATACAGACGAATTGAATAGCCTCTTTCTATTTGTGAAGTCGACAAAAAGAGGTTTATTATCGCAACATAACGTGCAATATTTTAAAATTATATTAACATGAGCCTAAAACAATACAAAGAATTGTACGTCCATACGTTGATAACTTAGTGGAGTTGACAGCGTAAAGTTATTGACGCAAAGCACAACTTATCGCTGGTTTTCAATGGTTCCAAACTAACGTAGGTATCGGGTTAAATGTGTATTTTGATTTCCATGGTCAGACATAAAAACGACAAACTTCATACTATATGAACATTGCTCTCAATTAATAAACATGAAATAATGTTTTGCTCGTGTTGACTTTAGACTCGCTAGATTTTGGGCGGAATTAAGCTTGACGAACTGTGGGTGCTAGTGACCTTATTATGGAACTACTCCTTGTAGGATCAAGCGGAACCACAAGTATGATCCTACATGCTGTCTTACAGACTACGCCTATAACTCGCAGAGAATCCGATGGACGTTTGACATTGCCAGATATAAAATACAAGGGAGACTAGGAGTTCTCTAAGCCTTCAGCAGCCATGTATATCGAACCAAATACAGCAGCAAAAGTATTCTTGTTCTTACTTCTTGTTGGTTTCCGTGATTCGTTAATGAACATGGGTATAATTTACCCAGCCACAACAGCTGCGTGCCATTTCTTCGCTATAATAGGACCACGATTCAAAATTGACGAGACAATTTTTGAATAAACATTTCAAAAAAAATAATTTAAAAAAATTAAATCGACTTCAATATTGTAATAAAAGAGAGAAATAAATCTTAAATACCTAAATATACCAACAATTTTTTGAGCTCGGTACCAGCCGACCATCTATGCCCCGTGGTTTTACCCGCATAGTTCGTAGCGTGATGTTATACCTATAGCTTATAGTCGGCCAGCTGGCACCGACCTCAAAAAATTGTTGGTATATTTAGGTATTTAAGATTTATTAGAAGATTAGATTTATTTCTCTCTTTTTATTACAATATTGAAGTCGATTTAATTTTTTTTAATTATTTTCTATTTCTTCTATTTTTAATTTTAATTTTAATTATTCTGTTCTGATTCAACAAACCAGTAAACTCCTTCCCTTATTATAACCTTGTTTTCCTCGGTCAAATTGAATTCAAAAATCGTTCGCAAGAGACAAAACATTCGATAACTAAAATAGGTTTTAAAACTGTCTATGAATAGGGCCGTAAGTGATAACCACCGACATCGCTTGGCTCAACATGCTTTACCATCGTATTTCATTGGGAGAATTCAAAAAGCATACCTAATGATTTTACTTAACACACATACATAAGTTAGTTAGTAGCTATGCTAATTCATACATAAACACACGCCTTTTTCCCAGAAGGGGTAGGCAGAGGTGCTACCAGAACACCCACGTTTCGCCTTGTATATTTCGTCCCACGATATGATAGGGGGCGAGCCTATCGCCATATCGGGCACAAATTCCTAACTCCGGGCTGATAATAAATAGAAAAATCCAATATCACTTTGCCCGACCCGGGATTCGAACCCGAGACCTCAGCTTTGCAATCGTACCGTAGTACCACTACGCCACCGAGGCTAATTCATACTAAAACATTTTAATTGACTCTCTCGAGGTCAGTTTTAACAATACTTCTATAATCCCATATCCCAAACCAGGAATCGCCGCAGCCATGACTCCGACCTGATAGTTCTAGTAAATACGTAAATTTATATAGAAATTGCAATGTTTTCTCAATAGCGAGCAAGTTCAATAAATAACATCCAATAAAGTGCAAGGAGGCTGGAAAATTTTATTATTGGTCCGTTTATAACGAGCGCCGTAGACTCTCGACAATGGTGCAAGCTATGAGAAATCTTATTTGTTTTGTATTCTTTAGGGATTGTTATGTTATCGTGTGTATCGACTATGTTTTGGAAATAAATCATAATATTTGTTGCTGATGATGTTAGATTTGTATCCGCCCTGCGACCACCGTAAACAATGGCAAAACCCTCATAATCACCCTTACAAGTGCGTCACGTATTTTGTTTGTGATTTTTTCGACAAGAGTGGTTTAGTCGTGTCAAGAACTATTAATAATCTCTCCAGATAATTCGTTTATTTAACATTATTACATTAATGTTTCAAATTTATTGTAAAGTAATTGTTAATTTATTTTTACATTAATGTTTTTTATAATTTGTTACAGCACCTTCATGCAGCAAATTATTTATTATCAATTTATATAATCACATTCCATCCACCAAAATAAAAAGTAAAATCCAAAAAAGGCCAATAAGTAACTTAATTTGTTTAAGGCCCACTCATAGTTTCCGAGCAAGGTTAGAATCTGCAATCTTTATTGGAAGCCAAATTCCCTACCTCTGCGCCAAACGATCGTTTTTGAACAAACATTTGTACAAATTCGCATGCCTACTGTCTTCGCGCCGCCCGCCACGCCAATTAGGTGGAATTAAGAGAAGTCGTGTCTTGTTAGCAATCCATTATAATACTCGGCAAAATAGGCGATTCACTTGTACCATTCCTTCTGAAGCCCGGTGGATGCTAAGCAACGGTAGTAACCTATAGCAACGCCCCCCCCCCCCCCCCCCGTATCTATGGAAACCCCCCCTCTGCCAGTCTTTATGACATCTCGCGGCCCTATAGAAATTTATATAGTACACAACAGGGATAGATTTTTGTGTGGTGGATCGTTTTAGTAACGGGAGAGGCGAGAAGTTGTGATTCCTTTTTTTGTTATATTGCGCTGATATTAAAAAGATTTATGTAATATCTAAGCGCTATATTCAATTACAGGTTGTTGAATGCTTTAATAATTTTTCGGTTTCGTGGGACCTACGCATTGTATAATTTGTGATTTTTAATAAAGAAATAAAAAATAATATAGATGAAGCGAGACTCATATGTCAGGTTTTTGAAAACTCCGACACGCCCTATCGACCTCCCCCGAGGTATTGGAAGGACGGATTGCTTACTTCTCGTTAAAAAAAGGTTTTTAAACTGTTTCAAAAACTGGTATAGCCATGTTGTCTGTCATGACTCTGGATGAATGGGATTGGGCAGGCTCGTCGGGGGAGGTACAACTGCCTCAAAGAGACCGACGTAAAGCGACAGCTTCGGTGTCGCGTTTCGTCCGGTGATTGAGTGAGTCACGACTGTCAACAGCGGGGCTCTATCACTTTATGAATATATATGTATAAAAAAGCTTAACTCTGCAGTAATTTTAAACATTCATAATACTCAAACGAAATATCACGAGGAAGCCTGCGTACGATTGATATTTACAAAGATATGGTAAATGAAGTCAGCCAACCTGCTTCAGGCCAGCGGGGTGAACTTTACCCTCTTAATTTAACTCCCTATTGACTTTTGTAGAGTGGTTAGTGATCTACAGTGGGCAATTGTGGATGGAAATAAAATCAACATACTATAGGTACTATTAGTAATAGTTATATCATCTGTACCTGCCTCTAATGTAAGCTAACTTAAGGAGTTATAACTATATCTAATTAAATAATTGTGCCTTCAACTGTCAAGTTAATTTAACCTGCGTGATTGCATGCAAATTCTACAAGCTTGTCCATATTCCGAAGCGTATCACCGTACCGAACACACAAACATAATCACGAACTAATAATATGTGCCACGAGGGATCATAGTCCATTAAATTCAACGCTGATTTCGTGCCCGCAAACAATGTACCAAATGCCCATTTGGCTGCGAAGTCCTAATATACATAAGCTTTGATGGTAAAGTGCGCTGAGTATTCCAATAGGATAGATCTTAGTTCGTCGGACTCTCATCGGGTATTTGAAGCGGTTTGTGGGCATCGCTTTAAGGCCCTACAAGTCGTCTGCAAGTATTTGGAAGATATTGTACACATGGATATACATAGGATAGGTACTCTTGCCGCGTGTCTTAATACCACATTTACGCTGGGTCGGCGTAATATGACAACATAATTATTAGATTTACAATTTTGCGAACGGCTTTGTGCCCGACATTGACACTTTCGTTTTTTTACCAACTCGTTGGCCTAATGCAGCTTGTGGAGATATTATATACCTTTGAAAATCCTATACTTCTGAGGTGTGTAGGTTCTTCCGATACAGTATAAATTCATGAGGTGGTAGACGACTAGAGTACTGGTCGCGTTATGAACTCAGCGCGCGGCTTGGCACTCTGCCGGCCGGTGCGGCTCAGAGACATTCTTCCACATCAACCGCGACGCCGCGAGGGGAGGGTTGAAGGGACTGAGGACAGGACTACAGGTTCAAATCCATATAGTAAAAATACCAGGTAAACATACTGGGATGACGGATGCCCAATACCCCTTCCCTCTTCCCATTCTTTTCTTTCCCGCTCCCCATACAATGCCATGGCCGGCAACACATCTAAGATTTAAGCGTTGTGAATAAATAAATAATCGTTTAAAAGTATTTTACTAAAGCGTGTTTTTAAGTTTTTTAAACCATTATTTATTATTTTGACTAAAAATCCTCTAGTTATTAAATTTAGCAAATAAAAGGTTCCGTTACAAACATACATATATACAGGCGAGGCTAATAAAAGCGTGTTAAAGACATATATACATAACGCGTTCAACGTCTCTGTAACCTGTTCTGATCCAACAATTTCACGCTAATATTTATTATTCTAATATTTTCGTCCCGTATAAACTTTGATGTAGCACACAATGGGTATATCTATACGTACCCACTCTACAATATAATAGACCAAGCCAATGGGCGTCCTCCAGTTAACAGAATTTACGAACATCCATTAGGGCCCATTTACGTAATCTCACTTAGTTTACGGAGAGGTAATGTAATTTTGTAACGAAATAACCCTTAACTGTATGCAAACTCGTATAAATTTATAACAAATACTTCATACTTATTTATTCTGTGTGTGTAGATGGGTATAGAGAATTTGTAAAATAATTGCATTTAAGAAAACATAGAGAATTATAGAATTGGGAGAGGCCTATGTTCAGCAGTGGACTTCCTTTGGCTGATGGATGGATGGATGGAAGAAAACATAATGTTTTTTAACAGAATACATAGAAGTCTTATACAAATAGGTCACGTTCTTCTTTTAGGATTGAGAAAGTTTTGGCCACTGTACTGGCCTATTGCAGGTCGACGAACTTCACATATGATATAATTTTTTGGCGATTTCTACGGCATGCATGGATACATGTACGTGGTTGCGAAGTCAGAGGTGTCGAATTCGAAATTGTGACCATAATATTGGAACATTAGTATGATGCTTAGATATTAAGAAGATTCTAACCTTCTCAACGTATTATTTTCCTATGGTGTTACCCATAGCACATACTTGTATTATAGTCGCCAAAAAAGTTTCGCTATTAACTGTGTCTTGTTATCAGCCGATAGATGATTTCGAGCACGCTGACAAAATTATAATCATCTCTGAATTTATCAGGGCAGTGTAGTCACAATACTGTGGCAGTATAAAAATATTATCAACGCCTGTGCCATCTCCCTATAGCAGACAATAAAAAACTCATTGCATTTTCGCATGTCAATACTCCTTTGTTATAACATCGATACTTCCGACAATAAAAACGAATGTACCGATATCTAGCGTACATTTTATACCCTCGTATAAAGTACTAAGAAATCAATTTGGAATAAGCATCAATATATATTACCGTGAGGACCATAAAAGGGTGGTTGTACCCGCGCTACAAGCGTCGGGAATGCATTATTTCTCTCTAACAAAGAAAATTATCGTATAAAATTTGGATATTTTACACGCTGTTGTGCTTGAAACTTGCACAACATGCGTCAACTTCTTTTAAAAGAGAAGAATAAAAATACCGGTTGAAAGATAATTAATAGGAGCGTATTAAAAGTTTCAGTAACCACGTAACAATGAACGCGTCTGACAGCTATTTGCAACAGTTAATTAATTTTTCTGTACTCGACATATTTTGAATTGTTCTATAAATTGCTAGTCTAATTAAATAAAAAGGTGTTAGAGTTGTAATTTACTAGCCCGTGCTACTTGCAACAAGGACGTTGTTTCATGTCCCTTTTCTAATAATATTTTGTAGTCACACTTACTTTTATGTTTTATATCCTAGTTAACTTCGTTTTATATATGTAGTGTACAATGTATAAAATGAAATACTAATATTATACAACTTTTTTTAAAGCTAAGGTCTAGCAAACGAGCAAACAGGTCACCTAATGTTAAGTAATCACTGCTGTCCCTTGGATTATGGATATGTTGTCGGCCCATCAAATCGGGAGGGGAGCGGTAAGGAATAAGGAAGGGAAGAGGGAAGGTGTATAGGGCTTCCGGCAATTTCACTCACCGAACAAAACGCGACAACAAAACTGTCGGTATATTCTGTACAATTATTACAAATCTTAGCCAAATCAAAATCATTTTGAAAAATCCAAATCCGTTACTATCGAAGGCGTCTATAAAATACTAAAACAGTTTTGCAGAATAAAATTCAAAAAAAGCCAGTTTAATGTGAATTACGCCCGGGCATTCGTATGACGATACATATTATATTATATTATGCATTTTGCATGGATGGTATGCCGGTATTTGTACGGTACCAATGTACACTACCATTGGTTAGTCGTGACACACCGCGATCGAGTTTTTATAGAATTTTAATTGTACACTGCTTAAATAAAAAGTACACTAATCGATTACTAATGATTGTAAATTAAAATTAGGAACAAAGAAATACCTATCGTCAGCAGTGAACTTCCTGTGGCTTAAATGAGAGGGGGGAGAGGAACAAAAATATATGAACAATACAAATGTAAATTAATTATTAAATATTACAATACTGAAATTTGAGGCCGGTATGAAGATACACTCACTCCGTATCACCACTGGGGATAAACTAGATCGGTGGATGGAAGGTACTAGTAGCACTACTGCCTACCTTTCTAAAGATATATGTGGGAGCGTTTGTGTATATGTATTAAAAACGTTTTATTTTTGTCTTAAATGATGAAATAGTCAACTTAAAGTGGCCTTTAGACGATCAACTATATTTGGAAATTTGAAAAATTATTGACCTTATTACCGTTAATATTGAATATTGCGCAATGATTAATCGTTTGGATTCAATGCGCCTTTCAATCTTTATTGTACAATATTATTTTTGGTCCAGGGGCCGTCTAAGTTTCATTTCAAGACAGACTGAACTAGGAAGTAAAATCATTTACCTCATACACTACTAGATGGCGTTGGTTGTGTTATATGTAATAACGCATAAATTATACTTGATTCTTGACTATTGAAATCTAAGGAATCTACTTTTTTTGTTACTACTTATCATTTCAAATATAGATTTTTATCATCTTCATCAGCCTACAGCTGTCCACCCCTGGACATAGGCTTCCTTCAAATTGCACCTTTTCACCCTGTCTTTCAATATTACAGGAAAAAACCGTGGTAGCGGCTTACAAAATATAAAAGGTTATAAATGTGCGTTACAGCACCACCGTGCTTGTGACAAAAGCATTCTTTGTTATATTCACGTTAATGCACGTAGGTCCGCCGACCCGCACTAGGCCAGCGTGGGGGAGTGGGACTATATGGCCTAACCCCTCTCGATTGTAGAGTTGGCTCGGGCCCTGCAGTGGGACGTGTAGGGGCTGACACACAGTAATACACGTATAAGCTGTCTGTAGGTATATTGATTATTCTTTGTACTCAGTGGCTGTATTGTACATATTGTAAAGGTTGAACATTTTCCCAATCGGAATTTCGTCAAAGGGTTGGAATTGATTATTGGGTTGTTATTGGAAATACGGAAATTGATGTGATTCGGATGATAAATTTCGGGCTGTATTTACCTCAAAAGCTAATAGTAATAACGTTGTTATTAAATCGTTCCAACGTTTAAATTGACTTTGGCGTCTCATTAATTTCGAATGGGAGTCGTGCATTATGAGTACCCATGTTTAGTTCTCTGGTTGAATACTGTGGGGTTTTAGTTATAAATTTCATATGAGTTGTCCGAGGTTGGAATTGGTCCCGGAATATGAGGATAGGTACTATCACGTCTTGGAGTGGTAATTCGCTCGATAGGTGGCATTAGCGACGCCTTCGACTATCTTGCCGATGCACGCGTGAACTTACGAAGACACATGTATCTTACACAACATAAATTCTTTCCATGAGTTCTGAAATGTGCAACTTTTTCGGGATATTTACCTCGCCACGCGGCTGTTTATTATTATTTATTTATTTATTATATTTGCTACCCCAACAGCACAGTATACATAATTTATTATTATAAATGTAACAATTGGTCAAATACAAGTATACGTGCCAATAAAAGGCGCACACAACATTTGTTTTAATATTTATACCTACTCTACAAACATAAATACTATTCTATAAAAAAATAATTTTTCTTCTCTCTCTGAGTGCCTCTTCAGCGTTGAAGGTTGGCCTTCAGCTTCTTGTATTCTTCCCTGTCTTTAGGTCCACTCCCGGATGTGGAAAAAATCGTGGCTGCAAAACAGGGAATTGGCAATCTTAATAAACAAACAAAAAATATAAATAGAAATAATATATAACAAAATATTAGGAGACAATAAGACTTAAACAGGCTTTTACAAAAAAAAAAAAGTACGAAAGTTAATTAGTGAGATGTTTCAACACTTTACCCCTGAAGCGGCTAATAGAGTCATTGAATATGTCGATGTCAACTTTATTGTTGGTCTCGTTGTATAGAGCACAAATTCTAGGTAAGGGATCATGTTAACCTAAGTTTGGTTGGCATGGAGGAATTTTGAGGATGTTATTGATGGGATGTCTGGGTAACTTATAAGGGACTGATATATTAATCTGTTCTAGAAGGTGTCGACAGGTTGTATTATAATTTACGATTTTGTATAAAAATAATGAAGCCAGAATTTTCCGACGATTGTACAGGGAGTCCATACTGAAGTATGTTAAACGTTCGTTATAAGGGCATCTATATGAAACTCCAGAACTGAAGTAGGCCTAATTGCGTGTAAATGCACGCTGGATACTTTCAATGCGTTGCGAATAAACGGCATAGCGAGGATTCCAGATAACACTAGCAAACGACTGTTAAATAAAAAAAAATATCTTAAGATATCGTACAAATATAACGGGGGTGTTACTTATCTTATATCAACACTCTGATAAATACATACAGGAACATCACGCCATTTTCTCAGGAGGGGTAGACAGAGGTGCAACCAGTACACTCACGTTTCGCCTTATGCATTCCGCCCTGTGATGTGATAAGGGGCGAGCCTATCGCCATATCGGGCAATCACCAATATCGGATTCGAACCCGAAACCTCAGCATTGTAATCACATCGTAGTACAACTACGCCACCGAGGTTCTCTGATATAAAAACACGAATTTTATAGCCAACAATAGGATAACACAATTGATAATATATTATAACAATTCCTTGAATCGACGAACATGCATGAAGAGATTGATGAAAGTGGATGAAGCGAAAGTAGTATGTCAGGAACGAGCAAAGTGGCGATCCCCTATACAGGCGTGACGATTATGTATGTATGTATAACAATTCCACAACTAGGCCACAATGATTGGTTTTAGAACAAAAATTATGGCGTACAGGTATCTTGAGTTATCCGGGACACTTAAAACTTTGCAACGAGTTCCGACGGAGGAAACTTCGTCAATATTTGAAGGCCCGACTCGATATCCTGCAACTTGACATAATATTTACTGATTGTATTTGTGTCCTTGTCTTTTATTTAGACGATGATAAGGACAGAGAAGGTCTTTGGTAAGCTATTATACAATTATAGCTTGATGGTGTTAAGATAATCAAACGCTTAGTCCCGATTAAGTGCAGGATACGGGAAAAAGAAGAATTGATGTGTATTAGGGCGTATGTTCTCTGAATGTGTTCCTTGTTTAATAAACTACATAATATCTGTTTCATACTGCCTCAGTGGCGTAGTTGTACTATTATATGATTATAAAGCTGAGGTCTCGGGTTGGAATACAGGGTCGGGCAGTAATTTTGATTTTTCTGTTCATTGTTTGCCCGGAGTCAGGAATTTGTGCCCGATATGTTGAAAGTCTTGCCCTCTATCACATCATGGGACGGAACACACAAGGCGAAACGTGAGTGTCCTGGTTGTACCAGTGCCTACCCCTTCTGGGAAAAGGCGTGATGTTTATGTATGTATATATGATGTTTCGTACTGACTAGTCTCAACTCAAAACATCTCATTAACTCGACCCTCTGCCAAGTTCCGGCACACAGTTTGTTAGCTACCGGCTCTTGATAAGCAATTTCCTGTTCTTTGTACATATTTCGAATTGATTTTAACATTTAAATTTTTGTGATTGTGCGGCTTTGTATAGTAAAGATAAATACTTATTTAATTTGATGATCAATTTAAGAAATTATGATATAATATTTATATATCTTCTTAATATATATAAATCTCGTGTCACAATGTTTGTCCTCAATGGACTCCTAAACTACTTAACCGATTATAATAATTTGCACACCATGTGCAGTTCGATCCAACTTGAGAGATAGGATAGTTTAAATCTCAAATTATAGTCGCAATTTTAATTTATTGCTAATTATTTGTCTGTTATTATTTGACAGTCACAATCATCTGTTAACTCCAAATGATTCTAACAGATGTCGATACCTTTCGACTGGGTTGAGTAAGTAATCAATAGATGGCGCTGCTATGGTAAATCTACGAACGTGTCATATAAGCTACATTTTAACAGTATAATTACCACGTGTTGTTGACGCTATAAAATTAATTAAATTTAAAATAAGTAGTTCATTATACTTTAAAAAATCAATTTCTTAGTCAGAATTTTGGCTGAGCGGAAAGTTTTAGCAGGAATTTTGCAAAGTATTTGTGTTTGCGTATTTTTTAAATGATATTCGTCGTATTTTCGTGTTTATATAAGGCCTATCTACAAAATAAAAGCAATTACAAAAATTTACAACTTGCCTATTTAGGCATTAAGGGATGAAATGGGATAAAGTGGGACGAACGCGATGAAACCGGTCGGATCCGGATTGCATTCGATGGGAAATAGCCAAATGAGATAGGATGGGATACGATAGGAAAAAGGATAGTAGGTACTTAGGTTGAGTTCAGGAGTACAAAAGTTTGAACGGGAATAAGATATTTCTGGTGTGGAGTGGAGTCTAAACATCTTAGCACCCAGGCGAAGCTGGGCCGGGCCGCTAGTATATATAATATATATATAATATTTTGTTTTTGTTATGTTCTATTAATGGAAATTACTATGATATGAGAAATGAATAATAAATAAAGAGATTAAATGCTTCAAAAAAAATTATTAAGAAATTTGTATGTCTGTTTTTGTATCTACTGCACTGTATCTACTGCAGATACTATAGATACTGTATTGTATCTACTGCAGGGCCCGGACCTCATCTACAGTATGTAACAGTAACACTACCTCATGCTACTCTTGCGTGCTTTTGAATAATAACGAGTCTACTTTCAGCAATTTCTTATAATCCCATTCTAAGGAACAAAATCTTTCCTCTCTACCCTGTTATTTCACAAATATTTTATAAAACCCCATAACATCTGATTAAATTTCTCTTCTTTCCTTCAACAAAAACCTCTCCAGGTTATAAATGGACAAAATCTAGTTTAGCCATTCCATCCTCGTTACGTAACCCTAAAAAGGGGTGGAGTAATCTGACATGGTAAATGTAAAAACAGTGTAGAGTTACCTACGGAACCGTGGGACGTCCGATCATTTATTATGACGAGGTGACACTCTATTACACCCGACGGAGAGGGGCGTTTTTCCATACTCAAGAAAAGTTATGTCGAATTTTATCAACATAGTAGTTTACGCAGTGGAATTTTAGTCATAATGTACATCAATATTATACACTCACTGTCAGATAAAACAGTACCACTGTTAGAACTGGTTGTTATAGAGCATAGAGTATAAACGAAACAATTAGTGTGTTCTATGATCTATGATTGTCTTGTGAAAGCTCGTCTCTTATGTCGTGTCATGTCCGTGTATTCTCATATTAAATCTTTTATTACTTTATCAAACCTGCGTTTCTGTTTATAACCCATCAACCACTAACGCCCGAATACTCAAACGCCATTCAAATATTAAGTTTCGCTTAACTAACCACGTCCCACTTAGTCAGTACATTTAAGCAGGACTATCTTAGTTAAGTGCAACATAATATTTGAGTGGCGTTTGAGTATTCGGGCTTAAGACAATTTAATTAGTTATATTAATACCTTTTATTTATTGCACAAAAAACATACGTGGGACAATACTAGAATTAGTAAGTTAACAATTAATTGGCATATCTGTGTTGAGTATTACAATGTTATCAGGGGTTCCCAAACTAAGTCGTGCTTGTATACTTACAGGAGGTTTACTGACAATACTATTGTTATCACTTTTATCAGGTCTCTTCCTTTTATTGCATATGTATTACAGCCAGGATGATATTTTAATTAGTCTATGTATGTTTGTACTTACGTATGGCTTACAGCAGCATCCGAACTACCTATCCGATTTAGAAGAGTGAGGTGTCATAATTTTCCAACATCAAGTAAAAAAATCGGACTGCCTCGGTGGCGTAGTGGTACTACGGTATGATTGCAAAGCTGAGGTCTCGGGTTCGAATCCCGGGTCGGGCAAAATGATATTGGATTTTTCTATTCATTATCAGCCCGGAGTCAGGAATTTGTGCCCGATATGGCGATAGGCTGGCCCCCTATCACATCGTGGGACGGAATATACAAGGCGAAACGTGGGTGTTCTGGTAGCACCTCTGCCTACCCCTTCTGGGAAAAAGGCGTGTGTTTATGTATGTATGTAAGTAAAAAAATCTGCATTATTTTTCAAAGTCGGTAACATAATGCCCGCGCCGGTGTTAATGGCACCGTCGTCACTCACTATCAGGTTGGCTAGTTGCGTATTTGATCCCTCAGTTATAGAATTTATCATATATAATATCAATATGGGTATTTAAGTAAAAAAAATATCGAATGTTTTCTTAGCAACAGGATTTAGAAGTTTGGCATGTATCCAAATTAGTAAACTTAGATTCTTAGCACAATTTATGATAGTCGTGTAAAAATCACCAAGATATCTTCCTAAATTGTCATAAAGTTTTATTACATGATTTACATACATACATACATAATCGTCACGCCTGTATCCCATAGGGGTAGGCAGAGACTATGGATCGCCACTTTGCTCGATCCTGACATACTACTTTCGCTTCATCCACATTCATCAATCTCTTCATGCATGCCCGTCGGTTCAGGGTACTTTTGACTTGGCCCTTACATGATTATTATTACATGATTTATGGGTATGAAGTCGTGTAGTGATGTGGAAGATATCGTGATGATACATTTTAACAACATGTAATCTTACAATATTTCGCCAGCTCTTTAAATTAGCTATTTACTAAGCATACACACTCTGATTTTTCCATGTGACTCGGTGTTAGTCTTGACCACTGGTAGCACGCAGGCATATCTGAGCCTATTCTCATCATATAATATATGGGCAGTTGCCCGCCATGCAATATGCATGACCACCACGTAAATCCATGCAAGTACAATATTTAACCAACAACTATAAAAGAAAACAATGACATTTATTATATTTTAATTCGCTTTCCTATAACACTCCTTCATATACTTTTTCTTTGTTACAGGTAAGAAAACTTACAAGCTACAAAAACGGAGAACGATTGTCCCGGTGCTTTGCGAAATAACAAACCTTAACTACAGGGCAGTACTATAGACAGTTCATTATAATAGTATTCGGGGGCCACACCCCCCGTCGGGAATAATTAATGAGCCTCAGATATGATTATGTCGCCACAATACTGTGTCATCAACGTCACTGGTGTACATGGGATGTTAGGGAGCGTTCATACAGGGTAAGGCATGGCGCATAAAATAATACGGCATATGTAGGTAATTTAGAAAAACATTAATTTGTGTGGCTTTACTTAAAAATCTAGGCAATGTTTTATTTTAAAGATACGATGAAGGTCTAGCGGGGCTTTAAAAAAATTATACGCGCTGCGCCTGTTGCATTGTACCATTCACGAATACTTTTACTATCAGGCAGTCGTAGACAAAGGTGGACCCAAGAGGTGCTTTCTTTGGAAATGAGGATTTTAGATAACCAATATATTTTAATAATAATAATATCATTACCATCGTATCTTAGAAATGGTATCATAGTGTTAATAAGTAGATTAATAATTACACTCTGTCAAAACATGTGAGAAACAGTAACTATTTAGTATTTACTATCAGATGAAACATTAGCTCATTTTCCTTTGTTGACAAAAACTATATTAAAATTTTAAAATTCTCTCACACTTTTTCTCAACCACATCGCAGTCCATTTAGATTATCCACGGCACATCATTTGATTTAAACAAGGTCATAAATAATGATTCATCGGCGCGTGGCGAGTGCCTCGGCTCATGCATACGATATTACAAGAGGGCTGAGGCGCCTCGTACTGTGTGCTCGGGTCTTTACACGCTCGTACGTCGCTATAGTAATTTGTGTAATGCGATTAGTTTCCCACAAATAGATACAACGTTTTGATGTGTTAATTATGTATGCTCGCGCGTATTTTGTGAGCGAGCTTGTTTGTTTCGTACATTGCTGTCAGCATTTTATGTCTGCTTAACTCTTACTTTGCATTCAAATAGGTGTCTGATTGATGTATATGTAATATCTAGTGCGGAAGATTTTTTAATGTCTTCGACAGATCTTCTTCTTTAAGGTAAGAGGATAATTTTTCGGCCCAATTACTGAAAGGGATAGATTGTTCGACTGATGCTAAGAATAACCTCTGCTCATAACCAGTAAGTTATTAAGCACTGAATAGCAACGTACTGCGCTAATCAACCTGAGATAATATGTGTTATTTGTCTTAATGTCTGGTTGTTATGACCATGAACTATAAAAAGATTGATAAAGACTCAACGATGATACTTACCGACTACTCAGACGGCTCTTAGCAAATAAGAGACCTTCTACCTATGTAAAGTGTGAGATAGGTTGCCAATGCATTAGGATGTTAGAATTTGCATATTGACATAACGTAACATAGTGCGCGAAACACACGTTTAACCATGACGAACCATCACATTTGTATAACGTTCCTATGAAATAAATATCCGACACAATACACAACCACATGAGTAAATAAACAGAACAGAGACAAAGCTTCATACAAACGCGCGAATCAGTTGCACTACTACAAGCACGCGGGGCTTGTGTGCGTGACCACTGGCCGCTTGTCGCGTACGCTGCGAGAGTGGAAAAAACCGGTTTATGCAGGCACAGCCAGTTGACAACATCAGGGTGCGTGCGACGCACGTTGTTCGTTTTTTTAGTTTGGTTCGTTCAGTTCGTTATTTAAATATAAAAACGAGGAATTATATGATCAACTAATTATGGTTATTTATTGTACGGTGTGTATGAATAATACTAGAAAAAATAAAAATATATCATACTTCAACTATCCCAAGGAGTACAATAGGTAAGAAAATATTTAATTACTACTTTTTACGATTCTGTTACTATATTTCTACATCATTTTTATCGCTTACCTTTATTTTATTGTTTGATCCTATTTTGTAAAGTATTATAATATCATTCTGAATAATAAAACTTATTAATCAAGTGTTTAGTTTTATTTGTCTAAACTTGTTGTGACAACCCTACCAAAATAGGTAACAAATTTGTACGTTCTTAGGAAGCTTTGTCTCTGTTCCGTTTATCTACTCATTTGACACAACGTCGAACAATCAAACGACCGACGTGCGGTACAGTATAGTTGTACGTACATTGGTCGCATAATAGACATAATCCGAATTAGAGCGAGCGGTCGAGCGTGAACTACAATATGAATGACCTTTGTCAATGGTGCTGACGCCTCGCCCGAGAAGGCCCGAATAATTTATCCGACCATGGATTTATACGATACGATAAATCGTGTCGGGTTAACTTTTTTATCGAGTTGAAAAAGTGGTTCTAGGTTTCACCTGTAATAAGTATAGTATGTTTATTCGCGATTGTCTCAAAGATTTATGATCGTATTTTGTTACAGTCTTCTTTAATCTATGGCGCTACTATCTGGATATATTTCTAGGTGTTATTTACATATTTATAAATGTATCAGGTGTTTAATTGCCAACCCATAAACGAGGCGAACTTCTTGCTCTTTATTTACTAAGTTGGCCATACTAGGGAACTATTAGTATTTATTTATAACATTGCGAAGGTTTTCCATAATACATTACTGCTAGAAACAAATAATTTACAGTCAATGATTAAGTAATATCGTGTCGTACTCGTGTCGTACTCACGTCGTGGCAGATGCACGAACCTTGTGCCGCTCCGTAACAGATATCCGTGTGTCTTTTCTGCCTACATTCGAATCCAACGTTAATTAAAACGAGTATTGTTATGGAAACCGGTGCGCAGTTGTGACGAAGCGCACGCCACTCGAATGTCAACGTTTTATAAGCAGATAGATGATCGACGCGACTAAGTGATCAAAATACCGGAATTCACATGTCACGAAAATGCAATTTTGTCTCATCCTCTCGTTCCGTCGTTACTTGCCACTTTGGGGTTATCAATTATTGTTTGTGTAGTTTTGTGGATCATTGTACTAGTTCGTAAGTTCATTATTTTTTGTGATAGATAAATAAATGGTGATTTATTTATTCTAAAAGCCTGTTTTAATCAAGCCAGTATAAAATCTGAAAATAGGTAACGTAAGATTAGCAAAGATTAAGATTAGCGGTTTTTCTTTTTTTTCTGACGTGATGGAGTTCCATCACATTAAAATAAGAAAATTTGTACGCCGCTCTACCATAAATAGCACTCAGATATTCCTTAAAAACTCAATTATACCTGGCTAAAAGCCGGTGTCCTTGGACGAATAATATTCAGAATCTCATACTTTCACGATACGCATACTTTTTTATTTTCTCATTCAATCAGAACTCGTATATTTTATGTATTTGTATATGAAATAAATATAAAAAGAAAATATCTACTCCTACAAACTCTAACATCAATTTACAGAATCTAAACAAGTTATATAGACAGGCGGTAATAATAATAGTTCAATGTGGCAGACGACGCGACGGTCGGTACTACCGAATCCAGAAGCAAATGGCTTGAAATTGAAATATGTAATTTTTGTGGCTTCAGATTGGAGTGATTTGGACTTGACTTCAAATATGTCAAACGTATTTGGTAAGGGTCGTCCTTTAGGTGATATAATGGATTTCTGGTGTATCACTGTGGTGGAGCAACATTGCTTAAGTCCAGGGTTGTGGGAGCCAAATTCAATAATAAAAGCTTTAATTTTGTTGGATTATTATTGATGCTTCATCTTTGCAATAATTTTGCCAACATGGAATTAAGGAAAGATGCGATGAACGTTTTTACATGAAATGAATGCATCAAACTTAGTTTTTCTCTGTATTAACAAAGTCATTAAGCCATCATTCTAAATTGTTGCCAATCATATACGCTATGGAGTGTTAAACATTTTCGGGATAGGAGATACCACTGCTCTAATAAAACTTGCCTGGTGAAGGAAAACCTAATACCCTTCAAACTTAATAAATAATCATGCCCAACCATTTAACGCTTAATGATAAATCTTTCTCTAAAAATGTATCTGAAATAACATTCAAACTTATAAATAATTATGTCCATTTATTATCTACCGTACAAAGAAAATACATCTAAAATAAAATATGCATATACTTACAGCATGGAACGCATAAACGTCAATAATAATTTGTAACATCCACCTATGAAAATAGGAGGGAATACGCAGATATTCCCACAAGATAACTTGCGAAGGCACATTATTTAGATGCGAACTGAAGCGCACAGGAAAGTATTTGTTACTATAATGCCCTTAGTAAAATTTCAGCATCATAAAAACTGCAAACCCCATAGTTTCCCCTCAACAAATGGGTTGCATGTGATATCCTTGCTTGGTGCAAGTTTTAGACTTAGGCGATTTTACAACTCACCCTGTAATTTTAGTATAAAGTATGGCGAGGATGGAAGCGAATAACAACGCAGGAACAATAATCAATTATGGGACTAAAATAGATCAGTATTACTAAATTTTAAAGTACCAACTAATTGTAATTCAATATTTACTTTTAATATTATTATTTTGCAAACATAATGCCGCTTTAATCATATTTTAATCGACTTCAAAAAAGGAGATTATTTAAATTAAATAAGAAATCAGGTTAAGAATGTTGCAGAGTTTAAAGATCCACTACATTTACCATCTTTAATGTGAAGGACCTTTAGAATAATTCCAATAAATCAAAAAGTTTATATACACTAGGTATTGCATTTTTATACATCCACGATTAAATGACTTCACCTAATGATAAGTTCAAAACTCCGGGGGGCATAATTGTGTCAGCGTACTCGAATTATTTCTCTAACATTCGTCAACAAAATCTAATCTAACAGCTATAAATTTAACATTTTTATAACATGGATTGAAACCTGTAGTCTTGGCCCTAGCCGCTTCAGTCCTCCTCTCGCGGCGTCGCGATTGATGTGGAAGAATGTCTCTGAGCCGCACCGGCCGGCAGAGTGCCAAGCCGCGCGCTGAGTTCATAACGCGACCAGTACTCTAGTCGTCTACCACCTCATGAATTTATACTAATGATATGTCGTTAAACTACATTTAAGCTTTTGGAATGATCCTTGTATATTTCAAAATTGTTTTGATTTGAATAATCTCATAAGGATTTTTTGCTCGATGTAGAGATATTCTCGCCTTTTATTGTATCTTGCAATGGAATTAAAATACGCCAAATGTGGGTGGCGTAACGATTTTCAAAATTAATGATGAGCTAATTTCTAGTAACAGTCAAAATGCGATTCAATCTTGAACTGGGTCAACACTTAGCAACTTTAATTTGAAACTACTTTAGATACCTACTTATTATCAAAAATAAATTCCTAGATTTAAATTCAGGTTCCTAGGCTTACGATAAAAAAATACACAGTAATAAAAACGTCAATTGGAATAATATCGTATCCAAACTATATTATGTTATGGAAAAATTCACTCCTGGTTCACATGCAAATGCAAAAAAAAATTACAAAACCAAGAATAAAATCCAAACACGCATAATAAGCAAAGGTTCACTTATTGCTATTCCCCACCGCTTGTAAAACCCTACAAAACATAATATTTCTCGTGAAGCCAATAAAAAACTCGACATCGCGTTGAATTTCACTGATAGAGCGGCAGTGAGCTCCAAGCCTTATTTTAATTTAACTAAGTCCATCGTTTGACAGTCATCACTCGTATTTCAGTTTTGAATTATCTCATGTAGGTACTTGTTTAATTTTATAGCTGTTTTCGCATTTCGCCAGCGTGATGTCGTCTTTGTAGGGGCTAATGTTAATTAATTTGTATCGTTTTGTTTGTTAGCTTTCATTGGATTTTTAGGCGTATTAATTTTGGTTGATAAGATTTTCCTATGGCAGATACATACGAAGCTATAGATACAGCTAATAATATATACAGCTTGGAATTAATACAATTTATAAATACTTTTTTAAGAATGCCTCCTTATAATATATTTATAATTTTCTGTTTTCGCGTTGACTTATACGTAGTTGTTCTAGAAATAAGTGAAATAAAACCTCATCACTCCCCCACAAAGCCCAGTTTTTCTCAAGAAAAGCGATACAAAGGCAAACAATACGCCTAAAATACTCCACCCGCCTCCGTCGGCTCGTGCACGGCCAACTACGTCTAAAATTACTCAGATCAACAAGTGCCACAGCGTAAAAGATGCAATGCAACCTGGCAACATGCCACGCCACGCCTAGGCCCACCATTGGTTAATATCGTTAACCAATTGACAAGCTCTTGTGTTTCATTGGTGGAAATTATTCTAGGCGCAGCTCACCTGGGGAAATTAGGTCACTGGGCTGAACGGGTGGAAAAACTGTTTGCGCGATTCTTGCTCACGAGCCGCGTTTGCGCGTTGTAGCGATTTCCATGGAAACTTTCGCAAATGTTATGAATAGCATTAGTCAATGAATTAAATTAGGCCCAACTGTTTTTCTTTGATGTTGTTAATTTCCCATTGTAATCTTCTAGGTCTCCTTTATACTTGACAAAATAGATACGGGAAATTCACTTTGGTCGTCAACACTTTTTCATTCTTTACGATATAGTGAAACGGCTGACTATAAAGGGCGAATTCGGTGCACGCGGAACAATTAATACTTGTGTTTGTATCAGCCTCTACAATCGAGAGTACGATTGAGAGTGGTTAGGCCATATAGTCCACCACGCTGGCCTAGTGCGGGTTGGCGGACTTTTACATACCATAGAAATTTATACAAATCGCTATGGTATGCAGGTTTCCTCACGATGTTTTCCTTCACCGTTATAGTGCGTGGTGATTGACTATAAATAACACATGACTCCGAAAAGTCAGAGGCGTGCCCTGGGATTTGAACCCACGACCACCGTGAACATGTAGGCAGCCGCGTCTGGTCCGTTTACCAACAGGCCACCACGCACTTGCTTATTATATATTCTTTATTAAAAATATTTCAAAAAGATTTTTTATAATTGCGAAAATTGACAAATCGGCCCTTAAGAAATCATCTGCGCCTTATAATATTACACTTGCGTTGATTTTTGAAATAGTATGGATTGGGGACATAGAGGGAGAAAGATAAAGATAAAGATAGGTGTGCATTCAGCATCCTTATCCCGGATAAGCGCGGTACCATAAATTTATTACTTATAATATGTTTATCAATTAAAAAATATTTCTGAGAAAAAGTTTTGGGTTCATAATTTTTCAGACAAAACATGCAACTGACAAGAAAACAGTTGGAAAACTGACTGAGTTTATGGCTCTATTTCTTTAAAGTGAGTTCAAATATCTTCATATACTTGTATATTTTACATTACTTTTATGCTTATTGACTACATATATGAAATCTATGTCCCAATATTTCTTACATGTTACTTACTGCATTTAGCTACCATGTTTAGTATCCGAACGCTCTGTCAAAACAAATCAATATTTATACACTACAAATTGACCTACTTTTAAAAACTAAAAACCCAACATCAAAGAATATTTTCCATTGAGGCGGATCTTAGAATCCTCGCGAGGAAGGCAGCGAGTCGGAAACATCTCGACATGTGTTCGATTCCCATTACAAATGGGAAATAAACAACCGCCTTGTGGGATGCCTTAGTTAATTTTGAACTGGAGATTAAGGGTGAGAATTGTTGAAACTTTTCCGTGGCCAAGTATGTACTACTATTAAGCCTGAATCGCATCCATAGGTAACAATACTTTTTTATTTATTAAAAATCGCGAATGAATGCGTAAGGAAATGAGAATTGGTGCATACGCAACACAATTTTTTTCCTCTTTTTAGACATTTATAGTTTTAGCACAAATTACAATTCAATGTAATAGTCAAATTTTTGATAGACATTGCAATCATTACAATAACTTTGAAATCTTAATTGTGTATATTGATTTTAAACATTCATCGTGGTCAATTGGGAATTTGATTAACCACAATGTTAATTAACTGACAATCACGTATTTGAACTAGCTGCCAAACGCACATTGTATTTCCTAATTGTGAAATTGGAGTTTAAAATTGCACTCATTTTGGAGTTGTGAGTGGCTTGTTGGTAACCGATCGTACGTGACTGCTGAGACGGTTGTTGGTAGTCGCGAGTTCAAAGTCAGGGGTATAACATTTTGAGATTCATGTGTGTTTTGATAATCAATTACTGCACACTTTAACGGTGAAAAAATCTATGATATGAAAATTAGCTAACCCGCACTAGGCCAGCAGGATGAACTGACTTGTCTAAGATTTCTCAATCGAACTCTAGGTTATAGAGTTGATTATAAATTGATAAAATACTCTAGTAGGCACATCCGATAACAGAACAGCTTTCAATATTATTAAATATCTAAACTTAGTATATTTATCGAATACTAACATTGTCACCCTTTACGAAGCAGTAGGTCGATAATGTTATCTGCCCAAATAATTAATGCCTGACCAAAGCAATTACTTAGGCTTTATGACACCCACATACACCGTGAGACGAGGTCGGCTCGGATAGCAATTACAACGAGGTACAAAGCTGAGCAACAATTAATACAGTCCACGGTGCGCCTATGCCGCTGACAGCAAATTGATTGCGTTGACAATGACGCGCCGCTGTGCCCGCTCGCTGCCCGCAGAGTGTGGAGAGCTGTGCGGCGACTCTGCTTCGTTAATATTGTAAAACATTAAAATAATGTTGGTTATGAAAGGCCACGTGGGTGACGTGGCGTAAGGCCTCGGTTTGGACCCCTGCAAATGGAAATTCCTATTTGCCAGGATAGCGACCACAGCACACAGTGGTTTCGTCATAGTGAACGACGTAAGTTACTCATGGTCCAGCAATAAACCACCAAAAAAGGATTTAGTAGTTTTCTCTCGATAAAAATATTAAAATGTGCCGCATTTCGAGTTTACCTGTATATGTGTATGTATGTATCATATTCGATATCGAGCAGGCCGACACAATTATATTCATATAATTGTGTCGGCCTGCTGTGTAGTGTAGTATAGATAGAGTTCACTCTATCTATACTACACTGGATTTTCCATATTGTATAAAAATATACGTCACTTCCAAATTATAACAAATTATCAATGAACTGCTCTGATTTAGACCAACTTGTAATTTTTGTAATAATCACGATATTGTAAACTGGTTTTGAAAAGAGCAACACTAGAGTTTCTTGCCCATTCTTCTATAGTGAAAACCGCTTTCCGAACTGGGTGGTAGAAAAAAATTACTGAATCTAAATAATGTTGAACATTTTAATGGATTCAATAAATTATTTTCATTTTCATCAGGCGCAGTATCACTATATTGTGCTCGCAAAACACTAACATTTGCTCATAATTCAATTTAACCCTCGTACAAATCTATCGGTTCCTTGCGTCATAGAGGTGATCACATGCACCGAACGCCGGATTCCCAAAGGCGCAGTACCGTGCTCCACGTACGGGTCAGTGCATGTGCCGTCCCGCCGAAGCAACGCTAATTAAACTGAGAGCTAATTAGACGCCCTCTACATTGCCTAGATTTAATGACAAATGACACGAGCTTTTATACCAAAATCTCGTTAGCTTCACAAACGCTGCGGAACATCACGCTCAAATTAACTGTAATAATGATTACTGCTTGTAGTGTTTCGTTGTGGAAGTTAGATTGATAATAATTAATGTAAACCGTTTTATAACGTGATGCTAATTGAGTGCGATTTGATGAGGCCCTTGTTGTCAATTTAATTTATGTTAACGATGTGGTTGGTTTCCAATGTTTCTGTTTGAGTGAGTGTATACAATATAAACATTGTCTTCGTCTTTTAGTGACATTTGTGTCGTAGCAGAAACTAGGAAATTATTTTCAACATAATATTATCACGGACGGGTCTCACAGAACCGAAAAAATTTATATTACTGAACCTATTTAAAAAAAAAAAACTCGTTTCTCATTTCAACGGTGCCAGTAGGTAACGAGGGGGTTATCTCTCGATGATATAAAATAGAACTCAAAACCTTACGAGTAAAACATACCACCAATAAAATCATAATATTTTTAAACAATCATACAATATATCTAAAAGGAAAGTAGACAAACAAACGTACGTAAGTATTATAAGACAGTAATTAGTAACCGCAGAGCCGGCTGAAACAAGTTCTAAACGCATCCACAAATACATTGGGGCCGTCATTAAAGGCCAAATCACACCGTTGCGATTACGGTCCCAAATTCATTTAAACACCATTATCTCGGTCAAAAACTAAGCCGGCATCCGCCCGGACCCCACCAAAGCCCGTACCCCTTAATCCAAATTAAAAGCCGCAAGCCGCCGTAATACGGCTTTTGTCCTGTTTATTTCTTATCTCACTGCAAAATTTGTCTAGGCGATACTGTAAAATAGTCTAAAAGGGTCCTCATTCACATCGTGCTGTAACTTTTTTCGGTTTGAAGTTGTTCAATAGAATTTTGTACATACATACATACATAAATAAACACACGCCTTTTTCCAAGAAGGGGTAGGCAGAGGTGCTACCAGAACACCCACGTTTCGCCTTGTATATTACGTCCCACGATGTGATAGGGGGCGAGCCTATCGCCATATCGGGCACAAATTCCTGACTCCGGGCTGATAATGAATAGAAAAATCCAATATCACTTTGCCCGACCCGGGATTCGAAACCGATCCCTCAGATTTGCAATCATACCGTAGTACCACTACGCCACCGAGGCAGTCTGTCATAGAATTTTGTACTTGAGGTAATAAAACCCAATTACATGTTCCTCGTTTATGTTCAGAAAAAAATATATAAAGCTGCAAATTAATACATTAATAATGCCCTTGCTCCTATGGGTTATGTGTTTCGGATAATTTCGAATATTCATTTCCAATTAAGAACTATGTTTAAGAGGATAACATGATTTAAAAAATACTGACATGCACAATTAGGGAGCCTTTCAGAATTATTTTTTTTTGTTCGGTCATACTATCTGTGTTATGATCACAATACTTATTTTAATATATTTTTTAGTGTGTGTATTTATGCGCATGAATTTTCATTATTACATTTAATAACAAAAAAAAAAATTCTTACTCATATAACTACATATACATCATCAGCTTATAATTTCCGTAAAAAATATTCAAAATCTATGTTTATAATAAACCGAATGTTACGCGTCATTGTGACTGTGAGTTGTTTTAAGTGGCAGACACCTAGGACAAGAGCGCTCCTAGACCACGATTTATTTTAGCTCCACTCGCCTTTATTGCTACGCTTGTTAAAACGGGTGCAGGTTTTTTTAAAGTAATGAAATACCCCACACTAGTAACAGTAATTTACAACAATTTGTCGCAATAAGTAAAATCATCTCTTTACGAAAATGAACACAGAATGACTTACAAATATCACCCAACATGCCACTACAAATATTATTTATGCGACTACTTCCTTATACAAAATATGGAAACGCAAAGAAAGGAATTCTAAATATTTAATATGACAATAGACTTAAGAAAGGTTTGAAATTTTATTGTCAAGTTTGTATTTTTGAAAATACATAATTGCTATTTAGCCGTCTTCAGATTAGCTGATAGGAAATTACTATAATTTCGCTGTCTGTATTCCCTACCTACCCCAATGGAATACGGGCGAGATTTGATGTCTGTGTGAAATGATGAATTTAGTAACACATTAAGAGAAATTTATTTTAAACGTAAAATATGTCTCACTAATAAATACAAAATTTGAAAAGCAATTAGTATTTTTTAATTAGTCTTTCCCTCTTCAGCCACATGAAGTCCACTACTGAATATAGGCCTCCCACAAGAATCTCCACATCGACTCGTTGGAAGCGGCCTGCGTCCAGCGAAATAATAATTATTAATAATTTAATTTAATTTATTACTAATACAATTTAATTATCAAACGCTACGATTGTGTCAAGTTTATTTACAAAACACCAAGCGGGTCGCATGTAATTACTCATAATCAAAAATTGATTCCGCGAACAACACTGAATATATTGACAGCCTACTCCACTTTACTTGCGTATAATGCACAACGTATTCAACAATCAAAATATTTAGTTTGAAAATAAATGCATGATTAATATTTCGAAATACCCGTTCGGCTTTCAACAGAATTCCGCTGGAATGAATGCCTCTACAAATACCATTATGAGATTGATTTTTAATTATATTTTGCATTGTGTGTTTGCCGTTTATCTGGCGCTTTTACGAAGTACGATAACCTTTTACTGACACAGAAATATTTCCAATGCATACCAGTTTCATTATGCCTTAAAATTTAATTTTTGAATTATCATTTTTATGCGTTTCGTTGATAAAATCATAGTAGAGATTTATATTTATAATTATATATAGAATAATATATATAATTAATGTATGTAGTAGGCCCATTCTATAGCAAATTTGGACTGCAGCCTTTTGTGTACTCTTTACGTGGCGCCTTGCTGTCAGGCTGATCCCTAAACATGAATAGACCTCTGTAGGGTAGGCGCTCTCTGGGCCGACTGGCGACAAGAGAATCTTATCAGCCATCAAACGAAATGCAATTACATTGCTTCACGTCGGTTTTTAGTGTGAAAATGGTAGCACCCCGGTCGAGCCAGCCCATTCATACGTATTCCCAGCTGCAGCGTGGCTCTACCACATTTAAAAAAGATATAAAGTCGCGTATACGTTCGTGAAATTCATAAAAGCATTTCACACGCGAAATTCAGTGCATAAAGAAAATTTAATGTGTTTTTATAACCAAACCCTATTTGTTAGATGATAGAGGGGCGCGCAATGATCGTGTTCATGAAATATTTATCACTAAAATGAACATCGCGATGCAATTCAATTAGAAAGTATTTTCCGGCTTTGCTTTGAGTCTGGCAAAAAGATTGCAATTGTTTTTCACATTTTTATTATGGTTCTGTATAAAATTCTTGTCCCCTCGACTTTACATAATTTAAATTTTATTATTTCCTCTGTTCCGCTTTGCGTCGTGAGTGGTGCATTTATGCTAAAGGACTTTCTGGACAGGTGAATATTACCGCTTTATTTATATGGACTTCATTTCTTTGTAGTTATTTTAAAAAGAATGGAGCATATTATAATAGCTGTTAATAACGACACTGGAAAAAATCTTTGAAAGGAAAATAAACATATTGATTCAATATTTGTGTCGTACTGAATTTAATCGGATATATATGTAAGGGTCGATTGTCTACTTGTGTTATCATAACATAGTACAAAATAAAGTCGCTTCCCGCTGTCTGTCTCTCCGTAAGTATGCATAGATCTTAAAAACTAAGCAACGGATTTGAATGCGGTTTTTAATAGATAGAGTGATTCAAGAGGAAGGTTTCCCAGTTTGTACAAAAAAAAAACATGCATCTGGTGTGAAGTGGAATCAAAAGACATTTGCAACCAGGCGAAGCTGGGAGGGGCCGCTAGTATAAAATAAAAAACTAAAACAAATTTCAATCAGTTTAGTAACAATAATTCGTTGCATAGCGGCGAGAGATTATTGTCTTCTATGTGTTATCTCTACAGAACGCTACTTAATCAGGGTCAGTGCAGTGGCTTTCCCGGACTCGAATAAAATAAATATATACAGAATAATAACAAGTAGACTGTTTGGCAATTGTAAAATTTGGACTAGAATATTTGGTCCAATCCCGGTTTTCTTCCGCCAACGTGCTCTTCTAAGAAACAAGATTAAAGCCAGTAAATTTGTTTACGCCGCTCGCCAGGTCGATTAAAAAAACACAATTTTCCGGGAAACATTAGGGCGATTTGGTATTACCGTCTAGCGTTGAGGTGTCTGTAAGCATCGCTTGACTTTGTCACATAAATATGGCATTTTAACACATAGTAAGTGATCATCTGATTTATATTTTTAGACGGCATGGTTGAGTAACTGAATTAATTCCCTGTAGTTTGTAAAAATATGTATTTTGACTGTCTATTGCAAGGTTTTTGAAGTTATATATTTTTGGCTCATTTGCGAAATCAGACAGGTGCTTAGCGCGAATCGAAGTTTCGTTGGAACTAATTATTATTATATTTTGACTTTTTGATTGTAAGTTTATTTATTTATTTCATTCATTTATCAATTGTACAATATCTATATTTACAGATACAAAACTAATACGATCTTGTCGCTATTAACTTAAGTAACTATTTAGTATATATTCCAAATAATATACATTATTTAAATTAGATACTCAAACAATAGAGTCTACCTCTAGCAATCAGCAATTGAATACAAATTATAATAATGATATTCATGAAAATCACTTACACAATAATATAATATCAAATGACATGAAAATGAATACCCCTCCACCCAATAAACGGAATAGTCCTTACAATATGGGTGACAACAATATCATAAAAATTGTCCATCAAAATAGTCAGGGCATGCTAGGAAAGGAATTACAAATGGAATTGTTCATGAGTTGTCAGGAAATTGATATACTTTGCATTACAGAGCATTGGCTGAGAAATGAACAGCTCATGTTCAATTTAAAAAAATCATATAGTTGGTAGCAACTTTTGTAGGAAAAGTGCAATACATGGTGGCTCACTTATATTAATTAATAAAAATATTAAATTCAAAGAACGAAAGGATATAGTGAGCCTCTCTGTAGAACAAACAGTAGATATATCATGTATAGAATCAGAGCAGTTTATCATTGTAAGTGTATACAGACCACCCTCCTCATCATATGATAGTTTTGAATATATAATTGAAGATGCATTGAGGAAATTATGTAAGTCAAATAAAAGATTGCTGGTGTGTGGTGACTTTAATATTAATTTGCTAGAAAATAATTCAATGACTATAAAATTAAAAAATCTGTTCTTGTCGTTTGCCTTAGTCAATCTTTTTTCAGAGCCAACTAGGATAACTAATATAAGTGCAACATGCATAGATAATGTGTTCACTGATATAGTTCCAATTAATAGTTATATTATTAATAAACTGGACTCTGATCATTGTGGACAACTTGTCACATTTAGCAGTGAGTTCCAAAAACAATCCATTGAGAAACTTACTGTTGTTCCAGTAACAAAGGCTCGGTTAGAAAAGTTAAGAAAAAAAATATCAGATAAATTTACTACTATTGTAGAGGGTAATGACCCTAATAAATTATATAATTCTGTATTCAACACATTTTGTAAGGAGTTTAAGCCAATTTTTGCATCCAGGTCCATTTCCATTCGCAAAAAAACATGTTTTAGCAGTTGGGCTTCTATTGGTATACATAGAAGTAGGGAAAAATAATATGATCTTTCTCATGAAAGAACATATAATCACAGTGAGGAATTTAAAACATATGTCAAAAACTATTCAAATATATTCAAACAAATTTTGGCTTAAAGCAAAATCAATGTAATTAAGTATTAAAATAAAAAAACTCCAAAAACAAAATTAAAATGACTTGGAGTGTGATTAATAAAGAAACTGGTAGAGCTAAACCTCGAGACACAGAGTTTAGCTTAAATGTTAAAAATCATACAATTACATCTAATATTGAAGTAGCTAGGGTCTTTGAGAAATTCTTCTCAGATGTACCAGTTTCTGTAACAAAAAGTTTAAGTTCATCCCCTAACATAGCAGAAAAGTTGCTAAAAGAAAGTGTGACTGGGGGCAGAAGTTCATTTGCATTCCATTGTGTTGATAGTATGGATATTAAAAAAACATTTAAATTAATTAATATTAAAAATACATGTGACCTTTGGGGAATCTCGACAAAAATATTAAATTCTGTAATACCTATCTTAGCTCCCCAACTAGCAGTAATTTTTAATGCTTGTATAAACCGTGGTATATTTCCTGATAAAATGAAGTTAAGTAAAATTATACCTCTTTTTAAATCTTGTAGTACAGATGACCCCTCTAATTATAGACCTATCTCAGTACTACCTTCATTAAGCAAATTTTTTGAAAAATTAATGCTCTTACAGCTACAAACTTATTTTTCAAAAAATAAAATACTTCATGGTAAACAATTTGGTTTCACGCAGGGTCGCTCCACCACTGATGCTGGTGTGGAGCTTATAAGTAACATATTTTATGTTTGGGAGAAGTCTCAGGATGCCTTAGGTGTATTCTGTGATCTATCCAAAGCATTTGATTGTGTTCACCATGATATTCTTATCAGGAAATTCAGCCACTATGGAATTAATGGTGTTGCTCTTGAATTATGTAGGTCATATTTAAATAATAGAATCCAAAGCGTTGACATCAACGGACAAATATTTCCTGGGTCTGTTGTTACTATGGGAGTGCCGCAGGGCTCAATTCTTGGACCCTTTCTCTTTTTAATATACATTAATGACTTATCTTTTTGTATAAGGGACAACTGTGAGGTAGTGTTGTTTGCTGATGATACTTCCTTAATATTTAAATTAAATCGACACCAACCAGATATTGACGATGTAAACCACACCCTCTCAAAAATAGTGTATTGGTTTAGCGTTAACAGTTTGCTATTAAATAGCCAAAAAACTAAATAAATAAAATTTGTGACACCCAATGTAAAAAAAGTTAACGCTAACATTTCTTTGAATGGGGATGAGTTGAGCCTTGTGGATTCAACTAAGTTCTTGGGAATTACATTAGATCCCAAACTTCAATGGGGTCCTCATTTAGTCGCTCTAGCTAAAAAGCTGAGCGCCGCAGTCTTTGCGGTGGGTAAAATTCGCCAATTGACTGATATAGATACAGCTCGATTGGTTTATTTTGCCTACTTTCATAGTCTGATGAGTTATGGAATTTTACTGTGGGGTGGCGCAGCTGACATTAATACTATCTTTGTTCTCCAAAAGAGAGCTATAAGATCAATTTATTCGCTAGGGTCCAGATGTTCTCTTAGAGATAAATTTAAAGAAATAAATATAATGACAGTAGCGTCACAATACATTTATGAAAATTTAATGTATGTCCATAAGAATAAAGAAAATTTTCGAAAGATAAGCACACATTGTATTTTTACTTTGTAAGCGATTGGGTATGTCATGCTCGCTTAAAAGTCTGTGCTTGCGGCGGCGTCGTGTGCCGGGTCGGTCACTTCCCTGTAGCGTGGTTGAGGAGGCCGATGGCTGGCGCATGCGTCATACTCGTGAACGGGTGCTGCTTGTGTGGACTGATCTGTCCGATTTGCTTACATTGTAACTGATTTATAGATTACATAAGGTTTGGTGCGTGGTGGCCTCGTGGTATCGGACCAGACTCGGCTGCCTACATGTTCACGGTGGTCGCGGGTTCAAATCCCAGGGCACACCTCTGACTTTTCGGAGTTATGTGTGTATTGATAATCAATCACCACGCACTTTAACGGTGAAGGAAAACATCGTGAGGAAACCTGCATACCGTAGCGATTTTAAAAAGAATTTCTGCGATATGTAAGTCTGCCAACCCGCACTAGGCCAGCGTGGTGGACTATATGGCCTAACCACTCTCAATCGTGCTCTCGATTGTAGAGGAGGCCCGTGCCCTGCAGTGGGTCGTATATGGGCTGATACAATACAATACAAAAATAAGGTTTTCACGAGTATTCACTGCGTTGGTGAAACAGGGCATACTGATTCTTCGTTCTGGGCTACTTCACTTCACTCAGCCATATTAAACAGAATATAAACAATATTGTATTAAAAATATATGTCACTCGCAAATTATAACAAATTATTAATGAACTGCTCTGATTTGGACCAACTTGTAATTTTTGTAATAATCGCGATATTGTGAACTGGTTTTGAAAAGAGCAACACTAGAGTTTCTTGCCAGTACTTCTCTATTGAAAACCGCTTTCCGAACCGGGTGGTAGAAAAAAAAATTACTGAATCTAAATAATGTTGAACATTTTAAGGGATTCAATAAATTATTTTCATTTGTCATTTTCATTTTTCATATATGAATATGTTTACCCTGTCATGAGTTTCGTTAATAATTTTAATTATCCGCGTGATGGGTGTTTTTGTCAGTAGATTGCTTCCGAGTAGATTGGTTCCGGCCACTGGTACGCGAGTGGTTGCGGTAGCCGTCGCTTTGAAGTTAATGTGATGTTGGTTAATGTGATTGAGATGGTTGTATCTCGTCAGTCGACGCAATTATGCCAGTATCATCGGAAATTGATGTACACAGATAAAAAATGAAACGCGGGACATTTACATGTCACTATAATGGTTTTTTTTCATTGTGTGCGCGGGTTAATACAAATCCTACTAAGGAATACTAAGTTTCTTATGAGTATTTGCTATTAAATAATAAGAAGATAATCAATTGAAGAATAATATAAGTTCCACCAGACCATAAAGCCATAGAGCATTTGCCGGGCCACGTGTTCCTTCCTGTAATCCTGTGTCCTCACCTCAGAATCAAACAGACATTAACCAGGGTGACAACAATATCGGATACCGAGGGATAATGTCGGACACCAATTGATCTGAACGGCACTGTAATTATCTTTAGGTGCAGCACCTACATTCACTACGCCACGATAAATTAATAATACCAGGAATATTACAGAAAATATTTGCAAACGCTTTTCACTCTACATTGAGAAAGTAACGCTTGTTCTGAAAATTAGCTTAATGAGAACAAACCCGGAAACCAACAAAATATAAAGTATCAATATTTTATTTATTTTCTTCATAACTAAACAACAAATGTGGTTGCTTAAAAAAATATATAATTATCTGCAACAATAATTGTTACTTAAACAGCATCGTCAATAATAAATACATTGAATATCAAAAGTATCTTGTAATCATACAATCTATTAGCAGTGTTTGCCAACGTCCTTTTCTAGATTTGTTTTCACTCGAATGATTCCCGCTTACTAAGAGCGTAATGATGAAAAATATTGCACGGCAGGCGGCGCGATTATAAATCGGTCCGATTTTTCTGCGCACTCCTCGTGGCTTCCATACAGTTCTTTCTATTGTGAGGCAATGAATTGACATATTGTTTATTTCATCCATTGATTTTTGTTCAAAATAGCGGTTGTTTTGGAATTATAATTAAAACTAGTTGTCGGTTCTTAATTTCTGGCTTATTTCCATATACTATCGTATGTTGTGACTAAAAGAGTTTGGTTAACTATAGATGATACGAGCGCCAAATATAGATAGATAAAGCCTCGACCCTTATGAGGATATAGGCGTGTGTATTTTTTTTACTAATTTAGTATTTGAGTTCCTTGAAACTCCGATTATATTTCATCAGTTCAGTCATCTAACATTCAAGGATTTTTTTTATTGCACCGAAGCATAGCACGGCAAACATAATATTATGTAACGAGCATTTTTTATGCAGCGAATAGGTGGAAAATGAAGTGGACAAACCCGATTTTCTAATAATTTTGTCAATATTTAGGCAATACATCAAATATGTCAAATTGGATAAACAGTGAAGTGTTCAAAAGCTAGTAAAATAACACGAAATGTTATTGTCATTTTATATTTGTTTTTTCAAGATTAAAGCGTCCAAAAGTGTTATCTAAAGGAGTATGACGTTGGATTATTCATAAATATTAATATAAATCGGGGTGGGGCCACCGGCTCCGAGTACATTTATCAGCTGACTGCAGACGCGGTCTGGATCTTACGCGACACCTTTTTAGTCGGCCAACATTTATAACGGGAGATCAAGGATGTAGGGAACTCCTGAATGGGATTAGAGCGCACTTCGTAGTTTTTCCTTTTGATGTATATGAGTGCAATTGCTTTTAAGCAAGGTGATATTTCTCAACGTCATAAATATGAGAAATTCTTAGGATTTTGTATTCGAAAATAAACTGTTTCTCGGTCTTGTTTAGATTTTTCAGAAAATATAACCAATTACCTAAAATTTGGACATAATACTTCTCATTGACTACTTACTTACTACTTCATACTACGTTGATATACTCGTATAATATTTCACTCCATTTCACTCTCTCTCTCTTCAGCCACAGGAAGTCTACTGCTGAACATAGGCCTCCCTCAAGGATCTCCACACTGACCAGTTGGAAGCTTAGCCCCGCCGTTACCGAAATAAGAAATTTTAACTATAGCAACAAAATTAATTAAACCTGACTTCGAAGTTTTTGATAGTTATGGGCTGTGATTGTTTGCCTTCACTACCTAAAATGATCTCGTAAGATTTTATTTAGTCAAAACGACCCTAAATAATCTTTGTAAAGTTGTTTGATATGATTTTAAAAATCTACAGCTCATTCAGCACTTTAACTCCTTGCCAAAGCGCCTCCAGACTCGAATAATTTATCTTGGGGGCAATCAAGACGGTAATTTTCGTGAGGAGTCCGCTCCAAAACTATTTCTGTAAAGTTCAGAGTTTCATTATTGTTGGCTAAATGAGATTTTTTGTACCTGAACTAAACTTATGTACTCGCTTTGTCTTGCGAATAAAGGCGACTTAGTAATTAGTGACAATCACTTCATGCTTTAGTTTCGGGTTCTGAATGGTAATTATTGCACTTCTTTATATGCTATTTTTTATTTTATCTTTAATCTAGCTTCTGCCCGCAAATTGAACATATTTTAATTATATCACTATTAAGAGCGTACACATCTTTGGCCAAAATTAATAAACTATTTATTACTATTTTTTAATTACGTGCTAATGTCAATTATGGAAATAAAATACGTAAATAAAACTACGATATCGAATTATGATTTTTTACGTTCAGTATTCAAAGACGGGTTACAGTATCAGCGTGATGTCATCAGCATAGAAATTACAGCTTCGTTATAGTGAATAGTCTTACTAATTGTTCCTATCTCCCTCTCTCTCTTCAGCCATGGTAAGTGAAGACTTAAAAATGATCGGTCCAAACGAAGAATAAGAGAAGAATCCAGGCACCTTGCCATAATAATGTCAGCTTGAATAAAATTTAAATCTATATATATAAAAGAAAGTCGTGTTAGTTACACTATTTATAACTCAAGAACGGCTTTACCGATATGGCTGAAAATTGGTGAGGAGGTAGCTTAGAGCCAGGAGACGGACATAGGCTACTTTTTTTGTGAACAAAAGGCTTGAAGGGGTTGAAATAAGGGATGAAAGTTCGTATGGAAAAATCTAAACCGTTAAAGTTAAGATGTTAAACTTTGCACTTTAGTTACTCATTTAAAAATAAAAATATATAAATTAACCCTAAAGGGGTTAAAATAAGGGTTGGAATTTTATATGCAAACTCTAGCTATTTCTATAAAAATATATATTTCAGCTCCTTATTACAAACAAAAAATAATGGCTTACAATAATTTTGGAAAAACATAATTACGGGGGTAAAGTAAGGGTAGAAATATTGTACGGAAAATCAAAACCGCTAAAGTTATTGATATAAAACTTATAATTTGACACCAGTAACGAAAAATAATGTGCACTATAAAAACATCTTAGGCAATGCATACATAAACACACGCCTTTTTCCCAGAAGGGGTAGGCAGAGGTGCTACTAGAACACCCACGTTTCGCCTTGTATATTCCGTCCCACGATGTGATAGGGGGCGAGCCTATCGCCATATCGGGCACAAATTCCTGACTCCAGGCTGATAATGAATAGAAAAATCCAATATCACTTTGCCCGACCCGGGATTCAAACCCGAGACCTCAGCTTTGCAATCGTACCGTAGTACCACTACGCCACCGAGGCAGTCAATAGGTAATGCATAGTCTTCTTTATTAGCCTAAAGCGACGAAAAGGGGTTTGTTTTGACGAACATTCTTAGCGCTGTTTCAGGTAGGAATTAAACAACAGAACAACAAGAAGGGAAAAACGTTATGACTATTGCATTGTTTACATACATAACATACATAACCACACGCCTTTTTCCCAGAAGGGGTAGGCAGAGGTGCTACTAGAACACCCACGTTTCGCCTTGTATATTCCGTCCCACGATGTGATAGGAGGCGAGCCTATCGCCATATCGGGCACAAATTCCTGACTCCGGGCTAATAATGAATAGAAAAATCCAATATCACTTTGCCCGACCCGGGATTCGAACCCGAGACCTCAGCTTTGCAATCATACCGTAGTACCACTACGCCACCGAGGCAGTCTGTGCATTGTTTACATTTGAGAAATAAGTACATAGTATACTTCAAAAAATCAATTTCGTAGTCAGAATTGTGGCTGAGCGGAAAGTTTTAGCAGGAATTTTGCAAAGTATTTGTGTTTGCGTATTTTTAAAATGATAGTTGTCGTATTTATATAAGGCCTATCTACAAAATAAAAGCAATTCCAAAAAATTGTCAACATGCCTATTTAGGCATTAAGGGATGAAATGGGATAAAGTGGGACGAACGCGATGGGACCGGTCGGATCCGGATTGCATTCCATGGGAAATAATGGGACGGGATGTAAGAGAAAGAAAAGGAGTCAGATGAGATGGGATGGGATATGATAGGAAAAGGGATAGTAGGTACTTAGGTTGAGTTCAGGAGTACAAAAGTTTGAACGGGAATAAGATATTTCTGGTGTGGAGTGGAGTCTAAATATCTAAGCACCCAGGCAAAGCTGGGCCGGGCCGCTAGTAATCTAATATAAGAACAACTGTCATTTGCTAAACCAAGATAGCACCTCACTGAAAAATTATTTATTACCTATTGAAATAAAACGAATTCTTACGGATTTTCGTCGCGAATTTGATTTAATTTTTATATTTTATTTCATTCAATTTGTTTTAATTCCATGTTTAACATTCGTGTAAACCTAATACACCATCATTCATTACCTATTATATTTTTGCAGGCAATTCCAGGCTACAATCCGAACCTAGTCGTGAATTCAATTCACCGTTTCATTCATAAACTGATTCACGGAAGTGGAAGTTAGTCTCTTTGAGTTATGTTATTCGATGAGCCTGAGTATTGGAGTTCAAAACCGCACTGATTGGATGCTTTTGATATCGCTTATAGGAAATGTGATAGTGAATAGTTTTTTTTATAGCCGTTATAGGCAGACGAGCTAGCGGCCCGCCTGATGGAAAGCGGCTACCGCTGCCCATACACCTCCGCAGTGCCAGGGGTCCAGCACAACAAAGTTGCTGCCTACCTCAAGGAAAATACTCTATTTAAGCCTCGTTTGAAGAAGGACAAAAAGTTTGAACTATTTCTATTAGAAGGAGTAATACCTAGAAACTTAACCACGGAAATATACTTAATAATAACGATTTTCCGAGAAAACTGTTCAAAAACGCCTGCATATAGCAACTTCATTAATTGCGTCTATTATCCTATACTTATACTATTGAATGAAGCCGAGCTTGGTGAAAAAGACATTTTCTACACTATTCAAAAACATTTTCTACATGACACATTTATAACACGGCTCTCTACACATAAAACTCGCATAATAAAACTGTGTAAAACGTTACAACTTAAATAACCACGGCGTGATAATCTCGGGTGATTATCATCTTCCCATCAGCCGTTACAATATTGTAACGGATGATTTTTATAAGTAATGAGTGAAGCAACCTATTTTAGTATGACGATCGTGCTGGCAGTTATATTAAGTAGAATAGAATAAAGACTTGAATACAGAACGGAGTTGTCAACGACTGATGGGAAGGACGGCCGAGTCGGAAGATGTATTACGCTGTGATTGTTCAAGAGTAAACGTTGTAGGCATTAAAATATGCCAGTTGTGTGTAGCGAGCCTTTGAATGAATGTACATGGTGTTGGAAAAGAATAGAGGAATTATGATTACACAATCGTCGTATTATTTTGAGTATTAATAATATTATTACGACACTGTAGATACATTTTCGATAAATATATCAATTACAATTTTTTTTCATTTCTCTCTATACATTTCAGCACTTACATCGTGCGCCTAAGAATACTTAAAGTAACAATTACTTTTCGAAAGTCATATTCGAGTCTCTCGCATCGTTTTTTTTTTCTCGTGAGGAAACCTGCATACCGTAGCGATTTTAAAGAATTTCTACGGTATGTAAGTCCGCCAACCCGCACTAGGCCTTTTTTTTTTGTTCAACAGGAAAAGCTATTAAGCTCCCCTTTTGTTGCCCCGGGGGAGGTGGAAAGGGGTATGTCAGTGTCTCTGGCCTTCCAGCCTGGCACAATGCGGATTTGTGGCCAAGTTGGGTCCCTACCAAGCCTACGCCAGCATACTGACTAAAAACCTCTTGAAAACCGTCACACGCATTGTGGGCGGTACCGGGCATCCCAGGGTGAAAGGCACCCTGATTTACGTCCGCGTGACCGCCCCGCGCATAACCATTTCTGGTCCTTCTTTGATGTGGGGCCCGGATGAACCCCACTTCCGACTATTTTGGACGCCCTTTTAGGTCTTATGGGCGTCCATGACAGAGACGAGGCACTGTCGTTCGCCTCAGAGCCGTTACAAGTCAGGGTGCACCGTAAGAATAAGAAGAAGAAACGAAGAATGTAAGAATTTTGCCACGGTATCCCCTGCCCGTCGTAAGAGGCGACCTAAAGGGGCCATCAGAGTCGCTGGGAACACTGTGGACTATATGGCCTAACCACTCTCAATCAATTTTCTCGATTGTAGAGTAGGCCCGTCCCCAGCAGTGGGACGTATATGGGCTGATAAAAAAAAAAACAATTACTTTTCGAAATTCATATTCGAGTCTCTCGCATCGTTTTATGAGCGTCTCCAGGGCTGTTATATTATTTAATATGGATAATATTGCACACACGAGACGCCGTCTCATATCACAGTACAAGTGGTTGAAAGTACCAATAATGCTGGTTTTATAACGTTTCTCATAGGTACTTGTTATCTTGCACGTACCCCGCTTGAAGTTGTCTCACAAAAGCTCGCGAGATAATATTGATGCTTGGCTCTTTAATGTTTTGAATTTTTATTGCGAGGAACATTTAGTTATGTGTAGCTTTACTTTACTGTACCTTGCAAATTTATATTACTGATGGTAGGACTCTTATATGTGAGAGGCCACCTGGGTAGGTACCACTGCAATGTTTATTTCTTCCGCCAAACAGCAGTGTTTTTTTTGTGCCGCACTGTGAAGCTGTGGAATTGTTTGCCGTCACACGTGTTCCCTCCTTCCTGGGTCCTTCCGCCGTAGTGTGAAGAAGCATCTCAGCAGGCCGGCATAATTGTGTCGAATGGCATGGGACTGCCGTCTGATGCCATTCGATACTCTGTCTGGACGGCATTTGCGCTTAACATCAGGTGCAGTGCAATCATCATGCCGTGCCAGAATAAAAAAAAAAAAGTGTAGCCGCATTATTGTGTTCCGATTTGAAGGACATTGTAGCCAGCGTAACTACTGGGCATAATAAGACTTAACACCTTATGTCTCAGGATGCCGAGCGCAGTGGAATACATTGCTTTGTAATTCATGGTGTTGTTTGGTTTTGCTACTGAGTCCATGAGCGGTCCTATCGTTTACCATCAGGCGAATGGTATGCTCGTCTCACCATTCATTGCAATAGAAAAAATGTAAAATGTTAGGTACCAATTCAAAAAATACTATCAAATACAACGTTTATTTAAAACACATTACCCCAAACAAGATTCCCAATGATAAATCAATTTCCTCTCATTACCGAAGACACCTAATTCCAGTATCGTTCGAGTAATTTCACGATCAATTTTCACGGCACAGGCTACACCGAACAATATGAAATCGTCAACAATTTACTAAGCGTCAAACTCGAATCTGATCTCGCCGGCGCGTAACTTTATCGATATAATTTAAACATCACTTGCATACATTATATCGTCGTGCCCGAAATTGGGACTCTTGGCTTTGAGGGTTACCACGAATATGCAATTTCGTGAGCAGACGTATTTGAAGCCTTAACGTAAGGATGGGATGTAGTTATTGACAATATTATAGTCGTTTGAATATGTAGTGGATTATTATTCTCTTTATTTTATTTTCATATTTTTTTTTTATAATTTTCATATATATATTATAAAAAAAAAACAGATACGTATAAAAATGATAAAAAAAATATGATTTACCCTCCGGTGGTGAAGCTCGAGACCCAAGCCACCGACGGTTAGGGAGACAAAGTGAGGAACCTCCTCACAATGCGCGCCGTGTCCAGTAATACTGCCTTCTGTATCTGTCTTTTGACCCAACAGCCAATTGAGAGCCTCTGTAGATGTTGGTCGAGGCTCTGTGGTATCAACCCATGAGCAGAAACGACAATTGGGACAATAATTGTCGAGTTGACATCCCACATGTCGGTTACCTCGTGTGCCAATTCTAGATATTTTGACATTTTGTCTTTTTCAGCTTTTACAAGGTTATCGTCATGCGGGATGGTGATGTCAACAAGTATAGTCCGGCGCGCCAATCGATCTATTATCACAATATCAGGCTTATTGGCAACAATAGTCCTGTCTGTGATAACAGACCGATCCCAATACAGCGTAGCATGACCATTTTCAAGAACTGGTTGGGGAACGTACTGGTAATAGGGCACTTCAGGAGTCACAAGCCCATACCGAAGAGCAATTTGCTGATGTATGATCTTGGCTACTAGGTTGTGTCTATGCAAATGTCATTAATATAATCTTATTTTTAATATAAAGCTGGTGGTAGGTTTCTCTTGTGTGAGAGGTCGCCTGGCTAGGTACCACTGCAATATATTTGAGTGTTTGAAATTGAGAATTCCCTTTCGATGAAACGGAATCCATTTAAAACATTGAAATTCATAACGTATTCCTATCAGATAATTTTGAATATCCTTTGTTAAAAAATTAAATCCCTCGCTGTCTGGTCTGCTGGCCATTAATCGTCATCTATAGTTTTTCTGCCACGCCACTCAAAGTGGGCAACATTCAATCTTTCGTAGTAGCACCTCTCACTATGGCGCAATGCAAATGCATGCATACATATGAATTGTGGTTCGCAGATTGTAAATTGCTTTGGCTGATCTAAATATAGGATGTGACGACCCGAGGGATGGCGCTGCTGTTACAATGTGTAATTATTGGGTGACGTGTGTAATCCCCATTAATTTACATTTGTGTGTTCTTGCGGTTGACTTTAATTTGAGTTAATAGAGATATCGATTGGGCTAATTTTAGTGAATTGGCTAGTTGCGTTGATCAATAAACCTACTGCTTTTGTTTTCGTGTCCATAGACTGTACCTTCCACACCAGCGCATATAAGTCCTATTACAGGGTACGGACCTCCTCTACAACCGAGTGTACGTTTGTAGGGGGGAATACGATTAATAGCCCACAGACTAAATTCAATAAAAGGCATTTTAAAGAGCGTACAGAAGAGCGATGTGTCACAGATATTTCTACCACAGAACGATATTGTTTTGTTTACAAAGCAGGTGTTTCAGCAGCTTTTCCTACTGTAAAATTATTATAAACACATACAAATGACTATTTTACATATGATACAGGATATGGGTTTCTATACTAGTTATATCCAGATTGAATCATTTTAAGTATTCTATTCTACTTCATCCTTTACTTACTCCGCTGCTGAGGTTGAGTCACCCATATATTTAAGTGGGGCTAGAATCCAAAGCATTGTATGTACATAGCCAAATGCATTATCTTTATGAACTTGGTCCATTTTAGTAAAAAAAATAATGTAAAACATAAGTCTTTCAACTATTTAATGACTGCTAGAATTTAATTTTGACATTCTATTTGGTGAGTCACTAGCTAAAAGTGAATGAATCATAGAAAGTTTGAGGCATGGTGAATGGAAAATACTACAGTTTATTTGGATAGCTAACTTCGTTAATTCTGAGTGAAAATGAATTCTCGAGCTCGAATCCAGGTCGTAGCAAATATTTAACTAGACGTTTATGTTCTCTGCCCGCTCTGGTGCTTGGTACGTATAATATAGATATTAACATACTTAAAATAAATATTTGTGGGAAGAAGGGTTTTATGGGGCCATAGATTAGTGTTCATTTTTTGTATTTGATAAGTTGGCAGTAACCTTTTTTATTTGGCTAAATTTCTCTTTATCTCTTTAGCTATAGCGACATACTGATAAATAACAAACCTAAATATATTTTTGTAGACGATCATAACGCCCGAATAACATTGCGTTAGAGTTTTCTCATAATATACCTAGTCAGGTCATAAATTCTGTCACATGTTTAACATAAAATAATTGAAAGAAGTTTATTCATTATGTAACCATTTATATACCAAATTGAACTTAACAAAACATGGATTCTTATGACACTAAAGTTTAATCAAAATGACCTTCGTGATTTTGAATACAGGCCTTCAATCTGCGTGGCTAGTCGTCTATCGCAGCACGAACGAGGTCCATATCAATATCGGCGGCTGCCTTAATCAAGGATGTCTTGAGTGACTCCAAATTGGGATGAGGCTTTGAGCACGCCTTTTCCTCCAACTGTTGCCATATCTTGTAATCTAACGGATTCAAATCTGGACTGGAGGAGGGCCAGTCTTCGTTCCGTTCTTATGAGCTGGCGCCGAATCTTGTTGGAATACCCAGTGCCTGTTATTGAACATGGTATGAGAAACAGGTTCCACAAGGTTCGTCAGGGCTGTATTTTAATACACAACTGCATTCGTTTTTACACCTTTCTCACAAAAATGTACCTCTGTTAAGCCCCAATAAGAAACGCGCAAACATACCATGAGCGAGGATGGAAAATGACCTCGTTGGACACGCGGAATACGGTTGCTCGCTTCTTCACTGCTGTGTGCGTACACCTTATCATTTTGTTTGTTGTAGCTCTCTTCTACGGTAAAAATTTTTTCATCCGAAAAAAGAATTTCCCGATATTTTTTTCTGAGACTGAGACTGCCTCGGTGGCGTAGTGGTACTACGGTATGATTGCAAAGCTGTGGTCTCGGGTTCGAATCCCGGGTCGGGCAAAGTGATATTGGATTTTTCTATTCATTATTAGCCCGGAGTCAGGAATTTGTGCCCGATATGGCGATAGGCTCGCCCCCTATCACATCGTGGGACGGAATATACAAGGCGAAACGTGGGTGTTCTAGTAGCACCTCTGCCTACCCCTTCTGGGAAAGAGGCGTGTGTTTATGTATGTATGTATGATATTTTTTTCCCGCGTACCGCTTTAACAAAGCGCGGCATCTCTTCAGTCACAGGTCCATTAGACGAGCATTCAAACGATGTCCTGTTTTTCTTCGATATGCCCGAAACCTTAAGTCTCCATTTAACACCCTTTTCACCCTGGTTCTGTTTAACCCCATCTGAAGGGCCAACAGTTTCTGCTTACGTTTGGGATTTCTTTGAATTCACGCCTTCACAGCTTTTATCAGTGCTGGAGTCCTAACAGACCGAGGGCGACCACTTCTTGACCTGTCATCTACACTAGAGTCTTCATTGTATAGTTTGATGGTACGATAAACGAATCTCTTGGTTATATTAAAATTTTTCAGTATGTCAACAATTTCAATTGGCGCGTTACCGCAACGATGCAACGCAATAACTGCAACACGGTCTTCTTCAAGCGTCCACTCCATATTTAAAAATGAGTAAAATTCAAAAAAATATACATTTTTATTTTTATGAACAATTCGAAATTCGAATTCAATAAACTTTTTTGTGGCCAGCATTCTAAAAGAAAAGTTTTTACTGTGTGACAATACTTATGACCTGACTGTGTATATTATAACTTTTGTGTCAAGAATTATTTGAATTTCTATGTTCAACCCACATAGTTTCATAACGCATCTAAGTATAAATATATTACCACTTGACTAAAGGCTTACTATGAACCACGTCTTATTAAATTATAACGTCAATAAATTTCACTTTTATCTAAACGACAAGATGTTGATTTGAACATTTTCTGACTCGTCTATCCAAGCGTCTACATCAGTCTTATCAATTCCAAACACTTTACAACTTTAGGGTTGATCCTCGTCCTATTTACTTATCGTAAATTATTACTTGTCTTATTGTTTGGCTTTAAAATCTCTGTGTTAATATTCATGCAGATAAACAATATTTAATCTTTACACTAACATAGTTTTAGTGCGGGGTGGCCTGTTTATGTGGCGAGATGCGGCCGCTAACAATTTGGTTTAGCTAGTCGCGGGTTTAAATCCTAGGGCACACCTCTGACTTTTCGGAGTCATGTGTGTATTGATAGTCAATCAACATTCACTATAATGGTGAAGGAAAACATCGTGAGGAAACCTGCATACCATAGCAATTTGTAAGAATTTCTGTAGTATATAATGTCCGCAACACAATAATACGAGTATAATCGAAAATAAAACCTATAAAAAATAACCTGTAAAAATACCTTTAAAATGGGTAATTACCTACTATCTTGCAATAAAACAACTCATTACCACACATAATTTATTATCACCCTACTTAAACACGACAAAACACGTTTCAAAAACCGAAACGAAAAACAAGATAATCTAATAAATTTACCAAAAATTCAACAATAAAATGTACAAACATAACGGGCATTACAATAGCGCGAGATCGCCAAAAACAATAATTCAATTAATTCTAAGAAATCCTTGTAAATTTAGAATTACATCACAATTAATAAAATTTGCTTGTGTTTATTAATAATTATGATTAAATAATATGATTCAAATTAATAATACAAGCGGTAAAATACGCGAAATTATTTAAAATTTAATAAAAGCCGCCGCTCGCGAAGCTACATTTACATTAAAACACGAACGTTGAGTACTAGTGGCATTTGAATTTGTAGTCGCGGTGCCACCGCGCTTTGTCTTTTAACCACAAGTAAACAGCAATTAGTGTTTGCATTCAGCACTCTACTTCACATAATTGGTGTCGAATTAATCTACATACCATATAGTGAGCATAATAAAATTTCGTATTTTTTCTATATCATCAGATTGTGCTTATACAATGTTATAATAGCCATGAATACGTGATATGAAAATTCAAATGAGATTCAACAAGTGCAATGTAGCGATGTGACCTCATTACACTAGTTTTATTGGTACGAGCAACAATATTGTTTCAACATGATGTTTATGCAGAGCGTTGTGCGTACATGTTTATTATTCGCAATGATGTATAATTTCTGATTGTATTAACCACAAACAACGTCTTGTTGATTTCATTATCGACGTCTAATAGATAAATTGCAATCTTCGTCTAGCTGCCAGTGACGACGGGTATAATTACATAAAGGGTCGTGTTAGGAAATGCAAATTGCATACGCTAATGCTTACATCCAAGGATTGCAAATTAGATAACACCAAATTAAATATAGCTATATATTGATAGCTATGTACTACATTACTAGTTATCGCTCTATGTCGTAAGTTAACGACACGTCTAAAAATAAGTAGAATATCAAATTGTTGGCGAAACACTCTTTGTATCAGATAAATGCTCAGGTAACGTATAAGCGTTCATGGGAGTCAATCATCGAAACATGAAATTACCAATGAAATATTGACTGGACGTCCAAATTCGGAATTTCATTTGTTTACTAACAACAAAGCAACCATAATTATATTTGTTGCGGTTCTACTGACGAACGCGTTGTTCCAGTGCACAGAGCCAAACAAATATTTCACTGTGCTGCCCGAAAACAGATATAATTGACAACGATATTCAGACAAAGAAAATTGTATTTGTGCTTGTATTTAACGTTCATTTGTTGTCCACCGTATGGAACAGCACAAACATGCATGCACGTACCTGCGTAATATTCAAAATGCTCGAAATACAAAAATGTAATTTAAAAAAATACATTTAAACAAAGTCGTTGCTCATACCTGGAATCTAATTCAGCACACAAGATTCGTATGTAGGTATCATATACTTTATGTTGATGAAAGCGTCAGGTCCACCGTATCTCTCTAGTAGTTGCAGTGTGTCCTCAATAAGGTCTGCTACGTTTTCGCCCCGGGAGGTCGAGTGGTCGATCCCGGAGCCCATATTGCCTAGGGACAACAGCGGGTTGAATATTATAAATAATTGCTTGCTAGTTCAGTAGATTACAAAGATACTTTGTAGAATGGAATATCGTTTCAGTTTCTTATTGGAGATAAATTATAATTCCTTTTGTGGGCTATAATGGTTTAATAAAACAGATGCTAATGTACAGGCATATATTTAGTTAGGAACTGTTCTATATTGATGATTTTTTTATTAGGGCATCTGCTAATCATTATAAAATATTAAGACAGTGCTTCGACCACCTCAAACTTTTACCAAGTGTCATATCATTGATAGATATAAAAACAACATCAAATTTCATAACATTATTTTCCGTTTAATCATCGACAAAATGTTTACTGTAAAACAAAGGTCAATTGATGAATATAACCCATGCAATTCCACAAGGTTTTTCTTGAAAGACAAAAATCAGACGTTTGGCAATGAAAACTGCGTATAATTATGAATTTCCAAAAGCTAATATGCGGTGAGTTTTACAATTCGCAACGGTAACATGTTTGTTACTCGCCGGGAGAGCTCTCAGTTTTTTGATTGTCTCTCATCAATCATTCTCAGCGCCCAAAATAATTGACACATGGCTAACGGCGGCCGGGAAGATATTGTTTTCACCCTAATAGACTTGTCAGAGCGACCGAGTAGATTAATTACATGTTAAAATATGGCCGCCGGTGAACCAATAGAACCTCGCCAATGAACCGAACTGATAATGCTCTTTGTGTATTGAATTTCTATTGGGTTTTAAAGCATCTTTCGTTTTTTTTTTAATACTGACTCGACAGCGTAACTATAATGCTCCTGAAGTGCCTCGCAATACAAAAAATGTATCCACCTGGGGAAAATTAATATACACCGGGCATAAATAATTGAAGTAATAAAATAATTGAAGTGCGTGGTGGCCTCGTGGTATCGGACCAGACTCGGCTGCCTACATGTTCACGGTGGTCGCGGGTTCAAATCCCAGGGCACACCTCTGACTTTTCAGTGTTATGTGTGTATTGATAGTCAATCACCACACACTTTAACGGTGAAGGAAAACATCGTGAGGAAACCTGCATACCGTAGCGATTTTAAAAAAATTCTACGGTGTGTAAGTCCGCCAACCCGCACTAGGCCAGCGTGGTGGACTATATGGCTTAACCACTCTCAATCGTACTCTCGATTGTAGAGGAGGCCCGTGCCCTGCAGTGGGTCGTATATGGGCTGATACAATACAATACAATAAATAATTGGAATTACTTAACGCACAAAAATCAATATACTGTACAAATGTTTTGTTAGGATCGAGATAAAAGTAATTTGTGGGAAGTAAGTAAAATAGAGGCCTTTTGCATATTGGGATGCGAATGCAAAGATGCGTTGTTAATTGAGTTATTTATAATGGTAAAATATTTTTTCATTAAACGGAAAAAATAAAATAAAGTAAACACACCAAAGGCTTCTATTTAGCGGAAACGTTACATACTATATCTTTTTATGCTTAAGTGTCACCCGGTGTAAATAACCGATGGCTATCAGCTGGTAATCGTAACCTGTTTTGTGTATAATCACAAAATAAGTAATAATCTGAAATGCTAAATGTAAATGTACGTGTTTCCTAAAGCAAATCCTGAGATCGTGTGTGTTCGTGTGATGCGCCCGTGTCGTGGTTTGGGCATGACGGTGACCCCTCACGCGCCACTCTGACACCTGACCGCATTGTTACGGGAATTCTCCGCGAGCCAACGCTCTTCACTTTGTGCTAAGCATACGGGACTCTCGTGCGACAAAAAATGCGCATTTTTGTATGTCGCAGTGATTACTGTGTTTATAATGGTAGGAACAGTGCAGTCCAAATAGTATCCCATCATTGAAACGACTGTGCTTAATCGTATACACAAAATATTCTGAAATGTGACAATTCTGTGTGAGTCTTTATGACTTGTTGTAATGTGTTCAGCAATCACTGCGTTCAGTAAACCTCATCCGAACTAGTACGAATGTTCTCTCGTAGTTATCCGCCTTATCTCTCGTAAGATTACTGCCTGGTCTTTACTATGTGTACGTTGTGTGTATTTATAATGCGTTTGCGATTTCATACCACGACAATTAATCGCACGTGTGCTACACCCGCAATCCTCGTTCGCTTTGAATTATACTCGTGCACCAAACGCCTCTATTTCCTACATGTAACACTCGTCTAATGTGGGTTAAATTGTTACTCTTTAAGTCAGTATAATAGCAACTCATGATATCAACCTATAATAATGTAATATTCATATTATGTATATATTCTTTTTTATTTCTAGTGGTAAAATATTAATTACATCCACCTGAAATGCGACACCATACAAGGCTTAAAAGTTCAGACGCTGTAATTGTCGCAATAGATGGAGCACTGTTTGGAAAGCATATATTTTTTTATGTTTATATAATATATATAGTTTATAAGACAACATTATAGCAGCTAACTTAATTCTTCCTTCAAGTCGCGGCGAGAAGACTCATGATTACACGATGGAAAAATCGCCAGAAAATACTTCTATTACTGTAGATAAACTTACGATTTCTGTCCTTGAAGATGTTGAGTACTGGCAGAATCTGTCGATAGTATGGCACAAGTGCCTCTCCCACTCGATCGCACCCCGTGACCAGCATCTGTATGCATTTGAGAGCATGGCACAGGACTCTGGGACGCTTGGTCGACAAGGCATCTGAAAGGCAATGCAGGTTGAGAATTGTTCTGTAGTGTAACAGCCAACTTCATAGGCAATGTTTACCGCACCTTACTAGATTTATTTCCATAAAACAATATATTTACTTACATTATAATTATTACTAATCATCTCCTAAGTTAATTCTAGGAATATCCTAATGAGATCATAATTAAATACGCTGTTTCTAATATCTAATTCGCGTTTTGCTAGAGCAATAATTAAATTTACTAGACTTAAAGCCTTACAGTGTTTAATAATCACTAATCAGATTTAGAACATTGCGGCATTGTTGACGATCAAAATACTTTCGTGTAACCGGAGACAAGACCTCCCGATTGTTTACGGATCGAGTAAACGTCAAGACGTAATGAAATTCCTTCGTACTTTCGTTTAAAATGGGGTTTCAGATGACTGCTAAAGGCCAAAATATCTCACCATAATAACTTGAATTGAATAATCTTAAATATTTTCTATAAAGTAATTTACGGAGGCCCTATAGTTGTTGATAAGACAATGGTTTCTGCCCGGAGCGCGATTTAATACTCAATGGAGGAAAGCCTGTCAATATCGAGTTTAGGGATTAAACTATAAAATAAATAATTACACCCAACAGTCACATATATAGTCCTAACTCCTCACTAAGATCGTGTCTTGTGTTGTATGTATCAGAAACTACGAGAGACTTTTCGGTCCCACAAACACAAAGACTCGAAAAAATACTTGTGGTTTCCACAAACATTTGTCTCGGTGCGGGGATCGAATCCGCGGCCTCACGTTTCACAGCCGGCGTCCAACTAACTGCGCCACGGAGGCTGTCAAATAAAGATTTTCGACTTGCAATGTGTGAAGTCGCTGACTAGCCCGCCAACAAAAAGTTGCCGATATAGGCCGGTGGGTCGGCGGCTTTATTATGTAAAACTTAAATTAAATTCAATGTTATTTAAAAAGTCTATACAAAATCTCTCACAATATCAAAATACATCATTAGTTCACTAAAATTTTAACAGTTTTAAAAATTTGTAATTTAAAGGTAAAGAAGACTTAAATCATAAACTACGTACTTTTGATAGGAATAATAAGCTGCGGCACGACGGGCAAGACTTTGTATGACCCCTTGGTGACCAAGTCGTTAATACCCCTCTCAACGATGAAATTAAAGGGGTAGTCACCCTCAGAGAGACCGTCGAAAAACATCGGCAGGTAGTGGTGGAAGTCGAGCTTTTCTATCGGCACCTGGGACAAATAATATTATTCCTCATCTTGAAATACAAAACTTCACAAACACTCAGCAGAAAACAAAAATCATTATGAGACGATTCAAAGTCTAAGATTTTTCAAGTAATATTTGAACGCTGTATGATCCATGGTAGATTTGATGTATTTTACATATCTCTGGAACTATAATGGGGATCTCACAAAAATACAGATTTTATCTCAATGCTTTCTTCTCTCTCTCTCTCTCTCTCTCTCTCACTTCAGTCACAGCAAGCCCAGTACTGAGCATAGGCCTCCCCCATAGATCGCTACATAGACCTCTTGGAAGCGGACTGAATCCAGTGACAAAATTTTAGGGGCATCAGCGTGTACAATCAGCTTGAATCTTTGTACACTTTTAATCAGTATGAATTCCTTACCTTCCAAGCGAGCTGTTTCCCAAAATTTGTAAATTCAATGGACACTGGAAACTCGCCCCTCTGATAGCACTTCCGGAACATGGTCGGTTTTGCAGGAAGGGGGTCGGACACGTTGCTTTTCGGTGGCGGTAGCACCTTCGTATTTTTCTGCATTGCTGTAAAAAAGAAGAATAGCTTATTCTATTGAAAAGTGCACTGTCATGAAGGAGGCTCAGCAGTGGGTGGGTACCGGCTAAAAAAGACGAGGGTTTACAAGATGCGATTCTCCACATTATACACTACGAACAATTTATATTGCGTGGTATAATAAAATAAGTTAAAGTAAAGTTTTAATCAAGCTGATAATATCGCTTACCTTGTATGGTGAAAGCGGGAACCACCCGCGGCTTCTTGCCCTTATGTCCATAAGGATAGTTGGGGCTAGGTTTCCTCAAACTACAGCGAAAGTCACGCCCGCAATTCTCAGGCACGCACGGCGGTAACAGCACCATATCGTTGTAAAATCAACACATACTAGTGTCAAGTAAAACAACCAATAATATATATCTAAAATATTTGCACAAATAATAAAATACGAAAGTAAATTTGCTGTACGGGCTTCGGGAGTTGCTTGTTTATTTTGCGTGATCGTTGCCGGGCAACGAGTATCGATACGCCGTCAGCGCCCCACTCGGCAATCGTGGCCGATGAGAGCGACGTGACTGCGTACGGCAGAGTATCGCGCACGCACGCAGCTTTGTCTGCCTACTCGATCCAAAGAGTAGGAGATTATTTTTAAAAACATTCATGCTATTTTTACACCATTTTATTGTCACTTTACAGCAAGAGGAAAATATGGGCGACACCCGTGGCATTTCTTGACCCATCTTTTAGGATATAGGCTTAGGCTACAGAACCTGTATTTGTGTACAGTGAATATTGTCCATATTGTAGCAGGGCGTATAAATTGTTGATGTTTTAATAACGAATTATTTATTACATTCGCTTCGGGTTTGAAAGTGACATTCATAATTTTCTGTAATGTATATTTTTTCTAACGATTTTTTTACCTTTACCACTTACTTCTCTTTGCTGTCCCGTAAAATTGTAGAGGCCAGAAATGTATTCCCGCCTTGAATTAAATTGTAAAAATATGATTCTGAATTGAATTATACATTTCAAATGTATTTTAGAGAAGTTTAATAATACATGATATTACCTAAAAATAATTTTAAATGCACCAAAAAACCGTCGCGATTTCCCGGCTGTATATTCCGAACGCGTGAGACTCTACCCACGTAGTAGAAATTATATAATCGTTCGGTATTTTATTGCGTTTTAATATGAGGTATGCCTACAATGTCTGCCTCTTGACAGAAATGTGTGTGATGATGGATAGCTCTCCGTTATAGAAGCATGTTTGTGATCTTCGATTGTTTGTTATTGCTAGTTTAAGAGGATTTTTAATTTCGATGTGCTGGTTCAATAAATATTAAAGACGTTTGATGGGAGGAAAACATTTAAAGAATATTTTCACAGGCTGTTTCTGCTATTGCAAGTAGAATGGTAATGAATTTTATTGGATCTGATTATTGGGAAATGTATTGTATTAAATTGTAATGTTTACGGATGATTAATGTAGTATACTGCCTCGGTGGCGTTGATGTAATACGGTATGATTGTAAAGCTGAGGTTTCGGGTTCGAATCCCGGGTCGGGCAAAGTGATATTGGATATTTCTATTCATTATCAGCCCGTAGCCAGCCCCCTATCACATCGTGGGACGGCACATACAATGCGAAATGTGGGTGTTCTGGTAGCACCTCTGCCTACCCTTTCTGGGAAAAAGGCGTGAGTTTATGTATGTATGTATATAATGTAGTATATCTTTATCCTTTTTTCTGCTCCCCTTTATCCCACTTTTCTTTGGAAATTGGCTTTTAATACTGTTGCATGATTTTAATTATAGTTTTACCAGGGGCAGCGATGTTTCCGTCACCATTAATGTAAGCAATAATAAACTATGAGAAGTTACTTTAATGAATAAAGTTAACAACCTACTTAACAGATCTACTTTTAAGTTAATATAAAAATATATTATTATATCAACACATAACTGACCATTACTGAGCTCGGGACTATTTAATAATCCCGAGTTTTATTGGTAAATCTTAACCCGTAGTCCATCACACGAGACTATATCAAGTTGAGTGAATTCATACAAAAAAATATTTCGGTGCGGGGATCGAACCTGCGGCCTTTCATTTCCCAGCTGGCGTCCAACCAACTGCGCCACGGAGTTATTTTGTTAGTTAGAATTACACGCCACGTCACACCCGTACGGTTTTTGCGCTGAATGGGGAAGGATATATGCGAAGTGCGCTACAAGTGTGATGCGTTTTGAACAGGAGTAATGCACATAGCGTGGGAATGAGCAGGAATGGTGAAATTGTTGTACCTATTCAGCCAAGAGCTATTATCTGAGATAAAAATGTTTCGAAACGGCGATGAATAACAACTGGCTTGCAACTAAATTGAGTATAGTGTTTGTTAAGGGCAAGAGGTTGTTGCAAAATCAGGTTCAATAGCCTTTTATTCATTAAACTGACATAATTTAGAACTAAATAAATGGACCTTTGATTCTCCTTTCTACGTTATAAATAATAACTAAACATGTTGGCTAAAAAATGCTTTTTTATCCATGTTTCGATATCATCAATTACCAAATAAACGAAGTCAACTTTTGGATTAACTGTTCCCAGCTACTTTCTTTTAGCGTTTTTATTGGAAGGTATAATTGGAACCTGCGCACAGTCGGCTGCGGAAGTCTGATATGATAAAGCTAGTTATAGATGGAAGACATTTCTTATTTGCGAGTAACGTCAGATCTCATGTCTTTACCTTTTCACGTTTATTTCCATATCATTAATTCAGTTTTAAGGTATACAATTAAGTAACTTAAAAAGGTAATTTATTTTTATAAAAGACATCACACAAAGATTGAGGATAGTTTGCCAAAGAATTTAAATGTAAATTTGGCTCTCGCCTGCTAGTAATTTTTTTACGTGGAAATGAGTCTTTATGGTAAAATAATAATCCTACGATGCAGTATTTAAACGATATTAAAATGAATTGTCTTTATTGCAATTTGTGTAAGGCATGTTTAGTAAATACAGGATTCTTCCAATTTACGCGCACATTGTACCACAATCATTACCGGAAACGGACAAACATAATTTGATTGAAACATGTCTATTATTATATTTGGTTGAGGTGGCGTGTTGTTTCATCGAAGAAGTTAACATTTTACATGCGTAGATAAATACTAATACGCTTTATCGGTTAAGTCGCTACATTATTTTGTTAGGTTCTACTTAGGATTTTTGAGAAATTGTTTTTTTTATTTCGAAGACAATGTTAGGAAACTTTATACTTATATTTTACGAATAACACACTATTGTCATTCTCATTCGTTATCAGATTTCTTTATTTTAAACAATATGGCGCTAGTCAGCACACTCCTACTAAATATCAGGTACTTTTTTATTCCAAATCACTAAAATATCCAACAACAATTTATACCATAGCAAACAAAGACCTCTATGAAAATTTTCCTCGACCTGTTGGGAGGAGCCTGAATTCAGTGAAGTCCATTTATTCAACCTAAATCTAAAGCAATTGTGTCGCTTACGGCTGTTTTACGGACGCGTGTGTCCCCGCGGGCCAGAGATATCGCGCCAAATTGAATGTCGCTCGTAGGGGAACGTTCGATATTTAAAATTTAATATTGCATCAGCTGCCAGCATTATGAAAATTTTTATATTATCGCTTATCCGACCTGGTTGAGGTTACGTTTAATGGCACATGAAGTGCTCATATTAAGTTACTTCGGGATTTGGTCGATTTATTGGTTTATATGTGTCACGTTTACAACCTTTTTTATATTTTATAATATCGTGGTCCTTAATAGCGATTTGTATTAATTTGTATGGAATGGAAAATTCGCCATCCCGCTCTAGGCCAGTGTGGTAGACTATAATGTGGCCTAACCCCTTTCAACTGCACTCTCGCTTGTAGATGCGGCCCAAGTCCTGCAGTGGGACAGATATGGACTGATATAGATCGTAGTCTAGTTTTGCCTAATAATTTTCGATGATAGTTTATGTTAAATTAATACATCTATGCATCCAGTAATATTTTTTAAATACATAAGCATATTCTGCAACAATAAAAAGAAAACCGTATACATATTTTAAATCTTTATTTAATCGAATTAGTTTATACCGATGGTGTTCAAGAATAAACCAAGAAAATGGTTTCTTGGATTTACGCGGATTACACATTGAAATACAACTAATTCTTACGGATTTAACCGCAAATTTAATTTAATTTTTACATTTTTTAATTTCCCGACGTTTCGATCACTTTACAGTTTTCGTGGACACGGGGCAGAGTCCCGTTAAAAAATGTAAAAATTAAATTAAATTCGCGATAAAATCCGTAAGAATTCGTTTTATTTCAAACCAAGAAAACCTAGTCACTCCGCGACAGTGGACGCGAAATGAAAAGAATCAAACGAATGCGTGGAATAATGATAAGTCCCACCTAAACCACGTTGGGGACTCAAAAACATAAATAAAAACGAAAACTCAATAAAGCGAGTCCGGTGTGAAATTGCAGTTTCATGCGTGATTCAGCGAAGTGGTGAGCTTGAAAGAAAAAACCGCTGCCGTTCGACAAAAACTGATGATTTTTTTGCAACCACCACCTATCCGTCGTCCATGTGGTTGGGCGTGATCAGAATTGACTTGTAAATTGGTGTTTGAATCTTTGTTAAACAAGAGGTATCGTTGGACTCGAGCTGTTTAAAGCGAATAGGATTCAAAATGTAAAGGAAAATATTCTGAGCATCTGCATGTGTAAGAATTGTCCATAAGGGTTTTGAAGGCATGAAAATCTTATTATAATATTTTACGCCCTGATCCCCAAAGGACATAGGTATACCACCTGTGCATACCTCAGACTGATCTAATTTTCATTACGACATGTGATAAAGAACAGGAATGTTGCCACCTGATTCCAGTCAAAGGGAATTAATTTGTTATTTTTTAAACGGAAAAACCTATTCAGTTCAAGTTGCTCAACCTGAGATTCGTATCTTAGTCTGAGGACTTAGTTCATGGTTCATAGTTCATAGACATGGTTCACGGTTCATGCTGGCCCTAGACCAACGACTTAGTCGCCCTTTTTTCTTTTTATTCCCTACCTCAATTATAATGTGTGAAGATGTTAGGTGTAAGCGTAGCTTTATCTCTTAAAACTTGAATTATGTTTAAAAGTATAATTTTTACGTCATCGTGGTCATCTTGAAGACATAAAACTTGTTTTAACATATTAAACAGATTTATTTGGATCGAATTCCAAAAAGAGTAATGTATTAGTATCTCTCTGAGGTGCTTAAGGAGGTCGTTAAGTTATCTCAATGGTCGCTAGCCAACCTCCACTCCGTTCTATTGGTCATCTCGTATTATTTTGTGAATTTTTAATATTGCTATGGCAAATTGATCTGATTATATTTTTAAAATAAAGTTTAGAAAACATTGCCGGCAATATTTTTAGAATCTATTTTAAATAGAAAGAGCATTTATTTCTATCTCCGTTATTTTTTTACATATAAATATTGGTTTGTTTTCACTTTATGTCATTTGGCACGGGAAATTTATGACGCAACTTTATTAAACACTGAAAACCCTATTAACATACGTAATTGAATGATTTAGAAACTTAAAACAAAACGTAAATAAGTTCATTAAAATGTTCGAAGTTGCAATTTTTTATTGACTGGTTTTAAGCCATTATAATAATATAACAGATTATATCTCAATAGAGCATCGTGATTGATGGATTAGAATACTGGTTCCATATTCAAAAATCAATCCCTCTCAATCGTACTGTCGGTTAAAGAGTAGTCTCGTGCTTTGATGTGGGCGAATATGGGCTGATACAATTCAGTTTCAAGAACCATGCTTAATACCACCGAAATAGTTGGACGAACAGACCTGCACTAGTATAGCTGTTAAGTGCGCAGTTAAATCTGCACCATCGGCCAGTGGGCACGGATTTACGACCGGCTAAGTACCCCGCCGGACTCACGTACATCGCATAAAACAGATTCACGTATTGAACGCCTGTAAAACTCTGATATTATGGATAGCCACGGGTTTTGATAAATTCTTTAGAAGTGTGGCCACGACGTACTTAATCAGGGCGTTATTTTTCTTTAATTAGATTTTTTACTTTTTACCATCAGTCAGAGACATAATATGACACATTTTTATTCTTTGGGTCCGGCAAACGAGCAAACAAGTCACCTAATGATAAGTGACCACTGCCGCCCATGAACATCTACAACGCTTTTACCATGGATGTGCCGCCAGCCCATAAAATCGGGAGGGAAGCGGGAAAGAAGAAGAATGGAAAGAGAAAAGGGGTATTGGGCAACCGGCATGTCCACGGTGGTCGCAGGCTCAAATCCCTGAGCACACTCCTGACTTTTCGGAATCATGTGTGTATTGATATTCAATCGCCACGCACTACAACGGTGAAGGAAGGCACTGTGAGGAAATCTGCATACTATAGCGATTTGGAAGAATTAATATTATATGTAAAGTCCACCAATCACCTCTAAGCCAGTGTGGTGGACTATAATATGGCCTAACGTACTCTCGATTATAGAGGAGGCTCGTGTCATGCAGTGGAACGCCTATGAGCTGATACATGCAATACTTAATTACCTAAAATTGTTAGACTCTTTCGCATAATTCAAACACAGAGAAATTAAGTCATAATTATGAACAATAAAAAAACGTATACATGATTATTTTATTTTATTTTTCTAAATGTGTGACGGGACGAAAATATGACTTTAAATTAATTAAGTATATATTCTTGAGTAATATAAAATAGAACTAATGGATAGTAAGCTGGACTGACCTGCTTGCTCGTTTGCCAGACTTATGCTATAAAAAGAAACATGTTGGCAGTCGTGTCTGGTCCGTTGACCAACAAGCCGCCACGCATTCGTCAGGGTCCTTATCTAAGACTATTTTTTTTAATTGCATAGGTCTGCCAAACGAGCAAACAGGTTACCTGATGGCAAGTGCTCATTCCCGCCCATGAACATCCACAACCCTGGATCACGGATGTGTTACCAGCCCAATTGGGAGGGGAGCGGGAGGGGAAAAGGATGGTGAGAGGAAAGGTGTATTGGGCATCCGGCAATCTCACTCACCGAATGAAACGCTACAGCTAAGCTGTCGCTTCACGTCCTGTGAGACAGTGGTACCACTGGATGAGCCTGCCCATTCATGCTGAATCGTGACTGACACGAGCGTGGCTCTACCACTTCCAAAATAAACCATCATTCATATTTTTATTCACCGTCGTAGTTTACGTTTTCATCCGAAACTAAGTGACAAGTCTTGTGTCGTTGGTATCAGGAACTACGAGAAACTTTTCGGTCTCACAAACACCCAGACTCAAAACAAATACTTGTGGTTCACACAAACATTTGTTTCGATTCGACCCGCGGCCTCTCATTTCACTGCCGGCGTCCAACCAACTGCGCCGCGGAGGCTGTATCTGCAAATAATGTACGACTCTCCAGTTATCTTAAGCATAGGAAGACGCCAATGTTCAGCTTCCTGTCAGTGATTACATGCTAATGTAACGTTTCATTTATATATAAAAATATATGCATATTTTCTGCAGCTAAAAATAGGCAATCATAAAATATGTAATCTTCTGAACGTGTAACAAGGAATTCTTAATTACTTCAGAAACTAATATTTACAACAGCATATTAAATTACTTAGAAAATGTGCACGTGCAATATCTCTCGTCGTCATTTAAGGTCTGTTAATAATGAATTGTTCATCACATAACAATAAGGTATAATATATAATAACAATATCAGTTCCAAGGACTTTAACTTTACGCCGGTGTTTCCAAGACGACTCGTAGCTCGCAGAGAGGGGACTAATAAGCCAGTAACAAATGACTCGCCGCTTCTGCAAAATATTATTTTGTATGTGAATTGTCATAATTATTACACTTCCACGGCGGGAATTATTATTCTGTTATGAAGGCGTCGTGGCGACGTTGGAAAATACCAGATTAAATTTAATTGAATTGGATCGCTTATACTTTTGACGTCTCAAGTTGGATTTTTTGTCTGGACTCAATTTATTCAGTACAAAGTAATACTACAAAAAGGTTTTAGGTAATCCTGACCGCTGTTTTATATTTTTTGTTTTTAATTTAGAATATGCGTCGTTTTTATTTCTAATATTAACTTGATCTATTGAAAATTGAATTTATGTTCTGTAAAGATATAACTGTATTCGTTGATATTAACAAATCCGCAACTAGCGCGATGACAGGTCGCAGGCCGCTCTTTGAACTCTATGCAATATCATAGAAAACTAAAGGCATGTTACCAAAATCATGCATCAGGCACGTATTCACGGCTATAGGAAAAGAACGATGTCGTCATCAGCTGTTTATAAACATTTTTTTTCTTTGTTTCAGGTAAGCTGATATATACATGGGCATCATTTCTCCACATCTGTATAGTGACAAGAAATATTTGATAATCTCTTAATAAGTTGTTTTATGCCATAAAACATTATACATTATGACTCAACCACAATCTCAACTGAATAATGTAATATGACCTATTTTTTTCACTTCTTAATTTAAAAGTATTGCAAACACCGCCTATCATTAAAGGCTGCATCCTAATTCCCTACAGGCTCCTTCCCAGTAACAGAATTAGGGATACACGCCGATCTGACGTGACGGGAGCGAAATCCTCTCTCATCCTGAATGATGGATAGTGCCAACTGTATCGGTGCATCCCAAAGCTATTCGGTACAGGTGTACTTAAATGCGGCGAAGTTGGTTCAAACCGGTTTGAACCGGATTACGCTGTTGCAAGCGGTTTTGACAGTATTTATTGGTGGATTAAAAAGTAAATTATTAAGTGGAAGGAGGTGAGTAATTACTTTTCATCAATTGTTTCAATGTCATTGAAGTCTGATTAGAGTCATTTTTCAACTAAGTTTTATATCAACCAAACAATATTTACTTCTCGCGCTCTTTTCTCTCCATTTGCCGTCAACTTTCAGAGGCCGGCAAAGTACCTAACGTTGATTTTAAACCGTTGAGGAGTTTTATCGGCCGAGATGATAACGGTAAAGGAATTATTTCGGCTGTGATTGTCTATATATTAATGTGAGAGTTTTGATTAACGTTTTCAGTTTATTTTAAATAATTGCATGCATCTAATTATACAGCAGCATCATGCAGCTAACTAGCAATCGGCTCACTTATTTTAAATTATTATTGTGGCACATTACATTGTAATACTTGTATTGTACAAATATCGCCAGCATCGCCAAAGAGGATGGAAAAGAAAAGGAGAAAGAAGAAACAGTAATGCCGTCCCTTTACTTTTTTTTCAATACAGTATCACCTTGTCGATTTTTTTTTACACTGGCACGGCATAATGACTGCACTGCAGCTGATGGTAAGCGCAAATGCCGTCCACACAGAGTATCGAATGGCATCAGACGGCGGTCCCATGCCATTCGACACAATTATGCCGGCTTGCTGAGATGCTTCAAATTCGATCCTACCATTCTATAATAATTGAACATAAATATGGAACGTCTATACCGATTCTATGATGCACTAAATTATAATCGAGTGCCCACTCACATGAACACGTTCTTCGATAAAATGATTGTAAAAACCAATGAAAAACGATAAATGGTTTTCGCTGCATCCATTAAAGAGATGAAAGTATGAATTCCAGGATTATCCAACTAATGCAATTGGAGCTTATGCCGTGGCCTAGGGATAGGAAGTAGCGGGTAGCAAAAGTATATAAAAAATATGACGCAACGTAAACCTACTTTTAATATATATTTTTTTATATGCATGTTTGATGTAATGTACAGTAGACAATGTTTAGCATTATATATTATTACAAACTAGGACTTTTTGTATGATTTTTCTGTTGACTATATAGAAATTTGATTTATATTATTGGTTGGCTCATTTGCCTAGTAGTCAATTGTATATGCTGTGGGCTAAATCCTGGAGTCGACTCCCAGTATTAACAATTTACATTGTGTGAGTTTTTTGATTTGAGTTATCTTAAATGAATTTTGGGACTTGAATTTGTATCCGTAATGGCGATAGGCGGTTCAAATCTTGTTTTTGAGATTTGGGTTTTTAGGCTTGGAGATAATTTGTTGGTGTCAAACTAGCCGACCATTAAGGGTACAGGTATGTGTATCTTTGTGTGCAAAAAAAATTGCCCACAAGATTTTCAAAATGCCATCCCTCCATCACCCACTCATTTCCCTATTATATTTATAAATACAACTTGTGTGATTTCTAGGTATTGTAGATATTTATAGGACCCATAATATATCTATATTAGGACCGCCACTTGCTCATTTGCGGTTTAGAATTATAAAAGAGACGCTAAATAACTTCTATACGCCCTTATCACAGTTACACAGTGGCAACGCTGTATATTAATAATTAGACAAGATACACTTTGAGACTAGGGATGGGCATTAAATACGGTAGCAGTTAATATTCAGGTATTAAGTAAATTCGTATCACTAAAGGAAAAATATTCTCGATCATTCCATATGTGATTGCTCCTCAGGATTCACAGTCCATGATACTATCAACAATTCAATAAGGCGACATTATAAACTCACCCATTCGTAGCTACAAATAAAGGTCAAAATCTTTAACCAAAGTATGAAAAATAATCATGAAAACGCTCAGCAACTCGTGATTATTAATGAAATCGCTACAAGCTCGAGGATTTAGCCACCTTGAAAACTTTAGTCGTATGTTCTCTTGAGTTGTAAAAGTGACTCGGTAATTTATTGGCTGTGAAGGAACTTGCCCCGATGGGTTCAGAGTTGGCTACCAATCTACCTGCCGCCTGCCACCCGGCTTACGCGCCCACGTTAATGACGCTCCACTGAGACAAGTTTAAGTTTTTAACTCGCGAATATGGAGGATTCACTAGGGTTAAGATAATTTCTAACTTGCTTTCGGATACTGTGTTATGTGATTGTTTCATAAATATGTCATCATAATATTATTCTGTGTTTATTTTCTTAGTATTCTAGAGACTGACTGCGTCGGTGGCGTACAACACCACGGTACGGTTACAAAGCCGAGGTCTCGGGTTCGAATCCCGGGTGGGACAAAGTGATATTAGATTTTTCTATTAATTATCAGCTCGGAGTCAGGAATTTGTGCCAGGTATGGCGATACGCTGTCCCCTATCACATTGTGGAACGATACACACAAGGCGAAACGTGGGTTCCTTGGTTGGTACCTTCCGGGAAAAAGGTGTGCGCTGTGAATTATAGTATTCCGGGTTCGTTTCCATCTCGGTAGATTTGCGTTAATCGTTTAATTCGGCACAGAACTTTGTTTATATTAGCGGAAGACAGGGTTACTGCCTACTATGCACGCGATGATAAACCTAGTGCAGTGCCGGCGACATGTAGGTAGTTTTTACCTGTGTGACGAAATTATTCTAAACCAGATTTACGTAAGAGGACACTAATAGAATCACTCGTCCCTATGAGGGATTTCGCACCAATATATGCAGTCGCAGCATTACATTGCATTACTGTCCTCTTGTCAATATATGCCCTAATCAGAATAAATACACCCAATAGTCACATACATACATGACCACACACTAAGATCGAATCTTGTGTCGTAGGCGTGAGAAACTACTGGAGACTTATTGAGCTCACACATCCAACCCGATACAAATACCTGTGAATCACACAATCACTTGTTTCGATGCGGGGATCGAACCCGTGGCCTCTCGTTTCAGAGCCGGCGTCTAACCAACTGCGCCTTGGAGGACATTAATATGTACACCGTTTAGTCTTTCACTTAAAATTTAATCGGATAACTGAGAAAATCGGGCATGAAATAATTATAAGAAAATACGATGTTGCTTCAGAAGCGTCATGGTAGACTCGAAACCTTAGATAAATAGTCAAAAAGTAGTCCAGTGCTGAACAATGTAAATACAGATCACAAAATATACATATTTATCACTTTTTTTTTCTTCTGCCACGGCATAATGACTGCACTGCACCTGATGGTAAGCGCAAATGCCGTCCAGACAGCCTATCGAATGGCTTCAGACGGCGGCTTCATGCCATTCGATACAATTATGCCGGCCTGCTAACAGTGAAAGAAAATATAGTGGTTTCATACTTAAAAATGCTAACATTTATTTGGAATGATACACCCAGCTGACCCAAGGTTACAAACTAGTGAATCAAACATCTTCAATATAGGTTGAAGTAAAACAGCGCTCATACGGAAGAGCATTTATCGAATGTTTCGTAAAACCATACCATAAAATAGAAACTCGGAAGATATGAATTTAATCAAAAGGAACTTAAAAATCCATATCAATAAAATATGTTTTTATGACGTTAATGAATTCACGGACCCTTAAACTTAAGAACTTAGTTTATATAAGTTATTTGAAAAGTTATTTTTTTTTACACTTTATAGAAGTGAAATGTAGAGGATTAATATGTTATTTGTAATATCTTCTGTAAAACACCCACACTTACAAATACATTATTTTGATTTTTACAATGTTGAATTATCCCATAAAACGCCACGGTGAACAAAAATCTAACGTATGGAACTCATAATGAGAATCATCTCAATTGTAAAGAAGTATAAGATTAATAGCAGGACTCATATTACCTCCTTTGTGAACTTATTTAAGCCTGAAGCTTATTGGTAGACGAAAGATGCCCCATAAGTTTTTAATTTTATATTCTGCGGTACATATTTAAGCATCATCTGCGTTCAGGTACAGTTTGTGATAGTTATTTTGTTCCCTATTCATGTATAAGGCTTAAGGACTCTAGGATTTAGTCTCTACGAAGAAAGTGAGGTTAACATAGTGGATTTTAAATTTGCCAGCATTTTCTATTAGGCACTTGACAGTTTTCGAGGCGCGAGTCGTTAAAAAACCAGATGTGATAAGTTATATTGTAGGTTAAACCCCCACATTTGGTCCTAGTCTTGTTCGGTTTCCGTCCCTATCAGTCCTACTGTAGAGCTCTGGCCCCCTCTACAATCGAGAGTACGATTGAGAAGGATTAGGCCATAAAGTCCACCCATCTGGTCTAGTGCGGGTTGGTGGATTTTACATGCCATGAAAATTCTTTCAAATTGCTATGGTATGCACTGCATACTATGTAGGTTACCTCACGATGTGTTCACCGTTGTAGTGCGTGGTGTTTGAGGCTCAAGCTAGGCTCAAGCCCTAGGTTGTAATAATTGATGATTAAGGGAGGATAGTTGTTAGAGCTAAAATTAACACTGAATATTTCGATATGATCAATGGTGGTACCACTGCGGCACGTAACATCTACACGAAGTACATTTTTTTGTCTCTCATTACGTCAGGGAGCTACGTCAGCCTAATACTCAAACGGCTTACGCATTATATGTTCCACCCTAAAGGGCGGAAAAAATAGTATTAAAACTTATTTTATTTATTAATTGTACACAGAAATGTAACAACATACAGAAATAGAAAAAAAAAAGGTATAAATGGCGATCTTATCGCATAAAGTAATGTCTTACAGACAACCATAATATGGATTTAAAAGATAACGCATTAAGGTAAAATGAACCATATGATATAATAAGTATAGGTGTCTAATTCGCAGTGGTTTTCACTGTAGCAGCTGTTTGAATATAACAGAAAATTGAATTTGAAATCATGACAACCTACAAAATATGTATTCAGAATCGCCAATCTTTTATCAATGCCAAGGAAACAACTAATGTTGATTACCCGCATGTGAGCAAACAAGCGATTTCCTAAAGGAAGTCCTAACTTCCTGCACATCGTGCCTTTTGCATTATTAAATACTAGCGACCTTTCCCAGCTTCGCCTGGGTGCAAATGTTTTTTGATCCCACCCTACACCAGGTATGTGTTATTTTCGTACAAACTGTATATGTATTATACGTATAAACCTTCCTCTCGAATCAATCCATCTATTAAAAACCGCATCAAAATCCGTTGCGCAGTTTTAAAGATCTAAGCGTATATAGGGACAGACAGACAGCGGGAAGCAACATTGTTTTATATTATGTAATGATATTTAAGGAAATCATGTTGTATAACTCGATCCATTTGAGGAGTTTGATCGAATGTCGACCTTCTGATAAAATTTATATCTTTATCTATTTTTTATACTGGCACGAAAATGTGATAAAAATGCAGCTGAAGTCAAGTCCAATGCAATTAAAATAGAGTATATTATCAATAAGTCACCGTCCCTCGCCGGTCGACACAGTTATGGCGGCCAGAAATGTTTTCGATCACCGTGTTCGGTAATTGCTAAGCGGGCGCATACCAATATCCTTCCCTTCCTCAATTATGTTAAATCAAAAGATTTTTCAAATTGAATTGCACAATATTATGTTGTTGAAAGATGACCGCTAATATCTGTAACAAACCTAGTTTTAAGTATTTAAATAGATGAAAAATAAGGCATTAGGGCATTTGTAAATTCTCTACTTAGCAGCTCTGGTTTGAAACTAGAAGTTTTAAGCAGAAAATGCATTTGGCCAAAACATCCTTAAAGTTTTACTCATAAGGGTGTCATTTCAAAAAACAAATTCGCAGTTATAATGTTAGTTTGTCATTTGGTCAACACACTGAATGTCCCCAGCGATGCAAAGTTTTCTCGATAACGACGAATATCCAGACATGTATATACATAAAAATGTAACTTCCAACTTCTGACCATTTAAACTATTAGCCCATAACTTTCTTACTTCCAACAACAAGTGTTCACGTACGTTGCTGCTTAAAACTGCAGTAGCGTGCTAAAATCTTATACACTGGCGGCAATGTATAGTGCACAGGTTTTAATGTTCGATAAAACGGTTGACGAACCAAGTTTTCAGTGCCCCGTACCAACTATTACTTTATTCACTTCGTGTTGATGAAATTGCTTGTCTAGGGAACATGATTATGTTACGACTTTTAAATTTATAACGGCTATTACTTTTATGTCTAAGGTTATATTGATTTCAAAATCACAGTTTAATATCAAGCGTATCGCGCTATAAATTATACATTCGAACTAAGAGTTTTCTATAATGCGTGATGCCTAAAAATTTAAACCATTAAATGGTATCTCAAAAAGTATAAAAAACATCATTTTCATACGTTATAATATAATTTACTAACTAGACCAAACAATAACTATGTTACTTGAAATAATTCCAGGAACTTTCAAATGGTGACGACAACCCTTTTACTTGACTCATAGATTTGTTTATTCTACTAAGTTTTAGAACCCAAAGGTACAAGCATAAATAAATGAAAAAATATGAAGGATTCGACGAATTTTCGTTTCGCTTAATTTATCCTAAAGTTGTTTCGTCTAGGTATATACGACGAGTATATAATTATCTGTAGGCTGATAGGCATCAGCTGATTTACAGTTACATTTTTTGAATATCAGCTAAATACCCTATAGATTATACTAGTTCATTTTGTATTGTATTGTATGTAAATTAAAACAATTATCGTAATATTTAGAACAAAATTCAACTGTTTGATAAAGAAAAGGCGAAAGGACAACCTGACCTTAAATATTTGCCCCCATGTTCATTCTATTTGAAGGGTATACATCATTGTCCATAACAGTGAGAGTCCGCCGTAGAAACAAAACTTTATCGCCACATGCTCTTAGCTCTAAGCACTCTACCACTCGGCTCTATTGCTCTACAACGTGCAGGTAGAGTTTTCGGTATTTCCCTTTCATCGCTATATTGACTTGAACTTTCTGTAAATGTTTTTATTGTATACGTGTTGTTACATTTGCGAATTTTTATTGATATGCACTATGCGAATAAATAAAATTTACATCAACGTATTTCAATTAGTTTAGTGAAATAATTGTTTACTCTATCAGCTGTCTCTTTCTCTTTTCAATCACAGGAAGTCCTCTAAACAGAGTTCTCCCCTTTAAATATTTATACAAGGAAGCGTAGGAAAAAATAACACTACAAAAATTATATTTATAAATAATCATAATAAAAAATAACTTTAAAATCTCATTACAGCAGTATTGATATATTTAATGATAATAAATGTCAGTTGGAATTTAAAAAATGTCATGAATCTTAGTGAAAATAATAAATACTCGTAACAATAAACAAAGTAATAGTCAATACTCGCGAGCAATAAAAGATGTATCGGACATTATTATTGAGCTAAGATGCCTCCAAGCGTTGCTGAAGAAAATATCTTTAGGGTTTATTTTAGAAAAGGACCACTCCTTTGAGGTGCGAATTCATAGTAAAATGTCGTAGCTAATAATTTTAATATCATTCTAACAATAGCGATGATAGTTGAATGTATAGATATTTATCACTTTCTCACACAAAGTTATCAAAATTTCTTTATTGTATATATATTTGGTCGGCATGAATATGATTGCGTTTCCGAATTCCAAGTGGTAACAAGCTCAAGTGGCTATACGGCTTTTGCCAGAATATACATATTATTAACTCTCATAATTACTCATATTTTTAATTCTCTCTCCCATGTATCTCAATAGTGGAGTGGAGTTTCTTCATGATACGCATTCAAGATCTCTGAGATGAACGGCGAATTTTACACTCAAAATCCCAATACGTTTTATGACGCATCTTTTACTGTAAAAGCTGCTAGGCTGTAGAATTATTTACCAGAGACAATGAGGCTGGCAAATTTTCAGCCCAAATTGAAAAGAACCGTCAAAAGGCATTAATGTTTTACAAGCTGACTGAAGATATGACATTTATCATTTAATTTATTATTTTGTTATAATATTTATTGTGTCGGCGACACTGGGGACAGTGGCGCAGTTGTGCTACGGTACGAATATAAAGCTGACTTTTCGGGTTCGAATCCCGAGTCGGACAAAGTGATATTGGATTTCTCTATTCATCATTAATGCCTGGGGTCATGAATTTGTGTCCGATATGGCGATAGGCTCGCCCTCTGTCACACAATGGTGTGACAGAGGGCGAGCCTATCGCCATATCTGTCCATACAATGGTACGGAACACACAAGGCATAACATGGATGTCCTATATATCACCTCTGCCAGACTTTATAAGCGACATAATAAAAGACGTATTCAATTGCATTAAATTATTTTTATCGTATGCATCGAATTAATATTTGATACCTACGCGATTCAAATTAATATTTCAAAAGTTAGCGTAAAACAAAATCTTCTGCGCGAATAAATAAATATGATAGCCGTCGGCCACGATGACGTATTTAGATTGTGGAGGCTGTAATAATTCGGCGAGAGAGAGGATTAGGTATACGTAGATTAGATTTGTGTTAAACATGAAGTACGGGAAAGAGCGGAGAGAATAAGGAAAAGAGCTAAGACATTTTGCTGGTCACCGAAACCGAATCGACACTACAGCTAATAAGATGTGTTGTCGACTGTTAATTAACAATTCTGCAATGAGCACACCTAGGCTATTTCAAAATTCCCTTGGGAAATTGGAAAAACATAGCTCTGTCTGCCGGTCTTATTCCGATAAGGGTGATAAAATAAAGCGTCGGCTTACACAGACGAAGTCTTTTAAAGAAGACGTTGAACCCTATGAAAATTTAGCATCGAAATATACGAATTCCATAACAATGAATTTTCACAATAACAAAAAATATATAAGGTATGATATTTAAAATTATACACAATTAAAAATATATTTATACGAACAGTGATGTCTAAGCTAGTATGTCCACGGGCTCCATTAAAATCCAAACGTGTTTAAACATTTATATTGCAAAAGTAATACATTTTAAACTTCAAATACTATACGACTGAATTTATATTGCAAAACTTTCCTAGAAAGCCTAATAGGAAACAGAGGAGGCGACGTCATGGCAACCGGCGAGTTTATGCGCAGACGCGCGAATTACAAGCTCCGCCTACTTTGAAGCCTGTTGCTAGAGCTCTCTCCACACGCCAGTCATAGTTCGGACACCACGCATTGATATCGGAATAATATGATTTAAAGAATCAAGCAGTGCGATTGACTTTATGGACGGTAAAGGTGATTTTGACGGCTACTTTGCCATTTCACTGCAGCGCACGTGGCGGCGTGACTTCATCCCGGTCGTGATCGTTCATGAAGACTTGCTGTATCAGGTACAGTCTCATTAAATATTAAAAATACTGACCAAGAAAAAAATGTTTAAGAAAAAAAAAATTAAGTATCAAAAAATCTACCAAAACAAGTAACAATAATTATTTGCCGCCGGCAAAGTTTTGCGACCTCAAACTTATTCGTATTCCTATATATTGCAGAAACTGAAACTGTAAACATTTTTTTCTTATAAAAAGTTGGTGAAATGTATGAAACACAAACTTGTTAACTGCATTTCAAAGTACCGGAACCACTTAAACTCTAACGAACGGTTAGTTACAATTTCCGCCGCTGTGTGGCGCTTTGCTTTGAGTTGTGCTCCATAAATCTTACGGAGGCATGATCGCCGCACCGTCGGACGCAAGGATGTTGAAAACCATGCAAAATCGATCGTCAGAAGTTTTTAGCTGTTTGTCTTACGGCAGTTTAATACTAAACCTGATATTACAAGCCGCTTAATATTGTGAGTAATTTGATCCACGCGGACCGCTGGCATTTCAAAGCAATGATGCAAGTTACGGACAAATATACATGAGTCGAAGTTGAATTCATCTCAGTAACGGAAGAGACCCGTGCTTTATTGCTAATGTCTATAGATAAATTTGTTAAGTTTGGAACCCCGACATTCTGAATCAGGTTTCCAGTGGACATTTTTAATATTTCTGTTTGAAAAATCACCTATGAGATGCAATTTATGATTGAGTGGCGGTAACCTCGCCCTTATCACAAAGTGAGATGGAAATACGCTTCACCAGCTCTATATATTTTTTAAAAGAGAGAAACATGGGTTCACACATACTTTATGTACATTGAATGTCAAAATATTGTGTTTGGCTTTGTATTTTTTTCTATAACCGACGGAAAAATCATACTAAAATGTTTCGCGATATTATCACAATAATTTTTGTTCGTAATAAAAGATGCGCTGAGTATATACTTTCCCAATTGGCTAATATACCAGTATAATTGCCGTCGGCTTCATAATGTTATGTTTATTTATTTATTAGGTTTACCAACAATGCTACTTGTTATACATATTTATCGTACAGTATTCATGCTGAAATCTGATGTCTGATTGATTATACCTTATATCTACCGGTACTTGGATTATTGATGTTACTAAATAGTCTGATGCAAAAAAATACAAACGTATTAGAATATGTAGGCAGAAATTAGAAATCAATTAATAGGGTACTGATACCTTACTTATACTAAGTGTCCTTCAATGAATGAATGAAAAAAAAAACACTTTGAAAATCGAATTTTAATTAAACCTTAAAATACCAATTCGCAAAATCCACAATATTTTTCATCCATCCATCCATCAGCCAAAGGAAGTCCACTGCTGAACATAGGCCTCTCCTAATTATTTCGACAGTGACCTGTTGGAGGCAGCCTGCATCCAGCGACGTCCCGCGACCTTTACTAGGTCGTCTGAACACCTAGTGGGTGGACGTCCCACGCTGCGCTTTCCGCTTCGTGGCCTCCATTTGAGAACTTTTTGGCCCCATCGGCCATCAGTTCTCCGTGCTATGTGCCCCGCCCATTGCCACTTCAACTTGCTAATCCGCTGGGCTATGTCGGTTACTTTAGTTCTCCTACGGATCTCCTCATTTCTGATTCGATCTCGTAGGGAAACCCCGAGCATAGCCCTCTCCATAGCTCGTTGAGTGACTTTGAGCCTCCTAATAAGGCCCATAGTAAGAGGCCACGTCTCGGTGCCGTATGTCATCACTGATAACACATAACTATCGAAGACTTTCGATTTAAGGCACTGAGGTATTTTGGACGAGAAGACGTCGCGTAGTTTCCCGAACGCTGCCCATCCGAGTTGGATTCGACGATTGACCTCTCTCTCGAAGTTGGACCTGCCTAACCGGACCACTTGTCCTAAATAGACATATTCGTCTACAACTTCGAGAGTCGAGCCCCCAACTCCGATGGGGGTGGGCACAACATGGACATTCGACATGATCTTCGTTTTGTCCATGTTCATTTTAAGACCCACCTGTTGGGAGACTCGATTGAGGTCTTCGAGCATGGTGCTAAGGTCTTCCAGCGATTCTGCCAAGACTACAATATTGTCGGCAAATCGAAGGTGAGTGATATCCTCGCCGTTGATGTTGATGCCGAATCCTTTCCACTGCAAGAGCTTGAAGGCGTTTACCACAATATTTTTAGTATGTAGATATAAAAAAATGACAGTCGCAGTCGCCGTACTATCATATCGTGGGACTGAACATATTAGAAGATACGTGGTTGTCCTAATTGTACCTCTATCTACCCCTTTTGGGAGAAAGGCGTGACGTTTATGTATGTAACACATTAAACACCTTCATTATTGTGCTAATTATGTAATTAAGTACTACGGAGGCCATTAGCTGTTATTGGGAAATCTAGCCGATTCGAAATTAAAATCAGGACATCGCTGAAGGCCCCACGCATTCTGTGCAACAATGGACTGCGCGTTTGTTTATCGCTTCGGTGACATATATAGTATGACTCCGCAAACTTAGCTGGTGTGCTACAGAAACGGCCCGTCTTTATGGAATGCGAAATGCATTGTTGTATTGGCAACTTTCTGCTAGTCTTCAATACTCCCTGTATTGAAGACTAGCAGAAAGCTTCACAGCCTCCGTAGCGCAGTTGGGTAGACGCCGACTGAAAAGAGACGCTTCGCGTTCACTCCCCGCATTAAATTATACGCTATTGACATTCACAAGTATTTGTTTCACGTGTATAGGTTCGTGAGACCGAAATGTCTTTTAATTTCTGATATCAACTACACTAGACTTGTATCTTCACGTATATTTATTTATTTAAAATGTATATTTATCTTCTTCTTTTTAATAATGGATGCCTCCCCCGTAGTATGGAAGATTTTGACAATGTCAAGTTTTTTGTAGTTGGGGTTTGGATTATATTCACAGGTAGAGAGGTTAAACAAATAAATTATGTTGGATATAACTTTTGAAATTAGAAAAAGCACTTACCAAATAATTATGAAAGAAGTTAACAATGTATGTAATAAGAAACAGCCACAACTATTAGGGAGAAAATTACAATTAGAGTAGTCCATGCTAATAGGTATAAGTAATGTATATTTTTAATAACTGCAATTTTGACATATTTGGCGGTATGCCTCAAATAATAAGAGATCGCCGGAGACCCACCAGCTGTGTGTAGAATATTCGTGTCCGCATTGCTGATAGCGACCACCGGGTATCGTGGCGGAAACGTTAGGTTATGAATAATCTAAGGAAATCTGTCGCGCCTAGGGTTTTGCCTAATTATCTGACTCTAAATTAGTCTTCATAGGTGTAAATGCTTGTATAATATATTAATGATGTATTCTAAATCAAGTAAATGATAAAAAACACACAATTACTTTTTAATTAATATGGGTGCGGATAACTCGATGATAATAAGATCTTATGAATCTAAATAGTTTTGTTATTCATTGTACTGCTACGACTTCAGTTAGGAACTAGTTTATTTAATTGCTGGTACACAAAAAAAAACCGTATAAAAGATTTTTTTGTCGATAGATGCAATGGTTGCATAAAATGTTCATAACTTAAATTATTGGTTAATATGCAAAGCTCTCTCTCTCTTTTCAACTACTTAACTGCTGAACTTAACCTTCCCCTAAGAATTGCAATCTGTAAATGCTTCTTTCCTTCATTAAAATATAAATCAACTTCACAGTTCTGTAACTGATTCGCTATTCTGTAATAACGAATCCGACAATCCTGTTAAACGCGGCCCAAGTGAACGTTAATACTAAAACCAATATGCATAGACCTAAGGTCTTTGTGGAACGGAGAAAATTGCCTCATTCGTCTGCACTCGGCATTTAAATTACATTATTTGCGGACCGCTACAAATTGCCGCTCCCAACAATCCTTGGATATCAAATTGCGGCTACTTACGTTCATCAAGGGATGCGTTGTAAATCCACGTTACTGGAAATTTATTTTTAAATGGGTCATGTTTTGGTTTTTACTTTTGCTTCTGAGTTTTGTTGGCGATCGATTTAGGTGTTCGTGTATTTTAACCAATTTGGGTACAGCTTTAGACGATAGTGGAATATTATGATCCACTTGAAGACTAACAACGTTAGATAGGTATTGGAAGACAATCAGTCATAGTGATACAAGTACTAAATGTATCGTGTTTTGGGTTTAATCTATGTATTCCCGGTTTTCAGTAAGCTGGAATAATATAGATACCGCAATTAAGAAACCTTCAGGCTTATTTAGAATATCGTGAATTTAATTATCAGCTGTCGGCTTTGAAGTGTGTTAGTTAAAACCCGTTCCCGTAGGACTAACGGCATGTTACATCTAAACATCGTTGTTATTTGAATGAAATATTTCAAAACTATGCGTATCTAGGTGATAATTACGGATACTGCATAATACATGCCAGCTGTCTGTGCATTTGTGCGCATATAATTCGAGAACGTGTTCGTTCTGTGAAAATAAAAACTGAATAAGAAAATGAAATAAAAACTTAGATTGTTATCTCTTTACTCAGTTTTTATTTCATTAAGGAGATGTTATCATTATAATATAATATAGTATTGATAGTCAATCACCACAGACATTAACGGTAAAGGAAAACATCGTGAGGAAACCTGCATACCGAAGCGATTTCAAAAGATTTCTACGGCATTTAAAGTCCACTAACCCGCACTAGGTCAGCGTAGTGGACTATATGGCCTAACCCTTCTCAATCGTACTCTCGATTGTAGAGGAGGCCCGTGCCCTGCAGTGGGACGTATAGAGGCTGATACAAATGCAAAGTAGGGAGTCAAACGAGCATACGGCTCACCTGATGGTAAGTGAACACCGCCGCCCATGAACATCTGCAACACCATAGGGCATGGATATGCATTGCTTGGTTTTATTAATGACAGCATTAATTGTAGTTTATATTTTAATAAAATAAATAATTATACCGGTCAATTAGACAGAATATGGTACTACACAGAGTACTAAGATACAAGTTATAATCATAATCAAAAACTGCGACAGATTTTTCGGTCACATTAACATCCAGATCTGAAACAAATACTTGTATTACACAAATATTTGTATCAGCGCGGGGATCGATTCCGCCGTACTTTGTCTCTTTACACAAGTCGTCTAAAAATTATGCTGATTAAACGACGGTAATGGCCAGTGCAGACCGGGACGGCATCGCAAGGGATTAAACTTTTTACCAAAGGATATTCAAACTTATCTGGTAGGAATAGGACATAAATTCTAACGTTTTAAATTGATGCCGCGGCATCGAGAAATTCCTTTCGATGGTCTATGCCGTCCCGGTCTGCGCTGGCCCTAATAAATAATATATTTTTGTATGGAAAATCAATTGCATTATGAGTGCCCGTGTTTGGACCCTATGATTATAATTTATTATGTCGACGGACTTCGCCTATCTCCTTTAATACATACCTACATAAACTGACGCCTTTTTCTCAGGAGGGATAGATAGAGGTGCTACCAGGACACCTACGTTTCGCATTGTGTGTTCTATCCCACAATGTGGGCGAGCCTATTTCTATAATTATCGGGTGCAAATTTCTGTCCTCGGACTGATTATGTATAGACGCATTCAATATCACTTTGCCCAACTCGGGATTCGAACCCGAGACCTCAGCTTTGTAATCGTACTATAGAACAACTGCGCCACCGAACCAGTCCTATCCCCTTTCATACTCATAAAAATTCTACAAATTCCCGTTTTTACTACCCATCCATAAAGCCGATGCGTTCGGAACGCAATATGTCTACCGCAAGAGTATTGAATGAAACTTGTGTGGCATCTTTTCATCTACCTTTGTTGGTATATGGGAAGGGTTTAATAGATAATAATATCGCATAATGTTTGAGAACTGATCATATTAAAATTACACGAATATTGAATAAAGAGCGGATTTCGTTCTTTGTTGGCTTATATCGATGAATTTTGTCGCTAGTTTTATTTTGAATAATATATGCTACTGCAGCTTGTGAGGCGCTGTGTACGCGAAGCTGTCTTAAAGTAAGTTTAGTATGATCAAAGGATTTATTACTATACTGCCAGACTTGATGCGGTTATTGGGTGTATTTATTTATGAATTTGATGTTTCTGTTATAAAAGCATATATTTTTGTATGTATTTTTTGACACCAATATAACTCAGTAATATGAGTAAGTAAGTGCTATTTTCGATACGATTACAAATCAAATAAATTTCAAATATATTATGTAGATGCAAATTTAAAATAATACTTAAATATCACAATAACAATGGGACAGCCAACTTAATTTAAGAATATAATACTTTTCACGTGTACTAATTGTGCTGGCCAGTGCTTTTCAACATAGCAATGACGCTTTCTATATCCGGTCAGGACAAACGTTTGCATAAAGAGAATTGTGTGTTGAGCCTGCTTGTTTGTGAGCCCTTGTTTATTTTACTCAGATCACACGAGAGACCGGGTTCGTTCACACGCGAACTGTTGACATTTTTTGGCCCTGGCGTCAATTCCGATACTACTATACCTGAACGTTTAGTGCAGTAGAATAATAAAATTCTGGTGGACACTGTTCTTCCGGCTTTTACGAAACCGGATGAAATATAGACTGAGCCTGAAAAATGAAACACTACCCACTATTGCGTACGATGCCTTTAGGCAGATACCAATATCTACCATGAGCGATTCAACGAAATATAAAGTACTGTTTTATAATATAATGAACATCTTAGATAAACACACTCCTCTATCGAATTTCTTCTATGAGGTTCGGTTGCATAGGAGTCCAGTGAAATGAAATAACATGAAATGAAATGAAAATATTTATTGAACCCGTAAAATGTCATACATTATTTAAAATCAGTCACTTTTTCTTTTTTCACTACCAGCCGGTTCACAAGGCTGTTATCACTAGAAAAGAACGGGCAAGAAACTAGCGTTGCTCTTTTCAAAAGAAGTTTACAATACAGTGGATATACAGGAATCGCAGCTTACTTGAATTAAGAGCAGTTCATTATATGTGCTCATAATGTGCTTAACACTTTATCGGCTGATATAATACCGTACAGTACAAACGTACACATAAACATCACGCCTTTTTCCCGTAAGGGGTAGGCAGAAGTGCCACCAGGACACCCACATTTCGTCTTGGTTTCCGTCCCATGATGAGATAAACAACACAGTACAAACGCACATTTTGATGCAAGTATTGTTTACAAAACAGACAAACATTTGTGGGATGGACATCTGTTTTGATTTTTGTATCCGTTATACAATGCCGGGGCATAAATTATAATTGTGCTGAACATTTAAGTTTAACTGAGAGGTCAGCCGAGTGAATGTGGAAAAATAACGTATCTCCATAACAAAATAAGTAATTTGTTCATCTCCACCGATCATATCTTCCATATTATGATCCTTGGAAATGTATGAAAATATGTATGAATGGGAAAGTGGTGAAAGAGCTATGTTAGTATGTTAGAATCGTAGCATATGGTATTCATCAGTCTCTGAGTACCCTACGGGATAACAGCGTGGGTATGTACATATGAAATACTTAACTTCAACATAAGCTCACATCAATTTTTAACGCATTTCATCACGCAATAAAATTAACAACACCTATCTTTGTAAATAAAATACACTAATAGTCACATACATAGTCCTGACCCCACATTAAGATCGAGTCTTGTGGCGTGGCTATCAGGAACTACGAGATACTTTTCGGTTTCACAAACACCCAAACATGAAACAAATACTTGTGGTTGACACAAAGTTGACTTTTCAGTGCGGGAATCGAACCCGTAGCCTATCGTTTCACATCCAGCATCCAACCAACTGCGCCACGGAGGCTGTCGATTATATTATATCAACAAACGAAATTTACACAAAACAATCTGTACAATATCTGGACAAATTAAGTCGCTGTTTAATCCATGCGTCTTGTAATCAGGCCTGAAACGCCGGGCTGGGGAGCTGTCCAAACAATATCAAACAAGTGCTCGAAGGCTTCCAATCAAATGACTTCAGTTTCTGACAATTAATTAAAATCTGAATGCCACTGTACAGCTCAGTGAGAACTGTGGATATTTTATTCCATCTTGTAGCTCGGGAGAAATAAAACATTCCGAATTGGTACTTGTTTTATACATTTTAAGATCTATTATATTATATTATTATTTAATTTGGCACCGTGCGAATATAATGTATAACGAATGTGTTTCTATTAGCACACACGCGATGGCAAGCCCAGGCATTTGATAAAAATATTAAAACATGCTTGAGCTCATTTAAATTAACAACATACACACATAAACTCAGGTCTTTTTCTCAGAAGGGGTAGGCAGAGGTTCTTCTGGTTACTACCGTCTACGCCTTGTCTGTTTCGTCCCAGGATGTGATAGGGGGTGAACCTATCGCTATATCGGGCACAAATTTCTGTCTCCGGGCTGATAATGAATAGAAAAATCCAATATCACTTTGCCCGACCCGGGATTCAAACCCGAGAACCCAGTTTTGTAATCATACCTTCGTACAACTACGCCACCGTCGCAGTCAATGATAATTACTTTGAAACCTGTCTGAGCTCATTTAAATTAACAATTCAATACCACGATTTATATTGATTTTTATATGTTACCAGACGGAAGTCAAAACTGCAATAAGCAGCCAAGAAAGATTACACTAGTAAGATAATTTACACGCCCACAGCAGCGTTATCAAGCTACAGAGACTGCATTCGTGTAAACGCAACTTTAATTCGCGCTGTGGCATGAAAGCATCCGCCTCGTGAACAATGCGGAATGGTAAAAGTTAGCTTGTTTATTCCCACTTCAGAGGTGTGAGGCACGCAAACGTTAGGTGCGAAATGCCACTTGACTTATTGCAGCGGTGTCCCGCACTACAGCCCATCTTAGTGAGAATAACTTTTAACCGTGAGCTCCATTGTGATTATATTAGGATTTTTGTTGGAAGTTTTTTTATGTGAATATGCGGCGTTTTCGTTCCTCTTGTGTTATTTAAATGTGTGTGCGAAAATCTTTATGCTTTTTGTACTATAGCGATATAACTACTGCATTTAATGGAAATGAATTGCTGTTCAAATAGAATATGGTGAAGACGATAACCTCTTACCCTTGTAGAGATCTTTGCGGGCTAGTTCGGTACTAAAATATGTATCTACTTGCTACTACGAGTAGAAGCAACTCGCGTATATTACTTTATTGGATTTTATGTCTTATGAACAGAAGCCACCATTCGTATGGTTACGAATAATAAAAAAAGCAGTTGCCAAGTAAAAAGTGAATAAATCAATAGAAGTCTTAAAATACACTAAAGAAAATTTGTTCCAAAAACTATCCCAATCATAACAAAGCAACAGTCGTAGCGAAGTTACGGAATAGGTGAACAAATTTACTAACTAGTAAATCTTATTTGAGCAGTGCCAGAGTTTTATGACCATGTGTGAATGTCTCTCGGTATTAACATAATTTCATTTATATCAGTTGGACTACCGCTGGCGTCAGAATTCCCTTGTCAAGTAGCAAAATTGTCTTAACTTGAACACATTCTTTAATTGTTAATGTTAATGACGATGATGTCCTATGTTAACATCATTGTTACATATTCGTGTAAAAGAGAAAATAGAAAGGGATTACATTTATCAAATATTGCATCGCCTATTTACAAAAAATATATTTTAGGATATTTTTAGCTTAATAATTGTCGAAATATATTTTGTTATGTATGTTTGACGTACGTATATATGACTCGTTTTATTTTATATAAAATACTCTACTATTAGATAAATACAATAATAATATTAAAAATAACTGCTTCTAACCTAAATCCGTAGAGACTATCATTAATTTGTATCCACATAAGGCTATTTTCCTTTCACAGAAAATATTTTCGCCCGCTTATTGCTTTAGTTTGACTTTCTCTAGTGCCCAGGATATGCGCTGTTTAAACGTAACTTCCTAGAAAACCATGTTAGGGATTAAAAGTTTCTCTGCAGCCTAATCTAGGAAGACAACTGGCCGGCCCGGACACGTCCTGGGAATAGTATTAAAGCTGTAATTGGCAGTTCGTGCTATAACTAGCGTACCATAACGGTATAATTTTTTATGAGAATATTAATTGAGAGCTGGTGCTGAGCTGTCTATTTGGAGTGGAATTTTGATATAATAGATTTTATTTGCTTGTGATTTTGATAATATCGCTTGGTTGGTCGAATGGTAGCGTTGATGAGGTTTCACACGCGCAAGCGTAGATTTGTGTTTTATGAAAAGCGATGTCTCATGTCATTTTTTAACTTCTGAAGTCTTCCACAAGTCTTGTCGCATCCAGTTTTAAGATCAAAAGAAAAATGGTTTTCAACAATTTGCATATACTATTAAAGTGTAAAATGCTGCACTATTACTAGATCATATGCAATGAACAGCAAAAATATCATATTATCTAACTTACTATCAAAACGTCACCGTACACAATATCAGCTCCACTTTTATAAAATATAAATACCTAAATGATTAATTCGCAAAATTGTATAAACCAAAACAAAATCACAACCCAAAATCGCTTAATCCCATTAAAAAGAAACGAAATTAAAAACTCCACTGTCAGGTAACCGATTACGCAATAACAAAAGTCGAAATTAATTTCGTCAAACGAGATAAATTTCAAGTTTTATTTTAAAACCGGCGAGGAACAATTTCGGCAATCGGCGAGAATAAGTATCATTACGCCTGTAAAGTTTTATCTTGAGCGCCTACTCGCCGAGTTGTTACCAAAGGCAATAAAGCATTTTGGCAGATTTCGCTACAGATGTTACGGCCGAGTGTGTTGTGCGCTGTTTTGGGAAAAGTCTGCGTTTTGCAACTAAATTAGTTGAGTGTTCGTATTTTATGCTCTGGTTTTGTTTTATACTTCATTCATGTTGTAAAATTTGTTTATGAGGTTTCGGAACCGCAGCTTTTTATTACGATACATCGTTTTAAATGATAATGTTTTGAATAGTTGAATCCATATTTTATCTAAAGGTTTTCATACGAATAAAATAAATATGTATATCATAACTATTTTTTTCCCTGATTATGACTAATTAAGAGAATAATTGAACCAAACGGATGAAATTTTCAGATGATAAACTGATTCGCTGTTGATCGACACATACACGACTCCTGCGAAATAGGATAACCTCGGCGCTTTATGAGTAAAATAAATTGACATTTTGAGAATAGAGGTTGGGTAAAATGACCCTAGGGCTGTGGACCTCTGACCTGGGCGATATCATTATCTTAAACTAATCTTACAAGAACTTGCATTAAGTCTTACCGTCACTTTTCGTTATCAGTAGCGCATAAATCCTCACCTGGCTTGCATCCCATTTCGTCCATCTGCAATTATCGTTGTCAATCTCAAGGAGCTCAATAGGCGGTGATTCTTTTCCATTATTATTATTATTCGAGACCTGCCTTCTAAAGTAGGCTCTACTTTACCCAATTTCTGGCGACCACTTTTATTTGTCTGTTAGTTCTCATATTTCTATTAAATCAATACTATCCCGAATAAAAATAAAATATTAATCTCTAGAGGCTCTCAAGGGACCATTGAGTCAAGAGCCAGATCCAGAAGGCGGTATTGCTTGACATTTGGTGCCTATTGTGAGCAGGTTCCTCACTTTAGGGTCCTAACTACACCGGTGGCTTGGGTCTCGAGTCATTGTTGTGTGAATTCTTGTTTTTATTTTCACATATATTTTAGGGAAAAATGTTAAAAAGAATATAAAATAAATGGAATGCGTCTAAATAGATTTTTGGATGAAAATCGCACCGCTACCGCGACAGTTGTAGCAGCAATTGTTCGCGCCTGTCGACGTCTTGTTCGACGTTGGCTTGCGTCTGTACCGCAAATCTGAAGACGTTTATTGAGTTCTTCCCCCTTTCGACACGTTAAACTTACGTATTGACGTGGATTTGGGTTATCTAAATTAGCTATATTTTATCAAAGGTCAATAGGCTCAAATTTCAACTAGGAATTTATTTACTGCTCTTGAAGAGCTTCAAGATGTATTTTTTTATTGTGTTGTGTGACATCACGAGCATGCCATATGCCTGATGTTCAACATTGGTCTAAAAAATCAAACCCAGTCTTAAATATAATTATATAAATTATGAAGACACCTGGCCCCTTATGAAAGGACATCGATCGGTATTACTCTATAAAACTATTACGATGTATTTAATAGACTTCCAAAAAGGTTTGCTTACATTAAATTATCTAAAAATACCCGTCTTGTTCTAAAAATGTGGATGAAATCTGTACCTATTTCTTTGACTACCTTTGTTAGGGAGTCTTAAAGGACAATA